>CM063726.1:635000-3112500 GCA_032441825.1 Chaetogeoica ovagalla
CGAGCAGTTCTAAGTGGTTTAATCCAGGGATACTGGATACACCCAGGGATACTGGGTGTATACGCGATGAAAAAATACTGGTTGATCTGCCAAGCCATATAGCCAAATAACATAAAACTTGTAAAAAAAAAAGAAAAGAAGACGATCCCGAGCGTCTCATTTTCGCATTTTTTTTACCGTTACAAAAGCAGATGCGGTGTGTATTGAGCGGGTCTCCGCGGATTCAGCAGTGAACGTGCCACCCGCCGGCCGAGTCGGCTTTCTTCTCTCCCCCTTCGCATAAACGCGCAATTACGTTTTTCCTCGTCGGCGGAATCCGTTTTTTTCCCCTCATTCGGGAATGTGCGCGACGCACACTCCAAACGATAAAAGATAAACTTTTTTATATTATTTGCACGTACGTGTACTGTATAAAGGCTGCAGAGGGAATTAATGATTTTTTTTTCGAACTCTCTAAAAACAAGTTATAATTACAAATCCGAATGCATCGAGTCGGGGTGAACACTTTTTCTTTCCACCAATTCACACGAAATTCCAAGTTGTTAAATCGTTTTGTAGATATTACCGACGATCGTTTCGTAAGCGCGTTTGAGTGAAATACGCTCGCAAAAGGTTTCGATAACGTTATAAAAGCTCGAGTGATATACGAATAAATCTACTTGAAATCGGTACTCCTCGGCGCTCGTAAAATTTCTTTCTTTTTTTCTCCCGTAAAATTCTTCGAAATAAAAAAAACACACACACAATTATTGGAGATCTTGAGATAAAAAAAAGAAAGGAAAAAAGCCGGTCTCGTATAGTGAAATTCAAATATGTTATCGAAATATATCGCATTACATGTATAAAATTTCACTGCGTTTCGTGCGCGTGCAGCTATAGACGCGCGGAGAGAAAATATCCGCTCTCGAGTTAAAAATCAATATGAACAACGTTGCTGTAAATTATTGATTTATTGACGAAAAATCCCCGTCCCTCTATTTCGGCTATTCGTGTATTATCGTTTCGTTAATATTAAAAAGAAAAAACTGTTTTACTACCTATTATTATTTGCGTAAAAAAGAAAAACTTATGTGCGCGTTTATATTAATTAAGTGCGAACGAATCGATTGGTTTACTAATATTACGTGCACCATGTTTTGGCGAATATTTTCCGAGCTCGTATTGAGTACGAGTCCTCGCCGTTGCTTTTGATCAGCTTTTCGTATCGTTAATTTGGAATTCGGTTACGTGCACCGCGTTGACATTTTTACGGATTCGAACGAATGAGAAACAAAAAACATAAGACTCGACGATAGAATTTTTGGACATTTGATTTTAAAAAAAAATTGAATCGTTATTAAAAAAAAAAAAATGTATTGGCAAACGCGTACAAAAAAAAAAAAAAAAAGAAACGAGGGACTTTGTTTCGCGATATTATACGCGAATGACCGGTGGTTATGTGCCGTGCGATACGTTTGAAAATTCGGGGGCGATTTCCCTCCCCCACCGGTACGGTACAGCAGGCGGCCGCCGGGGTACACCGCCGGCGTAGTTTAGACACGGTCGACCAAGTCGAACGCGAGTGTGCACGCGAGTGTAAACTTTTCGGCCCCGTTTCCGATTATAATAATTATAGGAACGGCGACGAATATCGGACGGCGGCGACGTTTTCTGTTTTTCTGCAGTGTGACTTTAAACACGTGAATAATCGATTGCGTGTGTGTGTTTTTCATGTAAAAATTTAACGTTTTGTTCGGGCCAATCGTATCGATTTAAACGTAATAAGTGTACGCGTTGTGCAAACACCATGCCCGCGTATTACACACACACGAGGAGAGGGTTGAATTTGAAAAACGTTCGCGCCGCGTCATTGTCCGCGTATATCATCTGCAGGTATTATGGCGACTTTTTTTTTTTCTTGTTGTTGAAATTAATGAACGATTTTAAGAACGATCGTTCCGTCGCAGCTGTTTTTATCGGTAAAGCGAGGGTGAGGGGGGGGAGAGAAAAACTACGAATTCGAAATTAATAACGAGAAACGAAAAATCGATAGCGGTAACTACGGTGAAAAAGAAACGGTTCGAATTTTTCACCGCGAACGCGCGGGAAAAGAAAAACAAAACCCGCCGTCAAAATTATCGGACAAACGTGCGCATTCGAAATTCGCGACGGGAAAATCGACATAAGACAATGTCTTATATAGCGTATACTTCTTCTTCTTCTTCTTCTTCTTCGGTAAACACGGCCGCTAGGACCATCCCGACATACACATCCTTGCCTCCAATTTTCTCCGTCCGATGCCTGTATCCTCCAGTCTACTCTTCCTCCTCCTCCTAACGTTTTCACATCATCCCTTACTACGTCCTCGCATCTCAGACGCCGCGGTCTTCCCAACGGTCTTCTACCAGTAGGGTTTTCTTCTAATACTATGCGTATGGAGCGGGTTTTGGCTACGCCAAGCGCGGTCAGCCCGTAGCAATTTTTTGTTTTTTTTTTTATTGTTTCGAGTGTACCGGGTTTATGGAAGAGCGTTTCTAATTCGTCGTTTTTTCTCATTCTCCACTCACCATTTAACATGCCATTTACTGGTCCGAAAATCCTTCGTAGTATTTTTCATTCCAGAACTAGGAGTTTTCTTTCATCACTTTTCCTCAGTATGGCCGTGTCTCAGCTCCATACGTCCAATTACAGGTCGTATTGATGTGATGTACAATTGTATTACAAGCGTATACTTATAGGGATTAAAAAAAAAAAAAGACTACGCATTTTAAACGTTTTTCGTTCTTCGACCCGGGGCCATTTGCCACGTGTTTTTTTTCTTTTTTTTGTAACCTCCCCCTCCGGTGCCCTAACCGACGAATTTTCCCACAAACGGCAACTACTGTCCGCGCGCACACCGAATCGCCGTCGGTATACGACACGCGGCTCAGGTGTATCGGAATAACGCGAATTTATATTGTATATATAACGAGCCGGTTACGGAGCCGAGGGTTGGAAATTCGTTTGCTCGCGATTTCTCGCCACCCGAACGCTTTTTTTTTCCCATCCCCTTTTACGAACCGGCCGGAGTCCGAGAGCGTCACCGCCGCCCGTCGGGATTATGAGGACGCGCGGCATTTGCGTCAAATGCGTGTACGCCCTCCTCCGGGGACGGCACTTCAATTAGAAACGCTAATGCGCGTTTGTTATGCAAACGCAAAAGGTGGTTATCGTTATTGTTATCGTTAGTGTTTTCTTTTTACCACCTCTCTTCTCCTCTCCGATCCGCACCGGACTCCGCGGCTATTTTACACGCGGTGGACCAGTGGCTCCACACAAGGGGAGCGTGAAACGGTGTTTAAAAAAGAACGAAAATAATTTCCCGGATTTTTTTTTTTTTTCGAAACTTTGTTAAAAACAATTAGTTACAACGAATAAAACGCGTAATGCGTATTAAAAGTAAAAAAAAAAAAAACAATTTTTACTTTTTACGAATAGCTCATAATGTGCATTGAATTACAAAACCAGCCAATGGTGGAAACGATAATAGGTAATAGATGCGAGAAGTGACGTAGACGCAGTTTTTGCGATGGGCCTTTGGCGAAGTGCATTGGAGGAATAGGACGTGGGAGATGTCGCGAATGGATTCAGAGGAATGGAGCGCGCAGAAAGGAGGAGAGTTCATTAAGAGAACGGGAAGGAAGTAGAATATGACCCAAAATTTCCTGATTTTTATCGATTATGCTGTTATAACATATAGTGAGAGGAGATTTCTTGGAGCGATAAAAAATCCTTGAAAAAATCCCGCGTGCGCCATTGCCGTGGACCGCTACGAAATTTGTCCGCACGAATTCCCTGTAAAACCATCGGTGAACATTTCCACCGTCGTGGGTCGTATGATGTGATGAAATTGCCGAAGGTAATGAGACTGAAAAGTCGAGTGATGACGATAGACATTCGAGGGAGCCCGTGTATCGCACATTATGTCGATTTTCGGACGTTTTTCGAGTTTTTCGGCGTCCCGTTGTCGTCGTCATCGTCGTTCGTACGCGTATTGTTGCAAAAGAACAAATTGTAACCGAGTTATGCGCACGAAATTCCGATAAAATGCTACGACGACCAGTAATACCATCATAACGAACTGGATAACATATACGACTTATATCGACTCTACTCTACGTCAAGTCAACCGTATAAAAAATAAATCGATAAAAGCACCGTAGTAATTTATTTTTTATTTTTTTTTTTTGGTATTGAGGTAACCAATGGGACTAGTTCAGGAACGGAGTGGAAAATGGGAGTTTTCCGGATGGCCAGGATTATATATTATGACTTGATGGTCTGGTGTTAAACATTTTTTTTTCAAACCAGGTAGTTTTGATTTTTTTTTTTTTTAATTTATACCAATAGAGAGATATGCTTACATAATAATTTAACAATTATTTAAAACAAACGAAAAACATTTTTTTAAGTGGAATTGCTATTAGAGAAAAAAAAACGAAGAATACTTTTTTTTTTCTGGTGTGTGTGATGAGTGGCTCGGGTAAACGGCAATCACTCGGCCGCTGCAATTAATCGCTGTTTTCGAACGCATACGATACGTTACAGTAATATTTGTGTATAATTGATTTTGCGAATAATTAAAATATACATATGCGGATGATAATTTAAAGTAATAATAAAGCTATTTAAATATTTTACATTATTGAGTCGATCGATGACGACAATACAATATTAATTTCAACGTCAAAACAATTGGAACAAATCCCTGCCCCCCCCCCCCCGTTCAATCGTTAGAGAACAGAAAAATCGTCGTTGCAAACCGAACGAAATAATAGATTCGAAGTAATTTGAAATCGATCGACTACTAATAAAATCTGATTACGCGACGAAAACAGCTGGTCGAAATGCGACGTCACGAGTTCGAATTCGACGAAAACCCGAACAATGTACATTCGTTTATGTGACACGCAGATATTGTGAGCGTGGAGTGGGGTTCGACCGAGTTAAACACAAATCGATGATTTAAAAAATAATAATAATAAAAACTTGCCGTTATTAATATTATAATAGGTTATGATGCGTTATGATGGGGAAAAAATAAGGCGATTACATCACCTCCTCCCCCTTAAAACTGCTACTGGTATGCTCATTTCAACCGGACTGCAGACTTAGTGCTTGTCTATGCGCCAGTCGGCGAAGGATTATCGCCGTTAAATCGTATTAAAAATCCAGTCCGGAGTCGCGCGTTAGCCATCTGTTCGTAATTTTTTTCTTCTTCATAACGCTTAATACCAGAATACACGTTTCTAAAACGGTCGCGAGACATTAGATATTGTACGTATTTTTTTGAGTCCGAAAAAATCTGACGCGTGTATTATAACGGTTTTTTTTTTTAATATTTTCGAACGCGCGTGGGTGAGGATTTCATGTAGCCACGAATCGTATGCAATTTTTGACGACATCGCGGATTGAAGAACGGAGCAATTTTTTTTTTTAAATCCCCGAGCGATCGTTGTTTGCGCGTATACTTTTCAAACCGATCGTTTTCGCCGCATCGATCAGGTCCGCGCGTAATTGATAATTAATTAATAATTAAATAATTAATTAGTAATCGATAATTCGTATACATCGTACGGGTTTGAGGAGAACGTATTGCTTCAGACGGACGTATGATACGAGTCATAAAACAAAATATAACGATCTAATTCTACGAGTCATAGTACGTAATCGCCAAATAATCGCCAAAAAAAAAGAGATTTTATTTTTTATTTTAATCGATTGAGAACGCAAATTTACGTTTTCAAAATCTTCCGCTCAGAAAATACATAAACGTTCGAGTTTTCCGTCGAAACCGATGGATAATATGTGAAACAAGCACAACGATGACATGACTGATGATATTATTAATCGGATAACACATAAAACAGAACGTTTACATCGAGTCCCGTAGTAGAACGTTAAATAAAATAATATTTAGAATTCATTGAAATTTGAACAGGACGACTTCTGTCGGATTTGATAATACGAATTTTATTCGCGCGCGAATAATAGACAAGATATACGTATTAGTTACGGTCCGTATGTGCGTGCACACGTTCGAGTTTTCCGTCGAAACCGATATAAATACAGACTCTCGTACTAATAACAAAAAAATATTAATAATCAGCACTGTGAATTTAACGCATTAAAAAAAAAAAAAAATCAAATATGTATTTGAAAACTAGAAAT
The DNA here is from genome assembly GCA_032441825.1 of Chaetogeoica ovagalla. Lineage (NCBI taxonomy): Eukaryota > Metazoa > Arthropoda > Insecta > Hemiptera > Aphididae > Chaetogeoica > Chaetogeoica ovagalla. The sequence goes on from CM063726.1 coordinate 641,190, forward strand.
ACGCAGATATTTTATACATTCTTTCGTATTAATATTAAATATTTATTTACGAAAAACAGAGACAGGCACAGACTAAGAGACGAGCACACGCGAACGAAACGTAATCGACTAACAAATTTACGTATATTAGTTATTTGTCAAAACAAATTAGGTACTGAGAAATTATTATCAGTTCTTTTCAGTCTAAATATATATATATATATATATTAAAAATAATATAATAATTTCCGTTAACGTTTATAAATTATACGGTATTTGATATACCTAACACGCGCGCGCGTTAATTTCTGTATCCATTTCGCTATTGACGAAATAATAATATAAAATTTTATTTGAAACATTTTTAACACAACTGTCGTCGAATTGTCCAAATAATTTTTAAAAAAAAATGTAAAATAACAAAATTAAAAGATTTTAAAAAAAAAACGAAAAAATATAAATATTAAAAAAAAAACACGCAAACGCCTTAAATCCACAGACCTGAAAATAATAATAATAATAATAATAATAATAATAATAATAATAATAATAGTAATAGGAGTATTGACGTACGACCGGCGATCCCCGGAACGTAACTGATATTTAGCTGTCGTGTGCCCTTTACCAGCGGGGGCGGCGGCAGGGACGACCGAGGAGGGTTTTGTGTAATGCGTTTTAACACACACACACACACAAGGGTCATGTTTGTTCATGCGAAACGCATATAAAGTCGGACGACGACGGACATATGGTGCGGCGCCGTTCGATATAATATATTATAGAAGCCCCTGAGAGTATACACAAATTCGTTAAGCTCCGAGCCGGTTCGCTGATTATTATTATAGGGATGGTTGAAAAGAGATTTTTTTTTTTTTTTTTTGCTTTTCTACATTATATACTTCGTTAATTGTTGCGTGTTGCGAGAAATTAGTTCGAAAAAGGTTATGCGGAGCAAAAAAAAAAAAAAACTCCATTTACCACCCGTATTATTATTATCATCAATAACGACGGTATGGTGGAATGTCGTTCGGCGTATGAGAAATATTAAATTTCGGGCGTTTTTTTTTTGTCCGTACAACATGATAAAAACGAAAATAAATAACGTGAAATTCCATTTATAAGTTCCCTTTCGACTAGACATTTGAAAACGACGAGGTTCTCGATTTTAGATCGACTCATATTCAGTGAGTGTATAAATAGAACTATTGTACCGAACGAGCGGAGCGAGACGGGAATATAAAATTTCAACACACGCCGATCAAAACAAAACTTTTATTTTTTAAAGAAATTCAAGTGCGTGTGCTACAATGCTGTCCGTCGTCCGTATAATAATATTAATAATAATAATAATAATAATAATAATAATAATAATAATAATAATAATAATAATAACACTGAGTTGAAGAAATAACAATCGACGAAATCGTCAAAAAAAAAAAAACCAAAGAGTTTTGTAAACGATATGAATTCATGAAGATTTAAGATTTGTATATTTTTATACGCGTATTTCACAAGGAATAATCTATTTATTTCCGTCGCGTATCCCGTTAATTCGTTTAAAATTGTTTCGTAATTTTATTGAACATAATAACGTATATATTACGCGCGGTTTAATAAGTCTAACGCAAAGACGTCTAAGACGTCGAGTTGTTTTTTTGTTTTTTACACTCCCGTGTGTTTGCTACGCCTTAGAGTTTACGCATATATTCACTTTACGCGTTTAAAATGAAATCCGTTCACATAAAAGATTTCCGCATTATATACGAATAATATAGCGTAAATAATAAAATACGCCGCGTAGTTTCTTCATTTTTTTTTTCTTTCTTTCTTTTATATTTCGTAGCCGCTTAAATATTAAAATCGCTGTGTAAGAGCTTTTCTTTTTTTTTTTTTTTTTTTATTTCTCTCCACTCTTTCCGCGGTAGTCTGAACCGCGAGACAAATAACCGAAATAATCTTTTCGTAAGACGATTACGAGACGCGCGACGGCGGCGGCGTCGTCGTATGAATAATGTAATTATACGCGGGATGTGTGCCTGATAAAACGAGTATTATAATTCATGGGATGCGGTTTTTGAACAGCATCCGAGGCGTGTGCCGCGTATATTATTTCCACGTGCTGTACTATACCGTACTGTTGCGGTGTACGCGCGATTAATACACGGGGATTCGCGCGCCCGTCAGATTTTACCTCGTGAATAATTTTCCAGTTCCACGCGAGTATAATAATATAAACGTTATGAGTTACCAATGAAACGTCGTCGAACCCCCGGCATTTAACTGTACGCGTTCAGTTAGAAAACGCCAAAGACGAACGAGCGGAAAAAAACGAATTTAGAGAACTCTTTTAAATTTAGAGAAGAATTAAAAAAAAAATGATTATTTTCCGAAAACGCTGTTGGGAGCTTATTATTATTATTATTATTATTAACAGAAGCTAAAACGTTTATATTTTTAGAGCGAAACGAGGGAATGATGATGAGCTACGTCGATTTTCAATTTTTTATTCTCTGTGTATATGCGTTCGAGACTAGTAGAATACAATACTCCCATCACAATCGTTTCACGAATTTTACACCTCTCCAAAAAAAAAACACGATTTCGTCGTTATTCGTTAAAATTAACGAACGCTGAAAACCACTTTATTTACAATTATTCATTCAAAGATTATCTCTTTATTTACATAGAGAAACATATTCAATGAAAAAGGGGCTCTATCGCGTTAAATTTTCTATTGAACTTTGAATTGAATTCGAACAAACGCGCGCATTCGTAGCGAATTTTTTTAATCGAATAAAAAAAATCGCTTTGATCGATCGAAATTTCGGACGGAAAATTATTTTCCCGGATGTGTGTACTTTCTTCCCGTCGAGCGATGTACGTCGACCGACGTAAACTCAACTCTCGTTTACTTCCACGCGCCGTCAAAGAACAAAAGAAAAACTCGCGGTTTTTTTTTTTTTAATATAATTATAATATATTTATTTATTATTCGCGTATTATTCATTCGAGAAGAGTCGGGCGACGGTCCATACCGGTGGATCCATTGTGTTCCGGGCGTATATTATCATATATTTATAAAGTATACGCGAGACTCCTTCGACAAAAAAGAAAAAACTAAAAATACGCCGTGAGCCACGTGACGACGACTACGACGACGACGGAGATCGGGACGGGTCCGCGAGATTCGCCACACCCGCGCGGCTTTATAAGGATGCTGTGCAGGCGGTCTCCGAACGAATAATAATAATAATAATAATATATTACGCGTATCGTATTATTCCCGTATCGCATTGTCCCGGGCGTTTATATTCGTTCAATATTTTTATATAATATAATATATCGCCCGTGAACATTATACGCGTTTTCGACGTCCTCGACGAGACGTGCAGCCGCGGAATACGAAAAGAGACCGTTTGAACAATGGCCCCCAGATAAAATACAACAATAACTACGAAAACAGAAATGGTTTTTTTTTTTTTGTAAATCGCTCGGTGAGAGCGATCGATACGTATCTTTTGTATTTCGACTCATTTTTTTTTTCTTTTTGTCGTAAAAAGAAAAAAACAGATTCGGAAAACGTGCCGCGAAAAGTAAGAGCGCTTACAGCGTTTTCGGAAAACACTCGTTCGGAAAATGAGAACGACGGAGCTGGTTCGAGTCGTTGATATCACGAAATGTACGCGACAAACGAGTAATATTCCGTTTAAGGAAAACATTTTCATTATCGAAACCAAACATGGAATTCGCGTTTTGTACAGTGGTGAGCAATGCGCGGGTGAAAATTTTGTATCTCTAAACTTTTAGTAGCAAAAAAAAAAAAAAATTCGATGGACAGTAAACGATGTCCCCCTCCGCGGTAGACGACGAACGTGCGGCTCGAGTCAGGTGCGTTGAAGGATTTATTTCCAGAAACAGAAGGGTTTATACGTGACGGGATGGTGTGGTCGAGATACGAGCGAAACTATCAAAAACGCGTTATGAAGGACGACACAATGCAAGAGGAGAGTAAGAGTAGAAGAAAAGTCTGAAACAATACGACGACGCAATACATATCGACTGGGTCCAGGATTACGACATAATCGAGTAGTGAATATTGTGCGTCGAGAAAAATGAAATACCGATTGAAATTTGTAACCGGTGCGTTAGAAAATAGATTGCTCGTCTCTCGGAATTTATGTATTATTGCGTGAAGCTCGGGGCCCGGTCGTTTGTCATACAGAATATCTCGTTCTAGTCGTACAATACGCTCGTGGTTTTCACCAATGACGTCATTCGTGCGGACGTCATTACCAATAATATTAAACGTATTGAATTTATTTAGCAATTTATTTTTTCACAAGTCGCGTTTGAAAAAAAAAACAAAAAAATTATACTCGATGCGGAGGAACGTATATACGCTATTTTACAATGACGTATCTTAGGAATAATTCTACCGCAGTGTTTCGAAGACATACCTACCCTTCAAAACTCTTCTTCTTTCCAGCTTTTACGGTCCATTTAGGACCTTCGCTGCCTCAACCACTCCTCTTCACCTATCTCTGCCTTCAAAACTCTAACATATTTTTTTTATTATTATAACTCAAAAGTTATTTCTAACAAGTGAGAACCAATCGAACTTGAGGCGACGACAACTAATTGAAGGTTCATCGATGATTTTCTTTCGGCAATTACACCGCGGAAAAATGCCTCTCGGTGCAGTGTGGGAAATTGAACGCTCACCCGTTACCGTTGTTGTGTGGATAAGAGTATACAACTAACAATTCGTGAACTGTTGGAAAAATGTTGGTCAAAGGATCTAAAACGTTTTTCGAGTTTGATATTTTTCGAGCTGTTGTTTCCAAACCCGCACCAGCCCAATCTTTGGACTCCGTTCTCCTTCTTTAATATTCTCGGCGTACGATATTAAAAGCTCAGGCGCAGGTGTACATGCACAATTATTGTTACCAAAATAATTTTATATTAACGTTGGTCAACGTACTTGGGCCAAAATCTCGAGTAAAAAAAAAAAACTCAAAAACACACGGTCAGGTTTGGGAATGGGTCGTCACAGGGACGTTTTTAACATCTAAATCACTCTTGTAAATAATCAATAACTATCTATAATATCGTTAATATCTATTGGAATAAAACATTCGTGTTGCGGCGACGACCTCCTGTCCGAGTGTATTTCGGTGGTTAACGGCCTTCTCGGTGTAATGTGGAGATTGAACACGTTCGGCGTAGAAAGCGCGTTAACGAATTAACGCGTTCATTGCGTATTCGGTTTTTTTTTTAAATTTTATTCGCGAAACGCTCGAATGCTCGATTACGTATTTATTTTTTTCATTTTATTTTAATGAATTTGTTTTACACTACACTGCGCACTGGTATTGATTAAAAAAAAAAAAACAAAATCTATATGCATATAACCACGTGAATTTTTAAATAAGCACGAAACTTACAGCGACGCGTGGCGAAGCGAAGGCGCGTCTATTTTTGATTTGTTTTTAACGAACACTTCATTTTTCAATTAAAAGAAGAAAGAAACTGCGTACGTAACCCAATGCGAGAATGATGAGAATCGATTTTTTTTTTTTTTTTGTAATAACGAGTTCATTTTTTTGATTTATACCGCCCGAAACGGCGTTACATTCGAAGTCCGTCGTCGAACAAATGAATACGTTTATAAATAATAAAATCGATTCCGAATGATCGTTTATCGATTCAACTTGACGTTTTAATATCAAAAAAAAAAAAAAATATTATTATTATTAATATTAATAGCGGAAAAATGTGGAACGATTAAAAAACTCTCGAGATTTGAGTACTAAATGCGTTTGACCGGGTAAAGCTTTTTTTCTTTTTTTTTTTTACTCAATCGATTACGTTTTTTTTATCGGCTTTGTACCGCAAGCATTTTCGGCTGACTTGTGAGTTCATTTTTCTCTCTGTCAATACAACAGGCATAACACTTACCGTAAATGGTTTGAAAATATAAACGAAATGTTCTTTAAACGTCTATTAAAATAATTTAATAAATACGGAGGGGGGGGCTTTTTTTTTTTTTTGCTTCTTTTTTTGTTTTTACAGGAGTGAACAATTTCGCGCGATGTCCCGATTCCGCCGCGGCACGCGTGTGTATGCGCGTAAATCGGTTATCGGTAACATTCCGCGTTGTATCACACGCAATCGGAACGTTTATGATAACGTTTTTTTTTTATATACGTATTTCTATTAATCTAATCTTTTTGAAAATTTACACTCGTCGTCGAAACGATTTTTTTTTCCGCCCACTCGCGAAACGTTTTTTCGCGCAACAGTCAGACGAGCGTCGCGCGTGGATGTGTTTCAGTGGAAACTCGTCGTGATAAAGGCGCGCGATGCTGCGGATAAGTGAACCAATGAGTTTTTATACATTAAATATATATATATATATAATAATCGTGTAAACGCATATTATTATCTTACGCCACCCTTTCGTTATGATGAGCTCCCGCCGGCAGTTACGATATCCGCGCCGTGGGATCGTCGCTCTGCAGAAACGTTCATTAGCCGCGTGATCGTGTGCATACGCATAATAAATAATACACACGCGATTACAATAATAACGACGCCGAGTGTTTGGAAAATCGCTCGAATAATAATATATCGTTTACAAACGGGGTGTGTGTCACACGGGGAGATCTAACGGATGCAAATCAAACATTTTTTTTCTATTAGAAATTTTAAAATTTTTTACGGTTAACGGGACTTTGTGCCATTTATTTATTTTTATATATAAATATAGGCGCCCGCAGAAATATTTCTAGGGGGGGGGGCATTCGTTCAACATATAATATATATACATTGGTTAGGTATAATAAATTTCGATTTCAAATCGAAATATACTAATATTAATATATTATATAATACAATATTACTAAAATGCCCCATCTTGCCCCCTCCCTTGCAGACGCCTATGTATATAAAATAGTTACGACTTTATTAAATATAAAAAAAAGTGGACTGCTCACCATGTCAGGGGCAAATTTGACACAGTTAAGTGTATTCAGTACAAAGTATATGGTTTTGTTTTGGACCTTTAGCCCCGTAAATCCTCTCCCTTGGCGCGCTATTGATTTCTGCGCTACGCTCAACACGTAATTTCAATTCGATTTAACCAATCAAAAGAGTATAGTATACATTTCAATGTTCGAATTATATTACATCGTTTTGATACTTTTTAAACGATTTCTGTAGAGTTTGTTAAAAATCGAATATTCGTCACGCGCCAAACGACGACGGTTGAATAGTGCAAACAACGGAATATGATATTGAATCGATTTTTTTTCAAGAAATAACTCGCTATATCCATCATTATCAACAAATTCGTTACGCTTTGAATTGTTTTCATTAAATAATATTATTTCGCGGAAAAGTTAATTTACGTTATTCGATTGAGTCCACTTATAAAAAAAAAAAAATTGTAGAAAATTAACACTATTATATGAACATTAGTAGTGAACAATTTTTCGTTTTATAAAATTCGAATTTTGAATTTTAAAAAAAAATGTCGATTAAATTCCCATTTTTTTTTTAATTTTTACTTTAAAAACAAAAACGTATATAATACCTGTAGCGCAGAGTTTTAATATTTATTGCGGAATAAAAAAGAAACGACTCTACTACTCTGCGACAACATAAACTCTATAACGACGATAAATGTGACAAATTAAAAATAATAATCGTTACGGTTAGTAAAGTGTTTTCGCTTATTATTACTGCCAGTGTACGACACAGAATAATTATTATAGTCGTGTATTTTCTTATTTTTTTTTCTCCGTTCGCCGCAATAAACAATATATTCCAATGGCGTGTGATGATGTACGAGTACAGTAAGTATGTATGTATATATATATATATATACGTATATTTATAGTGCGCGGGCGTAAAATTGACTTTTGCGGTTTTCATTCGACCACGAAAACCTATTTAAATTTACCGAAGGAAACTCCGTACGACGATAAATCATTATAATAGTGTATATAATATGAAGTAAGGGCGCAGTGGTATTTTATGTACTACACATTCGGTAGTAATATTATTCAAAGGGCTATATACATTTGGAAAAGACTGATTGAAATTTCTCGACGTAATAAAAACAAAAAAAAAAGCAAAATACGAAATTTCAAATTGTAATGCGAGTTCCGTATTGTTATGATTCCCTTACGAATCCTTACAAATTCGCGACGTGTTATAACGTATATTGTTACAATAACAATAATACGACGAATAAAATAATTGTTAACAGCTACTCGAAATAAACGATTCGGCTATGTTAATACGCGCGGTATAGTACCATAAAACATATCGCGAGATCTCTTTCACACAAACACCGTTCCACTGCGAACAGTCGACCACTGTCGTTTGACGTCACCGTTGTCCATTGGTATCCAATTTTTATCATTTTCTAAAACAAATTCTATTCCAATAAATTCTCGTCGTCGTTATTCTACGTTTCACTTAACAAAATTAGTCTGTAGTACGAGGTATGGTAGAAGAATAATGAGACTGGAGTGATCAATTGAGAGCGATCAGTTGTTAAACACTGGATGTTATCCTTTGTTATCGGCTGGTATATCCAGTCTCGGTAAATGTTTGAAACCGCTTGGTAAAATACCTTAAGGCGAAGTGAATCCTTGTTTTTCGTTGTGTTTTAAGAAACTCGGAGCAATGACGTGTTATCAAATATGGCGTTAAGCTCGGCAATCCGCGAGCTGGACTTGCGAAAAGTCGCAACGAACGTGTACGGAGAACGTTCTTTGTGGAGAGCTCGAGTCTTTTGATGGCAAAAATTACGGTTAATTGTGGGGCCGAGAAACGTTAGAAGACCGAACGGAGACCGGAGAGGTCTTCAACGCGAAAAAAACTCGAGAAAAGTGTGGAAAAAGACCGTAATTGAGATTGTTGTTGAGTATTCAAAAAAAAAAAGTGATGATTGAGAAAAGCGTGTGTTGCCGAGAAACTCGACGATTGAACAGAAATTATTTGTATGGAGAATGTGTGTCTTTTTGAGATACACTTCAAAAGTCTCCGCGTTCACCCGATGGACGACTTTTTTTTTCATTATTCTCACGTGACCGAAGGGCCGACTGCAATCGGAGTCGTCCGGTAATGTTACAAAGGAGACTAGATGATAGGCGTACTTATTTTGACGTTGATTTATAAAATGAAGTTGTCATCAGTCTCATTATAGTTTTTCTGCCGCAATTAGTTATTAATATAATTACGTGTTGAAAAACTAACAAGTAAAACGCCGCTTATATATTATTATTATGTAAAATAAAAGATATATGTATTTATGTAAAAAAACAAAAAACATAATTAATACGACAACTATTAAACACTTTTCTTTATTTTACACAACGCTCGATAAACACAATATATTGTTTTTATGTGCGTGTAATTTTTTTTTTTATTATTATTATTACTGTTTCCGCGTATTAATTAATAGTTTATTATTTTTCTTTCAATTTCTTCAACGCGTCTTCCATTCGTTTTGTTTTCTATTTCGTTTTACGTACACAACATTGTCGTCGTACCGTTAATTTCGCCGGCAACGCGTAAAATCGTATTCCGCGTTGTCCGTCGTCCGCGTTCGACGATTCCGAACCGTATATATTATTCAAGACGGATTTCGAAAAGAAAAAGAAAAAACACCGGCCGTCGGTGTATTCTTTTTTTTTTTTTTGAAATCAAAACGATATCAAAGGTGTGTATATATTTTTTTTTGTACTCGTTTTATTATTATTATTATTCTCTCTGCCCGCGACTTCCATCGTCGTCCGAATTCCGACTTCCCCCCGCGGCGGCAACGGCATCGGCGGCCGTCGTCATTTTTCACGTCGCGTCCAGAACGTTATCTCTCGCTCTCCGCCCCGGCGCACACGTATAAAACGCCGCCGAGCCGTCCGCGCGCTACATAAAAATAACGAACGGCGTACACTGCACACACACACCCCACCCAATATAAAACCACTACGTGGTAACATTTAGAAATGGCCATTGTGTGTGTGTGTGTAGAAAAAAAAAAAGGAAAAAAAATTACTTCGTTTAATAATATCCGTTCGCCGCGCCCTGCAAAACCCTACGAATTATTATTATTATTATTTGTCAGGATCGTCCTGACGGGATATCGGGTTACATTATTACTATGTGTGTGGTGTGTTCAGTACACGTGTTTACGGGCTAGTGAATGCGATGATATCAAAAGCAGATACGATTTTTTTTCCTCCTTTTTATCTCTTTCGTTGGTCGACGGGGTGGAGGAGTTCAAAGAAAATTTCGATAATATTTTCCTATATCATTCCGTTAAATTTGCGCGTATTTATTAAGTAATTTTTTTTTTTTTCATCAAAATGGAAAACGATATCGAACAACAGAAACGTGTATAAGCTTTATTGTTAGACAACCTATGGACCTATTGCATCGCGTGGTCCACAACCGAAGAAAAACTACGAAAATTTAATAGAAAATTATTGTTACGGAAAATACGCTTGGCGAGCGTATAATACAAACGGGCCAGACATGCGTACAGGCGAGCGGACGGCCGACTAAATAATAGAAAACTAATAGCTTGGACAGTAAAGGGATAAATGGACAAAGAGATATGTAATTCGGTGTATCGGAAAAAATAAATAGAATAGATCGGCAAATAGCGAGTGAAACGGGAGGAGAAGACAGTTTTGGCGGTAAAGAAGTTCGATAGATCGTAAAGCCATAAAAAAAATTTTTTTTTACTAAAAGAATTTTTCCCCGTTATAAATAAGTACCAAACAAAATCGACTCGCAGATTGTTGTAGAGTATAATTTCTTCTTCTCATTAAACGTTACTGTAAATCAATACGGTTTCATGAAGAGTACATTTGTCCAAAGACGTACTATAATATACTTGACTCGGTTTAAGAAAAAAACTATCGTACAGAATTTAATTTACAATATTAACTTTCGAATTAAACGACTTAGTAATTAATGGGAACGACAGTTGTCGATACTTACCAGACAGGGATAGTTGGACAAGCTTAGTGAAAACTGCTGAAAACCCTTAAAAGAAAAAGGCTTATGTAAAGCGTTTAAAATATATATATATATATATATGTATTTATAATAGAATGTAATTTTTCATCGAGTACGCAGTTTTCGCGCAAAATCGATGATGTGATTTCGAAAACGATCGATTAAATCGTATCAAAACGAATTTCGAAATATTCCCGGTATATTTGCTGGTACAGTAAATACGTATACCGATATAGTATACAAAACACATTGTCGCATATTCTCTCTGTACTGTGAATTCACGCGATGTGCAATGGTAAAAACGAGACGAAAGATTTTACCGGAACAGTACCGGGGAGTTTGGAGCGTAAAAAATGAAAACCGTACAAACGAAATTCACGATGTGTTCTGCTCTTCGAACAACGTCAATTTGAAATTCGCTATTTAATACGGCGTAAGCAATTGTGGTGCGGCCAAACGTTTACGTTTTCGTGCCCTGGTTTTATATATTTACGAATCCAGCGATTATAAAAGAATACTGCTGAACGACTAATAAATTCCACGGTTAAAATATATTTATCGTATGTTGTCATGTAACGCGCGCGCGTGACTACACAGCGTAAATTTCGATGAATAAAACGCTCGAATTATTGCCGGAATTTCGTAAAGAACAATCGTGTTTCTTTTGTTTTAATACTAAAAAATGTATGCTCGTACATTCGATTTAAACGTCCTTTTGTTTCTTGTTTTCCGAATAAATTACTCGGGCGCAAGACGCGCGCGCGAGAGAGAGTTTAAAAAACAAAACGTGTTCGGCCTGTAAAAAAAAAACCCCCTCGAAAACGAGTGATTTCCGTTGGAACGTACTCCGATGTCGTTGTACAATCAAAAAAAAAAAATAAAGAAAAAGAAACGAGAACGAAATGTATAAAACATTTTTTTTTCTCCGGTTTCCCGTGTGTGTGTGTGTGTGTGTGTGTATGCAGTTATTTCACCACAAAGGGGGAGCGAAGTGTTTTTTTTTCCTAAACGAATTTCGATGAAAATCATTCCCGTCTAAAGCCCTTTGGTGGAAAAGAGGTGGAAAATAATAAGGCTCTCTTCTCTTTTCTCCTCGTTTTGGAAATCGCGTTACTGTATATTGTGAATAAACACAGGGCGTCGTCTCGCAGAGAGCTCGAAAACTTATGTTTACATAATTTTTGTTTTATTTTCGATATTTTAACAACGATGTAAATACTTAATCGAGATGAAAACGATACACAACACGCGTTTACGATAATAATGAATTCCGGCGAGTTATTTACGGCGGTCTTTTACGAAACGGTTTTCAAATGAACGAAATCAAAACTGACCCGGAGAAAAACGCGAGTAATACGCGAGTTTATAAATATTTTTTTTTTTTTATTATTATTGTGTCTACTTCAGAAAGTAATCGGTTTTCACGTGACCGATTACGTATGAAAAAGCCACCGATGGCGACGGTATCTTTTCCAAAGATTATTCGAAAAAAAAAATTCTAACTGCGTTTATCGTAATAACCAGAAAAATTATTTGCTACTATAGTTACTACGCGGCGGTTCAATAGCAAACACGAACGAAAACGTTTTTATTATCGCGAATTTATTTCAATAATTTCTTTTAAAAAATATTAAAAGAAAAATTCGATTTTTATCGAACACGCCTAAAAACAATGTATTATGTACGCGAGTACGGCGGCATAAGGTATGCGCAGATCTGGCAAGTCGAACGGAGTCTTTTGAATCCGTCGAGTCGAGACGCGGCACATTATAATAACGGCGGAAATTATTTAAACGAAAAGTTAAAAATTACTTTCATAGTTATTTCGATTACTCAAATAACTCGGTTGAAAATTAAATTACGTTACGCTTTTTTTTTTTGTTTACGGAACGCGACTAAAAAAAACATTTACTTTATATATATACATTAAATTTAATTTGGAATTATGACGTACGTAGATTTAATATATATATATATTATTTAAATTACTGTAATTCTTTTATCAACAAACGGCGGAAAACAATTGAATAAAAAAAAAAAAAAACAAATGTTTTCCCGTTATATACACGCGTATTTGACATATTAAGTAATTGAAAAAATAATTCGTTATTTCACAAAAAAAAAAAAAAAAAAAAAATGTTAATTTAATTAAAAACAAAAAAAAAGGGTAGCGAGCCGCGTGTACCGTGAATGTCGCTCTTAAGTGAATTACTCGGATACAGATTTTCGAGTTTTATTATTACTATGTAAATTATTGCAATCTATAAAATGACAATGAGCGGGAACTTCGGTGTTAATACACATTGTGGGGAAAATTTAAAGCGGTAAATAAAAAAAACGTTGTCAATTTAGGATTGGCAGGATATTTTTAAAATGTAGTTGAAGTCACGAAGGCCGCGAATTTGTGTATAATTTATAGCGCTTAAATCCAAAATTTACATCCATTTTATTATTTAAATAGCTCAACGTCTAAATATTTGCTATAAACGGCTCAAAATTAGAAGAACGCATAGTGCGCAATCACATATTCGGTGTAAATTTCAAGACTCCTAAGATCATTATTTCGATAAGTATTGTTGTTGCGCCTCGTTTTAAAAACTTTCGAGAAAATAGATTTTCTTCCAATGTTTTAGTTGTTTATCCATGAGAAAAGAACTGAGCAAATCGATAAACGTTTGAAATTGACTCAATTATCGATTAGATGCAATACGTTGTTGGAACATGAAACACGACGAGATCGTCCGAGCATTTTTCTCATTGTCGAAAATCCGTACAAAGAAATAGAAAAAAAAATGAACATAAATGTAATAGCCTCCTAGCTTCGCACAGAATCCGAAAATCTTACGAATCATGGATAATTTTGTAAGAGGTGTCTGATTTCTTTTCGAGCACGACGAAGGAGATTACCAAAGAGGTACGTGGTTTCCAAATCCATAACCAGTCAGGTTCCCGTGATGGTTTTGTTATAGATTTTTGAATCCTTTGTATTTCAACAAAATTACATATAATATTATACTCCTTTTATAGCGCAGGGAGAAAAAGTATACATCATTGTTTCGTTCGAGAGAAGCTGCAAGGATAGGACCCGGAATTGAAGAATTTTAATACTTTTCCTGGTCCCCCCACCCACGAGTTCGATGTAACACAAGTTACAGACGTGTGTAATTTTAATAGGAGGGATACTTCCTCGTTCGATTCTGTGTCAATGTACCATCCCCGGTATCGATCTCGCGACCATACACGCAGGGCACGGTCCTGTGGACGAAAAGGATAAGCTATTTGTCACTGGCTTGCTTGTAGGTACTTATGAAGCGTGCGAATACATATATATATATATATATATCGGTAGTGTTCTCGAGCTAATTAGTTTCCGCGGTTTCCGAGAGCGCAAACACTCGCAAGTCCTGCAAAACTTTTTCGATCCCTTTATATACATAGTAATTATTGTAATTGCGCAATTATTTTGCCGTCTACTCGTCGTCCCTTTGGTCACGACACGTATAAACCGAGCGATATCAATTCTGCGCCAGCTGTACTCGAAACACAGTCGAAACCTTTTTCTCGTGAGAATAAAACACATTTGTTCCGAGGAGCGTTCGCGCATTATATGACCAGAAAACCACGAAACGACCGACACCTGATGAGTGATGAATAAGACCGGTACGCAGTAGTAAAAAGTATTCGGATTAGTTTTTTTTTTTTTTTTTTTGCACAAATCTGTAATTCGTTGGTGGCGCGTGTTCGATTTTCGAATAAATTTAATATGCGTTCTTAAAAATATACATTTTTCGTTTGTTGTCATTTATTTGATCGTCGCAAATCAATAACGTTTCACTCAAAACATGGAAACAGTTCGAAATCGTTTTCCACACGTTCTATATTTTAATAATAATTCAAAGACGTCATCATTCCGGTTGTTATAGCGACGCGTCTTATCTTATTTTTAATTGAAAATCATTGAACACTGGGAGAGAAGAAGTTAAGCGAATGAATTATATATTTATTTTTTTTTAACGAAATTATCGATTAACCTAATCGATCGTCCATATATTTGGTCGTGACGTTTAAACTATCGAATTAATTCTAAATCCATTAGAGCACACCTGCTGCCGGACATTTTCCTTAAAAATAACTACGCGTTTTTTGAACATGTTTACAATAATCACCTGTATATAGGAATTACTACGAATTTTAATAATTGTGATTCAAGAGTTTTACTGTTATTATAACGAAATATAAATTGATTTTCAACTTGATATAATTTTATAAAATGAAATTTATTACCGTTATAAGTTTAGTGGAATTTTCTCCGTCGATAACGAATTTGCGGTGAGAGGATTCGTCGCTCGCGCGTGTTCAAATTTCAATTTATCTGGATAATACGTTTTATAAAAAAATGTGTGTTTTGATTTTTTTTTTTTTTTTTTTTAAGTCAATCGTCGGAAGTTTAATGTTTTTTGGTTTCAATCGAAATATACTAAAACGTTTGTCAAAGAAATCGAAACGTGTTCGTTGCAGTGTAGTTTAATTTATAGTTCGTATTTAGGACGATATTATGAGAAGAAACGCGCGCATTACGAAACATTTTTTTTTTTTTTACTCTTCAAGTCACGCGTTAACTTTACACGTAATATTTTATTATTTCGACTCCGCGTCGTATAAAGTGACTTTTTATTATTATTATTATTATTATTATTATTGCGTTATGATCGATAACGATCGCCAGCTCGTCCGTGTTTCATATTTCCAATACGTTACGCGCGCACCGTACGTCAGATTAGAGTTTTTTTTTTTTTTTTTAAATATTTATATTTCTGCGCTCCGAACGTATCGCACGGTGGTGGGCAAAACAACGAAATCAAATTTGTAATTTAAATACCCGAAACGCTATTTTAAGTGCCATTGTATTCATGCGGCGAATGACTAGTCGTATATTCACAATAGAACATAATATATTATACGTTATATGCACACAAACAGACAGACGTTTGCAAGAGGACAAACGGGCACGTCGAGAGGACACGAGGACGCGCGTAAAAGAAACCGCCGCTCATACTACTCGTTATTGTTATTAATTCCAATGGTAACGTTGAAAATGATGAAAATAATAAAAAAAAAAATGTATTCTTCTCGTGTGTCGTACGCTTATCGAATACACGTTAAATTCCCGCGCGCGACGTAAAACACAAACATAAACAAAAAAAAATAAAAATATTTCTAGTTTTTCGTTTCGCTATAAATTCCCTCTTTAATTTCATTCGTTTCAGGTGTGCAAAATTAACGTTAGTCGGATTCAATAATATACGACGCTCGTACACCGTCAACGCGAAATCGGCAACAACCAGAAAATATTTTTTCGGATTCATACGTAACGTATATAAAATGAATTTTTATCCGGAGAATTGAAGAAGACGACACGCGATGGACTGACTGTGTGATGGTTTTCGCCACTCGTAGAGTTTGAATTTTGATTAATCCATTCATCAAATATTTTTACTCGTCGTCATTCATCATTGACAACTTATCGTTAATTAGATTATTTTAATCTTCTGCCGATGAGCATTATCACAAACGTGTAACAAACCATTATTTTTTCGTTATTATTTAGCCGATTATTTCTACGTTTTTACGTGTAATGAAAAAAAAAAAAAATTCGGTGGTGGGAAAGTGCGTAACCGCCAAACCCGTTTACGACACTGTCGATTTCTTCTTTTTTTTTTTTGAATATTACGAATCGTTTTTGATAGAAATATAGGCAAGAATGGAATTATTTAACTAGTATTTTTATTTTTTCTTTCTGCGGAGGTTTCCTCGGTTTTTTTTCTTCTCTACGAAAAAAAACATCGATTTTATGGCGAAAAAATATTTTCATTACACACCGAATTCGTCCGTCCCCGGGTCATTGATGTGTTTCCTAATATGTTAATACGATAAGTATAACAAGAGATTCAGCAGTACACTGGTTTTAGTTTTGTGCTAGCCGAGCGATTATTTAATCGTTTAAAATTGCGTTAGTTAATTTAAAGTTGCGAAGGTGGAATTCGGTGTAACTGAAAAAGGCAGTACTTTGCTGACTCGAATCAAAAAGCATTGAATCAATGTAATCTTGGGTTTAATTTAATAATGCTAGAAATTATTGGATTTATGAAAATTAAATGATTAAATTAACGAACCAATATCATGGGGTTCGAAATCACACCCGATTTTCTTTATTTTAATATACGTTTTCGATTAAAAATATGGAATATTTCTCTGAGTTTGAGAGTTAGAAATGTATCGAACCAGCCAGTCGGTTTAAATGAACAAAACGCGAGCACTGCGATGGCTGAGACCGAAGAAATTATTTTTTCGTTTTTAACAAATTTATTCGCAACAAATGCCCTGTCCATTTTTTCCTGTCATTCGCCATGACTTTGAATTCCCCTTGTAAGTAATGACGACTCTTACATCCTTCATTATTTGGCCGACGTATTTCGTTCTAAGCGTTCTACGCAATCGTGTTCCCTCTAACATTCCTTCAATTATTACTATTAAACAATGTAATTCATCTCTGTGCCCTCATATTATCATTCCATCATAGTATCTACCAATATTCGTTTTTCTTCTGTTGCATTTTTAAGACGTCTTCATTTGTTTCACTTCTTTCAGTCCAACTTATTCTTTGCATTTACCTCCGACATTTCTGGAGCTTCTAACACGTCGTGTTAATAAGTGCCTATTTAAAAAACCGCGGCGATTCGGAAACATCTCCGGACACATTATAGCGTATAAAAACGGTTGAATATATAACACATTTCGCAACGTTGTTCTCGCGAGCGTTTCGTCGTGTAAATACGCGTTACAATAATTATTTACCAAATAATCGAATAGAATAAAAGAAAAAAACTTAACGCGCGCAAAGAGCGTTAGCACAAAACGCTGAATTAAATAGCGAGGAAAAATGTTGGGAAAAATAAATGTAAAAAAAAAAAAACGTGTCATAACAACAAAAATACGCGCTATGTTCCCGGCCTTAACGCGAAAACAATAGTGTGATTTCCACGTTACAAAACGTATCGCGTTTTCACGCGTTTATCAGCCTGGAAAAAAAATAATAAATAAAATAATAATCGATTTGAAATCTCGAAAACAATTTATTCCTAACACTGTGTACGGAATATGAGAAACGAATAGCAAAGAAATTAAATGAAATTCGTCGATTGTTCGCGTCGTCAACAATAGAAAAAAAATTATTATTAACCGTTTATAATAATAGCGTTGTATTAATAATAATAATAATAATAATAATAATAATAATAATAACAATAATGGTTGCGAATAGTTATTGCGAAAACAACGGCAGCGACTGTTATTAGTATTTATTGTTGCGAAATAATCGTGAAAAAAACAAATGTGACTTGTAATTAAAAAAAAAAACCGAATATTATAATTAATGTCTGCACAGTAATTACGTATGTAGACGAGAAAAGAAAAAACGACCATGGCCCAGCGGTCCATTAAAAAAAAAAAAAAAATTCAAAAATCTTTGCCAGCCGAGTCTGAGAATGTACGTAATTCGTATGACCATTACGGGCAATCCTCATGACGCTTATCGTCACTCGAGTTGTAATAGCGAAATAATAGTTACGACCACCGGCACTTCGAAAAATTTTGTGTTCGCACGCGATTTCTACGATACGTTTATCGTAATATCCACATCGATAAATAATAACATAGAAGAATTGTCTAAGTAGTCGCTTCTAAATATCGGTACGAAGCCAGTGGACTACGTTTGCCCGCCGCGGCTATACTGAGCGATCCGCTCGTTTCGGACCGCTATTTATACGTGTTTTTCTGCGCGGCCCCCCTCCCCACTGTTTTTTGTGTCGTAGTGCTATCTGGTGACTACTTTCGTTACCAGTTATCTAAACTAATCGTTTTGACGACCGAGTTTATCGTCAGCCAAGCACTTAACACGTTCGATCACGACCATTGCATATACGCTAATTGTCGGTCGAACACTTATTCCAGCCTCATACATTTTGTTCAAAGGGATGGGGGGATGCTGTGAAAACGGAGCGTAACCGTAACATAATCGGACCAAGTTACAAGTCGATATCTAACTGATAATTGTACTGTAAACGCACGCTGATTCGTGTGCCTATTTCGAACTACGGTGTTTGAATCGAAAGTAACATTTTCATGGCACGATTAAACCCACATAAAAATTCGGCTTTCATTTTTGTCAAAAACGCGGTGCTATGAACTATATTTGCACCGTACCATGGAACCATCATTTATTGATTCAAAACGACGTCTATCCCTGAAATTCTACTCGGGTATGGAGCAACAACTATATACAGATTCTGTGTCTACGCTCAAACACTGTACGTAAAAATCCTCCCCCCCCCCGGTCACATGAACGCGTGTAACAATACAACTCAAATCGGTTGTTTCCTAACTGCGATTGGTCCATTTTTTAATTCGAAAAACATTTCGACTTAGAAATTAATGAATGTCGCGTTGTACTACTAACAAAAGTAGCAGGTGAAATTCTATTCCAGCGACATTTATCAAGAATGCGATGGACTAGTCAATGAATTACGAGCTTATAATAACACAGTGATGTTGATTAAGTATGCCTATTTACGTAATAAACGTTTAACTAAATTAATTTGCGAAAACGTCGATGAATATAAGTTTTCAACATTTTCCCCCGACATTTACCGCGGTTTTGTTATTTATTTTCTTCGGTCTGTCCGTATGGTTTTTATAGAGTTTTCGAGACGTTTGACTCGGTTCAACGAATTCTGGTAAAAATCGCGTATTTAGTGAACACGCGCGCGCCGATTTTAGCGATTTTCCTCTGGCCAGATCACAGTTTTTTTACATTGCTCCGGGGCACCTGTTCGTCTCGCGTTTCCGAAGCCGAATTCGACGTTTGTTCCCCCGGTAACGCTTTTACAAACACAAACGCGTACAATATATTATTACAATAATAATTCGACGCCCGAGGCGGGGACGCCCTTCGCATATTTCTCTCCCCCCATTCCCGTTGCGGGACGACGACAAGAGCTGCTCTGCATCCGATAATCTCCCGGCCGTACCGTTTTTCTTCTTTTTTTCCCCCCATCTAATATCCGTCCGTTTTCTTTTTTTTTTTTTTCCATCTCCGGATCGACGACAGTCCCCTCGCGTATCTCCGGTTTACTGTATTTATAACGTAATCGTCGGTCGTCCGACACCGCCTACGGGACGCGCGCATTTTATTTTATTCCAAAAAGTAATTCGATACGATGTAATAATAACACAACGTTTGGACGACGACGACGACGACCGATTTCCGATCAGCGGCGTCCTCTGAAAAGCGTTCTCGTTGATCGTTTGTCTCAAAAAAACACCAGTCGGTCACGTGTGCACGTCTTGTAGTCGTTGTTTTTTTTTACCTGGTACACTCTACGCAATTTTATATCACGCCGACGACGATCATTTTTTATTTACAAAAAAAAAAAAACAAAAAAAATTCTAACAACGGCGATTTCTATTAGACAGTGGCTCGACGACAGAATATCACACAACGTATTTTGTTCGATATTCGAACGGAACACTTCGCGGACGGAACTATCAGTTTTCAGACGAGTTTTTTTGTGTGTGTATTCGAACACACGCTCCTGCCGTTCACATAACGTATACCACCGGGCAGAAAGAACGATTGTAAAAAGTCACCGAAAACATCCTTTCAAAAACGAAAATAATCGCACGAACCGCTGGAGGAAATTCTCCGTTTCCGCCGACGACGACAACGCAACGTGTTGTTATTATTATTATTATTATTATTCTAATTTCTTCTCGTATACCGCCTACCGCCCGTTTTCTACGTTACGCAAAATTGTCCAATGAAATCGGTTGAAAAACCGTGTTACGGTAATTTCTCGAGGCTTAAATTATTTTACTACAAATAATAATAGAAAAACGAAAAATACGTTTACGGTTTTCATTCGTTTACGTAAATAATTTCAATTAACGTCAGGCGCGTACCGACGAAACGGCCCCCGTGCGAATCATCTGCCGCGGCGATATCATATTTACAAAAAAACCGGGATTTCGCCGACGGGATCCCCATCCCCCAAAAGCCTCCGCCCCGGGGCCCTTTTGGGGCGTGTGCGTTTTTCACACACGGAATAACGCGTACACCGTGAAAAACGCGCGCCACGCGGCTAAAAAAAAAAAAAAAAACCCCGAGGGATAACCTGCAACGGCCAATCCCCCTTCGGCAACAGCACACGCGCGCGCGCTCGTGTGTCCTGCGCATTTAAATACGTACGCGCGCAACAATGACAAAGTGCTCGGCCGACTTAGGATACGTCGTCCTTCGTCCTGCCGCCGCCGGCGTGTATTTGTTGTGCACCGCACCACACCACACATAATAATATAAATACGTATACGTGACGTGTTTACACGAATACCGCGCCGAACGATCCCCATTCATCCGTCCGGTTCCCTGTGCGCTCCACAACGCTTGTGTATTAATAACGACTGTAATATATTATTATTATTATTATTATTATTATTATTATACGTACGTACGACGTTTTTCGCCCATTGTGCTCTGTTCCGCGTATACACACTGCGCAGAAAGAAAGAAAGAAAAAAAAAAACGCCGCTGCAGTAACGCGATAACAGCCGTGCGCGGCACTTTTTTTGTTTTTCACGTTTAATTCCGTCCTGCCGTCCGTGCCTCGGACCAAAAACGGGCAAAGTACCAGTACTACGGTAACACGGCGGTTACCGTAGTAGACCAACGGTTCCCGACACGGGGTACGCGTACCCCTCCTGCGGGGACGCGCGAAAACGAAAAATTGGCCAATATAGGAGTTATAATGACGCGGGTACAGTCTACCAAAATATTAATCTTAGGGATGCGGAGGGAAAAAAAGATTGTGGGAACCGCTGGCTAAATACACGGAGCGACGACGAGAAAACGATTACGAACCGTTTTGAAATCGGTGGGATTCGAGTAAAAAGAACACTTTATATTAATATACGTGCTGCGATAAATTTTTTTTTAAAAATTTATTAAAATATTACGGTCGCGAATGAAAAAAAAAATAAATAAATAAATAATGTTTTCCTTATACACAATTTCGTTCGTTAAACACTACGCCTGTTTTAGCTGCTAAAGAGTGTATTAAAATTTTCGTTATTAGTATTTGTGGATATTTTTTATTGTGTTATATAATTTATGCACGTTATAGTTTATTTGTGTTTTATTTACTCTGTTCCCGGGTCCCGACCAGAGTGAAATGAGCAAAAAATAAAAATATGACGCAGTTTTAGAGGTACACTCTTTTGACTCGCAGTTTTTTCTCACGTTAGATTCCACCACCGCGTTCTTAAATACACACTAAAAGTATATACGAGTAAGTCTCGGAATAAGAAAGTTAAGCAGGGCAAAAAAAAAATCCCGTTACCAAACGAAGAAAACGATAGAATTTGAATGACCATCGTCATAGTTTTTTTTATTATTATTATTATTATTATTATTCTTTAGTATTAGCAGACAATAAGAAAATAAGTCTGTTATTCGCGTAATGAAAAATTAAATATTAAGAAAGAAAACGAACATCGTCGTAAAGGAAAAAATATACGAACGAATGACTTTTGGCTTTTTTTTTTTTGTTTTGTATGTGAAAAAGGAGGGCCGAGATACGTTGTGTTATATTTCAAGGTACGAGTTACGATTTTTGAATCGTTCCATCAACCAAACCCGTTGATCGATC
Source organism: Chaetogeoica ovagalla (assembly GCA_032441825.1). Classification (NCBI taxonomy): domain Eukaryota; kingdom Metazoa; phylum Arthropoda; class Insecta; order Hemiptera; family Aphididae; genus Chaetogeoica; species Chaetogeoica ovagalla. Next base: position 663,965 of record CM063726.1, read on the forward strand.
CATTGCTCGCACACATATGAGTCGGATATATTATTATACACGCGTGCGGTAACCGCACTAACCAACACACTGACCGGTATTTACCTATGCGGACGTTTGGATATTAGTCGATACCATTGACGAGTGAACGGTGCGCGACGGTTGTACAACACAATAAATACTATTACAATAATAATAATAATAATAATAATAATAATAATAATAATAACCGTCGTTTGTCGTGTCGTTATAACGTGAAATATAAAATGTATTATTGGCTAGTCATTGCCGATTGTTCGCTGTAATTATTATTACGATGCAGTCGTGTACGATATAATAATAACAATAATAACAATAATAATTATAATGACAACCGACACACGAGTGGTACACCTAACCTATATATAAATGAGTGTAACGAAACGAGCAAACGAAATAAACGACTAAGGACAATTAAAAAAAATAAATTAAATTATTATTATTATAATTACGCTGTGAATCCATAAAATACTGGTAGAATGTTTAAAAAAAAAAAACGCTTTTTGTTTTTAAAAAAAAAATAATAATAATAACACGAGTACGAACACTCGTTTAGATACACGGGGAAACGTTGAAATTTTACCACAGGCTCCGCAAGACAAAAAAAAAGAATTTATATAAACCTTGTTGACCAATTCTGCTGGTCTACTCCGATTCGGGCAACAAAAACGATTGAAATAAAAAGAAAGCGTCGATTTTTTTTTTTTTTTTTTATGACACACTGTATATTAAATCGTACAGGGCGTTCAAATAACTTTGTATTTGTAATGCGTGGGCGCATTCGTATAATAGTGTTTATTATATTCTCGTTTTGCTTATACCTACCGACGCGAACTGATTTAATTTTTTTTATTATTATTCTCCCTCAAAACAAAGCTTAAAATAATATACAAGACATAATATACAATTTTTTTTATTTTATGTATAATAATTACAAAATCGTTACTTTTTTTTTCTTTTTGCCGAATCTCATTATAATACATAATAATATATTTTATATCAAACGTGACAACGCTATAAATAAAACGATATTCGGCCGTTAATAATAAATATGACCCGATAATATTATTATACTACTCGGTGGTCGAAGTGAATAGGGATTTTATCCCTTCACTCCTTTTAGTTAGCATATTCCATCCCACCCACTTATTTTGTTTAAAAATTATTCATCCCTCTTGGATTTTTATAAATCTGTTTTTTTTTTAATAATTTGTAATTGTTATGTTGCCTTATTTTTTTGTTCAAAAAATATCTTTGAAACTTTTATTTCTTTTAAAGAACTAAAATTTTAACATTTATTAGATCTGATCAGAGTGAGCCGGTGTTAAAGAACCATTTGTTATTAAAAACACTTTCTTTTTTCTTTTTTGCTTATTTTTCAACAACATGGACCTCCCTCCCTGCTTATTTTGATCCAGTTCGAATACTGTCACTACCAAAAGTATGGGACATTAACTATATAGTGTAAAAGAAAAATATTCTTTTAAACTTTTTAACTCTCGACTAGTCAATTGATTTGTTGATTTTATTGTCTCGACTAATATATTGAATTTTCATCGACTTCGCGTAACTCCTTATAATTTTTAATTTCATCATAGTCATTCGGTAAATGACTTGACCGAATGATTAATGTATAAATAACGGGTGTGCAGTTTAACACTCGTTTTAACTGTACGTAATCACGTCATTTTTGTTAGTCGTTAAACAGTATATTTGTGGTTTTAATTGAGTCGGTTAATTTTTTTATTTTTCCTCGAAATATCAATCGTCTAAATGAAAAAAAAACTACTGTTTAATATTAAAGAAAAAAAAACGTGAAGAAGTTTTTTTTTAATCTTTAGAATTGAGTCCTAAATGTCAAATGAAAAATACAAAAAAATATACTTTTTTTTTTTACCGAGTTTTTATTTTTGTTTATTCGACGTTAACTTTAAAATCAATCGATTCAATTGATTTTCGGTTTACTTTGAACTTTTAACTGAAAGCATTTATAATTTTTTCCATTGACCGCCTTTGAATTACTATACACGCGGATTTTTCGACATTTTTTTCCTTTATGTCATGTGTGTGTGTGGAAATGACGGATTTTATATTTTAAACTCGCATCCGTCATTCCTCTATAGAAAACGCGTATCGGGTATCTTAAGGTTTTCTTTTATGAAATTAAAGAGTCTGGCGGAATTCGAGTACAATATTTGTGTCCCCGATTAAACTGAGTAACGATCAGTGTATAGATTAATGTGAAAACCACTATACCACACACCGATTGAAACGTTTTGATCGGTTTTATAGTAATATGTAGTGAAATACACTGAGTAAAATCCTTTAAAATATCGGATTCTGACGGTTCTTGACATAGAAAACCGAGAAAATATAAAAACGTAGCCAAACAACAATCGATAAGAGTAAATGAAGAGTTTCAAACGCGTTTTTTTTTCTCGTTTCTTCTTTGCCACCACACGTCTATATTACTTTGTCAATATTACTTTGTCTATACACTTTAAATCAGAAACAAATCGCACGGCACAAATAAACGATATTTGTATTAGAAAATTTTTCGTTTTTCGCGTTATTTGGAATGTTCGAGACGGGGTGTGTAATAGAGAATTCGAACGAAATGAGAAATCCGAGAACAATACAAAACGACGAGCAACGCCGCGTACAAGTGTATATGAAATAAAAAATAATTTGAAGAAATTACCCGCAGCAGCTGGCACACGCCCGTTGTCGGACGTGATAACGAGCTGCTCGGCGTATTCGAGCGAGACACGACGACGGTTATGTATAGAAGTAATAATCATCGTCGTGTTTTAATGTATAAAAGTACATATATATATATATACAGCTGTAAGTATTTTTTTATTATTATTTGGACACAAAAACCGCGTAAATCGATGTATCATCACGTGGCGGCGTGTGGGATATTATTCGATGATACGTGATGCGCGTAACTGTAATAAAAATATAGTGAAAAAAAAATAAAGTTATTCTAAACGGTTCTCGTGGGTAGAGGGGAGGATGGTGTTGTCCAGAAGAAAAAATAATAATAACAACGTATTTTGATGGAAAACTCTAAGAAAAAAAAAATTAAACGCTGTCATACTCGCGAAACGTTTATTTCACTAGAAACTTCAGAGGCGGAATTACGTTTTTAATTGTATACATTTTTTTATTTTTAATAATAATAATAATAATATGCGCGTTTTGCCGAAATCCAATGTCGTTTAGACGCGCGTACCGACCGAACGAACGAACGAATTACATTACCGCGAAATTATATTACTCTCGGCTAAAAGAAAAATATTCGTAACAATATTCTCTGTACACTCGTAGTATTATAATGATTACGTTTGAAATATACTGTGTTTATTATTATAAAAAAAAAAAAAATGTTTAAATTAAAAAGACGGGAAACACTGACGCGAGGCGCGTTTCGTTAATAATTCAAGGGGAAAAGTCATTTTTTTTTTTTTTTTTTTTTAAGAATAAAATTAATTATACGAAATCAAGAGAGAGACCGGCGTATACGCGCCAGTATAATAACAACAACGAAACGCGAAAAATATTCGTAAATTCGCTTTTAAATATTTATTTGTTCAAAAGTGTAACGAGAATTTCACTCGCGTAATTGTGTTTCAGTATTCGGGAATTTCTTATATAGACATACTTTTTTTTTACAACCGAAATTTCAAATCGATTTTCAAACCGTATTAGTGTTTTGATTTTTTTACGCAAACGCTCTGCAACGTCGCCTAACGTAGACAATGCGAATCGATCGATTTTCTATTTAAGACAATTTCAATTAATTTCCCGGGCGGAATTGTTTTTTTTTTTTTTTTCTAACGCTTTGAAATGTTAATTTATTATTACTTTTACGCGTAAATCGGAAAAAAAGAAATATTTACTTCAGAAGCGATTTTTACAGCCGATCGTCGAAATCGAGTTCAATTCACGCGCGAAAATTTCTTCTCGTATTAGCGATTCGTCGCGGCTTTATAATTTATTTATTACAGTCTATTCTCATCAAAACGACCTGTACGCCCGATCGATACGAACAATTTTGTGTTTTGCAATTCAAACTCAATACACGGAAGCTGATCACTGGTGAACTGCTATTTCGATAATGAACTCGGAATAAAAAATCGCTTTTAAAACGTATACAATTTAATAAGATTTTTTTTTATAATAATTGTTATTACTTAGCACGAGTCGCTTATACGGAGAACCAAATTTTAAATGTACGTATACGCGAGTATGCGGTTTTTTTTTTTTTTTTGAAAGAAATCGATCAGTAGTAACCATTAGACGGATTAAAAAAAAAAAAACTACACTTTTCTTTTTACAATTCCCTAGCGTTCGGCCGGTGCTTTTTCTAATTAATTTCGCATTAAACCGATGAAAAAAAAAACAAAAAAGAAGAAGAAAAAAATTCCAGTGAATAATTTATATCGGGCGAAAGAGTTCGCCGCACGCGAATTTTTATTATTAATTTACGCTAATGTCGTTTTAACGTTTCCCCCCGGCCGTAAAGGGGTTATCCGAATAAAAAACGATAAGGGGTTTGAGGCGTTCTTTTTTTTTTTTTAATGTCCGAGTCGTGATTTACGATAACGGTCAGAGCAGTAGTGGCGCTTCCCACGGGGATCCGTCTGCACGCGGGGAGTGCATCCCGTGTCGTGACTATCCGCTCTCTAACTTTCCTCCCGTAACTGAAAACTTTCGACACGGCGCGAGAGAATTACTACGATTTCTCCCGCTTGAAACGTTCGGAAGATTAATTTGTACAATTATTATTGTTTTATACGACTCGTGCGTTTGCGGAGTTTTTCTGTACGCGAGTTTTTTTCTTTTTTTTGTTGAAATTTTCGGATAAATCCCCGTAGCCGGGAAAATCAACGCGCGGAGAAGGTGAAATAACGGTGCGAGGACAAAATTTCAACGACAGTCGATCGTATATATGTTTATCGGCCACGGAATATTAAAAAAATTCCGCGGCGCAGTGGAAAAACAAACGATTTTCGCTTAAAATATATAAGCATAATAAATAATTTCAAAAAAAAAAAAAAAAAATGGCTGTTTACGGAGGATATTGACGTTAATTAAAAAAATAAAATAAAAAAATATTAATCGATTCCCATCGAGTATAAAGTGTATAGCGTCGAGTAACGTAGATAAAGAACTCGTTTCTATAATACACTCTATTTAAAATAAGAGTACACCTGCAGTCGGTGGACGAAAACGCGTCATGACTGAGGGGAGGAGAGAGGTGAAACCTCCGATGATTCGAATACTGAAAAACTCTCTCCCGTTTGAATATTTCTGAATACGCCTCCGGGCGTACGCGCGGCTTTAATTCAAATGGTGGTACATCAATAAAAATCAGTAAATAATTGGGTACATTTATTTTTTTTTTTAAAGAAAATTCAAAAGAAGAATACTTTTTTGGAAATTTGTAAAAAAATGTCTTGGTAGATTTTTCTACTTTACCAGCCGTAGCTGTGAGAGAGCACCATTTTCAGACTTAACCGTGGTAAAAACTCGGAAATAAAATGCTGCGAGAAAGGCAATCAGGGTGGAATCAGGCCGGGATTAAGAAAATTTCGGGCCCGGGGCCAAACACAACAATTGGGGGCGCCTGCCCGAGGCGGGTTTTGTCAATCGTCAAGAAAAGTGTTATTTTTTAAAGGAGTTAATTTCTTAGGCGAGATAATTCGCTAGACGAATGAAGAAAAAAAAGTATATTTTTCCAATCGTAATAGACTGTTTAGCGGGTACTTTTCGATAAACACAAATACACTGACAAAGTAAACATTTTACAAAAGTAATTGATTCTCAAATGCCACTGCTACACTACATTCGATAAAATCCCGTATACGTGAAAAACGCCTCGTTTGAACGACGCTGCATAGTGTTGAATTTATTTTATTCCAAAATTGAGTCTTCCCGTACGAAGGGGCCCACAATCAATTGGTTGTTGGTGGGCCCGGGGCAATCGCTAACCTAACCTGGCCCCCCCTCCCCTTAATCGGGGCCCCGGGTGGAATTTACTATCGTTTTTCCGAACAAAATACCAGTGTAATTAAAACGCGTGCTGCCGCGCCCTGATGAGCAACTCTGCGCAATTCAACGAGCAGAACACACACACACACACACACTTGGGACTACTACGAAACTAAATTATGTGCAGTGCGCGATCGCGTTCGGAACGAAACGCCGTACCCGGTCCCTCCAAATAGAGTCGTCGTCGAATCAGCCAATCGGTCAACGAGAAAAAAGAAAAAAGGCCGTGTACGAGCTCGTAATCGATACAATCGGCCGGTTACGATTATTACGCCTAAATGCGTATACTACGAACAGTGCGGCCGAGTAAGGGAAAAAACGGTAATTTATAGAAATGTGTGTGGGAAAATAACGGACGGGGTGAGTTGTGTACGCGAGTGAACAACACTCACTCGGGGCGGTCGTAATATAAATCAATTGCGCGCGGACGAAAAATAAGAGCGGAAAGAAGAAAAAAAAAAAAGAAAGAGACCGCGGCGATCGATACGATTACGCGGCGCAGGGGTGGGGTTAGGTTCGCAGGTGGACTGCAGTGGCGAAGTAGTGAACCGCTCTACTCGAAAAGTCTTGTGTGTGTGTGTGTGTTACGAGACCGTTCATCAATCAAAGCGAGCAATAAAATTGATCGGATGCCACGGTGGTGTCACGGAACAACGCGGCCGGCCGCCCGGCTTCATCATCAATATTAGCGTCGGGCGTTTTTGGCTTTTCTTTCCGCCGTTTCTTCCCCGTCACAAATCGAAGTTTTTTCGGCCGTCTACTGCACCGGTTAGCCGCGGCCGAGGCTTGTCGACGTATTTCGTACCGTTCACCGACGACGACACCCACTGGTTGGTGGTCGTATTTCGTTTCCTCTCGTTCCGTCACGTCTCCCCGAACGCATTTGTCAAAATCATTTGTCATAATCCGCCGCGTCTCCGTAAACGCGTATCACAATGTTGCGACGAGAAAACTCCTCGTGAAAAAAAAAAAATGAAAACCGTACGATAAGTTTATAACTTTATACGCGTTGGGAACCATTGAAGAAACGATGTCGGACGAACTAAATATCAGAGTATTAAAAGCGAAAAAAGAATAAAGTGTGTAGCCAAGGACAGAGTATAATACGCCGCCGGGGGCAAGAATAATGCGTTTACGAGGAAACCGAGAAATGGAACAAGTAGAAGCGTTCACGCGTACTTCCATGGGAGTGTAACGGGTAAAGACGGAAAAAGTAAAAAAAAAAAATAAATATTAAAAAAACAGCGTGTCGAGCTAAAAATACAGCATTTAATCGGTGAAGGGGGCGACTTTTTACTTCGAGAGATATTGGCCTACGCATTAGAAGAACAAACCTTCCAAAAAAAAAAAAACAAAAAAACAGTACGTTATGTTCTGTGTAGGTAGTGAAACGTGGACGATCGTTGAAAAGAATAACAGGAGTAAAATAGAAGCTTTTGAGACGTGATGATACGGGAGAATGCTCGAGATGAGCTGAGAAGGATATGCGGTGTATGTTATATCGAGAATATCCGCGTTCTGGCTCACACAAGTATACGGTTTTCCGTAATGCCTGGTGATTTTCCTTAGCGAATCACTCGAAACAAGCATGATGAATCACTTGATTATCAAATCGAAGGCCACAATTGTATTTAAGACACCGAATTTTTACACAAAACATTTATACAATAATAGAACCGTTTCTTTTTTTAATATTTTTAATTCTTAAAGAGTCACGGAGGTTTTTAAAAAATAGTAAAAAACTGTGTTTTTTAAATGTTTATAACTTTTTAACGATTAAAGGTATTTGATAAATGGCCGTGTAATTATATTTTGTGAAAAAATGTAATGTCTAAACTACGGTCTTCAGAGTTCTTTCCCTCATGAAGCAATTATTACGATAAATATCCTTATCGATTGTAGCTTTCGCTCAATAGAATGATTACTATAGTTAACACAATAAAAAAATAAATGTTGATTCGATTACTGATTCGTATTGAATCCATTGTTTTTAGAATATATCAATAAAAATAAATAATATGACGAAAAATAACACGAGTCGTGTTATATTATTAACAAGAGTAGGTAACGATTAATTCATTACAATCAGTGTATTATACGTGTATAGATATGAAAAGTATCGAAACTTCAATTCCTTCTCCAAAAAAAAAAAAAAAAAAATCTATACAAAATCTTACAAAACGTATTTATAATTTTGACATTATTCCATGCCGTTCGCGTCGTAGTCCACATTTATATTGCACGTAATAATTTACAATTTATGCGTGTACTTCATCAAAGTTCAAATATTTGTATTTTATATCCTTCACGTTGCGGACTCTTTTATTAATTTTAAATAATTTGTATGTCTCATATCGTGTTTATGTTTTTTTTATGTTCATTGTGTTTTTAAACGTAAAGTACGCTGCACTATAGTGTCTCGGAACGTTATTTCAAATAAAATAATTTAATTCGCATCTTATACAACTAGTGCGGACGTTTATAGCGACTATAAGCGCGTGTTTGATTATGCATTGATGATAATTTTTTTTTTAACGTGTCAGTGAAAAATGTGTTTCATACAACGATCGATCCAATCGGTTCAATATCGATACGTAAATAACGATAGATCAGATTTAAAATACCTTTTTAACTTTTAAATTCTCAGAGATTGTCCGTAATCTAAGGGGAGATTTTCCTAGTCCATCAAACACGTATTTGACGATTAATAATAAATAATAACTACCAACCGCCATTGAAATATGTTATACGTGTACGCGAAACGGATACCGCGAGTTCTTCGTCGTATTGAGACACGCACAAAAATGATATTTAACGACACCTACGTACGTGGTGTATATATTATACCGCCGCATACTTTCCCCCGACTACGTGATTATCGTATTGATTTTCCAGTGTATTACTTCTGTCGTAGGACTTAACGATATTACCACATATTGTGTCCTCAACGATGATAATTACAATAAATATATACGAGAAAAACCGTCGTCGCGAAAGTTATTGTACACGCGTTATGCCTAACGATTTTTAAATTACTCGGGACATTAATTTTTTTTTAATACGCCGCCGATAACGTCGATACATTATAAATGTGTCGATCGATTTTGTAATGACGATAATAAATGTCCGGCCACGGCATCGAACTTGCTTTTGTTTTTTTTCGTTCGTTACGCGAATCGCCATTACATGTTATTAAAAAATAAAACGTATTAGAGAGCTGACGTCTTTTACGAATCGGTGGCGTATTTACGGGTTGAAAAACCCGGCCACCAGTATCCGAAAAAATCAATTGAAAATATTATTTTAATGAAAAATATTTTTTATACATTAACACAACCAATAACGCGAATAACTCGAAAACATCGCATTACAATTGATTCAAAAGAAAATGGTTACGACGGAAAGTTGTTATGACGAACCTCGGAAAACGCTACGTGCAGTAAAGATTTACAGGGAGCTGGAAAGACTCACTCGAGGAATTCGACTGACACGCGTTTATTTATTTTTATTAAGTAAAATTGGTAGATTAAATTAATTAAATTTAACTGCGCTAACAGATAGCGCATTAAAACCCGACGGAATGGTTTCCACCGAACTCTCCGATAGAAATAGACGTTTGACATTTTTATTATGATTTTCTTTTTTTCAGAATTTTAATAAATATATATATATACATATCGAAATAACCGAAATCTATTACTCGATGAGTAATAATATTACTAATTTGATTTCTTTGTAATACAGTACGTGTAGGTTTTATTTAATTTATTATTAAAATAAAAAAAAACGTACACAAATACTGCGTTGCAGAAAACTACGCGGTTTTATGGAACATAAAAAGAAAATGTTAATATATAAAAACACGTTGGCGATAAATTCCTGTTGTAGAATAAAATATATATTAATCCGGCGGTTTTATATAGTGTGAATATTACAAGCACTTCTGTTGCGAATGGGCTTTGGATTTTTCGTTTTCCACAAAGTCAAGTCAAATGTCGTTAATAGAAAACGTGCAATGAAAACTCGGGTTCGGCCGTCGAGAAGAAAAACACTACTAAAACAGTTTATTGAACCATCAAAACGCCAACAAAGACCAGCCGAACGGTCTTTGTAAATCAACAGGTGTTTGCCGCTTCACCGTCGCACAAAAGTGCGCTCGAAACGTCCAAACGGAAAGTTTATTAAAAATAAAAGTCGTCCGATTTCCAAAACAGTTTTCCGACGTTTATACGCGAAGTGCATTGGTCCACATTACGGTTTGTATTTGATCAAATTCGTTTAAACCGCTCGAACTTGACACGCCGTCTTGAATTTCATTTATTCCGTGTTCAGAAACTCACGCGCACGTTAGACGCGAAACGAGGTTTTTTTTTTTTTTTTTAACGTAAAAAACGGCGGCGTGTACGGTCCACGGTGGTGGAATACATAAATCATAATATTTTACTGTTACACTTCAAACGGAGGCGGTGACGACGACGTTTTCCGCAGCCAGACGACGGAAGTAAAAAAAAAAAAGAAATTAAAAGAAGAAAAAAGAAACGTATTATAAAAAAAAAAAAATATATACGTAATATACAGACTTCCCCATTCGCCGCCTGGCAAGCTTTTTTTTTCTCGTTGTATAATAACCGGGGGATTCGTTAAAAACCTGAACACGCGCGTGACGTGCGATGATAGGCATACGCGTAGACAAACCTACGCTGATATAGCCGTAGAATTAAACACGTCGTTTTATTGAGTATGCTCACCACGTCATCATATCGTTTCCCTCCGACACGTTATTATACATTTTTTTTTTCTCCGGCGCATACGTCTGGGAAAATACCTATAAACGTACGTTCGAGCGCTCTGCACGGTCCGGTCTGAATCCGTCCGGTTAAAACGAATAATAATAATAATAAAAAAAAACCACCGAACGCTTACAGTGTAGTCCAATTGATCTCGTTCGCGTCTCCAATCGTTTGACTGGTTTGCTGCAACTCTCCGTGCTCTCGTTTTACATAACTCAATTCGTTTAACTCTCTGTAACTATCCGTGTGTGTGTGCAATGATTTGTTTCGTGTACTCCTCCGCCCTTGCACGTCTTCCCGGTTTCTCCTTTATTCTTAAGAATTTTTCGATAACGTCACACTTCAAATGTCTCCAGTAGTCGTCTTTTCCGATTGTCGTCCGAATTTCGCAATCACATATTTTCTAAAAAAAAAAAAAAATACATTTTTCTTCACAGTACTTATTAATGGGGTGGTATTCCGCGCCAATATTGATAGATTACGCTGAAATAAGAAATCGCTATAAATAAAATATCGGCTCGGTTCAGTGTTATAGGGAGACATTTTTAAAACAGTAGTTGCGCGGTCAATTCGATATGATTCGAAAACGCGAAGCAGCCCGAATGACGGTTTAGGCCACGTCTTACGGGTTCGGTTCTCGCGTTGTTGGGCGTACGCCGTCGGGATATTTCTTTTTTCTTCTTCTGTTTTTTACATTAAAAAAACAATACGCGTGTTCGTCCATTTTCCGTTATTTTACCCGGTAAAATAATGAAATTTAACAAGTTATAATGTCTCGGGACGTGGACGGTCGTCAAACGTGTATTGGAATTCGTGTGCAGTGCGAAAAATCGAGAAGTCCGTTAACGATACGGCGGAGTCGTATGAAACTTTTTTGCAAACACGCGGTGGCGTGAACGTTAAATAGCTGTTAGAATTTACGGGAACCGAATTTTTTTTTTTCCCGTCCATCGCACTCGGGTTTTACGCGAAATAACTTCGGTCTCGGAATTCTTATTATACGTATTTCATCGCACCGCAAAACACATCGTTGTTATTGCTGTCGAATACCAGACGATCAAATCGAAATACGTTTGTCAACAAACATTTTATAAATCGTATTTAATGAGGCACGAAATTGGAAATAAATTGAATTCAAAGTCAACGATTGTACACGCGCGCTCATTGAAATATTATTATAATTATCGTGCGATATGGTATAATGTGATGGATAACGAGCATGCCCGGATAGAGTAGAAAATGTGTATTTCCTGTGAATCGTTAATTATTATTTAAGTGTTGCAATCGCTTGGACGGATATTTTAAAACGTTTTAAACATAGAAAATAGTATATTCTATCCATGTAAATTTTTAATCGTAAATTGTTAACTCTTTAATCGCTTTTATTTTACTTTTTTTTATTTCAATCGTCTGCAGATGCGAACGACACGGTTCTGCATAATAATATTCCGTCTAAAACAATAGGATCATAATCGTTTTCTCGAACGATTTTCAGACGTTTGCGGACCGAAAAAATTGTTTAAAAACGAGACAATATTTCTACGGCAATTTGTTTTTCGTAACGCAGACGGCGTATCTCTTGTAATTACTAAACGCACTCGAAACACGCGTTTTTATATAAATTGTAAATTAAAAAAACTGTCAATTAACGAGCGCTGGACGCATATATTATACTTTTAACGTATATATATGTATATATAAACGAATTGCAAATATATCGGTATACACGCAGTGTTTATAAAGTAGAGTGGTACGGTAATATTGGAAAATCGAATGTCACGACGACGTTGAATTTATTATTATTATTATTTTAACGTTTAAAGTCGTATATAAGAAAAATCATAATTTAATTGCACTAACTACATGAATTGTATCCAAAGTATATAACACGCTTGAAGGTATTCGATATTCCACGTGTTATTGACACATACTGGTTTTTTTTTTTTTTAATTTTCGACTAATATTTTTTTAATCCCGCGGTTGCGTGGATTGTGAAAAATTTTGAAATTCATAAAAAATATGAGCCGAAAACGAATAATTATCCATTGATCGGTTATTTGAAATTCATGTTGACTCGTGACAATAAATATTCAACGCAATTTGTCTGTTCGAGATATCGGGTTAACCGACACTTTCTGATGAAAACTATGTACACACACACACACGCTGTTTGCCATTCGATTCTTCATATTATATAATATTGTGAAGTCGAATTTTCGGTCACGGTTGCAATAAAAAAAAAAAAATTAAATTTTTCAAAAAAATTTCAACTGCTCAATTCCTCCTCGCGTTTCGACATTGATTTTGACATTGATGAGCAGTTATCGTATAAGAATAATCGAAAACCAGCGCACTCGATATTTATATATTCAACTAACAATATAATAGTAATTATAATAATTTATTAATAATTAATCGAATATTTTTTTAACATTATTTTTTTAATGAAATTATACTTTATATACAATATTATTTATCCGTATACAATAAAAAAAAAAAAAAAAAAAATTGATTTGGGCGGATCTCTTAAATGTGAAAATTGTTGAAAAGTGGGTCACACACTCATAACAAATTACGGAGTCTCTGATGTATAATCCATGTACTCACAATATTTTTTTTTTTTGTCTATGTACTTGGAACATTTTTTTTAAGAGTATAATACATACAAGTCGATATACATATTTTTTTAACACACGGACTGCGATATGAGCGTATTAAATTATATTTTACGCGTTCGTGTACAATTTAAACAACTTTAAAAAAACACACGTGGAGCGTCCTCCAAATCTTAAATCAAATCGTCACACTTGTGTACATTTACGAATCCGAGATAGTATTTCCTTCCGCATTGTTAAAATAATTATTATATTCTCGTAATGAAATGTTGATAGATTTTATATTTATTAAACATTTCGCACAGACATAATATGTATTCTATATTAGTTAATAATCGTTTTCTAAATTTCATTAATTTCGTTCCATCGATTGTTCTGCGAGTACAGTAACAGATTGAAGAAAAAAACTATTTGTAAAAAAAAAAAAAAAAATGTCGTACGAATAATAAAGAAAATTTTTTTTTTTGTTTACACTTTCGACGACAATAATTCTCGTTAAACACAGACAACAGAAATACGTAGTCGAGACGATTTCAAAAAAAAAAAAAAGTGTGTAAACGGAACACTGCGGAGAGAACCGTTCGGAAAATTCAAAACGATCTCTTGTACAAGTAATATAATTATTTACGACGAAAATACCAAATTATTTCCACATAATATACTATTGATAATTTCCAATTATTAAATGTTCCGCGTAATAATTTTCCATTACGAATGTTAAGACATCGCGCCGTATTTACGTAATTACCAAATTTAATTAATTTTTCTTGTTTTTCTTGTTTTTGCCCTCTAAATAGTCAATTGACCGAGAGAGGTCGATTTACAAATTAAATGTAGAAAATGTACGTACGTTATACGAAGGGAATTTAACTACAACAGCGTACAGCAGCGGTGTGCACACGCGGGTTAATTATTGCGAACGATGAGAGTTTTGCGTTTTAATTTACACATGCGAAAATTGTCGCCCGCTCGTATAGACGGCACCGGACGGACGGACGCGTTTAAAATCCTTAATGAGATTATAAAATATTCCAATTGAAAATTAATTCGCGTGTCCCGCAGCGTATAGAGAAACGAACGAACGTTCGAATAGAATTCCCCCGTCGTTTCGGCTCGCGTTGCGTTATCGCTGCGAGAACGTACAACAACAACGATTTATAGAATAGACCAGCGGTTCCCAAACTGTGTGCACGATTGTTTGAACATCGACAAAAAAAAAAAAAAAATCACCGTGAAACACGAGAAGAGGCCGTTTTTATAAGTAATGTTTTTTCGGCGGACGGTTTCGAAAAAAAGAATATTGTAATTCTCTTTTAACCGCGTATAAAGGTCGGTCGGACGTAATCGAAACGACACGCAGAGTCGGTGTGACGACGGCGGCGGCTGCGATTCGCGTGCGCCGCCGTCCGAATTTCCGGGTCATTTGTTTCGCCGCGGTTTCCCAAAAGAAAGAAGGTCATTGACGACCCACTGTAAATCCATTATAAATGGCTCCTCCCCCCGTCCGTCCGTCCGTCGTCGTAGTACCCAATAATTGTCCATTGGCCGGCGCGCGAAACACGTGTACGCTTAATGTCGAACAACGCGGGGGCCCGTATGAGCCGGCTGTCTAATATATTAATAAATAATAATAATAATAATAATGTGTAAAGGCGACGAAAAGAAGAATCCCGCACAGTTTAAAATACGGGAAACGGTAGGGACGGCGGGATTTTCAACTCGGTTCATTTGAATCGGTTGTACCACCACTCGAACGAGTCAACCGAGTCGACTCCCAACAAATTAAACAAATCTTTTTCGCTAACACGTGATATGGACTCCATCGCGACAATGACGCTCGCGACTCGACGCATTCTTGATAACGACGAACTTGTACGCAAAAAATCCTAGTGAAATCCCGCTTATCCGGTATACCGCCGAACGATTGTTATTATTAATAAGAGTAATTAAATAACACGAGAAATTAGTTAAAATGATAAACCTCGGTTAAGCGTCATTATTTAATAAAGAACGTCACGCGATTCAGCAGGAATCGACGAGTTAGCGTGTTGATAACGCGAATCCGTGTTACTACACCGAGTCACTGAACTAATGGCACACTGGTTCGGTGTACGCCTAAATGAGTCGACTGTTCGAGTCCACTCAGTGCACTACACACATCCCTGGAAAACAGCGAAAAAGAAAAAATTAATTACGAAAACGAGAATTGCGGAAAAATTACGGAAAAAAAAAAAGATTATTTTTAACTCTCTGAAATACGGAGTATTGATCGGGGGGAACGGCGTTTCGGTTATTATTTTTTTTCCGAATCGCGCGAATTTCGCAAACGACAATAACGCGTTCGTGTATAAGACGGGGAATTTTTTACACTTTATTGCCGTTATCAATAATTCAATGAGTTCGTAACGCGTTAAATCCGGCGCGTGATTACTTGGACGCGCGAAAATGTGTAAAAAGAGAAGAATATAAAAAAAAAAATTATTCGATTTCATCAAATTTCATTACGCGTTATTGACGATTTCCGTATGATTTTCATTCGGTTCGGTTTTATATTGTACAACGCGGTTTCACATATTATATCGGCTATGTAAAAACGTTAATATTGCGCCAAACTAACGCGTTTGTTTTTCCTACATTCATTGGCGCTTGATTACAGCATTCTCTATATGGACCGCATTCGAGTTTCTTGAAAACGCGCGCGTATGCGAAGAAATCCCGCGCGAAATATAACTTTTTTTTTCCCCTACTGATTCAGCACGTGTATAATATATTATGTATATTGTAGCGAAATACTCGATTTTTAAAAATGACGGAGGGATTTTTTTTTTTTTTTAGAATCGCGTTGGGTTAAAAAGAAAATGATTTTCCCCGATAATGATTAATTAACGAATCCGGCGGCGGCGGCGGTTTCAAGTGAAATTCGGTTAGAGCCCTCTCTCTTCAAATCGGAGATATTATTTTAGTCGCCGATAATGTCGTTTCGTAATGTTTTTCTCGTAGCCGACCGTAAAATATCGACGCGCGTCGAACAAGCGTCGCTATTCGCCGACGCTAACGAGGTAAATATTCATCTGGTTCGATAATATCGTCTATATTAAATATATACGAAAATTACGATACCGGCGCTCGGGCTATCGGGTGTGGAAAATGGTGCGAATTATACGTTTTTTTTTTAATACGGTGTTTCTACGATCTTATACAGAAATTCGCCGGACTTCTCAAAAGCCAGAAGAAACGTTATTTGTTTCCAGTTTATAATACATGTATTTGTTAATAATTTAGGTTTGGTTTCTGAATAAAAGTGTTCTGATTAAAACTCGCGCGGTTTTATTATTTCTGTTAATTTTCGCCGATAATAATAATAATAATTTATTCGAATAGAATAATAAAAACATGTATAAAATTAAAACTTGGCGTTGAAACGCCAGAAGGACGCGATTTCAAATTTTATTTCGGCCACAACATTCAGTCGCTACTACGACGGCCTCGATCGCGTTTTCTACCCGTTGCGGAGTGTATCGTCGAATTCCGTCGGCGTTTATTTTGCGCACAAAACGCCGTGTGACGCGTACAAAAAATTAACCGTTTAAACAACGAATTCCGACCGATTCGTTTTTGATTTTGTTCGATGAAAACAAGTGTGCGAATTCACTACGAGACGGACGTCGAATTTTTAGCGGAAAATATTTTCCTCGTAAATCCGGGTTTTTTTCAGACAGCGTTTTCACCGCTTATACTGTGCTCCGTGCATCGGTGTCAACGACACACGCGTATCGCGAGAACGTACGCAATTGTTGAACGAAACGGGTTCGCGGACGCGTATGAAATATAATATTTCATCCGCATTAATCGTCTTGTTCAAACTTACATATATAGTATAATATATGGATTGACTTCGAAAATATTAATTTCACATTCGTTTCGCGTGTAATAAACTATTGATCACTCATCGCGATATGGTCCTTATTAAGTGTTGTTATTATTATTATTATTTTTTTTTCCAAACAAAACGGCGAGGTTTTAAGTCGAACGCGACTGCGCTGCTTCTGTTGTTAGTCACAGTGTCGGCGAGCTGATGTTGGCAGCTAATTTCGGTACACGCGGCTGCGGCGGAAAAACAATCGCGTGGAAATAAAAACCGGCGCGCCGTAGAGGAAAGGAAAGAAGAAAAAAAATACGGCGGAATTGAATTTCGAAAAACCCTCGACGACGCCGCCGCCGCAGCAGTGCGTGTCCGGGTTTCGACGCGATCCTCCGCGCGCCCGTTTCGCTCAAACGTCACCGCGAAATTACCGGGAGTTTTTAATTATATAAAAAATACTCGGGGGGTGGTTTTTTTTTCCCTTCTTTTTTCGCTCTACGTCTCTCGTAATATTTCCTTTCCGTTCCACCATCCCTGTCCCGCCATCCCAAAACACACGCTATAATATACCGAGTTGAATCGCGCTCGGTATTATTATAATAATCTGTAAATGCCGCGATGTCCCTCCGCTCACATTCGCCCGGGAAAACAAAAATACTACCTTCGACGACCAGGCGCCCGCGCGCTGCTTTTTTCATTTTTTTTTTTTTTTTTGTTAATCCTCGCACGACGCGTACGTCGCACGCGTCTGGCGGCGTATATCGCGTGAAAAAATAGAAAAAAAAATTCGATGTTGAATAACGTATTCGATTGCGAGACTGAAAAAAAAAGTGACGCGGACCACGTGAAAATCATTTGTTTTTTTACAAAAAAAAAAAAAAAAGGAAACTCTTTTTACGGAGGGGGAGGGGAGGAAGGGAGTTGGAGGAGTGATAAAATCGTGAGCGCTTTCATCAACCGGAATCGAAGAGAAATCATCCCGGTAATCGGGGATTGATTCTTGCGCGCACGAAAAAAAGCCAACGTGATCCGCGCGACCTGTCGCGGTCAGGCGGTGTTACGCTCCTGTGAAACTCCGAAGAAATCCCGAGAAAAAAAGAAACAAACAACGATTGAAGACCGTAAGGACTCGTTACACGCAGTCTCGATTGGTCGTCCTACGTGATTCGTGCCTACGTAAAACGGATTGGCGATGAAACGTATACGGAGACGACGGACACACGCGACTTGTGTTCACCATACGGAAATGGAGTTCTTCGAACGACGCGTGCCTTGCGAGTTATTCGTCGAAGCGTAATATTTACGGACTCGTTTTTAGTGATTTCTCGAGCCGTTTTTGATTGCGTAACTTTATTGAGTTCTACCATTATATGGTATTCGTGAAAATGATCTGATGGGACACTGTTGGACAATGTGTTCTGAGGATTGGGCATCGTCGCAGTCGCATTGCAGAGAGAGAGAGCGCTTTTAGAGCCCCGTCGATGACCGATGTAACATCCCAGTGCTATCCGCGTCCAGCTGTTCTGAGCCTATTGACCGGTGTCTGGTGCGTCCAGGGAGTTGCTGCATCACGGGCGGATCGAAAAGACGATTTGCGCGTCGATATTTTTTAGCCCTCCGTTACGATATTCAGACGACGATCAAATTATTTCGTGGATTCAGTTTTTCCACCGGTTTCTAATAAAGTTTTCGGAGAGAATGGTAAATTTAGCGCGGCGGCCACGATGACGGTTTCTCTAATTCGGCAACAAACCGGCTGCGGTTTAATGGCGGCGATTTTTTCGCGCGTACAACGAGAATCCAGTCGGAACGGATATCGCCGTCGCGGCGGCGAATGGCCGCCATATGTGTTTCTGTACGTTTAATTGTGTGGTAGTTATAACTTTTCTTTTAATTGGCTACAACACGTATATGCGAAAACGACTGTAGAGTCGTGCGAGACGACGAGTCCGCGGTATTTCTATAAAAGCGATTTAATAATAATTGACGTTCGCGACAAAATTACGTTACTTCCTCCTGCACTACCACTACAGGTGAGGGGGGCGCGCGACTTAATCGTTTTGTTTTTCTCTCGTCGAACGTGCGCCGTGACGCGTGTACGTTATTATATTAAATATATTTTATCCGAAGGATTATTGGATTTGTCGCGCGATTATTATTATTATTATTTTTTATTATGAGGAATTCTTCAGCAACTCGCGTGCGTTACACACAACCTTCCTAACAGTCTGTACAAGATTGTATTGGACGTTTTAGGTCAAGGGACCGGTATATAATATGTAGGTCGTCTTAAATTAATAAAAAGAATAATTTCGACACTTAAAAAATCCAATAATTTACGAAAACCTACAAGTGGTTCGGTTAAAAATGATACCGTTTTTAACGTAGAAATCATTACCTATAAAAAAAATTATATAATAAAAGGATTATTTATATAATAGATATATATCGAAAATTATGATACATTTAAAAAAAAAAAAACATTATATTAAAATTTACGTTTCGCAGTATGCGAAGCGATTTATTTATTCTTTTTACTTTTCTGTATATAAACTTTTCGACTACTACAATCTCCGGTCAATGATACGCACGTTTTCTGGGAGGAGATTTTGTTCGGACGGTATTGTAAGGAGGTCGTTTTTCAGCGGCTATTTCAAACTCGGTCCAAAATAGACAAATCTTTGTCGTCAAAAACGGCAAAAACTGGATTTTATGAAAAATTCGTTATTGTAACGAATAATATTACGTCGCAGATACTCCACTCGGGATCGTTTTATCGAATGCGCAATGGTTCATCGTCATTGTCGTTTTCAAATCCGTATAAAAAAGTACAACATTCCAAAATCCAAGTATATTTAGCGACATCCATAACATTCCGTCGCTCGCCAATTTTTTTTTTTCGAAATTCCGACACCAATACTATATACTCACAGTATTATATAAGAATAAAAATTTACGTTTATCGATTACTGCGGTGAGAACAAATTAATATTGTTCCGTTTTAAAAATTCTTTGCGACAACGGATTGAAAATATATACGACGATCGGATGATATAGAAAGAAAGAAAAAAAACGTTTTTTTCTTCGCTTGTATAGGTAATAATTATTTACCATCTGCAATTTACGATATATAGTGTGATGCACTTCGTATATAAATATATATATATGTATAATTTGCCCAAGGCGAATAAGTCGTAATAATATTATATTCATATAGTGAAAAAATAAATAAAATACACCTATATTATTAAAAAAAAAAATGTGTAATGACGTCGAAAAAATAATAATCAACGTTCGAATATTTGTTTTGGAATTTATGTTATTGCTCCCGGAGCGTGAATAATAATGATAAAGTGATGAATAATAATAATAATAATAATAATAATAATATTGTGATAATTATGCGGTCGTAGTAACAATAACAATACACAACTATGTACAGTCGAAAAACTCTAAACCGATCGAATGATAATATTATATTGCGAGGATACGAGCGTGTACTTATACGAATTTCCAGACGTGAATCGAAAAGATCCAATTCGTACGTATAGTATGATTAAAAATTCAAAAAAATTCGGTCGGAAATTTAAAAAACGTTTGTAACGAAATTTTTCGAATTAAATTGAGAAAAAAAAAATCGCTTTTCACAATTATTTGATCCGTGTGAAAGAAAACATTTCTCCTGACCGCGTTATTGAATAATAATCAATTATTTCTTCAACGATTACTGAAGAAAACGCGCCCATATCATATATAACATAAAAAAAACAAGCATCTAAACGATCACTATGTGATCGAAGACTTTTTTCTCGTTTCAAAAATAAGATGCTTATTATAATAACGAATACAACAATTTAATATTAAATACAATTTTTTTTTTCGAGTATTTCATTCAGATTATGGTTTCGTTCGTAAACTTCTACACTTATTTGTAAATCGATTTGTGTTGAAAAATGTGTGTGTGTGTGTTAGATCGAAAAGTCGTGTATAATCGAATATTTAATAATAAATTTATTAAATCGGTATTTATTTATGCGAATGTGCTTACGGCCGTAGAAAACATTAATCCGGTTTTGTCGGTTTTTTATTTTCAATAAGTAAACACACCGTGACAATCGACGCATTCCGGGGATTTGAGTAAAGTTATTTTGAAGCAAACGTGGCCGCAAACAACGGCCAAAAACCCCCGATTGTGACGCGTTTTAACACACGACGAGTAATTATTTAATATTTCCAATTAAATCCTAAATAACGTCCGACCTCAATCACAGGCGGATCTAAAGACAAACAGTGTCTCAGGAACTTAATATGGATCCACAACATTAATATTAGCTGACAAAGTTGGACTCTCTCTTTAAGCTTCGGCGGGATGATATATTTTCGCTTCGAAAGCGAATCGTGTTGATCGCGGCAGAGTTTCAGGAATAATTCAAACGAAAATCAATTTTTACGTTTATTTTTGTTGTTTTTTTTTTTTTGTTTAATAGTTCAATATTTGTACGTAAATTAATTAGGAATGTTTTCTATATACTGTATTTTTAACGTATAAAAATTCACGTAATGTTTGTGAAATATAACACATATATTATACAAAATACGATGGAGAAAAAATATTTATAAAAAAAAAAATCTACGATTTCGGTGTATTTTCCAAATAGGCGATTTACAATGAATTAAAAAAAAAAATTATAAATAGCTATCATAAATCGTATTATTCTAATCTGTTTGTAAATTATTGATATATGTACATAAAAATAAAAAATAGGTACGTTTTACACAAATCGTTTAAAATTATTTTTCGTCGCATATACACTGAAATAACTGTCGGTTTACATATTTTATAATAATATTGTAATATTATAAAATACCGAAAACGCTGAAATCTTCCGGCGGTTTATGTTCATTACGTTTTGCGTGTTTGACTTTAATAATTTTTGGTTCGACGTTGTGACGGAAGTGTAATGGAACGAAAACAATCCGATTTTCTTCTCTCAGTGCAATATTCATCGAATAAAAATATATCGCTAATCGGTAAATGTATATATATTTTTTTGTTATTGTAAATTTCAACGCGGTTTTTCTTAAAACGGGTGTTTGTGGTGCTTCTGGGGAAAATGGGAGGTAGAAGGCTCAGAGAAGTTTTGAAAAAGGGGAAAAAAAGCGAAAAATTACGTATTCCTGATATTTTAGATTAAAAATTTACGTTCTCACTGCAACGATTCCGACGTATCACTCAACGATTTATGCAAATAGCGTTTCCATCATCGTATTTGTCTGAACGTGGATTTAGCTGCGTTGTATAGTGATTAAAAAAAAAGAAGAAAAATTGCTCGTTACCCGAACGAGGCGACGACGGTTTTTAAGTGAATTCGAACACGATATAAACAAACTCGTCCTGAGTGATGCGTCGGATTCATCCAGATAAGTTTTTATAATTATAAAATTCAAAGCGTTGTTTTAATATTAATAATAATAACAAAAAAAAACTTTTAAATACGATTAAACACACTCGTTTCAAGCGCTCTCGTTAAACAAATTTCAAACGTGAGTTTCGAATTCACAAACGGCGTGTTTAAATATTATAATAACGCTGCTCGTTGTTCATAAGGCGCGCGCAACAGATGGTCAGTAAATGGTTGATTCTAAAAACGAACGGTGGACGAAATGAGTTTCGAACTGGTTCTGAAAACCTACAGCGGTCCGATTAGAGTAAACGGACTATTGGATGAACGACGAAGGATATTTCAAGAGACATTGAATAAATATTATTATGAATTTCTCGACTTCAAAACAAAAAATACGTCGAATCGGCTGACTCCCTTAACACATTAGCCGGTCCTTGTGACCTAACCACGTCGATTTCTCGCTGTCAAAGTTCCGTCGACGTGGCGCGTGTATTGGTGGAGGAGAACAAAAAATTAAAATCATATAAGACAAATGTCTTTTTGAAGCCGCCGAACGACAATTTGTATACACGACGACGTCCTATTGTACGACCACAGCGTTTTCTTCACCGTCGCCGAATAAAAAATTATTTTAGGGAGGTTAAAAGAAAATAATAAATAAAACGTCTCTTTTCCCGTATTTTATATAAGCCCGCGTGTGCCGCGTTTACGTATGTCCCGCAAAACACGCAACTCGAGAATTCACACCGTACTACACAGTATTATATATACGTTATACCGTGCGACATTAAAAGAAAGAAAAGAATTCATTTTATATTTTCATAAATATAAATATAAATGTCATAGTCTGTGCGCGGGACGGGGGAAAAAAATAACAATTTATTTTTAAATCGTTCCGTTTTTAATACGAATTTTTAATAATACAGTCTTCGTAAACGAGACTGCGTGTAAAACGGTATAACGTCAAACGCGTTTGAGTTGAAAAAAAGAAAAAAAAAATTGTGAAAAACACGCTTTCTGTAGTAATTACTACTGAAATAAATTACAAAAATATACGCGAAATCGATTTGTATAGGTGCGCTTCTTTTGCCAGTTGCTCTTTTCTTTTCAACTACGATCGCGTTTATTGTCTTAAAAAGAAGGATTAAAAAATTCATTTTAAAGCATTTCATATCGATTTATGAAATTGTTTCATTATAATAACGTCTCCTCTCCTCGTCGGGGAGGGGCGGGGGAAAGAAAAAAGTTCAAATAAGCCAATGCCTCTCTAATTAATTAAGTAAAGTAATTAATTTTTATTTGAATTTTATCCACATAGGTATGTTACTTTTTGATTTAATTTCTGTTTTTTGCTAAGTATTAAAAAAAAAAAAAAAATTGAAACCCGTTAAGTTCGGTATATTTACTGTTAATTAAAAAAGAAAATCGCGAATAATAATAATAATAAAAAAGGAATCGACGCGTAAACGTTACTGCACTCCTCTCGGCGTTTATAATATTTACATATAAAAGCTTTTTTTTTTTTTGTAACGAAATAAAACGGTCGTTATACATTTTAAACGCGTCCAAATCATATAATTTATCGTTTAAAAATACATCGTATTATTATTATTATTATTATTATTGTCGGCGAACGATTTTTTCCTTCTTCTTGTCGGCCGCGCGAAACCAGTTAGCGAGTTCGCGAAACGAGTGATCATCTCGCGGGTCGCGGCGAGTCGTGTCTCTCAGCCCGTCGGACAGGGTCAGAGTGGCGCGGGCGAGAGGTCAAAATCGAGATAGAAGACAGTCGTCGTGGATTCACCGTATGGGAACGGATCGGCGGATTGAAATCGGAATACTGTAAAGAGAAGCGAGGGGAAAAAAAAAAATGAGATGTACAATCGATATGTTCGCTGGCGAAATGTGTCCGGGGGAAATATAAAGTTCGATAATTTGGTATCGTAAAAAAAAAAAAAGAAAAAAAAATATTGTTCCAATCATTACCGCCAATATTAATATACGAAGTGTTGGTTAGATCGTTCGATTCGTACGTAAAATATAAAAATGATCGTCACGCGTTGTAAAAGAAAAAGCCAAATTAATTAGGGATTTCGATCGGACACTACTACTACTACTACTACTACTACGCAAAGGAATCGTTTCTATTGGAAAATAGAAAAAAATAATGTCCGATTTCTAAAGCGATGATGACGTTTTGTCAATATATTCGTATATGATAAAAGGCGTGTACGGATCGTTGGCAAAGGAGAGATGAAAATCCGGAAACGAAACCCGTCGGATTTATACAGGATGTCCGGGGTAGGAAAAAACGGCTTTCCCCCGTTTTATTAATTCGTTTAAATAAATTTATTTACTTACGACACTCTGTTTTAAAAAAAAAAAAATTTTATATTTCCAAGTCCGGCACACAAGACCGGGGGACGGCCGGTGTACACGCGGTTTAGATTCAGAATCGCGGTACAACGACAACGGGTCGCGTTTAAAAAGCGCTTTTTAAACGAATTGAACGTGATAATTAACAAATAATATCGCTCTCAATATCGGTATAAAATTATTGCGTTCGATTTGGACTACACACGAAATTATACTGTCGTGGAATGCACAGTGACCTCCTAACCTTTGGTTTCTTTAGGAATTTTCATTTTCAAAGGAGCCGCGTAACGTCTTTTGGACGAGAACCGCGTGACGGAGCGCGCGGTTCGACACGAAACGAAATTTGTTCACCGCGTTTTACAATCGCCGAAACGAGAGACCCGTGTGAGGGGCGCCTTTTCCACCGTGCCGACGTGGTGTACGCGCGATGATTTTATTGCGCACCGTAATAAAACACGAGACCGACTGCGGCGGCACGTTTATTATTATAGCGCGCGTGCTCATTCGTAAAAGGGGATGAAGGGGGGAAAAGGAAGAAAAAAAAAAAACCTCAAACCGAATAAATATTTAACGTTTTCTCAAAAACCGAGTAATACGAACGAGACGACGTTGCGTCCATAAACCGCAGCCTATGTACGACAATCGGTAAATAATAATATTATTTCTACGCGTTCGTTTTTATATATATACACGAAACGCGGTGTTTATTGCCCGTATACGGCGGACGCCTATACGGATACAATAAAATAATATTATATTATAACGTATTATAAAAATTATTGTACCGCTTATTTCCTTGTGGGCCACAACACGCGCGGCTTAAGCTTTTTCTTTTTCTTTTTCTGTTTTCCGCGTACAACGAACGTTTACAACGCTAATTTATACCACCGCGCCGCGAGAATATAATTCTCCCCCCGCCCTGTTTTTTAAACGTACTTTTTTTTTATATATATATTATTTATTATTATTTCCACGTTTTATCGCGTGTACGCGCTCGGTCCGGTCCCGCTGCTAAAAGGCTAGTGGGATTTCTTTGTTGTAATACCACTATACTCAACTGTACTCAACCGGTTTCTAAAACATACCGAAATTGTAATTGCTCGCTGTTATCGAACACGAGCGTATTTTCACGCAGCTCCTCGTTGAAAAGAAAAAAAACTACATACTCGTACATATGATTATAAACCGAGAAGCGCGCATTTTGATTTATCCGCGTTTGGTGCGCAGGCTCACGGAATAAACTATCATCTCTGTGCGTATCCAAGAAGAATAATTACGGTCCGGACCGGAGAGCTGCAGGTGGCCGACAATCACTACGGTCGCGTTGCGTTTCGTTTCATTCTCTTCTTTGTTCTTCCGCTGAATTCGGGCGTTTTAGACGCAATCAATCCGCTCTTACCTTTCTTTCGCGCCTTATCTATTCCTTTCGTCCGCAACGCTCTTCTTTTACAGCTTTAATTTGGTCTCATTCAGGGCTGACCCTGCATCCTCGACTCGGTCAACGGTATTCCTGAAGAATGTTCTAGTAAAGTCTTAAAGACTTTATCGACGAGGATGACGCGTAGAGAATGTCGTCGGACCTTACCGTACGTTTTATTTCTTCTCGTGCGCTACAGTACTTATTGGCCAACAATTAATACAAAATAACCGCGTGGGCCGATTGATCCTGTCGAGTCAATAATATTATCATGTGTGTGTACAGAGTGATTTAAGAATTTTTTTTTTCATTATTATTATTATTGAAATATTTTTAGCGAATTTATATTCTTTTATAATTTTAATGTTTTTACCGTTGTCCCATATTATTGTCACGAATCGTTTTTAAACGTAATAACATATATGCCGATTTTTAAAATCTTAAAAACTGCCCATGTATATGTGCCGAATAAATGAACATTTTAAGTTCAAGACATTGCGGAGAGGTACTGTAGATGTTGAACGCGTTAGGAATTTCAATCGATCGTAATCGAATAGTATAAAAAAGCGTATATCCGTTTATTTATAGGTATTGTTCTGTATAAGAAATATATAGCGTAGAAAAGAAAAAATCATAAGTGATTTACCATATTGAAATCAAAAGTCAATACGTTACCGAGTCGGAGAGACAGTATTATAATGTAGTTTGCAAGCGATCAACAGATAAACGTCGATAATGAATAAAAAACGAAAAAAGTCAGAATCATACGCGCGTTTAAAACGTCTCTTAGCAGATAAAAAAATCACTGGCGAAAAATCGTCCTGTGTCAGTGTGTTAGTTTGTATTACGTACAACGACTACCGTCGTGTTCTGATTTTAAAAGCGAACGCTTGTCTGACGTATATAATTTATTGTTATTTGTCCGAAACGATTTCTCGCCTTTCCAATTACAGTCAATAAATGAAACTAAATTATACGCATACTACGGCGTCCATTACATTATATTTT
Organism: Chaetogeoica ovagalla; assembly: GCA_032441825.1. NCBI lineage: Eukaryota > Metazoa > Arthropoda > Insecta > Hemiptera > Aphididae > Chaetogeoica > Chaetogeoica ovagalla. The sequence goes on from CM063726.1 coordinate 691,516, forward strand.
TTTTTCTTTAGAAAAAAATAAAAGACTTAAAAAATCGTATACTTAAGAATAATTAAATTTCGTGTAATCGCGTTTAATAATAATAATAATAATACAGAAAAGTTTTTAAAGATTAAAAAATATACATAGCAGAACAATATCTAAACCGTGCAATGCTGAGAAATTCAACTAGTTACACGTAAATATTCGGTGTATATGGAAAAATTTCGGTTTACGTAAATCGCACTGCAATAGAATCGCCGAGAACGGCGGTACTTGTCAGTATTAGTACCAGTGAATTTTTCTACGATTTACTGATTTAAATATCGATTCTATATCATTATACTTTTTTTTTTTCATTGGGAGGAGGGGAAAATATTTCATTTGACTACGGAACGGATATTTAAATATAATTAAAATATGTAATACATTTATAAAACGCGTGGGGAAAAAACATCGAAATATGCGAAGAAAAAAAATATCATAAATTTGCGAAAAATACATTAAAAAAAAAAAACTGCAAATTAAGTAAAAATAATTTTTTACATAGATCCTGTGTAGTATCGAATAAGATTTTTTTTAACGCTCTTTTTAAAATGACTCGCCTGTTACGTTTTGCAAGTGTCAGCTACGTATCTAACATTGTATATAAATATTGACGCATTTTTTGTAATATCGTCTAGAAATACGTCAAGTATTTGGATTGTTGTTTAATATGAAAGCAGAAATCGCGTTCGAGATTTTATTTCATTGTGCTCGTTACCGATCCAAGTGTAGACATTCTAATAGCAAATTATTATACACTCTGTATATATACTCGTATACTTGCAGCCAGAGAACATCATAATGTTTGCTCGTTTGTCCGGGTTATCTCAGACAAAGGATCCGGGGTACACTATAACTTCACTGACGAGCGTTGTAAATTCACGGCAAAGTTTAAACGCGTTTTAGTTCGGCTATGACCAGGGACATTGGATTGTAGGATAATACGACATTTTGAAGTGTGCACGTTGATTTATAATTGAATTTCGTTTCGGAATTTATTATAATATATTCACGGTGTAATCGAATAATATCGCGCTGAATATTTTATCGGCGACTCGTGTAATGTAAATTGTATAATAAATACAGTCGACTGAATTATAAAACGATATATATTATGTATAGTAGTTGTTCATAAGAAATAGGAGGGATTTTAGGTTAGTCACAGTTCGGAATTAAAACATATTTTATTTTCATTTTTTATGAATTCAGTAATTTTAAGTAATTTTGCTATTGAAAATGTGTGTCGTGTTGATGTATAATTTATATGCATTACGCAATTCTTGAAGAAAACTATAAACAAAAAAAAAAAAAATTATTTTAAGTATCACGATAAAATAAATCGAACTTTGGAATATGCATGAAAATCCGGATTAAATGCTCTTAGAATTTTTTTCCACAAAAACTTAATACTTTCAAGTCTATCACGTTCTTTTGGAAACGACTCGTAATATAATTTAACAGTGAATGTAAATAAAATGTTCCCGTAGACCAAAAACACGCATTTACTCGTCAACTAAACGTACGCTCTTTTAGCTAAAAACTAATCGTTTCACGATTCAAAATTGTACACAAATTCAATTTTCCGTTTTTAGTTATAAATGCATTTTGTTTTGTTTTTTCCACTTCACTTTTCGTATTATATGTAATTCTTATAAATTTATTTTCACATCCGTTTTGGACATTAAATAAATAATTTTTACATTTTCAAAATTACCATATCGGAGTGTTTTGATTACGTTTATTGTGCACAAATAAGATCAGCTCGAGTGTCATACGCACTACACAGTATACTTTTACAGTTACGCCGATGAATAATACCCTCACAGATGTCCGATGAACGAGATGAGATTGATGTAGACATTTTGTATATATATATATATATTATATATTTTTTTTTATTATTTTATTGCAATCTAAACATATCCGTAAACGTAGAATAATTTTTTAAAATCAACGCGTATATTTTTAGGTAATTTTTTTTTTTTAACAATATTTAGGTCGTCAAAGCATTTTTATTAATTTTTTTCGCCATTTTTGGTACGTTTTTTTTTTAGGTCATCAACGTCCTATCTGTAATTATTACGCGAAAAAAAAATCAACACATATTTCGTTTTGAAAACAGTAGTAGTAGTAAACGCACGTTTTTTATTCTCTTTTTTTTTTTGGGTCGTGTTTAACCATACGCGAAACTGATATAAATCATTTTAAACTACAAACGGTGCGTCACGTCTGTCGCAGAATTTAAAAATAAAAAATTCGCATATGTATTCTGTGACCGGCTGTGTCGGATTATTATTATTATTATTATTATTATTATTATTATTATTATTGTTATTATTCAAATAACGATATCGGTACGCACAACGAAGATCACAATACGCACAAATATTACCCCCAGTGCAATCGTATAATAATAATAATATTTCGGAAGTGATTTTTTTTTCTTTTTGAATCATAAAAATAAATAGTAATTCGTTAATGTCGACAATAAATACATTTATTACGCTATATATCGTTAGTATAAATTATATATACATATAAAAATAAAATAAATACTAAAAGTCGTTAATATAATAATATATTCAGATAAAGTCTAATCTAGGATTTCAATTCGGTGTATGCATTCGCGAAATCTCTTATCCGCACAATGACATTATTGTTATTTATTTCGATTTTTTAAATAATTCATTCTAAAAAAATTGAATACGCCGCGGTACACGGTATTATGCTTTAATCGTTATACGATATATTATTATATCGTAACAACAATCACGGAATTATTATTATTATTATTATTATTATTATTATTAGTCGGTTTGTTTCAGAGTCACGGCCGTATACAATATATTATTTTCTGCACTCTCGTTTTTTTTCGCTTTCGTTTTCCGTCACGAGCGCACAGGTACATACGAGTATTTATTATGATATCTACGCTTTACAAGGTTTTTTTTTTATTATCTGATTTTTTTTCTTTCGCACGGGAATCGTACACTCGAGTGTTAGTACTTGGATTTCGATACGCTCACATCTCTTTTTCTGGAATGTTCGACGCGATGCTTTCGAGACATTCCAATGTATTATAAAAGTAGTATGCACCACACTATTGTAACGACGAATACTTTTATTTTTTCCGCGTTTTTAATGACCGTTTCAAATCGATTCTAATAACATTACGGGACATAAATTTGAATAAATTAAAACAACTAATTAAATCGAATTTATTGTATTATTTTTGTTTCTGATTAAATCACACGAGCGAAAACTCATTTTCGAATAGAATTTAATTAAATAATTAATTATTATACACACACGCACACACACTCGTATAAATACACTTGTACATAAATATACCGTTCAGTTACGAGAAAATAAAAATTGAATTATTTCGAGTGAACTTTTTTTTTGATATTTTGTTTGAGGCATTTCATTGATATTTTTTTCGAATCCCCCAGCCCGTGATCACAAACATTTTTAAATGTGCAGCTCGCAAACATTTCAAACATTCGCGTACGGTTCAGTGGTGGGAAAGTTAAATTTTTATAAATCACCACAGCCGTGGAAATTCGAACGAAAACACAATAAAAACGAATCGGATGAGTTTTCCGAGAGTGCACCGGAAATCGCAACCAATCGCTAACTATACGAAAATCGCACACGGTAATATATTATTGAAACGGACGTTGAACGTTTAAAAACGCTACTTATCGAGTATCGTTTAAACCAGTGTTTCTCAACCTTTTTTAAGTTACCGCCCCCTTGAGTGTCAAAAATTTTTTTAACGGCCCCTACAATGTGAGAATTCTATAATAAGGGTTAGGTTAAGGGTATTTGGAAAATTTAAAAGAAAAAATTGAAATTATCTAATAACTCATGTTTTTATTTATTTTTTATATTTGATATATTTTTTATTTATAGTTCTAGTATTATGGTAATTAATTAAAAAAAATAAATATTGATAAATAAATAAATAAAAATTAAATTAATTATTTAAAAAAATATAAATATAAATACATTTTTTAGTTTCTTTAAAAATATATTGCTAGGCTCAATGAGATGGTTGAAGTTGGTGGTTTTTAGCAAGTTTTTTTATATTAGGTTCGATGTTTGTTAACTTAAGTCGTAAATCTCCTCTTGTCACGATATCCAGTCGATTTCTCTTTTTTGTAATCAAATCTGTTACAGTGCTGAACCCTCGCTCGACGAGGTATGAGGAAGGAAAGGCTATTAAAATTTTTTTAACGAGAGTCCACAGTCCAGGATAATTATGAATTATGTTAGTTTTAAGCCAAAATTCCGTGAGCCGATCACTACCCTTGAAAGTGGATTTCAATGTTTCATCAGTTGAAAGTTCGATTAGTTCTTCTTGAATTTGTATCTCTGCTGTCTCAATATTTATAAAAGGATTCATGACCCATTGAGGAACTTCCAACGACAAAATATCCTTAAAACGTTCTGAAAAGTCCATATGTAAAGACTCGAGGTGTTGACAGTAAACTTGTATGTTGTCGAAAGCTATTTCACTGTTTTTGTGCAGATCAGCCAAGACTGGGAACTGGCTGAACTCTTGGCGACCAAAATTGGTCTTCCACAAAGTCAATTTTTTTTGGAATGCAGAAATAACCGATTTTGACGTTATTAAATTGAGCTCGTCACCTTGCAGTTGCAGATTAATGGCATTAAACTTTGCAAATAAATCGGTCATATAAGCAACATCGCTTTTAAATAGTAACAACCTGTTTTTGAGCTTTACATCTTTCTCATCAAGAAACTCAAGCACAGAATCGAAAAGATTCCAAAACCTATTGAGGCAGGCACCTTTGGAGAGCCAGCGAACTTCGGTGTGTAAAAGCAAGCGATTGAATTCTTCGTCGTTTTCCTTGCATAGCTTTGTAAATAGTCGATTGTTCAACGAATTACTACGAATTTTATTCACAGCAGATATGACATATTGTAATGACTGATGCAAACGGTCACTGAGGTTTTTTGCAACTAAATGTTGTCTGTGAATGACGCAGTGAATAGCTAAAATACCGGGTATTTCATTTTTTAAAAAAGCTATGAACCCACGATGACGTCCTACCATTGCAGGTGCTCCATCAGTGGCAATAGATATAACATTTTTAAGAGGAATATTTTTTTCTTTAAAAAAGTCTTTGACTATATTGAAAATAGATTCACCTTTAGTGTCAGTAATCAAGGTCCTTGCAAAAAGCATTTCTTGAACGATTTTTCCTTTGTTTACAAACCGGACGTATGCCAATAGTAATGCCTCATTATTCGGCAATGTTGATTCGTCGATTTGAAGTGAAAATTCTGTGGATGATAGAAGTTCACATAATGAAATTTCAACGTCTTCCGCCATTTCGTCGATTCGCCGTCGCACAGTATCGTTGCTTAATGGGACATTTTTTATTACACTGTGTGAGGCTGAATGGTGTAAAACCGTTTCTAAAATTTCTTTGACAGCTGGAAGTATTAACTCTTCGCCTATGGTATGGGCTTTTCCCGATTTTGCTATCAATTTCGATATATTATAAGAAGCAATCAAACCATCATCGCATTGTTTTGATGAGCCTGCGAATAAGCCTGAGACCGATGGTGCCTTCAGAAACTTGTCCCTAATATTTGTGAAAAACGACAAATCTTTATTTTCTTTGTCAGGATGAACTTTTTGCAAATGTTCCTGCAAACGAGATGGTTTCATTGCCTCATTGGAGAACACTTTATTACAAATTAAACACATTGGGAGCTGTATGTTGGATGGCGATGGAATAAATCCAAACTTTAAATACGTCATATTATATTGACGGCATTTTCTTTTTGCATCAGACATTTTTGGAAATACAATTTTACACACGTTACTAACCGACTGAATATAACGAAAACTAATACAACATACGCGGGTCAAAGCAAACGGTGTACTAAAAGGTTGGTTAATATAGGCACCTATAATAAAGTATAATGTCAACGCACAATCGCTAAAATAATTAAGATAATAAATTTGTAGATAAGTTATTGTGTATTGCATAGATTGAGTAGTGACTGATAGTTATTATATGGATTATCAAGTATGAATTATTTTTAGGTCACACCGACACCATCTACAACGTTTTTGCGTGAACCGTTTGCCGCCCCTCTACCACCCAAAATTAGTTTACCGCCCCCCTACCACCCAAAACTAGTTCATTGCCCCTCGGTGACACTTTACCGCCCACTGGGGGGCGATATTGCCCCCGTTGAGAACCACTGGTTTAAACGACGATAGTAATTATAATAGTAATGGAATATAGGAAAAAACAATTAATTAAACGAATAAAAGAATAAAAAGGAAATGCAAAAAAAAAATAAACAAATAGAAACGGAAATAAAAACTATTTTACGGGTATTTATAAATAAATAAATATTCGTGGAACACGTTAAAAGAGCCAAAGAGCAAAAGGTTGTTTGATTAATCCAGTTCATCGAGATAAACCGAAAATATATTTACGTCCAATACGTCAGAAACGATGTTATAACATATTTCATATATTTAACGTTAGTGTTCATAAAATCGATTCTCATCATTGATAACACCGGTAAAAATGTGTAGTGTGTTCGCTTAAATAACACCGACGAAATTACTTGCAATATTTTGTGGATAATATTAGATATGATCAGCTCCAGCCAGTGGACTGGTAGTTTTTGGTATTCCGTGACTCGTTCAATGTACGCAGTACGGTGCAAGACGTTAAGCGTTATCATTAGAGGAAATTACATAGAGTACATAACAAACTACGTGAGTGATCGATTTAAAAATCACCGTTTCAAATGATAGAAAAAAAAAATTTTTTTTAAATACGACATAAGAATTTTGGAAGCAGCGAAAAATTCGTTTAAACCCGACCGAATTTACATTGGAAATAATAAGAAAATAACCGATTTATTATTACGAACAGTACTTCATCCTGGATTGGTTGATATCCGTTTTTTATTTGGTTTGTAAGTGAAAAAAAATGTGTTTAATATCACATAATACACGCATAATGAAATTACGCGTCGATTATAAAAACGTATTATTAATGATTTTTATGACATTGGTAAATCGTCATCTTTCCTTTTTCCCCCTTCCCTCTAAAAGACGTTTAACGATGGAAAACTCTTTATATAAAACGAATAATATTTATTTCTACACGCGTGTTTGTATTTATATATACGAGTATATATATATTGATTTTCAGATATTTCGCCTGGTATACGAATATATTATTATTATTGAACAATAATAATGTTTTGTCGTTTATATATATTATTATTATTATTATAAATAATACGACGGATTTTCGATTATTTCCGACGCGACGTGCATCATTTTTTTATACGGCATTTATAGTACGGACGCGTGAAAAACGATTATCGCGACGCGTTAATATATAAATGACTAAAATGCCAACGACTGCTGGCGCAGGTATATATATATATAAATCAATTTACATATTATTGTTAATATACGCGCGTTTAAATAACGCGTTTAACCTCGCGCCGTATTTACACGGACCATTACTTAATTCGTTAAATGCGCATATTGATCGGTTAATGGAAACGCGTTTTGTATAATATTATTATAATGTACGAACAGTTACTACGGTGTGTGTGTGTGTGTATGTAATAAATTCACGAATAACGCCCTTTAAATGTTCACGGCGTCGCAATATAAATTATCGTATTATTAAGGCTTTGATTTTGATGAATTTTGCATTTTTTTTTTCTTTAAAACGTCTTGTAGGCGATGCTTTCCCAATATTTTCAAAATATCTCCATCGCTTTAAAAAAATTGACATTGCCGGGGTTCCGTAGCGAGCCCATCGACGACGTTTTCCACGCATTTTTCGTATGCGGATCGAGCAAAGGCTCGAATACTGCGATGAATCAGGACGACGGTGGACATCATAAGAGACCAGCAAGGGAAATCGGGCTGCCGTGGAACTCTTCATCGTCACGGTCCTGGGGAAAAACGAAGAAAAGGCGCAGACGAAGACAACGATAAAACGCAGCAAATGTTTATCGTACGCCGACGGCCAAAAACGTTCACTGGGCGGTTAGAGAGAGGCCCCCGCCGTTATTTACGTAACGTTTGTTACATATTGTATTGTTCTAGAATCTAGAGCGATAAACGATGGAATCTGTGGGGGAATGAAATTTCTAACGTCTGTACCACTCCCAGTCTCCTATTAAAAAATGTAAAAAAAAAAAGCGATGCTTTCCTAACTAAAAGTATGATTCAACGGCGTAAGAATCTAAATAAATAATTTGTTATTAATCGACTTTTTTTTTATCACTGTTCGGCTTTTATTATTATTCAGGTCATTTTTTATTTTTTTTTATTTGACAATTCAAAATCATTTTTTGTGCTTTCATCACTAGACTCGTATAAACTCACACACGCGTACGGAGAAAACGTTTCACAAAGAACGAAACGCTGTAGCGTCGTATAAATTTAAAAATGTATAGTAATTATCTTTTTATATTTTACAAACGAGTGCGTCGTATAAACGGCTTTTATTTTCGTCAAACGCTTACATAATGTCGTCGTCGTAATATACGTCGCGAAACTGTTATATTTTTTTCCACGTTTTTTTTTTTTTATTATTCACTCGTCCCGTTACAAATATATAAATAATTGTACCCGGGCATGGTCTCCCGATGCTTGTGCGCGAACACCGTTTACGACTTTTGAGACGAGTCATTTCACATTACCATTTGGAATCCAGTTAAAATCGTTTCCTTTATAATTTCTGTACTTTATCTTCGCATTGAATGCCGATACAATTTTGGATTTTCATATAATTTGTAATCCACGGCAGCACCTCTTCTAGTTCTTAGCGATACTTTATTCTCCACTTGTCTATTTTTGTATCAAAAGACATAGGCTCGCATATTTTTATCAACGTCTTCGTCTCGAACACAATATTTCATAGCCAGTTATACTAACTGAATTCAACAGTGACAATAACTAAATGGATTTAGGCAACAATTTAACTGGATTCCAATGGAATGACACCACGAGGCAGACCTAAGAAGCGTTGAAAGGACAAAATCGAAGAACGTGTACAATTAGGTATGACAGATTGAAATAAGAGTATGCTCGAGATAGATAGAGAGAGAGAGAGATAAAGGGGAAACGTTTTTGTAACAGCCGTAAAGCTTCTTGAAGGCCCGTAAAGAAAGAAAAAGAAGAAAATAATTTCACATTTATAATACGACTATTACGAATTCAATATATTATAATACACGCGAATACGCCGTGTAAAACGATCAATTATTATAATATTATGTAACGCGTCGTAATACGGTAGACAGACAATTTATTTACATATAATGTCGCTATTATATTTTTCTCTTTACAATATATACGCGCCTTCAGACGCGATGGTTTTTTTTCTTTATACGGACTACAACATGAAAATAAAGTCTAAAAACGATTAGAAAATAATACAATATTTATTATGATTTAACTCGCGAAAATTTTCGAAAATATCGTGTATTGAATTACTGTAGTCACGAAAATTTCATCGCTCGTACAAATAACGATCGTGCGATAGCCTATACTACTTGAACGGGCTGCAATGCCGTAATATAGTATTGAAATAAACATTCTTTTTTTACTAAAACTCATTTTTAAAACGGACTCGAAACCGACGGAACCATAATATTTTCGCGACCTTTCGTGTGAATCGTGCAATGTTCGTCCTATTTTCTGCAATTCATAAATATAAATGAACTATTCGAATGACACGCCGAATTAAACGAGAAAATTCCCTTTTTTTTTTTTTTGTTGCGTTATTCATTATATAACTCGTTCGTTTTTATGTGTATTTCGCTAAAAATAAGTCGTATACGAAAACTTATAAAATCGTTTTACTTTTTATTCAGGTCAGCACACTTCGTTTTTAGCTCGTAATTATAAAACATAAACGTCAAATATTTTCAATCGAGTGACATTGTCTTTTTTCGCGAGATTCTATAGACGGAAAACGTACTTTTAAACGTTATTACGTCATATTATTGTTATTATTATTTTTGTAATTCCGTGTGTGCGTATATACGCAAACCGAATCGTATTGAATTTAATAGTAATTGTCGAGCTACGAATAAAATTCTAATAAAAATTTATAAATAAACTTTATTGTTCGTACACAGTGTTCGGTCGACGAGTATTAAACAGACAGAACTTTATGAGCTCGAGAATAAGAACGGTCATTATGACGTGAGAAGTATACAACACGTTATGTGTTATTACGAAGAGTAACACGAGTATCTAGAAATATTTGTATGTCACAGATTCGATTAGTTGCGAGAACGAAAGTCTTATTAAAATAAAAAGTAAAACTATGAATTCAAATCGATGTATATATATATATATTATCGTTTTTGAAAATTCCCCGTACAACTGTTTTTCACAGTTGTACGGAAATTATTTCCGATCTATTGAATGCGTATGCGGTGAAGCGTGAAAAAAAATTATACGAGAATTGGTTTGGATCGGTAAAAACGAGCTTCGTCTTTATTTCGGTCACAATATACAGTAAAATTGATTTAAAAAAAAACAAAAACAACAACAATATACGCGCACGACAATCGTTATAGTTCATTGAAATAAATCGAATTCGATCATCGTGAATTAATCGTCTCCCCCAACACACCTTCCTTATTATTTTACGCGCTCGATTTCCATCGCAGTTGCTCTGATCGCCACCTAACCGCCACGGGCTAAATAACCGGGGAATATTGCGAAATCTCAAACCTCGTGACCGTAAACGGAAAAACTGTGCAGGAACACAAAACCGTTCATTTGCCTTTTAAGGCCAAAAGTGTTTTCTTAAAACGCGCGAAACTGCTTTTCGTGGACGCAAATCCTATTGGGCCGTTTTCACATCCGATTATTTCTTTATTTTTATCGATTTTTTTACGTTCTTACACTTATTATATATCAGCATGAGCAATAAATAAGTAGTTATACAATAATGTGGTCTTGTTATGAGAATAACGTATGTAGGCCGTCAGGGCACGTATCCCTCTATTTTATATTTAACTACATTTCTAAAAGTACATATAAACTATTGAATATTATTTAAAACGTATACGTACATCATTATTATTATTATTATTATTGGGCAAGACCGACATTTAATTTATTCAAAACGATTCAATTCAAATTTGTCGCTTCGTCACGTCGGTAAATTAAACACAGCCAATTTATATTCGACATTACTTTTTTTTTTTACGTTTCGTTTTTTTTTTTTTTTTTTTTGAAATTCTATATAAATCGATTGTTAAGACTACTGTAATTGTATTTTTATAAGTTTTCCGTTTATGTGCGAAACGTGATATAAAAAAGCTACAACGCTTTTTTTTTGACATTACGCGGTATTATTATACGATCAAAGTGCGTTATATGTTCGATATAAATTTCTAAATGTTGCGGATTCTGTACGATAAAGAATTTTGACGAAATCTCCGGTTTTTTTTTTTTTTTTTTTGTTAGAGGGAGTCGCGTTAGAAAAAGCGTTCGAAAAATAAATTCGTTATAATACCGGGCCAGAAAAATTAGTTACCAGAAAATGATTGTACGTGTTAAAAAAAATAATGATTGTAAAATCCGCAATGGTTTTCTCGCTTCGCTCGGCACCTATAAAATAAAATAGATATACGTGACTATACGTACCAGTGGCGTGCTGAAGGCGGGGAGGATGAGAGTATTATATCATCCCCCCCTCTATTGACTTCTTTTCATTTTGTTCTATTGATTTTTCATTAATACAGAAAAAAAACTGTACGATTTATTGTTAACGTAAATAAAAGTTTGTGTTTTAAAATCATTTTTTTCCCACGGAATTTTAAAATTTCAAAAGACTTTTAACGGTATATGCAAAACGTGATTTATTCATCGAAATTCGAATAGAAATATTGTCGTTCATACAAAATTGAAGTTTCGAGTCCATTTTTTTTTTCGAAAAAATCCACAGCACGACAAAATAGTGAAATTGCATCCTTTCGAAATCTAGTATAATTCTATTCACCTTTTATTAATCGGGATTATTACGTTCTCCCGCTCACAAAGGTCCACTGTGATCAGTGAAAAATTCATATCACCCCCCCCCACCCTTTCAAAAAAGCCGAGCAATGCGTGCAAGATTATCTATCACCTGTATTATAATGCGTGGTGCGCATATAAAACGAGCCAATTTATTTTACAATTTCATTATTCACACAATTCGTACGGTTTTTATTGTAATATCTATTACAGCGTATATTCAGTACGTGTCACTTGGACATAAACGTCCAAGTAAGGATATGGTAACACACGATGATAAACCATCGTGTGTTATCATATCCTTATTAAATTCTCATTTTTTTTTTAACGTACTCGACCCGATATCGTGTCCTAATCTGAACTCGTAACCGCCGTTCAACTTCAGCGCGCATTTACAAACAATTAAATATTTATGTGTTATTACGTACACACACACACACACATTTTTACATACGTGCTCATCCGGACGAAAATAATCGCGTTCGCCGCGTTCTTCCACCAACGATTTTCACACAATTACATAACCGCTGTGTATTAACCGCGTGCCATCTGCGGTGGTGACCTCACGCGAGATATGAATGCCTTACTTTTTTACCATGTACGATAATTATATTATCGAGTAATAATAATAATAATAACAACACGTGATTCACATTTAGTCAAATGTGATATAATTCACAAGTTTATATTGAATTCAACTCTACGAGTCATAACCGAGTCACATAACCTATCAAATACGTGTTACACTATTACCTACAGAAAAAAAAAATCATGATTGTATTCAACGCGGTTGAAGGACATGCTTTAGCGTGTGACTGCTGTTTTTTAAACGTTTCAAATATTTTTACATAATTCCAAGTCACAATAACTGTTAGCATCGGAAACGGAACGGTTGTTTATTAAATACAATCGAATTTTTTTTCGCGGTAATTGTACATTATAATACGAGGTGATGAAATGCACGAACGCTGGTGGGCTGTGCGCGTACCGAAAAATGCAAGAAAAAAAAGTTCATTTTGATCGGCCCTCGAGTATTGAATAGAAATTTTAATTTTTTGTGTTTTTTATTTTTTTTTTTAAAAATTGTGATTATTATTAACTACAATTATTGTTATACGGAAAAAAGGCGAATGGCGGGGGGGAGGGGGGGAGTTTGAACTCCCTCGTAGAAAACGAGCGGGAGAAAAAATACGTATATTTCATAAACGTCGAGTGTAGTGTATGGAGTAAAAAACGTGACGTGCCGTTTTCCATCAGAAAACAACGAAGGAGGGAGTTTTTAAAGAGACTTTTAACGCTTTTTCCTTGTTTTTTTTTACATTTCGTTTTGTTTAGAAATTTATAGTTTCCCGGCAACAACGAAATGTTTTTTTTTTAAATAGCCGCGAGTAGAAAACAATTATTTTTTTTCTCATTCGAGTGCTCGAGTGCTTCTACCGACATTTGAATACGGTGCTTGAATTTGGCGAGGGGAGGGGGAGAGAACGCGAGAGTACGTTTTTTTTTTTTCATGCTTAAGCGCGCCCTAACTAATTTTTCATAATACGACACGGGTCCACCAGGACTCTTTTTACAATACTGTATTTAGAGCAATGAAAACAATAAAAATCTCTTCGAATTCCGTGATCAACGCCAAAGATTTGATGGATTTGTTTGATTGAAATTGTGTATAGCGTTATTTTCGAGACATTTACACGTTTATATAGATTTCTTTTTTTTTTTTCTTACGCTTGTTCTCCTTCTTTCTCCAGTTCGAGCAATTTATGATTTATGAACACGCGTATTACGGAGAGAATCGTAATCATTCGTATTCTGCCGTTAAATTAAATAAAAACATTTTTTTATTTTTTCGTCTTAAATAGCCTTCAATTCCCGTTTTTTTTTTTGTTCTAAAAAATAATTTATTCCATTCAAACGCGTCTACAGTTTAAATTTTTAACGCTGAACACGCCTGTGAATTCAAATCGATTGGAATAGTGTTTTTTTTTTTTTTTATTCCATAAATAATATTATTATAAAAACGTACGCCCGGGCGTATAGTGTAAGTGATTATAACGAAAATCCGTACGGGCAAGTCGTTTTTTTTCTCTCCTATAAACGCGTTGTTTGACCTAAATTTTCGATTGTTTACCGTGTATACACAGTAATAATAATTATGCATATTGCGCGACGACGCGTCGTAGAATTCCAAAAATAATTACTTGTACGATAATATATTAAGTGACTGTCACGTTCGACGCTCGAGCGAATATAAAACAAGTAAATTATTATATTTCATATTTATATTTCATATACATACACACACACAATTCGTTAAGCCGCATTACTCCACACGCGGCGCAAACCAAGCGACGTCAAAAATACATCTCGTCATCGACCTTTATATAATATTAACCGATTGCGTGATGGCGTTAAAATATTGTTATTATATTGAAAGCAAACTATGCTAGTGTAATAATATTATATTCTCTAAACAAAATATGAGTACCGCATTATAACAATACCGACGTTTAAAACCCGACGTAGTCGTCGGCGCTGTGTGAATTAAACGATTATTTAATATACGTTTTTGAATATATATATATGTATATTCCTGAAGTCGTCGGTTTACTGGTAAAACTCTGATGGGCCACGGTTGGAAATTGAAAAGAAGCCACTATAATATATTTCGTACAAAAATAAAAATAATAATAATAATAATAAGTTGTTACGAGACTCGCACTACTTTAAAATTTTTTTTCTTCAATGTAGTGTGTACGTGTGCTCACATACATAAATAGTCTAGCGCTGCTTATTAACGGTATTATATAACATACTCAGCGTTTTAAAAGCAGGGATCGTCCCGGTATGTCACGGTGTCCCGAAGAAGAGAAAAAAGTTTAATAGGGACGGAAGCCAATTCCGCGTGATGAGATGTTTGAAGAGCAAAGTAATTATGTATTATATATACACGCTGCGTATTATAATATACTTTGGACGCGATTAAATTGCTTCGTATATATAGGAAAGAATAAGGAGAAAAAATTGCGTTAGGTTTGTTTTCTTTTTTTTTTATTATTATTATTATGAACAGTACTCGTAATTGAATTGGGAAAATTAAATAAGAGGATTAACTCTGTTAATAATTTACATGTTCAGAGACTATTTGAGTATAAATTATTATTATCGAGCAGCGGTTAACAGCAACATTGATTAGGTGATTACACGAATATAGAGACAGTCACAATAAAGTTTGACGATATATATATATATATATATATATATAATTATATTATGTAAATAATAGAGCGTGAGACAATATATACAATACATTGATTTCTATTTCTATTAAGAAAATTAATAATAATAATAATAATTAAACGATTCGATCTCGTATCGCGCACAATATACGAACAGATTACAGTTCATATTTTGCGGGGAAAAAATAGTAATTTAAAAATAGTTTATACGACTCAAATATTGCGCGTAAATTATACAATATATAATAATTATATACGTACAATAATAATAATTTTTACGTAAACGTCGGATGAAAAGAACGAAAAATAATTTCTGAAATATACCAAGACAAATTATTATTAAAAAAAAATACTGTTTTTTTTTCTAATTTTAATTGCTAAAAAGTACGACGCGGAACGCCATAAGCGAAATGTGTGAAGAAACTACACTGGATCGACGGCCACATAGTATATAAAAAAAAATGTAATAACTAATAATACACGCGCCGTTTTTTAAACAAGTATAATTTTTCTAATAATATATAAAGCGAGTATTTTTTTTTTTTTACTATGAAAAATTAATTTCCGCAGCCTATAAAATGAACAATACAAAACGCTAATCATTACCATAAAACGCGTGTAACACTACAATAATTAGTGTACCTAAACCGTAATTATTTATTTCGAGAATAGAATTAAATGAGGGGAGATAGATGGATTTGTGTGCGCATCAAAAGATTTCGAATAAAAAATTGTGTACCGTTTATTATTATTATTGTTATTATATACAGACAATTTTCAGCGCTATTTTCTCAGTATTGACGCCGCGTTGTTTGGTCTTTTTGCCGCTTAGAATTTCATATTTTTATCTCGCGATTTTTCAAAAAAATCTATCGCAGCCTCAAGAAGCGGGTGGTAAGAAAATTCACTCGGTATTTTCATTAGATATTTCTCGTAATATTATTATATCCTGTATTATAACGGGTATTAAATATTATCGAATTATTTGCTCGAGGAAACCACATCACATATACATTATATTCGTAAATAAAACACGTTTCCCACCATCCCCTTTCTATTTTTAATGTTTTTTTTTTTTGAGGCTTATTTTAATAATTTTTCTTTGCCCTCTCGATCGTCGTGCTATAAATGCGTATTTCAGAATAATTTCTCTTTTTCAAATACGGCAAGCAAAACTCGGTCATTATTATCAGTATTAGTTTAAGTCCGTATAAATTAGGAGATATAAGAGAGAGAGAGAGAGAGAGAGAAAAAAAAAACAATTTTTTTTCCGTTTCTTTCAAACGAACGGTAAACGGAAAATTTTAAATAATAAAAGAATAAATTCTTCGTCGAGAAATTGTCGTCGCACGGTTATTGCGTATTGTTATTATTAATATATGACCTACGCACGCCCCGGCTGATCTCGTAATATCAGAATAGATCTGACATATAATTTACTTGGTTTATATTTTTACATAACACGAGCGCGTATTTTTTAATCGAACAATTATTATTATTTTTTTCTTTATTAATAGAACGCGCAATGACGTCAAACGCGTAAATTAATATAAACGGCGTACGAAAAAAATTAATATTTATATACATATATATATATATATATATATACAGTGTTGAATCCAGGTATATTTCAGGGGGGCATTTGCCCCCCCTGGAATTTTATTTGCCCCCCCTGATAATTTTAATGTGAAAAAAAAATATTTATTAAATATTTAATACTCGTTACGATTTTATTATCTTCAATAATGCATGTCATACAATTTATCCATTTTACATTAAAACACCTAATAAATACCTATCTAATCGTATATTTTGCCGAAATCGAAGTATATGAATTGCACTAAAAAAAAGTCGACTAAAAAACGGGAGCCCCCCTAGAAAAAATGTCTGAATTCAACACTGTATATATATATATATATATTTATAAATATATATATATATAAATAATAGTTAATCAGGAACGTATTATTTTTTATTAAATAAACAAAATAATTAAATATTTAATAAACAAATAAATAAATCAGCCGTATAATAATAATTATCGATTTAAAAAATAAAATATTATATTTGAAACGTTTTGACGTTATCTAAAGTTTTTGTACGGGGGGGCTTTTTTTCTCTCTGTTATTCATTCGACCGAGTTGGATTTTACGTTAATTTCGTAACGATAATAAACCGACACGCGTTTTCACAAAGTCGGATTGTATTTTTATTCTCGCCGAGCAAAAGAGACAGCATCTACAGCACACAAAATCGTCGAATATCAAATTCTTCTTCTTCTTCTTCTTATTATTATTATTATAATAAAAAAAAAAACGTTTTAAATACTCCATAAATAAAATTAAATATTTAACAGTTATTTTAGTATATATTTAATTGATGCACAAATACAATCGGCCGTAGACGTATGTTTTTAGTTATTTACTGAAATTATATTCAGTTTCGTATATTATAATATTATTATAACGAATCACGTCAGAGAAAAAAAAGTACGTATCGCGAGTGAATAATTCGCGCCCGTAATATATTATATTATACAGCGGAAGTTTATTCGTTTCGTCGTCCGTTTACACGCGCGCGTTTAAAACCCGGACGGAAGAGCGGAGAGGCCCGCGGGGGCGACCTTTGCCGCGGAACCGGAACGCGGCGCGCGCGGCCGCGACCTTTGTGCGATGTACAGCTTTTGTGCGACGATAATAATTTTAATAGTAACAGTATAACGGCCGATACACGACGCGGCGACCGGAACAACAATGGCGGGCGAGACCGTCTACGCGGCATTTGTACGCCCGCCCACGCGCGCCTCTTGTTATTATTCCGCCGCAGCCGACCCACCTGACCGGAGTGTACCCCACTCGCCGCGTACAAACGTGTAGGACTCGCAACGACTCCGTCCACACAGATTCGAATCGTCTTTGCGGTCTCGCCGCCAGTCGTTTGCCCGGAAAACGTATCGCTTCGGCGGCGGCGGCGGCGGCGGGTCGAGGTTACGAGGAGGGGAGGAGGGCGGATTGCGCACGTTGCGACGGCGGATCGAGTGTACGGATAAGCCGCCTAAGCTTACGTATTAAGCGCGCGCCGGTAAAGATAATAACAACTCGGGGACGGCGAGCCCGGGATCCCCCGGGGCCTGCCGTCGATATTGCCGGTACGTGCTCGCTGCGTAGTAACCCGTGTTTTATCGTCATTGTACGCGTTAGCGTCGTCGGCACTAAACGGCGTATTGGGCGAGTGGCCGTGGGGGGGCCGGAGCGCGAACGTTATTCCCCGGGTCTTTGCAAGGAAAGCGGAAAACGCGCCGCGCGTTAGGCGCAGTAACGGCGGCGTATTTACGCGGACGGATGGCCGAGGGGGGGGGCCATGCAGGGCCGGCCCGAGGTATTACATAGTGGCCCCGGGCAAATTTTTGTACAAGGCGCCCTTAAAAAATATTCAATGTACCAAATACTATTTTACGTACGTATATGGGTATTGTTTAAAACGACTTATAATTAACGGTTATCGATAAATGCGTCGTTATTTCTTTGAGTACACCGTGATTCTTAATTATATTTTCACAGTCTTTCGCTATTTTGGACCGTGTCCAATCGGATTTAGAATAGATGACCGGCGTTTTCACTGAAAACAACAGAAAACGTCCGGCTTTCGCTGGGGGCCCTAAAAATGGCGTCCCGGTTCGCCCGTATCTTGGGCCCGGGCCCTGGGGCTATGGGTGTTCGGCCACCAAGGGGTGGGGGGGGCGTAAAACGGCACCGCTACGACTCGAAGGAAAAACGTTAATGTAAAAAATTTTATTACGATTGTGCTCGATTTACGATTATTGAATCGATTATTTAATATATTATCGGTGAACAGTGGGTGTCCCGTATTGTTCCACCTCGGCGGAACGGCAACGATCGAATATTGATCGGCGGCCGGACGACACGCGCGAAGGAAATCGCGACACACCGGCCGCGATAGGGGCTGGAATAACTTCACGACGTGCCCACGGTCGCGCAATGAACGGCACGACCGACCGCGAGGAAAACGTCTCGTAGCAAACGGCCGGTTATAACGCACTCGGGGACCAAACCGCGAAATTTCCACCGATACGGACGAACAGGTGTGGAAAACGCCGTCGGCGCAGACACGGGCGGGACAGTTCCGAATACCTCCGCGTTTAACACGTAACGGCGACAACAGTTAGTAAATATCCTTATAGCGTATTTATTTTTTTTTTATTTTTTTGTGCTAACGCACAGGGATGGATTGAGGAACGTGGGGGCCCTGGGCCCACCTTAAAAGTATATATTATATTTCGACAACATGTATTTAATATATTGTTATGAGTGAATTTAATTTAATAATATATTAACATTTACCGCAAAACAATATTTTACTAGAAATTTTGGTTTAAAAATATTTATATATTACTATATCAAAATAATAATAATAATAATAATAATAAAAAAATGTGATACAATAAAAGTAGATGGTTTTTTTTTTTAATTTTATTCAATTTGTGATTTAAATTTATTTTGCAAATAAAATATTGAGTTTTATACTCGGATGCGAAAAAAAATCCCATTAAGTGGAGGCCCTCGTTTTGTGGAGGCCCGTGGCCCCCCTGGCCCTCCCCCTTACCCCTTAATCCGGCCCTGCTAACGCATTTCTCATAGCTCGTATTTGCTCGCATACGACGGTGTACGGTAAAACGTTTTAAATTCACCAATAAATCATATGAATACAATAAAAAATAATTATCGCGTAAACGCGTACGATGATGTTTGATATTAATATATATATATATAACGCGTAGATAGGTATGTATTACTATTTAGCATTTATTCGTGTATTATCTAGCGTATAAATCGTAACGTCCGAGAATATTTCCCGGTCGCGCCGCCGTTTTGTTATAACACATATTTGCGCGCGCGACGCGGATGTCTATAGTGGCGAGACGGTGTCGTCGTGTACGCTCTATACGCGCGCGTACGGTCCCCGCGGGAACGCGTTGGGGAATGTAATAATTTTTTTCCGCCGCGCGAAACAGAAACGACAATAATAAAAATCCTTTTGCCGATTGTAAGAGGCGTCGCGATGACGAGGGGACGACGACGACGACGACGACTCGGCGTTTTCAATTACCGTTTCTCCCGGGTTCTCTTTGCATATAACAATATTATATCCGTCGGCTGTAGGATTCGAAGCGAAAACCTTTTGTCTGCGGCACAGGACTACGTAACGACCGGCCGCGCGCGCTCGTCGTGACGGCGCCCACGGACGCGTCTCTGTATTTGTTTATGCGCCGGACAAAACGGAGACGGGCGGCGGCGGCGGTGACGGCGGTGACGGGTCAAAAACAAGAAGGACGTGTAGATTTTTTCGATTAAAAAATATATATTTCAGTCCAAGCGTGTTTTCCGCTATCGCGGATCTATCGGATAAACAGTATTTAACGGCCATACGCGCACACAACGCTTATACAAAATAATAATAACAATAATAATAATAATAATAACGATAATAATAATAATAATAATAATAATAATAATAATAACAATCCGTTGGACATTATTGTCGTCCGGAAATCGAACAATGTTTCGTTAAAGTTTACATTCGTTTTTACACGTGTGTACAAACAACACACATTCGCTAAGAGGACGCAACGCGATTTACGATTTTCATCGAAATGGTTTTCGTTTCACACGGTCCGAATGAAATACTCAAAGTGAAAACAAATGAAATGCTCTAAAGCTACTACAGTCGTACTTTAGACACCGAATTATTATTACACGGGAAAAAAAAAAAAAAGTCACAACGGTATCCGCATTACGTATATTATAAACGTAGTTATTATTTTTAAATATTAAAAAGTTATATAAGCGTTTTAAAAATACGATTTCTTTAAAAAAAACTTACTCTAAGAATTAATTGTATTAAAAAAAAAAAAAAAACCCAGCGCCGTTATTGTTGTCGTACAGACAATATTTTCGTAATTTATTTTACGTTTGCGGTGGCCCTTCGGCGGGGTTCTTTCGGTGTTATTAACATTTCAATATTTCGATACATTTTCTGCGTACTCTCGCAAGTACGTTCATCTCCTCTTTGAAGGCAACAACTGCTGTTCCCCCGGCCGGCGGTCCGTCAATTCGTCTCCGGTGGTCCGCCGCGGTGTCAACCTCTTTTCCATTCATTTTCGTCAACTGTTAAACAAACGTTTTAACAACGAATCAATTTTTAATTTTAAAAATTGAATAAATAAATAACCCGGTCGTCGTGTGTATATTTTATTTTTTTACCCTTTTGTACATCCGAATTTATTACGAATAGGACGCGCGTGTACCGCCACGACCTTGAATTTCATTCAACGCGCGTTATTATATATAAATTATGATATATACGAGCATGTGGTGTGTAAAATAACAATAATAATAATAATAATAATAATAATAATAATAATAATAATAATAATAATATTATTATTATTATTATTATTATTATTATTATTATTATTATTATAGGACGCGTTCGGTTTTCTTTCGTAGTCGGTTCGCGGTCGACTCGTATATATGGTTCTTATTTCATTATTATTATTATTATTATTGTTATTATTATTAAAATTTTTTATATATAATATTGTTTCCGATCGCACAGCGACATCCGACGCGTTAGGTTATTAACGATGTATTCATTCGCAGTTCCTAACCCCCGCGGTGGATAATATAACGATTGCACGGTGCAGACGAGTACATAGTTGGTTAGGATATGGTTAGAAGCATGCCCATAGGCTGCATTTGATTACGGTGAAGTTCGGTAAATATCATATGAAAAAAAATTAACGCGAATTATACAAGAATACACGATGATTACCGCGAGTCTTATTAAAAATTAATTGAACACGTTAATACAAAACACGGATTGATGGAAATGAAAATATTTTACAAAAAAAAAAAAAGTCGTTTAAGTCTGGAAATTACAACATTATTATTATTATTATTATTATTTTTTTTTTATCAGAAACGCGAAGAGATTTTGCAAGAGGAATCGATCGGAGCGAGTGGGATAAGGCGTGTGGCTGGACGAAGTGGAGATTGACGACTAAAGCAATGCGATTGAATAATATTAATAATAATAATAATAATAATAATAATAATAATAAAAAATAACGCCGTTTACAGTAGAAGGAAAATTTTCATAAAATTCTATATGATATACACTGCGATGATGTGCGGACATTGATGAGTAAAAAGGATGAAAATAAAATAGAAACGGTAGCGAAAACGAGTGTGTTACGTGTAACGTGAGGTTATAGGCTGAATTCGGAATAAACACGTATAAGGAATAGTTGTTTTTGAAATTACTTCTTCAGTGGGAAAAAAAGAGAGAGAGGATAGACGGGAGGAGTGTCGAGAGATGGCATTGCTAATGAGTAATAATTAAAACGCTATTGCAACGAATTATGGTTATAGATGGAGGTAAAAGTAGAATAGAGGAAAGAAAAATGGTCATTAACCCGTTAAGAGTTCGAATTTGAATTAATATCGGATAAGACGTGATAGGGGGGGGGAACAGTTAGAGAATAGTCGAACTTTTTATACTATTATATATTGTGTTGGACGAGAGGCGAAATATTTTGTCGCAAAAAAAGAAGTCGCCGCGTGTAACTCGTATTTAAAACTACGCGCTAATATTTATTGTAAATAATAATAGAATTAAAGCGAACAAAAATCGTTAGAGAAATATATATTTTTTTTTCACGACGCAATCGAGATTTTTTAATTTTTTTAAATTTTTCTTGTGGTCTTCAAATCGCACAGCGCCGTGTTCGCGTACATCCCGGAGACGATTTACATAACGTAATACTCGTCGAAATTCAATTTTTCTTCCCCGAGCATTTCACGTGTTCGGCCGTTTTTAAAACAAAAAAAATTAACACAAACACAAATAAATATAGGCGGTGCATATAGTAGTAGCTTATTTACAGAACGTATAATTGAATTCGATCGAGTGTGCGGTTTTTATTTTTTCAAATAAATAGTGTACGACACATACATATATAGTATACTCTCGAAAGGCCTATACAGTGTACACATACGTGTAGAATATAATACAAATCCGTTGGAGCGCGATAATGTTATTATTTCACGTGTACCGTTGCAGAATTATTGCGAAAATAAGTGTTTTTACATTGTCGTCGTACGTATTTTATACGGGTTAAATGTAAAAACGTTCGTGCGTATTGGTAACGATGTGCCGCAGACGATTTCTCGAACGAGAGAGAAACCGTGGCTGATTTGTCAAAAAGAAAAAAGAATTTTCGACAAAAATACATGACGGTTATGTCGTAAATTATTTCAAACGCGCAGGCACAGTGTAAACGATTTACGTTAAAAATATATATTTTTCTTTTATTTCTATTCGTTTGTTTCTTTTAGTTTGTGAGTAGTATTAATTGGTTAAAATTTTTTTTGGCCGTACCAAACGAATGGTTTTTTTTTCCTTTTATCGAAACGCGTTAATTATTATAAATTGTCGACACTGAAACGACACTATTCATTCTATTCGTGTCGCCCGAAGTATTTAATAATTTATTATCGAATGGTATATAATATATATATATATATTTATATAAAAGAAAATGAAAAAACGGTTTGATTCATTACATTTTTTATTTTTTTTATTTTCGCGGTCGAATTTCCATACCGAAATCGCAATTTTTTTTATTGCGATGGAATTCAAATTCAAGTTTTACACGCATTACACGAACAGGCGAGAACGTTTCCACCGATCGCGTACACAGTAATGTTTCCATATAACGATTGTGTTTAAAAACGTAATGGGTTTGCTGCTCTCAAACAACGGAAATCAACGACCATTCCGGACCGCGTTTTATTGACGTTTTAAGTACGAAACGGAATAGCGTAAACGGACGACTATAGACCTAACTATTGTATTTTCGAACATTCAAATACCTATTTGGTAATATAAATTGAATACGCACTGGACTGCGTGTGCGATGTTAATAATAATAATAATAAAAAAATAGGTCGTTGTATACACGCCGTGTTCGCTTTGAGAGGAAAAACGTCACAAAAATCGCGAACAAAAATTCTGGAAAAACTGTACGAACTATTTGTTTATATTTTACGTTTGCGCCGTATAGCGGCGGTAAAACGAAATTCCTCGAACGGAATTTTATTATTTTGCGTTTCGAAAACAAAAAAAAAAAAAAGTTGGTATTAAAATACTTCTTCTGAGACTGTATATTTTAAAAACCCGGTCGTTTCGACGATTTACCGAGGGAAAAAGAGAAAAAAGCGAAGGGGAGAACTGTTTTCACTGTACATAAATTATATTCTCGTCCGTGTCTCGACAACGGCGAGCGGACAATTATAATAGAATCTAATGAAATCGGAACACGCGGTTTTCGGAAGGCGGTAAAAGCGCGCGTGTGTGAATATTGTGTACAATGATAATAATTCTCTGTAAACGGAATCCACGTTATTTATTCGAAATGATTTCCGCAGTCGGTGTTAATTCTCGTATTTATACTTTAATAGTATTGATCGAGATTTTTTTTTACTCCGTTTTCAAACGTCGAGTATTGATGATAATTTACCGTTACGTTATTCGGACAATGTTAAATATTATTTAAACGTTGGAAATTTTACGACCCAAGTGTGTGTTTTATTTTTTTAAGTTTTAGTTTTTTTTTTGTGTGTGTGTGTGCGCGTGTTACACGTGGCGCTCGCATGCGCGTTTTTTTTTTTATAATACTTATAAACAACGCATTCGTAAACAGTATGTAACGATATAATTTTCTCGTGTTATAGAGAGAAATATTATTTGTACTGTTTGTTTTTCTGTCGTATCCGTAATCGCACAATGCAGTAAGTAAGAACATTAAAAAAAAAAAAAAAACTATTCTTGTAATTATATTTTGTTAAAAAGGAACCGAGTCACTCGATTCGCTGTTATAAGTAGAATAGAAAGAGCGGCGGAAGAAACGATCAAATTAACCGACCATCAGCGTCGAAATAAAATTACAAATTACTACGAGCACGGTGGATTCTTTTCTCTCATATAATAAATCCACGAACTCGAGTCATACGTTTTATAGTCATCACTGCGATTTCACACACACACACACGCGCATTATAACTTTTGACGCTCGTCAATACCGAAAAAACATTCGTTCGATTTTATTCTCATCTCTAATTCGATATTTTTATTCGTTAAAAAACGTTTGGGGCTCGCGTGAAAAAATAAAAATATCCAACCCCGCTGCTAATACCGTGGAAAACTAACCTAACCGATTGGCGTCGAGATGAAATATCGTTTTCGTATTATCTGGTTTTGAGACGAAATAAAACTGCTGTTTTACATAACGCCGTGCATTATCCGGGGTATTTATGTACCGAAATTATTTGAAAAATCCTCTTCTAATCCTATTTTAATCCCGTTTAAAATCCAATCGTTCGAACACCCCCGTATACGATTTACAATAATAATAACGTGGTCGGTCGGCCGTTCTTTTTCGAAACCACGACGACTTATCGTCGTCGATTTTCTTTTTCCATCGTCTCAATCACCGTAAACGACATACACACCGTGACTAATAACAGCGCATAGGTATTATTATTATAAATACTGAGCAATCCGAGTTACCCCGCGTAGCAGTGCGTCGATTGTTTGAAATAAAACACGACACGTAGCAATAACAACAATAGTGTACTACGAACGAAACGAGACGAAATGGAAAGATCGGCGGCGGCGGCGGCGGCAGAAAGAAATCCGAATGAAAATCGAGCGAAACGAGATGCGACAAACAAAAAAAAAAAAAAAAAAAACGAAAAGAAACGTTATAACCTTCGGTTTCTACCGCGCGTACTGGAAAAGCAGCGTCGGAAAAATATTATTATTTTTTTTTTTTTTTACGCGTGAAATTCAACACGGCCGCGGTGTAAAATCCAATTGTATATATAAATTTCGGTGTTTCGTGTGTAAGTATGTTTGTAACGAATACATTATTAATATTATTTTACGCCGGGAAATGTGTATAAATACCGTTAATCGTGAATTCACTCGGATTCTTTTTTTCGCCGCCGTAGTAACTGATATTATGCAATCGACTTTTTCGCGATAAATATGCGAAAAAAAAAAAAATGAAAAAACCGTTTTTGACGGATCGTATTCATATAATAACACATTTTTTTGTTTTTTTGTTACCGTCGCAGGTCCGACGCGCGATTTTCGCTCTATAATTTATAAAACGACAGATTATTATCGTATATTTTGCAAACGGTATTTTATGCAAAAATGCGTAATACTCGTATACGGAGAACAAATAACTGCTGTATCCGCGCGCGCCCATAGTCAATTATATTGACGATTATTTTCAAATTCGCGGGGGGGTTTTTTTTTTATTATACATACAATATATAATGTTGTAAAATCAATTGAAGGACTCGCTGAGTGCGGCCGATCGTTGTATATGGACAATTATTAAAATAGTGTAAAATCAGCTCATACACTTCTAACCAAAGGAACATATTGTACAGGAACTTTGCGCGCTAACAGAAAAGGAAACCCTAAAGAAATAGCTTTAAAAAAATTGAAAGTAGGAAAAGTGTTGTAAAGTATACTAAGGAAGGCGTGTGATGTGTGATGAAATGGCGAGACGGACGAGAAGTTTTAGCAATAAGCTCTGAGCATACAAATGATTTGGTTGAAGTTACTAATAGAAGAGATGATTGAAAAATGAAACCTATGGAAATTTCCGTGTACAATAAATATATGTGGGGGATCGATAGACAAGACCAGATGTTATCGTACCATCCATGCGAGAGGAAAACAATATGGCGATGCAAAAAGATTGGAATTCATTTTTTTTTCAATTATTTTTGTTAAATTCCTACTACGTAGAAAACGTTAAGAAATGTAGTCCTTATGATTTTAGACTTTCTGTAATTACAGCATTAGTGAAAAATCAAACGAACATAAACGTTTCTCCGGTTCCTCCAAAAATAAAGAACTCGCGCACTATCCTACAAGAGTAGAGAAAAACGAAATAAATTTTTTTTTAGAAAGAGACGTGAGGTGTCCAATTCAAACGGCGCATACGGAAAACCACATTGTTTTACTGTTCCAATCAACCTGGTTTATGCATTGAAAACCGTTTTGAAATTTATCACGCATAATCAAGTTTGTTTTGATTTATTTTTTAAAACATAAGGTTCATTGTTATTTTACGTATTAAGTTTTATTATTGTACAAAGTAAAAGATATGATTTGTTTTATTTTTTTAAAGTGTTGTTCTTATTTTATATTTATGTATACAATATTATCATTATTATTCTACAAATTGTATAATTTCAAAGTAAAAATGTTTTGATTTTTAATATTATTATTTTGAAAGTACCGTTATAATTTATATTATGTGTTATTAGTAATTTGAGAATAAAGTATTAAATTAGAAATTGTGTTCTTTTATAAATTACTGAAAACGGGAGGCCATGGCCGCCGGTCCGTAGTTGACACCGGCCAATTATACGTGCGGCGACGGGCGCGCGCATGCCGCCGAATCGACGTGTAGGAGGCGGCGGCGTGTAACGTGTCAATCATATTATAATGAAAAAAAAACGTCGCTTTTTTTTTATTTTTTACGAATACAGTATGCGATTTGTCATTTGCTTTCGAATTGAAAATTAAACGAATAAAACTCCGCTGACCGCGCGAGACTCTTAATCATATTTTCTTCTGTTATACGATAATTACATAGAAATGTCACGCGCGCGCAGTTTGAACATTTCTTTACGATATAACACGCGCGGCGTTTTACGGAAATTGGACCGTCATCGCGGTGTATACGGGACGCTTTTCGGTATATGAACGACGGCGGGCGGTCAACTCGATCAGAAATAAATCCCCTCTTCTATTTATCGGTCCGTTTTTCTTCGTTTACTTTTATCGTACACGTCGATTTATTTATAAGCGAAAAATGTAGGAATTTTACGGTGTGCCGGCGGCAAGACGACCGAGAGATCCGCTGGAATTTTAATACTACGAGTATACAATAATTTTTTTATTATTTTTTATATATATATATATACACTATGCGATTCTGCGTTTTTTCCGCGGTGTCGTCGATTTTGTCGAATTCGATAAGACATTTTTTTTTTTTTTTTTTTTTTGCTTTCCGAAATTGAAAAAGTTTCGACGCTATATTTTGGAGGAAACCGCTCCCGGAAGATGTGCCAAACGGATTTGCAGGTTACCGACGTTTCCATTATACGTGCGAGAAAAAACGCGCTCAGGTTACGCTAAGGAGTTACACGCGTGACGAATTAAAGTGCCTGCGGATATATTGTCAACGACAATGAAATCGAAAACGTACTCGTTCTCCAAGCCGTATTATTCTATCGTATACCTTTATGGTAACGAATTGCGAAAGAGATGATTCTACGAAGAGAATGAAAGAGAACTGTTCGCGCGGAACGAAGCGCTGTCCCGCGAGAAATACTCGTCGATTCCATATGATATTGCGCAACGTTGAATCCGATAAGGACTTCGAAGCCTTTCGCTCGATACGCGGTATTCTGTTGCGTCGAATCCAGAAACAGAAATGAATTATTATTTGTAACTTTTTGTCGACCTATATACAATATAGTCGCTGCTGTTTCCGAGTTTTTTCGTAAAACGTTCGACTACATTGTTCGCGTCGTAGCTGTTCGTATACGACATTATATACGTATATCGTGTTACTGTTTTATAAAGAGAAAAAAAAATTCAAGTATATTCTTCGAGCATAAAACTGAAAACTTTTATCCGACGTCGTTTGTATTGTATTAAACGAATAACACGAGAAAGCGGCGTACAAACGGATATAATATAGCACATACACCTATCGCGGTTAATGTTATTTATAATAATATATCGTTTTATTGAAATCGAAATAATATATTCCAAGATCAATTTATGAAATCGGTGAAATTGTTCCGGGTTACGTGAAAAATCCGATGAGAAACGAGTGTTTTAATACATACGGACGCGAGTCGATATAAAACGGTCGACGACGAGCAGTTGTCTGTATGTGGAAAAAAAAAATAAAAATTTGTTACGACTACGAAATATCGCGTTTCGCCCGCGCGGGCTTAAAAGTCGGACTTGGAAATAATAATAATAATAATTTATTGTAAAATAATATATACGTCGTACGTGTAATTTATAGACACGTGCACGAGAAAAGCGATAAATTATCTAAATCGAAATTTGTTCGTTAACGCGGAACATAATGTTATTTTCATAAGAATAATTTACACATGTACCTGATGAAAACGAAATTTCACACCTGCGCACCTGTTGTTATAATTGCTTGGCCGGTGGTGGTGGTGCAGTAGTCGCTGATTAATTTAACAGTTAATAATAATAATAATAATAATAATAATAATAATAATAATAATAATAATAATAATAATAATAATAATAATAATAATAATAATAATAATAATAATAATAATAATAATATAATTATTTATACGAATATATATATATATATATGAAATTGACCAGAAATTTACCCGGTTTTTTCTCGGGCATTAATTCTATTGAATCCGCGTAAAAAAAATTTAAAACATTTGTACAAATCTTGATATGGACGAATTTGTTTACGTAACTATATATATATAGTTTATGAAAAATATTTATTTTTTTTTTAAATATTTTAATAATAATTATTGTATTACCCCTACGGTTAGTGTTTTTTCTCGCTATACATATGTAATACAGTACTGTTTTATATAAAAAAATGAATAAATAAATATGTTTTATGAAAAAATAAAAGTTTTAATCGCGCGTTAATGTATATTTTTAAATAATATTCCAATAGGAATAATTTACCAATAGTAATCGTATTACTAATGGAAAAATTTAACAACGAGTTATATCATAATAATAACGAAATTTCTGTTTTGTTTTTTTTTTTGACACATTCTTTTATACTCTTATTGTATTATATGCGTGACGATATAAAAACTTTCGATATAAATCGTTTATTGTTTTTTTTTTTTTTTGATTTTTAAATTTATATTATGTAATTACGCTATAGTCGAGTTTTTAATATTTATTTTCTCCGACTGTTAAATTCAGTAGCATATGGCATTGCTATATTTTTAGTTGTAAATACCATTACCGTTAAAGGTGTTGAAATAATAATAACCAATTCAACTGAAAATTATAAACTAAAAGTTTTAACTATATTACTTAGTAAAATTAACTGTAAACATTAATAGTACTTATAGCGTATAACTAAACATTTTATAACTTTTACTACATTATCAGTTAGATTTACAAAACAATTTTAATTAGATCAACCATTTCATAAAAATATAGTAGTATATTCAATAGTAATATTATATAGACTACTTCAGTTAGTACTACCACTTTTATTTTGCGTGTGTGTTTGAACGAATATACGTACATAGTTTTAGGATAAGTTCGTAAGAATAATAAACGATATTGAGTGTAAGTGTTAGCTTTTTATTAAAAATATTAAAAACATCAAATAAATATATTATTGTTAAAAAAAAAAAAGTTAAATACATAAAACTAATATTAATTTATAATAATATAAAATATATATTTTTTTAATTTACTTAGGGATGAAGCATTAGCTAAAGAAATTCTCGGATATAATATCTGTTTTTAAAAGCACTTTTTACGTTTCAATAATAAAATAAAATAGTTATACTTCTTAAACTGTTTAGTCAGTTTTAAACATCAACTGTATTTGACTATTGCCTATCTGATTTTTCCCGAACGATGGAGTTAACTTAAAAACGCCACCTCGGAAATACGTGGTCCATCGAAGTAATTGCGCTTATGATCACGTTTTCATTTTGAAAACGAGATCCTCCCAGGTCTTTTTTTTTTTTAATGAATCAAAAATAAATAAATCCGATGGTGCCGGATCAGGGATATACGGTGGATTCCACACGTGTTTTCCAGCCAAGCCTTGATTTTTTTCCGCCGAATGCGCGGGGTTGCTGCATGGTCGGGAATCAGTTTCGGACTTTCTTGAACGTAAATCGCGTCCTGTTCCCTCGAATCGAATATTTTCATTCGATTCGTCTAATTTTTTGCCATCGTAACGGCGCCGTACTCGATTCGCGCCGAGGAATTCGTTTTCAAAACGAGAACCACGTGAAATACGGAGATGCGCCTCGCGCGTATTCCCGACACACCATTTTCAAATTACGTTCGTTAAAAATCCGTAAATCTGACTATAAAACACGTGGAAATATATAAAAAAAAATATTATGTCTTATTTTATCGCGCGTTTAAAATATTATTTTAAAGCGATAAATTCATTTTGTCATTATTCGGTAAATTTTTTGTACTTTTATTTATGGGACAGTCAGTACGTACGCATACGTACACGCGCCTCCTAATCGATTTCCACCGTTAATAATTCCATATTTTATCGTTTACTTTTTTTTTAATTTCCTTAACGTTTATTCATTTGGTTTTTTTTTTTTACGCGCGGCAATCCGGTCGAATTAATCGTTTTTTTTCCCGCGTCTGTTTAAATAATGGAAAAAAAAAACGTTTTCGACGAGTTATTTCGTGTTGTACGTAAATTATACGTTGTTTTCGTCATTGGGGAGTCGACATAAGTAATTCATTTTGTTTGTAACGCGGTTTTTTTTTTTGTTGTTTTTTTTACCGCGTTTTCGCTATTAAAATTACATTTTCGAAACGCCGAAAACCGCGATAGACACGCCGCGATGATCGCGAGGGCACACGGCCCGGTCCCGATCGCCGCAATCTCCGCCGGTCGTTACGGTTTCGTGCGAGCGAGTAAAATACAAAAAACGACAACACACAATTATTATTATTATTTTTGTACTGAAATCCGAAATAAACGAACCGTTTTCCGTTAAAGTGTAATTAAAGTGTTGTTTGTATGAAAAAAAGAAGAAAAAAATACGCGTCGTTATTGTCTCGATTTCGTTCGCGAGACTAACACCATCCACGCCGCAAACGACTAAACAGATTGATATCTGAAACCGAAAAAATAAGTTTTGAACAAGCGTTACACGGCGGCCTTCGTCGATCTCGTGTGTGTGTGTGTCTGTATAAATTATAATAATTAACCAGACGTCTGCACGACGAATCCAATCGGCGGTTCTTCCCGGCACGATTTTTGCCGCTTGTTGTAAATCCGTCCGTTTTGGCATCCCGTTGCCGTCGTGGACCGGGTTCACGATCGAAGAGAATGTGATGAGGAGTGTGCGAAATAACAGACGTTTGAACATAGCGGAGCAACGATTTCGCGGATTTGTTACGAATTGAACTTAATATTGGAAACAGTAAAGAAACTGTGTAAAAATACCGCGGCGGAATACAGCGAAAACGGTAGCTTAAGGGGTTTGATAACGAACCAAAAAGAAAAAAAGTAACCAAAATGAAATAATTGGCTAATAATGACGAATTATTTACAATGGAATGACTTGTGTTTGAAAAAGTACGTCACATTATTCGAGTACCTTTGAACTACTATTGGAATCAAACGGCGACGAATCTCCATAAATGGCGCCCGTTATGCGTTACAGACTTTTTTTTTTTTTTAAATTCGAGAAGGACTAAGTACGCGGTCGTAAGTAGACCGGAGCCGAAGTATGGACGCGAGGCGTGGTTGGTAAAAAGCGACTGGTAATTTTTTTTACGAAAAGAAAATATCTGTGGTGCTAATTAAAGAACTATCGTAGAAGTCAAACAAAAGCCGAAATTCGAGAAATTACGCGCAAATTTCGAAGGTAATAACTGGCAAGCGTTACATCGATTATACGCAATAGTTGGCAAAGAGACGAAGCAACGGTTATAGGACACCGGACGGCTGGAAAACCAACGAAGAGGTTGACCAAAGGAGTGACGATGAAGAATTGACGTGTTAAGCATTAATTGGACTACGTACGTATAAGGCGGGAGGGAAACGGTCCGGGACATGGAGAGGAGAAAAGCGGTGACGGTTGTGGCAAACACTCTTGAAGAGTTATGAAGAAAAACGTTTTACAATTAATTAATTTAACACGTATAAAATATTCAAATCGCCGTGGGGGCGATCATTTCACAGACAAGTAATAATGTAGTGGGGAAAAATACGACGTGTGCATATTGTGGGCGTAAAAAAAAAAAAAAGAGGAAAACAATTTTTTTTTTTTTTTAACAATTTGTTACAAAAGAAATATAATTTCTACGTTACGTACGTTATTTTCGTGCCGAGTATTTTTATCGTTTTTAAGCATACTCGACCGGAACCGTTTCGGGCCGGCGGACCACCACCACTCGTCTCCGGAACACGGCGAATATTATTAAAATATTATATTTGCGTGCTTACGACCGTTGCGGTGCGTTACGTATTCGGCGTAGACGTCAAGAGACTCTCATTATTATTTTTCGAAAAATCCCGGAGATATATATCACAAAGGATTTCGACGAAACAGCGTTTTTGAACGAAATTTCTCGTATAAAAAAAAAAAAACGCGAGAAATCGCCACCTCGAAGTAACCGTCCCGTAGCGAAACGAATTTTGGATTTACGCATTGCTAGAGTATAATACACTCTACTCCATAACTTTTAGTCGAGTGTAATTAACAGCCCACACGAAGGTAGTGGAGAACAGTTGCAGACGTATAAACTCGCGCCATCATCAACGGAAAGTCGTCGCATGTTTTCGCTATTTAATAATTATAATACACGAATGTCGCACGCCATAATCGCAAATTATTAAATAGACGTCTTCGAGCGGTCGCAATCGTTATGATTAACGAAATATCTAAAATCCGTTAATAAAGCTAATCAAAAAAAAAAAAAAAAAAATCAAACTATCTACACTGAAATGCAGTATAGATACGTACACGAATGCGTCTTGTGGCTATACCGAATTTAGTCGACACGAGAATGTCAAAATACATCTCGACGTTCACGACGTCATCGTGGTAACCGGACACATTTTCGGACAGACGTCCAGCCGTAAGACGCGTTCGTGTCAAAACAGGATTTGGGTTCGGGAGCGGATTAAACGGAAGAAGAACCTACGTAAGACGTAGGAACGTCGGAAAATCTTTTTACTGCACTAGCTAACCGCAGAGGGTTCAAAACCGAGTTTTCTCCTGGTCCTCGGAGCGTGGAATAGCGCGTGAAAATTTCAAACGGCTTTTGGGTATACGACGGGTAATGGAATTCATTATTCACGAAGAACTCGATATCACGCGAGCACGTGTTCGGTTCGCGGTCCCACAACCGATTTTACTCGATTCCGTACGAACCAGCAATTGTAGAAAAAGAGTGCAAATGGTGGTGTTAAGAAATTTGACTATGCCGCTATCATCACTGCGATCGTTATCAACTCTTCAGACACACTCTGCCCGAGTGTTTTTACATTCCGCTATGTACACTCGTATAGCAACGCGGTAACCATATACCAAATACCAAAAACGCAGAGAAACGACCGAAATAAGACAAAAAAAAAAAATAAATAGCTTCGTCGCTCCGTTTACAATCTCGTAATATGTGTAAAACGAATTGAGTCGTTACCCACGACTGTCCCCCCCCCCCAATGATTGTTTCGGAAAATATGAAAATTTCCGACGACGCTGTTCGTTGGCCTCCCTAATCGTTATAATACTCGAATTATTATTATTTATTGTAACGTACGGCGCATGAGAATTGTATAAATAATTCGTTACATTTCGTGCGCTCGCAGCGTGTGTCGCAATTATTTGCATTTAGTGTCGTTCGGTCGGACGGCGCGCGCACGCGGCCGCCGCAGTATGTTCGCGTGCGTCAAAGGGTCGGCGGGGACCCCCGTGACGAAACGGGTCGACGACCCGAAGACGAACGGCTGTCACGCGATGACGGACGCCGATAGGCAGCCTCGCGCCGGCCGGCCGTCGTTGTCGTACACGAGCCCGTCGTGAAATGGATCTCCCGGGTTTGTCGTTTTCTTTCGTCCAAATCGAATTATTCGAAAACGGCACCGAGTCCCCGCCGACTCTTCTGATTTGCCAAAAAAACAATAATTATAAAATCGGTTTTTCGTCGGTGAATTAAAACCGCGGAAAATGTTTTGGAAAAATTTAGTGTCTTGAGTACAACTGAGATTGAAGTCCTTTCGCTTCCTCCCCCCCTCCCCGCCCCTTTCCAACGGTTTTATTTCGGTTTTTAGACATTTTTCAGTATATTCTCGCTAACAGTTTCACACGGTTTCGTTCCCGTTCACTTTAAAATTTCTTCTAATTTGTTCTCTGACTCCGTCCTTTCATCTTCGCCGTCTCTTTCCCCTCGTCCGTATCTGTCAACGCTCCTTGCCACAACACGCCCCGCACAACGGCCTATCATCCTTGTCCCTCTGACGAATTGAATCGCATCGTTTCTTTTGTACAGCTGCTAGTGTAATTATTAGCCGTCAATTCCTATTTCCCCGTATCCGTTTCATATTATATTGTTGAAAACAGTTGGTCCATATATATATATATATATAACGAAGCCGAGATATTGTCAAACACTCGTAGTTTTTCCACTCCACCTCGCGTATCACGTTGCGCTACTATCGGATTCGAAAAGAGATTGTTTGACGCGTACATCAGGTTAGCAGTTCCCATTGATTGACACTTGATTTCTCCGTGCGTGATGTTTTGCGATTATGAAAATTATTCAACATCGTCCGTAAACACCTCGCTACTCGCGTATAATCATTGTACGAGTCTGCATAAACGAACAACGAGTATATATTTTTGTTTTTTGTAGCAGCGTGGAGCGTACTCGTGGAAAACTCGAGGATAAATGATTGCGAAGACAACACTATTCGCGCTTATACAGATCGTAGAGATACGGTTTTTCTATGTATACATACGTGTGTAGTATAACGCGTATTTTTTACGTAACGCACTCTCACGTACATATTATATAGTACATGAGCTGTGCCTATATAATATGTGACGTTTTACTGGCGCAACGCGTTCAATACTTACGTTTTTGATTTCGTAAAAAAAAAGGGCACCGGCGATACGCGGAAGTGTGGCGAGGAAAACGAAAACGGAATGTTACGTTATTATACGGGATTTCATTTATTTGTTGGCAGCATAATATTATAACCAGCTGGTTTTGTCGAAGATACTCACTGCGCAATAACCGATATCGAATAAATAAACAAATAAAATTCATAAATAATAAACGGGTTTTCGAGCGTTCGAAATTCGCGCGCGATTTATTTATATTTTTACGTCGTACGGACGACGACGACGACGAATGTGTAAACAAAACTGCAACACAAATGTGTACCGGGGAGTCGATTGCGAGGCGTTCAGATCTCTCTCTCTCTCTCTCATATCCGTCGGTTTTGTGTAAACAGACACGTTTGTAGCACATAATAATATATAAATAATATTCTTTTATATGATTATATCGTGTGACGCGCGCGTACACCGCGTGTGGTAAAATAATAAATCCGTAATGAAATATACGCGAAACGTTACGTGGAATTCGAATCGGTGTAAACGATTGGAAATGAAGAAATCTTTCCGACCCGATCGCGGTTTTATATTAACGCCGTTGCGTAAACGTTAACGTGAGATTCGGATAAAACTTGTACCGGGGATCCAACGATTATTATTATTCGACTGAATAGAGAGGGATTTATATATCATATAAAACAAAAGAATTCTATGAATTCGCGAATTTCCGGTGAAAAACGACGATTTTTTAAAAACTCTTTTCCTGCTACGTCCGCGCATAAAAATCACTTATTATTTTCGTTTTTGTTTTTGTTTTAAACGTTCCAATTATTATCATTGTTATTTCGTTACCCGCGATTTTGGCTCCGAGACACGAGTTCATGACGATATAACGTAGTTGTTCGAAACGAATCGCTCTCGTAATGTGTACACTCAAACGCAATCAAAGATTAAATGGCTCTGCTTAAATTCCGCTTTGTCCAGGACCCACAAATCTGTATTAGCGTACGCGCAATAACATTGTCGTAAAGGATATTTTTGTGACACCGTGCGAGGAGAACTCGTAAAGTATTTTTTTTTTTATTCTTTCCGTAATTATTATAAGCTGGTGCTCGTCGTCGTCGTCGGAGGAGGAGGAGTGTGCCGCAGTTAAATACAACTCGTATATATAATATAGTTATATTGCAATTATTGATTTCGTGTATAGATTTCATACGCAGTCATATCGGAGGAAGATGATTTTTTTTTAGAAAACAAAAAATAATAATAAACGTACGTGTTGATAATACGTTTTTTTTTTTTCTCTGAAAATATATTATCTCTTCTGGTGTGGTTGTTAACACACACACACACACTGCCACGAGGCCTAACCAATTATTTATTATTATTATTTTTCGTAAAAAAAAAAAAATTACACCGTCCGACGTTGACGCG
This sequence comes from Chaetogeoica ovagalla, assembly GCA_032441825.1. Lineage (NCBI taxonomy): Eukaryota > Metazoa > Arthropoda > Insecta > Hemiptera > Aphididae > Chaetogeoica > Chaetogeoica ovagalla. The sequence continues at coordinate 729,279 of CM063726.1, forward strand.
CGCGTTCGGCATAGAAGAAATACTGTACAAGGCACACACACACATAATAACCCGTACGCGTAATGAAATTTGTGTGCGTGCCCAAACACCTGCGCGGCGGACGTTCGTGTTACGGTGCCCGCAGCTGACGACCGAATTCTAATAAAAATATGCGCGCGACACGGTATAAAAATAAAATAAACAACGCGTGTGTTCGAATGAAAAATACATAAGCCGCGCGTTATTGTGTACTTGTTTTTTTTTTTTTAAATAGAATAACACGCGAGTCCGGTTTATTTCGAATGTTTGAAAAAGAAAAAAAAAACGCGGTTAACGGGGGGTTTTTTCTTTTGAAAATTTTTTGTGCAGCTACAGGGGAAAAAAACGAGCTTATGGAAAAAATGCGTTTCCGCCGATAAAATAATAATAATTTATACGTTTATTATTATACGCACGCGGACGAGTAGTAGTAAATCGATTAAAAGTCACATCCGCGTAGATTCTTTTTGAAATGTGAAGGGATTCGTTGGCTATAACGGTTATCCGACAATCGACTATTGTATCTGAACACGAGTTTCGACATTCTTTTTACTGTCCGTCGGTTGCCAGGAGAAAATGTCGTTTTCCTCCGTTATCTACCGGGGGAAGGTTTTTTTTTTTTGAATTCTCTCAGTACGATGGTTACTGGGAAAGCGTGGAAAAAAAAGAGACAATCGAAAATACAATATATATATATATCTGTAATTAAAAAACCGTCAATCTCTTGTGCGTCTTAATGGACCTACTGTCTCCGTGCTCGGTCCAATCGGTATTACGGCCCGTTCATCGTATTACAGCGGGATACGGTCGCGCGGAAATCTTTTCATTTTTTTTTCTTTTTTTTTAATCCTCGCGAAAAATATCACATTACAGCACGACGACAAAGTGAGAAAAACAACCACACGCACGTGTTCGTGGATATTTTACAATCAGCCAAAGTACGGCTCGAAGCCGTAACGTTTTCTAACCGCCGGGGTATTCGTTAATCCCATTGGTTATACATTTATAAACTCCCATCTCTTATTGATATTTATATACATTAGTGTTTTTTTTTTTAATAAACTTTTGAATCGATGTTAATTTTTAGAATACGACGTCGTACAAACGAGTACATCATCACAAATGTCACGAACAAAAATTTAGGAGAATTCCATTAGTTCCTCGGATAAATTTCCGTTCAAAACTGTGCACGGGCAAAGCGCCGGTATCCCCGGTTATTCAGCTGGTTTATTATACTGTTTTCCTGCGCCGTTATTCGCCCGATATATTTCATAGATACACGTATTTCACGTATACGTTATGCGAATATACAATTGAGCCAAAGGATATTATGTGATTATAATATAATTTATATATTCGTTTATGTTACTATTTAGGTTTTTGACGAAAATCAATCGTCGGACATTATTAAGGGGAAAACAACTGAATAGTAAAAAAATAAAAATGAACAAATTACGCAGAGAGAATTACGAATATTAAAAAAAAAAAAATATAGAGTTAGAAAGATAAATAAAGAAAAAAAAAACAACTACGGCTATTAATAATATTATTATTTAATATATCGATTATTATTATTATTATTATTGTTATTGCTCTCGCTAAACAAGCCTACCTGAAAAAGAAGAATCTATTAACGAACCAAAGCATGGGAAACGTGGACCATAAGAAAATATGAGGAAAACAGACTGAAAGCAGCAGAAAATATGTCGATGTGGAGGAAAATGACAAAAACATCTTGGACAGAAAGAAAATCAAATGAAAGAGTTTTAAAAGAAATTGGAGAACAAAGTAATTTAAATGAATAGTATTAGGAACGGGACGAATCGATTGATTGTGCTCATTATCAGACATAATAATTTTATCAGGAACATCTTTGAAGGGAAAGTGTTAGGAAGACGACGTAGAGGAAGACCAAGGCAGTCATTCTTTCAAGACACTCTATACATACGCTGAATCTCAACAATTACGGGCATTTGAAGGAAGCTGTCCTAAACAGAGAGTGGTAATCAAGACACACAGCCTTTAGAAACTGACTGAGTGAATATATCGATATAAAATATTGTGGACGTACGTTTGGTACGTAGGATTGCGAAAAACTGTGTATGAATTTAATGTACTTCAATAATAATAAAAAAACTGAAACAGAGCTAACGTTTTTTTTTTCGTTTTGGCGTTTATTAAGATTGTCACATAACACGCGTTACCCGGACACGGGCGATTACTCTAAAGGTGATTACGAAAAGATCCATTTCGCCAGCTTCGTCATATTAGAAAATTAAAATTTTTCTTTTTTCATTCGTTTGTGTTGTTTGTGCGGTTAAACGCGTTGTCGTCGCCAACAACGTCGTCGTCGTTATCGAATAACTAATGATCAGAGTTCGGACAATGACAATGCCAATATAATATTATAATTATACGAGTACATACAATATAAATAATATCGCGTATGATACGGTTTATAAATGATTTAAAAAAAATATTACCATAATATTATTTTTTTTAAATCCGTATATTTAAAGAAAAAAATTAATTTTAATTTCTTCGTATTATTTTATACGTGACTCTTTCCAAAACAAAATCTCTATAAATATTATGTTGCATTTCGTTTAAAAAATCCGTGTCATTATTGTCTATATATATATATATTAAAAGTAATAGTTTTTTTTTCAAAAAAAAAAAAAAAACACTTTTCGCAAAATATTTTTATTCTTTAAAATGTATTTAAACTTTTTTTTGTTTTATTGTTTTTACTTACAAGTTAATTATTTATTATTATTCGTCACTAGACTTTGTATTAGTAGAAAATGGTATTTTTTTTCTTTTTGGCGGTAATATATGCGCGTAAGAACAAAAAACCACGTACACGTCTATTTGCCGCGCTAATCCAACGAAAACACCAGCGGCAAACAGTGTTATATATAAATATAATAATAATAATAATATTATTATTTTAATAATTATTATGAACCGCGTACTACTACACAACAGTAATTATTGACTACACAGCATTATTACATATATATATATATATTATACGATATTATAATAATTATTATAATGTATAATAATAATATGACCTACTTTCCGGGCATAATTTCCGTTATGTTTAAACGGACGATATTTCCGACAACGATCGCTTTCGCGCCGCCGCACATTTCGAAAGCGTACAACGCGTTATAATATATATATATATTTCGTGTGTGTAGAATTATTTAATTACGACGATTTTCCCTGTGTTTTTGTTTGTCTCACAAGAGTACACACATAAAAAAAAAAACACGCGATATTAAGATTAGACGAGCGCACTCGTTTCGTAACGGACGAAATAACAATTTCAATTATTCGCGAAAAACGCGGATTATACACGGCCCTTAGTGTGAGCGTCAGTTAACCTAACCGTCAGGTGGGAATTTTTTTTTTTTTTGTTTGTTTGTCGGAGCCTGGAAAAAAACATTTTGTTTAGTATAAAATTACGAACGATGTCCAGAAGTTTGACGAGTCAAAACAATAATAAAAAAAAAGTGTTAAACATATCGTATGCATTACGTATTCAGTCGGTTGTCGGTGGATCGACTGGGCGTTTTGAAATAACTAAAAAAAGAGCTGCGAGCGTTTTTTTTTTTATTTTGTTAAATCCGTCACACGAATATGGGACAATTACATAACATTTGAACTATTGGACAAAATTTAAGATATCAAACTCCAAACACTTTTTCGAATATTACGATTTCAGCGGCTAAAGTAAAGCGATCTAGTCGGTAGATTACAAGAAATGAAAAACGCATGTATCCGTGAACAATGGGACTTTGGAAGCGTGGGGAATCATCGAATCGGTAGTTGAACGTCAACGAGTTCGTGTAAGAATTTACAACAATGTGAACGAGAAAAATTCGTTTGATAACGAAATATTTTATTTTATTCTTATTTTGATGGTGATAAAAAAAAAATCCCCATATCGGATATAATTTATAATAAATACAAAATTATCTAAACTACGTATATTTATTTTGGACTTTTTGAAAAAAATTTGATTCTCTCTACAGCTCAGGGTCTACATTAAACACGGCGGCGAGCGCATCGAAATAATCTTCTCTCTTGTTATCAACACCCTGCAGATTGGTTTGCAACTTCACTCTATTCGTTTTTGTCGTACGCTTTCTTTTTCAATCGTAAATACGAATCACGTACTCGATTATCCTTCATGATCTGTTTCATATATTCTAGTCTAGGCCGTTTTCGTACATACGTGGTGTACTCTCCTTCTATCCGCTACCTTCTACAATCAATTTCAGCAGACCTCCGCTCGTCTAAGCGTACGGCCAATCAGCTCATTTCACCGTATTTTTATCAGACTTTTCCACAATGTTCTCACTCCACACTTGTTATAGCTCATTCTGTAACACTGCGTTTCAAACGCCTGAACATTATAGTTTGTTCTTTTATATCGTCCATACATTGCATTCGGAACACATTTGTTCAATAAATTCTTCCATAAACGAACGAATAGCGTTAAATATTATTCGATGAGGTGATAACGCGTTTTTACCATCTCTCCTTCTCCTTTTCTTTTCTGATTTCTCGCGCATCATTACCGCCCGAGTACATAATGAACTCGTTCTATTTCTTGGACAATACGCGCGGTGCTTATCAATCAATTATTATTTACTGATTTAAAGACGATTTTCCTACTACGTTCATTTCCCCACGGAACAGTTTTTATATATTCGCATATTAATTATTAATTTTGTATAGAACTCATAGAGTGGAGTGCGGATTTCGCGGTGAGAACGGGGTTATAGGACGTGACGAATGGTCGGAGAGAGGTTTTTTTTCTCTCTTTTTGGCTCCCTCCCGTCTTGGCGGGGCCGGAATCGCACGATTCGATTAAAACTGCTCGCGCGATATTATGCGGCGTGGTAGGACCGGTGTGGGAGAGCATTTTTGGCCGCGGGCCGACATCATTTCCCTCAGGGGAGAACCAGCCTCCTCATCTTTACCGGCGTAACCGTACACGCTCGGGTATGTGTATAGAATTTGTTTGGCGGGAGTCGGGAAAAATGTCGAGGCGACACAAAAGGCCCCCGGGGTTAAATCGAAGGTGAAATACGCGCGCATTATAGCGCGGAACAGCCACGACCGCGTTCGTTCGAACAAAGCGAGAAATAAGATGAAAAATGTGTCCGATTATCTCGAAGCGCGGGGGGGAACGCGACAAAGGGATTTCGCGGTTATTGTTCCACGCATATATATATATATATTTAATATTAATGATAACTTTCCAGCCACTCCCTTTCTTTGACGGGGGGGGGGGGGGAGAAAAATAGAACTTCCCGCAACGGCGGAGCCGAGAAGAAGCACGAAAACAATAATAATAATAATAATAATAATAATAATAATCATCTGTATACGACTACTGCTGCTGCAGACTTGACGTTTATTTAAATACGGAAATCGTTAATCAATTCGCGGTCGTCGTCGACGCCGTGTGCCTGCAGTAAACGAGCGTTTATCTTAGCACGGCGTATTGTGACGACAACTGAGAGATTCGGTCCACGACACGCTCTTATTGATACGACTCGGCGCGGAACAAATGGCCACGACAATGGTCATTGAAGGATTAAAAAAAAAAAAAAAAAAAACGATTCAATACCGTAGGCGGACGCTGCAGTCTCCTTACGATTATACGGAAGAACAGATTTCTGGGCCGACCAAATGAGAAATAATTTGATTTATTTCGAATATCGTTCAATGTCCAATGCATTCGACTCATTTAATATTATCGTTTTTTTCTCTCTCTCTCTCTCTCTCTATTATTTCGACAACTATAAATCGAATATTCTTCTTTTGAATTTAACGGATTCTCATAGCCATCGATTAACATCAGAGCCGCGTCTCGCTCGATTTCAATATTAACATTAGACTAAATTACATAACCTACGTTCTCGTGTCACAGTTATTCTTACTTTTGATTTGACCACGTTTCGATACTGATCGTTCACAACTGCAGATAACGATAATCGCCGAAAATGAAATGTTCCAAAATACCGTTTTTCTTTCTTTTTTTTTTTTTTTTTTTTGCACAACGCTGAAATGTACGTATTTATACATTTCGGATGCCTTTGGAATTATTTTTTTAATTTATTATTCTTGTTTAACAGCTTCGGATTATTTTTTTTTTTTTTGTCACAAGCGCTTGACGATTTCACGGGCGAGTGGAAATGAATATTTCCTTAAAAAAAAAAAAAGAAAAAATAAAGAAAATCGTTAGTTCAATAATATATATATATAAATGACTTGGACTCTTTCATTTGTCATCCCTGAAAATACAGTCACCGCATTGAGCTGTACGTGTTTTCGTCGTCACTCCTTTGCATTTCTCTTCTCCATCACACTGTGCAAGAGTCGGCTATTTCTCTCGCTATTTTCGCCCTGCGCATCACAATCGCTCTCCCCCATCCTCTTCCGTTTATCGGCTCCACAAATCCGCATTAATGGCCTATAACCACGTCCTCAACTCATTATCCTCCCTTTCTGTATTTTTTTCGTTCGTTTCACTCATTCAATGCCCGCCACGTTCTAGGCCTAACGACTGTGCAATTGTCAACGATGAAATATTCTTCTTTTTTCTTCTTCTCGTTATTATATCATTTGTCTTTTTCTCCTAAACGAAACCTCTCGTAAATTGTTGTGGTTTTCTAGCGGAGCGCGGTTAGAACACACATTATTACGAATATTGTTTTCATCCACGCGCTATACGGGAGTTTTAATGGACCAAACGGAAAATCACGTCGAATCGTCGTCGTCGTCGTCGCGCGGACCGCACAAAGGAAATCGTTTGACATTCGTGTGGGTCATTACACGAAGATAAATGATAAAAAAAAATATTTTCGAAATTCTCCCCGTTTAAAAAACCGTATTGTGCAGCCGTCGAGGCGTATAATATTATGCGGAGACCTGCTGTCCGGGTGTCGTCGTACAACAGTGTTCTGTTCTCTGCGTGAACATTTACTCTATAATTTCGATAATAATCGAAGCTCTAAGGCAATAACCGGGCGGTTACTCGGAAAAATCGTCTTTCGTACGACACGTGCATAAGAGAAAAAAAATTAATTGGTTTTCACGTCGAGGATTCCTTCGACTCGAAACCGTTTTTTAATCACTCAATGCAAATAATATCGCCTTTACAATAGTTACGAAAAGAGAACTATAACGAGCTCTGCCTACGAGATGTGTGATCGCGTTATAGGTAGACTTCTTGTAAAGAATACGCTTTTATTATTCGTATATTACTCGTTTGTCGGTAACTTTGAATTCCTTAATATTAATATTTAATACGCCGATTTTGTATCCGACCAGTGTTAATATTTATATAACGAGTTTAAAAGAATTCTTCAAGTCGATTTGTGTACAGAAAAGAAAAAAATACTTTCGCAATTATCTATAAAAAAATATATTGCAGCAGTCCTCTGTCGTGATACTCCTTTAAGAATGCGTACAAACGTTGAGTATTATATTTATTATTACATTTTCTTTATAATTAAATACGAGTAATGTTAACGATTTCAAATTATATATATAAGTATGTATATATCGATAACATTTGTTTTATGCGCGATAATTGTATGATTCTGTTTGATTTTAAATTCGAGCGGTTTTAATTACATCTGTTCAGTCGCTCTCTCTCTCTTTCTCTTCTCGTACTTAATGTTCTCTAGCTAATGCGCTTTATGAGGAGATCCGATTCATTATTAAAGTTGCATATCATACGACTTGTTGAATTTTGTCGATGGAAATAAACATTATTTTTACAAAAAAGTATTAAGAAATATATTCATTCGAATACCTTTAAAAACTATTCCAATCGCTTTTATTTTATCGACAGTGTTATATATGTAAAGTTTAATCGTTTCTCAAATATTGTTCACACGTGTGTATTTTACGTGATTTCAAAACGTAAGCGTATAGAAAATGTGAATATTATTGTGTGCATTGCGCAAGCGTTACGCGATTGTTGCGTTAAGAGAAATACTCTGTGAAGTTTTATGATTCCAATACATTTCGTTGAACGTTGGCCGCGTTACGATTTACAAAATGCGAGAAACTAAGAAACATTTTTAACGATTCTGACCGGTAAAAATATTTGGAATATATATATATATATATATATATATGAAGAAACGTTTAAATATATATTTATTCGCATATATACACTTCACAATAATTCTGCGACGCATTTATCACATTAAATCGTGCGAAAAGCGCGTGGCGAACAACGTCGTATACGATTTCGGTTGAAGCAGAAGAGAGTGGGCCGCGGGCGATAACAAACGGATATCGTATGACGGCTATACGAGCAGCAACGGCAGGAGCGTGCACGCTATACGAGCGGCACCGCACTGAAATATTAATCGCGCAAAACGTTTTCAAAAGCTCCCCGGCGCAAATGAACCATCCCGAAAGCGCATTGTTCGACATTACATTGTTTAAACTTTTGCGCAAAATGCTCATATTCAACGGTCCTATAGCGTTCTTATTATACTTGCACGCGTACGCGGTTATTGCGGCCTTTTATCGGGTTTAAAAAAAAGCACACGCTCAAACGTTGTGTTCACCGCGCCCGTTCTGCTGAATCCCCCGGACCGCTTTTCTGCTCGTCACTATTCATTTGCAACTATGCCATTAAGGTTACCGACTCTTAAAATTTCAAAAACTGCAACCGCAATGACACTGTTAGATGCTGAGCGGAGCGAACTTACGACGATTACGGGGTTTTTTTTTATACGCATATAATCTGTATCCAAAAAATTCTCAGACACGTTCAGATCTTTACATTCACCATTTGTTTCCGGTAGCAAAGTACATCCCAGTCCGGTATTTTAGAGTGGTAATTTTTCGATTTTCTTAAAAGTACCAAAAAAAAAAAAAAAAAACACGACTGAAAAACTATCGAAAATGTACATAAAAACGCGATTTCGCCGAAATCGATTATCACCGTTATTTCATTGTAATTCCGGAACTAATGGTCATATAGAAACTTGAAATATTTCTTAAAAAAATTCTACTCAGTTATTATTCTTCGATGTGGATATTTCATTGGCAGAGGGGGTTGACTTCATTTTCGCCCCCCTTGAACATCATGTATAACCGCCACTCACCTAACCATCGAGGGACTTTTGGAGAACCTCGTAAGTCATAAAACAAGCTGAACATTTGGGGAGTCCAATTGAAAAGAATAAACATACAACACTGTACAAGCACCAGAAAATTTGAACTGTCCAGGCGAAATCTGGACGGATGGCAACCCTACATTTATACTTTCGTACGTACTCTAAACAAAAAAAAATAAAATACAAGATTTCTGTATTATATTTTTTAGCGCCGAATAAAAAAACCTAAAAACGAACAATTATTATTAAGTAAAATTGAAAATTTTAATTTAAGCAAGTGCTCACAGTCTTTCGTCAACGGATTCTTTCTCATGTTTTCATTGTGACTGCACGGGAAATAAATAAATACACGTTTATAATAATAATAATAGTAATAATAATAATAATAATAATAATAATAATAAATACGAAAAAACACCCGTGAATCGTGAAAAATCGCATTTAAATTTATCCACATAGAAAATCGTAGTTTGCATATACATTTACTGCAATATGTTATATTTATGACCAAGTCCATTAACGTATAGGGGAAATTAATAAAGCGCACAATGTAAATTGTGTTCAAGTCAAATCGTTTAGAGTTTAAATCTTAAAAAGAACAAAATATTTCCAAAGGAATCTTGCTGAGGGGATTTTTTTCATTTTGAATAATATATGATCCGATATAGAAGAGTGACACAGCAGGCCGAGGTTTGTAAATCGTTAGTGCGCATGACGAGTTAAATTATCGTAAAGTTTGTGCTCGTCGGATGCCAAAAAAAAGTTTACCGACTGACTAGCCCCAAACATTTCTAAAGGAAACCTTTTTCGCTACAAAAAATGAATATAACGCTTTTTAGAACACAAAATTACACGTGACGAGAAGCAATTCTACGCCCGCAAAGAAAACGTGATTCGATGACTTGGAAATATACTGCAGAATCAAAAAGTAACAAAAAAGTTCAAACGATTTCTGCAAAAAAAAAAACAAAAAAAGAACTTACGGTCCCGGTTTTCAGGGATTGTTGAGGAATATTGTGCTCATTGCATTTAAAAACGAAATGGTGAAACGATTACTTCCCATCGATATCGCTTTGAAATTTCGTAAAAATTTCAAATCCTTAATAAAAACAAACTTCTCCGTGAAAACGCAACATACCATACTTTGGGGAAAAAACCAATCGTTTCAAAAAACGAATGGAAAGTTTTGAGTCGTCCAATTCATAATCCAGATCTTGCTCTGTCTGATGATCTTTTTGCATCGTTCAAACGACATTTAGCAGAAGGTCCTATTAAAAACGACGAAGAAGTCATACAGAAAATACGGAAAAATACGTACTTATTCGATTAAAACCTTTTATCACGTTATAAAAAGAAGGTATTTTCATAATCTGGTGTCGCGGCGGGAAAAAATACTCAGACGCGAATTACGTAAAGAAATAACCAACGTCTTATATCTTATTTTTAAATTTAAATAGATATATTTTTTTATTTAATTATAACTTTACTTTTGAGACAACCTTCGTTCGCGGTCGTAATCGCTGAAAACCACAGTGAGGGATCAAAGTGGGGACTCAAACCTTTAACGTGTTTAAAATACACGTTAACCCTTTGAAATCGTACTCTTCAAAGAGTACGGACGGTACGCCAAATATTGCGTCTGAAAATTATCTCGAATAATATTTTAAAATATTTTATCGTTAGCAAACGTGTACAGTGATTAATAAAACATCAAATAGTGTACGCTATATAAATATATATATATATATATATATATATAATTCCTCTTATTTCATTACGATATTACTCGTATTTTTTTCTTTTTTCTTTTTAATGCGTATAAGAAAAGATATATGAAAAATAAGATCAAAAAAAAAAAACGGTTATTAATGTTCCTGTTATACACGACTAACCGATTTAATTTTACATTTCGCTTACAAGTGTAAACGTAAAAGAAAATCTAAAAATATCAAATTTTTTTGGCCAATTTATATGTATATAAGGAATGCTCAAAAAAAAAAAAAAAAAAAAACAGTATGAAGAGTACATTCGCCCTTAATATTTTTTTTTCATTTTTATTATTATTATTTTAAACCATTTTAACGCTTGTCCGAAGTCTCGCGAATTCGAATAAAGGCTATTACTATTATTACTGTGCCCAGCAGTTATAATAATAACAATCGATTTTTTCCTTTTCCCCTCAATAGTACACACGACAATACGACGCGGCGCACCGGATCCGAAACATTTTTTTCTTTTTTTTCTTTTTAACGGTTCGCTGAATTCTTGAAAAACGGCTTTCGCCGCCGAAAGAGTTTTATATATCGAGTATATTCGATTCGTGAAAAAAAAAAAAAAAAAAGAAAAAAGTATTACGTTTCCTATTGGCAGATATTTTCGGAAGAGAAGGGTATTATTATTATTTTTTTTCTTACTCACAATACGCCATCACGTATTCCGTAGTTTAAATGATAAAGAAAAAAAGAAAAAAAAACGAAGAAAGAATATGTACGGAAACACCGCCGGAACGGAATGGAAATATAACACTGTTGGAATACACAAGAAGAGTGTACAGAAAAAAAATACACACTAAATATATACGCATTTTTTCCCCACTTTCTTCGCATATTACCGAAATTCCAACACGAACACGCGTTCGGGATGTGTAATAACATATTCACTATACACGTAACCTATAACCCAATATCTAACCGCGGGCGACAACGTTATTCTCACAATGCGTTGTTTTCCCATTAAATTTTCGATATTAAATACAATATTATTTTACTATACGCGTTTAATTACGCGTCGTAATGTGTATGTGTGTGTGTGTGTGCCAGCCGGTATACGGCCGATAGAGCGTGCAAGGAAAATAATATCTTCAAATTGGTTTTGAAATTGAAATGATTTCGTCCACACGAGACGACGACACGCGCGCGCGGTACCTCTCGAACAATATTCGTCGTCGTACTATTGTATACATATTATATATATATATATATATATAACGCCTTTGACGACGACAAGTCAATTAAAACGCGTTTTTGTGTTCCACGCGTTTGTTCGAAACAATAATAATAATAATATGTAATTATAATTGAAATATTATTTATATAATAAATGAATGCACATCGTTCGGGAAACGAGGAGTTCAATGACGGCGGCAGCGAATGAAAACGAAAACGGCCGTCGTCGTCGTCGTCGCGCTTAGTGAAAATTGTTTCACTCAATAAATGTGTTATATAATTTGTAATTTACAAATCATACGAACGGTTCGTTTTCGATTGTGTGGGCTAATCTATTATATATATATATATATACCTTTGTCGAAATGTCTGCAATATTTGACTTGAAACAACGTGATTAGTATTAAGGGTTCAAATCAATATTTTACATACATATCGCAAATGACGCGAAAATCGCCGCGCGGTTTATCTATTCGTACGTACATTTATGTGTTTTTGCGATTTCTCGAATTCTCCAATCGTTTCCAAAATCAAAGCCAATGCAGACGGAGAAACAAAGAAAAAAAAGATTCGTTAAAACGTCAATTTCCGCGACGGTAGAGATACGTTTTTACTGTTTGTTACATTAAACGACGTGTATACGTCCAAATATAAAATATCCTAATATAGTTTATTGTATCATTAATAATGGTACTCATTACGTTTTATAAAAAAAAAAAAACAAAAATCATTATCAGCCCATATTTGTAAAGAAATTTATTAAAAAAATTATATTGTTCGTCAAAAATCAAACGTTTTTTGTTATGATACGACATTTAACGTGTTATAGAATTAATAAGACTGCGAAACACAAATACATCTTTAAAAAAAAAAACATGAATTGTTTTTACGGCCCTCCGATTTACTTTGTATGAGATGCGTAGGTATGTTTAAAAATACTTATGTTATCAAACATTCAGCTATTAAGAACGAGAATTATCCGCGTATTATGCGATTTAAAATAATAAAAATAATAACAATTATAGGTATGATATATCCGTTATAAATGGTTTACTTTTTACGAATTTTATTCGATATCAATTAGAATGGACCATATGCGACAAACGTTGTGTTTAATTGTCTGGTTTTTTTAAACGCCCCATTCAATTCGAAAATCGATCGTTTCGAACTCTGTTCAAAACGTATACGTTTCACTCAATTCCATTACAAATCGTATATCATCCCTCTTATTCATTTTACATAAGAAACGGTCAGTGTACGAATGACATCGAAATCGCGTTGATTCGACGGCGTTCTGTGAGGAGAAAAAAACCGCGTTCAATACCCTCAGCATTTTTCCGTTCAGACGAAATTATTATTATCGAACACGTCGTGCAGAGATCGTCTGACTAGGAAGCAATTGTTGTCGTTTGCGACGTGAAAGACGGTATTGCAGCATGAACGAGATGAACAAATTTGTCGAGTAAATAACAAACCGTACCGGTTTCAGGAAACCAATGCGGGAGTAATTGTTATTAAACGGGGATTTTTTTCTCTCTCTTTTTTTTTGTTTTAACGTCGCGCGCATGTAGTCGAGACAGCATTTACACATCGAGTGCGGATATAGAGAACGAGAACGTGCCCCTACTAAATAAATCTCAACCAGTTTGCGCTCAACAGGAATATTGGTTCGTACGTTATTCGGAGTTTTAGTGAATCCGTTTTTTTTTTTTGTAAACGGCCAAACGTCGACGTTCTGAATTGTAATGAAACATACAAGACCATCCTCGCCGAACGATAGATACGTTACGCGTAGTGCGCAATACGAAATCGTTTAAAATAGTATTTATTTATTTTTCTCTCGGCGGCGGGACGATTGAAACGAAAGAAACCGGTTAAATGTAACGTCGTAGCCAACGACACGCACTGTTGTACGTGTATTAATAATAACGGCTTATATGCATCGAGATTCGACAATGTTTATAATATAATCACGTTAAATTCGCGATAATATCCGCATCGTAAATTACGCTATGATACGCAGCTATTATACGCTTAATCGCATTTCGACGGATATAATAGCGGGGCCGCCGCGATTATATTGCACAATAAGTGTATAATATGGCCGATATCACAATCGAAACACGCGCACGCATCATACATAACATTATAATATACGTAGGAACATAAATAATTCTGGACGTTTAAGTGTGTATATATTGTACGCAAATCCCGGCCGATTGCTGCGAGCGGTTAAGCGTATATGATATAATATACAGAGCGTTTCAAAACGTCGGGTATATCGAACGTTTTTAACATTAAAAACCAGGGCGAAGGCGTACAATTCTATCGTTTACGGCAGCCAAAACAACATCACGCGCCGCACTGTGCGAGGTCCATGGGAAACGCGGCGATTCTGAAGCTTTCTCGCGCGGTACGGTTTGACGCGCCGACGTTTTGAACAGACACTATCTCAAAAGACACGTTTATCAGCAAAGAAAATAAAATGAAAAATGACCATTCGCCCATCTCGTCTTACCAAAGATACACGCACGATCACGATTTAACGGTTGTTGAACTATAAAACGTCAACCGGCTTTCGAATCATCGCGCAGGTTGGTGGTCGACCAGATCGATTTGAAGCCGGTGACTTTATCCCGATATATAGGCCTTCGATTCATTATTATAAGTGCATATTTCGTAGGCGTGTCGTGACATTTATGTACGCGTCGCCGAAAAACGTATCGAATTCAAAGCGACAAAAAAAAAAAAAAAAATAATCGATTTAAAATATATACGTTTTCACGCGATTTCAATTGTTTCAACGACGATTTTCTTTTCTTTCGCGCCGCTGCCTGTTTTGCGTCAAACTCGTCGAGAACTATACAATGTAAATCGCACTGCGTTTTTGTGTATCGTAATTGACGCGGCGGCTCGCAGCGTGAACACATTGCCGAGGGCGAGCGTAAATTATCATACGGCACACAGCCGTATAATATAATGATGATGAACCACCGACGATTTTCACGGTTCGCAATCATCAGTGTGTTCGACGCAAGACGTTCGAAAGACGTGAAAGATTCTAATAGAGACCCGCGAAGTGTAAAAAAAAAAAAAACGGTTATGTGAATTCGCGCGACCGAACTATCAAATTACACAAGAAATATGAATAGGGCGCGTGCGTACAGTTATAGCAGTAGACCGTTGTGCGCGGTCCAGTCTTTTTCGTCTCTCTCATTTTTTTCTCTTTTATTTATTTTCTTTCATCTCAACGTTCATAGCGATCCGTTCCGGTTCGCTCCGATCGTTAAAGTTGAAACGTTTTTTTTTTTCGCAATGTGTTTTAAAAAAAATTCATCGACCGGTTTTGGTCCAAATTTTTAACGTCATTATGGTAATGTGTTGCAGCGTATACGTTGCACGTGTTGTGCGCAGGTCGAATAAATATTTTACGTTGTTTTTTTTAACTTGAAATTAAATTAAATACAAACGCTATAAAAAAAAATAATAATAAATGTACTGACTATGTTAATTTTTTTTTTTCCTTTTTCGAATTAAATCCATTTTTGGACTTTACTAGGTTGACAACATTTTCTCGCCCGGCTCGAAATACGCATAATCGCGTTTAAATGAATGATTTTTTTTCTCGTCACGTGTTCTGTTGCCGTATTTCGATGTTGAAATTGTGTCTGATTTCCCGGCCTCTCGTATACACTGCATACCCTTGAAACGTATTATATTACACCTCCAAAAATATCGCACAAACATTTAAAAAACATCGTTTTCATATTATGTTAAATATTAATTTAATAAGCATAATATAAAATAATAATGGTTATTTTGGTTGACATGTAAGTTGGTGAGATCCTTACGGGGGTACTGCTCAGAACCCACATTTTGCATGATTATACAAAACGATGATAATTGTTCAAACATTTCATTCGACGATATCTTTTACCCAAGCGTTTGTACGGAACAAAAAATACGATTATTTACAATAACAACTAATAACATTACAGTATAAATCGATAAATTAATAATTGTATCTCGTAAATTTTGTTTAAATTTCTTATATATTGACAATGTTATTATTTTTTAATAGTAGGAATGTGGAGATATTAAATAATGTTTATAATACGAGTATGACCTCCAACTGTCTCTCTGTAACAAGCCCGTAAGAGCGAAAAATATTTTATTATGAAAACGGTGGTAAAGTTAAGAAAAAATAATTTTTTGGCAACAAAACGTTACGTGAAGTGTATTAAAAAATTATTATCATATATTATTATTATTATTTCCAAAAAATAATCGAAAGTACATAATAATCGCAGCATTTCTTAAATGCGTTTTATTATATTATAGTTTTGATGATGATGATAATAATAATAATAATAATAATAATAAGAATCTCTAAAATCTGTGTGTTGCACGCACACACTGTGTATAATATAAATATTCACAATACTATTAAGTATTTCGTTTTTTTTTCTTTCAATTCATACGCCCGTAAGTCATATAATTAATTGATAGGGAAATTTTTTTCGAAAACGGTCATCAAATTATATATACAATAACAATCTGTTATTTGTAGTAATTTATGTTACTAACTTAGAGGTGTATCGTGTTTATCGATACGGAATGCGCGCGGTCACAATTTTCGATTTTTAATGCTATACGTATTTATTTATTTACGCCTCCTACGGTTTTTTTTTTTTTGTATTAACGTCTAAAACTCCAAAATCCATCGGATGTTTAGTAGTTTTTTTTTCCATTAAAAAAAACAATCGACGTGATTGTTTTTCTTTTTTTGTTACTGCGCGAGTCCATTATATAAAATCACAAGAGTTTAATTACGATATTTACAATGCGTTCGAAATATTTTGCGTATAAAACCTGCAATGGAACAACGGTGTATCCGCACGCTGTATTTTTTTTCTTTCCGTCTCGCCTTATTTGTACACGATAAACCGAGGAGAGCATAAAAAACAAAACAAAAAAAATGCCGTTTCGAAAAATACTTTTGTTTTTATTCCGTACCGGAATATGTATAAGGCATTTTTTTTCAAGTTATTTCTACAACTAATCGTCGACGAGTCGTTTTCAAAACGAAAAATTTCCGTCGCGAGAATTTCAAAAACTATTATTAAAACGTTCCGAACATTCCCCGGACGGCGAAACGAATTTTCTATCGGTTTGAATTTTATACGGCCTGGAGCGATGTCGCGTTAAATAGAATTCGTAACAAAACAATAGTGGTCGTAAAAACAAAAAAAAAAAAACATCAAATCAAAATTGTTCAAATTCGTCTCATATTGTCTATTGTGTATTATGTAGTAAGAATAAGGAGGCTGCTGCTATACGTTTATTATTGCCGAGAGCGAAGAAAATCTGTATTAATTATTCGATTTAAAGACATTATTTTACAATGATACAATTAAACGATATAAAATCAAAAAAAAATGTTTCTTTTCAGATTTTAACTGTAATTATATATAATAATAGTGTTAGCATATCGTTTTAAAAACTGCTTCTATCTCATAATAATATCAAAGTATATCGAAATCGCGCCGAAGCAGTTGTAAATTAATTTTATTACGTCTTGTTTAGAAATTAAAATTTTTTTCTATCTTTTTGATATCTTTACCTTCTTTTTCTTCTATAAACGCGTTTTCTAAGAGATTTTTCTTTTGTTTCTTTCGCAATATTTTCAGTGACTTGCGAAGGGGAACATACTTAAACGTTTTAACTGACCCCGGTGGATTTAATATTGAATTGTAATTTTTTGTAAATTACATTGAATTGTAATTGTACGAACTTTTACACTACGTATGCACACCGCAGCTGGACTGGCAAAGAATTCATCAAAGAATTTGTACAGAAATCTACCGAATACATAAGAATTACTTTAATTTCTATTTCTTTTTCCATATATTAATAATAATAATAAAATTAATATACAAAAAGTTATTTTATTTTCAATAGAAATGCGATTTTTACTAATTTTTCACTATCATGTAAACACGATTAACATTGAGCAAGTCGTTACGTTTCGACTAGATGAATAAAACTTCGTTTATTTTTATTATTTAAAGTTAAATTTTTTCTTAATTTTTTATGCAAGATACCCTAGAAGTTAACCCCTATAAAATTGCCTAACATCCGTTATTATCATATTTAAAGAAAAATTTAAAAAATTTAACATGTCAGAATTGTAACAACTAACCCCGGTCTCTTATACTAAATTGTGAATACAGAAACGAGTTCTTCATGCACGTTTCTCGCCGTCTCGCATTAGTCAACCGAAATAAATTATGATTTATGAATAATCGGAATGATCGTTTGTTGTAAAAATTCCGAGAGGTTATTTTACACTCGAAATGACCGTCGGTCGCAAGATCACGTCAATGACGTGGTTTTTTTTTTTTTTTTAGACCACGGTCGTCCGATGCTCAAGTATAAGGTAGACACAACAATTATTTCTTTTTTCGTAAAAAAGTGATTTTTCTCCTGGAACTAGAGCCGTATCTGTCGGACCAATGAGTTCGCACGGCAAGTCCCGTCGTAAAGCCGATTCGATGTTCTCGAATAAAACGTACTTATAATATTTTTTACGTAAACGTATAGGCATAAAAAATTTTTCGGGGAAATTTCTAAATTTTGAGAAATTTGATTTTTATTTTTTTGGATTTATTTTTTTATCACGAGTGTGACCTTGTGTGATATTACCGAGCAACAATAATGCGGATAATTAAGCTCGAAACGATAATAATGGTAGCGCAGTTCAATGTCAGATATTTGTAATTTTACAAACGTCAGAAACGAGCGTTTCAAATTTATTCTTTAGGTCATGAATGGGTTTCGAACCATCCCCCCTTCCCCCTACCAATAAATGAGCACGCCATTGTGCGTGCTCATTACTTTGCGCATACGAATAATAGTACTTTGGAGCGTTATTACGATAATTATCATACGAGAGAGAGAGTGTGTGTGTGCCGGTCGCGGGGAGAAGAAATAATCGCTCGGTTTTCTTTTTGTGTTTTCCATCGCCCCTCTGACGGATAATCGAAAATCGCGAAAAAACCGGCCCCGGCCTCGCTCTAATCGCACGTAATATCCGTTACACAATAACTCTGAGCAGATAATACGAGTACCACCGCTTTGGTACGCGCATAAAAAAAATTATAAGTGCCCGTCGAGCGCACGCGCGCGTGCATTTTCGTCTCTGATTATTCCACTACGACGTGTGTATTGTCGTTTTTTTCTTTTTTTTTTTTTTAATGTATACGCGTTATACGACGAATAAGACTGATAGGAGAGAGAGGGGAGCGAAAATCGAAAAAAAATCGCCAGAAAACCAGCGAAGAGAGATTTTTTTTTTTTTAAATATTTTACACGAGAATAGACGTCCCGAGAAGACGCCACGCGGACGGACTACCACTTTTTTTAAAAAAGTTTTTTAGGAAAACGTATTTGGAATTGTTCACGAAAAAAATATTCAGGATACGTATTCGAATAACACTATACGAGAACAGTATTCCTTACGCATTTCGAATATTGTCCAAACATTTATATACCAAATATATTTTTAGAATACTTTTCTTTTTCTTTTTCTACTAGTTTTTAGTAAGACGTATATCGATTATTATTTAATCCGCTGTACGTAAGCAGTAATCGAGCAGCACCATTTGTGGGCTGAGGGCAGAATCATTTTTTTCACTCCGTATTTGAAAACTAACACGATGGACTAAATAAGTAAATTAACAATTATTATCGGTTACGAAATATAACACAACGTGATCAAACGCGTTGATTGATTATTCGAATAAACACCGAGCTGCTGCAGGATTATCAATGAAAACAGTCGTTAATAAATACCAAGTTGTTGTTCGTATATTTTTTTTTCTCTGAAATAATTGCTGTTTACAAGTATATTCGTACAAGATGACTTCATCGTTTTTATCATCGATTTTTAATCAATCGATAAAAAAGAAAAAAAACGTACTCGGAATACTTTTACAAAATGTTTAAAACTTTTAAACACTCTCGGGGAAAAAAAAATATTTTAAAAGTGTATTCGCAATTCTATGCGATTCTGTGCACGCGCAAACGTTTTAGAGAACCGGGAAAACGCGGAAAATGTCGGGAAAAAAAAATAATCGAAATAATTATGTACACGGACCGTTTTCCTTCTTCGAGATATCGTGTAGTAATTCTTACGAATTCGCCGGATTTAAATGCGATAAAACCCGTCGTGTTCGAAAAAAGAATATTATTATTATTTTTTTTGTTTACGAAAATTCAACGAAAAACGCACGTTCCGGACGGGGCGGCGGGATGGAAATCGTATGCGCGCGGACCTCGAGCCCATTACGGACATCTGTTGTTCGCATCGTTTGCTGGCCGCCGCGCAGATTATACGCGTTCTCCTCCTCGTCCGTCGTCGCACTAATCGTGTACCGCGCGTAGCAGCACAACGAGCGCACTCCGGCTCGGCGGGCCCGGCAAAAGTCGTTATGCCGTCGGACTACGGCGATTCCGAAATACGATTAGGAGGAGCTCGCGTTTCCCGTACACGCGCACACGTGTTATTTAGAAACGCGTGTGCGTGTGTTTAAATCCGATCCGGTCCCCGGGGGAGGACCGAAGAACCGAAACAGGGTTTGTCGTATTGTACAGAGTGGATCAGGCAAACGGGATTGGCCGCGGGAACGAATGCGTTGCATTCATCGCCGACGACGACGTTTCTAACGCGAATCGGACGCGTTATGTTTTTTTTTCGCGCGCGACGTCGGTCGGCCAAACGTCGTTCGAACACACACACACACACAGAGCTCACGGCAAGTCGGATTTTCGTAAAATCGTCTAGCGGAATGTCGTAATTACATTTATTTATTTATCGACGCGCAGACGACTGTGCCCTGATGACAGTCCTGTTCGAATGTGTTTTTATCGTTAATTTCTGGTTGGCCATCGGTCGGAAAACGTTTCGACGAGCACCGTGATGTGTCCGTGTAAGCCGTTGTGACTGCGGCGTCAGCTTCGTTTGGCGAAAAATCGTCAACTGAAAAACCGCGTACGGTTTATTCTGGGACAATGCAACGGACCCGCTCAGGGATTTTCTCCGCGTCCAGAAACGCGACACGACGACAATGACGGATCCAAAAAACGCTGAAGGAACGAACATTGTTGCCGGATGAAATACCTATCACCGCGTGACACGACGCCGAAATCCACAGCTTCATCGTAATAACCGAATTTCCGGTACTCTTTTATGCACGAGTCGTCCAACGGGCCATATTCCCGTTTCTCATCCTACGTACCGTGTAAACGTAAAAAAGAAAAGTGTTTTAATTTTTTTGTAATACAAATCCACGAGCTCATCGACTTCTCGCCGTGGGACCTCATAGCGGAGGTTCTTGACCGGAACCATCCATGGACCACTGTATAGAGGGTCCGTAGATAATTATTCGGACGGTCCACGGAGGAGTGGCTGTGTGTGTGCGCGTTTTTTCTTTTTTTTTAATAACCGAACATAAAACATTTGTTTGAAATCGATTGAAATTCTTCTAGGAATCAAGACACTGCGTTGGACGCTTTGCGATTACTGCATCACGTTTCGATGTTAGATGGGTTTAAACGCGATATCCACGGATTCCAGTGGTGGATAAGAGTGACTACGCGAATCAGAAAAGTTTGAGAACTCAACAGGGAATACCATTGCGGACGACGGGAAATTTCTGTGAAAAATAACGAACCATTCACTGAGGCGGTCGTTCGTGTGTTGTAAATCTTCGATGAACGGTCGAATCGTTAATTTTAAACTATTGAAAATAATATAAAACACTATTATAACAAGCGTTCGGCAGTCTCTCGGATCCGAACTGTACACATGAACCGTTTCGGGCGGGAATGCGCTGAGAATCCGTTTCTAATCACGTTGTACACAATAATATTCGATATACTTTCTATTGTTGTCGAGCGACCAGTCCGCGGAACGAAACCGAATGTTTTATTATTATTATAATTCTTGACGATTGCTTAATGTCTCGTCTTCTTAATCCCATCGTACATAAAAACCTTCGGACCGTGTATTCTCTTCGTGTGTTCAACCGGCCGTAGGCCAATTCAACCGATTTGTATTGCCATTTAGATCTTTGTACGAAACGGTTCTCGCGTCTTTCTTCGATCGCAATAGTCCTATGAAGGAGTTGCGCGGTCGTCCTGCTGTATTCTTCCCCTCGATCGTATCTCCTGAGACGATGTCACGTGAATTCTTCTCCGACATCTTATTGTGTGTCCAATTACTTTCTCCATCGACGTCTCGTAAACGTTTCCACGAAACGTCGTTTCTTTCCAATAACAATTCTTCGTTTTAATTTATTTCCGTCTCCACCATATCCATAGCCGTCTGCCGTCTCCAGCAGCGCGTTTTCACGATTTCTGGACGTTCTTACCAACGCCCTTATTTATAACAAGTGTTTCGCACTCATGGGTCACAGCGCTAAGTTTTTTTTATTTTATTTTCATCGATGCTAATAGTCTGATTTCATTGTTGAAAGCTATTTTTTACGGCTACGCTTACCTTCCACTCGTTGTCCGATTTCTTTGGTGCTTTTACCGTCCGACGTCATTTTACTCCGCTACAAGTATTATCCATTCACTCGCGCTAATTTCCCACAGTCCAAACGTATTTCCGCAATTATTTCGAGATCTCGCTCGCATTTTTTTCTCTGTTTGTTTTTTGTACCGTTTATGCTATCTCGTTTTATATACTCCGATCGTCTCGTCCATTATACACGTATCAACAGCAGCATGTCGGAGAAAAATAACGAACCATCTCCTGGGCGGTCGGTCGGTCGTACACACACACATAGACAACAATATAATATGTTATAAATAAATCATTGATAACAATATACACACGGGCGGAACCATTAATTTTACACGATAGAAAATAATAATAATAATAATAATAATAATAATAATAATAATAATAATAATAATAATATAATACAATATTATAAATACGCGCTCGGGAATCTCTTCGATCCGATCGGTATAATAGATTAAAAAAAAAAAAAATCGTTTTGGGTACGCGCTGGGAATCTGTCTCTAATTATGTTGTATATATATATATAATTTTTATTATATTGTATTTTATAATATATTTTTATTGTTGTTGAGCGGCGACAGCAGCAGCCGGACCCGCTGAATGCTTTATGTTATTATTATTATTACTGATTGCATATCGTCTTAAACGCCATCGTTCGGCGCCCCGATACGTCCATAAGAGTCTCTTTCAGACCTTTTATTACAAATGTGACTATTATACATTTCGTACGCGCGTGTAATCAGAAGAGAGAGAGAGAAAAAAAATGAAGATTTCGACATTTTGTCGTCGCGGTGTCCGGTGACTCGTAAAAATTCCCAAACTAAAAATTCCCAAACGCTGTATAACGCCTGACCTGTTTCTGTACAAAAGACATTTTTGGAGGAAGGAAAAAATTTTTTGTTTTTTTCCCCGTCCCTGTATACCATAAGACCACTCGGCGGTGCGAACGATCGATGCTCATAATGGAAACACGTTCTTTTGACCTAAAAGGTCGCGATGATAAATCCACATAAATCTATTGAAACGGACGTTTCTAAACGCGCGTACAAGACATTTTATACACACGCCCAGTTATATTGTGGTCGGTATTATATCGGTACGTATTATGTGCGGTTACAACGAGACGTTAAGAAACGCGAATCGAAATGCCCATTTTCAAAACATACGAGCCGTGTTAAAACGCGTTCTTATACCGTTTTCGTACGCGTTCATATTTATATGTACGTATATATCTTTTTTTCTTTTTTGTACGTGTCAAACGCGTTTAATTATATATATATATATATATATATAAAAAAAAAATGAAAGCGATTTTTAAATAAATCACTCGCTTTATAATGTCATACGGCTGTATTTCAGCGGTCCATATTACGTTTAGAAATATCGATTTTTTTGATAATACCGATAATATATTGCGTTAACGATTATAGATGATTTTGTAACGATTTTTAATAATTTATAAAAACAAAACGAAACATAGTTCAGTGAAATTAAACTACTACTGAAAAAAAAAAAAAAAAACGGGTGCATGCAGTTACGGACATATTATAATCGCGTGGAAAATTTAAAAAAAAAAAACGTCGACGTACAAACTAAGTATTCTAGAGTATCTAACACACGCAAATCTGTTTATATTTTATACTCGTTTATAATTCTTTTTGGGCTACAATTTTAACCACTTCTCACGTAATAAAAATCCGGTCACCCTCCTCATTGATATCCACTCAAACATGTTACAGCTACACTGGAGAGATCATTTTCAACATTGAAAACGTAGTTCCACTACATGAATGAAGTAATACATGAATTGTTCGGGAAATGTTTATTATAAAAGTTAAAATCCAACTGTATTTTTTATTTTATTTTCATGTAAATACCTAAATAGTATTGATGTGTGTTCGTCGGTAAATATTCCTTAATGCGGACGAAATTAACAAACGGAATAGTATTTATGTCCTAGACGATTGGATTTTGTATTTTAAACTGCCAATACACCTAATCATTAATAAAGAAATATATTCAAAATTATTTATCGTGATTATAAACCGAACCACCGAGACATGCAATTGTTTTACATGTATTTCAGCAACAGTGTTTTACCGTCGTATACCATTTACGACTGCTAGTGCTGTGAAGTGTTACCATAATAAGTGTGTATTTTTATTGTTGGGTTTTTAATTGAAATAAATAGTCATTAATAGGTTCACAAGTTCTCAGACGTCTTCCGTACGTATTTTAAATATTGTTGCGTATTCGTGAATAACTATTTAGATATAATGTCCAGCAACTTATTAGTTTACAAATGAATTGCTTACGTAACCAGTTAGTTTTTATTATTATTACAAAGTTTATAATACAAATATATATATATATATTGATATAAAATCAATTATTATATAAGTACCTATTATGAGTTTCGGTTGTTTTAATGACTGGATTTGTATTTCATAGAACCGTGTACGTAATATTTTTTTTTTTTGTATAAATTTTATCGACGTGTTTTTTTTTTTAACAGATAAGTAATTTTAAATATTATTCTGACGTGTTCTTTTGAGTCTTACGTCCAGTGTAATCACTACGCCACCACGGAAACGTACAGTGTTATATAATTTATACATAAAATTATAAATACGGTATTTTTATATTACAAAAAAAAAAACAAAAAAAAAAACGAAATGAATATTGTAAAAATTATCTGGACCCGTCCCGTGACCAATTCTTAAATACGCTACCGATTTCAATAGTATAAAACAGTAGTTTTAAACTAAATCATATCGCCGTACGTATATTATGTGTACTGTTCACGCGGAGCAGTGTGTAATTCCGAAGACTACTGCGGTCATACTTTAGACGCCAAACTTTCACACGAAACGAAAATTACAATATGCGATAACGTAGCCGATTTTTTTTTTTTTTTTGAATATTTTCGTAAAAATAAGATTTTTTACCATTTTTTTTTTTTTTTTGAAATCTCATTATTTTTAAGGAATTTAAGAGATTTTTAAAAAACATTTTTTTTCCACCCGTGTTTTGTAATTTATTTTATGTAAACATTCGGTGTCTTAAATACAACTTCGGTAGGGCTCTTTCTCCCGTCAAACGGTTTTAACATTTTAATATTTTTTTTTTTTTTTTTAACATTTTCTGCGTATACGTAAAAACGTTTTCCCACCGAATTGTTTAAAAAAAAAAAAAAAATCGTTTGCGCTCGCACGTAATTAACGCGTAAATGCGCCCCGTAACGTTTCTAATTTACAATAAATAAATATATATATTTAAAAAAAACGAAAAAGCGTTGTGATATTTTGTTTAAACGCTAGAGTTTTTTTTTTTTTTTTTTATACATATTATAATATAGTAATTTATATTATATACCTGTATGCATTCCGGTTCTGACATTACAACGCAATTAAAACGTTTACGATATTGTGACACATTAAACATTTCGACGTTTGGAAACGCGTTAAATTCACCATTTAAAAATAACACTCGGCTACCATATTATAATATATTATATTATACACACTTATACGTATACTCGTACACTTCGGCATGCGGTTCGTGATTGTTTTTACGGCTTTCGGTCGTGTTTATACGAATTTATTTATACATTTTAATAGATACGATTTGACAAACCAATTTCTACACACGCATAATTCGATGTCCATTTATACTCGTATATATATACATTATGTTATTATTATACGTAACACTTTTATAATATATTGAAAATCGACAAAATGATTATTACACACATATAATAGTACTGGCATTCAGAAACCTGTTATGGTCGAATAATAATAATAATAGTAAATTATTTATATATATCGTAAAAATATCGGGAGTGTATTGGCATAATATCGATAAAAAAAAAAAAAAAAATGTCAAGACACGTCTAATTTTTGGCATTTCTTATATACGTAGTAGAGAAAAATTTACAATTGTAAAAAAAAAAAAAAATACAATATAACCTAACGATTTTGCTTATTCAATTATCGACGTTTATTTATTTTCTTTTTGGGAAAATAACCGATAAATTTTTATACACAAATATTGGCTACACATGAAATCATTTTGTCGTACAGAAAAGAAAAAAATAAATTATTATTTACTTGTATTACGAATTGTTTGTGAAAAAAAAAAAAAAAGTCCAATACGTACAATAACGTATTATTATTTCGTTTTCGTTATATTAACGAATTGAAAAGCAATGCACGTCGTGATATATTTTTATTTTTCTATTACCGTTTTATTTTATTCGTTCTTTTATTACAACGTTCGTTACGTTAGGTTTCGCGTATTATTATTATTATTATTATTATTATCATCATCCGTTCATTCATTAATTCATACAACACTGTTCCCAATTTGTTAACGGGTTGATATTTCCACTTGAAAAATTCCTCTTCCCCGTATATATTTACGCGTTTTTCTCTTTAAGGAAATCTCCAATGACGACGTGTATAGCGTATTTAATGTATGTATAGAAAAAATAAATAAATAAATAATAATAACCTAATCCGATCGTAATAAATCAGACGTTTGGGAAGGACGTATCCGCACACAAATCTTCCCCCCATCCCTCCGGGCACCGCGCGGCGGTCCGAGCGCGTTCGGATGAAATCACGCGAAACGAAACGACATTTTTTCACGTTTACGAATTTCTAAAAATTCTCTAAACACACGCGCCAACGAACAATCGCCGCGTCGACCAGTTTTTTCTCCTCTCCCCGTAATTAACTTTAAAGACAAAATTTTTTTTTCCTCCTCGCTCGTCGGCGAAAACCCGTAATCAATGCCCACGACGTCGTCGTTTGTGTTTTTTTCTATCGTTTTATTTTTTCTATCACAGTGTCGCGGCGAATTTCTTTTATTTTTCTTCGGACGCTCTCCTCGGACGCGGCTGCGACGGTTTCCGAGAAATCGTAACCGCGTCGGCGAAGCGGTCCGACGAGATCAGCGCGTTGATCACCACCACTGACTACTACTACTACGGCGGCGGCGATCCCATCGCACAAGTTCGGCGAATCGGTTACGCGCCGGTCACCGGTGGTATAACGTCGTGTACGGGATGAGACGTTATGAAAAAAAAAAAAAAATGAAGTTTCTAATGTATTCGGATAGTCGTGCGATAAAAGAAAAAAGAAAAAACGCGAACGTAACCGCGACGTCGTAATATACGTTAATAATAATAATAATAATAATACGTAATAAGTGATTTCTCTCTCTCTCTCTCTGTCTCTCTTGTTTTCGCCTCGCGAAATCCCTCGAGAAAATCGCGAAGAACGCTGTACCGTGCCCGGAATATATTACGCATTTTTACGTTTTTTCACCAACTGTTTTTGCACGAATTAAAAACGTCTCAAACATTTCCGACGTTTTCTTATTATCTTTACGGCGCGTGTGTGTACATTACGTACCTGTGTATATAACGACTCGGTAACGTCACGGTCGACGGGCAACGGCAAATACATGCGAATTTCCATAACTTTTAACTGGACCGAGTCAATTATTTTTTTATTTTTCTTCTTTGGAATTGACTCAAACTATTGTTTAAAATAAAAAGTAACTATCCCACACTTGACATTTATATTATAATATTTGGGGGGGTGGGAGTTTAAACTCTGTCGTGTTTGTGCGAGTGGTCACGAGGGGGTTTGCAAAGTTCGTTACAGCGCACGTTACACTTCACCGCCGACCCGGCAACGTCCTCGGCTATATTATAATAAATACGTATAATAATATGCGCATTTATATATATATATATATAAAGGGACATTTCGAGGGACAAGAGGAGTCAGGCGTATTACTCGGAGAAGAAGGGTCCGGCGGTGGCTATACAGAAGGCACGTGGACGGACTTTCGTATAATGTTATTGTCGATACACGCACGTATATATTATACATACAGGGTGTGTCAAAAAAGACCCGGACGAATGTAATGACTTTTTTTGTTCTATGTCGGTGTTTTCAACTGTTTTTATTATTATTTTTTTTTCAATTAACACTAAAACCCTGCAGCCGCATTTTATTGAATTTAGAACTTTTTTATTTTGCGAAATCCAAGACGTCCATCGGAACAGTCGAAAACAAGCGGGTTTTTTTTTCTCAAAAAGATTCTGTCGAGACAATTATGATTGTTTTAATAAACGTATATTTTTATAACATAATTTCGATCGATTCAAAAAATTTCAACCGTCCCGGATTCTCTTGTAATATTATAAAAAACTCGTTTATTTATATCATATTATCTCAGATATACATATATATATATATAAATATATTAATATATAGAACAAAAGTTATTCATGAGACACACTGTATACGATAAAAGTCTTATACATATAAATATTATATTCAAAACGAACACGATACATCGTTATTCCTGTCTAGTGGACTGTAAATAATAATAATAATAATAATAACACAGCTGGTGGTATTGTGATGGACATACAGTGAAGGTTTACACGTTAGAATTTTGCGATTCTATAAACGATATTACAAATTGTTATTAATTGTAAAAATAAATTAGTCATATGATTATTTTTTTAAACGCGGCTACGGAATACTATGTCACGGAATAAATAAATAATATCGATGTATACCACGTGATTATCGAAATAAAAAAATGGCTTGAAGGTCTCTCGTAATTATATGATTTCGTTTCTTATGTCAATAGTTATCGCGGATAGTCATCTAATTTGTAATTAAAATAACGTACAATTTAGATATAGAGATTGTGTTAGAGTACACTTGCAGTTAGAACTGTTGATAAACTAAAAACCATTGAAATACATTTTACAGCGTTCGTATAATAATTGGTACACTCGACGATAGTCGTTTAACTGATAATCGAATTCGATAATTTCCTTAGACGAAATGACAAATACAAATGTTCGAGTAATCGAATCCGTCTCGGACAAAGTCGAATTGAACCTTTTAATCATTTAAATAATTTAGTGACGATCTCTCCGAAATTTGGGAAATCGACTTACTGATCTATTTGCACTAAAATTTTCTAAAAATATTCTCGTTCAAAATATATTACGTAATAATTCATTCGGCGTATGAACGAGAAGATAAATAAAGCAATTGTTTACATAATATATGTGTACAAGAATATGAAATATAAATGTAGTTTATGATATTTTATAATGAAAAAAAAATGTGCGTAGGACCCTTAAGATAGTGTTAATCCGGGCCTGTGCATACAACTAAGCACGCGACTTTTTTCTTTGTGTTCGTCGTTTATACCAAAAACTGAACACATAAATTTCATGAGTTAATTTATGTGCTGGACCACTATATTTATATTTGCATACAGGAGTAGAATTTCAAAACATTTTTTTTTTCCATTTTCGTTTATCTTATTTACACGCGTGAGCACGCGGTAGACCAAATAATAACGACACGCCGCTGGCATTCCGTGGTCTTTATATCATATTATACGCTGTGCCGACGTTATAAACGAGTACAAACGTTGTTTTTTTCTTTTTCTATAATCGTATACACGCATATCGTAATTCTTTTGAACAAACGCTGCCGGTCCTTAATCACTTTAAACAATACTCTTATGATGATGATGATGATGATGATGATAATACATCCGAAGCCGATCCGTTTACTAAAAGTTATTATTATAATACGCGTATGCGTTATTATATGGTGCACGTACTTCGGCCAACATAACGAATAGAAAACGACGAGGAGCGTATTGCATGTAACGTAACCACATAGTGTGGAGAACTGTTTTTGTTTTCGCGTTTCGATTATATTTGTATATCGTATTGTAATACGGTAGAGAATATCGAATTATAACATGACAAGAATTTGGCACGTGCAGGAGCGGTTAGCGGTAAGATTAAGTTAGGTTATTGAGAACTTTTTGTTAGTCCGAGGAACACACGGAGGTGAGGTTAATCCTAAGGCAAAAATACCGAAAATGAATATATGTATATAACCATCGAGTTACCACACTGGTGATTGAAATAGCAGCCTTTTAGAACGAAATTCTAATCATAAAAGTGAGCAATCGCCTCGGGGTATCTTTGAAAAACAGTGAAAAGCATTTCCCTCATTGGATGGTCTTTTTTCAGCACGTTCGATGGCCTCGTGGCGTTCCTTATACCTTAAGTTAGTTCGGATTTTTCGAGTGTTTTCATTTTTCAGCACAAGATTTTCAATTTAAGCGTTTCGGTTCAAATTTCAACTCAATATTTAAAAAAAAAAAATAATTTATAGTTCTAAGTCGGTGCTTCCAACACTGAACTGTGCTGAAAATACGAGATCGCATATATGAACATTTTCATGGCACGGTTAAACCCATGTAAAAATTCGGTATTCATTTTTGTCAAAAACACTGTGCTATGAACTAGATTCACACCGTACCGTGAACTATCATTTATTGATGATTTAAAACGGCGTCTGCGCCTAAAATGCTACTCGGGAAAGAGAGAGAGAGAGAGAGAAAGATAGAGAAAATCATTAATCGTATAATATTACAGTAAATAATATCAGCTCAATCGAAACTATATGGTTTCGTAATTTGCTTCAGTAATATGACATGTCGACCGCGGTTTTGTCGAGCGATAGATTACTCTTAATGATCGATATTTCATTTGGACAATTACGTAAACATTCGGTTTTTTTTTTTGCACATTATTTAGAAATCGGTATTTCATGGAACGCCGAGGGGAAAACTTTCGTGTGGATCGACCGAGTAATACGTCGAGAAGGGAGACAGATGACTGTACGCGTCTTGACAAACACGTAATGGCACGACAAGAGTAATATATATTATAAGTTGTGGTCATACCGGAAATATTTCCAGTCTCTATTAAAATATTTCGGGAATAAAAAAATATATTTTCTGTTTTTTTTTTTGTCAATTTTTACGCTGTTTCTTTAGCGGAGACAAAAAAAATTTCCATTTTTTCCCCATACGGCTTCTCACCTTTCGATATTAAATTTGCAAATCAATCAGTTTAAACAAATAATGAACGAAAATTCACCAATAGATTTGATCGTTTTAAAACAGTTGAGGAATAGAAATTCGCACCTTCAGATAATAGTGTGATAAATGCGTGGCTGTTTATCTCATAGAGACACGCTTTCAATTTGCGAAAATTAATTTCGTGCACAATTTCACAGTACACATAAATTTTGGCGAGCAAAAAAAAAAAATAAATAAATAAAGATTTTCGAAAAACGTATTTGATACGTTACATAATATATTTGTCGTCGTTTATCCAACTAACCGCTGCTTTTAACGTTCAAACGACTGCAATAAATTATCGGCGCGTTTATGAAATATATTCGAATGACAAAAAAAAAAAAAAAAAAAAAAATGTATTTTTCGCGATTTTTTCAATATTTTTTTTAACAAATACTTAAAAAAAAAGGATTTACTCCTCTAAATCAATTCCTAAACTGAGAACAATAACTAATGGACGCAATTGTTAGTATTTATTTATTTATTTTTAATGTATTTTCAATAACTACTTGTGTTGTGATTGGTAATTTTTATTGCATTAGTTCGAGTGATCTGACACGAAAAAAGAAACCAAAAAATAAATACATATTATACATAAAAGAAAAACTCGGTTCGAGTATGTTTTTTCTACTTTTATCAAGAAAAATAATTAAGACGCGTCGTTCAAAACAAGAGTATATAACGCGAATTTATTGAATCCAAAAATATTTACGCACAGAGGAATTATTTTCGAAAGATTGATGTATTTTTTTTTTTTTGTTAACTCGTCGCTATAACCGGGGGTATCGTAACTTTATCTCAAGTTTACAACTCGAAACGTCGAAACGTTTGTGCACGCCGTTATTGAGAATATTTTATGCGGCACAAAGTGTGCGCGCGAGACGAAAAGGTCTCGGAGGATGAAGGGATTAGGAATAACTTTAGGGTCCTTTCGACCTGTCAGAAAACTCGAATACGCCATATAATTATATCCCGTTATCTTCTTAATATTTTATCCCGCGAACACATCATTCACAGCGTTCACTTTTTTACTTTTTTTTTCTTTACATATAAAAGTTTTAAACAGTAATGAATATAGACTTTTATATTGGCACAATACACAAACCGTGTAATATTACAGAAGTATTATTTTTTTATTGTTCAAATATGAAATGTCTAAATGTAAAATACATATAACGCGAATAAATTAATAACGAAAAGTAAAAAAAACGTCATTACTATATGAGACGTATTAGTAGATCTGAACAAATAACTTGTGTAAAAACTCAAACTCGCTACACAATTAAAATAATAATAATAATAATACACAATTGATACTCTACGTTATAACGTCACGCACTGAACACTCAATGCGTTCAATTAAAATATTAATTTTAATGTGGACGCATAAAGATTGGATTTATCGGGCAAATTGTGTTTGATAATTCGCTACGAACTCGTTGTTCGTACACTCGCTATAGGTATACAAACGTATTTCTACATATATTATTATAATAAAATAAAAGGCAACCTCAGTGGTTTTCGTCTTGGTGCAATGTACCGGACGGTAGTACGAGTCCGAGGGCAATATTAATAGCGGAGGAATCGCGAGAACGTGTGCTCACCTAATCTAACGAAGTTTAATAACCTCGTGGAAAAATTAGTTTCTAAAGGGGATCCGCCGAACGGTTGTTTGAAAAAAAAAAAAAAACGTTCGGATATGAAAATCTTCGCGAATAACAATCGGTGTTAATTTTTTTTTTAATTTTCGTTTAAAACGCGATTTGACAAAATGTAAAACTGTAAAAAAAAAAGAAAAACGTCGAGATTATTCAACGAACAGTATATATATTTTTTTCTATACGTCGCTCTGCAATAACAGCGGAAATTCGCGTAAATCACGTATAAGTCGCGGCCGATTAAGCATTTGCGAAAAGAAAAATAACGGCGAGTTCTGGACGTCGCTCGGAGTTACAATTCACTTAGATGAAGTTTTCGAGGTTTGTTACTACTATTTAACACATTTAAATCATTGAATTCAATAAATTCTATTCTTCGGTCGATCAAAAATGTTCAAACTGATAGTTAAAAAAAAAAAGAACGTCGACTTAGGAAGATTGTCAAGATTATTCGAGTAAGGTAACACCTATTCTTAAAAGTTGAAAATTACACGTTTTACGCTTGAAAAACTCATTATCCAATAATTGTTGAAAACAGCTCGAAATCGGAAGAATTACGCTGGAATGTGTTACATATTCTTTGTAAGTTTCAAAACGCTCAAAGGGCAATTATTTTCGGAGATTCAGAGAGATATACGATGACGGATTTCGACGGGATTTCGCGTTTTCGCCGGTTTCGACGCAATTTCTGAAAACCGTTGATAAAATCGAAGAACGACGGGTCCGAAGTGCCGATTGCATAACATTTGCTTAGCGGAACAGTAGTTGCCACGTTTCGGTACATTAACGCCGTTAGAATTTTCGATTACGGGCATAAAAAAAAAAAGAAAAAAACCGACGACGAAAAATTCAATTATATTACGAAAGTGTCGTTTAAATGTCTAAAAACATTGATTCTATCCGCGACGTTATAAGAACATTCCCACTCCCGGCAGCGTACGGCATTCGTTAAACCGCGCGCTTGTGTGATTAGTATGTATTCATTTTGAAACGCGCATTTGCACTTATCGCGGATCAAACGATCAGAGCGTTATAAAACCGTGCGCCCGATAATATTTATGCTCGATTTTTAATGAAAATTAATTCCGTATTGAACGATAATAATAATAATAATAATAATAAAAATTAAAATTAAAATACCTAACCCGACCGTGTACTGTGTCGATAAAACTAATGAAATCGTTTGTGTAGTTGTGTTTGTCGGGGAAAAAAAATACATGCCGCGCGCGCGAGAGTATAAAAAGCACAAAATACAGTATAAATACGTATATTTATAGAGGCGCAGTTAGGTATTTATTTATTTATTTTTTTTTACGTATATTAACAGAAAATAAAATATAATTTTTCTTTTCGAAAAAAAAAAAAAACAAAAAAACAAAAAGATCCGCGGTTATATTACATTTACAACGCGGTGGAAATGTGCGCGTGTACAGAACGCGTAAATATCACTCGCGTTCTATCGACCTAACCGCGTCGAAAATTCGAATCGCACGCGAAACGACAACGCATAAATAACAACAGTAAACGTCCAAGTAAACCGCGTTTTCCTTTTTTTTTTTCTTCCCCTTCACAAACCCGAGAACGGTTCGAGACATTGAAAGAAGCGCGCGTTTAACAAAGCGACGAATTTAACACAATCAGAGTTTACGATACTGCAACGGGACATATGCCGCGAGGAGACGTGTAGAAATAAAAAGAATTTTTTTTTTTTTACGTTCAAATAAACGCTTATTTCGTCGCGATCAAATCGTTTTCACGTTAATTCATTATCGCATATATATATATACGGAAAGTACATTGCGATTTCAGTCGTGTGATTAAAACTCGATCGGGGAAAAAAAATTGTTTTTTTTTTTTTTTGTATGCCTACGCGGTGATTAGTTCGTAATTCGTTCTCTAAATAATATAACACACGTTTCTTTTTCCGATTATTATTCAGTCGAAAAAAAAAACCGTTGCTTTTTCTCAACGTTATCCCGCTGACGCCGTTGCAGCATCTCCGCTACACGTCGACACCGGTAATTTTTTGAACGCGTACGTGTTTATTTATTTTTTTTCGTCGATAAAAAGTCTGTCGTACAGAACTATTTCCCGGAAACGATAAATATTTTCGCCGAAAACGAGAACTGTATAATAATAATAATTATTAATATATCGATCGTTACAACGGGCTCTGGCTGGCTCGTATATCGCGTGGCATTACATAATAATAATAATAATAATAATAATAATAATAATAATAATAATAATAATAATAATAATAATAATAATAATAATAATAATAATAATAATAATAATAATGCGTGTCCTGTTTGAAATGGAAATAAATCACGGGGGAAACAGCCTCCTCCGCGTTGCGCAGTAGCCTCTCCGCGGATCTGGTCGTCTATCCCGTTCAGCCCGGAGAAATAAATCAGAAGGGACGCGCGCATAATACATAATTTTAACGCGCGAGTGTAATTATCGTTTTATTTTTCGCGCGCGGAAACGTCGGTCGGTCGGTATTCAAAAGCCGTCGTCGTCGAAAAAAAAAAAAACAATACCCCGGCCGATTTAAATGGAAATATATTATAATCGTTCGAATTTTTTTACTTTTCGTTTATCGTTCGTAATTATTCGTCGATTGATATTTTCACGTAAAATAATTTATCATAAATTACAATACGCGAGGGTGATCTCTCGCGAACAAACAAAAAAAAAAAAAAAAAAATGCGATTGTCCTCCCTTTATAACGAGAAGCTGTGGATCTGCCAAGCCCGGCAGCAACGGATGAATGCGGACGCTATGTATGCAATGGCTGATCCGAGGGGAGCGCTGAGGGCAAATTCACCCCCCTCTCGCCGTTAACGAAAAAAAGAAAAAGACGATTCTATTAGTATTTAATTTTTTGTGTGTATATTATTACATATAGTGTAGAATGTCGTTTATATTGTACAACACACACGTCTTAGAATCTTATCTATTCTTCCTGTCAACGTTCCTGGAAAGAAATTTCTCGTCGTTTATAACAATCGTCGAAACACGCTGTACAACGTCAGATCTGGCCGTTATTCGTGCACATCAAAAAGAGCGCACGGAAAATATGTGAGACGCGTTCAATCGTCACGCGCTCTCTCTCTCTCCACAACGTAGGATATTCGGCTCAACGGAATTCATCCAACGCGCGATTCAACGATAGCTGAGGAGGAGGTGTTCATGAGACTCCGTGAAGATTAAGTCGATCGCGATTTCGTAGTTTTATCAAGACGAATTTCGTTTTATTTTATTTTTTATCAACGAGCAATAACGAACACGCCGTTCGGCCGACGCAAGTAGTGACGACGGTTGGCAGGAAAACGCTTCGAGACCGACGGCGAGGACCATAACCGCGGTAGAACGCGGTACACAGACCGCGAGCATTAACCTTGTTACCGTTGATCGCGTACCCAAGATCACTACGGTGCTGGACAATAGCCAAAATGGAGATTTAAAAAAAAGCACACACACACACACTGACAACGAACCGAAACAAAAACCGCACACGCCCCAAAGAGATTTCCAACCAACGCTCGTCGTCGTTCTTTGGATGACATACGGTTGCGCAGCATCGCACAACGTCTTAGCGGGGTGCGCGCGGAAAAAAAGAAAAGAAGCCGAGAACAATGTACCACGCTGTGACTTACTGCGTATTGGAATATGCGGATTTCGCGCTTTCGGAAAAGGAAAAAAGAAAAAGAACGCGAAATTAATAATATGGTAATTCGCTCGGTTTTTATTCCGTTCTCGCCGCCTCCCGTTTTCACGGTCCATTTACAACGCGAGAACGCATTAAGTGCGTATCAAAAGGGGGTTTTTTTTTAATAATAATAATAATAATAATAATAATAATAATAATAAGTTACGCGCGCGCCTCGACGCGACAATCGCCACCAAAACGTGGTGGGCTCGACGAAATAACGACACCCTCGGCCGCCGCCGTCTGTCAACCACCCTACGATGGAAGTTTTCCCGTAAAACATTTCAACACGACGGCGGAATCACTTTGAACGCGCCCTCCGATGGCACTCATACAAATGTAATATTGATTATTATTGATACTAAACGATTTTATAATATATTTGAGTCGCGAGCAGTAAAGAGCAAAAAAAATAAATAAAAATACTCTTCATCCGTATCCGTTGTTTGTCAAATGGTATTCATCAATCATTTATTCATCGTTGCGGCTGCCGGACAAAAGAGGAAACGGGGGACATAGCGTAAACACGATCTGGACGCAATAGTACGGTAACTACGCGGATAAAGTGTTTGTTGGACGTGCGGTTATTTTGAATTGCGGCGAAAATCGAACTCGCTTCACAAATGTACGAACGTGTAATGGTTTTTTCCCAATAGTCATGTATACGTTTTACGCGTGCGTAATCTTTTCGTTGCGGACGAAAACACTGTGTACCGAGAAATTTCACGTGTAAAAATTCGGACAACAATCGATTTCGATTTTTCGATAAATTACATTTCATTTTCGTGTACACCCATAACTGTTTTTTCTGTATTACGTTCCAGCGCAACAGTCGACACAATCGTCGTACCGTTTACTTTTTATTAATTTTTTTTCAAATATTTCACGCATACAATTCCATTATTGTTGTATAGCAATCGCGGTGATTATTTCTAGTGCGTATAGCAAAAAAACAAAAAAAAAAAAACGGACGATAAAAAGCTACAGAGAGACCATCATAAAGGAATATCCAGAAGAGTGATGTGTTCTCGATCTCGTTCAAGTAGAAGTGTTGGTTGAAACCGTATAATATCCAAAGCGTGTGACAGTAACGGCGACGATGGCCGACGACCGGTGTAGTACGACGAACCCCGCGGTGTTATACAATTCGCGGTCCCCCAGCAATCAAACACGTCGGTGGTACACGTGGTGCGAAAAAATACTATTTTTTTTTTTTTTTTTTTAAAAAAAACCCCCCGTAATTTACCGCGTTATTTACATTTAATTGTATACGAAAATGAGCGTACGTTCGCCCGCGCATATATATATAGACGGGCGGCCGAAATCTAATACGAGAATCACGTTAAAACAGATATTTGACGGGGCCCGGGTGATTGAGTGTCATCGCGCGTCAAAGATTTTCTGACTAAACCTACACAACAGAGACTTTTATGATTCGTCGGTTACCGCGGGGAAGGACGGTTGTTGGTTACCGCCAATTTCGGTCGTTGTTTTGTGCTTTTGACGGACGGCGTAACGTGTATATAATGTCCATCGTTTACTGCAGGAGACGGCGGTGACTGGACCGACCGACCGACTAAACTTCCATTGGAGTAATCGGCGGAGACGCTTATTCGCACGGTCGATTGCAATACACTGTTTGGCGTTTTCTTTTATTTGTTTTAATATTTCCGGGAGCGTAACCATTCCATTCCCCCCGTTCTCTCATCCTCAGTTTGTACCGGAGTGATTTGTCTGTCGAACACCTCCGGACTGTAAGCTCTTCGGTAGTGATGCAGGACATCACGACGACGCTTGTTTTTATACATTTTTCGACGAGAGACTTCGCACACATTTTCCGGACAAATATCAAACAGTTCGTTCTCTCCTATAGCGGGAAATCGCAGTGCGCGGGCCATATGTGTCGGGTAATTCAACGGCTCGTCGTATACAAATGCATTTTTCGCACACGCTGTGTTCGGTGGTTTTTTTCTCTTTTTATGAACACAACCGCGCAGCCGATTTAATCGCGACACATTTATTTTGCACGTAAGAGCGCTTACGGAGTGCCGTGGCGCGTGTTTTGAAATACGTCTCGGAGGGAAGTCTGCAATCGACTTTTTCTCGCAAAGGCCTTCTCGTTGCACTCCGGCCACGACGCGTTAAGAGCTGCGTATTATATTGAAAGGGTGTAATACGCGTATTACGCACGCATAATAATAATAATAATAAAAAAAAACAATCGTTTGACGACCACGCTGTTTCGCAACGTTATACAAAAAAATCTATATCAATAACCATTTTCGCTTTTTTCTTTTTTTTGTTCGGATTACAAATTATTTCGATTGCGGAATTTTCTTCGCGCTTTTTTTTTTCGCTCCTTTTTCATATCAAAACGCGTTCTTCTCCATTCGCAACTCGCATATTCCGTATCCGTTCTATAAATGTTCGTTTATATATTATATATATATATATATGATCGATTACACTAATGCAATCATTCCATACACTATTCCTGTTCCGACTCTCTAGCTGTTACCAAGAGATTCAAAACCGATTTTCATGTATAACAAAGGTAATTTATATATACATATTTAATCTCAGTAATCGGTTTAATCGCAAATTTGAAAACTTTAATTTCTTTCGTATAATATATTCTACCAAATATTACACGGAATACGTTTTATTTTAAACAATAAATGTTTGATGTTTGTACGGTTTTCACGAGTCTCCTACTGGATCCATCTTCGCCCAATCTTCACCGCAGGGACGTCAAATCAACTCTAGCCTACTGGCGGCAAACAGGCCTTAATCAGACATCGTGTATGAATATAATATAATTCTCGTGAATGTTTTTTTGGAAAAAGCACGTAAAGTGCTTGGGAGATCACTTGTGTCAAGGGCATAATCAAGGGGGCTATATCAACCCGTTTCCCCATCATTGGTAATTTTTAGCTATTTACGCTATTTTGATTGCAGTTATCTGATGATCGGTTCTAGAAATAATTTCTAAAAGACTGCATTGATCAGATTGGGAATTCTAATTAACAAAATAAAATAATATATTTAAAAATAATAACTGTGTACATGTATTTATATAAATAATAAAGGAAATTAATACACATTATAGAAAATCTATAAAGAGAAAATATGTCTGTAGTATTCACAAATGCTTATAACAACTGGTTTCGTCCATAAGTCATCATCAGATCTAATCCACCTGTATATTACATTATATAGTCGAAAATAATATTGTTACCTTTATAAACATTTTCTAAGAATATTTTTTAATTTTTTTTATAATATATATTAATTTTGTATTATATATATAAGTATTTTTATAATGCATATTATATACATTTTTAAATGTATTCTTAATTCGTACAATAACGCGCCGCGATTAAAATATTTCCTATATTTAAATAAATATAATCTGAACAATAAAAATATTATAACGTCGTGTAACATTAACGCGAGTAAATATAATGTTTTGCAGTTTTCGTCGACATTCCTTCCCCCCCACCACTCTATTCACCGCATTATAAAGTTTTACGAATTTCCGAGTTTATATATAAAGAGAGAGAGAGAGAACAAAATATGTAAAATAATATCGTTTATGTATTTTATTTTATTTTTATCATCGACACGTGCCGTGTGACCTATGAATATTAAAAAATATACGACGGACTGAAACCGCATTATTACGACGTAAATACGTCCATATAAATAACAATATTATAATATTACGTACGAGTATTTATTCGTATTATTATTATTATGTAAAGAAATGTTTTTGTACACGCTATGTTAAGATTAAAGAAAACATTTTCAAAGTAAAATTTACAGGGAAAAAAATAACAATTTTTGACTCCCAAACGACGTCTGATTATTATTATTATTATTATTATTATTATTATTATTATTATTATTATTAAATTAGTATTATATATAAATATAGGTGACACGTACGATGTGTATAACAAATTTTTTTTTAAAAATATTATTGTAATGTTGGCTGGGGAGGGGGAAATCTTATATTGCAGAACGAGATAAAGCGTAATCTCACTTAAATAATTTTTTTCAATTATAATTATTTCCAATTAATATAAAATACGGTGTAAACTACGTAATACGATACCAACAAATGTGTGTATGTATATATATATATATATATACAAAATATATAAATACACATATGTATGTATGTGCGAATATAGAATCAAGCCAAAATATGCAAAAAAAATTTAACAGTTTTTATATCGAAATATGTTTTTCATCTTTTATTTATTTGATATTTTTCCCACTATTTCAATACGATATCGTCGTTACACGTTAATACGATGAAATATAGTAAAAAAAAAACGCTTTTACCGTGTTTGGAGAAATCAACAAATTTCCTTCTCTTTATTACATTTAATAAATGTACGTATTATACGAACAACCGCGCGAAAACGATAATAATAATAATAATAATATATCGAATATTGTGTTGCAGGATAATCCGTTTCGTGAGAATAAACCAAATATTTTTCATGACAATACTATTACCGTACAATGTAGTCATGTCGTAAGACGAATTCATATACGATAAAACGTTTATAGTTTTCTAATAATCGTAAACTATTTTACTCGTATTACGGACTCCTTATGTATGATGGTACGTGTACGTATAAGACGATATAATATAATCGTTTCGTATCAACTGCAACGCCGCGCAGACGAGTCTGCTATCGTTTATCGGATTTCGAATGAATTCATTCGTTTTCCATCGTCGTCGTTTGTATACACACGGCGTTTCAATCGTATTCAATTATTTATGTAATTATCGAATGGCGTATCGGGCGGCGACGGGCGAAATGCGTTTTCGAGATCGATCCTAACAAATTTACCTGCTGCATTAGAAATATAACGTGGAATTCAATAGAACAGACAAATGATACGCGATAGAAATAATACAATGCGATCATTACACATAATATTATACGCATTTTAATCTCTACAACACGCTGATACACGTCTAAGGCGACAACAACACGGCGTTTCATCTGGTTCCTCCGGACATCACTTCAGACCTCAACGAGGTCACAATCACGTTTTTCGGAGCTGTTTCTTTAAATTTTCGTCCATGGATCGGACGCGTCCACATCTCCCGCACATGATCTGCGGAGGGCCCGGTCCAGAGTCGTCTATTCTCGCGACGAGACGGCCCAGTCGAGCCACTAAACTACCGTTCTTGAGTGTAAGTTTTTTCTACGAAACACGCCATTATTATTCCATCGGCAGCACAACAAATTCGTTTGTTAAAGCGCACGGCGGTGACGAATTCTGAGGCTTCGTCGATTTTAAACGCTTATTCGTATAGGGTACCGAAGTAGTATTTATACGACGTTCAATGGTTCTGTGTAGGTGTGTAAAGCGTAAATTGTCTTTCACGGTTTTCGAGACGGGCCGCGTGCGAATCCCACAAATCGGTGGCCCGTGGGAGTTTACTAAAAGATTCGTTTTGTTGTACATCGGTCAATTTATATTAACACTACACGCATTACTCAAATTCTCCTATGTATAGAAAATGGTAATGATAAAGATTTTATCAATTTCACAAAGGAGTGCGGTGAAAATCCGCAGGAAATCCAAGAGACTTTCGCTCGAGAAATTCTACAACAGAGCTGTTATCGATATGTATAGTATTTATATTAATTTTTATCATACGTGTATCGACGCGCTGAAAAACGTGAAAAAGGTTTTCACTGAACTGTATTATAGGTATCCGCAGTACTATTTATTACTAAAAAAATTATAAAAATATATTTCAATTCAAAATATTACATAAAATCGTTTGTAGTGTTTCTACGTTTTATGATATTTTATTGTATACGTTTATACGTATAAAACGTTTCCCGTTTCTTCAGAAAGAAATTCAATGTATATATGCAGGCGATGACAGTTTCTTTAAATACATATCTCGCGCGGC
Source organism: Chaetogeoica ovagalla (assembly GCA_032441825.1). Classification (NCBI taxonomy): domain Eukaryota; kingdom Metazoa; phylum Arthropoda; class Insecta; order Hemiptera; family Aphididae; genus Chaetogeoica; species Chaetogeoica ovagalla. The sequence continues at coordinate 772,314 of CM063726.1, forward strand.
AAGTATTTATATAATATACGTGTGTTATCGATTTGACGGTCGTATAGCTATGAAAAAAAAAAAAATAATAAATAATAAATAATAATATTTCGTACGATAAAGCACGCAGATCGTGTAGGTTTTTTAATACTGCGCGCATTATTTTAATACGATCTTTATGTTATTAAAGATCTAACGAATTTGTGTTACGCTCCGCCGTTTATATATTGTTATATTTATGTTAGGGATATTCAGAGTTCGGACCGGATTCCGTATGAGACGTTATAATAATTGAATTCGAATAGAAATAGTAGTGGTACGCGAACAGCTCCGCACAACTTGTTTTATACCGCGCACCAAGGATTTCGAGTGTATAAAACTCGTGTATCGCATATTTTTTTCAATACATTTTAAGAGTTTTAAACGCTATTTCCTCCCTCTCACCGCTAACATACGACATTAAATTTAATTTGTTTTTATGTTTTTAACGAAAATCTCCGTAATTTCAAGGCGATGACGTTCCATTGGATATTGCGCAATATAATCCGTATTTAGACACTTGTACAATTATCCGTTGTATGATCTCCAGAGCAGTGTGCGCGCGGACACGTTCATAAATAAAAACGAAATTTTTTTTTTCTCGCCGTTTTAAAAACGTATCATCCTTCGTATCAAAGCGCACATTACCGTTACATAATAGTTATAAAATCCGAGCGCCGATTATAATATCCGCGCGCAGTCTCGCCGACGCAGCGTTCTATTTTCTATATTTTATCAAAATTTCAAATATTTCACTGAACAGTTTCGTCGTTTTTTTTTCCTTTTTTTAAAAAAAAATGTTAATATTAATTTTCAATTGGATTTTCTCGCCAACCGAACCGAAAACATTGGGCCGTGTTCACGATCGCACACTGTGTCTGTGTCTCGTAAAACTTATATAAAAGTGTTTATATGTTGCGTATATAGAAGAAAAAAATAGAAAACGAACCGTAACAGTTTTTTTTTTCCGAATACGTCGGTGTAAACAACACTGTAGGAAAAAAAAATGTTCTCGCGTAATTTAACTAATGCAATCAAATTATGTAAAGCGATCGGAGGGGGAAAAAACCCGTTTTTTTTTTTTTGTATATAAAATAATCGAATATATATTTTTGTATATACGGAACAAGACGTGACGTTTCGATGTGAAAAATAGCGAAACACGCCGTTCAATTGTCGACACAATTGGTTTTATAAGTTATAAATAATACCGTAATGGAAATTATTAAATCGTTGAATAAAATATTTTTGTAGATAGGTAGAAACGCGAAAGAAAAGACGACTGCGATTAAATCCGATCCGTTTACGTTATCGCCGGGGACGTTTACCACAGTTTACGTACCGCCGACCTGTTTATTTATTTTTTCTTTCATAATACAAATACTCCAACGATGCAATACGTGTACGTATATCACACACACACACATTACGATATCGCGGCCTGCGCGTGCCCTTCGATTGCCGTGGCGTGTTAACGGCGTACGCGTATTTGAATAAGAATTCCGTATAATTCCATATATAAACAAAACGTACGCGAGCATATACGAATAAATAATAATAATAATAATAATATAATTAGGTAACGTATAAAAATGTATTAAATGTACGGAGCGAATCTCGATAATATAATGAATACGTTATAACGTCGTAACCCGCGGCGGCCGCGCGATTAAATGTTATTATAATATTATATTACGTTTGAAAAACGACGATGGACGCGCGAACGAACGCATAACAGAAAACGCCATTATTTGTATATTATTTATTGGTATACTCTCTCAATATCAACAAACGACAACAATGGCCGTTATTCATAATCATTTTGTAATACGTCCATTGTTTATCGTTACGTTTCGATTGTATATTAATATCGTATATTGTTCGACTTCTTTTTTTTTTTTTTTTCTTTTACAAGAAAATCTAAAGAGATTCTGTGTTTAATCTCAGCGGGTCAAAAAAAAAAAAAAAAAAAAAAACGTGCACTGCGCGCGCGTGTTTAATTAATACGTGTTTTACTTGGAAATCCGTTCGGCGGATGATTATGCGGTTTTTCTGTATATCCGCGTGGTTGGTCCGATGGCATACGACCGCGATGCGGAGTCTGTTTGGTAATACATAACTGTCTTTCTCTTCGTCATTATTGACGGACGGAGAACGAAACGATTTTGTGTTGGAGAAAAAAAAAATGAGCGTAAAACAAATATCGAACGGAGGAATAAAACGTTAATAATAAATACGTTATTGGCGTTTCGGGGAGTTTTTTTTTTTTTTTTTATTATATATTAATGCGATATAAACGATTGGAATTATTTTGTTTTTTTTTTTTTTTGTTACTTTCGATGTGTTACGTCGAATATGTTAAAATAATTCGATAAAAACCACTTCGTAATTCCATTAACTACTCCTCAACTACTACGGCCTTTAGAAAAACGATTTATTTTTACGTGTTATATAATTAATGTTTATTCTCGTTTTCAGTTATCAATAGTAATTCTCGAGTCCGACTGTCGATTTCTAAATACGTATTAATTATTATAAATTATCAACGATTTCCGAACATTCTTGCGATTTTTCCATTTTGAATCGCCCCGTTTTTCGCGCTCGTAATCGATTTTATTTTTTCAACAATTCACTGTGTTTTGCACAAATTGTTTGCTACCATTTTTTTCCCCTCTTTAAACTCAACACGTCGCGTTTTATTATAACATATTCGTCGTTTCGTTCGGTTTTCCATATTTTTATTCCGTCGTTGTATTTTTCTTTTTCGCTTCATACACGTCTGATCTGACGCGCGATGACTTTTTGTCGAAACCGCAGTTGATCAAAAAAAAAAAAAAAAAAACAAATCCCTTATACATTTCTTTATATTATAATTTTTCAAAATCCTTTGGTTTTATTGTATATTTACATACACACACGCACGGGCGCATTCAAAGTGGCACAAGGTCCGTTATTTTTTTATTTATTTTATTATTATTATTATTTTTACACGATTTTCAAATAACGAGAAAAATATAAAACACGACTTTGAAAACGTTTTGTCGAAGAAAACTTATAACACAATTACGTTTTTTTTTTCTCAAAAAAATAAATAACAACAGTCCGCTTAAATTTGATCATATACATAAGTACCGCGTACGACGACAATAGTCGTCGGCGGGAAAATAATGAAAATCTGCTACGAGAAATACCGTACAGATTTCCTGCATCCAAGGGGGAGGTGGGTTTCCAGGCTTAAGCCCACTCCATCCCACACCTCCCGAAATGTCAGACGACAATATTATTTTAGTAATCGAATTGAAAATACAATTTTGTCTGCGTGATGCTGTGATATCCCGGCGCCACTGCCTCGAATACGGAGAATAGCTAAAAAGGAATAAAAAAAAATCGTTGACTATGGTATTAGGTAATCTCTATATTGTTACCGCATATTTTTTTTTATAGACAATCGTGATAAATGATAACAACACGATGTGATGAGAACAAAACGGGTCCTAATCTAAACAGCAGGCTGCAGCTACAGCTGATGTTCTGAATCGCGTTTTGTTCATTCTTATATGCCCCTCGTTTATTTATGATTCTTCCATTTGTCGTTGCGTCGTTTGCATTATAAACAATTATTATTATTATTATTATTATTATTATTATTCCGACGTTTCATCGACTTAATATAGTGAAAAACGAATAAAAAAAACGAAAAATTCCTGTGTCCAATTACTTCGTGGCTCATGTTGACTTTATGTTGTAATCAATTTTTTTTATTTTTTATATATATTATATGATCTCGATTCCATAACACGTATAATTATACGAATTATACTGTCAGCAATACGGCGCGGACTTAATTTGTTGTCCTTATTGGCCATCAAAACCTAAGCCCGAAAAAATATCCTGGCTACGGCACTGTACATACGAGCGAATAATAAATATTGTACGAGTAACAACAGTACTCGATTATTATTATTATTATTATTATAAATAGATTAAAAATTTATAAATAATAATTATACGTCAAAAACTCGTTGGTTTCGCTACAGTATTATTATTACATTCGCACGCTCTTAAAAATCGTTTATATTTGAATACGATTTTGCGCACCCTGCTCTCGTCCAAAATGTGACTACGCGCATGTATGAAAAAAAAAAATGCGCATATTTTTTATATATACAAATTTATTACCATTATTATTTATCGTTTATTCCGAAACGTGATTCAAATATTATAATATATAAATCGTAGGTACCCGTGTGATTGCGTCAATTCGATTTGCGTGCGCGTGATTCATGAACAACAAATTAATTCATAAATAACAAATTTACTCGTCGCGACGAAACGGACGCGTGTATGTTGCACACACCTGGACATTATATCTTTATGATAATTTCGTTTATATCCACACGCCTTAAATCGAACGTTTGGTGAAAATTTCTAAAAAAAAAAAAAAGAAGTGTTTTAATCAATCGTAATAAAACGTATTTAATAATAATAATACTCGTCGGACGCGTCCGGTTATGTGACTTTCCCCCTCGAGAAAACGTTTCGCTTCGGTTCGTTAAACTACCAACCATCCATTCGCCGCGACATTTTCATCAATAATTTTATACCCGCTCGGACGACAACTGCAAATTTTTTGTATACCGTTATAGACAAATATTGCGTTTCCAAATAATTATATTTATTACATTAACATATATATTATTATAACTACAGGGCCCGGTTGTTGATGACTTTTACATTTTTTTTTTTTTGTTGTTTTCGAACGTCTTGTGCCTTTCTCATTAAAAATATGATTTTTTTAATAACGATACGGATAATTGAACTCAATCGTTTTTTTCATAATATAATAAGAATTACAATTCTTATAAACACGTCGATAAGAGGACAAACATAAAAACAAATATTGAATCAACTTTGAATTGGTTCTATGGATAATGTTCAAATCGCTATTCGCGTTTGAATCGTACGAGAATATTGCCGGAAATACAAGACGTTTGAATAATTTAATATTCCTAAAATGGAGTGCCTAAAGTGAGTTTTTTTAATATTGTGTTCTACGGTAAACATTAGATTTGTTTTCGATATTTTTTCATACGAATTCAATCGTATAAACGCGGTTGACATAATTGACACGTGTCAACAACGGGTCTGACGGCTACCGGGTGCGCGTGTGCGTAAACGAAAGTATAAAAATTGTCATTTTTATAATATTAAACAATAGTGTATTATGTTTTCAATAATGACTACATCGATATATATATATATACAGTCGACTCTCGATAATTCGAAGTTGACGGGAATGTCGAAAAACTTCGAATTACTGAGAGTTCGAATTGTTGAGTAGTTCGAAATAACGGGAGAGCCAAAACAAAAATTTGAATAACTGAGAGTTAAGGAAAAAATTTTAAATTATGATTAGAGACGATTAAGAAATAAAACAATAAGGTTCTTCCGATAATAATTTTATAGTTATCTATAAACTATATATATATATATATATATATATATATATATATATATATATAAAACATTTTTAATTCGGAAAAGAAAGAGGAAAATGTTTGTGATTAAAAGAAAAAAAAAGGAGATATTTAGTTTTGAAAAACATATTAGTATACACATATAAACATACAAAATCCGTATTTTAAACGACCACAGCCATAAATCATACTTAATTGCCTCGTATTTTATATATATAAATTATATACGTACGCACCTAACGCGCGCGGTTACAATAAATTATATAAACGTCTTTTTCGCATGTCCCAGTCGTAGATTTAACGGTTTTCGTGAGATTATTAAAACATATCTTTTTTTCTTTTTTTTTTAATCGTTCGTTAAAAACGAAAAATAAATTGTTACAAAAAAAAAGAGTAGCGGTCACAAGTAAATTGTATTGAATACGAAATGTTCAAAAAAAAAAATTCGAAATATTTCCAATAAATGTGTAGCGAAAGTGTTACGAGTACGATGGATCGCTCGTCGTCGTCGTCTTGGTCGATCAGTTCGAATCGGCGGGGATGCTTTTTTATCGTTTTTTTTTTTTAATATTTCAAACTTATTTTTAATTTATCAATTTTTAAACGTCGTGCACCGTTAAGGTAAACGATATGATCGTCTCTCTCGTCGTTTCGCAACGATTTCTAAAATGGTTTACGTCGAAAACGGTTTTCAAATAGGTCGTCTCTGAAGAATTTCAAACGCGCAATACCGTTGAAATAGACGCATCGCGGAATTATAACTTCCAATGTTTTTACGGTTTAACAAAACAAAAAAAAAAACGTTTTTTACCGATATATTCAGAACGCGGTGCGTCTCGTTACATATGCGCGCGTATATGAATAACAACAAAACTGCTATTGCGAAGGTGGTACGGAGAAGGCGAATACCAGCAGGGAGCGCTCGTTTTTCAAATACTCCCCCGTTCTTTTACAGGTTTCCGATTGGCAATCGGTTTTCGTACTGTCATATGAATACTTGCGCGATTATAAGCGATAATAACGAAATATTGGAAAAAAAAACCATAGATAAAAATTTTACTCGGATTCTCTCGCGGAATTATGTCGTGTAACAGTACTTGCGTCGAACGTAAAAACATTTGCCGGCTAAATGAAAAAAATTAAAATACTGATACGATTTCCGACAACGGACGTATTTTAACCGTTGTGTTTAAACATTCGAATGAATTCAAAAATCGACTAGAAATCATGTACACTATTCTTTATTTAAAACGTCTTACAAAAAACTGTACTATTTCACCCGCAAATGTAGCCACAGGAAATACTACTATATTATCATAATTTCATTTGAAATGTTGTTATTATAATTCAAGCTCTTATATTGTTAGCACGTTAAAATTGTATTAAACGCGTAATACTCATTCTCGTGTACTAGCCAATAGTATAATATTATATTTACACGTATTCTACACGTGTTATTTTTTTTGTAAACGGAGTTTATTTCTCGTATAAATAAATAATATATATATATATATATATAATATACAATCTATGCCGTGATTTTACGCTAATTTTACTCGAATAATTAGTAAAAACATTTTAACACTGCGCGCTGTTAAGATGACACGTTGAACGGCGATTTTTTCGGAAAGGAATTATTTATTCTTTTGTGAATAACGTGAAATGTTGTTACTTATATCTCCGAACGCGTATCGAAAAAACACACATTTCGTCTCGGAAATCCGAAAACTAGTGTAAAAAAAAAAAAAATTCCCCCTAACCTCGCGAATCACAATTGTAAAACATCGTTTCGTATGAGAATAAAAAAAAAAACAGAAAAATATTAATTTACCTATTAATTTATTACGTGGTACACAATATCCGTTGTGCGCGCATTGACACGTATATTCACGGGGGTCAAATCGCTCGTGTTCGCAGTGTGTGAAAACAGCGCAGGGACGTAATTTTTTTCATTTTCCTTTCCCCCTATTGCGCGAGATGATTTATATTTTTCGAAAAAAAAAAGTGCTAATAATAAGCCCTTTCTCCTTCCCGTTCGCAGGGATATCGTCGTCATCGTACGTATCACTACCACTGACGACGACGATCGCCGTGGAGATTTCGAGATGATTTTCACCTGATGCGCGATGAAATCTGTATCACGTAAGTGTACGCACGTTTTTCGAGCCGCGAGAACGCAATTATTGTTAAAGCCGGCGGCTCGAGAATTTTAAGAAAAGAAAAAAAAATTGCCGTTTTTTTTTTTTTTTGTTTTTATAATTTTTTCCACAAAATTAAAAGAATGTTTTTTTCCTTAATATAATATAATATATATATATACAATCGCACATTTGATGAACGTTTCGAGTTTCTACATGACCGTTAGTTTCGAAATGACGAAGAAACAACGATTATAATTTGATTTCGACGAAAACGCGTTCTTATGTAATATTTCGATAGTTTTGTAACGCGACGCTCGAAATGAGTATTGATAAAAATCGAAAAATGATCTCTGCAACGTATCGACTGGATGAGATTCGTTGCCGGAAACAATAGTCAGTATGATTGCGAATGTCGAAGCCACTCGTTGTTCCGGTAGAGTTTTCGGGTACAGACATAAATAAAAACACGTCATTGCAATACGTTCTTTGCTCGGTTCAAATGAATAATAGAGGTACAGGGGGGTCGGGCGACGATCACAAAGACATATCCACACAGGTCGTGTATGTTCCTATCCATCTCTTGGTCACGAGTGAATATGGAAAACGTAGTGTTTCAGATACAGATTCGAACGCGCGTTATTATTATTGTTATTAGATACTGATGGTTTTTGACGACGGATGGGATTCGGTTAGCGCGCGCGTACCAAAGTGTACGAGAAAAATCGATTTTTTTTTTTTTTTTTTGTTCCAAACGAAAAGAAGAATGGACGAAGAACAGAAAACACACCGTATTCGACATCGGTATAGAGCGGAGAGGAGAAACGAGTACAGAGTGAAAACGGGGCCGCGATTCGCAGCGGGAGGAGCGGTCGGAGATGATTTATCAGTGTTGGGAGGAATAATACACGTATACGAGCGCGCATCTTTGGCGGCGGCGCGTACGTTGCAGACCGCGTGACGGATTACCAGCTCTCTCTCTCGTTCTCTGACGCGGACTAGCCGGGCGTGTATGGTACACCGCACTGCGTATATACGCAGCAACAATATGCGCAAGAGACAGAGACGGCTTAAACCGGCGCTCATAAAATTATATATATATATATACGTGTATGACCGACAGCCATTTTCCTAATGGATTCTCGCCGCAACGGGTACACCCTGTGCAGCATCGCGGCGGGTCGCTAATAATAATGAATTACGGTGATTTCGCTTACGAAGGGATACGCTTCGCGGCGAGGAATTTACGAATAAAAACGCGATTGCGAGGACGGACGAACTCGTCTATTCCGCGATATGTTATTCGTTTGAAAACGAATCGCGCTATTGCCGGAGGTTGATAGCGTCGACGTCTACGACATCAGCCGTATTTTATTTATTTATTTATTTATTTTTTTTTTGTATTCTATCGTATGAAGTGCACGCAGAGTATCGTATGAGAGTGTATCGTTTTTAGATTCTGAACGATGCTGCGACGAATGTATCGGTTTTTATTTTTCAACGATTTGTTTTTTCTTTTGTCCGTATCCGACGACAATTTCACCAGGAGCAGTGTTTTACAGTCGCAGTTTTATAACAAATTGCATCCGTAATATTCGGTACATTAGAGAGGTCATTTTTATCAATAGCGTATAACTTCACATTATATTAAAAAACAATTTTTTTTCCTCTGAAAGTCTCTTTCGATTTTGCACTGTTTACGGTAATTATTCCTGTTCTCCGGTATTTAATTCGTAAAAATAACAGTTAATTTTTGTTATATTATACTTGGTAAAACGTTACGCCGAAGCTTCGTTCAGCGTTCATTCGGCTCATTTCAAGCTCGTTCGTTCTTATCGAATGCAACGATTTGTCGCATCGCTTTCGATTCTAGTCGAAATGCGTGAACGACGCGATCGATGACAATTCCACTCTAAAATCTCTACATCCGAATATAATTCATTTGAGGCGACACGTCTCACCTTTTTCCTCGTTTTGTTTTTCTAATAATAATAATAATACGTCCAGCGACAACGGGAGATGGATGATGGCCTATATGTTATTATATAATAATGTTATCATCGAATAAACCGCCCATTATACCAAGTCGAATTGTACTCTCGAAAACGACAGCATCCGCGGTATAAATTTACTCTTCGGGAACGGATTCATAGTTCTTAAAATAGAGACGTTCATTATAGTTCTCGTCTCCGCGACGACGTCAGTAAAAATCGGTATCTAATGGTGCGCGGCGGCGATTTCGATTAATCCACCACTCTCCAACCGATCGATCGCGTCTTCAAACGAGTTCTTCTTTTTTTTCTTTCCCGTTTTTCAATCGACAAACGGACGGACCGTAAACATGGCGGGAGGAGTGTGTGCTCGCGTGCGCGCATTACACGCAGTGGCCGATTGTAAACGACTCGAAATTATATTCTCCGGCGAGTTTTTCGTCGACTTTATTAAAACGCGTTCGTTTTTAATACGTAATAATAATAATAATAATAATACGAAAATTAATTTAAATAAATCGTCGCCGTCTAATGAAGTGTTTTTCGTACGCGAACAATAAACGGTTTTCAAAAAAAAATCCCACTCGATCCCCCCAAAAAAAAAAAAAATATAAAGAATTTCGAATAAAAATTACTATTTATTTAAATAGAAAATAATAATAATAATACAGTAAATAATACTTATCTGTTTGGCGTATTCGAACACTTTCGAAGTCATGTATTCGTACACGTCGTGGTACGTGCGACGTTAAAACGCCGTTGCGACACCGTCAAAACCGATACGATTTCTTCTTACGGAAATTTATAAATTAAAACTTTATACCAGCTGTGAGTAATGTTACAGCCGCCAAAGAAGCCGTTTTGTTCGTTTGGAAGCCTGCGCGTATACTCCCGTCCAACGATAAAACACACACACAAAAAAAAAAAGGGACTTCATCGAGCAATAGCACACTATTCCGTTGTAGGACGACAACGTTTTCCATAGATATTTACCTCCTTTTTTTTTCTCAAAATGATAATAAAAAAAGATCGTTCGCCATAACAACACGCGGTTTTTTCAACGGAGCTATTTCTCTGTTTTGAACGACGCAGTTTTCTCGTCCCGGCCGTACAGATCCGTGACCCGAAAACGTATCAACGGATACGAGAAAAAGTAATACGAATAGAACGTTTTGTGCCCGTACACAAGGCGTTTGAAAATCGTTTTTTCGGACCCGAAAAACTCGTACATTAACCGCATTATTTATGATACGCATAAACAACACGCCCCGGGCGTGAATAATGATCGACACGTCGAATTGATCTTTTTTTTCCCCCTCACAAATAAACGCCGCGACAGACACAGACAGACAGACAGACACTACGTACGGATGTATACATTGCCGGAACTCCAAAATATTGTGCGCTTACAATAACGGCAACGCAACAGCGGGCCTATATAAAATAAATAATAACAATAATAATAATAATAATAATAATAATAATATATTCGACAACAGTGTAGGGTTTTTGACATTTTACACACTATACGCACAAGGACGTTAACCCGGTTAAACGCGGTTCAAACGTTATACGATGTCGAATAGATTTAGATGTATAAAATAGTAGTAGTTGTGCGTCGTATTATAAAAAAAAAAAAAAAATAAAGGATCATCGGTTTTATTTTATACGAATATATTATAGAATGTGTGTTGTTCAGTAACGGGCGCGCATGCACGTTTTAAAATTCTTATAAGTATTTTTTTTTTATGTACAATAATTGAATGAAATACGAGAAAGATTATCCGTATGTGATAAGCCGTTTAGAATTTTTTATTTTTTTTCGTTTAATTAAAAAAAAACTATATATATATATATTTATATATATATATATATTACAATAATAATAAAGGTGTGGTGTTTTTTATGGCATCTGCAGCCTGCATAATATAATAATAATAATAATAATAATAATAATAATAATAATAATAATAATAATAATAATAATAATAATAATAATAATAATAATAATAATAATAATAATAATAATAATAATAATAATAATAATATACTTATTAGTAATAAATATATTTTAAAGGAAATTTTGAATTTTTTTTTATTTTGGTTTTCGACGTTTATATAATTTATTGCGCGGTGGTTAGTTACCCACTGTTTTATTGTATTATTTACGCGTAGAAGCAAACAGAAATAAACTTTTTCGTTTTTTTTTTTTTAAATACGTTACGAAATTAATAAAATATTTCATAAAAAAATAAAATGATATTTAAATTATACACCAGGTTTTCGAAGTATGTGTTTCACTTATTACACACAAATAACATCGTATATATATATATATAATAATATCAGCAACAGTGGATGGATCTCAGAGCGATTTATTTATTTTTTTTTATGAATATATACTTATAAAACCATTCTAGTGATTTACGTTTGAGTGTTTTATATAAATTTTTTTTTACGATTAATATTGGGCGAGGATGAGATTAGATTTTGAAATTATAATCGCAATTATTTCAGAATCTTAATGTGATACGAGAAATATAATGTAGTATTAATAATTAGGGGCTACAAAAAGTTGCGAAATAAGCAGTTCATTTTTTTTTTAAATATGCAAAATACTTATATTTTTTTTATAAATTCTTTTTTTCTTTGTACGTGTTTTTCTCCGGTTGATGTTTTATACGATATATTGCTTCATACGTTCAAAAAAATTGCGATTGGAACGTAGAATACGAATTTATAAATCGAATATATATTTTAACGATTTAATCGATCAAGTCGAGTTGTCCACCGCCCGGCAGACCGGAATAAATTCTAGTACATTAACGTTCAATGGTTTTGTAATACGAGTATAATATAATTACAAGTGTTCGTTAAATAAATACGATATTACATTCGTTTTTTCTAGTAAAGAAATCATCACAAAAAAAAAAAAAACGCAGACTATAACAACCATAATTTAAGAACATTTTCAGACTAAACAGTGTGTATATATTGCGGCCTACGAGAACACCGCTGAATATATTATTATATGCGATACGTATTTTGTATAAAACATTTTATTCAGTTTCAATGATTGACGGGGGAAATTTTTTTTTTACATACAATCGCAACTAACGGCCGTCGGATCGAGTCTCTGAGGATTTTTCCGATCAATCCTTTACGATATTTTTTCGTTTATTCTTTTATCATGTCCTCCTCCCCCCTCCATCGTAAGCGCCAAGGAAAAGATATTCTTTCATTTCCTACAAGTTCTCGCTTCGATAAGTTAGTGTTATGGCTTACTTTATACGCGTGGTAGAATAAATTGTGGTAATATCAAAACGACGCGAGAGTCAATCTCTTTTTTTTTTTGTGTGTGTGTATATAAGTAAACGATGAAAATGTGTTAACACCCGAGAAACATTGATGGCATTAACAGATGATATCAAGTAAATATAGTCAAATATTTTTGAAAATCGCTTGATTAATGTTTTATATCGCCCGACTACTCGTATTGAAATATTACATTAAGATATTTAAATGATTTCGTTTTATGACGTAGTTTTGGTAAAAATTTACTTGAATTTTTCATTCACATTATATCGGCTTTTCGGTAAAACTACTAAATTATAGCAGTTCAACAATTGCAATACATAATAGAAAAATGCTAACAGCGTGCGACGATAAATATTACAAAAAAAAAAAAAAAAAAAATACGAATAATTAGCAGAGAAAAATAACGTTTATAAACGGTTTCGACAGAAATTGAGATCGGTACCGAACATAATAATACGTATATAAATTATGCAGTACAGCTGAGATAGAAAATTTCAAACGCGTACGGTGCGTTAATTTTAAAGCGGTTTTTGAGGATAAAAATTAAGATGGATTTAATGAGAGAAAGACAGGCGCGTTATTGGACGACTGCAGAGAATTTCCACGTATCACAAAAGTTGTAATTATTTGTTGAGTATAGAGAACCCGTTTTCGTTTTCTCCTATCGGCGGCAACACACTGTATACGGAACAATAATTATTTACGCATCGTATCTGTAATCGAAAAGCACCGTTTTGACACGCGGAAAACACGAGAGAATCGCCCAAGATTTAAGAGGTTACTTTGATAACTTAGACACCGAAATGTGCCGAAGTAAAAAAAAAATTTTTATTTCATTTTTATGTGTAAGACGGAAAGAAACAGTTTTTTTTTTTTTGTGAACACTGTCCTCTTCCGGGTGAAAACGACACGATTTTTCGTGGCTACGACCGCGACGAGAACTGATGGAGGATTTGAACTCCGCGAAGCACGCCGCCCATCATATCGTATACGGTATCGCCTGACAGTTCAAACTATCCCATTCGAACGATTTTGCAAACTGTATGCTTGCGTGTAAATAATAACGAGGCGAACACACATTTCGTCGTGACGCGGCGGTTGTTGTTAGATCATCGCCGGTTGAATTCGAATCCTGCGCGGCGGCTGAACAGAACATAACGGACAAAACGATTATTAACGAAACCGAATATTATGTCGTGGCGAGAGGAAGACGCGTATAGAAAACGGCAAAAGCTATTTGAATGCAAAACAATACCACCTACACATATTATACATATACGTCAAATAATATGGATACACGCAAAGCACTTTGAATGTGCCATTCAAAGGCACAAACGAGATACGGTAACTGCATTTGAAGTCCGTGTGATATTTGCAGGCCGCCAAAGACTGTCGAAACGCCGCGGGCTTTCGAATTCGATTCGAGCGCGGTTAAAAACGTATTATTATAAGTAATGTACAAGACGCGAATGCCTTTAGCGGATTTCGGCGAAAGGACGCGGCAAAAATTCAAAACGAAAAAAACAAAACTCGTACAATTTCATTTGTCCGATTAAGGAACAGACTGCTATTATTATACATTCTCCAGCACACTAACCGGTCTTTTGAACCGGCCCGTCGGAACGATGCGAACAAAGTTTTCTAATTTATTGTATTTATTTAACTGGTCCTCCGCGTACCACGTGTGTGCGTTTTCCTGTCAACGCAAAAACAACTCACGGTTTCCAAACTATAGTACGCAACAAACACGGAATTTAAATTAAACCGATCCGTAGAACGTAACGGCACTTATATACAGCGTTTTAACGAAAACGTTTTTTTCTTTTTAATAAACGAAACAAAAAAAAAAAAACTTTAGTATTCAGCACCGAATCGGTGGCTTTCAAGATCGATGAGCTACCAAAAAGGGATCAAAATACACCTCCAGGACCCCGGATTCGGTAAAAAAACCGAACGGGACGAAAACGTTATAGATTGAGGAAAAAAAACTCCTGCGGTCGATTATTGTGTACGTGCCGAGGAGATGGAGGACAAACCAGGAGGAGATGACGGAGATGAGTGGAAGACAAACGATTCTGCGAAAGCGCAATGCGATGACCGGAATCGGCGTTATTGGAATTGAAGACCGATCGAGGAAGCGACGGACGGACAAAATGAAACGAGACGTGAAGAGATTGAACGCGGTGTCGCTGATGGGAAAAAAATTCCAGAAGAGTTAAGAGGCAGGAAAATCATATAAAAACAATTTTTTAAATTAGATTCAGACCAAAACACGGTGTCGTTCGGCTGATTACGTATAGTGTTCCCGTCCCTCGTTTCGGCAAAACGCATCCTGCGCACGAATGAAGACGGCGAAAATATCGTATCTTCACTGTATTGTACTTTGTGTAAAATCACTCATAGTCGAGCACACGAAATATCAGCTGGCACGCGACACGTATCGACGAGATTTCGTCTGGGCGCAACATTAGAGCGCGAATCGATGGTTCTAAAAACGGACGTACACTTTTAGACGGCCGATCCATCTGCGAAGTATACGGGCACGACGCGAGGCGAGGCGAATTGTTTTGTACGAAACGTTTTTTTGTTTTTTTTTTTTTATATATAAACGCATTTTTGCCTTTTGCGTGCACGACTCCGCAGCGTTCAAAAAAATGTTCATACAATTGTCTTCCATTCTACATATAACGATTACGAAACGTCGAACTAAAATCATATATAAAAAATGGTGATTCTCAAGTTTTATGGACTGAAAAATGTCCTACGTTATTTCAACTGTGTTCAAAAAAAAAAATCTCGACAATCCCAAATCACGATACCGGGGGGGGGGGGGGGATTTTTTTTTTTACCTTGTTTAATTTATATTATCCGACAAAGCGCGTTCGTCACGGAATCGTTTTATTGAATACTCTTAGAAATGTATAATATAGTACGGGCAAAACTTTTATCCAAGCGACTGATTTATACCACAACGTCCCGCGGCACCGTCATTCACTTTTCTCTTTTTATATACTCGTTATCGGTTTTAATTTTACCGACGAATTTCGTATAAATAATTTAACCAGCTCCTCCGACCGTTCCCTCAACACATCAATCATAACGTCGTAATAATATATTGTATTCACCGGTAATTAATAATAATTATAATTATTATTAATACTTGTCAGTTCAAAACATTATGTAAAGTTGTTGTTAAAACAATAGTCGAAAAGGCGCGGTAAGTATGAATATTGTTTTACAGTTTTAAATCCAAAGGCGCATTATATCGCGCGTGATAATAACGAATCGTAACGGATACCGCGAATCGGTTATTTTTTTTTATTATCGATTTTCTCTCCTCGCTCTACTCCTGCAGACGGCTACGGTTTTATATCTCGCGAGACGAGACGGTTTCGCTCGACCCGGGGTAGAGTAGACTTCAATATAATTAAATATATATTTAATATATTTTATATATATTTATTCTTCAAATATAATATATTTAGAAGAAATATACCTCCTATACAAATAGACTCTTTTTTTCCTCCAAGCCACTCTTCGTTAGGTTTATAGTGCCTAAAGGTTAATAATAGCCGTGCGCGTCGTGTGGAAAAGCGTTAGAGAAACGCGTTTATCACGAAACGGTCCGAATTATTGTATACACACAAAATAAACGTCGCGATGACGCGCGCGAGAGGGTTAAAAGGTTTTTATTTATTATCGTTATTACGCTTATTTCTTCTTCTTATTCTTCTTCTCCTCTTAACCAAACGCCCCGAACGTTATAAATCTCATCGACTTTACCATACACACACACTGCAATAATAAAACGATCCTAAACATCCCGAAAACGGTCCCCCGATCGTTTTACAAAACCGTCTACGAACAAATCTCGTTTGCGCCGGAGTCACGCCGGCGTGTACGCATTATTGTGTGTGTGTATTCAGTTATATACTCGAACCGTCTTTTCTCATATATTTTATTGTACACATAAGATTTTACGTCGAAATTTTTACACATAAGCACACACGTGCGTACTTATATATATATATATATACATAAACCGAGTATCGTACGAGCAACAGCCGTTGTGTATAATATTTTACACGTGTCTTATGTATTGTGTAATGTGAGAAAAATATTATAGACCTACGTCGTCGATCGTCCGAATGGAGACAAAAAAACGATGTACTTTTATAAGAGTTCTTTAAGACCGACCACGTATTTCTTCATTTATCTCTGCCCTCTGCCGACTATCTCCGTCCTTCTTCACATCGTCCGCCACCGTTCCCATACACAACAAGTCATCCCGTCTAAGACCGCATCTACCGAACGCCATGTCCGCGTTGTTATCTCGGCCACGGTCCCCATCATTCATCTTTCCCGCTTTCACCGTGTCTCCATTTCGGTTTTCTCGCTTGAATTATTTTTGTCACGCTAGGACGTCGAGAAAAAGATCGTAAACCCGGAATACTTCATTGTACATTTTCTCCTGGTCCCCAGTCCCTACAGTGTCCGAAGGTGCTTCTCAACATTTTTCTTACCTCGTTCGTTCTGTATCGCCTGCTAGAGGCCACGTTACCGAGCCTCTCTAAACACCGCCGGGGCGTGTCGACAGACATTACGTGTGTCTGTGCGGGGGGACCTAATAGTTTTTCGATTTTCAAACTAACCCGTTTTCCCCAAAACCTTTTTACGAATTTCCTCAATCTTTTATATTATTCCCAGTAACGGCTACGTCGTGCCAGAAACGCCAACGGCCGTGTGCGCCGTTCGTTCCTCTAACAATCGTCCCTCGTACTGAGTGGTTCGAGAGAACGGCGTCTGTCCGTGTCGCAATCCCTGTTGTCACTCCGACTGGCTCGTTTTGTTGTGATTTTCATCTCCGCGTATAATAATAATTATTGGGGGTTGGTAGCTTCGACCGGTTTAATTCATTTCTATGTGAACCTGAATTCTTTCATGATATTTTTTCGTTATGACGCACATAGAGAGCTCGATGAAATTCAAATAACGTGTTTAAAACGCGAGGGACAGGGGGGGTGGGGTACACTTCGGTCCATTATCGCGATCCAATATTTGAAATCTACACACAATGTCCGCATCGAGACACGAGTTTTGTTACGCTCACAACAAGTCAGCAATGTATTGTTTTCGTGTTTTAATTCTTGTTCTATCGCTAATTCAAACATCGTTTCCTTTTTTTGTTTTTTCTTTATTTTTACAATTTGGAATTTTAATGATCGACAATTCTGTTTTTCAATTCTACTCATTAATATTTGTATTTTATTTAGCGTACAGAGCAGCTGATTTCTATTTCTAATAATATCGATATTTATAACGGTTCGGACGGCGGGCACCGATATTGATTTTTAAATAATTTTTCACATTAGCTACGTCGTCGGTTTGGACTTTTAACGGTTTTAACGTCAATAAACGAAAAGAAAAAAAATCGATTTCGATCTCTGCCTAACACACACACACGAATAGATAGAACGTAACGATCATTGTACGTATATGCATTAGGAGATACACACGGTAACGATTCATTAAAAACGATAACGAATCGTAAAAACGACAAAAAAAAAAATAATGGAAAAACACGATCGCATATTACAACGATTAATTTAATCTCGTAAACGGGCGCGTATGACGACGTCATAATAAATATATGCGCATTGCGTCCCGTGGAGATCTGACAAATACGATATTTTTTTTTTTTTTAAGTTTTGTTTCGTTTTTCAAATAATAATAATTTTACGCTGTAATAAACACATTTTCAATTTTCGTTTGGTTATTATTATTATTACTATAATCAAGATACAGACATTTTGTAAATATAATTTCTAGAAAAACGTCAGTCGGACTTTTAATTAAGTTGCGTCGTTAATTTTTAAACAATTTTTAAAGTTTTTTTAAATAACTTTTTTTCTCGTTAAATTGATGTTACTCAGTAAGGTCAGGGTGAATTTATATACATATAAAATCATTTCGTCGGCAACCCGAGTTTACTCGTATCTCGTACAGCTCTCGTTGTATTGAATTTAATTATATTTATTACGAATAACAGTTATTTTAACATTTTCGTAAAAAAAAAAAAAAGTTTAACAAAATTCTAATATGGAATTTTTTTATTTTGAATTCATTTATAAATACATTATTTCTATTCGTAGAGTCGACAATACAATAATTTAATATTTTATAGCGCGAGATTCTAGTGATTATTATTATTATTATTATTATTATTACGTAATAGTGAAAAAGTGGCGATTCGCTAAATTTCAATGAATTACTCGTCCGAAGCTGATTATAGACTTTTGCCGTTACTGATATAAATTTAAAAGCAACGCGATAAATCGAATTACATTTGTTCTTAAAAACCATACTGAACAGAGTTTCGCGGTTAAATCTGTCACTGTATAATTTTCCGAGCCGCGTTTTAACAACAAGAACAGAAAAAAAAAAACTATACCGAGAAAATCGAAAAAGATCTCTCCGAAGTACCGGCCACAGAAAAAATCGTTTTAGGAATATAACATTATAATATAATCGAAGCTTCTCCAATAGTAGTACAGGAAAAGTTGTACGCAGAAAAAGAAAATCGTTATAAAACCAATATTCTCATTTTATATAACCGTTACCGTTCGGAATTTTTAAGACTTTTTAAAAAGAAAAAAAAAGAAATATCAAACAGAACAAAAACGCTATATTAACGGATTTATATCGATTGAACATCCTGTACACGTAGTTCGCTCAAACCTGCAAGTGTGTACGCACATAAATAATACATATAATACGACGTATAATGTATACACTTTTGAAAGAAACAAGCACGCACGTCATTCGGCGAAAACGAACGAGTTGTTTACAGAAAAATATAGGAAAAAAAATACGTATACATAGTTCGAAACATATTACGTGTATCAAATGTACGCGTTTTCAATGGTACTATACACGAATTTCCGATTCGTCGATTTCCACGCGATTCTGTCTGTTCGGTCTAACAAACGTTTGTGCGGAAATAGAAAACGATTTTCTCACGGTTTTTCGTTTGGAAAATAAATAAATATCGCGCATTGCTGTATTGACAGCATTGACGGCGAAACGACGAATTTACAATTTACACTACGAACGTACAATAAAACACGTATAAATAATAATAATAATAATAATAAAATTCGGCGAACGAAATCGCCGTATCTGCAGGAGACGGAGTCTGGCCGCACATTTAACCGTGTACGGTGGACCGGTCTTTTTATGTATTGCAACGGTTCCTAACGGACCGGTCCTGTTGGCTAAAATGTCAATGAACATTTATTTATTTTGATACATTTTGAAGAAGAAAAAATTCGGACCGGTCCTGGTGGCTAAATGGATGGCCACTGCAACACGATAATATATCGTTTTTTTACACATAAACCAATAATGTTTTCAGGACACTGCAGGAAACTTGTTTATAAAAGAAGAAGCGTTTTATGTAATAATAATAATAATAATAATAATAATAAAAACGGTAATAAAATGACATTTTCAACAACAACAAAAAAAAAAAATTATTATATTAAAAAAAATTATTGAAATCCATTAATGTATCGTTACACTGAAAACACGAATAATATCCGAATAATACACGGTTTTTATATCCGATTGATTATTATTATTATTATCAAATTTATCCGTGCGGAAGGTCATTAAAAGAACGTCTAACACGTGTGTATTATAAAGATATATTTTTTTAAAGTCTTACTCGGTTATTTCAAATGATACAGTTACGGCTGTTTTGCTCTGTAATTATAACACATTTTTTTCATTCAATCGATATAAACGGTTTTTGTAAATGAAATCTGTAGAAAAATATAACTTTTGAGTTAATTAAAAAAAAAAATTGTTTCATTCTCGTAAAAATATTGCTGCATACATCACTGTTTTGTGTACACTGTTTGTGCGTGCATTATGTATTTAGAGTAGACGACAGAGAGAATAGAAAAGTTGTATTTTTTTTTTTTTTTTTTTGAAAACGATCTAAAATATTTAGTGCCGCAAGTAGAGATCATTGGCAGTTTTATGTTCAACGTCCTGTCACATACAAAAGTATACAGGTAAACTAATAATATACAACGTTTTCGTATAATTCGCGATAAAGTGAAAAAAATGTAATAAAATTAAAAGAGAAATTTACCGTGAAACATTATTGTACCGGAACTCGGTTTTAAACATATTACTATAAACGCATAAGGTTTCGAGTCTTGCGGTTTAAGTGTATATTTACTCGCGATTCGCTTTATTTTTTTTTTTTTTTTTTAGTATTTATACACTTGGATTTATATCGTCGTTAAACGATATTTTGACGAAATTAATCTCGGTGTCGCTGAGCGCGTTTATTGTCAATTGATTTTTTTTTTTTTATTTATTATTTTATCGATAATGAATTACGAATACGAAATAATAAAAATAACAATAAGAATAACGGCGATTCCCGCTGTTCACGCGATGTTATACATTAATTATTATTCGTTCGAATTTCGTTCGCGTCGTGAAATATATAAAATAATGCGTTTTCCGTTCGCGAAATATCCGAATCCGATTCGGTTTCGCGAAACAATTTAATCGTACAAAAACGTCGTCAATTATGTTTTATACGAGATATAAAACACCGTACGCGGATACGTGTTTTCAGTTGGCCACAAGAAATCGCTCCGATACTTTACTCGCATACGTATTATAAAGTACGTACTCAAGAGGCGAGGGCCAGCGTCGGCTATGGTCAGACTAACGTTACGAACACGACGTAACACATTACGACAAAGAAAAAGGGGGAGGGTGAAGGAGAAAAAAAAAACGATTTTCAACTGAGCAAATGAAAAAAAAAAAAACCACCTAACAATATCTTATTATTATTACACACATATTGTGTGTGTGCGTGTGTATTATTATCACCATCATCGTCATATTCGGTCGGTTATCGTTACACAAAAGGAGAGAAAAATCCTTCGAGCCATTACACACACACACACTATAATACTGCCTTGAAGCTGTGCACCAGTCCGCGGCACAACGATAATAGTCGGTACGAACGAACGAGTATACCAAAGACGACGGTCACGATTGTAAAATATATATAACTTATAACATTGTATTCCGGAACGCGGGTACCCGTCGAGTAACCTGCACGGATTTTCACCGTCTCCGCGGGAATTCGACGAGACTTACACAATAGCGTACAAACGATTTCCGACACGTTTTAATGGACAACGTTCGCGGCGCGAACACACGAGGTATTTACAAGTGAGAGACGCGATTTTCTCATTGCCTACAAAACAAAACCGCTCTACGCGAATTTCGACTTGTTTCCCTTTTTACAAATCCGCCGTGCTACCGATCGGTTTCCGCAACAATTTTTTTCAAAATCAAAACGGCGCTTGAAATCATCGAATCAATCCAATAGGCGACTAGCCGACACCGAAAACGGTCAAACGGCCTAGCGCGAGCCGGCGGCTAACGAGGTCCGGATCATCCGGACGGGAGATGTCTAAGCAGAAAAACCAACGTTTGAAAACCAACGCGTTAAACAATCGAATATATAAAATACGTATATATAAATTCGAACGTTTTGTAGAAAAAAGAAAAATCGTGACTTCAGGCTCGTTTTTCGTATAAAAGACAAATAATTTCCCCTCTTCAAAGAAAACACCGATCGATCGATGTGAATATAACTCAAACGGTCCGCACACGCGCTTCGTGAACTGTATGTTATTAGAGACTATATTGTTTTGTACGAATCGTTTTTGTTTTTTTTTTTTTGCGTTTCGCGATTAATAATCGTTTTTAATAATAATCGGGTAACCCCGTTTATTCAATCTTTACAACTAAGAAAATCGTCGTTTTTTCTTTTCTTTTCGGCCAAAGAAAACACGTTTTGTACACGTGCACGGCGCCATTGAAACGCTACGCGATATTATTTCGTCGACCTGAATTTTAATATTATAATACGCCTCGCTCGGATCAGTATCGCGTAGATGCGCGTGTACAGCAGGGATTATACGGGACTCCTTTTCCTTCTTCTTATGACGGACAAAAACACAAAAAGGAAAAACACGTTTTTCGAAAAATCAATCGAATTACTCGCTACACGCGTCGCAGCAGCAGTACGCATAATATATAACAAAACATATTATTTTTTTTTTTTATAATTTATATCGCGTATAAGTACCGCGCAAAAAGAAACGCGACGTTCGTATAATAGCGACACGAGAGGTCCTCGAGTTGGCGTCTCTTTGGGCTGCAAGCGAACGAAGAATCTTTCGGAATCAAAAGATCCGTTTCTCGTCCGTCGCATTATATCCCTGCGGACCGTGTACACACGGAAATCGTGATAATATGTTGCACTTATATAATATCGCGTCGTTGTACACAACAAATTCTATACCGAGCAAGAAAATAATAGACGGGAGGAAATAAAAATTGATATACAGACACAACGGACGAGAAATCGGTACCTTTATATTTTCGTACGCGGAGGACCACAATGAATCATCATCTGCAGATGACATTGTTGATGATCATTGTGATTGTCGTTTCAGGAAACGAGGGTAGAATTTAAAATATTGTTATTATTATCAAGAAAATCGTCATTATTATTATGATGTCTTTATACTTGGAATTCGCGACCGAATCGTTGGTGTTTACATTTTGCCGGGAATTTATAGATGGACAAGGATAGGGATGCGACAAACATGACGACGAGGCGTGTAACGTGAAAAATGTTCATTGGTTGAGAGTCGCGAAAATGTTTCCGACACATCTTTCGGCGCGTTTAAATTATTTAAAACGAATGCGTTAAAAAAAAAAAAAACTTTATACGAATAATTATTATTGAAGTCGACAAAAACGAAATACATTTTTTTTTTTTTTTTTTGGTCAAATGCTGTCTCCTCAAATGATTTCGTGTGCGATTTGTGAATATCTTCCATTGCGTTCCAGTGTTATCGTACACGACCTACAACAACGACACATACTTTTTTTCGCCACCGATCGGTTATATATAGATATATATATATATATATAAATAAAAAGAATATTATAAAAAGAGGAATTTTTTTCCCAACGGAACACACACCGTGTGTTTTATTGAAATTCTCGTCGGACCGACCGAATTGCTGCGTTCGTTTACGCGCTCGTATACGCCGGGGATTCGAATAGTCGGAACGCGGGAAAACAGAATATAAAAGATACAATAAAACGTGTTGTATATATATTTTTTTATTACTATTATTATATAGAGCGTTTCCTTATGGTACGGCTCGGCCGAAAACAAAAAAAAAAACGATAAAACGTTTTATAATACGGTTTTTTCTCTGTGCTCGCGGCGTTCTATACGCGCACGCCAACCTATGTCGCACCAAGGGGACGAGACAGAGCCCAATAAAACGTACGTACTACACACATTAAATATACAAATTCGCCGGCGGTATGATGAATAATAAATAAACGCCGCGCGTTTATTTCCGACGTAAACCACGTGAATTTATTAATTTCTTTTTCCTCGCTCCGAGTCCACACGTTCGTCGAATTCGTCGCCACGTCAAATCGATTATTTGAACAGTATGTAATATAATAATAATGTACTCACCGGCTAAGTATAATACACGTCGTTCCGAGTGGGTAATTAAAAAAAAAAAATTACAATAGTGAAACGCGCGTGCAGCTTCACAGCTGAACATTCCGTTTGAAAACGAAAAAACAATTTGTTTGTCTCCAGGTGTCGTTTGTATTCACCAGTACAGTGTTAAAAGTGAAAATTTTAATGTCTTGAAAATTCTCCTCCACCATCTTATCAGCCATCGCTGTATTTTTCCGTCGTACCAACGATAAATAATTAAATTATTTCTAGCTGTAAATGAAAAGTGCGAACGTGGAGAAGTTCAGGACGAAAGACATGCCGATGATCGGCCAAATCTTAATGCTGAATACACTACGGAGGACATATAGAATGACAATGCCATACAGTTGGCAGAATATTGGGATGAGGAGATATAAATAGAGTAATACGTAATAAGCCACTATGACCGGACACGACAAGAAGAAGAAGAAGAAGAAGAAGAAGACCAAACACTTTCTTTTTTTTTTTTTAATTATAGAAACGCGTCGTAAAATAGACAAAAAAATCTGTTAAATTTATAACGTTTTGGACGGCTTGTTTCATCGCGTTTTATTTTAATCCAATTGTTCGCATGCCGCGGTCTGGCTTGAACGATTGAACGTGAGGTCCAAACACAACAAATAAACTGCACTAACGATGATACGCTACGGTACGGTGAAGTCAGTATTTCAATAAAATAATTGTAAAAAACAGAGTCCGACAGATCGTTGTCGTGTCGTGAACATTTGAAGAGGGATACGGTAAGACATTTGTTTGGAAAAAAAAAATTTTTTTTGGTACCTCCGTCTCCTCTCAACGACAATTCCACGCGCTGAAAAACGATACGAATTCGTTACTGTAGCAGGTTAATACGCGCGTTTTCGTACACGGGGCGTTTCGATAAAAAAAAGAGTGAAACCGTCGTTTAACTCGGCCGGAGAATTCATTACACACGCGATTACGAGGTAATAATAATCATTTATTCCGCCGTCGAATAACGTATTAAATCATTTTATATATATATTATGTTGTTTGTAGTATAATATATTATTATTTCTCGTCTCTCCCCCGTGTCCCGGAGCAGTACGCGCTTATATTGCGTGTAATTACGCTACTCGCCGCGGTCTTCCGCAGCGTCTTTAATTATTTTTTGATTACTTCGATTTGAACGGATTGAAAACGAATTTATACGAAAATAAATACAATGCGCGCCGTGCAGGGGGACGGGGCACGTCTTCGCGCACGAACAACCGAATTACTTATAATATATGGACGCATTCGGAATAGTAGGCGCGTCCTGCTGAGCGCGGTCATTTTTGTACTCGTTAAATTTTTTTGAAGTAGTGATTACACAAAAAAAAAAAAAAAACCACGAATCTACGAATTCTACATAAAAAATAAAAAAAATCGTAACCATACGAAAATACTATAAATTTATTATTATTTTCTCTAAAAAAAATAAATAATAATAAGAAAACGGTACAAAAATTAATAGCATTCTCGTTTGTTGAATTCGACACGGACTTGTTATCGAGAAATAAAAAAGCTCAGCGAGCGATGAAGCAATTCGTGAAGTATTCGAGTTAGAAAAAAAAAACACATATTTTACCCGATATAATTGAATATTTATAAATAATATATTTCGGCGTACCATAGTCGTTTACAAATTTAATTTTGTTTTCCTCTTTCTCTCTCTCTTTCAGAAACGATTTCGACAATCGAAATCCGCCAGTCGAAAACGAGTGTATTAAGACGACGGCGAATGCGGTAAAAATGTATAATACCGCATTTTTACTCATACGATTATATTGTACGGATCGGCTTTTTTTTTCTACCCACTGCGAACCGTCGTCGTCGATTTGTCATGTTTCACACTCTTAAATATTACGTTTTATCCTCGTGCGTGTCGCGTCGATTTTCCCCACGGGACAAACATTAAAGACATACAAATAAATGAGACATTTCGTTGTTAAAACAAATTTTTTTTATTAATTACATACGGACTGTTTACATACGATCATTTCTTTTTTTCCAAAAACAATATTACACGTGGTAAAATCGTTATAAATAATATTGCGCATCGGTGTCCGGTGGTCAAAATGAAAACCGTTCTCGTTGCACAGCTCGTTTTCCGCTCACCAATTTCCACGATCCGATATTTACAGTGTGTACACCGTATCGGCGCCTGGATCCGGACGGTAACTCTGTGAAATAATTAAATTAAAAAGAAATAAACCGCTCCGTATAGTGTTAAAAAAAAATTATCGCGAAAACGAGTACAGGAGGCGAGTTCAATTCGGTGAGCCACGTAATATTTGGACCCGATCAAAACGATACGGGACACAAGAATATAAGAGTAAAAAATGAGGAACGGAAGATCTTAAACATTGTTAACAGTCCAGCTCGCAATATTCGATTCAATAACGTTTGTAAGACGGCAGTACATATCGGATACATTGTTCGTTCGATGAAGAGAGCACAACAGGGATAAATTGACGAATGAAGAGCCAATTCCTATTTAAAATCGATTTCTAACACATTTTATTATATTAAAAGGACGAAAAAAATTCCGAGGAAGGGACGATTATCACGTCACTTCTCTCAGAAGTCTGTATTCAACCGGCTGTGCGTGTGTGGATAAATCTAGGAAGTGTCTAAAAAGGAGAGGGTAATTTCATTATTATTATGTATAGACGCGTTACTTTGTTTAGAGAATAATATTCAACTTATCCCTCCCCCCACCACATGCGCATATGGATAAAGTATTCATACCATAGTAAGTAATCGGATATAAAAAATCCGAGAAAAAAAAAATGTCACTTCTCTTTCTCGAACGCACACGGTCACACGACGACCGGCGATCGAATAAAATTACATTATAAACGATTCGTGTCGTGAACTGAATATATTATAAATTTGTGTAATCGAAACTCTGTGCAGGAGATCTTTCTACTCTCTCTCTCTCTCTCAGATCCCTTCGAGTATCTCGCGTACGTGCGGAGTAAAAACGATCGTATATATAAAAAAAAAAAAAAAAATGCGTACCACCAATTTTTATACGTACCACCCGAAATAAATTATCACAGACGACGTTAAAAGATGCGTACAGATTAGAAAAACGGTGGACCGGTTATCATTATAATGATGCGGGTACACGATGGCGTGGTGATATATTTTTTTTTTCACGGATTTCTCGTGACGATATTTTTTCTTGTCGTCGTTTCGAATGTCGCACAGCCGCCGAGATCTCGCCGTTCAAACACATGTAATTTACATTCCCGCCGAAATCGTCTCGGTCCGCTTGCCTCTATTTCACGTTTTATCACGTGTATAGTTTACCACTTTCGTGGTCCCCACGCGAGTCCTAAATTTTTCGAGACACTAATACAACTGATCCGATCTTACCCGAATAAAATCATACGGACACCAGTACCCCGGAATGAAATTATAATATTGTTATGTTTTTAATTTAAATGATAATTTTTATAACTATTCTTTCGCGCGTTTTTTATTCTTTTTTTTTTTACCAAACGTTTTCAAAATACTTTGAATTATTATAACAAAAATCACGATAGATTATTATTATTATTATAATACGAATCGACACAATATATTAAACGCGAAATTCTTTCAACGACGGATTTAAGATATTGTATTATACGTCCCGCGATATTTATTGAAAATAAAATATTATCGTTAATACAAAATAGTAAAATTTCTTGTCTCCCTTTACGGCGAATTCGTCGACATTATCGAATCCTACCGTTATTTCAAAACGCATTAATAAAATTGGCGATGGAGAATACGTTAGTTCAATTTTCTGCAGTATTTGTTTATTGTGACGTACGAAAAAAGCGCAAAGTCAAGGCAAATGGGCCTGCCTTTGGCTTTAACGCAAAAAAAAACATTTATAATATTACATTATGTTTATATCGAATTTTTTTTGTTGTTGCTATTTTTGCTTTGTACGTGTCGTCGAATTGTATAGAAAGCATAAGATTATAACCCGTTCAGGTGTTTAATTGAAAAAAAAAATATTGTTTTGTTTCTTATTGCAAAAACTTTTTCCGTTCTTTTCTGGATCGTCGAGGCACGCAGTTACCATAGATCATTAAGTATCACGCGAGTGGTAAACGTCATAATATAGTTAAAACGATTCACTGGGTGGAATCGTTGTCGGTGACTGGCCGTAGAGACGCGTAACAACAAAACACCAAGATACGTTTTTACTGCGAATTTTAATGGAACGTATAATCAACAGTTTTAAACCGTACCGTAGTCACCACGGTCTATTGGTCTTTTTCCGAAATGACGAAATTATCAATAAAATTAAAACTATATACACGCGTTCGACACGTGAGACGAGCGACCGAGAGAGATCGTACGATACGCCGTTTGTCGAAAATTGAAACCGATTAAATTGGCATCGACGAGTTATGATGATCGCGACGAGTTTATTAAAATGTATCAATACAACCGCAACGGTAATTATGACTATACACATATCATTTTATACCATTTATCTGAAATGTTTGAACGATCGTTCGTATAAT
This sequence comes from Chaetogeoica ovagalla, assembly GCA_032441825.1. NCBI lineage: Eukaryota > Metazoa > Arthropoda > Insecta > Hemiptera > Aphididae > Chaetogeoica > Chaetogeoica ovagalla. The sequence continues at coordinate 801,426 of CM063726.1, forward strand.
AATCACAATAATATAATATATAGTCGAAAATCGTATGGAAAAATATCTAACAAAACGCGTATTTAGAAACTGTTCATGAAAAACTGAACGGACTTTATCATCAAAACACGCTGCGGTGACGTTATTATAATAATATATAACGATAGCCGAACGGTTTAAACAGTTTAAACAATAATTCCCGTGTAAAACGACACGCGTATATTTATGTAAAATGAAAATATTCCATAGCGCCCATTAGTATATATAATATATGTGTAAAAAAAAAAATTACTGATTATGGGAAAAGAGAACTCCCCTCGCCCTCCCCGTTAGCTACGTCCGAGTTACACGTGGAAATATTCGATTTTATTTCTATATAATTTTTTTTGTTTTTCAAACGATAGTAAAAAAAGTATAATAAATTGAAAAAAAAAAAAATTATTTTTTCCCCCCAAATATAGTTCGCGTGTTTTTTTGTTCTCTCGACAAACATCCGTTATTCTATAATTTCTATTTTTCGTACGACGTACGTTAAATTCGTCACAATCCCAGTGCCAAATAACGCGCAACTACGAGCCGTCGCCCACTATTCGTTACGCGTGTCTGCGCCGTGTGCCGCGTGACGCGCACAGAATCCGTGTATTCGAACACGCCAAACGTTTTATAAATTGGGATTTCGCCCTTTGACGGTGGCGCGGGATGTGTCCCCTTACTTCTGGTATAGTCCCCGAAATTGGCCCGTGGTGTTTATATATTGTCGAAAAAGAAGAATTTAATAATGACAATTGTCGAGTTGGAGAAAAAAAAACCGGCCGTTATCCTTCGCTTTTCACGTTTACGCAAAAGTTTTAAACATAAGAACGAGCTATTTCTCTCTCTCTCTCTCTCTCCTTTTTCGTCGCATTTGTCCTCTTCGAGTCATTTACGCGTTATTTACCGAGTTTTGTTCACGGGCAGTGCACAAAATCAATTGTCTCGTATATCGTTTTAGCGTTTAATTCACGTCGATTGCGATACACGACGATGTGGAAAAAATTAAAATCAACGCGACGTATTGTATAATTATTATTTATTTTTTATACGCGAAATGTCAAAACGGCGCGTTCAACAAACTCGGCGCGTTCGGGAAGGAAAAATAAAGAGCAAAACGGATATTTGAAGGACGATTTCGGAAGAATTTCGAGAACAACATTCGCGGCTCGTCGTTTCCCCTTCCGTATGAAAAACGATAATTTTTTTAACGGCGTGTGTGGGAGGAAAACGACCGCGATTCTTATTGGCAAAAAATGTGGTTTCAAACAGCTCGTTACCGGGCGTTTTAATAATAATTTATTTTTTATTTTTTTTGTATATCCGTTAGCCGAGGCGAGTAATTAACGGGCTCGAGGGAATGTATCGAATCGTACGGGGGGTGGAATACGTTTCCGAGACTCGAGGACGATTATTGGCGCGAGCACCGCGCGTCGTTGGCTGTAGCGGCCAAGCCCCGGCGGATTGATATAACGCGCGCTATAAAATCGTTCGGTTTGGAGCAGCCCCGGCGGCGACGGCGAACGAAATACACATTTTTTTTTTTTTTTTTTTTCGTTCTCGTACAATTGCCGGTAATCGTCGTGGGGATAATTTATCGTTATTGGGCACCGGCGATTTTTTGACGACCGACGTCGTTTTTAGAAACGAGAAAAGAATAGAAAAAAAAAAAAAGAAATAGAGAAGATAATCGGACGCTTTTGTTCTCTCTCTCTCTCTCGTTCACTTTTTCTGTGTACCGCGCGGGACGAATTCTCTCGCACGCGCGCGCACACACACACACACACACAATCCCCCGGTCACGTATTTCGCCGCCGTCTTCGGTCGAGACCGTGACGCGAAACACACGAAATTTTTCGAGTGGCCCTACACGAGTGGGAAGGGGGGGGGAGAGAGAGGGAACTCCACTTCGCCGTTATTGTATTCGGCGAAACGCCACATTGAGCGGCCCCGAGTGTGCGCCGGGTTAAGGTGGAGGCATTTCTTTTCGTCCGACCGTATTGCGCGCGCAGCGGCCGTATTTCGAATTTTTTTTTTCTCGCTCCACTCGAAATACACACGCTATCGATTTTCAATAGAATATTATTTATTATACGTTATTAAACAAGGCCGGCGTCTGTGTCTAAAGGATCGTATGAAAAATCCATTTACGACCCGTAAAATATACGGGGAAAAAATCCCATTAAAAACCTACGAAATCGTCATTATTTAGAAGTTCACTTTACCATCCGAAAACATTTATATATAAATAATTCGAGTAAATTATCGATTCATACAATAGTTTTTATTAATTCGAATTCATTTGATGTTGCGTGTGAAACGACTAATGCATCATCTTATCGCATTATATATTTATGTGTGAAATGCGCTTTTATATTTCTTATTTACACTTTTTCTCGACTTTTTACGGGGATTTTTTTTTTTTTTTTTTTTTACAATCGAATTCGATTCGCGAATTTCCCATTACGAGTGAGAATAAAAAGAAAAACTTACGTAATATATGAGTGAACTCGTGATTTCCCCGTCTGTTGTAGAATACTTTTAAAAATTCCCCTATAAAAATAGAAAGAAAAGCTATGAATAATGGTAAAAAACCTCGAAATAAAAATCAATCGTTCTCGATATAACGGGAATCGCATTTTCAACCAGAGAAGCGTCACTTGAAACGTATTTAAGAAAACGTGAAAAAATGCCGAAGTCAGGCTTTAATACGGTTTAATCGTTTTCACATATACGCGTTTATAATGCGTGTATATCGTTTTTCAAAACAAACTCCAATCTCTTGTAGGATTTTTTTTTTATCTCCTCGACGTCAAATTGAATTGTTATTATAACGTTGCGAGCGCCGTTCCCGCCTATTCGAAAAATTTTATAATAACGATTGAAATTAAAAATCGATTGTTGAATACCAAAAAAAAAAAGAGAGAGAGAGAGAGAAAAAAGCCGAATGGGGAGATATACATGTAAAAACACGTCTTTGTACGCGTGTGTATCTCGCGTATAACGATGTGCAGTGATGCGAGCCGTCGTGAGGAGGCTGCGCGGAGGGAAGGATGAGAAAGACCGCGTTGGTCGGGGATAATTTGAAAGCAAAAAAAAAAAATTAATTTATCGGTCGGGTAAACGCGCGCGGTTACGGCGGTAAAAGGTGGTATTTAACGTCCGCGACGTGTAATTATTGTCGTATAAAAAAAAAATTGTTTTATTATTATTCGGCGTCTCCAGCAGTAGGCCAAGGCGGGCCGCCATCCCTAGGAACGTCTCGGCCCTCTCCCCGCACGGTTGGCCCGAACCGTCAATTTTACGACATCACATAAAAGTCTCGTAAAAAAGAATTTTAAATGTTGCTATAACACATCATTGCATACGAACAACGAGTCATGAAATTTGTTTTATTATTATAACGCGTGTTTAATTATGAATCAAACAAAAAAATAAATAAATAAATGGTTTTACTTCTTTCGGCCGCGTCAAGACAAAAAGACAAAAAACATTTAAGAAAATCGAAAAAAAGCGACGTAATAGTACAACGAAATTCGCTGTACGGAACACCTTGGGGGGGGGGAAGAGTGTTGTAGAATTATCGAAATTACGTACTCCAGTCGTACACGGAGCAAAAAAATAAAATAGATTGGAAAAAAATACACTGACAAACACGTTAAACAAACGGTTTCGCTCGGAATTAAAGTAAATGTAACCGGACGAATAATTTAAAACGCGGAACGATTATTTTTCTTTTTTTCAAATCGTACACAGGGCCACGGGGACAGATGTTAACGAATTTTTTTTTAAAAACGTCTCAGCCTAGCTAAAAAAAATTAACATCGCGTACGAATATAAATAACGAATTTTTTTATTTTTGTGGCTTTTCTATTTTTTACGATATTTTTTTGACGTTTCAGTGTCTTTTTTTTCTCTTATAATTTTAGATCGTTCATTTTTTATACCGTTTTCACAACAATCGACGCGAAGTTTACGCAATTATATTTTTTCCTACAATAATTATAATTAAAAAAAAAAAAAAAATAATTTAAACAGTTTCAAAGGTATTTTGTTATTTTTTTTTTTTAACGAGATTAGATTACATTTTTTTTTTTTTGGGAGGGCATTTTTTCACGTTATAAACGCATTTCTTTTTTTTAGTGACTAAACATCCGGGCCCGCGACTTATTCACGTACACGCCGTGCGCACACGTTTGTAATACGATAGCAAGTGTTCACAGAGTACGACGCTGGTTCGCGTGTACGGGTATCGAATTAATTCCGTTTTGACTTTTTTCTTTCGTTCTTTTTTTTTTTATTCCTCTTTGTCGAGCGTGTATCACGTTTCCACAGCACTCGTACGCCGAACCGGTAAATCCTTTTTTTATGCCGCGGCTGTATAAAATTAATGCTACGTTTATGCATTTCTCGTGCGTTCCGCAAAACGAGCGCACTTATGTATTATAATATGTAATTTTTCTTTTTTTTTTTTTTAATTTGATAATTTGCACACGAACGGTTGACGACGGAGAGTGAGATAAAAGACACGCGAGCGAATATACACCGGTTCGACGACGAAAATGTCACGGGTTCGAAAACCGGTGGAGAGACTGGACTTGGAGACAGAGAAAAAGATTTTAGCGAAAACGGCGCACTTGCGGCTTGACGTCCTTAAATGCCATTGGGCGTTTCGAATTCGTTACGAAAATAAAATGTAAATTTAAGAAAAAAAAAATCCGTTTTTCCACTCGTGTGCACAATGTTTTTTTTTTTTTTTTTTCATTAACTTTTTTGAATTAATTCCGATCGTTCCGAATGTCGACGATACGCTCGCGTGTTACATTTTTTACACGTTATGAGAATTCAGTGACGGATTGTATTGGTGTAGTCCCGGAGGAAAAAAATGACCGACTTCTCGGTTTTCGCACATTTTAACGGACGGGGAAAAAAATCCGACTACGCCGTCGTCGTGCGTGGGCCCGTGGATGCAATTATATGAAAAATTTGAAAGAATCGCGCCCGGCATTCGTCGGAATCCGTTTGAAAAACGTTAAAAGAAAACACGTTTTTTCTCGAAAGATTTAATTAAATTTCTTTTTTTTTTTCTACTCGCGCGAACTAATTGAAACGCACAGAAACGCTGCTACAAATTCTTTCGCGCCGTTGAAGAAATCTCGTCGAAATTTAAAAAAAAAAATACAAAAACGGAACAACGCAAAATGTACAGAAATTTCTCGAGGCGTGACGCGCACGGTCGGTGATGTGATGTGCAAAGCGGGGGAGACTGGCTCTGTAGTGTGCCGTTTCAATACAATTCAACAATAACGCAATGATGGTGCATAAATTTTTTACACTTTTGTTTTTTAGATCCGAATTGACAGTGGAACTCGTGTTATATAAATATAAATTAAATAAATATAAATATAAATTCGCAGTTTCCGCGTTTCACGCTCAATATTGTAATGTAAAAGTCGTTTTTTTTTCTTTCTAGTAACACACTCCGCGAAAGTATGTTTATGGATTACCACACGCGCTTACTCGACTGCGGTTACAGGTGAAAATTGTTTTTTTTTTTTCAAATAATATTAAAATACTAGACAAATCTATAGGAAATTAATTATCGTTTCAGTGGGGAGAGATAAGCAAAATAAAATCAAACGCCAAAAAGTGTATTTAAAAAAAAAAAATACGTATAGTTTGTTATTGTTTTTAACTGTAAATCACGAGATTTTAAAGGACCGGAGACCAAACGCATACGCGACCGATTATTGTTATTAATGGACCAATATTTTTTTGGAACAAAAATTGTCCATCTTTGCGCGGCGTCCGCGAGTCTCTAGAGCAGAAGTCCCCGACTTTTTAATCGCCGAGTATATTGATACTCCGCTTTCGTCGTCGATACCGCCGTAAAACTAAATTACGAGAATAGGAATTTTTATTTATTTTTTTCCCGATGACATCCAAAATGAAACCAGCAGTGTTCTTCTGTTTTTCGTCGAGCCGTCAGTGGATCCGTACACGTATGTCATCGCGCCGTCGATATGTTTTATAAAATCGGCAAATATCCAAACAGCATTGAATGTCTTGTTAACGTAATAACGACGAAATGAAAATTATAGCAAAAAAAAAGAAAAAATTCTTCCGCGTTTTGGGAACCGCTGTCGCTGCTGTTCCCTGATCTGCGATCGATCGCCGGTATCCCGGACACATCCGGACGATCGATTTGTCAGCGCGTCCGTGAAATCGAAAAACCGGGAATCGACTACTAATTCCCATCGATGGACGACGGCACAAAAACAATTTAATCGCTGTTGAGACGAAAGTCGGATTGCGTTCGATTACACTCCGCAGCGTGTGTCACACGCGAAATTTGCCCCGGGCCACGACGGCGTTTGCTGCCCCCGTACGCGATATTTATTTTTTTTTCGTTTTTTACTTTTCTAGTAGAAATTATACTACGAAATCAACCGCAAACCCGTTTGTATATCTACGCGTAGGTGGGGGAATTTTTTTATTTTCCCCCCGAAACCACAACGTTTCGTGCGGTTGTGGAAGAACAAAAAAAATAAATAAAATAAATACCACAACCGGCACAAAGACGTTATAAACTTAAAACGTCACGGTTGCGGCGGGGCCTTTTTGTTCGGGAAAAATCACGTATTCGTCCTTATTATATATATATATATATAACCGGCGGTTGTGGCGAAGGACGTGTGTGTGTGTGTGTGGGGGGGGGGGGAGCAGGACGCACGCATACGCTTGAAACGAACGGCCCGGAGCGAGAGAGAGTGAGAGAGAGAGAGAGAGAGAGAGTGAGTGAGAGAGAGAGGAATACCGTTTCGTCTCGCCGCTGTATAATGTGTCCAAGGTCGGATGTTATTTTTTTTTTATTTTTTTGTTTTCCATTCTTTCCGTTTTTTGGGTTTCGTCGCGCCGGGGTTTATCGATGATACACGACGTCGTAGCGCACAGAATCGTCATGCGACGAGACGAGCAGCGGGTGTATCCGCGACGCTTTTGAAACACATGACGGAGCGGTGTAACCGCCGTGGTGGTAGTGGCGGAGAAAAATCTATTCTTCGTCCGTTGCCCCCCCCCCTATCCACACCTCCCGTTCGGTACGCGACGAAAGTCTTCCTCCGCCTCCGGTACGCAGCCCCAACACACTCGAACGCCGTGCGTGTACAGAAAATATTACAATAAACATATTACGCACTCGGGCGAGACCGCAACGCGACATTGTGTGACGCACGCAATGCGGCACGTACAGTGTTTCTTTCGGACAATTTTCTCCGGGGTGGAGGGGGGGGAGGGGAATTTGAAAAAATCGGAGGCGTCATTTATATTACATCAGGAAAAATACATTTTTTGGTAATAATTACCGTTGTCCGTTATTTTATTATTATTGTGAACAAAATATTATTAAATGCACAAAATGTTTTGTATAACCTTTTAGATTTTTTATTTTTGGTTCTGGTGGGGGTTTTAACCTGACCCCCTCCCCCCCGCCCCCGTAAATACGCCACAGACAAATTTGTCTAATATTTGGTATTTCTTTACTATTCTTCAAATTTTCTTCCTTGGACATTCTCGATGTCTTTTAAAAAAAAAGGGGGCTCGGCCTCCCCCCCCCTGAAAGAAACACAGGGCACGTACCACCGGTCCACGGGGCCTGCAGCAGCAGCAGCAGTGAGTGTCCGACCCAGGGGCGTATTTACTTCATCCCTTAGGGGGGGGGGGCGAATAGAAAAAAGGGCCCGTCGAATCTGTTGCCAACTTAGAATTATCGAAAAATTATATAAAAATAATAAGTTTTAAATAAAAAAATGTTTTATGACATTTTAGTTTTAGTTCGATTAATTTTAGTTGTCAGTAGATATAGATACATACACAAGTATCTAGGGGGGGGGCGTTTCTCTGCAAACGTTAAACTTTAAAAAAAAAAAAAGGCGTTTAGATTATGAAAATCATCGGGCAACCGAAGACTAGATGTCTCAGAGGTATTGAGCATAATTTCCAATAGTAATTTTAACGCGTTCTTTAAATTTCTTCTTTTTTTTTTTTATACACAATATGATTTAATTATTACAATTACTTTAATAAGGTACTTTTTTTTTTTTAAAAAAAAAAAAATTTTCAACTTGAGTTCTTCGATAAATAATTACAAATTATAATATAATAACGCAATTGGGGATCCTTTCGATTGAATTACAGTTTTTTTTTTTTATATATATATATAACACTACTAATACGTTGTGTTTAATTACAAATCAATTTACTGGACTACTAATCGAATTGACTTCAACGAGTTAACTTGTATTGAACGTCGACTTCGAAGTCTGGCCCGCGGCGATTCACTGTATGCGCGGCAATGTGAAATATTCAGTCTAATACTTCCCCCCTGCAAGCGAATGTCATGCGCACACGTGTGCGCGTTTTCTGTAGGCCGAAGGGTTTTAGAAATCAAATTTCCGTTCTCGGTCGCGTCTTTTTTACGGTCCGAAACATACGGAAACACGCGAGAGAACACGCGTGATTCGGTCGATTGACAAAGATTTCGACGAGTTTGGATCTCGGAATCCGTGGAATCAATATACCGTTTTCGATACGTACGCATAGAAATATATATATATATTTTCTAACAAAAACGTTTTGTTTTTACAAGCATCGAATCATTGCGAGTTATATTATTGGCGTACGCACGTTTTGTACAGAAATTGAAAACATTGATTTTTTCTTTTTCTTTTTCCCCCCAAAAATGTGATTCGACATTTCTCAGACAGAGTCTCGGATAAATACGTCCGAGTGGTTTCTTCCTCTTTTTCCGCCAGTGTATGTCCACGCCGCGAACAAAAAAAAAAAATAAATAAATAAATATATATAACGCGTTGTTAAAAATCGTGCGCTCAAGCCTCCCACGGTACAATCGCGGCGCGAATGAAAAAATCATTTGCCCCGACACACAAATGTGCCCGCGTGAAAATCGGATGTGTTGTGTACGGGAACGAACGGCGAGAATTCCGAGAATTTTCACCCGACCTACCGGTAGCGACCGCCGCGCGAAAACTTTTCGACGGCGCGCGCGCGCTCGGCGTATTGTCGGCGGGGATGTCCGAGGGGTAGAGTAGAGGAACGCGCGTCCAAACGAGGGAAAAAATAAAACGAAAAGTCTCCTCGTCCCCGATGCGTTTTACCGGCGAGGTGAGCGGGCCCCTTCGACGATGATTAATACGTCTCTCGCGTGCGACGTGCACGTACGTATACGCGGAAAATAATCGCGCTCGGACGACGGCACGAAACTTTCGAACCCGCCGCGTGTTTCGTATTTCACGTTGCCGTTGAATATGCTCGGCGAGTGGATGTGGCGAGCGAGGGGGCGAGTACAGAGCAAAAACAAAAAACGACAAAAAAAATTTATGAAATTTCACTTATCCTGTAGCACACTGATACGGGGGGACCCGAGGGGTTATTATACGATTTAACATAAATAACAACAAGTCGTCCGACAATCAGAACGTACGCTTTTCAATTCATTCTCGTGTCGGAAAAATTCGACACTATTTCAATGCCCGACGTCGAAATTCCTAAACGTCGAATTATCGGGAAAAAAATTTTGAGCACTCCCTTCCCTCCCCCTCAAAAAAAAAAAAAAAAACGAAAAAATCGCGAGATGAGCGAAATGCCGTTTTGGAGAATTGAAAAACAGAGCGGAGTTCGCGCCGAGACGATTTGTCAAGCCTCCCGTCAGTTTTCGTTTCGAAAATCAATTTTCCGCGTTTCCCCGTGAAATTCAATGAGCGAAAAACATCCGCACACAACAATATTCAATTCGCTCGCGACGTTGTACCGCAAATATAATAATTATTGTTAATTGATCACTTTCATTTTAACGTATTTATTTATTCTTCTTTTTTACACGAACGTGACGTTTGAAAATAAATGCGTTTTACCCCACCACACGTATGCGCGCAGATTCCAATATTTACGGGCTGACCAAACAACGAGAAGAACCCTCCCGGGCAAAAAATAAATAATATTTTATTTTTAGTGTAAGCCGAAAATATTGACTCGCGCAAGTGGTACCAAAAGGTAAGAGAGTAGGGTTTTCGCTTTTCAACATTGTCGCGGAATTTTCGCCAAAGGAATATTTTCAACTTTTGGTTTGAAATCGAATCGATCGAATTTTGAATTTGCGTTCAAACAAGCTGTATCGAAATGTTGCTCGAACGAATCGTTCGATGCGCTCGAATAGTTAAATTGTAAATAATTTCTGATGAGCTCCTAGAAAATGCTCGCGGTGCACAGTTTGGGAACCGCTGTCGTATACGTTCAAAATTATGTTTAAAAAAATAATACTTCGTATATACTGTCAGGAAACAGAACTCCGCGCGATTATTTCCAACCGCGTTTTATCGACGCAAAAGCAAGAGTGGAATAAATTTAAACGCCGCCGGCACTAGATAACTCGTAACTTCAGTAATACGTAAGTATAAACACTACTATAACGCGATATTTCGTCCGGCTTAAAGAAAATCTTCAAAATATTTCCTAATACACATTGTTGGCGGTTGAACTTTTAAGTAAAACGAAAAACTACGAATTCCGTGGTGTGAATTTTAAATTTGTTCTCACTTCCTTAATACCGTCGTACAAACGCTACTCTATACGTTTTGAAAAACGTTTAAGAATATATCAACTAAAAACTTCGACCGCGTATATTATTGTTCGTTGCGAGTTTTACACAATATTATATTCCATACGGTGGAAAGAGAAAAAAAAAAATTTTTTTTCACACTTTACTATTAATATCATTTATTACATACCGATTAATGCATCACTGGATATAATAAATTTGCCGGCTTTTCTATATAAAAACAAAACTACGATAATCAATAACGCTAACGATTAAAACAAAAATAAACAAAACTCGAGGGATGCGATAGCATTCAGACTGTTTAAAATTGACAGGGAATTGATCAATATTATACGACGTATAATACACGCAGTATTATAACAAATCTCGTTTAACGCGTAATACATTATTTAATAATATTCGACAGCGGATATTACAGCAGTGAAGTGCGTTGTTGTTGTTACTCGTATTTTTATTAATATTATTCAAAGAAACGCAATCGAAAAATGTTTATACCATATTTTATAATCGTTTCACAGGCGTTTCTGTTACAGTAGAAGTATATATGTATAAAAAAAAACACTCGTATACGGTGTATGTGTATGCTTGTCGTACTTAGAGACTCACAGACGCCTGAGGCAGTTCAATAATAATAATAATAATAATTAATCACTTATTCAAAGTATATTTTGGCCTCGATAAGCTCCCAAAGGTTGCGAAACACATTAAATTTTTAATGATATTCTATTCCGATTACGCGATATAAGTTTGGACTTAATTCTGTTGTTGTTGTTGTTATTATTATTATTATTATTATTGTTATTATTATTATTATTGCAATCGACTGCCAAGGCGATTTTTTTTAATTCGTTTTTTTTTATCGAAACAAATTCTTCGTGCACACGCATCACTCGCCTATTATTCGTAATTATTGTAAATAATATTAAATTATCTTTATATTATTCACATAAACAGTCTATCATCGTACGCACAGTTGTATGCATATTTTGTAATATACACGTACGAAATCGTATTTTTTCATATTCTTTCGTGATAAGTTTTTTTTTTTTAATAGACTATAAATTATTCGATCGCCGAAATTGTGCGCACAACGTCCTTGGATAATAAATATTCAAATAGTTATAATACACGAGATTATATTAATTATAATTCGTATAACACGTCTATAAAACATTAGACGGGGTATTTTCTAACAGTATTCAATAAAAATTCTTCAAATTAACATTCGTAATTTTTTCCACGAATCCGCTACACATTGACACTGAATGAAACGAGATACGTCGATTTGATGTTATTATAATGTGGTACCGAGAAAATTATTCGTTTTTGTATTTGACGGAATATTTTTAAATAATAATACAGTTATAATCGACAACAATATATATATATATATTTAAAATCCTATACGATAAATAGTGAATTAATGAAGAACAAAATGAGAAGGGCGGATATTCGCCGCGCTCGCGTTGCTTCTTCGACGGAGATTTTATTTCGAATTCGAAAAATAAAAGAAAAAAACGTGTTAATCAATACGAATTATTACACACGTAAAATTAACGAATACGATGCGGATATTGTTTGGAGTAATACGCGTTATGAGATCTTAGAAGAGGAAAAAAAATTCGTTCAAACGCACGCGTCGACGACAGATTTTACGCGGGCTTCTTTTTTTTTCTTTTTTTTTTTTGGTTACTCTTAATATATTACGCTCAAACGGGGGAAAAACTACTGAGATACGGCGAAGAAAAACTTGTCAAATAATTTATGTATAATAAACGCGTTTTAAACGCGCGTGTCATATTACAGACGAAACTAAAGCGTTCAAAGACAAAATACGAAAATGTTTTTAACGCGTTAATATCGAACCAATTTCATATTCACACGTATCCATAATACACTTATTTATTGGATTTAATATGATTGAAAATTGTATGTAACCGTCTCCCGAAATATCAATGACTCGTTTTCATACGTATTTATAAAACGTTCGAACGAGAATTTTTCCCGTTCGCACTCTCACGAATAAAGTAGCAGAAAAAAAAACGTGTGTAATAAATATTAAATAACAGGTTACACGCCGAATTGGAATCGTCGAAAGAAAAAAAAAAACACAAAACAATTACTATTCGATTTTCGTACGCCAGGTTTGCGAAATCTATACGTATAAACTTTCTCCTTTCGGTTCTTTTTTTTTGTTTTTTGTTTTTGCTATACGAATACATCACGAACAACAATTGGACGGGTCCGCCGCAACGAGGAATAAATAATCGAATTTTTTTTTTTGCATTTCTAATAGAATACCACTCGTCGTTTTCAACGCACCAATACGATATTATTTTGAAGTGTGTTTCCCTGGAAATCGTAAATAACGAATATAAATATTCGTCATCGTACTGTTAGAAAAATCTAAATATTACGGAGAAATATAATGTTTATAAAAAATTCGTACATATACACGTATACGAGAAGGTACAATCGAGCCAAAGCAGTAATATGCAAAATAAATATAAAACGCAATAATTATTGTATTAAATACGTTTAATTAACACCGGCGGTTTCGTCAAAAAGGCCGTCGTCGGTTATACGAAGCAAAAGGAAAAAAAAAATACGAACACTGAACAAAGAATAAAATTGAGTAATAACGATACGATAAAAAAAACGTAGAATTTTAAAAGAAAAATAAATTAAAAACACCAAAGAAACTATGTATACTCATTCGTTAAAAACACTAAGGCACGTTATAAAATTGTTATCTAATATACATATATATATTATTTATTTAGAATAATATTTTTTTTAAATCCGTTTGTAATTCATTGTGTTTACAATATTTATATACGACGTATCATAAGGTTCGAATTCGCAATATTACTCGAACGACTGTTAATATTATTATTCGACGTAAAACTCTTGTGTAAAATGTACAATTGCGCGAGTAAATCGATTAATGTCGAATTAACGAATTTGAAACTCTCTTGATTTTGATACTGTGGCGGAACGGGAAAGTACAACGACAGATAATAAAAAAATAAAAATCAATCGGAATTATATACGGAGAAAAATCTATATTATAGTATAAATTCTATATTATAGTGAAAAAAGAAAAATAAATGTACACGGAGTTTCAAAATAAAAATGGCAAAGAAATCGTGTGCGTACAGTATGTGAACCGTTAGAAAAACCGCAAATACGGCATGTTGTATTGATATAAAATACTATTTGTCAAAATCTGTTCTTAAATATATTTGAAATGTTTTTAAACGTATTGTGTTCAATATTATATGTAATTCTTCCGGAACTCGATCTACATGATGTTGTTGTGACAGTGGTTTAAAATCCCGCGTTATTAGTTGACAACGGACGAGAAACGCGTAAAACTCATACGAAAACAATATTCTTGAAATAATATTTCGAATTAAATATTCGTATTATCCTCGAAAAAACAAAACGGCGAAACGACCGGGGAAAAAATGCGAAATTTTATTTTATTTTAAATATCGCGAATCGACTTATTCGTGATTAAAACGTTATTATTTTATTTTTTTTTTTAAGTATTTCGTCATTGACCCTGGTCACACAATTCATGCCACTCCCCTCCTCCCTGTCCATCGCCACATCACGCTACTCAGAAAGAATTTCGGTCCATCATTTGTACATCTTTCTTGACTTATCACCTTTAGATCTCTTTCCTCGCGACTTCCCAACACTCAACCACCATTCGAACTAGAGTTCATTCTTTTCTCCATGCACGTCCTGTCCTTGTGTCCTCGACTGTGTCAGGTATTTGGAGCGACCGTTTAAAACGTGTTCGTTTTTTCGAATGCTCCACTCCCACGCGATTTCATCCGCGCACGGTCCGAGAATTTTTCTTAATATTTTTCTTCCGAAAATCGGCAATATCTGTTTTGCTCTGATCATTACATCATTACTGCTGAAATCAATTGTGCGTTTTGTTCTTCCGCGATACACGCGTTACGCGAAATTCGAGAATTCGGATGTTATTTCGAAAAAGGCGTAAACGAAAACACACGCGAGTAAATATAGAAATAAATATTTCTTTATAATACACGAGTATATGGAATTTTTTCTTTTTTTTTTTTTTTTTTTACACTTTACGAGTACATAATGTACAGTTATTATTTCTACACATTTCTTTCGCGCATTTTTTTTTTTGCTTTTTATTCATTCCATTTTCTCTTTTAGTATTTCTTCGTTATTCGTGTCGCGCGGGGATAAGACGCGTGTGTCCCCCACCTGCGATACAATAATAACCGGACCGCGTAGTACAACAACTACAGCATCGAGACGAGATGTCGGCGGGAGTGTTTGCTGGTGTTTTTATTATTATTATTATTATTATTATTCTCCCTCGGAAACTGTAGTTATCATCGTCGACCGACACCGGATTACCAAACCACCTCTTTCGTATTATTATCCCGTGTATAACCCAATTACGGGTCCGGTTCGTCCCTACGAAAATAAAACGGAAAACCCGTTCTCACGGAGAACCGAGACTGCGGGACGGGAACAACGGGGGGACCCCTCTGGGGTTATATAATAAAAATAATAATAATAATACGACGCGGTTCAGTCTCACGTGACGTTACGTGTACCGGCGGCAACGCCATGCGATTGATAACTGCAGTAGGATTCGTTGTTTTTTTTTTCATTTTTTTCATTTTTTTTAGAGCGATTTATTAACCGACGGAGATACGACCGGAGAATTAAAAGAGAAAAAAGAGAACTACGTGAAATGCACGGCGAAAAAAAAACTGGGCGAAAAGGCGATTTCAACGGTGCTCGCGCTTTGATATTCATTTGCTGGAAGTCGGACGATTGGGGGAAAAACGGCCGAGGGAAATTATCCGAACGGATAAAAACGAAATTCCCTTTCGTTTCGACGGTATTCCGACGAAATATATTTCTAATCAAAAGCACCATCGCTTTTCGCGTCGTATTATAGAAGTTTTTTTTTTTTTTAATAATAATAATAATAATAATAATTCAACGTACTCCACCAACTCGTGTGAACGTGCGAGGAGGTGGTGGTAATTTTTTATATTCGATTTACGTCGCGTTGCGACCGGCTTAACTGCTTTTGGAAACCGAACGCGGCGGACTCGTTCCACGGCCGTTATTTATATGCGAAACTATATGAATATAAGAGAGAGAGAGAGAGAGAGAAGAGCGTTAACGCGAAGAATTCGCGAAATCGCGCGTTCACATCGGTCTAACCCCGTTAAAAACGTTAAAAATGAGATTTTCTGTGTAGTTCGTCTGTAAACAACACGATACGAAACTCTTACCCCCGAATAATGTCATTTCCCCTATTCTACGCGAGTGCGTTGAATTCACGGGCCTGCGGGAATAATAATACCACATGTACTTATCCGCTATCGAAACGACCGAGCTAATGTTTTATTATCGTACGTAACGATATTTTACCACATTCGCAGCCGGGTTCAACTGGCGAATTAAATTTTTTCTGATACGTTTAACAGAAATCCAAAAGCGAACACTTTCTTTTTTCTTTTTTTTTTTAGATAATGCCGTACTGGTTCGCTTAAAACTCGGCGTTTTCAAACGCGCAGGGACGTGTACACCGAGTCATACGTAAAAAATCGATAAACACAATTTACTTTCGATAGAAAGTCTATGTATTTTTTCCGGTAGTAAAGCCGACATTGTCGTGGAGACGCAGAGGAATTTCGATGGTCCCGAACGGACCGGCAAAGGGCCGAAGAAGAAGAAGAATCGATCGTATCTCCGGAAACGAGAAAACGAAATATATATAATATATATATATATATAAAAAATAATACAATCGTATATATTTATTTTTTCTTGTTGTTGTATAAAACGTACGTTTATTTTATTCGATTCCCCGTATAGCGAGACCCGACGGCACTCGTATCTACAAAAAATAAAAATTATATTATTACACGAATGATTGGCGCGTCGTCGTCGTCGTTTTTTTTACGACGGAAACGAAATGGATCGCGTTCGGTTCGTCGCCGTTGGAATATCAAATAAAAGAAAAGAAAACACAAGAAAACGACGACGGTATGGACGAGCATTTCGGTCGTTGCCGGCGTGTTTTTTTTTCGAGTTCGAAACGGACAAACGTATGAAAACGAGAAAAAATTGACAGACTACCAGTCGGATTTGAAATGTTCTTTTATTGCGTTTGATAGTCCGATTCTCGAAGAACGTTATGGGCTATTCAGCATCACGGTACGATCCTTAAGTGTGCAAGTTTTTATAAGAATAAAAGCATATGTCGCTTAAATGTCAAAGTCAATTATTTCGGGGGAAAAAAATACGAGTAGACATTTAAAACAACAATTATTTGATGATCTCGCTACGTTTGGTGTTTGAACCCAGTCTTATTCAAATGTTTGATTACACTGTGTTGTTAATTAATTTTATAATTAATTGATAACTATTGTTGATTTACTTCTTGTATTTATTGTGTTAATTTGTAAACACAAAATTAAAAATATATTTATATATGCGTTAATCCCTCCCTCCCCCCCATATTTTACCGTTTATATCCGATGAAACAACAATAACAATTACTGATGACATCCGTATCACTGAAAACTATAAGAAAAAAAAAATGGATTCTTTCCGTAATGTGTATCCACAGGGAACATCATACGTGTATTGTCACGAATTATTCGACCGAATATTTTAAATATTTTCTCTCTCTCTCTCATCGTTTTACTATTCGGAATACGCCCTGCAAATAATCCTGAAAAGTGTTTTACCCAAGCCTGGACGCCGTTGTAGGTTTTCGGTGTTCAAATAATATATATATATATACATGACGTGTGCGCGCTAACGTTTCATAAAAGATTCCCGTACGCGTTTTTGAAAATGTAAAATTTATTGTTGTATTGAGCGAACCGAATTCGTATAGAGTTTTCAAACGATCGCGCACGCGTATTATACGTATATCGTTTTATCGAAGCTTCGGCTGGAGATTCCGTAGGGAATTTCGGCGTTTTTTTTAGAACGCTTTATCGCGATATTTTTTCATCGTCGACCTGACGAAAATAACGCGCACACAAATCCTTTCCGTATGTATAGTATAATATTATATTATATACGTACACGTAATTTATACACATCGGACGACGATACACAATATGTGGTGTATACTGTCTGCAGTCTCGACGACAATGAATATTTAATTAAACTCGTAAAACGAGAGCATTCGTGCGATCATCCAGCATTGTGCCAACCGCCGCGGTTCATATCCGATTGCCGCCGCGCCGTCCCCTCTGGAATATATACGCATAATAAATGTAATACATTTTATGTGCGTTTGTGTACAGTAGTATTGTTCGCGCTCACAATAAGTGTATATATATATACAATATATAGCTGGTATATAAAAACGAAATCCACGCGCGAACACCGTAGCGTTCGTTTGTGTTACATAAATAATATAATATGGCCGGTGTTCGTTTATAGAGGATTCGGTCAGCCGACCGATTCGCGCGTAGCAGTGAGGTGGGAAAAGAAACAAAAAAATTCGAAAGAAAAAACTCGGTACGATTTCACACGACGGAGAACGATTGACAAATATATAACGGACCGTTTAATTGAACAGAAACGTTTGGATGTATAACAGAAACTTGTCCAGAAATATATGCAAGTGTACTGATAGCATTCAAAGCGTTCTAAAGAACATGATTTCGATCAAAGAAGGCGCGCACACACACGAGCAACCTAATCGCGGTGGAATTGTGGAAAAAAAAATCGTTCGACCTCCCGGACAGGATTTTCGTAAAAGCGTTATCCAGAACGACCATGAACACGTATTGCAACGAGTGTGAAATAACACAAGGGGACGATCAAATCGCGAGAAATAGCGCTCTGAATTCGCGAGTTTTCTCGTAAAAAACAAAAAAAAACAAAAAAAAACCACTCGTCCCTGTAGCCCCGACCTATGTGACTTCGTGCAGACTTCTTCCCTATGAGTGCCTAGAATCCGTGACGCAGGGATAATATAATCTGTCGAAAACATTAGAAATACCGTCGAACCGAAGAAAAAAGTACCCTATAACAATTCGTCGTAAATGTACTGTTCATAATGTTTTACACGCGGTATTATGCGCTAGAGGAAAACGTCGCGGTCGCATTGTTTTTAACATTGCTCGTTAAAAACAATATTTGATTTTTAACGAGACAATTAAAACTACGGACATTACACTATTTTATTAACGTAATAATAGAAAGAGAAAAAAAAATACTCATATTTAACGCGAGTAGTAAACATTTGAGCATAAAAAAAAACTATACCGCAGATGTATTAGTTGAAGACTACTGAATACTGTTGAAGACCTGCGTTCGCAACAATGAACGGAATCATAATATCATTCGGGAATTTAGAACGTTTCACGGGGATGGAGACCGCGCGGGGAAGAGGAGAGGGAAAGACGTGTGCATAGTACGATTCTGTAGCGAAGAGACGGACGGTTAAAGACGACGGACGCGGGCCGTGAGTACTAGTAGTGAAATGTCGATCCGAACGAATTGTTATGAATAGGGAACGGACTTTAATGTCTTAAAAAATAAGAAAAATGTCCTTAAAAAATACGACCTTATGCCTTAAAAAAATGCTTTAATATCAAAAAAATGCACTAAAAAACATTAAAAATGTTATTAAATTCGATAAAAACAAAATTTTGAACAGTTTTGTGTATGTATAATATTATTAAAACCTAAAACTTATAAAAAATTCATCATTATAAAAAATTTATCTTATAAAAAAAATATTTAAATATATACAATAAAAAAAACTTTTTTGTCTTCTCGCTTATCTTCTTTTTTAGCCTGAAAAATGTTTTATGTTAATTAATAATTATTAATTATAGAGTTTAAATGTATTTTTTATTTTATTTTTACCTAATTTATAATCTTTGTTACACTGAACAATAACATGATGCTTAATATTTTCAAATAAAAATCTTCTACGGTTATCAGTGAGTGATAGCGAACACGACTAACGACTAACGACTACGAGTACCTACCTACTAATAATCGGACACCAATTAGTTTTATATCGCGTATCGTAACGTTATCGAGATTATTTGATGGGAACTACGTATAGCCGTATACATACATACAATCAGTCGATCTTCGTAAAAATAACTAAAATTTTATAATTCCAAGCAACAAATATATATGAAAAATGACCTAAAAATTGAAAAATGCTCTAAAAATGTCAAAAAATGCTTTAAAAACTGAAAAAGTTTAAAAAATGCAAAATAAAAGTTTCATTTTTAAATTCTCTGATGTATGAATCGAATTATACACTTAGAAAGTATTGCCATATTCTACCCACTAAAAAATGTATTTTGCATCAAAGTCCGTTCCCTAGTTATGAATATGAGAAATCGTAAGAAAAGTAGAATTTTTTTTTTTTCCTGCATAATTTCAGGTCTCAGAACCGCAGACGAACGGCGTGCGCGGGCCGTTGCCATTTCGATGTTTCGATAAAAAAAAGGAAACGGGTTGTCTTTAGTGTTGCCAGAGAAATTCACACGATTCGCGTCGGTAACGCTTTACGAGAATTTTTACGCAAGGTAGTGCGCGAGAGAAGAACGCCGAAAAGAAATGAAAACGAAAAAAATCGCGCGTTCCGCCGTCATCGGTATGCCTCTCCTCCTCCCTTCTGTCCCGCAGGACGTTGCGAAAACATGCATTTAGAAAGAGAAAGAAACGAAAATATATGAGCAGTGCGAAGGGGGAACGCGCGTATTGTTGTTGCAGGGCTGCACAAGGGACGCGTCGCCGTCCGCCGTCCGCCACCGCCACCGCCGCCGCCGCCGCCGCTCGCAACGTGCCGACGTCATTTTAATCGACCCTCGTTTCCTCCCTCTAATTGCCCATTACCCGACGACGGCGCTCGGCGTTCCGTCGGACGAATTTCCCACGTACTCGGGGGGCGCGCGCACACACGCTCGAGGAGAGTGTGGTTATTATTTTACACCGAGGCCGGTGCGTAAAGAAATAAGGGAACGCGGCGACTGGTCGTTTAAACTCGACCGAGAATTTTACACGATAACGACATTTCGCGCAGGCACTGTGACGTAGTGTATGCGACGCATATTATTATATACAGTGGCAATTAACGTGGCACACGTACGTGAGCGCAGCGCGCAAAGCCGGGTTTACTGGCGCTGGCTGGGAGGACATGTGCTGCCGAGTAGTTGACGTGTGTGTGTGTGTGTGTGTGCAGGGCCGAGTTTTCCGGTAGGAAATCGCGTTTTGATACGCTGTAATATTAGAGGACATCGATGAGATGGAGTCTCTAACAGAGAAAAGAAGAAAAAAATGAAAAACGATAAAAAAAAAAAAAAAAAAAAAATGGACGTATTAAACGATCGTCTAACACACGGACAGAAGTTTGTGTTCGACGGAATCGCAGCATCGGAAACACCGTGGAATTATTATTATTATTATTATTTATTATGAATCGTCGAGAACAATTTGTGAAAAATAAATAATAATTCTCTCGAGCGGCGGTATAATAACGTTTGAATTTTCAAATTCGTTAGGAAAAAGAAAAATCGTCGACAATAATATTCGAAACGAGTAAAGAAGGAGAAGAAAAAAAGCAGTGACTCGCTGTGCTCTCTGTACCGCAATATTCGTATAAGCCGCTTCCGGGGCAGTCGGTCGCGTACCGGGGGGTTTTTTTTTTTGTTTTGGCTTCGACGAAAAACACCGATAGTCGATGTACGTAAACATTCGATCGATTTTTTTTTTTTCAAGAAATCCTTCTTTCTTTCTTCCGTCATCACCCTCTTTGCGCTTCAATTATTATTTATACTCATTACTAGGGAACGGACTTTGATGCAAAATACATTTTTTAGTGGGTAGAATATGGCAATACTTTCTAAGTGTATAATTCGATTCATACATCAGAGAATTTAAAAATGAAACTTTTATTTTGCATTTTTTAAACTTTTTCAGTTTTTAAAGCATTTTTTGACATTTTTAGAGCATTTTTCAATTTTTAGGTCATTTTTCATATATATTTGTTGCTTGGAATTATAAAATTTTAGTTATTTTTACGAAGATCGGCTGATTGTATGTATGTATACGGCTATACGTAGTTCCCATCAAATAATCTCGATAACGTTACGATACGCGATATAAAACTAATTGGTGTCCGATTATTAGTAGGTAGGTACTCGTAGTCGTTAGTCGTTAGTCGTGTTCGCTATCACTCACAGATAACCGTAGAAGATTTTTATTTGAAAATATTAGGCATCATGTTATTGTTCAGTGTAACAAAGATTATAAATTAGGTAAAAATAAAATAAAAAATACATTTAAACTCTATAATTAATAATTATTAATTAACATAAAACATTTTTCAGGCTAAAAAAGAAGATAAGCGAGAAGACAAAAAAGTTTTTTTTATTGTATATATTTAAATATTTTTTTTATAAGATAAATTTTTTATAATGATGAATTTTTTATAAGTTTTAAGTTTTAATAATATTATACATACACAAAACTGTTCAAAATTTTGTTTTTATCGAATTTAATAACATTTTTAATGTTTTTTAGTGCATTTTTTTGATATTAAAGCATTTTTTAAGGCATAATAATAATAATAATAATAATAATAATAATAATAATAATAATAATAATAATAATAATAATAATAATAATAATAATAATAATAATAATAATAATAATAATAATAATAATAAATAATAATGATAATAATAATAATAATAATAATAATAATAAAACAGAGTATATTATTGTCTCTGTTAGTATAAAATGCGTCGTGTATAGTCTCCATTAATTATTCGTTGTTTTCTTCTTCGTTTTTGTTTTCTGGTTAAAATTCGATCCGTATAATAATATTGCGAGTATAATAATTTATTCAATCAAAACGCGATTATAAAATTGTTTTATCGTCTCGCCTTCGATTCGTCACCTGACCGCGAGTTTTATATATTATTATTATTATTATTATATCGCAATGGTCTCCGCGGGTAATCCGTACGGTATATCAGATCACATTTTTTTCTTTCTTACACATATTTATAATATAATATATTTTTTATATAAAAAAAACTCAACACGTGCAAAAATACTAAATCCGATCGAGGTCGATACACATTACGTTTTACTACGACCCCGATTAATATTATTATTATTTTTTTATATATATATATATATAATAACGCGGACGACGGAAAATCGAATATAAATTATATATATATACACGTATACGCGACGTTTTTGCATATAATATCAAATTTATATTATAATAAATATTATATATATATATATATATATATGTAAAATATCGTTTACTCAGCTGGTGCAACGTTGTCGAGCGAGAGGAAGAGAAAGAAAGAATATTTATATAATATCGAATGTTTGTTAGAGAACGTCGCCGCCGCGTTTCACGTGGCCGACAAATGTGTGTTTATTATTTTTTTTTTTTTATCGATTCCGAAATACTCTTTGCAAACGATATACGAAGCAATTTATATATATATATATACACACACAATATAATAATATGTCTTTCTCTGTGGGGAAAACTATAAAAATATTTTAAAATACTGCGATATAACGTGTCGGAACGACGCGTAAATGTGCGCCGTAGACGGGATCGAAACGAGCGTGTAAAATATACCGCGCGCGCGTCTCGGACGAACAAGTAACGTTTAATTAGTTTCATACGACAGATTTCCGGAGAACGCGAGACGACGGCATTTATTCATTTTTTTTCTTTTACTTTTCGAGTGCTCGTCGACTCCATTGTCGCGTCCGTCCGCGTGCACACACCCGTCAGCACAAGCGTATATAATTTTTTTTTTTTGTATTTTTTAACTCGACTATAGCCAGTGTCGATTTGTTCGTTAAACTTAATCGTTTCAATTGGTTTGAATATTATTGTCGTCCGTACGTATGACTCGTCATACGGATTGCTTTAATTCTCGTGTATACTACTGTTGCGGCGATCGTATGCTGAATATTTGGTTAGGTCGCTTAAGTGACGATTACTTAGTGTGTTAAGAGTTTATCTTTATTTTGTTGTACCGTCGCTATTGAAAGCAAACGACAAATCGTCGCATTCGACGTAACGATTTTCATTTTGGCGTGTAACAAGCACTTTGTCGGAAAATTAAAAGTGTCAACAACAAAAGTCGATACTTGAGATTGGAATACAATATTGTGGTTGACCGTTTTCCGTTGTATAAATTGTTCAGATTTTTACGTTAGTTATTGTATTAAATAACTCAACGTCCAATAGTTGTTATACAAAAAAAACAAAAGTTCGAAATTAGAAGTTATTTTTTGTTTTTTATTTATTCATATAATGTTATGTTACGAGTTCGGCGTTAATTTCGTGGACTCGTTGTTTCAGTAATTTCTCCCGTTGCGTTTTTAAGAAAACAATTTTTTTTTTATTCTCGATTTTCGGATTGTTTCGGCTGATTACGCGCGAGGAAAAACCTACGGAGAAAAGTCGAAAAACATTTTTGAATAAAGTAACACAGCTACAAAGACACAATTTGTTACCGCGAAACGTGCTGCTGACGCGCATGAAGAGATCATCATTCTTTCCAGTCGAAAATAATCGTACACTGCAGAAGAAATAAACACGTCGTTGTAAAAAAAAAAAAAAAACAGACAGTTTCGCTTAGAATCTAAAAATCCAGACGGTTAAAAGAGAAAAAAAAATGTTACACACGATATTATCGTCTCGGCCGCGCAATTTTTATTTACTATACGCCGTATAATATATGTATTCCGACAGTGTAATAAATATCGTTTTTTCTATATATTCCGCCGCGCACGTTCTTTAAACGTATTTTTTTTCACGACACATCTGCGACCGAGGCAACACCACCACGTACGTGTGTGTATATTAATAACGCGTTAAATTCGTGCACGTATATTTTTACGTTTTTTTTTCTCCCGTATATACTTTACACGATATACGACACCGTAAACGGTGTAAAAATGTACAAAATGTCTCTCCCCTGCAATGAAATTTTCGCAGACGTTCTCCAACGTCCATTGCGCGTATACTCTCTAGTATGGACGCGACGGAAAATCAAACCGCGAGAAAAAACATTCCCGAAAACAAAACGTGAAAAAAATGATACCGACGTCTCCGGTGAGTTTTCACGAAAATCTTCTACGGATAATATTATGTAAATAGTGCGAACTGTTGTGGTTTCAGGAGGCCTTCGTCTCCGTTTCGTTTCGACTCTTTAAACACTTACGCACTGTAAGATTTCCTCCGAAAATCTATTTCGAAATAAATAAACATTAATTTACTGTACGATATCGTTTAAAATTCGTAGGAATACGTCTGGACTAAAAAGTATTAGATTATTATTTTTTACGTTAAAACAATATTATATACTGACCCCGCATATTATTATAATATTTGTACACTCGTTCGGATTACTCGTAATTTTTTTTCTTTTTTGTTTGAAGTAGACCTGAGCAAAGATTGCAGTTTTCGTACACCCGAAATGTCGGGAATTGCGTCATAATTGAAATTAAACATCTTTATAGTTAAAAGAAAAAAAAACGCAAACATGTACTTCATCACTGTCCGAAAAAAATGTTGATAATTATATACGCGAGATATTATTATAATGTGAACGTTATACTCGTACTTGAACGATTTAAACACGTTTGAACGAGCTATACACTCATATCTGAACGTTCAGAATCAGTGACGTAATTAGTGTTGGATCGTGTGGGGGGAGGGGAGATCAATTTTTTATCATAAGAACAAATATATATATATAAATGTTTTATAAGTAAATTCATATTAATTTAAATAAGACAATTAAAAAATACAATATTGTAATTCTATTACAGATTTGTTATTATTCTTGCTTCAGAACCATTTCGTTGAGCATACACATTTTCGAGATATATCGGTCAGGATAGGTCATGAATTGCTCCGGCTCGGACAATCAGTTTAATCGATTCTAATGAACATACCATTTAGAGTTAATACTATAAGGATCGTCAGCGTCTCGAAAGAAAAAAACGTGTCTCGTTATCGTATACAGTTGTAGTTGACTTACGAACGCCGCATTCTTTACGCGAGCTGTTTTTTTTACCGGATTTTCAACAGCGTCAGACGATTTCGGTCATCTGTTAGTACAACTTTCATCAAAGACGACGCTTTTGTTTCAAAATTCCATTCCACCAACAAAAGAAAAAAAGATGACCGCGGGGGATTGGACACACGTATCTCGCCCATATGATTACTATAACGAAGATTTCACGAAATTCGAAAACGTGTTCCAATATTAACAAAAAAAAAAAACATTTTCCTTACCATTTTAACAGAATATTGGTCTTTAATCGTTATTGTACATAGTTACAGTTATATGTGGTTAAAAATGTGTTTTTTCCCCAGTTTTCGTGTTCTATATTATAACGTTTTAAAATTTCACGAGTTTAATACAATCGAAATTTACGACAGTGAAAAGATTTAACAAATTCGTGGCGATTAAAATTATTTTCCCTATATTTTTCACTCGTTATTATTTATTTATATTTTTTTCGTTAATGAAATCTCCTTTTGATATTATCCAATTCCTTATTGCTCTCACCTCCGAACTTCGATAAAAACGTCGATTTTAATTAGTTGTTTAAACGTCCATGAACTAATCGTGAAACGATTCACGCGCATTCTTTGTCAATGGTTTAGATTCATTTTTCGTCGCCCAATTGAATACGTAAATGATTGTCGATTTTTAAGACGATTTTCGGCTTCGTTTGACTCGGAATTTTTTTGTTTTTTCTTGTAATCACAACTATCGATTAACCATAACGTCGCTAGACCGATTTCGGCCTAAATGAAACTTTTTATATATATGTATAAATACCTCTGCGCGCGTCTATGGTGTTTGTGTTTGATTCTGTAGCGTGTTACGTCTCCTCTACATAAGACGTTTGGGGGGGAATGATTGAATTCGCCGACGTCTTCCATCTGTATTATACGTGACGGCGGCATTCTCGAAATATGCGTTTTATCGCGACATCCATTCCGCCGCGGGTTATCGGGCAAATCGGTTTGAGAATGTATTAATTAGAAACACATTGAAGAAATGTTATCAAGAAATGTTATTACGCGTGATTTGGCGTGCGCCGATGGCGGAGACAATATCGGATTTCAATAATATTTCACCAAGTGCATCGGAGACACGACAAAGAACGAAAACGGATTCCTCACTCACAACTTTTATGTTATCGGAACCGCAGAAACGACGACAGTGCGTATACGTATATCCGTATATACGACAATCGGGAATTAAAGTAGCAAAAAAAAAATGGTTAAAAATGCGTATTATAGATACAAATATATGTCAGAAATGTGCGTAACATATATTAGATAAAGAGATGAAAATCGTAAAATAAAATGAATTTTTTTTTTTTTTTGATACGGTAACATAGTCCGCGAGATTCGAATTGATATTAATTTGCGTTTCGGACATATTTTTTTTAACGTCTACACACGCGCGGTTTTAAGTGACCAGACGTTTTTTTTTTTTATCAATGTAATCAGTTCGTATAATCGAATCGGTACATTATTATATAATATAAACCCGAATGTCTTATACGGATTTTTTCATGCTTACACAACCCAACGCGGTTCACTAAATGTACACGTCTGTTTAGCGTGGAAAACGTTTTTTTTTTCTTGTGTAGAGAGTAACTACGGCGTATTTTATTCAAATAAAATGAATTGATTGTCACCCCGGTGGTCCCCAGGACGAATTTTTTTCTGTTCTCCGGGGTCCGATGTATAAATGAACGTGTCGTAATAGCGAGTTTAATCGTTTTTTATTTATTTTTTTTTTCAAACACTTTTTTCCCCGCACTCGCGGACCAGTTCGAGATAATAAATCGTTTCGCAGTAAGTCGGCACTAAGAGAAATCGTATTGGATTAAAAACGCGTCGACATTTTTTTCCCCGTTTCTCACACCGCCGATAGTGGAAAAAAAACCACTTGTTTTTATTATGTATACCGTATCTATCAGCACAGCGAATACAGTCCTCGTGCGCGGTCGCGTTGAAAATATTTTCAAACAAAAAAAAATATGACGGCATCATCGTGAATGATCTCACGATTCTGAGACTAGGACAACGAATTCGGAAACGTATAAATCGTGAATTTAACCGAATCCCGTTTGCGAAATAATTTGTTAAAACTCTCTCAAGGAAAAAAAAAACGATTTATTGGGCGTTCGATGACGTCAACGATAATATTAAAGACGCGCGCGGATGTCGCACTGTGATTACGGCAATGAAACGTGTAAATCATGTGGATTCGTTGTTTTTAATTTTATGCGAAATGACTGCACGAGTTAAAATGGAAATGAAAAAAAAAACAATACGTATACACACTTCTTTTCCCCTCGTAATTCTTAAAATTCACTACGTATTAAATTGATAGAAGAGTAAAAAAAAAAAAAAAAAAAAAACAATAACTTTTAATAATTTTTCCATTTAACCGCGCGCTTTGTAAACAGAATACGTTAACACGTTTGTTTTATTAAGAACAAACGCGATGTCTGTGAAAATATCTCGTACAGTGTGTTTTGTTTTTAATTCGTACTATTCCGTACGCTTCTTTTACGCACTGGGTAATATTATCGTTTTTATTGATTGAATACGCGCTAAACGGAACCCGTGAAATATAGGAAAATATAATATAATACCTTCGAAATTTTACAAAATACGCCGTAAAAAAAAATAAAAAAAAGAAAAAAAAATCGTTTCCATATTTCATTCGTAACTCGATCGAATAAATAATAATTCCGGAATACGCGGTAATAAAAACAACGATTTCCCCTTAGACACCGTCCACACGGTTCTCACACACACGTGTTTCGTATTAAAATAATATTCTTGCGCCACTCATATATATATATATATATCAGTCATTCGAATACGTGAATTCCGACCAGACGATGATGTTCTCATTTTCGCCATGCCTTCATACGACGAGCGCGTGAATCGTTTCTCGTCCGACCGCCACCATTCGCGGCGGTTTGTTGCCGTCCGCTATAACTCGCATACGTTTTTTTTAATTTTATTTTCATTAGCAATTCTATGTACTCTGGTGCCAATCGAGATTCGAAACGAAAACGGATCGTCGTAGAAATTAACGCGTATATGTGTAAATCGTTTCCGTACAAGTGTACGAAACATATTGTAACGACGTCGTATACTTTTTTTTTTTTTTTCAAAAACAAGAGAAACGAAATTTAATATTCGAACGACAATAATAATAATAATAATAATAATAATAATAATTTAACTATCGTGCATTCCCATCAAACGAATCGCGGCGGTTAAAAAAAAACTCTGAACAGGCGCTACTGTAGCAGTCATGCACACCGAATCGAATTGTAATATTACCCATACGCAGTTTTTTTTTTTTTCAAATATTCTTAATCGTTGAAAAGTTAAAAGCATTTTAAAAATAAAATTTTGAATGTATACTTTTTTAAATGGTATAATTTGCAAAGGAACTGCAGGCACTTTTCGCTGTCCTTTTGAAAACTCGCGAAAAATTTTTTTTTCTACATATACGTGTACGGTGTTTGTCTCTTATACGATGTAATCGAAACGATTACACGTACGCACGAAAAAAATTAATAATTAGAAAACGCGGAAAAAGAAAAATTTACGTAAATTCAAATACACCGCGGAAAAAATGCTCAAATTCCCATTCGTTAACCCGACGCTTTTCACTTAATCTCAAGTCTTCCGTCCGTTTTTTTCCGCAGTTTTTCGCTATATTTTTATTTTTTATTTCATTTTTACCATTATTACAATAACGTATACGACGTTTCGCCGTCCGCAAAAACGTGGGGCGATTATAATTCTTTCCGCGCATAATTACATTCAGTCGGCGAAGGATCCTATCTCGACTACAATATTATTATTATTATTATTACCAACGGTACTTTATCGAAAAACACACGATAAATTTTCACCAACTCGAAATGTCTGTCGTTCACCCTGTAGCATCACCTCGCGGTATACGCGTATACGGATTGTATAAAATGTCACGTTGAAAATGATCGTGACAAGTATAATTTCGTATAGGTTAGGACATCGTAAAACTTATTTTACAATGTCAAAAGTACGTTCACGCGCAGCGATCGTCGTTTAAATCGAGTATTATAATATATATTTGAGAAAAAAAAATAAGCTAAATAAATTATATAATAATAAAAAATGGCACTCACATATGTATGTGTATAAAAAATACATATGTATATATAATCAAGCCAAAGAGTATTATGCAAAATAAAGAAAAAAATATATAAATAATATACGTTTATTTACTACAGGTTTCAACAAAAAAAAAAACAAGTTACATAGAGAAAATGACGAATATAAGAAAAGACATAGAATTAAAAATAATAATAATAAAAAAATTATTGGTTATTTACAAATTAATATTACTTAAAAGAATTTACGGGCTTATCTTAGAAAACGAAGTGTACATAGAAGAAAAACTAAAAGAGAGGTTCAACTTATTTACCAAAAACCTGGAATTAATGCGTACATTGACGTGAGTAAAAGAACCGAGTGGGCAGGCCACGTATGGAGATCGAATGTATTAATAAAAGAAAGCATTCGAAGGGAGAGTAGACGGAAAGAGAACTAGAGGCCGGCCTAGACAACGTTGGATTGACAGGGTCAACGATAATCTAAATAAGTGCTCACACACGCACAAGGAATAACGATAGAGAATAGCATCGACGGAGTCAGATGGCCGAGAAACGTAGTGGAGGCAACGAAAGTCCTTCAAGGACAGTCAAAGATGATGATGAACAAGAAGAAGAAGATATATATAATATAATAAATATATAATCGCGTAAGTTTTCGTTTATTTATATAGATTTTACTCGACAAATTGTTACATATTTATGTATTTAAATATACGCAGAGTAGAATATTGAAGCACAGCTCCCGGGGGCATCGTGCGAGTTGGCCGAAAGGGAGCCTCGTAGTGTAATAAGGGGAAGACAAAATTAATATAATATTAATATTAATATAATAATGGAAACGATAATAGAGTTTTAATCGATTTCCTCGATTTATTTCATTCAAAACAAGACGATTAATCAGTGGCGGATCTGAAGATTATGTAAAGGGAGGAGGGCGAATTTTTAAACATTTTTTTTTGTTTTAAATATTTTAAAAGTGCATTCGTTTTTACCTATATTTTTTCATTTATCAAGACTATATATATATATACTAACGTAAATTTGTTATTTGTGTATTTTTTCAAATTTTTGTTGAAATTTTGTAAATGCAGGAATGGAAGAAAAGCACGACTCAAGTTAAATTCGTCACTGAATCAATATAATAGTATAAATTCCTATTCAGAGTTGTAGAAATTTAAATAACATAAATAGATCAATTATAATAACAATAATATTAAAAACTAAAATAGATAAACAGATAATTTATAAAAAAGAAAATCAACAGAATTTCGCACGTATAATTAAATTCTATCGTAAATAAAATTATTAAATAAGTAAAACTATGTAAATAAGTGGTGTAGAAAAATAAATTAACAGAAATGTTTAAAAGGAAAAATACAAAATAAAAAACTATATACAACGTAACAAAAAAAAAAAAACAATAAATAAAATAATTAAACGAGTAAAAAAATATAAATACGTAGTATAATATATATATATATATATATATATATATATATATATATATATATATATAAATTAACAGAAATGCTTAAAAGGGAAAATTAAAAATCAAAAAATACGCACAGAATTAAAATGGGCAAATAAAAATAATTAAACGAGTAAAAAAATATAAATGTGTATAAAGAAAATAACAGAAAGCTTTAGAAATTAAAATAATAAAAAAAAATTAGATATAGTAGGGCGAATCAAAATAAATACTATAGTACATTAAGAAAGAGATAGAAAAAAAATCTAAATTAATGTCAGCAGCGCCAAAAGATACGTTTACAGTACTATTTGCACATCCCACGCCAATCTCATTCGACGCTACAAACAAAAATATATAATAACCAATGTTCGCTTTTTAAAATCGAAAAAATAGTTTAATTATAATATATTTTAATCTTAAAAATTAAGCGATGGGCGATGGACGATTCCCCCTCACTTGGGCCGTGCTTTTCTTGTATTCCCGCGTTGGCAAAACGGTCCCCAAGACACCTTAATCCGTGATTAACATTAAGGGAACAAAACGTAACACATCACTTCAATAATACGGTTTTTAAAGCAATAAAAATAATATGTGACGATTACGGTGTTAATGTTGTAAAATCGAGAATTGCTTCATACCAAACTAAGCGTTGCAACGTCGTAATTTATAGTGTAAAAGAATAGAAGATTACCATAAATTATAATAATAGACAACCTACAGACTTTAAATGAATTGTCTTGCATTGAAATTACTTAAAACATTTTTAAACGATAATTCATCTGAAGTGATGAATTAAATGGAGTGAAAATTCGACGGAGGCGAATTGTAAGGGAGAATATACGAAATGGCATTCGAAGCTCTCGATTTTTACAGTAAAAAAACAGTTGAATTATAGTATTACTCGTTGAATTTTCACTTTTGTTTTTGCCGGACGACTAAATCACGTTTTATTTATATATTATGTTTTTTTAATAATTATTAATTGGCTTCGACTAAATATCCATCGGTAAAACTTATAAAAAAAATATTAATGAAAAAGTATCTCCGCAACGACGTTACGCAAAATGACGACATCCAATTTACGAGAAAGAAACAAATTAAATATATAGTTTGGCCACTTTTTTCGAACACATCCGGAGACGTTTTTTTTTTTTTTACATTGGCAAACACGCAAGATTTATTAAATAATTTCAAACCGAATATGTGTTATAGACTTTTTTTTTTTTAAAAAAAAAAAAGGCCATATGAAATTAAAATGCACGGCCGATGATGTTGTGTCTTATATTATAACTAACTACATTTACACGTACCTAATGGTAATATTTCTTACAAAATGTATTTATTTCCACTCGCGTGGATTTCGTTGAAAACGAATTTCTTTTTCCTTTCTATTTATAATAAAAGAGAAAAACAAAAATGCTTATATTAAAATCGTTTTAAAGAACAAAATGAAATTCAAAAACTTACAAACTTTTTTTTTCTTTTTTTTCTTTCAGTTGCAGTCAGTCGAACCGAATTATATTACGTTTTCTACTACAGTGGAAAAAATGTCAAATTACGTGTGACA
Organism: Chaetogeoica ovagalla; assembly: GCA_032441825.1. Taxonomy (NCBI): domain Eukaryota; kingdom Metazoa; phylum Arthropoda; class Insecta; order Hemiptera; family Aphididae; genus Chaetogeoica; species Chaetogeoica ovagalla. Next base: position 834,387 of record CM063726.1, read on the forward strand.
TTTGTTGGCTCTGTTACTCAAAAAAATAAAAATACTGACGCTTATCGGTTCACGTGTATTTTATTAAAAATAACTATTTAAATACTTACTTACTAATACTGTACTAAACTAACTTGATTTATTGATGTATTCGTTTGAAGTACTTTTAAAATTTCATAAATATAATAACCATATACAATATTGGCTTATGCGACAAAAGTTTGTATTTAATATCAGTTTTTTTTCAATAATTTCTAACCGAGTAGTAATTTCTTCTCATCGTCTCGGGTGTGATTTTTAACAGGACTCTTTTTTTTTTTTATCAAACTATAAATTATATTATTTACTATATATATATATATATATATAGTAAATGTGAAAATATAGTATATATAGTATATATATATATACTATATAATATATAATATATAATATATAGTATATAAATGTGAAAATGATTACTTCAACATTCGAATTTCGATTACGCATACATTATGTAAATATTGACGTCCAGCTTTGCCTTATACATAATAATAATAATAATAATAATAATAATAATAATAATGTATAAATGCATTTTTCGCATAATTTTTTTATTATTCGTGATCGATCAAAATAAATAAATAACGAATACGACGTGCGATGACCACGTTATATTAAAACCGGACGAGAACAGTTGCCAAAAAAAAAAAAGTGTTACTACAAAAACACGCGCGTCGAATACGAGCTATGGCTATATACACATATATTGTGTGTATATACTTTTCGTACACACATCACACTGTACGGTTCCCACGTCAAACCATAACTGTATACTTAAATAGAATTCTAAAAGCAAAAAAAACCAAAAATTTCGTTCATACATTTTACCTCGTTGGACGATTTACTGTTGTTGTTGTTGTCATCGTCGTTTCGGTAAAGAAACAAAAAAAAAAAAAAAACTATATTAAAATTCGAATTGCGAATCCGACGACCTTCACCGCATTTAAAAAAAAAAAAATCGTTTTTATTTTTTGTGTGCAAACCGGGCACAGACGATGTGACAATGCGCGCTTTCTCTCGAACACACACTCCCAAACGATGGGGAAAATCACACAGTGAAAATACGTCGAAAAAATATTTTGGCGTTTAAGTACCGCGGTTTTTCGCAGTTGCCAAATCGAACAATATTCGTTGCGAATTCTCGATTTCCAGAGACGAGACTGAAACTATTTAAAAAACAAGAGGAAACTGTCGGGGACGCAGAGAAGAGCGAAAGAATTTTTTTATTTATAGAAGTCTGCAGTAGAAAAACAATAAAAAAACGTTATTGACGAACCGTTATTATTCGATTTGGTAATACATCCTGAAAGATCACAGGCACGATGTACATTGAACGAAGAAGATACAGAAGATATTATAGACGTCAGAAAGCGAATGATAGGCTGTGGAATACGATTTATTGAAACTATTGTTGCGAAATACAATCAATATTCTTCGAATTAACTTTCTCGGGCATCTTACACGGCGCTTCAAACGTTTCTGCCGTTGGAGATACGCGTCGTCCTGAAACTCTTTTTCCGAAACGCTATTCTGGATCCTTGTCACGTCCGCTTGAATAGCTTCGATGGACCTTTGATACAATACATTTTAGTAAAAAAAAAAAAAATTATCAAGGCAATTGAATAAACCGGTAATCTATACGGTTTTCGATATAAACTTTACTTATAGAAATAAGCAGCTATTCGTGCAAACAATACCGGCGAACGCTGAAACTCATTAAAATTTAAGTCATTATAAGAATTTTTAGAAAATTAATAATAGATAAATTGGGCGAGTATAGTTTTACATTGTAAAATGTGGCCCAAATCCAAAATAAATTGAGTTCGACACGCTATCCACTGTCTTATTACATTATATTATATACTTATTACAATGTGCAGAAACTTTCTCTGTAAAAAGAAAAAAAAAATTGAAAAATAAATACATATATTTTTATAATATCATCATTATTATTAGAAAAAACGACAAAGCGTTTTTGTAAACTTGAGATTTCGTAATAATTCTCGTGCGACACGCGAACCGGTGCCGGAATCTGCTGCGGGACAAGATTGTCGAATCTTCTAACTGCAACGGAGTTGAAAAAAAATCGAATATATATATGTAAGTAAATGATACGGAAACACCGCGCGAAATTAACAATATTCGAAAAATAATTATAATAATATACAGTATAGTGGCAACTAGATAGGTACGCACGGCAAATACGACCATCATGCACGAAAAATAAATTACCAACTACTCGCGATGATCAAACCGCTCACGTACGTCGTATTTTCTCGCGTATATTATAATACAGTCACGTGCAGTGGCGGCTATAAAAAATAAAAATATTATATTATAAAAAAAAAAAAAAACGGAGAAAAAAATTAAATAACAATCGGCAATTTTCAATTGTTTTTTTTTTTTTTTTTTACGTAAGTATATATTTATATAGTGGAAGTGTTTTTTTGTTCGGAAAAATGTTCATTGTGTGCAGACGACGTTCGCGTTTTTTTTTCTAAACGTATGTCGGAAGATATTCGGATTTCACAGCTATTGTCGTTCCGAGTCGTGTTTTTAATCGATTTCGACTTACTATTGATGATATGCCTGCTGGAAATCGCAACGCGTGGAAATATAATGTTTTTTTTTTTTTTTAATCCTTTTCAAAGTTAGTATAGATATTCGCGTTTACCGTGATTTTTTCTTCAGATCCCCCCCCTTCAAAAAAAAGTACTGTTTTTTTTTTACATTTCTCTGGTATAACACGTTTGATAGAAACGAATGAATTCATTATCGCAACAGGGGCAAAACTCAAAAGAAAAAAACCGCTCCGTTTCGGTTTCCAAACACAAAAAAATGAAAGAATTAATTTCTTTACGATAATACGCATTAATGTAACTGCTATGAGTTCGCGGCTAAACAGCACATATGTCTACAATATTCAATTGGTTTTTACGTAAAAAAAAAAACCGTATCATAAATTCCAATCAACGCGTCACTACGATAATTTTCTAAATATTTGTTTTGTTCATTTTTATATTGTTTTACGTGCACTGAGCGCTTTTAAAAGCGGTGCGTGTATGTATCACGTTCACGTTAATACAATATCATATACTCTGTTCTATATAATACAACCTAGTCATTACATTATAAAAATTCCTAAATACGCTCGTCAATGTAAGGATTACACAGTCCCGCTAGTTAATATATTATGTATATATATATATATATATATACGGAATAACGGCCGGAATTCTAAAGTTAATTTATCCATTTAGAATTCATCATCATTCATCGCGTATGGTTCTATTTGTTACAACAAAAACTAACGACTTTATCGAAACATCAGGAGGCGTTAAGCTTAACGGAGGTTTAGGTTAGGATTTGAAAATTTTAATGTAAACACTTAATTTTAAATGTATTTCTTTAATTCTCGTTTTTCCGCGTTATACTTTTAAGAGTGAATGATGCGTAAACATTGAAAAACATTTCGTAATTCGACGTGTACGTATAGAATACTCGGGTAATAATTGTTTTTTTTTTTTTTTTTTAACGTACGCTGTGTTTAATGAAATTTTACCTATATAATCGTAGCATATACGGAATAAACTATAGTTGAATCATGTATTTTTGTGTTCATTCGATACTTTGAAAACGCTGATTGTTCTTTTTATAATGACTAGTAATTTCATACGCGTATTAACGCTAACGTTGAAAAAAAAAATGTTGTATTTCTTTTTAAACAAAATTCGCCGCGCCCTTAATATGAACGCTCTTTTATATATATGTGTGTGTGTGTAAATATTAACCGAATTAAAACGGTGGAACACCGCGGAACCGAAATGTACTGAATACACTTAAGCTCTTGTGCTAACCTAACGTGCCACACGAAATTCAAATGGTTTTCGTTATTTTTTTTTTTTTTGTTTTTACGTTATATTAAAACCCGCGTAGCAGGTGTGTTTGTCGTCGGTAATCGGTCGAAAAACGAGACGAAGAACGTACCAACAACCGTCGGGGCCGTAAGATTTTTGAGTTTTCGTCTTTTCCACACGAACAACCGTCGCCGACATATCCATCGATCTGTGTCCGTGTATCAGACAATAATAAGAGCGACGATTTCGCGGTCGCACGCGTCTTCCCCTCCATCCAGACGAGAAAGTCTGGAACACCGAAAAACCGTCTCGGTCGATCGATCGGCGATATGGCCGACATCATATCATAACGACAACGGATTCAGCTGCTGTACCACCATAGGAACCGCCGTTAAATTTTCTTATATTATTTTTTTCGTTTCACCTCGCGGTTTCGCCGACGTTTCCCGCCGAGAGACACGGAAAATTATTACCGATCCAATATTTATTTCGCGTGCGCACCAACACGAGCGAGTAAAATATTAATTTGTCTCATATTATTATTTCACGTGAGTCCGCGATATGAAATGGACGACGTCGCGGTAGTCGAGTATACACGAATCTCCGGCGATTTCGGCACCGGAGGCGACAAAAATACGTGTTTAACAAACCGGACGCGATCGAAATGGGCACATCATTCAAATTATGACACACGTATACGCGCATATGTTTTTTTTTTTATATATATCTAATCGTACGTTTAGATGGTAAACTTTTTATGTAAATTTTTGGTTCGAAAAGCTATACGCGTAATAACGAAGCGATCGGAGAGAAACGCGCGTCAATTATTATTATTATTATTATTATTATTATTATTATTATTATTAATATAAACGACTGTACTATTAAAACTTGTAAAACGGATAATATTTAATATTCCGTTTTAACCGATCGAGATTTATTTCGAAAAATTATATAAATTTTCAACTCGCAAAGCTCTGTCACTAGTACACACGCCGTGTTATAGAAAATATACGCGAGTGGCGAACAATTTACCGAAAACAAAATTACGACGACCAGTTGGTGTGAACGAAATTATTATTATTATTATTATTGTTTTTTTTAAATAAACGTCGAAAAATAAAAATATACTGGTAAAAATATCAAAAAACCTCGAGTATAATTAATTCAGAATTGCCGAATGGGCGAGCCGTGGAGATTTCGATGTAATATTTTGGCGTGATCCAATGCGACGGATAGAACGGCGTTCGCCCGCGGTCCAAGAAGTATTTCGTATATTATCGCGCGTTATTTTACACGTCTTTTCGAAAATTACTTTCGACGAATTCGCGACATCGGAGAAGGGGGGACGTGTAATAATAACTAATTTATACGTATTATTATTATTATTATTGACTTCCGCGGAGACGGAAGCGTCGAACACACCGTCGTTTTCCGTATAATAAATACGTTCCACCGCGCCCGTGTACACATACCTGCGCAATATTATAAAATACATACGGATTTAAGGAACAGTCGATGTGGTTGTATTAGTCGTCGTCCGTTGCTGTTGATCTTCGCGCAGCATCAACAACAACTGAGCAGCAGCCCCGAGGGAATTCGTCGTGTAGCGTGTACACGCCTGATTGAAAGAAAAAAAAAACGCCGGTGGTTTGTCGGCCGACCGTCGCCGACGGTGACACGGCGCGTAAACACGTCAGTAAACATGACTGTAAACGCATTTAAACATGTAATTTCAAATATTTTTTTATTTTCTCGGCGTACGACGACTTTATTCCCAACCACCGCTCTCAAAGAAAAAAAAGAAACTATATCGCGTCAAAAGAGTTACTACAGCTCTCCCGACTCCGCGCGATGCGATATGTGCACTAAAACCGTTCTCCGTTGACGATATCGACGGAGGAATACGGCGGTTGAACGCGCAGAAAAAAAAGAGAACAAAATCATGTCTTCCGACACTTCCCGTAGTGGACGTCCGAAAACCACAAACGCGCGTTAGACCCACACAGGCTCCCCGAAAGAATCACGGGGAATACGACGACGACACTGAAATAAAAACAAAAATTTATTACGTTAAACTCGCCGAATTATGTAATTTAATTAAACGAATTTCATCATCTCCGCTATGCCGTCGTCGCGCATAGATTCAAATGAGCTACGATTTCCGTCAAAAACAATTGCTTCGCGCGCGGAAAAGTACTCGGGGGGACTTTTAACGTAAAATAAACAATTACAATACACGACGAATCGCTTCGTAAACGTCTTTGAGATTCTTAGAAAAAGTCATAAGAATTTTAAAAAGGCGATTTTTTTTTTTTTTTAATTACTCCTTAAAAACCAACGAAGAAACAGCTTTGTGTTACGACAGTACGGATAATACTGTAATTCATTTTGTGCGAAAATCCCCCGTGAAACGGTGAACATTTTCCTAATTTTTTTTTTCTGTACATTTGCCGTATTTTCACGATCTAACAGCGCGTTTTCTCGACACTGGCGAACGGCGTTTCGTTTGCCCGCGCACCAGAGTAAATGTACTAATAACATTGACGTATCTCGATCGCGAATCGTTTTTGATCGTTTTCGTACGTCGTGTCGTCGAGTTTTAAATCAATACAGAAATACATATAAACGTTTTATGGACTGTGCGGTATACGGCGTGTTCGCATTAGAGACGAATAAAAAACAAAAAAAACAGTAATTACGCGATTCTCGAATTAAAAGTGCACGTGCGTCGTATATCATATTTTTAAATGAAAAATGTGTGTAACAAACGAGCTACTGCTTCCGCCGTTCTCGTCGTGGAATACGATGAAAATATATACGACGGGGACGGGATACGTGTGAAATAATATCAAATATTGTCGCGTCGACTGTGTAGAAAAAAAACCCCGTATAAAATGATTCGCGAACGTGTACTAAATTATTTTACACGACGATAACGCAACATAATATATAAATATCTAACGTATTAACGTGTGAATTCTGTACAAAACGAAACGTATAAATTGTCCCGGCGAATTCTTGTATTATAAAACGTATTTCCGAATAATTAATTTTAATTTTCCTGGGATTTTAATAACGGAGTTGAAAACGCCGCGTACATTTTATATCGGCAAAACGAATAGAAATTTGAATAGGAAATATATAAAAAAAAAAAAAACTGCAAGTCTTCAAAACCAAATTAAGTAATAAAAAAAACAATCCAAAATCAAATTCTACCCTCTCCGCCTTTTAGAAAATAATCATAATGCGTTACTTTCAACACGAATGACATAATCACTCGGATACTTTAAACATATAACATAATAATATTCATATAAATTCTAGTTTAAAGAGTCACATAGGTATATATATATATAAATTAAACGTAATAGATTTTAAAATATTTTAAATATACAAATTTAAAAAACAATACTTTGTATTCATTAAACAATATAAATAACACATCGTAGTTGTTCGTTTTTTTAACGAGTTACATCGCTACATACACAATTTCTTCGTTATTCTTTTATTTATTAATATTATTTATTTATTTCGTGTCTCTATTGAAGTAAATTCGTAAATTTTTTTTTACATAATTTTTTCATTTTTGTTTGTTTTTTCCTTCCTTAATATCCGATAATACATTTAAAAAAAATATGCTACCAAAAGTGAGAAAATAGCGCATAAAACGCTTTAAACTCTTAAAATACGTAATATTTCTATATACTTGAAATGCTCGATGCGTATGAAAAAAAAACAATATAATATGGTTACATTCTGCTATATTTTTTTTTGTATACAATAATAATAATAATAATAATAATAGAATTCGAGCTCCGAGTATATAAATAGCGTTATAAACGAGCGATAAGTATGGAAAATGGAAATAAAAACGAAAAATTATTAAAACGCGATATGATATGTTACCGAACGTGTAATAAAAACGTACTTTAAACGTACGCGCGTGTGAATCTATACATATACCGCAGCATCAGCAACAGACTGTAAACAATACAATAATAATAAATAAAATAAAATTAGGTCGAAAACGATGATAATAATAATAATAATAATAATTGAAACGATCCATCTCGTTATACGCGTATATTATAATAAATACACTTTTAATGGAAATACAAACGACAATAATACGCTTCTCAAATTACTATAAATGCGATTTAATTATTATTAAAAAATGTTTATACATATCAATCAAATCAAGCCAAATAGTATTAAATTAAAATATATATATATATATACATAATTGTTGTAATAAATATGTTTGTGTACTACCGGTTTCGACAAAAATTCATCATCGGATAATTAAATAAATAGAAAGAAAAAAAGAAAAATACGATTAGTGAACAATAATTGCCAATAGTTTACGAGAATTTATAGTCTGTTTTCGTTTCTATTACTTTAACGTATATTTTTTTTATCTTTTATTTATATTTCTCGTTTTATTATTTTATTGTTACATTAGTTAATTGGCATTTTTGTTTCTCTGGATAAAATCAAGAAACCCCGAGATAAACACTCGTATTGTTATTATAATATCTCGTGTATATAATATGTAATGCGATTAGAAACGATTTTTTCTCCGTACCAAACTTAATATTTAAGAAAAAAAATAGTTATACACGCGTATAAAAAAAAAAAATCGCCACATTAAATTCTAAAACTTTTATTCGCCAAAAAAAAAAAAAACAACAACGTATCATTGCGTAATAACAACGAATTCCGATTTTCTCGTACTCGAGACGTTCAACGATATAAAATTCCTTTTCTATATAATATGTATATACAAAAATATGTATGTAAAATCTACAGATACGAAATAATAACGATCCAATACGATTCTCCCAATTATGTGTCAATGATAAAACGGAGAAAAAAAAATTCTGCCATGACGATCTTAATTTATTCCACCGAGAAGAATTAATAATGTACCCACCAACACGGCGCAAATACAAATAAGTTTTTTCATATATTTTCGTGGTTTTTTTTTTTATAAATAAAAATAGAAAATAATATTTCATTCGCTCCGCGGCCTTTCGTGTTTGTATATATATATACTTTTTAAACGTTTTTAATTTCGAACGACACCGAAAATTAATATCATAATCGTCGATTTAAGAGGATTTCAAAATAATAAACACAAACCGTAGTTCGATTGAAACGTACGATTGTTTTTCGTCTTTATTATAACATATACGAAATAAAGCGTTTTAAACGAACGGCGTTAATATATACGCGTACGATCCGCAGTAGTTTACGACAGCACAGATTTCATCGTTCGACGCGTGTTTTCATAATACAGAAAATTCTCTTTGAGAAATTATCGAGAACGCGTTGAACGAAATTTTATTCGTTATCGAACATTACGAAAATTTCCTCTACGCGCGTTCATATAAACCGCACACACACACACACACGCCTTAATAACAGAAACGTTTTCCCGTAAAGATATAACAAAAAAATTAACGATTTTTCTTTTCATTTCTCTACTATTTCTACGATTCATACAATACGTATAAAAATATATATCGCATCACTCTAACCGATCGGATTATTCGCTATAAATTACAAATATTATTCTTCGTATGTATGTATAAAAAAAAAAAATAATAATAATAATAACCGAATTCCGACGAACACGTCAGTGGCGTTCGCAAGAAATTTATATAGTGGCAATGGGGGGGGGGGGACCAGAACAACGAAAACGTATTATATTTTAATCGTTATTATAATGGGGAAAAAAAATATAAATAAAATATCATTCGACGTTGTTATTATCTTATATTCGATTTCACAGCGTTATAAGTATTTATTACGCGTCACACAGCAATTAAAACTGATAATTTTTAGAATCAGCAGGCGTAATTTAACAAATTATTAAACATTTGCGTGTTCGACAAGATAAAAATATCGAATCGCGCCCGCCGCTATACGTTTAATCGCGTTGACAATGCGTTAACTCGACTTATTATTTAAAAATTAAACGATTTAATTGAAAATTTAACTAATTATGGACAGTGGAGTAGCCAGGATTGTGCAATGGAGGGAGGGGATTAAGTAGGAATGAAACTATAGGTTTTTACATTCTCTGTCAGGTTTGTTGCTAAATGCTCGTATTCTCAATGAACAACGATCCACTTTAGTAAAAACGTAAAAAAAAAAAAGAAGCAATTTAAACACTCAAACCCCCCCCCCCATCGCTACGCCACTGATTATGGAATATTTTCGATTATTACAACAGAACACAAAAAAAAAAGAAAAAAAAAAGAAGATATACTTATGGGCCATAACCGCGGTTATAGAATGTCATTGTGGTTAACAATACAATGTCTTTGGTATCGCTTACCACCACAACAAGTATTTCACGTTTATACAACAATGTACGTTCATCGTTGACGAACTGGAGAGTGTTCAGTGTCGTGTTTAAAGTATAAAAAAAAAAGGGCCCATGAGGCCTTTCATCCTCCTTTCCCACACACACACGTACGATTCACCAGTTTTCGTTATTCGTTACTCTATTTTTACTGTTAGTTTTCCTCGAGAGTTCTTCTTTTTTCCCGTTCGCCACGACGCAATTTCGTTTCTCCGCGCGCGATTGAATCATTTCCGTTCCGCGACACAATTTATATACATTAATAATAATAATAATAATAATAATAAAAAAACGAAACGATAATGCGCGCGTTTTGTTTGCGCAAAATTACGTACAAAACTCCGCAGCCGTCGCCGTAGACCAGACAAAACGGCCATGGGAAACGCTTTCATACGTACAGGTGAACTAACCTGGCAGTACACCGTGTAATTGCCGTCCGTCGAACAACAGATAATATTCCGAAAAGCTACTGCTGCTATAGAACACGACAGAATAATTTATAACGTTCGATTACATAAAAAAAAAACGACATCATTTTTTATTTTTTGAAAATTATATAATAGTTGAAGAAATAACGATGTCGTGCACTCGGATAAGTGGGTTGGCGTAACGAATGTTGTGCCGACTTCTCTTCTTCGTCGACGTGAAATTATCGATTTGCTATTAAAATAAAAAATTATTTCATCAAATATAAGTAGATCTGAAAAATGAAATTAAAAAAAATTGTTACTCATACCGGTTTAAGTGTACTCGGGGGCATTCGCGAGATGAGTATTTTGAAAATATAGCGCGACGTCGAAAAACGATTGTAAGACTAATATTTTTATTTTTTCCAATTGATTCAATAACAACCGCGCGATAACGTTCCGGACCAGTATTCAAAAGGACGTTAAATCTCCTATTAGAGCGAAACGCTCTTCGCGGTGTTCCTCAAAGCATTAATACGATATGAAATATCTGCAAGTGCGAGATAGTTTGTTTCCCAGCTACATTTCCAGACACACAATAAGAATAAAACGTGCGAATAAATGTATGATAATAATTCGTATTTTTTCATTATTCGGTTTTTATTATATATTAAATAAATATGTCTGTTGTTTTTTTTTCAAATCAACAGTGTATTTTTGAAAGTGTAATTTTTTTTTCGATAGAACGGACTGCGAGACAAGTCCTGTGTTATTCGATCGAATCGTTGCACACTTTGTCGGTGAAATAGATAATAATATATATCGATCCGTTGACGTGTGAATAACTCGCATATTACTTTATAGTATCGGTCGATCGTTTTCTATTTTTACATTTGCGTTTAGCAATCCGCTTGTATATTCACCTAAATACACGATTTAAACGCGGAATGTGCATAATATAATAATATTATAACAGTAGAGAGAGAGAGAGAGAAAAGAAAAATGGCCAATTTTTTTTTTACGCAAATAATAATAACAGTCATTATATCTACACACTTTTTATGTAAATTCATTTTCTGTTTTAGATAATAACGATATTTTTAGTGCAGTCATAATTTTATACACTCCGCGCATAATACGTATAATATCATCGTTACTATTCGGATCTAAACCGTGACATTTTGTATTATCGTTATTATTTATATATTTAAATACGGCCAATGACTCGCTTATGTTATACCCCGTTTTTTTTTTTTTGTATTTCCTCTCCTCCGAATACAAATCCGAAAATATTTTAGTCACACACACGCAAAATATAATACATTTTTTTTTTTTTTTAGTTATTTTCAGTGCCGTTCGAACGACACGATAACCGCCCGTCCTGCTTTCCAGAAAATTTGCTCCGGTTTTAGGTAACGTAGCCAGAAGGAGGGCTCAAGGCTTACTCGTCACAAAATTTCATAAACTCTAGCCAAATGTTATGCTTTTCCACGAGAAAGCCTCGCTAAATAAATTTCCATTGTAATGAACGTGAATTTTTCACTGTCAGCGGCAAGGCTAATCGTTCTTTAATTATACGCATACTCATTTACCGAGAACATTTTGAACGTGCTATCGTATAACAGTCGAGAAACGTCTCGAGGGAACCCCGTAATTTACGTGTTATGTTAATAAAAAAAACAACAGCTTTAATTTTGAATAATTATACGTCATGATTTTCATTTTTATGCTTCGAATTTTGAATTCATAATTTGACCGATATATATATATATATATATATATATATATATATATTTAAGCGTTTATTTTATAATATATAAATAAGACCAATGATATATAAGCGACCGCGCTTTATACAATATCGTTTAATTGTTTTTCACGCGACGAATGTAATAATATAAAAGCGCTTGAAGTCTGTTACGAGACGTTATATTTACTTTTAAACGACTTTTTAAGCAGCTTCTTCATCGCGTCGAAGAGAAATGCATGGCCACGGGCCTGGCAAGTATACATTATACATTTTTATATTGTAAATGCCAGTGCTCGTTTTATTAAATAAACGTAAAATATCGGTAAGTTGGACAAAAGTAAAAAAAAAAAAAATAAATAAAAATGCTTTGCGTGCGTACAGACACTTGTGACTCGCCGCGTCCCCGGCTGTTATTTCGTAATAACCGCGCGCGAACGCACGCTATCGCCGGCCGAAATTATTATTATTATTATTATTATTATTATTATTATTATTATTATTATTATTATTTGACATACGTGTGTCCGAGAACGACTACGGGATCGTTCTCTCGTGTCCATATGTAATATATAATAATATTATGTCTTCGAGAGGCGTTTCGGATTCGGGCGAAACGCCGCCGCCGTCCCCGGCGGCACACGAATTCTGTTTAAAACAAAAAGAAAAAGAAAAAACAGAAGAACAAAAAATAAATGAATAAATGTAGAAATATAATATACGAAATACGTTATTATCGTTCGGAAAGATTGTAATATATATATATATTTTTTTTTTTAGCAATATAATAATAAAAACTTATTATATTTTTTAGACGACACGGTGATTGGAGAGGAAACGATACATGATCGCGATTATCGGAAATCGGTGACAGAGTGACTCTTGCAGAGTTGTAAAGGCATGTATGAAGAAGATGGCACAATGACGAATACAGTTATTACTCATATACACGTTTGTTATTTATTCGATATTATTCGATACAATATAATTTCAATTTATTTTTCTTCTTTTTGTTTTTGTAGAAAAAGTTTTCTGCGCCAGAAGTTTAACGTTTATCGATACAATTATTCGATATTAATGAAAAACGTCAAATAATTTATGTATTTCATATACCGTTACAGAGAACCAGAATGGCTTACAATTATATGCAGACTCGTTTCGATGACCATTTTTATTCGTAAACTTGTAAAACTGTAGAAAATCGACGGCCATAATCTTTTATAGAAGAAAAAAACTATCAACACCAAAGTGCTTGTAAAAAAAAATATATATATATAATACAATAATTTTAGTAGGATTATTATTATTATAAAAAAATATGCTTATTAAAATATCGCGGCGAATAGAACAATAACATTCGTTCTCCGTCCGACGTATACTCCGTCGTATCATCTATACGCGTATAATCATCGCATTCATAGAGATCGATCTCGTTCATTTTTGAATCTCGACGATCTCGATCATTGTTGTTCATACGTATATAAATCCAGTCGCGGCTGCTGCAAACATAATATTAATCACTCGTCGCATTGATTATGACACTTGTATCAGTTATGTGCGGCGATCGACATGTTTACACCACAGTTATACGATATACTACGACGATTTATTTACATAAATTTCGTTTTTTTATTATTATTATTATTATTTTAATATACTGCGGTTTTTCCAGCTTGTTTTTCTTACGACGGTTCTGGCAAAAAAAAAAAAAAAATAAAGAAAAAAGAAAAACGCTAGAGACATGTGTTGTTTTAGTGATAATTATTTAGGGAAGAAAAACAAGTCGAACGATTTTCGTTTTCTGAATACGAGACGAGAAAATTGACGAAAAAAATTCTCACGGTAATACGGACGACCGACGTCGTAGGGGGAGACACGTTATTCGCGGTTTAAAAAAAAGAGAAGAAATTGTTTTCCTCCTACACCACTGTTTACCACTCCTATACGCGTTACATGACCACGTTTTTGGACGACATTTACAAACACGCTCGTTTATATTAAATACGCGAAAATCAACGGGGGTTTTGTGCGAGAGCAATTCACTGCCGGAAAACCATTTCATAAATACGCGTTATTTTTTACGATTTTTTTTTCTTCCTCCCCGTTCTCGTATTACGTGCGAGTACAAAAAATTAAAACTCCAATACGTTTCTATACACCACTTCAGCGTATAATACCGCCACAGCCGTATTATTATTATTAAATATTTCGTTTCTTTACACTCGTAACTATATATATATATATATATAATTTTTTTTCTTCTTTTTTTCCCCTTTTCTGAACCTCGCCGCGTCGTCATCGTATAATAATATGTAATATTGTCCGTCTATATATATTACCGCGAGCGCGTAGAAAAAAAATAACGGGAAGAAAGAAAGAAAAAAAAATTCCATTGCATAACAGCTCGCGCGCGTTTTACACACGACGAAAAAGCGACATTGTCTTCTTGAAACAGCCGCGCGCATTATATTTACTACCGAGTACACAATATAATCGCACGATCATTGTCGTCTTTTACTTTTTTTTTTTTTATAATTTCACATTTGACCCAATATAATAATAATAATAATAATAATAATAATAATAATAATAATAATAATAATAATAATAATAATACAGACCGCACATCGCGCAGCATCGTTATGCCCAGTGCTTAGATTAATATGTAATATTTTGATACACAAAAACATTTTTAAATTTCAACACGCACACGACGTGTTTTCTATGTACAAATACACGGTATTGTGAGACTTGTCTGTGGGATAAATATGTTTTCTAATCTTTTCCGGTCCCGTCTAGATATAAATCTGTACATCAGGACCGAACGGACGTAAGTCGCATTACGCTGACTTTTCATATGAACATATGAAAATAACTGAAAACTAGGAGGACGCGTGTTGCACGACGTAACGTCGGACTTACGTTCGTTTAACTCTAGTAAAACGATAATGGGAGAATTTTTAACGGACTTCCGTCACTATGGTTCGACGAAAAACGGATTATACGTGCCAAAAATGTAATAATCTGAAAATCGTTACGTTTGGATTTACGTTCGTCTGGTTCCGATAGGTACAGGAACGGTATTTATTAACGCTAAATTATCCGAATACAATATGTATTATAATATCTTATAGATGAAAATTTCGCTTATTATTTTCCATATATTATGAGATTTAAATTTATTTTTTTTTTTTTTTTTTACATTACACTTTGACAATCTTTTCTCCTTGGCACGTTTCGTTTATGATTGTTTTCTAAGAACATATTTTTTTTTTATGGTTTCGATACTTTTCGCAGTATAAAAATAATACCGCGGCGGACGCGACAATTTTCAACTTAAATCGTCGATTTTAATAGAATTGAAATTACTAGGATTGCTCGAATATTGTATTTTCTTTTTTAATGTTTTTATATATACTGACTTTGTTTTTAAAAGAATGATGATTAAATTGTTTTTTCTTAGAGTAACGGAGATGTTATTTGATCCGAATAAATGTCAAAAAACTTCATTCCGCTCAGTGGGAAAAAATCCTTAGCCCCGGTTTCGAAATAGCGCTTTTAATTTTGAAATAAATGAAATAAAATTTGTATTTATCAAAAATTCGAAGACGTACGAATTAAAAAAAACAGAAAAACTATCTTTTATCCAGATAAAATCATCATTATCTTTATCTAGATATATTCAAATTGTTTTATCCTTTAACTCTATCTACAGATAAATTTACACGTCCTATCGTTTCTATCTTTTTATCCAGACAATTTTCGCTCTTATATCGCAACACTTTAATTTAATATCGTTTTATACATCGTCGACGGCTTTTCTCCGTATTTTGCATTTTTTTTTCCTTTTTGTATTCCGATGAAAAATAAAAAAGTCCGCGTTATCGAAATTGACTGGTGAACATTTCCTTGTATAACCGTCATTATACTTATCAGTTAGGAGATAAATTTATAGCTTGTTTTTTTTTTTTTTACGTTCTTCAAACGAATAACGATTTCGCGCATTACTGATGATGACACACGTCCCCGCCACTACACAGTAGTGTGTACGCGGTCTATAGACATTTTCAGTATTTACAATTGATTTTTTTTTTTTTTTTGTTAACCTTACCTTTAGTTATCGCGTGTGCTTAGCGAAAAAAACGCACACGCTTTTTTTGCGGGGCTAATATAGCGTTTTCGTGTTTTTTTTATTATTATTTTTTCCTAACGGGAAATTTAAAAACGACGAATTTTCTCCTCTGGTCGTCCGCGCTGAAATACTTGTCGCGGAATTCTATTGCTTGTCCCGCACACATCACCGAAATTCCGTCGGAGATCCGACTGGCGTACGACTGTGATGCGCGCAAAAGGCGACGAGCGTCGTGTCTTCGTCGTTATTTTTCAAAAAAATAACAATAAATCGAACACGATAAAACCACTCCTTTCGGCAAAAGTCGTCGACGATTTTTGTTGTTTCACGGCGGCAGCCGTCCTGCAGGAATTACGACTGTGTGTAATACAACGGGTGTTATTATTAGGCAATATAAATAAATAAAAAAACGGTGCGTTTCCTTTATATAATCTCGTGTATTTATTGAATTGTTTTTTTCGCGCGTCTTTTTTTTTTTTTAAACAAAAAAAAAAAAAATGTAATTTCTTTCTTTTAACAAATAAACCACGTCCTGAAATTAGGATATACTTACAAAAGAAAAAAAAATTCTGTACAAGACACTAAAGAAAAAAAATATATGTATATATTATATATATATATATCTAACGACTAATTTACAAATATAAATCTAACGTTACGTGTGGTATCTAAAAATAAATTATTACAAATACGATATATAATAATAATAATAATATATTATTATTCGGTTTATTATTATAATTTTTTTTTTTTTTTTTTAATTTTTCTCTTTAAGACTATTCGCGTTTTCGCATAGTATAAACTTTTGTTATGACGACCGAAAAAGAAAAGAAAAAGAACAAAAAAAAAAAAAAAAAACGGGAAAATATATAATATCAGATACAATACGCAAAACCATAGTTAGAATTTTATCACAGGCCGAAAATTAGTTATTGTTTGTGGTAAAAAAAAAATCCTATTGTACTCATTATTAGTATACACGCGTAATTTATATATATATATATATATATATATATATATATATAAATTATTATCCAGTCTGTAGACCTAAAAAATATATAATATATAAAATATATTGGGGCCTGTGAGTATATTATTTATATATATTTATATGTGTGTGTGTGTAACCGGTGAAGTTCGGACTTTTTACGCAGTTTTTTTTTTTTTTTTTTTTTTACATAAATTTTTATTTCTTTTGCGTTCTATTGTCGGAAATGAAAAAAAAATAAATACATTATATAAATATATCGTAATATTATTATGTTTTTTTTTAGCTCTTTGGCCCATTTATAATCCAACCAGACTAGATATACAAATTGCATATACACATTATATTATATGTATATAAATTAAACAGGCACACCTAATAAGTCGTAAATATATATATATATATTTATTTATTTATAACGATAAAATTATATAGGAATGTACACTTACAACGACACGTTGTACAATGCATATATTAGTCAAAAAAAAATTAATATTTTTTTTTTCGGTTATTTTTTTCCTATTCTCCAACGCAACGTGTACGTGACGACGACGTCGATAAATTTTAAACGAAAAATATATTATAATAATAATAATCTATCGTTGAAATCGGTATTATTTTTTCTTTTTCTTATTCTTCTTTTTCTTCTTAAAACGAACTTTTTATTCCGAAAAAGTAAATAAATAATAATAAAAAAAAAATGGTATATTATATTCATTTTTTTATACACACGCATAAGGAACTTACACAGTACTTTTATTCTTATCCCCTGACTGTTTTTTTTTTTTTGTTTTGTTATACATATTATTATTTATGTGTATATTTATATATGTATACTGTAAAAGGGCACACAGTCTTTTATTCATATATTTTTTTACATATAATTTTAATTTAATTCAATTTTTTTTTTTTTGTTTTTGAAGATATTCGTTCAGTCTTAACGCAAGAAATTTATTTTATAATATATTTATATACCCTTAAAAAAGAAAAAACCAAACGGTCGTTGATGATTTTCATTTTATTTTTTTCCCCCGATTTTCGATAAAACTGTGAGAGTATACAGTAGTAGTAGTTTTTTATTTTTCGTGCGATTTCTTCGTTTTTTTTTTTTTTAATTTAAAATTTTTATTATCACAATAATTCACAGCCAACACAAAAAAGCGACACGCACGAACTAACACACATATATATGTATGTATATTAGAGAAAGAAAAGAAATGAAAAATAATCGAATAAAATGAAAATTGGAATCTTACGATGCGTATGCGCGTACACGAGAAAACACGATGACGCGCGAAGCAGCACAACCAACCACCACGCGTGTTTCGCTGATTCGTGTATTACACAACAATAAATATTTCGAAGAGCAAGAAAGTAAAACAAAATCAAATGAAATTATTCCGCGTGGGGGAGTCCACCGAATAATAATAATAATAATAATAAAAAAAAATAATAATAATAAATTAATAAAAACGAAAATGTTATCCGTTGTTCAACAAACCCGCGTTGGGCGCCCTCCCCTCCATCAGACACACAGTTTTTTTTTTCTGTACACAATTAAAATAATAATAATAATTTTTTTTACTATTATATATATATATATAATATGTGTATATTATCATATATTACCCAATCGTACCGCGTTAGATAATACAATATCATACACACACACACACACACACATCATTAATAATATTATAATATTATCATTTATTATATAATAAATCAAATGAATAATATTATAATAACGCGCATGTGTGTGTGTGTGTATGTGTAGATTTACACGGTGTGTATTATTATATATTAACAAATTACGGGGTTAAAAACTTAACGCTAACAATTATATACTGTTTTTTTTTTATTATTATTCATTTTTTTATTTTAATTTTTTCTCGTACTCGTCGTGGACTATTAAAAAAAAAAAAAAAAAAAAACACGCTAAACGCGTATAAACGATTTTCTTCACACCGAACGAATCGGATTTTATGGATTTATTTTACGTTATTATTTTTGTTTTAACAAAAGCGAATTAAAAAACTTACGTGTTGTTCTGTAAGTTCCCGACTACATTAAAAACAAAAAAACAAAAAAAAAAAAAAAAAAAAAAACGATTAAAAATAAGCGACGACGAAAATGCGCTTTCAAAACATGTACGTGGGCGTAAGGATGTTGTTGATCGGATCGGTAATGCGTCCCAGCGTTTTCGTCGGTTTGCCACTGTACTCGTTGCGCAACACCGCAGCTATGGTACCGTTAAAACCCCAGAGCTGTTGTGCGGCCGATTCGTTTTGCCGTGACTTGTGATACTCTTGATGATGCTGCTGCTGTTGTTGCTGCTGCTGCTGCTGTTGATGATGATGATGATGATGGAGGTTGTGTTGCTGCTGATGATGATGTTGCTGCTGTTGTTGGTGATGGAGGTGCTGTTGATGGTGTTGCTGCTGCTGCTGCTGCTGCTGCTGACGGTGGTGAATACGTTGTTGTTGTATGTGAGAAGGTAAGGTTAGGTGGTGTTGTTGTGGTGGTGGTGGTTGCTGCTGGTGATGGTGATGGAGGTGGTGCTGTTGTTGTTGATGCTGCTGTTGTTGTTGCTGTGGAACCGAAGGCGGTTGTTGAGCTTTGCGCTTTAATAATTTCGCCTGGCAGCAAGAACACCCTTTCGGCACTAAACATGGACAAAAAAAAAAAATAAAAAAACGCTATGAGAACACGTTTTTTTTTCTTTTTCTTTAGTAACGAGACTTTTTCTTTTTATTTAAAAAAAACTATTCGATCCTTTTGATTTTCTATTATTTACTACTCGGTCCTAGAAAAACATCCCCGAAGAATCAATAATAATAATAATAATAATAATAATAATAAAAAGTGCTGTTCGCCAGCAGCCCTCATCACAATTTACAACGCGATCGGGGAATACGAGTCAGTCGTCGTCACAAAACTTCTGTTTCGATGGGAAAAAAGTTTTTTTTAATTTTTTTTTTTTTATTCTTCTCGTTGTCGGGGAAAAAACGGGCGTTTGTATTTTTCTCGTTAAATATTTTTTCTTCCCCTCCCCCCCCCAAAAACAAAGAATTTACCGCCGACAATAATCGAAGTAATCCTTCTGATACGAATAATACATGTACAGAGAAGTCTTTAAGTTTATTTATACGAATTCGGTCGGTTCAATCGATCGATCGATATAATTACAATATTTTTAATCCCAATTCCATGTATTTTGAATATACAACAGTTTATTTGTACTAATGTAAGTCGGCGAAACTACCATTGTGTACATTTGTCATTTCGTCGAGACGATAGAAAAATATAATCTAACGGAAGACCAAGTAAGACTAAACAATTAAATTGAAATTAAAATTATGAAAACCGCAATGGCGCGTTTGGACGCAAAAAGTTTTTTTCCCTATTCTAACAGCTGCCGGTCTGCGCCGCGATCGAAAATAAAATAATTTTCAAAACTAAATATAAGAGAAAAGACTTCTCGGGAGTTTCGCCGCCACCACCACACAAGTAGTATACACTCGTATAATATAGAAAAAAAAACTAACAACACATCCGAAAATCGTTCTGTTAAAACTTTATCTTTTTCTTCTACACCGTTTATAAAATTCAATTCGATTGAAGAAACGACGCGGCGTTACTGAATTATTCATTTTTGTTTTTCAAATCAAATATTTAAATACATTATAAATGTGGGGAAGAAAAAAAAAGCAAAACAAACTGTTGCAATTGTCCTCCCGTTAATGCCGCTCAAACATGCGCACCACACACACACACACACGATAATACAGCGAAAGTATATTTTTTTTAATGTTTTTTTTCTTTTTTTTTGCAGAAAAATTATATTGAGTACACGAGAGTAAATATCTAGAAAAAAAAAAAAAAATCAAAAAATCGACGACGACCATAACGTATTTTTCGATTATCTACAGCATCTTACTACCTGAAAACGTAAGTGCGCGCGAGAAACAAAAAAAAAAAAAAAGAAAAAAGAAATGAATAAATCGTTTTGATGTATCATCTTGGCAACTGCCGGAAATGGCCAGTGATGATATTATTTCCACTGAAAACTCAACACGCATTTAATATAATATAATATATATATATTGTAAAAAGTAAATAACAGCGTACGAAGAGATGTCATATCGTCCATTTTTTTCTTCTTTAGTTACCGCCGTATTCCATCTCCTCGCCCTTATATTTCGTTTAAAATTGTTTTCGGATTTTTAAAAATCTATTTTTTTTTTCGTAATTTTTTTTTTTTTAGAAAAATATTTTCGAATCGTTTTTTTCCTCTTCGTTTAAACGTGTCTAACGTGTATATAAAAAAAGACTTTTTTCTCTCTTTCGAACCGTTCGACTTTGACCACACCGTTCGAAATTCGAAATGACGATACGCCGCCGTTTCCGTTCCCCCCTGCCCCTCGCCACTTATTTTGATCCGTTTCGGAACGCTGAATTCGAGAAGAAGGCGAATCCGCCGCCCGCCACTGAACGCGCAGCGGCGACAAACGGAACGGAGAATACAACAGAAAAATAAACAAATAAAAATAATGCCAAACACACGACGACCACGTACGCGCGCGCGATATCCGCTACGGGAAAATGAGATTCCGCGACGCGTTTTTAAATTATCATTTATCCGGTCCGACGGTTTTCACCGCGCGTTCCTCCCCCCCCCCCCCCGCATAAATAATATCGCCCGCGGAACACGCTGGAACAGGAGAAGCGCGCGCCGGACGACCGGATCCCCTCCCCCTCTCTTCCGTGGAATAAAAGAATCCTCGCGCGGTTCCCCGTACACGCACCGCACCACCAGAACCATTATTCGTTCGTTCGGCCGAATAATAATAATAATAATAATAATAAATTACGCTGTTATATGAAAATGTATATATATATATATATATACAAACGAAATGTACGCGTGTGTTATATAAAAACGGTGTAACGACGACGATTGTAAATTATCGTGATAAATTGCCGCCGGTTGTCGGATAAAAATGTACCCGGCCGAAAGAACGCGACGCGACGTATCTCAAACACCGCGCGACGGTGGAAAAAAAAAGATCGGAGAGAAAAGGTGGTCGACGTGCGCCTCCCGACGGGGGAGGTGGGTGAACGGTGCAGAAAAAGAAGAAAAAAAACTCTTATCGATTAAAATTTCGATAAAGGACCATCCCCATCCCCCTTTTGTCGCCATTTCCCATTGCGATCGTATTGTGTATTATTCCGTTTCGCGCAATACGAGAGGTGTACACCGGTGGGGGTGAGGAGTGCGAGCAGTCGCGTTTAACGAGCGAGGAATGCCTTTATTTTCAAACGATAAAAATTTACCTGAAAAGGCGAGGGAGGACGGGGAAAAAAACAAATGTCCCCTCCCCCCCCCCGCCGCTCTGCCGCAAACGGCCGAAATATTTTATATTTTCTCTCTCTCTGCGCTTATTATTGCGTTGTGCACAACGCGCGGTGGTCTCTTGGAAAACAAAAAAAAAAAAAACGGTCTTACACGAAACCGATGACGCTTAAATTTCCGAATAAACGTGCGCACGAGAATACAATACGACCGACAGGGACGTATACAAGGGAGGGGGGTGTGGCGATCGCCCCCCCCCCTAGATACTCGTTTACGTACCTATATCTCCTGACAACTAATATTAATCGAACTAAAACTAAAATGTAATAAAACATTTTTTTTTTTTATTTAAAACCTATTTATTTTCATATAATTTTTCGATAATTCTAAGTTGGCAACACAGATTCGACGGGCCATTTTTCTACTCGCCCCCCCCTCTTTAGGGGATGAAGTAAATACGCCCCTGACGACGACGGGGGGGGGTCCATCCCGGTCCGAAGCTGAACACGAAGAAACTCTGTTTGGTGTCCGTCCAAAAGACGACGGATTTTTTTCTATTTTTTTATACGAATGACTGAATCGAATCGACGACACGCGTTTACGCGGTTTTTAAAGGGCGAAAAAAATGTCGACTACGCGAAAAATCCGCCTTCTCTTCCTGCCGTACTGCCGCGGCGCGAATTCGCGTTTAAAAAATATGCTCGGCGTTCGCGATTGAAAAAAAAAAAATAGAACAGAATAGAAAATTTACGCTGTTTTTGTTCTTTTAAACTCCGCCAAACGAGATTTCGAAGTAAAAATAAAAAAAAAAAAAAAAAAAAACTTAATTCGAAATTCTTTCGCGGGCCTGTAGACGGAGTACGCGACGAAAAAAAAATCGTGGTCGTCCAACGACGAGCGTTTTAAAAATCGAATAAAAAAAAAAAAAAAACCACCAGAACTCTCGGTAACGTTATTTTATTATTATTATTATTATTTCGAATTCCAGAGAAGAATGAGTTCCGAAATTTCCGTGGACCGATGATGAGAGGAGGAGACCACCGCCGGTTCTGCGGCAAGATAATCCAACACGCACGGGGGGAAGCGGAAATAGAGCGGATGTAAAACTGAAAACGAATAAACAAACACACTCTGGTCACGGGGACCTGCGCTAATAATTATTAATCGTGGAGAATACCGGCGAATCGAATAATATTCGGGTCGTCACGTGAACACAAAAAAATAAATATCGTCTCACGAACGATTACGACGACGTCCTCCACCACCCCGTGCACGACAATCGTTGTATTAACAATAATTCTCCTCCGCGCTAACACGGTGTTTTCTGTCGGCTTTCAAACGCGAACACCACAACAACGCGGTTCTTCTTCTTTTCCCCACGCGAACGCCGAATTTTTACCCCGTCCGAGCGCCAGCGACGATTTTCAAATGAACACGCGGCGATGGACGCTTGTCCGAGGGAATATCGATTTTCCGTTGTTTTCACACGACAACGACGTGTGATCTTCGAACGATGATTTCCACACACGAGACGACGCGGTTGTTTTCGAATTTTTTTTTTTTCGTTTCTATATGTATACGAGTATGAAAAAAAAATTAAATAAAAGTGCGACGTTGCGGAACGCGCGGCGCCGGGCCGTATTGCCGCCGCACCGCGTGTACGTACACGCCACTACAGTGCGCGGACGCGAGAGGAGGGAAAAAAACGCGTTATACGCTCGTTTTTATTTATTTTTTTTTTAATTCTCTCCTATTCCCAAACGCGTATTATTCGAAATATGCGATCGTTCGTATTCGCACAACGGTTTTATACACTACGAGACACGATAAAGAACAGAGGAAGAGGAGGAGAAAGAAGAACAAAATAAAAAGACGCGCGAGGATTACCGGCGATTCGTTATTACGACGGAGACTCTCTCTCTCTCGCCGACGATTTTTATCGAAATAAATCGAATTTTTCTTTCCCCCCCCCCAACGTTTCGGACGCGGACGTGTTGGACCGATATGGTTTTCGAGAAAAGCAAAAATAGCGAGTCGTTTTTTTTTTTCGTTTCTTTTCCGAGTACACGACGCGGCATTTGACAACGAGCGTTAACCCCGCTCGCGCCGCACAACAAACATCAAAAACGCACTTTTATTTATAATAATTTATTTATTTATTTTTTTTCTACAGATTTTTTCCAACGCCGTTCCTCTCCCGCCGGACCCATCACCGGGGCACGCACTCCGCTCTCCCCCCCCCTCCACAATAAGCCCTTTCATTGTCGTCGTTTCGTACATTTCATACGAATAATTTATATATGTATAACACGTGAACGAACGCGCGTATATACGCGAAACCATTAACAACGACGACAACAAGTGACACACACACACACACGCGCCCGTGTATATGGAAAAGGATATACCAAATGCGTGTGTGCTGTAATATATCTGAATACAATGAACGATGGTGTATACGGAGTGCTGTACGCGAGTATCCGTTTCAACCGCGTGCGCGCCGCGTCCATTGTGGGGCAGTGTGAGTGCGTGCAACGACAACGAACGCGTTATGCATGAGTCATGAGCGAAATTTCAATAGACACACGCGCGCGCGCGATGATTATTATTATTATTATTATTTTCTTTCTTCGTCGGACGTGTTAAAGAATAACGACGACGACGACGACGACGCGATGACGATGACGGCAAAAAAAAAACTATTTTTTTTTTTTTTTTGTTAGAGACTCGGTGTTATAACCAGTGGTGTTCCCATAGGGTATACTCCATATACGCCGTATACTCTCATGATTTTTTTGAAAAATCATGGGTATACGCCGTATACTCTCATGATTTTTTGAAAATCATGGGTATATACTGCATATATTTTCAAATCTCAAGTTATATGCAACGGAAAAAGAAACATAATTGCTGAAGAAAGGCCTCAAAAATTTTAGTTTATTTTTTATTTTTTATGATTAATTTTATTATTGGAATTTATATTTATTAATTTTCCCACTGTAGACCTCTATACTGCCGGCATACACATCAAAACTTATTACGCCTTAAGTCCACGACATTATGTTAAAATTTCGCTGCGAGGCCATCGATCGGCAATCTCAGTTCCACGTGGCAAAAAACAAAACGAAACAAACGAAGAAAATAAGTTCCAGACAATTTTTTTCACTAATTTATTTAATTAATTTTCTCGATAATTGTATTTAAGGAGAAATACAATTACTTCTCATTATTTTATTATTTTTCATACTATCGAAATCACCTCTATCCTCGTATCGACTCCTGTGAATCGTAAGAAAAATATATGTATAATATTGAATGTTCATGTTTTGGATTTGGGTACTTAAGGCAAGGACGAGATTAGGAGGGGTGGGGTGTATCCCCCCCGCAACACTCGGGTCATTCGGCAAAAATAGAAAGTTGATGTATTTTTTTGGTGGGGGGGTTAATCCTCCTGCAGAGTATACCCTCAACAAATTTTATGGGAACATCACTGGTTATAACACAAACGGCGGTCGGAGGCGCAGTGTGGCGGATTTAGGCGTCAGGCAAAGTAGGCAATCGCCTAGGGCGGCAATTCTAGGCCAATATTTTATTGAGAATACTCTAGGTTTTTTAACTTAGTTTTAACTCTAGTTTATTAACATGACCGCCATTAATTATTGTTTAGTATCAGTATCTTTATGATTTATTTTTTTAGTAGTTATGTTAAATAAGTATTTGAAAATATGTTTTCTCGTTGATAAGTTTAATGGGACGGCCAAAAAAAAAAAAAAAATTTGCCTAGGGGCGCGACAATTATGTAAATCCGTCTCTGGTCCGGACGACTCCGCCGGGCCCCGCTGCTACGTTCCCGAGTTTCGTAATAACGACGATAATATATAATATACCGCCGTGATAATAATGCGAAACGGAAAATATACCACCAGCAGCAGCAGCAGCAGCAGCAGGGACGTTGCGCGCTTATAAGCGAAGAACTTTTTTTTCCATACAACGAGTTACACGGGATGGGCGCGAAATCGTTCGAAACGTTCCCCGGTGTGCTTCCGTAACGTCCGCGGGGTTTATTCTCAAGAACGGAATAAACATTATTGTCCGCGTTTTCATAATGTTCTGTTTTTTTTTTTTTGTTTCCTACGGTTTATAACCAAGAGCGCGCGGTTAGATCACGACGAGGCGAGCCGCCGCCGGTCGAACGGTTTAACACGGCGTGCTTTTAAATGCGGCGCGGCCGGCCGATATCTTTTAACGACAATTTCGTTACGCGAACGACGGTTTGTTCTAAACGATTCGCATTGGTTCCACCAATGGCAAAACGTTTAAATGCCCATGACTCTCTCCAGACATTACGTATACGTAGATTATTACCGATCGTCTTAATAGTTCTCTCCGAGTAGTAACGATAATCAAGAATTGATAAAATAAACGCTTTTAATCGATTAACACGGTGCAGCGGTGTGGTTAAGGTCTCGTTTTTGTTGTTTTTACAAGTACGCCGCTGGTAGAATTAGGCCGAAAATGAGATATCTCGAAAACGCATTAAACAGTAATATTGTACTATTTATTGGGTTGCTTCAAGCGAAATCTCTCTGTCTGTGTTCCATGCAGGCGACCAGTGCGCCTCGTGCTTTAAACAATCACGACAACGGTGGGGAAATTCGTTAAATTTTTTCTTTTTTTAATTCTCTGTTTTCTATTACATATTAACGAAAGACGGGAGCTGTTAAAACGATATAATTTGCAGATCTCCTCTGTCGACTCGGACTTTAGGTGTGGCGCGTTCCCGCAAAGTGTGATTTCGCTATTATTATTGCCCGTTAACACGGACGGAGAAGACAACAAACGTCGCGGGTGTGACGTCTTCCTACTACGCTACGATTTTCATCGGACCGATTGCTTCGCGCGGCGGAAAGAGCTCACGGAACACGGTCGGTCATACTATTTATTTATTTATTTTTTTCATATTATATAAAAATTTAAAAAGTACAATTTTCACGATTTTTCTTAAGAATTAAAGACATTTTAAGGGAAGAGAACAAAAAATAGCTCCGTTCTTGTATTTTGTGTGTAAAAATCTGGTGTCATATTTCAGCGGGGTTCTTTATCCCGCGGTGAAACGCGGTTTTATCGTATAAAAACGTATCGATTTATGAACGTTTCCATTATTGTGAATTGTAAAGCGCGCAGGAAGAGGACTGCTGTTTAGAAGAATATATATAGTATTATTGTACGGAGAAATTGTTAAAAAAAAAAAAAAAGAAAGAAACGTCAAAAAACATTTTCTTCTAAAAATCACTTGAAAATTTGACGCGTGACAGCAAACGAGGAACAGAAATACAATTATTTCTCATAACATATACACTGCTACGCGTGTTTTTTTTTTTTCAGTAAAGTATCTCGTACCGCGTTAAATATAAAACTTTTTTTTTTTTTTTGTATCAGAGATAACGTGACGAAAATCTGCCTAAAAACAATTTTTTATACGTCGTTTTGTAGTGTAAATATACTATATCGCGGTTCCGATTGTCAGCCAAAAAAAAAATTGATACGACGCAAATTGTTTTACATGGAATTTCGTCGACGGTAATTAATTTTAAGCACGTGAATTCGTCGCGCGCGTTTAGAAGAGACGTTTTTACGAACTACGCGGCCGACGGGCATAAAAACAAAAAAAAAAAAAGTGAGAACATATTTCTTCGTTTCCCGAGAATTTCCAACGGAAATGTTAAAAATTATTTCTGCACGCCATCCGATATATTATTTAACAACGAGCGGCGAGGCTCGTTCGCGTAGAAGAAGAAGAAGAAAGAGAAGAAGAAAAAAAAACGCGCTTTTGCGAGCACACTACACGAACGGTAATTAAAGCCGAAATTGATTTTTTTTCTCTCTCTCAAATAAAAAATAATGCGGGCGGTGTGGTATCTCATCGAAAACGTGGTTTCTCCTCCGTTTCAGACTCCGAGAATTGCTGGCCGTTTATAATTCGTGTTCCGATTAAAAAAAAAAACCCCCCACCCTATTTTCGTGAAAATCGCACACGCGCCAACGACGGGGACAACAAAGTTCGCGGGTGCTCGTGAGAAAAAAACTCTTATCGCGACTCCCCCGGTGCAGGTGGTTATTCGCGGCAGCGGCGGCGGCGACGAGGGATTGTTATAAAACGGGGCAAAACGTAAAATTATTTATCGAGAAATCATCACGGCGAAAGGGATTATTTGCTTCGTGTGTTTCTCCTTTGGGGGGGGGGGACGTCGTGGCCGTCGGCTAAACAAACACAAAAAAAAAAAAAAAGAACCGAAATAATTCAACGCGCACCGGAGAGCCGCCCGAGCCCGTCGACGAAGAGGAGCGACGGACGGAAAGGGATGTAAAAAAAAAAGGAAAAGCGTACGCAATTAGCGCGCGTACAAAGTCAGCGATTCGATCGCGTGGGTCCACGAGGAGAAAACTTTCGGCGTTTCTTTCGAATAGAAGAAGAAAAAAAATAATAATTACATTACGTTCGGCGTTTCAAAGGGTATACGCGCGCGTTTAATTTCCTCCCCTTTCCTTCGTGTCCCCTCACACGCCGACGGGCTCAAAACTCGGCTCCGCGGGCGTATAATTACACTGACAAAGGTTTCTCCTCTCCCCCTGTCTTCTCTTTTACGCGGCCGTTAATAATCTATTTTTTTTTTATAAAAAAAAGAAAAAAAAACACGTTCCATTCTCTTTTTACCCCCCTCCCCTCGGACAGCTATAAATCAACGTTAATTACGGACGCGAACGCGATGATCAAAAAACAAAAATATAAAAAAAAAAAACCGATTCCGGACCGTCGCCCCTTTCTGCACCGGCCGGCCGATAAGCACCTCTCTTCCCCCCCGCGGCCGACTCACTAATTTTTCATTCGCTACCACCGTCGATACGCTTTTACAGAGACAAAACAAAAAAGTAAAAAAAAAAATTCCGTTTTTTTTTTTTTTTTTTAATATTCAACTCGCGCTTGCCGACAATATATATATATAAAAAAAAAAACTATTTACAACGGAATCGCCGTCGAATTTTATCGTGGGGGTTAGACGAGATTTCCGAATGAATTAAAAACGCAAAAAACGGTGTAAACCGCACCCCGGATTTGTGCGAATTATTTATTTTTTTTTCCTCTCCCATAGCTTAAACATAAGGCGAAACCGAGACAAAACAACTATCCAAAAAGGGAAAACCACTTGAAAAATCGAAAGTAAATTTTTTTTTTTTTTTTTTGCTATCTCCTGTAAAAACACGGCAAAACGTAACGACGGACGAGGCGACTCTTTATACGTTTTGCACGAACGATAATTTGTTTTATTTCTCTTCTCCCCGGTCCTGACAGAGTCCGTAGCCCGCCAAAAGCGGAGAAAAATTGTAAAAATCGTGCATGTATAACCTATGACGGGAAGAAAAAAAAAATTAGGTTCGGACAATAATACAGTGTTTTTCCGTAACGAAGTGGATTCTATTTATTAATTTTTTTTTTTTTTGTTTTTACGTGTAAAAAAAACAACGCGGTCACGAAGTTACGCGACACTTCCTCCGTCCGAACACTAACCTGTCATGTGTGTTTTGTCGGTGGGCAACGCGGCCGTCAACATCGGAGGCGGCAGACTGGCCTGCAAGTGTTGTTGATACTGTCGTTGCACCATGTCCAGGGTGCGTTTGCCGTCGTGGTGCTGGTGTTCCGCGCTGGAACCCAACGGTGGCCACTGGGACGCGCCGGCCGCGGCGGCCACGGCGCCGGCCACCATGCCGTAAACGCCGGCCGCTGTGGACGCGGTCACGCCCGGCGCCGGTCCGGCGTACGGTTTTTTCGCGGGCGGCGGCCCGTCCGCGACGTTCGCCGCCACCGCGTCCACCACGACCTGCTGCTGCTGCTGCTGCTGATGCGCCGACCTGTTGTTGTTGTTGTTACAGGGGACGACGGCGGAAGGCCTGCTACGGCCGGACAACGAGGCGGACGCGGCCGGCATGTTGTTGACGAACAAGCTGCGTGTACGGCTCTCGGCCTTTCGGTAATACGACGGATGGATCATGAGCAACGGTTCCACTTTGCCGCCGACCGGCGGCTTCGCCGAGCTGGGCATCTCGTACTCGACGCTGCAGTCCACGTGCAACGGCACGTTGAAATCTTTGACGCGATACGCCGTGGCGGCGGCGGACCCGGACGATCCGCCGGATCTGGACCTGGACGACGAGGACGACGTCGAAGCGGACGACGAGGACGCGGACGACGAGGACGCGGACGACGACGACGAGGACCCGACGCCGGCGGACGCGGCCATTATCGCGGCGGACGGCACTCCGGCGGCGGCGGCCAGCGGGCTCGGGTACGACCCGTAGCCGCCCGCGGCCACCGCTTTGTTGTAGCACGTCGTGGCGTTCAGTGCCATCGGACGACGACGACGACGACGGCGCGCGCGCACGCACACAGTTCACTCGGACGACGACAAAGACGTTGGACGAAGAAGAAGAATTCCACTGGCGACGACAGAGATCACTCCTGGCATCGGACGCGGAAAAATCGAATTTCGCGTTTTATAGAAGAAAAATTTTCACCGGCGAGAAATATACGAAAAGTAATTATTACTATAAAAAAATAAATAAATAAATATTATAACGGGCCGCCGATGATGAATAGGAGAAAAAAAAACACAAAAATATTTTTATCGATAAAAAAAAAAAAAAGAACGCACGAGTATTATATAACACTTATGAAAAACACAACACGGTGAACACTGTCGTACGGGAAAACAGAAACTGAACAGTTCGACGACGGACACCAGACTGACGACGAGTGCGCGAGCTCCGCGTTTCTACGGGCCGCCGCGACCCTACGAAACGCCGGCTCTCGCGGCGGCGACGGCGACCGTCGCGCGTCGGGCGTTCCCGACCGTCTGGGACGCATACCGTGGCGCGATCTAACCGAGTTTTCCCGATTAAACGTCGTCGAATTACTTTCTTCTTTCTCTTTTTTTTTTCGCACAAATTCAAAAGGCTTATAATAATCGAATGGGGGGGGGGGGGCACTCTCGAAACACTCGTTTTCTTCTTCTACGTTATTTCGACCGTGTAACGGAAACACTAAGAAATCTGCATAACATTTAACGATTCGTCGAAAACTATTATAAAACACACGAATATTCCAGAAACATGGGGCCACCGGGTTTCGGGGAAAAGTTTCTCAAATGACAGAATTAATGTGCCATTGAGATTTCCTAATATCGTTCTCGCGTTTTTCTCTCCCCGAATTTCTACCCGCAATGCCGATTACCGTCTTTTACACGATACCGGGATTTCTCTTTGCGCCGAGCTCTCATCCAACTCGCGGTCATTTTCGCATACGTATCCTATTCATATTTTGCTAGTTACCTATCACCGAATTCGTAACTTTATGTACGCGTAACGAAAGTACTATTATTAGCACCGAGGTGCGCATAAACTTTAATAATAATATTGTTACGTGAAATTGTGTTCCGCGATAATGTTTTAGAGCGAATTCGTACAAATCGCGGTGGTCTACAAAACCAGAAGAATTGCTTCACGAATTATCACTGATATCCTTGTAAATATTAAATTCTTTTGTTTTCGTACACGCGGAAAAAAAGTATTTAGTAAGTGATATGAAGAAAAACGCGTTTCGAACACGAGGGCCGGCTGAGTTATCGGGCTGACTGGATTTCTGTATATTTCGGTGCCCCACAGCGTGACCACGGGCGCGTCGTACACGGTAATGAGACAATTATTGAAATGTTCAAAAACGTTTGAAACGACCGGGTAGAGAGGAGAAATGAAATGGAATTTCAAAACATTACCTATACTCGATAATATTCTTATAATCATTTCTGGTAAACGATTGCAAGAACATCACACAGCAGCGGTTTACGCGCGTACCTGTTATTATTATTATTATTATTATTATTATTATTATTATTATTATTGTTATGAGAAGACAGAATAATATGTATTTTTTTTTAATCTGAACTGAACGTTGTGTGTGTAGCAAAAAAAAAAAAAAATGTTTAAAGATCGATTTATACGTATATATAAATCCACTTTAGATGCCTACACGCGTCGGTTAAATATCATTTTGATAAATCGTATACGCTTTTAATGATATAATATTTGGTTTGCCAAAAAAAAAAAAAAAAAACAAACGAATTAAATTTAATATAATTGCGTTTATATTATTATTTTTTTCGTTTATTATATATACCGTATTATTATTACTGTGATCCACGGCGGGAGGAAGGACGACGAACTGTTTTGTTTCTTTTTATTCGTATTATATTATTGTTATGGTATTTTTTTTTATTTTTTTTTTTTAAGAACTCAGCCGAGACCGAGTCGAATGACTCAATGCGTGTATATAGAGAGAGAAAGATGAGACTATATTGGCAACGACGTTCTTTTATTATTTCTCTCGTTCACTATACATTTATATTATCTTTTTGAAAGAATATTCGGATATTTTTATTTTTTATTTTTCTATCTGTTTGTTCGCTTTACTCTCTTTTTATCGTCCGTAATCAAACGGCATCGGAGAATTAAAAAAAATAATAATAAAAAACACACTCCGAACTGTAATATATCGCTTGTGTATACACAAATATATAAAAAAAAAAAAAATCAATGGTTTTCCTCGCTCGTCGCATGTCGCGTTTTATACAATTACGTCGCAGAGCGTATTTTCCACGGGAACTAATCTCCGAGAGCGTTTTTTAATTGTTTCCCAAATAAGTTATCGATTTTTCTTTTTTTTTTTTTCATTCGAAACACGATGCGCGACTGCACAAACAAAACAAAATAAAAGAAAAAGAGAAAAAACGCTCTCGTCGTTTTTTCTCCCCTATCGACTTTCTCGCTTCGTTTTTTAAAATTTATATTGCGGTTGAATTAGTATTTACATCTAGTCAGTCCGAGCAGAGTATTCCCTAGAACTAGAAGGAAGTGTTGTCGGTGGTATATAACAGTAAATGCGTATGCGACGGTCGATCGATTAAATAGCTGACAAAAAAAAAATATATATATACCGACTAATATTATATTTATAGACGAAGTCTATAAGAATATGATAATATGTTCGATTAAAAACAGTAAAAAAAAAAAAAAAAAAAAATTGTAAAGTCAACGACTTATTCTCACTCGTGTTATCGACAACAACGAATACAATTATACATGCTTCCTCTTAGTGATTTATGACGAGCGAGCGTGTGACGCGTAAACATTCAAACCAACACAAAAAAAAAAAAAAAAAACAATACACAAACGAGATATTTAATTTTTGATATTTTTTTAACGCATAAATTATACTAGTACTATATAAAATCGACTATTGATTTTGAAAAACTATATATTGTGTGTGTATTACAAAAAATACTCTAAATAATATGCGCTGTTCGAATTTATCGTTTTTTTTTTTTTTTTTTTTTTTTTTATCAAAAATTCGTTCATCGAATAAGCTGAACGATACATACGCACGTGTTATAAAGAGAACACAAGCGTCCGAATATAGTTATGACTACAGGGCCCGGGGATTTATATGTAAAAAAACAAAAAAAAAACAACAAAATATGCGGATTCGTATCGTGTAAAATATATGTGTACAAAAATATTTATTTTTTTTTGTTTTATATATTACAAATTCATACGGTATACGATTCCATGTGGTAAAAACATTAGAAAATATAAATAAACGTATAAAAAAAAAGTTTATTCGAAAAAGAAAAAAAGAAAAAAAAAAGGCTCCGTAATAACACGATTTTTATGAGATGACGTTTGAAAAGTATATTTACAATATTTGTATTAAATCGTTAAGTGACATTAAGCGCGATAATATAGAAATTGACTGCTATACGATAATCTTGAAGCGTGCTTTTATTTCTGGAAACGCTTCTTTCTCCCGTCGCGCGACGATACACATCTCGCGCACCGTCGATTTATTACACTCACTATCGATTATTATATATTTAGAGAACGTGTCCGGAGTTTTCTTTTTCTTTTTACAGCACACTCGTGAGTATAGCGAAAATCTATCAATTGTCAAGTAATATACGCGGCATGCGTAATAATTGGCTTGACAATCGTGAGGTCAATAGAAATACGCGTTTCCATAGGTTGAATACGAATGCAAAGTGTATACATTTTTTTTTTTTTTAAGAAAATCCGCGTAATCGGAATTTTTTTCTTCTCCTACCGCAGTGTCCGTAACAAGTAATAAAACACACGCACAAAAAAAAAAAATGAACGATTGTATTTTCTTATGGGGCAAATAGCTCAAAAAAATACGTCCGAATTCAGTCGTACGTATGTGATCCATACTGGCGTATAAATTTTTCCGTTTTCAAACACGCGGTACATATAATAATAGTAAATGATTATTTCCACAGATCTAAGCGCGCGTACAATATTATAATAATAATGTATAAACCGCAAGTGTTCTTTTTATTTTTGCGTTCTCTTTACACTGACCGAAATCGTACAATGGACGACAATGAACAAACGTTTCCAATTCGAAATATATATATATATATATAATATACATTTGACTTTAACGACGTTTTTATTTTCAAAACGTGACATACTGACTACGTTTTTTTTTTTTACTTTTTAATAATATGCCGTACAGTATTCAGAAACGATTAACAAGAACGTGTCCTATATTTATGAATAACAACGAGAAAGAAAACAAAAAAAAGTAGTAATAGTTTTTCTTCGATAATTACATGCGTCGAGTACGTGTTTTTACGTTACGCGATAATAATTTTAACCGACGAAAAACAAAAATTTTTTAATTATTATTTTCTATAATCGAAATCGTATTGAAACTAGCGCTGTGCGCGCGTATGCATTTAAATGAAAAAACAAAAAACGAATTACGGTAATAAAAATTCTATAAAATAGAACAAAAAAAAACGGTTGAAATAAAATACTACATTTGATATTATATAAGATTCGTTCACGCGTCGTTTAATTTTCGAATATAACTCATTAAATTTTAATTAATATATTATAATATTAATTACGTGTCTCTGTCGAGGAATTTTAAGTGCGCGTGTCGCCGCATATACCAAATTATTATTATTATTATTATTATTATTATTATTATTATTATACACGCGTTTAAATCAAACTCGTCTATGACGATTATAGATAAAACGTACAAAAAAAAAAAAAGAAAGAAAAACCTATATATGTATTTATATATAAGACTACGAAAAAAACACCTAATAGGAATACTTTTATTTTCAATATCCGCCGAATCGCGCTTTTTATTAGCCCGTAAACACCGCAATAATACAAACGCGTACGTACGAGTGTTAATTTGTATTATGTAATAATTCGGGACGACTATAGAATAATAATTTTCGATATTAAAATAATAATAATAATAATAATAAAAACAAAAAAAGACTACGGCGATGTACCGGTAAAATTGCAGAAAGAACAATAATTGAAATGTATGCGAATAAATTTCTCGTGTTGTTAAAGAACGAGAAATAAAAAATTAATAAATTGCTCGGTCGTTCTGGAATTTTGCGCAGGACGTTTTTGAAACGACGACGACGACGACGACGACGACGTTTTCCACAGACGTTTCTGTTCTCGTGTTCGTTATTCATGAACAATTACGATTTGAGATGACGTTCAATGACAAATCGATTTCGAGCGATATTCATTATTATAATTATTTTCCGCAATGGACGTTTTAATTAAATTTCATTTACATTCTAAAACGTGGATATATATATATATATTTTTCTTGTTGAAACAATCTCCGAAATCGATCTCCCGTACACGATGCACATAATCGATAATATTCGATTTTTAATTGCTTTCCAATTAGCTCGTGTTATTGCGTACGCTGCGTTTATTATAATTTTAACACTATTAATTAGCCGATTTCTCTCGCATTTATAAACGTTTTCCGAATTTCCATACGCGCTGTTATTCTCGATTACAGTAACAATATTATTATACGTGGTAATCGAATTTTTTTCTTCTTTTTTTTTCCGAAAACAATTAGAATATAACGAACGGAAAACAAGCCGCGCGTCTACTACTCACTGCGGTATTTCGTCCGACGTTTTATTTGACGCGCCGCACAATATTCTGTTACAGCTTCCGCGGTACGGCGAGGCGTGCGCGCGAGCGTTATAAAAAAAGGGTTGAAAAGACAATATTTCGGCCCCCGCCGAGTCCAAAGCGTGTAGAAAAACCAAAAAAAAATCGCGAGCCTGCCGAGTGTACTACACAAAACGCGAAGACGTTTTTTCTTATTCAATTACGCGCGCGATGGTGCCGTCGTCAAAAGGAGAATAACGCTTTTCGTTATGCCGCCGAATCGGGAGATTCGTACGTATTTCTTCTCCTCGGTCTCGTCCGAAAGTCGACGTCACCCGCGCGCTACGGCGTACAACAGTGCGGAATATTTAATTATTCATAAAAAAAAAAAGAAAAAAAAACGATTACATTTATGGGGAGGGCGAGGGGGAAAATTCGTATTGGAAATTGGGAAAATCGAAACGAAATTCTCGTTTTACACGCGTTATCGTACGATACGGCGTTTATAATACGGTCGTCGGTGCAGGAAAAATTTACTTCAATTCTCATGATCCCGCCCGTCATTTTCTTTCCGCGTATATTTTTATAAATCCATGTGCAGCGCGTACTTTTACGATTTAAAAATACTCGTACAGCCGAACGAGTTTTTAATGAAATACAAAAAAATTAATACAATAGTAATTGTAATAACCACGCTGTAAAATGATTTTTCCGCGATTGTTCGCAATGAAATTTTGTCCGTCTAACTCGGGACGATTCGCTACGAAAAACGGATGGGGTGTCTTCACAATTATTTCACTATTCTATTTCGGTGTATACATAAATGTTTATATATACTAATAATTTAATACCATAATATACGAATGAAAAAATAATAATAAATAATATTTCGAATTCACTCCGGTCAAAAGTAAAATATTTTATACTAATTGAATATCGCCCGGGAAAATTAAGAAAAGACTAACAACAGTACGTATTGTGTGAGTGTTTCCATTCCGAATTCACCAACGCTTCGTATGTTTTATTCAGCCCGTCCGTTTATCGATTAATAAACGTTCTTATGTTAAAAACGCGCAACGCGCGAAACATACAAAAAACGAAAAAACGTATTCAACAATAAAAGAAATAATTATCGGAAGCAAACACACAGAAAACGGAGTTGAAGAAAAAACGAAAACGTTTCATCGAAGAAACGGAATGTCGAATATTTGAATACGTGAAAAGTTTATCGTTCTCCGAGTTAAAAGAGAAAAAAAACTATATACGCAATCGAATATTTACCGCAATAACGTTACGACTTAACGTTTCGAATTCGTTTCAACACGATTTTCACATAATTTTCGCAAAAATTTTCAAACGAACAGCATTTTTAATCAGCCTATATATATATACATATAGATTTTTTCATACGGTCCTATGTATAAGCGCGATAAAATGAAAAAGAAAATTTTTTTTTCAATGTTTAACGTTTTCGGTTGTATAAAAGAAACCGGAGAATCAATTCGGTTTTTTTCTGCGGTAAAACATTTAAAAACGATTGCTCGCACGTCGTTATAATAAACGCGTTTTATTGTTGTTGTTTTTTTTTTTTTAAATCGTTTTTTCTTTCGCCGTGAATCGTCGGTTAAAAAATATATATATATATATATACGACGTATATTTTATCGTGTGTACTCGGACGTTCTAGCAAAGCCGTTCACATCGAGATTTCGTGACATTTCTATAAACGGCACATTTCAAAGGTCGCTCGTATTTATCGTCATTAAAAATTGATATAAAAAAAAAATTCTTTTTCTCATTCCATCCGTCGTCCGCAAATTATCGTGTTATCTCATCCAACGACTCGTATTCCGCGAAAAAACGTGTACACACACACAACAAAATATACGTTTGACAGTTTTAAATTCACAGAAATAAAATACTACCACCAAACAAATCGCGTACGCGTTGATTTATCAAAAAAAAAAAATATATATATATATATAATTAATTTTGATGCATGCGCACGAAAAAACTGTAAATCAGTAATGGTACACGTTCGTACCATTAAATAATAATAATTGCCGAAAAAAAGAATAATTTTGAATATCTGTGTACGGGGGGGGGGGGGGGCAGGGGAAAAAACGAAACAAATATTTTTATGAAATTTTTTATTATTATAACGTCGAAAATTATCTAAAAAAAAAAAAAAATCGTGTTCTACACGAACGTGTTTCCGTGTTTCATCATATCGCGTCTCGGGCGAGAATTCGAAAAGATTATTATTATCCGAGGAATCCGAGATAAAGTTCGAATAAAAAATTTTTTTTTTTTTAAATTCTAATATACGGAGGTGGCCGACGCGCGCGTTCAATTTTATTTTATAGTAATATACGTGTACGTGTTTACGTATTTTTTTTTTTTATATTTTTTTCCAAACCGATTTTTTTCTTTTTGTTTTCGAACAGCGCGTGTTTTTCATTACGGTGCCGAACCTAACGCCGTTCGTCGACGACGGTTTACAACGAGTACAAAAGACGGAAAACATTCGAATGTTTACGAGTATTGTATACATTTATGTGTCATACACAGAGCGTTTCGTTTGTAACGCGAACGTGTTTTTTGAATTTTTATTTTTTTTCCTACAGACCATAATATCGATAGACGAGATTTCTCCGACTGCGGCAAATCGATTCGGTGTCACTACAGCGAAACGCCCCCCTCCCCCATTGATTCGAAAATAAAACGCATCGTTTTTCAGCAGACGTCGAGACCGCGGGGGGGGGGGGGAAATAAATATAAAAATTAACGCGATCTAGAGATCTATTATCTCGATTATTGTTTGTTCTTATATATTCCGATAAAATCCAACGATAACGTCGAACGGAAAACGGGACACGATAACGTCATAATAATATTATAATGTCTTCTTCTCGTTCCATTCGAGACACTCTGTACAACGCACAGCAAACTGACGAGTTCGGCGTATGGCGGCCGGTCGGAAAAGAAAGCCGGCGGCGGCGGGCTTTACAAATAACACACGGCGTAAGTACACACATTTATATTTTTGGGAGGTATTTATTTTTTTTCTCTCTCTCTCTCTCTCTCTCTCTTTCTTTCTTTCCTGTTTTTCCCGTTTTTCTGTTTGTGTACGTTTCACACCGGTAACACCCGCCCGCTGTTGTACGAGCGTCGGAGTCTCGTCTTTGGACTCGCCTTTGTTTGAGAACGTTGTACGAGCGCGCGCCGCACACGGTCGCCGCTGCCGATAACAAACGACGCCGTTCTGTTGATATTCCCGTTTCCGCCGAGCGTATACGAACGTTAAATAACACGGAGAGCCGGTACAAGGCATGTGCAACGTGTCACTTTGGCGCCGTACTTTGGCCGTCTTTTCTGGGAGAGTTTAGACGGATAATACAAACACAACGATTGTCGTCCACATCGGCGGTACACAACGCGTTGTTCGTTTACTATTTATTTCTAATTTTTTTCTTTTTTTTTTTTGTTTCTCGCGACAATTATTGCCTCTTCGCCGCCGTCTTTCGCACGTCTTCGAGACGCGTTTTACCGCGATAACGGACATTGGCGCGCGCGGTCAGTTGATAATTAAAAACGTTTTGCGACTTGGAAAAAAAAAATGCTCTAGAAATCTACAAAACCGCCCTTTTATATTTATAATTTTTAAAAAAAAAAAAAAAACAACAAGGCGTACCTATAGGACCGTATGAATTACGCAAATCGTTTGTTTGATATTATTATTTTATCAATTACAATTGTTATACGGCGAAAAAATTACGTAAAATAATAAAAACTTATTATTTTTTCTGTCGGTCATTGAAAAATATCTTTAAAACGGCCTAATATAATTACCGGGAAAAAAAACAAAACAACCAAAAACGAATGAAAAATAGAAAATTAGTTATATTTTTATAACTAAACGTTCTGAAAAGTGCAAAAGTCATTAACAGTCCGAGTCCGTAATGATATTATTAACCCGATATTCGCGTATATTTTATTCTGCGATAAAATCGACGACGAATATTAAACGTTCCGAGGAGAGTTTATTGCTCTGTTCGCGAATTATACATTTCCCCTTCGTCGAGTTTTGTGCTCGTAAAATAAAACGTCTTACGATGCAGCTAAACAAGCGAAATAATATTCCGTCAAAACCGTATGAAAAATATACCTTAATAAATCGATTATCGCCAATAAATAATCATAAGAACGCACGAGATTATAATATAATATCATCGATTAATATTCTTTTAAAATGAAACACTTCTTTACGGGGTGCCTACAACAACGGCAAAACGTTTCGTCGAAAAATCGTGATCACGATCTGATGATGCCGAAAGGAGACCGTATGCTGGACGCGTACTCGACCC
Organism: Chaetogeoica ovagalla; assembly: GCA_032441825.1. Taxonomy (NCBI): domain Eukaryota; kingdom Metazoa; phylum Arthropoda; class Insecta; order Hemiptera; family Aphididae; genus Chaetogeoica; species Chaetogeoica ovagalla. The sequence continues at coordinate 875,711 of CM063726.1, forward strand.
GCTCTCGGAATTTCACATTCGTTACCATACGTTTTGTGAATACGTAAATTTTTTCTTGGTTTTTTTTGTAATTCCGAAAACGTATTCGAATACTTTTTTTCTAAAATCTAATCGAATACGAATACTTTTAAAAATAATTTCCGAATACTTTTGTGTTTTGTAAACTTTTTTTTATAACATTTTTATTGCACTTTCAATTCGATGTAATCGAATGCTTACAAAACAGTGAATAAAATAAATCATAACTTTGTATATTAGACGATAACTCGCGGCGTAATTGTGCCAATCGCCTCATATCAATACGAAACTATAAGTGAATACCTCGAATCCCGAAAAGCGACTTACTGGTAAAAGATACTAATCGAGCAAAAAAAGGAAAAAAAAAGCGTTTTAAATGTTAACTACAATCCAAAGCAATCGAATAAATAGAATTAATTTCGATGAGATTTCTCGTATTGTGTTATCAATGTTTTAATTATTGTACATATGACTATTAAAACTTTATTTTTACGGGAACAAAATGAAAACGTGTGGTTTTTTGTACGACATTTTTTTACGTCTTAAGGGAGTAGTGTGTATTTATGATCCGAATAAATCCGAAAGAAACGTATTTAGCTCTCGTGCGGTTGGAAAAAAAAAATCTTCAAAATGAGCACTGGGAGCGTGCTCGACAACCGATTCGTTGCGAAATAATAATACTTAATACATGGTACAAAAATAAGACTTATTTTCCTCCTCCTCCTCCTCCTCTGGCCATTTACATTGGGTTATATAATACATAAAAAAGCGAGAAGAAAACAAAAAACGATCGAATCTCCGTTCGCTTTTTCTTTTTCTCGCGTCCCCCGCCGTGATATATAGTGTGCCGGGCGCGGACGGACAACGCCGTTTTCTCGAGGAGAAGTACTCGCCCTCGGGGGCAACGCACCGCCGCAAACGCACGGCGAGAGCCGACAAAAAGCGTATACACACCGACGGTGTATTTTGACGGGTCCGCGTTAACAAAAAAAAAGTATTGATTTTATTTCTGGTTTTTATATTTTATTTATTTTTTCGCTTTTTTCGTTTCTTTATAACCACGTTTTAGGCCTTTGACACGTGATGCGTTGTCAGCGTCCGCGCTGCGGCTCTCTCAACGTGTTACCGCGACGATGGGGGGTGGAGAGAGAAAAGGAAAACGACAAAAAAAAAAAATAATAATAATACCGCGTACAATAGTATCGCATTGCACAATACATGCGCGTTGGGGGGGGGGGGAATTCATGCACACCGATGAAAATATTAATAATAATAATAATAATAATAATAAGAAACGCGTCGCGCGCTGTTGTTCTACGCCGACGCGGCGTGCACGGAAATTAATTTTTTTTTTTTAATATCACTTAATTTACCGAGATGCTGCGGTCGTGCAGCATTCTCGTTATATAATATCGCATTTCGTCTTCTCGCGCTCGTTACAACTCTTTTTTTTATTGCTCATCCCGACGGATCGCGTGAATTCAAAAAAGAAAAAAGAAAAAAGGAACGAAAAACAAAAAGGAGAGAGAGAGAGAGAGAGAGAGAGAGAAAACCCGTTAACGCCTATAACAACGACTACCGCTTGTGTGTAACACGATCGCCGAAAACCCAAATCGTTATTATTTTTACCTCGCCGTCCCTCTCTCCACGATCTCCATATTAGGCGCTCGGTTCGACCGGGTCCGCGCGGGGCCCGGAGGATATTTAAAAACGTCTCCTCCGGCGGCACGTGTAACCGCGGCGAGACGAGAGAAATCGGCCGAATCGCGAAGAACGACGGCGGCCAGGACCGAATGTCGCGCCCGGGAAAAAAATTTAAAACTGCGCCGTTTTTTGTCCCGACACTGCAGGACTACTGATAAAGTATTGATTTTAAATAAATAATTTTTTTTCTTTCTTATATCCGAATTGATTATCGTTGAAAATAATATATCAACGCGTTAATTTTAGAATTTCTTAAATTTTACGCCCGGCGGCGGCTGTCTCGTTTCGCGCTCAAAAGACGTTTTTTTTTTGTTTTTGTTATTCTCCCGCCCATCGGACTTCGGGTCGTACAGTTCTGTATTCGTATACACGAGAAGAGGAACGACGAATCCTCCGTTCGGATTTCCTCCCGAGACGACAGTTTCCGCGACACACAACCGAGTTCCAGTATACGAACGCGCGGAAATTACCGAAGAACTTTTAATCGCCGAACTTGGCAGAATTTTATTATTATTTATTTTTGGAAATTGCGTCGACGATGTAGAAAACGCTCAGCTCTAATTTGAGTTACGGCGTAGTTGTAAGTTTTAACGAAGTTTTCATGATTTTACACGTAATCTATGTATATATATATATAGTAATTCAATTATCGTTAACATTATTCTGATAAAGGATACAATATTGCGTTAGAATTCACTTTCGATTTCTTTTTAATTCCACAACGAATTGGACGCAAACACTGATGTCATATAGGAATACGGTTCAGATATCGTTGTACGTTCAGTACAATAATATTTATTGCGTACAGCATATTTGAAAAGGTTTCGGATTTAGAAGAAGAAAAACCATAACCTTGAAGACGCTCATCAATCGAAAAAAAGAAAAAATATATTTGTAATATATTGTATTGAGTATTAATTATAATATTATAAATATACATTTTTTTTTTTGTTTTTAATAAAAAGTGTTTATATATATATATAAAAAAAGGGCGTACCTACGTTCAATTTTCGCGTTTACCGATATTTTATTTGAATCACTACTGGTTTCCCTCTGTTTGGAGATGGGAAACGGGAAGGAAAAGAATGATAAGAAGATAAATTATGATCGGGTGAGGACGAGAGGACGAAGGTGATGAGTTAGTGGAGAAGAGGATTCTAAGTCTTACGCGCTTTTAAAAATAAATTTTAACTAAGCACTGATAAAAACCGAGAGTAAAAAAAAAAAAAAAATGAAAACGCGTTTCCGTGTAGTTTTTAAAGTATACGTTTTTTTTTCTTAGATTACGAGCGAATCGAGAAATTCTTATGTACATATTTACAACGTTCATTTCGTTTGTGTACAATTCTTTTGGACTAAAAAGAATATATCACAGTTCGTGTGATCTAACACAGAAATCGAAAGGAAAAAAGCAATTTTTTTCAATAATTTTTTTAAACGCGAACATAAAAAAAAACTACAATTATTGTCCTATAGAGTCTTGAATTTTACACCGACTTTGCATTACTATATTATCGTACATTTTTTTTTTTTTTTTTTTACTGTTTCTTCCGATTTCGGACTATTTAATTACAATTATCAAATGTTGAGCTATTCGTGTTATAAACGGGTAACTTTCGGTTTTAAGAGCCGAACATTTAACGTAACACGTGGTGTTCTACGCGTTATTTCGAAAATCCTAAGACACAATAGTTTTTTTATTTTCACCACATTAAATTTTTCGACAAAGTGCGCACATTTGTGTACGCTCCACAAAGTCCTCCGCTCACAATGGTTTTATTACGAACACGCGACGATTTATCGTTTGCTATATAAAATTTATATACAATAATAACAGAAAAACTTTATCCGAGTATTATAGTCACAACATCCGCGGCTCGATACCCATTTTCACTGTCATATTTTTAAACATTATCGAAATTTTATTCGTAAATCGATCGTTCGCCGTATACTTTATTATCACGTGTACTCGTGTCCGTATTTATATTAACACGAATACAGCGTCGTTGCCGTGGTCGTGTCCAGTTTTTTTCCTCTTTTGAAACACTGTACGTATACTAGTATCGTCGCATAATTCTCACGAATTATTTATACGGTTTTTTTTTTCTGAAAATACTAGGTGCACACAAAATCGGAAAGACGCGCGCGGTTTTCGAAATCGGATCCTGTGGAAACCGTATACTGTTAGTATCCGTCTGATCTCCGGTGTTATCGATACGACACTTCGATCGAGACGCGAACGCACGAGAAAAGACGGTATTGCGTACGTATACTATACGACGAGTCTCAAACCGCGATCGAACGAGGAAAAATAATTATGTATTCAGTCTACGCGCTGCAGAGCAAAACGTATAATATGCGCGCAACAGTAATTGTAAAATGTAAATGAATACGGGAAATTATTCTATCAAGCGCCGCGTATATCAAATCCTGTAAATCCTATTCAACGATCATTTATATATCTATATAGTGAAAATATTATATATTTTCTAACTAATTCGAACCGAACTTTGGTAGAATTTTTTCTTGCAGACACATTGTTACGCCTGTCACAATGGAACGGGGAATAAGTATATAGTTAAAAACATCCAATAGCGATTGAAATGCGTTCGCAAAAAAAAAAAAAAAATTACAACGTATTATATACCGAAACGGACGCGGACGTAAACGCGTTTTTATCTATTCGCAACGAAAATATTATGTTAAAAAACGAAACGCGTGTTTTCACGCGTTCACATTTTATCGTATAATGTAGAATTGTCGGTGTTATTACATCCGATATTGTAATGATTTCGTTAAAAGAAAAAAAAACGAACGCGACAGCTCGCAAAATAATAACAACGATATCGTCACTATAGGAAAGACTTGATTTATGCTATTACCCGAGTAGCATTTTAGGTGCAAAAGCCGTTTTAAATCATCAATAAAAATGACGAATCGATACACGGTTAGGTTCATAGCACCGTGTTTTTGACAAAAATTAATACCGAATTTTCACATGGGTTTAAACCTTGCCATTGAAATGTTACATCCGATCCAAACACCGTAGTACTGTTCTAAACAGTCACACAAACCAATGTGCGTTTACAGTACAATTGTCAGTTAAATATCGACTTGTAAATTGATCCAATTACATTATGGTTATGCTCCGTTTTCACAGCACTCCACACCTCTTTGAACATCATATATAAGGCTGGAAGAAGTGTTCGACCGTCTATCAACGCAAACGATATGCACTGATCATCGGTCGTGATCGAGCGTTTAGTGTTTAGTTGACGGTGGTAAACTGGATCGGTCGAGGAAACGCGTGAACGAGAGTGAACAAGTAAAAGTTAATAAAATAACAAAAAGTGTAAAATAAACGAGTAAACGCGTAAACGAGTGTAAAACGAGAAAAGACGAATGATTACGTTAATTTTGTTTCGTTGAAATAATATAATAATTAATAATGAAAATAATAAATGTAGGAAACGCGCATACGATTGACCGCTCACCGGTCAGCGTCAAACTAAACACACGCGTATACCGGCATAGCGCGTCAGTCGTTCCACCAATTTGTTCATTTTAAATGTATGAAAATAAACGACTCGGCCGACAATGACAATATTACTAACGTGAAATCAGTTTTAAAGCGTTTTGTGACAATTGTTGGTTTATTGATATATCTCCGGTAATAACATTCAACTCCTGGTTTTTCGTAATCGCGCAGTTATCAATCTATCTGGCAACAGCTCCTACCGCCTTTTTCCATTTTCTACATTCGCATTCCGACTCAACGGATTCTCAAACAATTCTTATTGGTTATTGTCTTTCCATCCAAATACGCATAATAATAACATATTGTTGGATCCTGAATATTTAACTGGAGATTATCGTTATTGCCGTGGACGAGCGCATAACATATTATAATATACCCCGTCGTTATAGGAATCACACGAGTACCGGCGGCAGCCGTTTTATATAATATTTTAATCCGTTTCGCGTGATGCTCGGCCGAAATCCTTCGGTATAATATAATCCCCGACATTTATGCGCGTACGTATCGCGATGCCGCTCCTACGCAAAACACATGCACGCGTATTAATTATAATATTATGTGTCAATGTTCGCGGAAATCGGCAAAGTACGCATAAATACACACACAGTCAAATATTATTTATTACCATCGTGTGTACACGAGTAGTAATATAATATATACGTGTGTAATAACGAATACACTGCAGAATTAAGACTTCTCGGCGGTTTACCGAACAAGCATTATCGGAAGACTACACGACGTTGCAATATTCAATAATACATGATAATTAAATAATAATAATATTATTATTATTATTATTATTTAATTTTTTCCACGAAATCTCGTGCAATCCATCACTCAGCCCCGACAAACACACAACGTGTTATAATTATGTGAAAAAAAAAAAATTAAATACTCGTTTACACGTTCCCGCCAAACATTTTTTTTCCCATACACTTAAAGAACACGAAACACCGCTCTGCAGGTTTTCATTGGTTTTTTTTCCTCCGCGTTTTTCCACACGTCGCCATTGAAAGCTTAAAGTTGCGTACGTTATTATTTATTATACGCGTTCGCTAACGCTATACCACCGTTTTTTTTTCGAACAATACACAACGAGATAATATAGAGGTACACACATTTCTGTTAGCTAATGATACTGTTAGTCGACGAATTTTCGTTATATATTTTGTACATTTGTAAATTCGCATTTACCTTCGTGAATTCGCGTCTTATGCACCATTTTTCCTCCAACTCCCTCGTAAACATTTCAAATTTATAAATCGTCACGCGCCAAAATCGAAACGTTTAACAAACATAGAATAAAAAAAAGTAACGATTTTCAAAAATCGTTTTGCCAAAAGTCCAGAGATACAATTCCATCGTACGAACAAATTATACTCGTCTCTATCCCCAACGTATTCAACGCGTTTAGATAACGACGAACACGAGTTTCCCCTCATTCGAACGCATCAGAAAAAGAAGACTACGTTTTAAATACCATAAAACTATACTCTATTCAGTTCAAGATTATACCGGTTTCGTGTTCGTCGCGCGTACTAGCTGCCATCGGTAAAATTGACTGTCAGAGACCGTTGTCATGTGCTGATTGCCGCCGAAAGCAAAAACCAATGACTGAGTAGCTACTCAGAGCCATCTGAGGAGTGGGTGGGTGATCTAGCATCGCTCCGGTGTTCATTCGGCGTCAAACTGAATTAGAGTACAACAGATCCCGGAAATGAGGCAAAACGTTACGTTACCGATCGTTTAAACGATTTCTGTGTGCAGAACGATACGATTGAAGAATTACTTATCTCGATGTTAATACGGCGGCGGTCAGGGAATGTTTTTTGTTTTTGTTTTTTTTATAAAAATACACTTTACACAGTGAATTGCGCTAGAATAAAATAAAAAATTTTATTTGAAAAAGTACTTATTGCAGTGAGCATATTTGTCAGGCGGCCGCTTCGAGCAAAATGTCCAGGAGCCGCTCTGAACGATCCAGTCCCCGTCCCTGACTATACCCGTATACAGTAGTAGTATAGTTCTATTTTTGTTTTTCGAAAACGATTTTCCAAACTTGTCGAACGCATTAAACACGCGAGAAATAACGGACGTGAAACTCCGCATAAATATCGCAACGATTTCCTCGGAGATTCTTATATTTTCTTATCGAAGTCGTCGGCTCGTGCGTTTTCGTATAAAAGCGGTATTTTTTTTGTTTAAATAATTATATTCTATCGATGTGTGTGTGTGTGTGTGTGTACGAAAACGGATTTTCGTTTTGCGTTTTTTATTTTTGTGACAAAACGACGTGCGATATGCGCGCACAAAACACTGTACGCCGCACATATTGTGAACAAACTGTAAAAATATATACGTTTCGGCATTCTTCCAGTGGTCAATATAATATTATGTTTGTTAAACGCGCGATATTATATTATTTCGCATTTTACCGTGTCATTTTGCCGCCGCGATCGTGATCGATGATTTAACAGCGTACACAATATATAATAATAATAATAACAGCGTCCATACAGATCGTATGCGACGATCTTATTCATGAGTGACACACTACTCTCAGACGTTCCTCGTCCGTCACTCGTCTTTCAGTTCGTATTCAATACAAATTAAATTGCAAAAAGAAAAAAAAAAAACGCGAAAATTTCTATTCAATAACACTGATTATTAGACTAATATATTATTTAGAAAGAAAAAAAAATTATAACATTTGTAGTCGAAAACAGTTGTTACATTTTATAAACGTTTTTCCATCGCTCTAGCGATATATTTTCTTTTTACATATTTTTCATAACGTATACATTTTGTTACGTATTTTAAATGTGTTTAAAATTACAATATTTCGTATCATACAATGTCTAATTTTACAACACTATATACTTTTTTTTTTTTTATCACTCGCACTTTTTATTATCTACACGATATTGTATTGTATTTGGATCTTAGCCCGCACTCCCCCGTTACGAAATCCCCGGGACAACGTCTGGGGCTGATTATTGGTTATTATTACTATAATAAATCCGTTCACTCGGCCGATTTCAGATTTCGTAACACGCGACGTTATTATTATTATTATTATTTTTTTACGTTTTAACGAAAACGCCGTTCGGCGGCGCCCGTCACACCGTAAGTAAGTAAAACGTTCGCAATACCTGGTAATAGGTACGGCAATATTATAATAATAATAATAATAATAATAATAATAATAATAATAATAATAATAATAATAATAATAATAATAATAATGCGCTGCGTATTATATATAATCCCGTCGTAGTGAAGAATATAACGCGATGAACGACGGGTATTATTACGATATTATTAATACTCGTAGTCCGCGCGCCAGTCGTGTCGCGAATTACCACAATTAGATTATATAGACATGTGTGTGTACGCTTTCCTACACCTCCGCAGGGCTCGCGACGAGCGCGTGTATTTTATCTCTAGAGAGTCCTTAGAAATATATTTAATATAATATAAGACACGATATTTATGTGTATCGCACTAGCGGTTTATCGCGTCGTCGGCTTAAGGAAACGACGACGACGACGACGACATGCCGTTGTGTGCTTCCGTCGCTTAGTCGGCTGTTACTGCAGTAATTCGATTAAGCGCGCTATGTGATACGTGCGATTTAAAAAAAATTAAAATCTACCTATACGCGCTTGTATACGAGTGTGTTCTTCAGCACCAGCCGATCGTCCTATTGTACATTTATTACACACGAATAATAAACGTCTATTATTATTTTTATTATGTATTCATTTGCTATTATATATGACCGTGGTATTTTATTAAATACACATAATAATAATAATAATACATAATAATAATCGGTGCTCGGAGATTCCGCAGTCAATAATTATTATCGAATACACAGAGAAAAATTAATAAAACGCGAATTTGTTTTACGCGTCGAAAATGTATGTGAAATTCCACGTATTTGTAACGCTGTTCTCACGATTTCGGCGCTAATTTCTTTTATTCACTTCGCTTATACGCGGCGTTAATGTTAAAAATATATTTCCGCGTAATAATCTCGGAACGTTGAGAAGATAAACCTAAGGAAAATTCTACTCGTATCGCAATTGCATTAGATAATACTTGGTCTCGTATAGTAGTTTATATATGGTTCAGGATATTATTTATCGCGATATTTTGGCAGCGCGCCCGAAGTTTTTACCATATAAATTCGTAAATAAATCATATATTTTTTTTTTTGCTGTTTTTACTGTTTTTAGGACATTTTTTTATTATTATTCCGTCGTATTATTACGCGTATTTCAGTATTTTTTTTTTTTTTTTTTTTAGTGTTATAAAATCCGAACCTAATGACGACGTGCAAGCGAAACTAGTTTTAAACTTTTTATAAACATTTTCCAAACACTTCTGACGTATTTTCTTTTCATATAATTTTTATACCGCACATTAATTTTCTAATACTAATTTTAATATATATATATATATATATTAAATAATAAAATAGTAAAACGAAAGGAACAGAAATTAAAACCAAAACTACAAATATAATAATATTTGTAAATGAAAAACGTATGTGTGTAAACGAATACACAATTAAACCAAATAATATTACGTGAAATAAAGATAGAACATAATAATTGTATTAAATTAGTTTAATATTTGATTTTTTTTTCTTGTCGAAACCTGTTGTATATAAGCACATTTAATACAACAACAATTATTACATATTTTCTTAATTTCACATGACACTATTTGGCTTAATTGGATATTCACAAATACATTTATATATATATATATATCAATTTTTTACACACGTATATTTATTATTTTTATAATATGAATTTTGTTTTAATAATTGTGAGATTCCGAATACGCTAACTGCGGTCTTCTAGTAGTATTTTATAGAACTAATCACCGAATAACTGCAATCAATAAAGCGACAAAAAAAAAAACCACGGCCAACGGTGGAGGAGAGAACCGTAAGCCATCTTAATCACCCCATGGCTACGCCCTTGGTAATAATAACAATAACATAAATCAGTGCTCGTTGAATTCGGAACAAATGAGTTGAGTAACACGCAAAATATAATATAACGAAAATTCGCTCTCGTATTAAATTAACCGGTGTACTTCTATAACATAATAACGATTGAAATCGTGTAAAATTACCAAAAGCAAAAAAAAAAATGTAAATAAATCGAATATTTCGCGTACAGAATGTTTAGGATTTTATTATATTCAAAAAAAAAAAAAGCACTTTGACGCGAACATAATATAATATTTATACATATATCATTCATATTATATATATATATATATGAAAATCCGTATGTGCGAATTAGTCTCGTCCGAGTACGTACATGCACCGTAGAATTGGTGCTGCTGCCTCGATTCCGATTTCATACGAGGGGGACGTTTGAAGTTTTCCTCGTGCCAAAACGCACACCGCATGGTAGTTATAAACAACTTTCTACATAAGTCCACAATGACTTTTGAACGCGTTTCCGTAATGTTTTATTACGGAAATTACCGTATATATATATATATATAAAATATTGTCGAAACGAATCGCAGAATACGAGAGACGAACAAACACACGTTTTATAAGCGGGGGAAAACGTTTGGATATTTATTTGGTACAAAAATAATTTTAAAATCCGTATACTATTTGATCACGATAATACGTATAGTGGAGAACACATTTTTCAAAGATTTTTTTTCGCTCGTACACTCGGTTTGTCTCACGCGCGATAATCGAATTCATTCAATACATCGTCATTGCGCGCTATTAACTGTGTGCCACCAGCCACACTCCATCGACACTTGTAGCGGAGAGCCGTCGGAGTTATCCTAAATGTATATTCGGCATTTTTTGTTTTTGCATATTATTACCGTTAGTATAGCGAAATTTATCCGACCCCGTTACATTACCCGTCGAATAGAGCGTTCTATAATGAACCACGCGCGCGATCTACGACAAAAAAATATGTCAACAATTTAACTCGTTTCAAAAATCTATAAAATCGACCTTTGAGTACGTTTTATAAAATTATAAAAAATAATCAGACGCGCGATTACGATAAAATAAACTATAATACGATCGTTACGCCTTATACGTTTTGACGTACAAAATGAAACGATATCGTGAGTTGATATTTTTTTTCTTGTCGCGCGCTAGACGATTTTTTAAATAATTTCGTTCCGGATACGCTGCTCGTGAACGGAGATCCTCTGCACGCGCACCACATCGATCGTGGCGATATTAAATCTACCGATTAGGATTTTACTGTGGAAATATCCGAGACGTATATTATACGTATATCACGGGGACACGTGAAGATTATTCGAAGCGAAATATCGGCATGGCGGAATAGACGCACAGTTTTCGCTAGTGATTTCGAGAGGAGAGGAGAGAGAGAGCACTGATTAAAACCGGTGACGTTTATGGAAAATTAAAAGTATTATTCTCTGTCCGTTTAAAGTGTTTGCTTTTTTTTGCACAGCCGGTCGTCGGGCGTCACAAACAAGTACGGTTTGGACGAATAACAAAAATAAATATATAAATTTATTATTTCGGTGTTACTCGGCGGCACGTTTCGTCGGGTATGCGGACGAATACGAGTGGATAATAAGCAAACACTACACGTATGACACGATGGTGAACCGTCGCGCCAATTGAATTGGAAAACTGTCGATGGCCCGCGCTCTGCTGAGCACTTTGACAAAAGGCACATAAACGTGCGCTTCGTTCGTAGAGTAAGCGCGCGTTATAATGTATTCGAAAACCGTTTTTCCAGCCAAGTGTGTCGTCGTCTGTTTCTTCAACGAACTCAACTCGGCATTGATATCGTCTCGCGAATTAACCGTTCAAAACGGCAACGAAAGCAATGCGGGGAAAAGTCGTTGCAATCGACAGCAAACGGATTCTGAACGGAGCTTCGGCGTGTTATTTTTATTTATTATTATTATTATTATGATTTCTTACGATAAACCTCCGAGTAGGTTTCGTTAATATACTTGCAGTACAAAGTTACATTTTCGGTAAAAACGTCAAGACTTCAGGACCATTAGTTTTGAACAAGCGTAATTATCCGGAAAAAATAAAATACACTAACACGAAATGTTTATGGAATAAAATTGTGACAAACGATTTTCACGATTTCTTTGAATACATTTGAAGTGTAACCGTCTGACGTAGCATTAAAATCGTTAAGGTTTTAAACCGAAAACGGTCCCTAATTAAATACCTCAAAATGTATACGTAGTCCGAAAATTCGAAAAATGGCGTCTTTTAAGTATCAATTAGATTTGCAATTTGCTACCGGGAACCGGGAATGACTTTAAAGAACGAACCACTCCTTCTAGTAGGATTTTTGTGTACAGATATTAAAAAACACGTTGTTGTAAGACCAACACGTTCCTCTCTACGCTCAGAATGTGAAAAAAAAAATTAAACACAAGTTTTCAGTAGAAAATGTACCGATTTACGCTACTGCGACAAAAAGAAAAAAGTCGAAATTCTTCAGTAAATTATTTAAAAAAAAAATCGTATTTAAACATTGAGATTCGCGTGTGTTACGTTTACAACAACGAAAAACATAGGCAAATTTATCGAGACAATACCGAATATTCGTCGTGCGCATAAATTCCGTGGCTCAGCGTTCGAAAGACAACTTAAACAAGTAAGGATTATAACGATAATGCGTAATACTCTCTGTTCTTATATTATATTGTTTATATACGTATCAGAAAATAATATTATTTTCCGCCAAACTAATGTATAAAGTCGAAATTTACGTGACGCATTATATCATATAATGTATGTATTTTAACACATTTTGCCGGGAAATGTGGGGAAATTAATAAAAATAAAAGCGTGCGGATTACGCGCTAAATATGCATCGAATGCTTCTCGGTGAAACGTAAACAAAGTCCTCGTATAATACATTTGCGTGCGCGAAAATATAAATTTTCGTTCGCGTGCACATAAAGCGGTTAAGGTTTGACGCACTTTTCGATCGAAAATCGCGCAAAACTAAACGATCGACATTAAAAATTGTATTTTTTACTCTTCTGTTTCGTTCGGCGTTTTCAAAATTACAAATTCATAAAAAAAAAAAAAATAAAAAAATATTCGCGTAATACGCCACAATAGATAATTATTATCGATCGGTTATTTCGTACGAAAAATGTTCCGATTCCGTTGTATTATTATTATTTTTTTTTTCTCTCGCCGTTGGTTCGACGCGTCGAACCAATAATGAGTACGGAAACTAAAAGCGTCGGTAACAGACGAACGAGAAACACTGTATTACAGACACGAAACGTTTACGTAACATTTAAAATCCATATATATATATACATATATACCAATAACATAAAATAATTTTTAGAGTAAAATGTTAAATTTGAAAAAACGCCTCCTTTGTGTCGTTAATTTCGCGATTTTTTTTTTTTTTTTTTCTATATTTCTACCCGTTTTTAAATTCCTGAATACGTTTCCGAACACGTCCCAATCGCCGCAACAACTCTCGATATTTCCAGTACAGTTTTTCCACGAACGGAGCGCACGCGGATTTTATATATATATATATATATTTATAGAGAGAGAGAGAGAAAAACACAAATGTTATTGTGTGTACAGGGACGTTCCGAATCCGAAGAAAACCCTCCCAGCCGTGTTACAGTACTTTTATATAATCGCCGAACCGTGTACGTATTATGTTTTATTATTATTATTATTATTATATAAATCTTTTCGTTTATTAATGTCCGTAGAATAATAATAATAAAATATATAAAGTCTATTCACGTTCGGGGTTTCATTTTCTCTCTCCCTGTGTCCCTCTATACATAAGCATTACGACGCGCGTTATTATTATTATTATTATTATTATTTGCCCGCCGCTGCGAGCGTCTCGTCGTCCGACGATCTTTCAAAGCGATTATTATTATTATTATTTTTTTCGTACGAGGTGGTCGTACGCACACACCATCACATCGCACGCACTGGTAGTATTCCGGTTGTAAAACCCGATGCCACCATCACACGGTGCCGTTCTTCTTTATGCAGAAAAACGCGGCATCGGGCCCGTGTGTGTGTGTGTACCCTATTCAACTGTCACGTTGGAAATTTCGAACGGCCCGCGCCGGAGGGATGAGGGGGGGAGAGACCCTTAAAATCCGTCCCAAAAGGTGGGTGTTTCGTGCCGAACCAGCTCCTAAACCACACACACACACACGTCTTTCTGTACACTAGACCGGACCCCGAAGTTTCCCCACCTCCCTCTGCAGACACAGGCGATCGCGCGACGTCCCTTTATTTTTTTTTCCCGCCCCGGTCCCTTCGCATACGACAACCTTTCCGAAACGTACGCACGCGCGCACCGCCGAACGTTATACAATATAACGACGAGTGGTGCGCGAAAAAGGGTCTCGTTGTGCATACGCGGCGGCGGTCGATTACCGGTTTTCCATGTATTGCACACGTCACACACGTCGCTCGGTTATGATCTGGAAACGCGCGCGCGGATTTATTTGTTTATTTTTCCGTCGTCCGCCAACACGGTTCCGAAACTAATAAAAGCGGACGGATGGCGAGGGAACGCGAAACGAGATTAATTCTTTCCCCCCCACTTCCCATCGTCGAAATCGTTTTTTTATTTTTTATATTCCGAACGAGTCTCCCCCCCCCCTATTGGTTTTACAACGTTATTTCAATTTATTCGGTGTAAAAAAAAAAAAAATGTTTTTTTTCCGACTAGAGAGTAACGTCGTTCCCCGCGATAGTTGCGAATTTGTATATTTATTCGGTGTACACACTACAACGATTTGAAAAGGATTTTTTTTTCTCCCATTCCCTCTCGCAGTTCCTTCGGCACCCGCACAGGAGTGTGCACAGGCCCTGCGACCGAAGCAATGCTATTCTAAAGAAATAAGAGGCTCACGAGTGCGCCTCGAGAAATAAAATATTCGACCGATTTATGGGAAATATCGCTCGTACAAATATTAAACGGGCACGCTAAAATATTTCTATTAAATAGAAATATTTTAACGTGTCCGTTAAAAATAAATTAATAAATTAACAATAAATAAATTTTATTTATTGTTTTTTTTTTTTTGTTCGCGGAAAACGCGGTTTTTTTCACTAAACGAAAACGCGCAATTCTTTAAAAAAAAAAAAAAAAAAATCCCCGTTAAATACGCTTTGAACAGAAAATCGCTTTCAACGATTGCCAGTAGATATCGTAACGTGAAAGTAATCAGGAATTCAAAACGTTTCGTCGTATCATTTCCTAACTGTTATCGCCGTCAACAACAATAATAATAATAATAAAAAAAAATTACGATTCCACGCGACAGCAACAACGAATACCTCTCTCCTCCGGTACCTTCGAAATATAAAAAATTCTACAGCCGATATTGTCGTTCGACAGCAATTATTGTAACACGAATAAAGAACAGCGAGTGGAATGAGACGGATCTTGGGCCATAGGACTCGGGGCGTCGACCGTACTCGATTTGGAAAAAATTCGTGTTTTATACGAAAACCGGATCCGGCCGGTAATCATAAACGACTGGAAAATCGGAAACGGTTTTCTCAATAAATTCCATCGAGCGCGTATTTCTCTTTGTACGCGTTTTTTTTGTTTCTCTCGTAACGGGAAAACGCGCGTTTTGAAAAATAATCCGTGTGCCGCCACCAGTGCCCGAAATCAATACTAGCCGTCGTACACGATTTGTCGGTCGATCGCGAACGAAAGGGGGGAAACGCGAATATCCGCCCACGTGTATTATTATTATTATTATTTTTTTTTTAAATATATTTATACGAACGGGTATGTAGAAATATTACGTCGAGAGCACATTGACTCGGGGCTACGGACTCCGCAGCTGTGCGGTGCTGGTGATACTGCAGGAGTGGCGATAAAACGCGAAAACGGATATCCGGACGACGAAAACAAAAAATGACAAAAAAAAAAAAACTCGGATGAATTTTTAAAAAAGAAACGAGTATTTAATATAATATTTTAGAACAAAAAAAAAAAAAAATTGTTTTCTTTTCCAACAAAAAGAAAACGGGCAACTACAAGCCTTGCTGTTGTTCGATGCAGTGCAGGGCCAGTGTGATCTGAGCCCGGACGCGGGCTCCCTTGTCCCGCAACTCGTCCGCGTGCGCCTTCAACTTTGCCGTCCGGTGACGGATGTACACCAGCGCCTCGTCCTTGGTGTATTCCACGTAATAGCCCAGTCCCACGCACACCACATACGTCCGGACGTCCACGTTGGCCTGCATGTAAAAATCACAGCCCACGTTCACGCGGGTCTTGAACGGTTTGCCGGCCGGCAACTCGTCCGCCAGCTCGCTCATCTTCCCGATCGTGTCCTGCAACCTTTCCAGGTCCATTATCTCCTCGTTCACCGTCTCCAACGCGGTGAATATGTGTTTCAGGCTCTCCTTGAGCACGTCGTTAATGAACTTCTCGAACTTGGCCACCTTCGATTCCATCGTCGTTGACGACGACGACGACGACGACGACATTAATTCTTCTCTGTTCTCTCCACAACACGTCTGAAACCGATTAAAAAAAAAAAAAAAAAAAAAAACAAACTTTTAATTATTAACTGACGAACACGAGTAGAGGGGGAACATTGCGGGGTAAAGTGAAGGATTTTATCGAACCGGTCGTAAACGCTCTGAACAACGTCGTGTCTTAAGCGGGGGTTTTTTTTTTTTTTTTTTTTTACAACCGTCAGCCTATTCGCGTCCAACAGACACGACTGGGATTGCGGAACAGCTCTCTACACGCACATATGCAACAGTGAATGTCGGCGGGATATCGGAGGAGCGCTTGTTTGGGCGAAAATCGGAGAAAAAATCGATTGTCGCAGGCCCGTAAAACCAATAGTTCAGAAGATATGGCGATTTTTAACGGAGAAAAATCACGTTCATTCCGAGAAAAAAAAACACAAAAACGGAAATTTTTACGCTACACACGAGAATGGGACAACGGTCAACAGGGTTTTTTCCTATTTTGTTGCGTTCGAGGTGTACAATAACTCCCCGGAATTTGTACGCTCTAACATCAGCGTCACCCTGTATATAACGTTATCGAAGAACATACGACGAAAAAATTGAGCCCGAAACGATAAATGGTCAGCTCCGTGCGTGATTCGTTGTCAGATATGATTTTACAAACAGCAAAAACCCTCTCCCACGACCTAAAGAAAATTAATACGCTGTTGCTCCGTCGCGCAATATTTTCTTTTTTTTTTTTACTATAAATAATGTATTTATTTTATTTTTTTTTTGTGGGAGAGGAACGGGACTCGAAAATATCAAAAAATATCGATTTTCGAGACGTCTTGCACCAACAAGGTGGTGGGCTGCGCGCGAAAAACGACAGTCCGCGACGGGGAGCGACAGTAAATAATGCGTTTTCGATGTCTTGTTTTTTTTTTTTTTTTGTTCACTACAACTATACGAGTACTACTGTTCGTACGTCGCGTTATTGTAAACCCCCGCGGGCATCTGTTTCACCGTATTATATATAAACGCATTTGGACTCGCAGGCGGTGTAAGACTACGTGCCAAAAACCACTTTCGTCGTCTCTCGTATATTCATGCAACAACGCTCCATACTTTACTCGTCGAAATCACGTGCAGCAGCAGGTGTTTGGCGCGCGAAGGCGTTGGATTTACTGCGATACGGATAATGTGTACGCAAAAAAAAAAACCACGGAGAAAACTCATACAAAACGCGTATGGTCACTATAATAGCGCGGTAACACGCGATATTAGAATTTTCGCTACACGTACGAGAGTGTGTGGGGCAGGAGAAAAATTGTTCTTCCAAAAACTCGGACGAGTACGGATTTCGAGAAATCAGAAAACATTTACATACCAAAACCACCGCACGACGAGTGTCGGAATATTCGAGGAATTATTTTATTGGGTTAAGTTAGATTAGGCCTCTGGACTGAAGAGAACCGAAAACGTTCTTCGCGAATATCCGTTGAACGTTTCCAGTGCGGCGGGGGAAAAAAGGCCATAAATCGATACGCGCTCCGACAATCGTGGGAAGCAACGGAAAAAAAAAATAATAATAATAATAATAATTAAAAAACTGACAAATCGTTTATTATAATACGTGTGTTTTATATTCGATATCGATATTATACGGTGGTGTACAACGACCGTCGATGATAATAATCCGCTTGCAAAACTGAAACGGAATCCCGACCGATTACAGTGACAAATAATTCGAGAAGGATATAGCATAGTCAAGCGCGAGAAGAAAACTTTAAATCTTATAACGATTTCACTCATATAAAACACATATACGCGTTTATTATTAACATATATTACCGGAGAAAATATAGTATAATTAATACTGACTGACACACTAGTTCTAGATTGCCGTGTGTATAGTTTAAAATTTTTCAATATGAACCTTGATTTTCGTTTTTAGCTATATCGGCCCCGTAACAACAGTATTAGAAACTGGTACATTGATATTTTATCTGGAAAAATATGATAAAAATTATAATCCCGAAACTCTCGTTTTTTCACTGAACACACGGCATTTTCCTCAATTAAAAATTGTTACAAATATAAATAAATACATTTTACGTCAACAATATCCGTTTATTCGACAGATTTTATTTTACATTTTAACTATCAAAAAAAAAAAAAAAAAATTAAAAATGCCGTATAATATCGTAGGGGCAAAATCTGAAATGAAAATACGAGTTGCGACACAATCTTTTTTTTAGTGCTTTCCGCAAACAAATGTCATTAGTACAGAGACTCGGATAACACGGTTTGTGCGATGCTGGACATAATATATATTTATATATAATTTTGATATAATCTCTAATTTGAGAGATACATTTTTCTAAAAAAAAAAAAAATAATATTGTAAAATAAAAAAAAAAAATAAGAAACTTATCGCGCAAAATTCATGTGTACGACGCACATGAATATGATAAATATGTGAATAAAAATTCGAATTTACCATTACCGGTCACGTAATAATAACATATTGTAAAAATATAATTTGAAAAGTAAAACTGCAGTTCACGGGCAAAGCCGGATGATAATAATTATTCAGCTAGTACACGCACGTTAATATTATAAACGTACGACCTATATAACTGAACGAGTCGATTTTTCAGCGCACAGTTGAGAATTTAGTACGTAACAGTGTATTGTGTATATTATAGGTGAGCTCTATAAAAAGAAAAAAATACTCGTATATATATAACCTTGACGACGCCCCTGAAAATTTTTGACAAAACGTGAAATTAACAAGCATAACACTCAAAACACGGCCATAATAATAAAAATAATAATAATGCCCTTAAATTACACGATACGCGAAACGAATGGCAGAAAAAGAAAATAATAAAAAAACATTATTATAATATTCGATTCCTTTTCATATTATATAAAGCCGATTTTTATAAGAGCGCAGGGGTTGAAAAAAAATAATAATAATAATCGATTTTATTGTACCGTACGATTTTATTATATTACGTAAAACGGGCCCGTAATAATAAAGAACAAAATACGCAAATTCTGTAAGTCTCCACGCACGTGGGTACTTATTAACACAACGATTTACCAGAAATATATGGCGAAGTTGTTTTATTAAATAAAACCACTTTCTTATTAGAAAAGACCGATTTTTTTTTTTGTTTTTTTTTTTTTTACGACATTTATAATGTTATGATGTTGCAGGGACGAGCGCAAAATTATCGATTTCCGCTGCTGTCTCTTTGAAAAATTTGTCATCGTCAGTTACTACTCAGATGTGTTGTTGAGAGAAATGAAAATTACGTAAGAAAAAATGATCCGCCACAGATCGAACGTTCGTACGATTGTATTTGGACGAGAATTTTTCAGAGCGAATTCTTGGGAGGCCAGAGAGAATAGTCTATTTAAATAGCGAATTCAATTTTTTTTATATATACATACAATTTGTATTGTGGAAACCAACCAGAGAGATGCGTTCGTAGGAAACTAAAATTGTTATCAGAACATGCTAACCAAAGTAAAAATTACATTTTTTTTTTTTTTTTTTTTGAGCTTCGCAATAAAAGCAGAATAAACACCATAATTATTGTTTAAAATAAATCGGTTATCGCCCGAATTAGAGAAAAAAAATATTCACGAAATCATTTAACAAATGACTTAAATAAATCGTTATATAATTATAAGAAAAACGAAAACGACTTCGGTATTTTAAATCGTATAGATAATACGATTTTAAACATACGATGAGAAAAATGAAAATTACTTAAAATACAGCGAGAAAAATTTAAGAAATTAATGGCACAAATAAGTGAACGACGATTTACGATTCAGTGAGAGGAGAAGTAGTGGAAAAAAAAAAAGAAACGTTTTTAATCATCGTACACGAATGGTGATGAAACCGCGCTGTTTCTCGAGAAGTAAATCGATAATGTACACCGAATTTTCGTAAAAGTATTTCTTGTAAGTCGTAAGTGCAGATGAGTTTTTTTTTTTCAATTACGAATCGGGAAACTGATTTTTTACGCGCTACAGTCTTCGGTACTGTACACGTGTACTTTCGACGAAATAATATTTTTTTTGTACACGTTTATAGCCGAATCGACTTATGCTTTTGCACCGTCAAGCATAATGTTTTAGAAAACAACACAAATAATTGGATAAAGGAAGTTTTTTGTTTTTCTTTTGCATGAGAAATAAACGCGGACGAACGATATGTTTTCAGTTGTCTTCTCTCGGACGATAACACTACGAATATTTCTGTATTTTTACACCACAATTTGTCGATCCCGGTATTTTTTTTTTAAACACGATTTACCACGTGTTTTGCAATAAATTCTTCTTGAAAACCGTAAACACGTTGTTGTTATTGCCGCTGCTGTTGTTTATTGCTAATGAACACACAACAGACACGTGCGCGC
Source organism: Chaetogeoica ovagalla (assembly GCA_032441825.1). Taxonomy (NCBI): domain Eukaryota; kingdom Metazoa; phylum Arthropoda; class Insecta; order Hemiptera; family Aphididae; genus Chaetogeoica; species Chaetogeoica ovagalla. The sequence continues at coordinate 896,910 of CM063726.1, forward strand.
GTAAAATAAATGTCATTTTTCAAATATTAACACAATTGTATCGTGATTTATAATAAAACAGTTGAGAATCCAAAATTATCGAAAACTCTCGCGATTGTATGGTTCGAATACGAAAACGAGCGGGGGACGCCGCCGTGATGACAAACTCGAGAGGCTGCGAAAAAAGACGCGCGAGACCGGTGAATGAGGACGGTGTACAATTCAGACCACTGAGGCCGTCCTTGGTTGGTTATTTATTCGCTTTATTTCCTGGGCTCGACCAATTGTTGTCATTGCCGATGTAGAGGACAACATATCGATTGTCCGGATTTTCTCGTACGATTGAAATTTAAAAGATCACCCCGATGTACGTTTAATTTCTAAGACACAAAACGTTGCTTTTCGACGTTTCGTTCGCGTCCAAAAACAATACGGAATACCGCAAATGATTTAGTTTCATCAACGTACGGCCACACTGTTATTTACCCCGTACGAGATGGTTTATTGAAATAAAAAAAAAAAAAATTAAAAACGAATTGTTTTCGGGGGAAGGGGGTAAAAAATGACAAATACAACAAACGTCGACTTTTAATATTTACATTTGCGTAATACGTGGGAACGGTTGTGTATTTTAACGTATTTCGCAGATTTTACGTCCACAGCAGCAGCAGCAGCAGCAGCAGCGGACCAATTATTAATGTTTTCTCGCGTTAATTAAACGTAAATAAGCGATTAACAATTAACAAAATGGACAAAATTGCGTGTACACGAATCCAATTAAATTTCGATTGTACCGTTCGGATTTTATTTGTATACAAAAAAAAAACTAATTTTAATTTAATAAATAATTAAATTATTAACATTTTTATTTATAAATAATATACGAGTTAAACTAATTTCTCTGTAAAATCGTATTTAAATTTTTTTTTTCTGACAAATATAAAACGATAGACTATTATTATTAAAATGCGATACACGTTATCGTAACACGTTTATTCAACGAAACGAAACAGCGCGTAAAAATATATTTTATTATTCCTCAATTTTATTTTTTTTTTTACGTATTTACGTACGATACGTCATACAAGGACTTAATATAATATTAACGATTACGTTCTCATTTACGCCCGTGTTAATTATACGCGTTAAAATAATAAAAGTGCCACGACGAGTATGAAACTACATTATGAAACGTCATTGAAGTGTTATGACTACCGTACGAAATACACTAATAAATACTCGATTTCATCATATCGCGTGTCACCAGTGTGTAAGCCAGTCAATAAGAGTTAATAAATAAAGAAATATAAGGGGAAAAAACCGTTTATCTATTTTGTTTTTGTTTTTTTTTTTTGAAAAAAACTCTAATGGTAATTTTTAGTTTGTTAAAAAAAAAAAAAATCTAAATTGAGATTTTCTTTTCCATTTTTACATTCCTTTGTTCACTGGCCAGCTATTACCGAAATATTCAAACGACACGCGTTAGGTACAAGACGATTTTCGGTAAACCGAATTCGATAACAAATTTAAATCGGTCCGAACGGTTAAATATTAAAAATGTATAAATTGTAGGAACCGAATTTCGAGATGTACAAATCCGTTACTTTAAACGACAAAACGGAAAACGATATTACACTACGAAGTTGCCGCGGTTGTAACGATAAATCTGAAAACCGTCGATTATCGCCGAGTGAAAACGTTCCAGATTCACTCGTTTCTGTACGAAAAACTAGCGAATTCTTTATATATATATATATATATATATATATATATATATATATATATATACACTAAGCGTACTAAAAATGAATTAAATTAACCGTAATAATAATCGTCTTTAAATGGAAAAAAAGGCGTAGAACGTGTGTTCGATTAAAATCCGATTAATTACAATCCGCTGTATAGGTGGCGTGAAATCGAGCAACAAATTTCGCATTGAAATTGATTTTCAAACGCTAATGATTCGCCCCCGTGTGTTTAACACATTTGGATTATTTTCGTTATAATATTATATTATTTCTACTCTAAATATATATATATATATTTCTTTTCATGTCAAAAAAACGTAAGTATATTCTTTAATTATTAACTTTTTTTTCTTCGTTAAACATCGACAAGCGGCGATGTAAAATAAAAAAAAAAAACAAAAATAATAGTACACAGCCATAATCGAACATCGAATAATAAAAACGGTTATTTTGGTAATATAAAATCGCGAATTAATTTTTGTTTCGTACGATTCCTTCAGTCGACAATGACTACGCGCCTAATAATAACTGAGTATTATACGTGAAATTAAAAAAATAAAGGAAAATCCGGATTGACATCAGTAACATCAGTATAACATACGGATGCATTGTTTCATCTGTTCACGAATCTTTGGAAGGAATTCGATTTCTGTATAATATTTATCTCGCGACGTTTAATACACGTTAATATTAATCGGTTATTGTTTCGTTACCGTAAATGGGCACAACAACGCGTGTGATTTATACATACGAAAATACGTGAAAACAATGGTTTTTAGTTTGTTTTTTGACGCATCACACGCAATGAAATCTGATTACATACGTGCGATAGTGCGCACGCGCGTTATTATACAGTATATTATAATGTTCAAAACATGATACATCATTATTATTATAATATTATGCATTAACACAATGATCTATTATATGTTCGTGTGTTTTAAATAGGCACAAAGAATTCACAAACTGACGATAAAAAAAATGAAAAAAAAAAACACAATATTATTCGTGTTACGTAAACGAAATAATATTATATTTTAGATGCAGAGCGAATAGAGACGGACCGATTGGTATAGTAGCCTACAAAATAATTCGTTTTATTTTGTAGAAATTAGGTTTTTATTTTTGTATAAACAAATAATTCTACATGTTATTACAATACCAGGGTGTATTGGATTATAACCACGTTTATTTAATATTTTCTGCGCACGACTGTTTTCGATTATAGAAAAAAAAAATGCTTCGATTATTAACAAATGTTTAATCACTTTCAAATGTTTTGTCAACCGAAAATTTTTAATAAAGCCTACAAAAAAAAAAAAAAGAAAAAACTACCAAAAAATTTCGTCAAAACCGTAAAAACGCGTTTTTATCAAAATATCGATCGATGTCAAAATCTCTTTCAGGCATTTCGAAAATAACGATTGTAAGAGTCTAGAAATTTATACCGAATATGTATCTTTACACACACACTATGACTATATATATATATATATATATATATTAATAGTTACGCCCAAGAAATTTTCAAATAAATTCTTCCGAATTTCGGCTATCTATTGCGGTTATTACATTTTTCGGCTATTTAAGCCTATTTTCAGCTATTAAAAATAATAATTTTTGTTATTCAAGAGTGAAAATTTTTTTTTTTTTTGTAAATAGTTTGCCGTCGTATTATAGAAATACAACTACTTTATACGTATGCACATATAAGTTTTTATTATACGGTTTTTGGTTGAGCGCATAATTTCGGATAAAATCTTTATAAAAATTACTCGTTAATTATATATATATATATATATATATATATATATATATATATATATATATAAACATTTTCAATTGCTATTCGATTACATAATACCATTTGACGACAACGCGGTATATTTGCGAATTAAAAAAAAAAAAACCGATAAAAATGTAATAATTATAGTAGTTCATACGATGAAAAGAAATATTTGTAAGAGTTACAATAAAATAAATTGGTTGTATAATATATGAATAATATGGCACTTCATAAATATTATGGATTAATTCATAAAAGCACACATGCACGGCGTGCCGTCATTATTTTTAACGAATTGACAGAACACGTTATATATATATATAGTCAATTAACTTGTGATATAGTCTCTCAAAATACAAAATTATGTGTGCGCTAGCCTTTTTTTTTCCACAATAGTCAATACACTTTTTCTTGTGACATTACTATTATTATTATTATTATCATTAACTGAACATATTATCATTCGTCGCGCGCGACGACAGTATATTATATAATATAAATTATTATTTTGTATATACGGTTGACAAGTTTACACAAAAGTCGAATAAACCGTCGTAATAAATACGATATAATAATAATAATAATATTGTACACTTGTACACACGTGCGATGCCGTGTAATGACTATTATAGTATCACAAGCGGAACTTCAAAAACTGTTTATTGAACGTTACACGAATTAAATAAATATTAATAAATATATATTTATATATATATATGCGGATTGAGCAAATATACTGCGTATATTCCATATACATTACGAACGAACGTACACGTTAATAAATAATAATTCACGTCAGCGAAACGCGCGCATAATAATATGTTCTGCGAGATTATCGAATCGACGCCTATACTATATATAGTAATGTTTTTGAAATGCGAAGAAAGAAATGTATAATAATAAATTTTAAGGGAATGTAATATTATTCGATTCACTCGTATTTCGAAATAACTCGGTTTAGTGTTTAATCAACGCTGCGCGCACGCCCGTTTATCGAGATTTCCGACTAATTATAATAAATATTGAAATAAATAAAAAAATAACTGCGTAATAATATGTAATGTGTATAAGTTAACTCGAGGAAATTAAAATTTCGTCTTGTCGTCGTAAATCGACAACGACGATTATATTATAATAAACAAAACGACGGGGGGAATCTTCTGTCGGATTATACGGGACGCGGAGAGCTATACACCGGTTCGTACACTTTGTAACTGTACGGAGAATTCACTACATTGCTGCGGAAAGCAGCTATAGAACGGCATATAAAACATCTGCAGAACTCTCTACGCATCACAATATATACGTATAAATTCGAAACGGTCTCTCCACGTCGTATTCGTTCTCTCTTCGAAATACGTGTAGGCACACGGCAAACGAGCCAGTTTTTCATTTTTTCTTTTTTTCTAGCCGTATCTTTGGGAGGTTTCGATCGTCGATCATCGCTGTACACGTAATGTATTATATACGAAATACGTGCGTATAAAATATTGTATACATATGAATGAGGAGGATTTATAAAAAAAACAAAAGGGATTTACTCAAGTGCATTTTTACCGTTTCACGAGACAAAAAATAAATAAATAGTTTTTTTGCCTTAATTAATTCGCGTTTAAAGGCCAATAAACACAATTCCGATTACACAGCTTTACAACACAAATAACAAAAATCAATTTCTTTTTTTTTCCAAACATTATTATCAGCGACATAGGTCCTCCTCTTTTAATAAATACACTAAGATCGTACAACAATCTGACAAAATACAAACTTTATTCTATCGGTATTTTTTTTTTTTTTTTTTTGTAGTTATTACCTCATTTCGGCGACAATTAACAGACAAACGTCTGTTTATCCGTTGAAAGTAATGAAGTATTAAGTTCGATAATCGTCAACGCGTATAAGAATATTATTCTTGAATAAAAATTGTTTCGTTATTAATAATAATCAACGACGAATAATGATTTTAGAACGTATAAAATAAAATGGCGTTGACGAACGATAATTTCTTTATATTATCGGCAAAACCCCCCCCCTCCCCCGTTATAAACTTTCCTATCGAATAAACAACATGCAAGCGTGTAGACTGGACACGAGTACTTTTTAACGCGTGTTGGAAAATAATTTTAAACGGATGATTAAATACGACACGGAATCGGTCCATTTTAACGGAAAAACAATAATAATAATAATAATAATAAAAAACGTGTTCGCGTAAGAAGAATAATAATAATTCTGTAAAAACGCAATTTCGATCTAGAGTTTTTGGGTACGAAACCAATTCCAATTCATTACGTGTAGAAAGACCGTCGTCTTTGCACGTCCCGGCGCTGTTTATAATACACGGAAAGTTTCATCGACTCTCCTGCGGCACGCAACAATAATATTCAACTGGAACCTCCACGCACACTACTGTACTTGTATAAGTATTTTTCGTGCTCGACGAAGTTAGTTCGGCGGGACGTTATTACTCCCATGCTACGGCACATATTGGCTGCAGGACGAAAGACGAAAAAAAAAAACGGATTGTTGGCGAACGCGGACAACGAGAGAAAAACGTGTCCAATTATCCGTCGGCCCCGAGTGTCTCGCGCGATAAAGGGGAAAAAAACGAATTAAAAAAAAAATAAATAAAAAGTAACGTTTTGCGATATACGCGATTGTCTACCGATCGGTACGAGCACACGCGGACTCGCCGCGAATATAAATAAAATATGTGAGCGAGAACTCGTGCGCAGCGGTTTGCGCGTTAATGAATCGATAATTTACGTACAAATTGAACGCAGGAAGAAAAAAAGAAAACCGAAAGAGTGCGAACAATAATAATAATAATAATATAAAAAAAAGAAAAACAAAAACCGATACCGGGGTGTAGAAGAGAAACGAACGTAAAGAGAGTTTCCCGCCGTAAAAAGTAAATTCAAAAGTGGTGTGTTACTTTTACGTTTTTGGAAACTCGAGCACGCGCGATTCAAAGCACTACGGGGACAGACGATATTAAATAAGTACATATATTTTTTTTTTTTTATCGGATCTCATTAGAAGTTTTCTTTACGATTCTCGTTGGGATTTATAAAACACGGACGAAAAAAAAGAAACGGAATTAAATTCCTATAATTCACTGCTTTATTTTCCTCATATACGTTTCGTGGTATAAACTAATATTAATAAAAACGCGTATTTCGAATTTTTTTCGTTTTTTTTTTTTTTTTTTTTTTTTTATCTCGAATCAAACGTCTTGACGCGCACGAATTTAAATTACAATACACGTACACAGAGAATTATTATTATAATAATAAACGATTTTCCATTCGCGTAATACGCGCGCGATAAACGCTCCCTCCCCGAATAAGTGAACAATATATTTTAATAACAGCGACGAAACGGTTACACGGGATATACACCGAAATTAAATATAATCAATTAAATACGGTAAACATTTTTATCGCACGAGTGTTTTTAAACGTATTAAATGTATTCATATATTAATCCCCCGTTCGATGTAACCATGACGAGTAGAAAATTTATACGTTGTTGTACGCACTCGAAATTCGTAGGAACAAAAAAAAAAAAACCACAATATTCGAACTATTTTCAACTCAAAAGTCCGTATACACACATACGAGTATACAATATCAATCGATTAATGTTCGTCCCGAGTAATGGCGTTGCGGCGAGTCTTATTATTATTTTTTTTTTTTATCACCGAAGAAAAAGAACTCCAGATATGTATTAGAGAGAGAGAGAGAGAGAGAGAGAGAAATAGATATATATATTTTTTTTTTTCAAGTAAGTACACAACAATAACTGTAGAAAAACGCGATTAGTTTTTCAAACACTTTGGCGTACGTTTCAATTAAATATTGATATATTTTTTTTTCTTATACGTCGCGTGAATCGATTACGCCACAGTCATAAAATTATACGAACAATTGTTTGTAGAGAAATTAATCTCGAAAAAGATAATTAACGCGTATTTATTTTTTTTTTTTTATTTCGGTTTTACGTAATTGGAACGCGCATATTATTATCTATTGAAAAACGCGCGTGTAATTACAACACTGTGTATAATAACACTTGTATGTATTTTATATAGTTCGGATGTTTTCCGTACGGATCCGTATCGTATTTCGTAATTTACACGACGCATAAATCACAAACACGTATTAATTGGTGTATGTATTTGTAATTAAACGGTATTTTTTTTTTATGCGTCTGCCCGAAATTCGACGATACGAATTCGAAAAATAGGTAACGAAACACACGGTACGACGAGTGGAAATGTTAAGCGGTAAAACAATAATTACACTGTAAATTGTGTTGCGCGCGCGTTTTCCATTCTCGGCCGGCGCTTGTTGTTTTTCACGTGAAAAAAATAAAAAAAAATAACCGTCGCGCGCCTTCTTAAGTGAATAATACGGTTTTCATTTCAAACGGGCATCAAAACATTTTATCGAGGTCAAATACATTTCGTTCCATTACAGGAGACCAGAAAACGAAAATTTCATTAGAATAAAAAATAAATAAAAAAATAGTGTTAAACGATATCGACTCGAGACCCGGGGGATTCAATTGGCAGAAATCTTCTTAGATCGCGGATTGCGTCGATATTCGATAATTTGCGAATCCGTAAGAAACGATCGAATAATTTTTAATCCTAATCGATTTGAAATATTGTTTTCAATACAGAGACGTTGACCTGTGTCCAATTTCCGATGGATTTCTTTTTCGAATTCGTGAAAATCTATCGGAAACATAGTTAAGAAAACGAAAAATGAACGAAAAACTTATTTCTCATAGTGTCTCAATAACTATTGTTGCCGCGGATATTCGATTCGATACGAGAGCAGTACATTTGTAAAAGTACGGGAAATTTTACGTGCGAGATGATAGGCAGTATACATCGCTGAAATGCTGGAAATGTGTGATGCGATGCGGTTCCCCTCCCTCCTTCCAAACTTCGAGTCACAATTGAAATAAGTCTGGAATTCATTTCGACCAAAACATGATTTATTCTCATCCGTTAAATTACATATTATGTGTGCGTTTTTAATTACATTTCCATGTCGAGGTAAACGACGAATACAAAGAGAAATGTTTCGTTTCGATCGGCTTTCGCTTTTCCTGCAGTCTTATCGAAAAAAAAAAAAAAAAATTCAATTCGTTAATTTCGATTTATTAGAAAATAAAATCGTCTTTGACGCTGCTCATCGAACAACAGAATAAATCTCGTCGGTTACACGTCGTTCGCGCGAGTCCAATAGAGGCGGGCTAAAATTTTATAAGCTCCGAGTACGAGCGATTATCGCGGTTTTTTTTTTTTGTTTTAAATTTTTTACAATCATTCGTAGCAAAAAAAAAAATTATATATAATATTTATCAAATATTTTCGATTCTTCTTTCTACGACGTGTTTGTATCGCATCAGACGACCTCTCCTCTCGCATAAACACACACACACACACACACGTTGTTATACGAAAAGAACACGGGAGACAAAGCGAATAACGCGTTTGACTTTTTCTCGCGGCTCGTCTCTCGCGCGCTAATTTTAGCGCCCGTCGCAACAATAGGCCGCGGTCGTTCGTTCTCCCACGTGCGAAAATTTGCACAGTTCGTCGATTGTTCGATCGTGCGAGTGGAAAGGAGTAGGAGGAAAAAAGACCGAACGCAACGTTTCGAAACAATGAGCGTTTGTTCTGCGAAAACTCCGAGAACGATATTTTTATTTATTTTTTTTACTATTTTACACACACGCGCACGCACACGTCTAACGTGGCGCGCGCCCGAGATACGTGTTCGAATAACATTATTACATTATAAACACAAGAGTACGCGAGATCGATTAGTTGCGACACGTTGTCTGAATTTGCATCATCCCTGATTTATACAAATAGAGGATGGTCGTCGTCAGGCATATCGGAACGGACGAGCGCGGTGGTGGACGAGCTACGGTGCCCCGGGAACACTGAAATTCGCTACTGACAACAAGACGTCATAATAGAACCATTATTAATTGAGTTCGCTTCGTCGGTATTCGGTCGGATAAACCTTCAATGGTGTCGTGTGATCTCGTGCGGTCCGCGTTCGATTTTCATGCAACATATAGAGAGGGCTAAGGAATTTACGACGGACTCTTTCGAGTCGGACGCAGTGCCTAACCGTATTACGGCAACTGTGGGTCTGACAACGTAATGTACTCCGTACCGCCACCGCGCGTCGATAATATAGTGATATTGTTTACGGTAAAAATAATATAACGCGCCGAGGTTCCGCCGCGCTCCGGGGAATCGTTTGCAATCGAACGCGACGATTTACCGCGTCGCTTTCAAAATTCGCAGTAATAAGAACAACAACGAACAGAACTGTTAGAAATCTTTATTACACTTGATAAAGTGTCCACGTTTCTCCTCGCGTCGTAGAGAAACTGTTGACGTATTCATCAAATACGCGCGTGACTTTATGCAATAATAATACAATTATTACGAATACAAAAACGTTTTCGCAAATTTTCGTCGAATTTTACGCCGTTTTGTGATATTCAATTCGTGTTTTTAAAATAAGGGCGGTCAAATTTTCGGTTTTAAGGCATAAAAAATACAACGTCAGACGTGCGTCGAACTATATAAACAAATTGAAAACAAAACAAAAAAAAAATGTTGAAATGTGTACGATATACACGACTGCAGCAACAGCAGCACGCGGACTGGTGTCCGGAGCCCACCCGCGCGCTCGCCGCCGCTTTTACGAGTGTATATAAAAAAAAAAAAATTAAAAACGACAAAAAATACTCGAATTTTTATCCAAAGAAACAAAAAAAAAAAAAAATTACAATAATAAAACTTTGAGTATACGCGTTTTCGACGCGCGGTTCGAGCGAGAGAAAAAAACGTAAGAAACGTATATGAGAAACCGACTGCCGTTGCAGACGTGTGGTTACGCAACAACAACAACAACAACAACGCGTTTCTCGTTAAAAAAGTATCGTTTTATTATTTTTTTTTTTTTTTGCGTGTAAAATAAATAATAACGAGAAAACAAACGCTATTCTATACGGGGTAAAAAAAAAGAAAAAAGTTTCTGGTGGTCGTTCACAAAACGGCAAGAGAAAGAAAAAACCGCGCGCGAATAACATTTATTAAAAAACGCTTTCCACTACACGCGCGCGCGCGCGATGGAAAACCGCAGACCATACCCCACAGCCATTGTGCAAAGAAACCGTTTAAAAAAACAAAAAACCGCCGGTATCGAAGTCGAGTGGAATTTCGCGTAGGATTTTTTTTTCCTGTTCCTAAAAACGAGACGTTCTTGTTTTTTCTTTTCCTCGTTTAACTCGACAACGACGACCACCGAATACACGAGGATTATAAACGCGTGCAAATAAACGCGCGTTATCCCCCCCGCTGTGGCAAAACCGTCTCGAACGTCGTCGGCACCGCGCAAAGAAAACACGAATAAACGATAAAACGAATAAATCGCAAACGCTTATTTAACTCCCGTTTTAAAGACTTTCAAAAAACCGACGCCTGCGTCACAATACCTATCCGACATGCCGAATTTCAGTCCGATCCGTTCAGTGGTTTGAGTTGTGGCGATCCAGTCAGTCCGGTCGTCACGTTTTCCTTTTATAAATACAATACTCGTACTCGAAACTGTTAAAATAAGATTCACGTGGTCTCGTGTTACAAAATGAGAATGAGAAACTAATTAAAATTCGAGTAAAATAATTTAAATCAAAAGCAGTAGTGCGCTGCGACAGCGCAAGTGTGTTACAGTAACTCTGCAGCGAATCTCATTTTCTTTTTCCGTTTCACGCGACAATTATTACCTATCGTAATAAAATCTCGCGTAGTAAATAATGTGTAAAAAAAAAACGGTCGTTTTTCACAACGCGAGTTTATTCCGGAATCGAAGTTAATCGTTACGCGGAAAAATTTTTTTTTTTTAACAAATCAATCCATTTGTAGCTGCTCCGGTGCGCAAACGGAATTCTATAAACGAACGTAATGCAATTCAACGTTAAACATTTAAGAAATATCAAAATGTATGCAAACATACTCATTGCTGATACGGTTAAGGTCTCAGATGTCTAAATGTATTATTATTATTATTATTATTATTATTATTAATATTGTACGTTTATATGCAATATATACCAACAAAAAAGTTTGTAATTTTTCTAAACGGATAATAAATACTATAATCCTATGAGCCGCAATTCGTATTCGTTTCAATAAACACCTTCGTCATACAAACGCCTTTATCGATGCTGTTCGAACAATAACAATATTATTATACAGACGTATTATACGTATACAGAAAAGAACCGAAGGATTAAAACGAATAATACTCTTTTATCTAGTAGACCACGAGCACTAGGCTTATTATACGTAAATTCGAACGATACAACGATTCGTAAACTTTTCGCGCAGACATAATTTGAAGTGAGAGGTATTTGAAAAACCTGCGATGACAGCAATAATAATTAATTTCATTGCGCGCGCGTACAACACGAAATACACGGATTCGATGATTCCGAAACGAAAACCGCGATCGTATAGAAATAAAAGTATTCTCGTCTCGTTTGAAATATTCGTCCGCGCGCACAGCTCAAATATCAGAAAACTGAATACACCGCCGTTGAATAACGTTTATACAATTATAGAAAATATAACGATTGCGTGTAGCGTAACACCGAATACTCTATCATTTATCCGAGATCGATTTAAAAGATAAAAAATAAATATATATTTTCAATACTTTACGCTTCGTCCGTGTACGGTAAAGTTATGAGAAACGCCGTAAAGCATATATACCTATGATTAAATATTCAAATTTTTTTTTATATATATATATATAAATATAACCAGTTTTCGTATTCGGGAGAATACGTTTAACAACACATTTCGCTTAACGAATCGAAAACACTCTCAAGGTATTTTTTTTTATATACGTGTTTATATTATTTCCTCCTGTCCTCCGACGAGTTATACGCGGTACGCATACGCGCAAAAAACCAAATCACCTGCTCCAACAGTATTACAATAGATACGTTGTTTATGCGCCTTTAAAAAAAAAAAAAAAAATACACGCACAAACAAAAACTCGATGTTTTATTCAGGCGGTGACATTATTCGTCGGTGCCCATAATGAGAACGAACGGAGTACGCCAAAAAAAAAAAAAGAAAAAACGAAAACTTACAGCGTGGCGGTGAATAGCGTCTTTTTATCACGACGCACAAAACAGAAGAACAAAATAGTGTTGTTAATAGACGTTTGTGCACGCGATAACGTATAAATTGAATGAGAAAAAGAATGAAAAAAAAAAAAAAACGATAATTCTATTATACACACGCGAGAGAAAACACTGAGCCACACAACCCCACGGCACGCGGGGGGATTCGTCGTCGATTCGTTACAAAAAACGACGTTTTTACGTTTTATTACGTCACGATCAAATAAATCGTCGGCGTTACGCTCGTGATAAACATAGAATCGATTAGAATATCGAACGAAGAAAAAAAACAAAAATTATTATATACACTTCAGAATATAATATATACGTCACACGTCATCGGTGGTGGACGACAAACAATATAAACGAACGCGTTGAGCGCACGCGATCGTGTCGAATTCGAAACAAAAACCGTTTTTGTTTTCTACCTTCGCCGACACGATAAAAATTGTTAAAATAAATTTCAAAACGCGTCGTTGAAACGCGATTTGTTATTACGGCAATATCGACAAACGATATCCATATAAGACCTCTTTAATCCTCTAGATCGATGTGCGAGAACTCGAGCGCAACTGAACTCGAAATTAGCACCCCACTCGATTGTCGAAAAAAAATTCAGATTTCAATTTCGATTGGAATTTCGAATTCAACGGTGTACTGCGTCTCGTTCGATGAAATACATCGAATAGGACGGCGTAACGAAATACAGCACAAGAAGAACAAGAAAAATAGTTTTAAAATAATACGTTTCATATATTCTTAGTAACACACAGTGTCCAGCGTTATTTCCGTTATATTGAAAACGTGACTTTGTAAATTATCATTCTGCAATAATAAGAGACAATTGTCATTATTCACTTTCCGCACAACGCCGCCCCCCCATACGTACATCAAATGTCGGTAAATATACAAATATCGACAACAATGTTGGCGTCGTTACAGAAATATGTTTATTAATAATTTTGAAATTTACGTGTTACGAGATGTGGCGAGAGTGTTTTAATTAATGAGGTCAGCGAGGTTACACATAATATTTTAGCACCTCTCAAAAATGTAATTCTCTTATATTCCTAATACTCTATTATTCCATTCGAATTAGGCGGAAATAATTCATACAGTTTTGACATTTACCGCGCACGTACTCTTGAGCATTCCGACGAGAGTTTATCATTTAAAATTAAAACAATCGCCCGTTAAATGGTCGATAAATCGATTTTTTCCCCCCGCCATTATCTCGTAAACTATGCGGTTTACGAAAACTCCCGCGGCAAACAAAAATGGCGTGTCTTACACAATTGCGATCCGTCAAAGCTTTCGTTGGCGAAGTATAAAAAAGACCAGTAAAATATGGTAGAAAAATATCGGAATGAAATAACGTCAAATTCGTTGCTCCGCGTTATCTCTTTATTCGTTATACACGGACCATACTGAACGGTGGTTAGTTTTAAGTGAAAAACGTTCGTAACTGAAATTGTAGAATGGGCGATTATAATATATATACACTACGTTAATATTCTCGACATGTATAGCGGAGGAGACGAAACGGGGAGATTCAAGAACGAAACACCGTATATTATACACTGAGATATAAGAGCGGAACACGCGGAAAACGAACGTCGTAATGTCTAACGTATATTATTTTAAATGGCGAAAGAAAAAAAAAATTACTCTCGGACGTTTTTTTAAATAAATATCGCTCTACGATACGTATTGGATACATTTGGACTGCAGTAAATACCCGCGAGAGTGTTGTAAACGGTTTTCAGTTTACACTCATTCGTGTGACGCGTATTCGACTGGCATCATGACGACGATATAATACGTACGTTATTATATTATTTATAGGACCCGGAATAACTACTAAATTATAACCGTTGTATAAAAATGTAAAAACAAATAAATAAATAAACGAAACGTGAGTGCGCTGCCTATATAATGGCGCAATTGTATAAAATTTATTTATACGTGAACACTTAACACGGGTCGCAACGTAATAGAACGCGCGTTACACGTAATAAAATGATAAAATCGTTAAAAACAAAAAAGAAAAGTGCGTAAAAAATTGTTTTAGAGTTAATGGATTTTTTTACCAAGTGCAGAGTAAAACGATAGAGTTTTAGCAAAAAAAAAAAAAAAAATGTATACAAAACGTTTTCGCTAAAGCGTAAAAAAAACTACACAGTCATAGTAACGCTATAACGTGAAGTGATAACCTTCTCTTTATTATTTTTTGTAACTATTTATTCGTCCGAAATTATACGTCAGAGGAGGAGGAGGAGGAGAAGGAGGATTATCATCGAATAAAACATAATTATAACGTCGTATAGTTTGTATCCTTCAAACGTTCAAAGCTTTAAAATGAATTATTATTCTCCCGAATTCGCTTTATTGCACGTCGTCGTGTGTGACGTACAAAATGTACGAACGACTAAAACGTTTTTTTCTTTCTCTCTCTCTCTCTCTCTCTTTACTTGTTACATTTGGATTCGGTTCTATTCGGTTCGGATATGTGTGGTACAGTGGAATGCTAACTGCGGTGTTAACGTCGTCGCGTTTTTGAATTAAAAGAGAAAAAAATGAAACACGCAAACATAACGGAGCACAAAATATTTGAAAACGTTCCGTCTACTGAAGTTGTGTTTTACTACGCGGAGAAAACTCTGTTTAATAAAAATTACCGAGACGTTTGTCAAATTACTGCGACTTGTGTGATTAAAAATGATTAATTACGACTACGGTACGCCTACAAGACGGTCATCGCGCGTTATTGATGATCACACACACACGCCTTCCTTCATAATTTGTTGTCGTGCGCACATCGCATATTATTATATGAGCTGCTGCTGCTGGTATACGCCACTAAGGTCGAACCAAAAGTCGTTTTCAAAGACTTTGGTCACATAATGCAATCCAATACGGTCCGGAATCGAATTTCCGTGGTCACGTCGAGTGCGCGTATTCGGCAACGAGGAAACCGACCGTTTTATAACCGTGTCCATCGAAAAAACAAAATATATATGTCTGTCTCCGGATTCCCTCTCGGAATTCCATCCCAACAACTCCGACAAACGCAAAACGCGGCGCGACGAGTCTGCACACACTCGGCTCCACTAACATTATTTCGGCGAAATACTCTCGTTTCAGCAGAAATCCTCCTCTCGCTCACTCACCGGCCCCGGCGGTATCGTTTTTTTATTTTTTTTTGTCGCTAGAGGACAATTCAAACGTGATTTTCGCCCGTTTGCTTTTTCATCGTCTCTCGGACCACGTTACGAATATTCCGCCGATCATCGGTCTCAACACGCTTATTGTAAACGTATTACGGTTAAGTGTACCACACACTTTTGAAAATATTTTCACGGATAAAACGTTTTTTTTTCTTTTTTTTTTTTAACACTGTAGCTGGAAATGATTGTACGACAGAAAACTAACTACGTGCGTACGCATTATTATAGATTTTTTTTTTTTTTTTTTACAGTTCGGGTTTTCGCATTATAAGTCCCGTCGAATCGTCGTGCCTACACATACCACATACAATACGGATGAGTATGTTATGTATACTAGGGAAAATAAAAACGCGCGCGATTTATCATCACGCACCGCGCGAGGTCTTTCATATATATATATATATACATATGTACGTACATCTGATTTGATAATATTATGCGCGTACAACGTAATATTATATATTATTATAATGCCTAACGCCCAGGAATATATAAATTAATAATAGCGACACGCAAAGTACATAACTGCACGTCATCCTGAGGGGGCACGTGTAAAAAAAAATCTACGCGAATTATATACGCCGCCGCCAATAAGCGTATTCGCGTTATTTTCACCGCCAAGAACAAATACCTCTAGGACCTTTGACTTGAGGAGGCATCATCGCCGCTTTAATTAACCGCTCGCTTCTATACACGAGACAACGGCAATCGTCCATACTTGCGCATATTAAATGACGCCGAGAACAGGAGTGGCGACTACAGAGTTGCGCTATGTACAAGAGTTCCTTTCCCCCCCCCACCGCACGATACAGTGTCTTCTTCAAAAACGTTATTTTTATCGATTTCTTCGAATATTTTTTTGTTTTTTTGTTTTTTTTTTTAAATATAATTATTAAAGTTTTTTTCTAGAAAAATCGTTAAAAAAAAATCTTGAAATCGGTAATTAAACGCTCGCCGCGTATATGATATTATATAGAAGACGTTTATGTTAATGTACACGTAAATAATGTCGAAAAATCGATTTGATCGCGTTTGTCCGCCGCAGGGCCGACGATGCTTTTATCGCTTATCTAACAACACAATTTACAAAAAAAGTGAACTACTATTACGAATGCAAAATACGATTTTTCAACGCGTTTTTCATTTGTCTACACGAATAAATACAAATTTCAATACTCGAGTATGTGGATATTTCATTGGCAGAGGGAGTTAACTCCATTCTCGTCACCCTCGGGCATAATCACGTATAATCCTAACCACTGCTCTGAACTGAACGTAGCACTCGAACGTTTTGTCTGAACCGTTTGATTTTCGTCGGTGCGATCGCACCACGTTTTCAGCACGGTTCGACGTCGGAAGCGCCGACTTAGAACTATAAAATATTCTCGTTGAATATTGAGTTAAAATCTGAACCGACACACTTGAATCGAACTATAAACGGTTCTCGAAGTTCATAAACCGCGTGTACACTGTTAAAATGTCACGATTATTTTAAACCGACATTGAACGGCAAAAATGTTAGTCGGATAGCTGTACTTATAACACATCCGTTGTTGAACGATAATACAATGTATAAGTACCTATTATTAATATATTTACATATATTTAAAAACGAATATAATAATGTGATTCATACGAATCACCGATTTACACCGTAATAAATATATTTAAAATAATTTTTGTTTGCTTTATATAAAATTCTATTATTGTTAAATATTCATATAATATTTTATATATATATATATAGAGTAATTGATTTTTCGTTTTCAACGATTAATATTGCAGTAGTTAACGCGTGGTCGAAATTTAAAATCGTATAAACACGTTTATGCGATAAACTTTAAACATAAAACATCGCGTTTTTATTGAATACGTCGTGTGTTCGATAAATTTTTGGAGAGAGAACGCGCCTCTTAATCATAAAACAAAAAAAGTTCTTAAATAGTTGCGAGACGATTTATTATAATAAATCGTCGAGATTTATGGCCGCGTAATCATTTTCGCGTATATTTCCACGCGTTTCCGAACGATTATCACGCCCGATTTCGTCTTCGAAAAATACGCTATTATAGAAGGAGAAAAAAATTATTCTTCACTTTAAGTCTGATGTCCGCACGGCTTCTCATCTTTGTTAACGTGTAATATATTCTCCTCGCGGGCAAACGACTGGTTTTTATTTCTTTTATATATATATATATATATATAATTAATTTCGTACACAACACACGATTTCATACGCGTATTATTGAACTGCGAAGAACGACGATCACCACCACAATGTGTGTGTGTGTGTGTGTATAGAAATTTCGCATTATCGGTAAAAACGAAAATAAATATTTATAAGTATTTGTAAAGTACGAAAAGAGATATTTTACTATTGTATCGGCCGCGATGTTAATCTCACGCGCGCAGGGTTCAGATGTCAAACGCTTCACGCTCTATTCGTTAGTCCTTCTATTTCGGAAAATATATTTATTGCTTTCACCTCGGGCGTGTGTTTGCCGCTACTAATAATAAATTATAATACACGAGGTGTGGCGCAAAAACTAATCGAATCCGTTTTCGCAAACGCGATTTTATTTTATCCCGAATCGCAGTCGCCCCCTCGAGCGACTCGTATACGTCGGCGGCGTAAGTGTTTCTCTTCCCGCGGTCTTCGTGAACATTACTGGGAATAGGCTTTCCCCGTCTTCGAATCGCCCCAATCGGTTGTTCATCCGTTACGCGTTTCTCTCGTTCGAGATCGACAGTGTGACAAAATCGTTTCAAAGTGGGTTTCGGCGAGACGAAACAGAAAAAACAATTCGCACGGGCCGAAAGATCGAAATGAACGTTGTCGGCTCTCCACGCGCACGTTCTTCTTGTCGTATTTCCCGTATTGAATGTCGATAGCGTTCACTTTTTCTTAGCACCGTTTTGGCCACACGTTTCCGAGAATTTCCGCTCGAAATCTGACTAAAAGAGTGAACCGCCGACTCGCTGCTACGTACTAATCGCGTTGCTCGATGCAACGTCGACGACGGTCTGCGGCGGTCCTCGCAAGAGGTGTGCCATCTCGCTCCTCTTACCGCATTGTTTTCCCTCGGTTCTTTTCACCGGTTAAAGACCAAAAACTGTCGACGATTCACCAAAACGTTTTCTATTTTTCATACAACGCAGTACAGAAAAAAAAAAAACGACGACGACTTTACTCAAAAGACCGCGTGCGAGGTCGAAACGAGCGTGCGACGAGCGGACACGTAACGACGCGGAGTGCCGCCGCCGAGTTTCGCGCGTACGAGAGCCAGACGCAAAGCGAGCTGCTCCGTTCAAGAAAAAAAATAAATAATATTTTCGTTGTACCGAAACGATCGCCAGACACGTTTGCATTACGACGGCCATTTTCCTCGACCCGTTATTACACGTACGCAATGTAAACGCGGAAAAACGTATAGGATTAGTCGTAAGACGCAACAGGCAGCGTTCGAAAATACAATTATATTATTATATAATGTGTGTGTTTTTTTCTTCGCGTCGATTTAGCCGTGCGTACACACACTGGGATGTTTGTTGGGCTCGCCAAACACACGCTGCAGTTAACGACGTGCCTAATAAAATAAATAATAATATTTAAAACATACGCGCCGGTAGGTAATTGCCGAGACCGGCACAGTGTCTGCGGGATACCAGTTTGGAATAATTACGTTTAATAATTTTTATTTTTTTTTTTTTTTTAGGTGTGATCTCAACACGTGCACAACACACGTATATTTATTTCTCTCTTACATATATTATTTCGTGTGTATAATACCGGGATTTTTAAGTCCCGGCGGGGTGTGTACGAGCCGTATGATGTGCATTAGTCAAACGAATCCAGTTTTCCTACAATACAAACGTAAATGTCTTAAAGGTATTATTATTATTCAAGCCCCGCTGTAATTTCTACGCGAACGCGACGAGACGATGAGCGTGCAGCAGTAAGAGAGGAAAAAGAAACTATCGACTATCGTTGTACGTATATTTGTGATTTTCAATACACAAAAAGGAAAAAGAAAAAAAGCCGAAAAGTATTTTTCACGAAGAAAAACCTTTTAATGTCTTTGACGCCCGACGTTGATTTTTTTTTCCTTTTTTTTTTTTAGACGCCGGCAAAAAATTATCATGTCGTTGACTATACTCACATTTTTGTTTCTTTTTTCACGTACACATTATATACGAGAATATATTATAGTAACATTTTTTATTTTCCATACATACAGGAGAGTAAATTAAAATTTTTTTTTTTGTTTCTTAATTTCAACACTTCACGAATATTTTAGTATTCATATATATATATATATAACTTTTCTGAAACAAAAAATAAACGCACGACACGTCAACACGGATTTCTTTTTACCATTTCGTTTACATTCCAATCTTTAATCGTTTACTGTTCGCACAGAATATCAAAACCGCATGAATTTATAATAAAATTATTATACGCAAGGTACGACGTGTTGAACAAAAAAAAAAAACATCGACGTGTATTTTATACAGTGAGAAACTTTTGGTAGTTAGACTAAATAAAAATTCAAATGTAAATAAAATGTTCGCGGATCCTGTGTGTGTGTGTAATAACGGCGATTAAATCATCGGTTGAATATTGCGTGATATCGCAGTTAACGAATTTTTATGTGAATTACAAAAAAAAAAAAAAAAAAATCGTACGCCTTTAGACCGTATTCATTAAATAAAAACGTTTACATAATAATACGAGAATAGCAAATACGGATTTTACATAAAACGGAATTATAATAATGACGCACACGTTGAATGTGCAATACATTTACAGCAGTGCGTTCGACTGAAACCCGGTAACGAACCATTTATTATATATTATACACGAGACGGTCAAATACTGAAGCGAACACGCGCAACGTGTTTCCTAGTGTTACGAAATAATATTATTGTTTTTAGTAAAAGAAAAACCGAAAAAAAATTCACGTTTTCCTACACGATTCTGTCGCGTACGATATATAAAAAATATCCGTTATACAAAACGATTAAACCTTTTAAACTTTTTATTTTCACACGAACGAAAATTCGCATATACGCGGCATAAAAAAATAGAATTACACCGATTGTAAAATATTATTATGACATGACGCCTACCGTAACGTTACGTTTGAAACACGTTGCGGTGTTTCGATTGACAGAATTTCGTAATCACACCGACGGCGGCGGTTTAACGGTTTGTCATAAAAATACATATTTATATATTTCGTATATGAAAATGTCTAAAGTGGCCCCAGGCTAAGGAAAATGACGTTCAGCCACTTTTGGTATTTATTTCTAGTAAACGAAAATATGTGTAAGGTTATAATAATGTATTCTCGAATGTGGAAAGGTGTTTTTACATTGTTCGACATCGGAAAACGTTTAATGCGTATGGAAGAAAAATAATTTTGTTTTTTTCCTGAAATTACAAAATTCGCCGATTTCGTGTTGAAATTGAGAAAAAATATTTCCCACTACATTGGACAATATAATTTATAGTCGCGAAAATGTGCCGCGGTCGAGGTCACCGACCGATGTATGTTAAATAAGCCGTGGTTTAATCCTACTGAAATTTATTTATAATTTATATTGACAAACGATTCGTGCAAAAAAAAAAAAGATTTTTTTTATTTTTGTTTTCATACGCATAAATTATAAAGGATACGGCATTTATATTATTGTATTGCGTGTGACATAAATTTTATATAAATAACAGCATCGCGTGAATAACTTTAATACAGGGGGAAAAAAAAGTAATATTCGCGTAAACTAATAAAACAATATCGCGCAGGACATAATATTGTGCGTGTATTCCATTGGATCGCGGAGAACAGAAACGACGCAATGATTTTAAAACGAAAACGGACGTCGTCTTAGGAATCGTTAATCGATTACGAGATGTTATATGCTACACAATGTAATATTATAATAATACGCCCCCCCACACACATATTTTACAATATATTTATCAACTTTAATGTTTGGAACGCGGGAAACCGAGATGAAAACTCGTGTTACCGAGATTTAGTAAACTTAAAGAAAAATCACAATAAATATAAAATTATTACGAAAATTACCGTTTTTTTTTTTAAGACGATATATTATAATACGCGTGAAGTTATACAATTGGCCGCACTTAGAATATGTGAGCGTAACACTTATGATTACAAAGAGCGGATTTTTAAGTTTCTAAACACGTTATTTTATACTAAACTAAAAAAAGAATCTAAAATATCCTCTATTGAAAAACCGGCAATAGATATGCCCGAAAAAATGCGCCGCCGCAGCAGCACTCTGTTCAAAATATCCATTCGTAAACGCTAATTATTTTATTTAAAATATAATGTACATTTTTTTTTTTTGTATATAAATGCGCATACAACAAACACGCAACATTTTATAATTAAAAACGAGTGTTCTCATTAAAGAAAAAAAAGATGTATACCAACACAGGATATCCTTTTTTAAGTGACATTAAAAAAAAAAATATATATATATATAATTTTTAAATTCATATTTATAAATATTCTCTAGAAATTTTTTTTAATTTATTCGTAATTAAAATAATAATGTTATTATTTATTCATATAATAATAATATACTAAATATATGTTTATATATAAAGTCTTGGTAAGACCAATATATATATATATTTATCTTATATACGCGTGACAAAGATTAATGAAAACAGTTTTTTCAGTTTTTTTTTTTAATGTAAATTCCGTGCTCTGCTATAATAAAATCCTTCGCTAAGCTTAACAACACTGTACAAGGTGGTAAGATCAACACGCAGCGTCCACAATACGATCTCGATCGTCTCTTATTGGTTTGAGTTTTAATACGTTTCCGAATGTCAATCAATGACGATTTTCCAGAGAATCGGTTTTCTTACTCAATTAAATGGTACACCACCTCTTGATTGACAATCGCAGGCACATGTCGGCGGTAAGTATTTGTAGTGGCAAAACGCACACAATAAATGTATCATAGCGTCCTAGCGGCTAAAATTCGAGAAAAAAAATATTCGTCGCACATTATAGAATAAAAAATCGAAATATTCACGAAAACTGTTTCTTTTCTTAAATCTCGCTCCGCAAAGAAACCATATAGCAGCAATGTAACAAATAAGGAGGTTAGGTTTTAGTTTTATATATATATATATATATATATAATATATAAAATAATGTCCTTATTTTTTCGTATTTCACGAACGCAGCGGACTCGTTCGACTTCTAGCAGTGACGGCGCTACACGATCTCAGCACTCTTTAAAATTTATCCGCAAAACGTTCTTTTTTTTTCCTTAACGTTACAACTACATGTTCAGAAGCCATTTCAAAAGGTTTAATTTTATTAGAAGCATAGCGCACGACGGCGTTACACGCCCAAAAACACGTGTGAACGACGATTGCGGCGATTTATTTATCACCGATCGGCGTGACTAGGATTAAAGAGTTTCGGGGACCTAATAGCCCTGACTCCAAAGCATTTGAATAATAGAAGAAGAAAAAAACTAAAAGAATCGACTTAATAATCTACATAGAAAATTCGATAAATTTAAAACAAAAAAAATGCGTAATATTATAAAATCGCGATTTTTGAAAGGATTTTATATGAATTTTATAAAAACGTTTTTCTGGGGAGGGCTAAGCCCTTTATAGCCCCACCTGCTCCTAGTTACACCGACGTTTATACCTTATGGCATATATCTCTAATGGCATAGCAGTATGTATATGCATAATTAATTTATGAGCGCAGAATTCCGACTCGAACTAGGGATTACTAGGGATACACGCGCGTTACGGCTAAAATCCGAAACGTACAGCACATTGTTACTATACTCGAACAAAACGGATATACTCGACACTTAAAATCATAGTTTCGTACCGGACACGTTATGTGTGTACACATTAGCCATTGACGGATGAATATATATAAAAAAAAAAACGTTCACGGTCAATTACTTACCCGGTGGGGCGGCGGTTGACTGAAAAAAAAAACGGTGCGGGGCGGTCCTACTTTTAACGCGTTGGAACACTATAGCGATGAATTCATAATAGCTATTCGTATTTTACTCTTAACGTTTTATTGTAGGTTATTCGGCATTCTGTTTTCTACACGAGAGTTAAACAACAAAAATATAAATAAATAATTATCTTTCTTTTGTACACAATTATTGCATTAGCCGAGCACGGATATTGTGTAATAATGAGTTGTGAATTCCGCGATAAAAGAGAACGGACGAACCACCACCACGTTTGGTAAAACGAAAATTATTCTAAATCTTAATCGATTCGCGTTAGAATTAATGTTGAAAACTTCCAAAGACTTTTATTAAAAATCCAGAGGGGACACAAAAACGTAAAACGTGTCTTACGTCTTTCCCGTAGTCGTATTCATACGGTGGTTTCATTCGGTTTAAGATCGTACAGAGCAAATCGCGGCACGTGGTTCGCCAACGCATTCGGCATCGTTCATTCAACGCGTATAACATTAAAGATCGAATAGCGTAAATATGCGTGTGAATTTTATTTCGCCAAAATGATTGACGATTATTTAGGTACGTTATCATCAGTGCCGATGGTACATGGTGCTACAGGTGTGGTATTTTACTTTTCCTAATAATAATAATAATAATAATTATACGTTTCCAAATATATAACATATAGTTTTGTCTTCACGGGTTAATGCGCACGTTATTCGGAGATGATAATAATTTAGCCGTAACACGCAATACGTACACATCTGCCGCAGAGGAACAACGACGCGCCATAAATTCCTGTAAAAATTACGCGGCGAAGACGTTCAATTTTTTTTTTTTTTTTTTTTTTTTTTGTCTTTAAAATACGTATAAACGCGATATTTTATAAAATCGCAATATTCTATTCGAATCGTCTATCCGTCTGCAATGAAAGTGTGCTTGACTTTTTTTTATGTATTTCTAAGCACATTTTTCTCGTTCTTCAGACTGTGTCGCTGCCGGCCACCCCAGTCGTACGTTGTATACACACACACAATACGCATAATTTACATATAATATACGAGCCGTTCGCGACAACAGCCCGTTGCTGCTGCTGCTACGACGACGACGATCCGAACAGATACAATCGCGTTTCTCGAAAACGTGCTAAAGAGCCGTGAGATGATAATACGGCGATAACACGCCGTTACCATCGCGCGTTATTTATAATAATAATATTATTATTATTATAGCGGCACATCAGCCACGTCGGTGTCTGACGGTCGCCTGTTGTTATTCGATTTAAAAAAATTAAAATACATCCGTTTCCGACATAAAAAAAAAAAAGAAAGAAAAACTCAAGAACGTACGGGAAACTCGAGAAAATCAAACGGTATATTTCGAAGGACGTTATTTTTAACGACGGGATTGCGACAAAGAAGAGACGTCGTCGTCGCGCAACAAATTTACACCACCGTGGTGGTATTTATTTATTTTTTTGTCTCGAGAAAATGAGCTCTCACACACCACACACCGCCGATTACGTACAAAACCGTATTTCGTTATTTTTTTTCTTTTTTTTTACTCTCCTACACAAACACCGTCTCACACGAATTCGTTTATTCGTCACACATTTTTCTACACCATATCCCCGGCGCCACCTCGTTGATGATGGCGTTCAACAGTAAACACAACACGATTTTCTCGGATTACAGCCAGAGGATACGTTTCTCAAAAACGTATTTACACTATCGTCGATTGTCTCCTCCTTTTTTTCTATTTAACCGTCCCTGCTAAAACAGAAATAAAAACCGTTTTACGCTATAACAAAGTATAAATAAATCGACAATTTTTTTTTTTTTTTTTGTTTTTGTTTTTAACAACGCGCATTTTATTCACAACCAAATGACGTTTCGTAATGCCGCGAAAGAATTTTGTTTTTTTTTTTTTTTACACGCACACGAAATGAGGAAAGAAAATAAACGTCACGTCGGTCGTACAGTGGATCATAATAAATCGATTGTTAATTATCGTCGGATTATAATGAAAATCGCGTCCGAACACCGACCACGACGCGAATTCGATCTAGTTCGATTCGACGCGTGTGTCTTTACTAAACGAATAATAGTAATTCTGTGCCGCAAATATCGAGGAAATAAAGACGCGGCGCGATTTTTCGCTCGATTTTACGCCGTAGCCCTGTGTGTAGGTCGACCTCATACACGCCAGACGTGGCTTTTTTTTTCCCCGTGCACACGCGCACACGAAAAACGCTGCGAGCCATTTATTTTGTACAGTACAGAAAATAGCGGATTTTGTATTTTGAAAATCGACATATTCATAGACGCGTAAAATCGAAAAAAAACACAACCGCCGATTATTACAACACGCGCACGTACGCTGATAATAATTATTATTAATTAACGAACACAAATAATTTCCGCGTCGCTCTTCTGTGTTCGTTGTACAATGTTTAATGGTTTTTTTTTTAAACGTTAAAATACTAAAAAAAAAAAAAAACGTATTCCGATAACGCATACGAGTATTCACAGTACGTGTTTAATATGAACACAACCTCGGCAGTACTGATAGGTTAAATAAAAGGGGAAAAAAACGTTTTTTTTTTTTTTATTTCTAATTTCTATCCGGTGACGGTATTAAGGAGAGGAAGGCGCGATCGCTTCCCTCCTTCCCTCGAGCTGTATTTAATACGTATTTTTAATATAATATATATAAACGAATTCTCGTGTAAGATTAAAAATATTTTTTTGCGTCTTGCTAATAATAATATAATCGCCCCATTGAAATTTTGTCAAAACCGCTACTGTTTCCGTCGGGATATCAACTAAAAACCGAAATCCTAAGCCTTAACATTTTTTTTTTTTTTTTGTTTTCAAAAACGGGAACCTTTAAATAAATAAATTTAGAACCGGAATCGTCAAAAAACACAAAAAAAAAACAAAAGTCACTACCAGTACACACGCGCACATAACAATAATATCGTAAATTTGTCTGTTTAAAATACGCGTATAAATTCGACGCATAAATATAACCGCGCGACTCTTTATACACACACACACACACACCACACGTTACGCATTCGCTCTACGACAATAAATCACACGCAATATAATATGTATTAAATTATTAGTTTTTTTTTTTTTTATTCAAATTTTATATATATATACGAGTGTATTACGCCTTCGCGCGCTATTGTATCTCGTACGCACACACGTATAATAATAATAATAATAATAATAATAATAATAATATACGCAGCACCAGACGCGCCAGCAGAGCGGCGGACTCGATGAGGAGAGAGAGGAGAGTGCGAAAGAGGAGAAGCGACAACAACGAGAGCCCATTGTGCCGCGGCCGCGTACGCGTCGTTATATTACCCAATTAAAAAAGGACGTCGTCGACGTGCTGCTGCTGCTGCTGCTGCTACTGCAATGTGCTTTATATACGAGGGAGAAAAATTAAACTCACTTCAAATTATTATTATTATTATTATTATTATTATTATTATTATAATATTTTTTTTATTCATATGTACTCGCGCGCCGAATAAAAAAAACACGAGAGTCGTCGTCGACCGCCGCCGTACGTAACGCGTTTTATCGTCGCGGCGGCACACACACACCCGAATTCGTTATTTTATATACATATACCACAATATTATAATAATACGTATATTTTTCCCTCGCCGCGGGAGAAGGTTTTTCACGTTTCGTTTTTGTTCGTTCGTTATTATTATTATTATTATTTTTTTTTTTTTTTGGTGTATGTGTGTGTGTGTGACAAACAGCCCACGGTTTGTGTGTACACACTACAGGAGAGAGCATCTGGAGCGTTTCTTCTGCAATAGAAAATGACGTTTGACGAGTCGGGCGACGACGACTAATACAAGAGTTTCATTAACGACGAGAACACTAAAGTGTACTGTACGCGTGACACGGGGCGAAGGAGAAGAACAGTGAACGGCTCGTACGATAATAATAATAATAATAATAATAATAATATATTATCGACGTTGAGGCAGTGTTCGAATCGGGAAAATAATTAAAGAACAGGAGCTCTGTGGTAAACAAAAAAAAAAAAAACAAAAAAATGAGCGTTCTACAAAGACGTTTTACTTCGAATACAAAATGGAATTAAAAAAAAAAAAAAAAAAATAGTCAGGGTACGCGAATAAAAAGTAAAAATACAGTAGAGAACGAGAGGAGGCATGCGTGTATACTATCGCCCGTTTATTCGAGGAGAACGTTGCGCGTTCACGTATTTCGTCGGTAGTTTTCCACCGGGATATTTCTAATATAACTAACACACCAGCGTTTTATTCCTCGGTACACGATTGTTTTCCACTACATGTTCTGAGCGAAAAAAAATAATGTTCGTTATTGTGTACAACGGTATCGTCTAGTCGGGGGTTAGGTGAGATTTTCGGTTATTACTACGCCGGCAGAGAATTTTACCACCGGGGGTAATACTATTATTACGGAGGTAGATATTCGGCGTTCTCAATTGTTTTTTTTATAAACGAAGTGGGAAAGACTACGAAAAATATTTATATATTATTTGTATCGCCGTTTCGAAAATAACGTTTATAATGAAATCTATACCGAAATCGATCGAATAATTTCTTCCGTGTTCGGACTACAACATATTCGTGAAGTATTTAAGTCGTAACAAAAAAAAAAACCGACAATCCAATACGCGCGCGCGTTATCCCCTTCAACTGCACAATATATATTCGAAAGAAAAAAAATCTCGGAAATCCTTGGACGCAATTTTTTTTTTTTTTTTTTTTTTTTACTATTACAAGTCTTCCGAAATCATTTCGACGAGACGAATTGACGTATGCGATAGATTCACGTCGTTCTTTTTATTCAAAACGGTTTTTTTTCGTTTACGAAAACTTAACGCGTTAATGTCTACGCTACACAACGTGATTACTATTAACAATAAATATGATATTACACCGAAGTCGTCATCGGCTCAGAATGGTTTTTATTGAAAAAAAAAATGCAATGATTTATCCGCATTGCTTTCGAATTCATCATAATAATAACAAAAATCTAAAAATCTATATATATATATATATATCTAAGTAATTCGTTTAGGCGAACGTTTACACAAATCGATACTCTTCTTTTTATATATATATAATAGTTACAAATCGCGTGTCATACATAACGTCATTTTTGGGACGAGTTCTTTTTTAACAACTATATATACTATATAATATATATTTATCGTTTAATACGACATTTATTTATCGTACCACCCCCGACGCATTGGTAATATTTCAATAATATCCGACAACCGTACGTAAAAAAGAAAAAAAATATATATATAATAACGCGATTTAAAAACGCAATTACATATTATATACGAGTGCATGTGTGGTACAAATAAAAAAAAAGGAATATAGAAACGACCGTGTCTCGATAATATTTATGTATCCGAACACTCGGGAGAAAAACACATTCGTAATATATTATAATATTTATATCGGTAAATATACAGTGACGTACAACGGCGCTAAATCTAAGTAAAATATAAGTATTTACGTCTGGGACAACAGAGCGGCGAGAGACGGTTTTTACCCGCGAAAAGAAATATTAATTACATAATAACGTACAGTGCTTTTTGTTTCAACGTTATTATATTATACGAATTTCGCTTCGGGGGCATTGCGACACGATTATATTATTATAAGATTGTCGAATTCTAATACGTTTTCCGCATTTGATTATTCACTTGTACGACTCCGTCGTCATGATCGCAACGCACTATATAGTCGCGTAATTAACGAAAACGACTCGCTTTGTGCCCGCAATAATTAGTGTAAACTCGCGTGGTGCAACACAAGTGAACGACGGGAAACGAACTGGAATTAAATTCGTCGTACACGTCGTTGGTATTAATATGAAAAAAAAAATTTTATTTCTCTCTCTGGAAAACCGTACGAAACGGTAGGAGACCGAATATTAACATGTAAAAATATTCGAAACCCGTGTATAGACAAAATTTGAATTTCCGATACATTCCGCTCGATATTGTAATTTCCATCCGAGAACCGTTTCCCTCCTTCCTACTACAGCGATAAACCCGGTCAAAACGAATTCGTTATTATGTCATACAGTTTTTTATCGTGTTTTTTTTTCTTCTCGCGATCGTCGTGTGACGATTCGATCGAACGTCCGCGGATCGTGCAAAACAAAAATGAAAGAATTATTATCAATACTTATTTATACGTAAACGCGATGATGGAACGATATTCGAACTCGTAATTACGCAACAGAGTTTAAATATCGTATAACAATATTATGCGCGTAAATCGTATACGAAAAGTACGCGCGACAAACGGAAAAGAAATCCTCTTGATCGCGTAATTAATGTATTTATCGCGGTGATGTCTCGACACGCAAAATATCGAATACTGTTTTAATACAATTCCGTTATTCCGTTGGAAATCCGGCGGCGTTGACCGCGCACCGCACACTTTCGAACGGCTGGATCACCCGCCGCCACTCGTTTTTCTTCTATTCATTCGCTCGGACCTCTGAAATTGCTGAAAAAATTCTACGGAGCCTCAAAAACACGAAAAACGTCAATTTTAAATCACAATACTCACGGAAAAAAATAACATTTATTTATAATATAATATTTAATTATTTTCGAATGTTATGGTGGTGATACTATCAGATGTAACTCTCGCGGATCCCTGCACGGTTTCACAGAATCGCTGCTGCATTTACTATTCTTCCGCGTACAAATCACCCAAATGGTGACTGTTGTGCGAAATGAGATTTGATCAAAGACTTCAATCCGAAATCCTACGAATAACTCCCAAAGCCTCCGATCATCACTCTTCATTCAGACGTTAAATCACTCCAAATCGCAAAAATAACCGAACTTCGCTGGAAACGTTTCAATAATCACTTGACTGTTGTGTGATCTCTGAAGAAACCCAATACGATTCCAATTAAACACGACTGAGAAAGACGGCGGTTTCATTGGGAATTCCGTCTCACTTCTGTCCTGTTTTCTCTCGCCATCCATCACACTGTTCTCTATTGTGCGACTAAGAATTGTAGAAAAAGATTTAATTCGAAAAACATTGCGGTAACCGATAAAGCGTACGGAGAGACGGGAAAATATCATTTTTAATTTCATTTTAATAAAATATCATTTTTGTTTCGGAAAACAAATCAAATCGTAGTAGCTACACGAAAACGTACTCTCCGGAGAGGACCACAACGGATCTATTAGATTTCTATTTATAATTTTTTTCTTTTTTTTTTTTGCGTTTAGAGCAACTCATAAAGAACACTGATTTGTATATAATATATATATATATCAGAGATATTGTAATATAACACCGTCACGAGTCCCGGGCATCATAGCGAAATGTGCAGCCGCGGCCGAACGATTTCTCCCGTTCCGCGATGATGGGGGGCGTCGCGGTACGTATACCGCCGCCGCCGCCGTTTCCGTCGAATATTAACATTAATCGTTTCCGTCGAATGTGTCGAACCAGCGCAGCATCAGCGTCGTTTTGGATAACTCTCATTGGGGACGACGACCCCGCGACGAGCACGAATAAAATCATTTCGTGCGACTGCTATCATCGGTCACACATCGGTGTTGGCCCCGCGCAAAAGGAATAGCTAATAAAATATAATATAATGTGTAGAAAATACGAAAGAGAAAAAAAAACTCCTTCCGGTACGCTTTTTTTTTTTTTTTGTCCTTCTCGAGTTACGTCGCGCCTGTTCGCCGCACGTGTGTACCGAAAATCAGACGTTTATACGTCAGGGGTGGCCAACACGACTATGTACGCGAACCGCATGTATTTAATAAGATTATATTATCAAGAGCCAAATTATCTAATCTGTACTTTTATACCACAAAAGTAATAAAGACAGCCGAATCAACAACATATCAATTTACGAAATATGAAATTATATCGTTGTCAAATTTGACTGATGACCATCTCACAGAATTACTAAGAAACTGCTCTTACATCAATTCAACCAGATCTTCTTAAGAAGCTCACTAAAAAAGTAGACACGAAAAAA
Organism: Chaetogeoica ovagalla; assembly: GCA_032441825.1. Taxonomy (NCBI): domain Eukaryota; kingdom Metazoa; phylum Arthropoda; class Insecta; order Hemiptera; family Aphididae; genus Chaetogeoica; species Chaetogeoica ovagalla. Next base: position 928,942 of record CM063726.1, read on the forward strand.
ATACCGCGCAAACAAATTTAACTTAATGTTCAATTTTTTAATTTATTATTCATATTAATTAATTTTTTTTTTTTTTTTGTTTATTAATCTGTACACTATATAGCCTTATATCTTATATACAATAAAACATTTTTTTTTTATATATATAAATGTATACAAAAAAATTAAAATATTTTGGTTTTTGTAAATAAGATCGCGATGAGCCGGCATACGACTATGACGAGAGCCGCAATTTGGCCACCCCTGTTATGTATTGTAATACGATTTGATGAAAAAGACGTTTTTTCTTTTTTTTTCCCCCCCGAAGAAAATCGTCCGTATATAGTACAACAATAATAATCCCACGTGCATTTTATTTTTCTTTGTTGGATACGATTATCGTCGCTGTGTACAAAGGCAGAGTAGTCGCGTTGTTTTCCAAAATGAATAATTTCAATATTATACTTAATGACAACACACGGGCACGCGGGGAGCCAATTTTAAATTCTCCGCGTTCGTCGTAATTGGGCTAGGAAAATTGTCCGACGAAGGAAAAAAAAAAAACGTTTTTTCGTTAACGCCCGAAAAATGACAACCGAGAGAACACGCGCGCGGAAACGCGGACGGTGTGAATACGAAGGAATAAAAAATCTGTGGAAATGAACAATTCGAATGAATCTCCGGAAATAATAATAATAATAATACATCCGCAGCGCACGGTGTTCGGCGGGGATACATGTTACATGTATTTCTGGATGAAGTAAAATAGAAAAAAAATATATAGGAAAAAAATTATTGTCCACCGGCAACAATGAGCCCGGCGTGTGCGGCGGGACCAGTAGCACGTGTGCGCTGCTGCCGACGACACGGATCGCCAAATTTGAAGAATACGCCGCCGCCCCCTACACGTATAATTATTATTCTACGTATTATGTGAAATACAAAAAAAAAAAAAAAATTTATTTTTACAATTATTTCTCTGCTTGTACGACGGGATGACGAGAACCGAATACGCGACGACTGCGGACAATGCGGTTTTTTTTCTTGTCGCTTTTTTGCCTCTTTGAAAACCGTTTGTAAAACGAACGTATTCGTACGGTATTCAGACAAAGCTGGACTACTATTATAATAATAATAATAATAATAATAATAATAACACCGCGGGCGTATGTACGGAACCAGTGTATTCCGATAATTCGCGTAAAAACGCGTCGGAATGAAAATAAAACCGTCCATTTTACGCGTGTCATATACGGTTGTAGTACGTTTGTCGAAATTCATCGGAATCGGAATTTCAAAACGAGAACGAAACAAAAATAATAACAAAGGTAAAATACAACAACATCCGAATGTACGTGAATTTCAAACGTTTTTTTGGACGTCGAAAAACGACTTCTTCTTTTCTTTTTTTTTTTCGAACACAGCGAAGAACGTGTATCGGTTCTACAATGATAACGTGTTTCTCTTCTCTACGCCTGTGTTCAGAGAAATTCTACAAAAACCGTTGTTTACGCGGTTTCCCGTATAGTGTTCATTCGCAATACTTTAGATAAGACGCATTTTTTTCCAATAATTTTTTCAACCGTAACCGGGGAAAAAAAAAGTACCGAAAAATCACGCGGAATTACGCTCTTAACGTTATTCCGAAACTAATGCGTTTATGCGGACACTCGAAATACGTAACACACTTCGTGTTCGGGGTAAAAAATGTTTTCAAAAAAAAAAAATTACTTCGAATTACGTAAGCTATTTATAACAATTATAGGGCGTTTTTTTAAAGTATTTAATTCGTATTAAAAAAGAACGGTCGTTTACGGTTTTAAGGCATAGAAATTTAACACAACGTCAGACTCACGCGCGTTTCAATTATTCACGAAATCACGCGTTATTCCGTTTATTAATAATAAATATGATGCGATACGCGCCGAAGTTCAGCTCACAACAGCCCGAATGCATGTTTGCTGTCAAAAATAATATAATAATAAGAAAAAAACTCTTAAATCTTGAATCCGAGTAATTCAATACTTATGCGACACACACAACACACTCGCGGCTCGTCTTTTTTTAAGACAAATCGTATACCGCCGGGACAAGTGAAAAACGTTCGACGGGAATTTATTCATTTTCTACGATACACTCGAACGTTGCGTTATACACGCGAATACAATAATAGCTATAACGGCCGTACACGTCGTATTTATTTATTTCTTTTAACTTCACGATTGAATATCGCAAAATATTACAGTAACACCGCATATAGCAAAGAAATAAACTCGAACCTAACGCCTCTTTCGCTAGCTCTATAATTTCGGCACGTTATCGAACGTCGTAATATTATCCCGTCGCCCGCGTAATTTAATAAACATCAATCACGTACGCCTATAGTAATATTGCGTAACTGAATGCTCGTTATTTGCGCAAGTTTTGTGATTGAATCGAAGAGTATATCGTATAAATGTATTATTATAATATATAGTTCCCGCGGTCACCATAACTCATCGGTGCGCAGATCACGGCACTTTGGAAAAATACGTAAAAGGTACGTAACACGCCGTTTTCCAATTGTCTCGTCGTTGTTAATCGACAGTTGTAAACTGTTAGAGACTGTGACTTGTTAGTACTGTGAGAGACTTTATTTACTTTTTGGTTTTTAAGTCGCTTCGGCCGCGTTATTATTCTCAAACTCGAACTCCTCAGTGCGATCGATTTGAATTTCATGAGCACCAGCTAACACATTTGTCTATTATATTAGACACGTATATTTACGTCGGTTAAGTTTTGAGAAATAAATCGAGGGGGGGGGTTTTTTTGTTTATAACGAGAAAATGAGATTGAAGTTTTGGAATTTTTCTAACGAAATTTTCGTTTTTTTTTTTTTTATTTTGCCGCCTTTTTATACGCCGCGCCGCTCAACGTAACGCGTTTGTCCGACATTTTTTTTTCCTTTTAAACAATCTAATTTTATCGTATTGAATATCCTAACGACTTTTTATATAACCCGTCGTCAAACTGTGTAATGCGATTGTTAACGGGCGCCTGTGGTGAAATAATTTTATAATTTTTAATATATACGATGCGTTATACATACGTATTATAAATTCGCTGGAATTTCTATCGCGAAACCGTCGGATCGAAATAAATTCGAATTATATCGAATAACGTTTTTTTTTTCGGAATTTATTAGTGAAAAATATCCGTTTGAAATTCACGCGACAAAAAAAAAAGGAACGTCAAATTATTACTCGTATAAATATAATATTTGATTTTATTGACAGTTGTTTTTACGCAATGATGAATACCATAAATATTTGCCATTACTCATCGTTAATATTTGTTCTTTCGTTATATATATATAAACATATATAAAAAAAAAGATTGATGCGTAATTTTTTTCATTCTTTTTTTTATTAATACTTCAGTCAGTTTTTTGTAACGTTATACAATAATAATAATATGTGAACGTTTCATATATAAAACGTCATCAACATCATTTATATATATATATATATTTAGTTCAAAAATACATTTTTCAAGTATACAGTTATTATACAACGCAAAAAGACATAAATAAAGTTTTCCGAAGAAAAAAAATAATAGCTTTTTTTTTCATACGCGATTATTATTGCTCGCGAAAAAAGAAAAACTTTATCAAAGTATAATGTATTACATTGCAGCTTAAAATATATAAAGTTACAAGTGCACACCTACGTATATAGTGTATGAAAACGCAATCTGTATAATATAATAATAATAATACGCGCGTTTATAAAAATTGTCCGAGAATATAATATATTAAAATAATTATAAGTATAATCGTCATACGTGTGTTAAAAAAAAACGCTCGCTATAATATTATAATTTTCTAAAAAAAATCGTGTTTCAGAGTATCGAATTTCTACATAAAATTATTACATTTAACACAGCATTGCAGCATCATTGAAAACACACGACCGTCGTCCACAACGATCCATAATCTTAAAGCCAGCTGCTGCTGCTGATGCTGCTCCTACATCCGCAACGAAAGATTATAATTTATTATAGTGTTTGTGCGCGACAAGAAAAACACGCGGGCGCGAACGTCGCGTTGTGTAATACATTACGCGGATACTGTCGTCTACGATATTTCAGACGAAATTTTGAGTAATTATATTACTTTTATCGATCACTACACGCGTGTGTAGTTTTTAAAAAACGAGAAAGAAAAAAACGTTTTTACACATACGTCGTTGTCGAGGAAAATTCAGGAAAAAAACATTTTTTATATACATTTAAAATCGTTAAAAAATATACGTACAGTCAGTTAATACGACCACACCTCGTAAAAAATATTAAAATAAATACGATATAACATTAACGGATGAATAATAAATGAATATGAGATCACTAAACTGCGCACCAAACACCGTCTCCTCTTCTCGTCGTTTGCGCGGCGCACAAGATAATATTATGTGTGCTCTTATTATTAAAACGCGGAATTTCTACACATTAAGTGTAAGTAAATAATTAATAACACGTCCAATTATTATTATTATTATTATTATTATTATTATTATTATTATTATTATTATCATTATTACACTATTCGTACACGAAAAACATTCCATAATTTTTGTGTACGTTTTAATTAAAACGAATATACCTAGAATTACTATTATTATTATACATTAAACAAAAATACAACCGCATATTATAATCTCGTTTGGCCCCTAACAAATAATACGATTATTTAATTACAGTATATTTAATGTAGGCATTACATATTATTATTATTATACGGCGTGTTACGCGAGAATAATATTCCCATTCGAAAACGAGAATAATAAATAATTAATTTTCATATAAAAATAACAACAATAATAATAATAATAATAATAATAAAAATAATAATAATAATAATAAAGACTTCATCCATACCGAAAATCGCAAAAATGTTGTCGATATCCATCGGGAGAAAAAAATAATCTCCGAGATACGATGTTCGCCTCGAAGGATATTCGCACGTAACCCGTATTTGTGTAGTAATAATTTCATTTTTTGTTTAGTTGCAAAAACTAACCACTTTGCGATTCAACGACAATTCGAAGTTTTCCAATTAATCCCGCCAACTTCGTATGACAGAAAGTCAACAGCATATTGAAATTATTAGAAGAAGGAGAAGAAGAAGAAAAAAACGTATTTATCGACGACTGTATATTATATTAATTTAGTAAAAAACTGCAATCCAAAGAGGCACTTGAACAATGTGACGTATGAATAATTAACGTTGTTTTTTTTTTCAAATTAAAAAGAAATTTGAAGCGAATGAAAAAAAAACGAACTACCAGCAATTGGGAACCACTGGTATACACGATATAGGCGATTGAAATCAATTGTAATATTTTCTAGAGAATAACACAATATAGTAAATACATAATATTCGAACGCTCGGTGTACGTAAGTGCAAACACATATTTGTGTTCGGTACGTTATACGCATTTCGATTGATGAAACGCGTTTAGGCGTAGATAACGAGAAAAAAATACCGTCCCGAGAAAATCTCGACCGTCGGTCGAATTTTGAACTGTGAAAAAATATTTATTATCGTCTTAACGCGACGACGGACAACGGACTGTGTTTGCACACAAAACCACTACCGCCTCGTTCGGTACATCAATATTTGTATACGCTGAGACCACCGTCGTCGGGTGTAAAGTATAAACGCGCGGAAAACACACAGAAAATATCAAACGTATCATTTAAATATATATATATATATATATATATACGGAAATACACAGTACACACATCTGTGCCCAAAACAATGTATACGCAATATTATCAACGTTATAGTACACACACAACATCACATAATATTCACGGAAAACTTACTGAACTTACCATAAAATATTGTACATCTACTGTATAATATAATATGCTCGTTTACGCAGTAATCGTCCGCAGTTGTCATGCACGCGCAATAAAGAGGAAAATCCCCTGGTCCGCATTAGAGGAAATAACCATAAAGTCACAGAACGAGTCGATAGACTTTAGACACTCGGAAAATGTCTTCACATTACAAAAAAACAAAAACCTACTCAAAACTTGAGCATTAAAAAAAACATTGTATGGATGCGAAACATGGACTGATGCGCGAAAAACGAACAAACAGAAGAAACAGAGGCCTCTTTCAGTGGCGCAAATATGGTGCAAGAGGATTTTATCCATCAAAAACTCCCCCAAAAAACCTTGTTCTCGTCATTTGAAATTTCGTTGATTGAACACATGGAGCTGAAATTCATTATCGACAAATTTTTTATTCCGTTCAATAGAAACAATGGAATTACAGCGGAAAAAATAAATTTTGTTATATGTTTAAACTCTTCCTTCCCCCCAACCAGAAAAAAAATTATATCTACGTTACCGTAGACTTCGGAACGCGTGGTGTAACGCGCAAAAAACAAAACGGAGAATACATAAGTTGGACAAAGCAGTATTGGAGAAGGTTTTTAAAGACACGGCCTTTTATGGAAACGGACGGTCCCTCCAAGAACTGATATCACAGTAGAAGGGAATAGAATCACGAGCACAACATACGTAAAACAAATAACAGAAGATGATCAGCAATGCGATTCGTGTCGGGAAATGAAGAAAATAAAAAAAGGAAAGCCGACGACGCTGCGAGGATTGAAGAAAACCGCCAGAGACGCATTTCGACGTGTTCAAATCGATCGATCGATCGATCAAACGCGTCTCAGAATGTTAGACAGCAGAAGAAGAAAAAGAATGCCGTCCTGAGGAAATCTCGTCTCCCGTCGAATTTCGAACACCCTGAAAAAATATTTATTATCGTCTTAACGCGACCACGGACAACGGACTCTGTTTGCACACCAAACCACCGCTGGCTATATTTGTAATTTTTTTTTTTTTTTTTTGACGGAGACCGTCGTCGGGTGTAAAGTATAAACGAGGAAAACACAATATACGAAATATCAAACGCACAACACACAGCTGTGTGACCATAACAATATATTATATACGAGATATGATCAACGTTGTAAAATACGTACACACACACACACATAATATTCACAGAGCGTATATATTATGTACTCGTGTGCAGTGGCGTGGCGAACGCGGTCTAAAACCGGACAAATGCGCGGCTTTGAAAAAATACAAAAATAATATGTTATTACGTTAAATTATTATCGCGATAATTATTTCAGTTGAAAATAATTATAAAAAACAGATTAAGGACATGATGACTGTATAGCCACGAGATTGTTTAGAATCGTCGGCATTTAATATATTTTATGCGAAAAGAATACACGATCCATATAGAAGCTGCTATAATACTGGATCGACCAGCACACGTTCGTTTCGATATTTTGTCAAAACGATTTATTTGCCCAATTAATAAAGTATTGATTGAATTGGTAAGTCAAATGGACTCTCGTGGGGTTTTATCTTCTCTACTTTATCAAATAATTATTTCATTAGTATTTTCCTGATTTTTATTACTATTCTAAAAGAATAATCGAAAACACGACCGGCTGTCGGTAAAGTTATAAAACATAATTTGGTTAATAATACATTTTAAGTAACCGTTACCGTGTGATTTTTAAATTTCCGTTAATTAGTCATCAAATCTTTAATACGCGCAATATTATTGTATTCGAAACACACTAATATATACGTATATAATTAATTTCTTTTCGCCGTTAAAACGTACCTACCTACGTTACAAAAAAAAAATTATATTCCATTTCGCGTATATGCGTATAGCCTCGTATAGCAATCATTTGTTTCCTTATTTTCATTTATTTCTTCTTCTACAACGACTCGGAATTTTTCCCGGTAAACATCGCAAATTCATTTTGCTAATCCTACTCTAAACACCGCTGTTTGCCCACTACACATTCATTTTAAACTATTAAAAGGAGGTATAGACAAAATAGAACCGCGCATTTCTTCACCAATCCGAAACACAATACCGTGATATTAATTTATCAGAATACGCTCGTCATGACGCAGTAGTAGTGATATTCGGTACACAACCGGGCGCGAGATAATAATAAACAATAATCGTCGTCAGACGATCTCTCGTGGCTGTACTGCAACGTGTTCGTGTTTGAAATGCACAGACGGGTATAATATTTAACATATTATTTGGAAAGGAATTAGAAAGATTATATAGGATCGTCGTGCCACCAACACACGTCTAAAACACCTGAGAAAACAAAAGAAATTCGACAAAAAAAAAAAATAATGTTATCAACAGAACACGTTATACGCGCAGCATCGGACGATTATTACTTTTTTTTTTCTCTGTAAATTTTGTTTTAAAGACGTCTCTCGTGTATTTGTTTAGGACGGGTACACGCGACGACTGCATTTAACAGGTGCGATGAATAATATATTCAAACGTATATTACACTAACACCACTAACGGTTCTTCTACAGTTGTTGCGGAAGAGTTTTTGGAAAACGTTTTTTTTTTTTTGAAAATTGTAACTTTTATAACTGTTCAAAATAAACACTTTATCGGCGTTTCGCGATACAGATTTATAAACTCGAAATTTACAAAAAAAAATGTGAAGCCAAGACTTCCACAATATACAATATAATAATTTACAAGATTTAAAAAATATAACAATCAATTCGTTAACTCTTAATAATAATAATAATAATAATAATAATGATCGATCGTTTGCAATTTCCAACGTTCATAAAGCATTTCGGTCGTCCGTTCCGTCATCTCATAAACAATTTGTTCGTGCCACAGTACGTAATGACGTTAATATGAAACACGCGTTGGACAATACGCATTTTAGTTAAAACGCATTCACGCGAATGGCGTTGGAATGGTCGCGATTATTTGTCGCGATTTCTTTAAAACACTACGAAAATATTTGATCCGTACACCGGAGTCCACGACTGTGTTTGTAAGTGATCGTTTTCGAAAAATGAAAATCATTACCATCGAAACGCGTTTGACACGTGACGCGAACGAGATTGGACTCGTTTTGATCGATGCTTTATATTTTTTCGAACGTGAAAAAAAATACCAATTAAATTAACATCGACAGAGTATGTATAATTGATGAGTTCAAAATATTATATTATACGATACCTATACGCACTCGTGAATGACGTTATAAAATATGTTATTACAACTATAAACTACCTTTTTACTTTTTCTTTTCAAAAAAATCACAATGAAAAACATATAAAGCGTTAAAATTCGGTACAGGCTGATTATAAAAAGAGCGATGGGTTTCTTATATACGTTTGCTACGTCCTGACGCCGCTGGTGGTGTAATACATTACGATGAGAAAAAAAGTCAAATTTTATATTATGAAATCGTAATAAAAAATATTCGATAACACGCACGAACAAATGATTTTATTTATTATTGATATTTTTACTGCAGATGCGACAATTGCTGTTATTTTATTATTTTATATATATATATACGCGCATAATATAGTGTTTGGAAATGTGTAGTTCAAGCGTATGCGTATATAAAATAAATAATTCGTTACACAATATAATATACGTATTCGTATAGCTGTTTTTCCCCCTTTACAAACGATTAATAATAACTAACGGAATGCGCGGCAATAAATATATATTTTTTAATTAAAAAAAAAAAAAAAAAAACCAATTAATCATTTTGTTACGAGAGAGCAATTTCTTTGAATACGTAGAAAGAGAAAGAGTGATTAGCAGCAGCAGCAGCACGTGTATATAATTTCAACGTTAATGAATGCGAAAGAAAAATGTAAAAATAAATAAAACGCGAAATTTAATAAAATAAAATTACATTTATTCTGGCAATTCTCGTTTCAGATAGAGGCCTCTATTACTTATCACGCGTTATACGGACTTGATCGCGAGGAAGTTTTTTGGATAGTTTATTACCGTGGATACTACGAGCGCCAATTTTCTTACAAAATAAAGAAACGCATTGGAATCCACCGGCCGAGAATGTTTAGAACACGTTAAACCCGATTAATTTAGAAATATCGAAAATTCACATTCCGTGTTTTTTTTTTTTTTGTGTGTGTGTGTGTGTATTATTATTTCATGCCAAAAAATTACTAGACTTTCGTGTCGTTGTAATTAATGCAAGTATATTTATTTTTCACTCTACACAGTGAACCGTATTCGAGAATCTAGTAGTAGTCCTGCGTCAGCCGTGCAAAAACAACACGTTCGAGATCGGACGAATTCGTAAAAATCCGAGGGTGTACGAAAAAAATCGGTTTACAGCTGACGAAACGGTTCAGGCGTACGCGCGCACGCCCGCTTCAAATCTCCAATACACAATAATTTATAATTTCCTTTTTGTAACAATCCATGTCAGTATGTCGGCCCGAATATAACTTGGTAATCGTACGCAGACGAGTTTCTTCCGCGATTTACATAGGAATTAATATAAGAGACAACGACACTGTGCCGTGTGCGTACGCGCGCGCGGACCGAGTTTATTCATATAAATATGTAAAACACGCGTCGTGATAAATGCGATAAATATTGTCGTCGTAACCCACTCGACGAAACTAATAAATATTGTAAAATTACCAATTCGAAAATAATATAATCCCATACTATAACGATTACAATACCGAATACTGTGTAAAAAAAAAAAAAAAAAAAAACGATTTGTTCATCGATTACAATATACGTACTTATTTATATGAACATAAAAATCCGTACACGCGACATTCTCGTAATAACACGCGTTTGCCATGGTCGTATAAACGTATAACGTTATATTTAGATTGTTTCGCAACGTTCCAATTTACGCGAAACAGAAAAATCTGACAAACCCGTACTGGTGGCGGGGAGAGTAACAATAGTATTACGTGCATTGAGACGGAAACGTCTACGTGGAAATTATCGATCGATATTTGAGAATTCAAAACGCTACAAGAACAGACGACGATTAGACATTCCAATTGGGGGGCAATCGTTGCTTGAATCGGTAAGAAATTAGAAAGAGGATGCAAAAGTGTGAGAAAAAAAAAAACGCGCGTCCCTGAAAATTGTAATGTCTCGAAAGTTCGTGATGACTTCGCGCTCACCACCCTCGGCTATTACTGTACGTTTAATTAAATCTGTAGTAATACCGACATCAACACCTTCGTCACATTGCCGTCGATAACAAAAATTTAAAGACATTTTTACAATTTTCATGAATTCAAATAGTTTTTTGTAAAAAGAACGCCGACCGTTTCGTTCTCAGCGCCGTCGCATTACTAAACATCACAATGGGCACGCTAAAAAAGAAGAACTACTACACTTCTCACCGTTTCCAGTTCAAGCGCTGGTGGGGCAATCTCCAGAAGACTCCTTGACCGGACAAAACGATAAATTTTCGTTATAATATTATAATCGATCGATTATTATTATTATTATTCATTTTTCATTTTTTACATACGGATTTTATCATTATAATCCGTCTGTGTCGTCAAAAAACGCGTACGAATACGACCGTTTAAATAAAAACAAAAAAAAAATAAAAATACATTCGATTCCGTTCTCTGTTCAATATGTATACAGAACAAAAAATAAATAAATAAATACGAATACGGTCAAAAGTGATACGATACACGCAACAGTGACACGGTGGCATTGTGACATTTCGACTGACGCGCGGCGTTATAACGGCAGTGAAAAAAATAGGTAGATTTGATTTAAACTGATAGGTTACACTGTAAAATACGCATTTTTGTGCGCTATTAAAAACGAATATTGTAATAATTTTATCGCGTAAATAAAAACCGATTTTATTCGTCGGATTTAACGGAAAAACAAAAAAAAAAATCGACGATCTTGTCCCGACGTTCGCGTTAAATAAACATTGTACTTTTGTTACCGATTAAAATGAATTTCTAGTAACATATATCGTAATCTGTCATTGATTCATCAATTTCTGTGCGAAAATGGACACACTGTGTCGAACGAGGTGCGAAACTGTTTCACCGACGACGGAACTGCCGCGCGGCGCGCTGTAGTCACCGTTTTAACGTGACACGCCCACCGTGTTAGGTTAGATTCTTCTTTTACGCAGACGACCGCGAAAGAGACACAAGAGAAATTCGAGACGAGCGTTTTGCCGTATCGTTTCGTTTCGAAAACGAGTAACAAAAAAACAAAAAAACAAAAAAAAAAAGAACCGGTCGAAAACAATTTCTGAATAAAACGAAAAAAAAAAAAAACTACGAGTTCCACGCGACCCTGACGACAACAGACGACCGTTATAATAAATAGCGACCGCATTTTTTTTTTTCCACATCGTTTCGCGCTCGTTTACACATGACGACGCGGTGGTCGACGAAGGCGTTCTTTCTGTCGGCCGTCGCAGTAATGGCCGTGACGGTGACCGCGGCCGACGGTGACCGGACGGTGTTGTACCCGAAATACAAAAGCGGCGGCGGCGGCGGACTGGTGTGCTACAAGGACAGGCGCGCGGACGGCGGCGCGTTCTGGACGTACGCCACCGAACAGCAACGTAGACCGTACGTATTCCACTGTCCGTCCAGCCTGTCCACGTGGTGCGTGAACGTGATCACCGGCCAGCTGTCGGACCGCGGCTGTTCCGGACCGTCCGGCGTCAACCGGGCCGGTTGTTTTCGCGCGGTCAACGCCGAGCACAACGCCACGTCAAACGTGTGCTTTTGTAACCGGAACTATTGCAACCGCGCCGCCGTTATCGGCACGTCGTCGTCGTCGTTGTCGTTGTGGACCACGTCTTTGGTGGCCGCCACCGCCGTTTTCGTCCTGCCGTTGTGACAACTACACCGCCGTCACCACGGGACGTTATCGCTTTCGGCGTTTTTCGCACTCTCCGCCATTACACAATTCGTCTTTACGATATTACTGTTATTGTTCATTTTTAATCGTGAACGCGCAAAACATTGGGGGAATTCGGCAAAATCTCACGTCATAGAAATCGAAAAATCTACTACGAATCGAGATTCGTAAGGCTTGTAGGAGAGAGAGAGAATGCCGAAACGGTTGGAACGTATGACATAATATATTAACTCATAAACCGCTCACGGTGAACGAAGTCCGGGGACGGATACAGAGCAAAAGAGACAGAGCTACGAGTTCGGACTCGGTGTAGCCCCCCCCCCCCAATGTAACACGGAATTGTCGGCCAAAATATGTCTACTATCGTTCTCTTTTTCGCTCACTACACGAGCAAGTTTATCAAACACTTTTATTTATTAACGAATAACACTTTATTATCTATATTCCGCTAACAAAATATTAAAAATTCCCAACGAGTTTTAAATCGTTAATTAATAATGGCACGAACATTTTTTTTTTTTTTCAAACAATTTAACTATTAGTAAATGCTACGTACCATCGTACGTGAATACGAGAACAGGAACAGGATTTTAAAATGATTGCACGATTTGTACGTACTCCGAGTAGAAAAATCTTGATAACTCGAGAAAAAAGATGAAATGTTAATTGATATACGTATTAAGCGGGGGTTTAAGATGTCTTAAATCGTCGTATTAATTAGGTTGTGATGACTGATAAGAAAATAAATTGATACCGAGATGCTGTCTCTAGAACAGCTCTCGTGCTAGAGATTATATTCAGACGGCGGTGGGGCGACGTATTTTACGCCACAATCGTCATTTATTGATAAATGAACACAATCAATAATACATGGATGAAATAAGTGGATTGGTTTTTATTCCATGTACTTCCCACTTACTCGTATCTCTATTTCTCTCTCTCTCTCTCTCTCTCATATACATATTTTATGTCAACGGTCTCTCTTATACTATAATACCGAGGACGAGTCAGGACAGGTGTTGTAGAACCGTGCCACGGCCCACGAATTAATTATGTCTATGGGCTGGAATTTGCGATCGATTCGTTCACGAAAATTGCCGTCTATTTTCACTATTATTTTTTTTTTTTTTTTGCGTTTTAAAACGAACAATAATCGACAGTGAGAAATAATAAAAAAAATACAACTGAACCTACAGGTCGAATAATAACAAATCGATTATTGTTATTATTCAATCAAAAAAAAAAAAAAAAAATGTAAAACAATGCAAACAATAAACGTTTCAAGAAGGCGTTGGCAACACGACAAGCACAATATGTCTACGTTACCTGCAGTTGGAATTTCAACACCAAGTCGTTTATAATAATAATAATAAAAAAATTACGACTTATAAAATATAATTTTACACGATATTTTAATAACAAATCGCACTCGTCGTTACATAAAACGTTAATAACAACAATGATATAAATCACCGAGTAATATTTTGTTCTCGCAACTAACTTTCGGTCGTTCTCGTTGTTCTGTTTTTTATTTATTCGCAAGCTGCAATTAATTTAAAAAATAAATATCGGTTTAAATTTCACGCGTGCCCGCGCCTCGTCGTTTTACTCTGTTTTCGTATAGCCTTTCGACGACTATCATTTGAATTATAATTTTTGTATAATTTCCCATATAGCCCGGCACGTAAATTACAATAAACATTTTTAATACATTTTTTTTTTTAAGATTAAACAAAATTACAATATTTCTTTCTCACGTCCGCCCAACGCAAAATTATTACCGAATATACTTCCAATCGATATCAATTATAAATGTATACATAAATTCCATACGATCGCCCGCACGCGAGTACTTTTCAAACGAAAATATGGCCAGTGCCGTCGTTAGATTTAGAAACGATGAGGCCGAAATAAAATATTGTGTAGGTAGGTTCATTATATCTATTACGGTATTATATAAACACCGCGAATATTTTAATAATTAATTTACTTTTCAAAACAAAAAAAAAATTATTTTATTCTCGATTGACTTTATGCGCCTATAGCAGGCCTGATCAAACGGACAGTAAGACCCACAAATCGGGCAATAGAAAATGGGGCAAACTGGTATTTGGCTCCATGAATCTGGATACCGTACAACAGCAATGTGTAAATTCTGGAAGAAGATATAAAAAATCATTCGAAGAGAAGGAGGTTTGAAACGTTAACTATATAATCATAATGGTAATTAAATAAATAAAATTAATTAATATTTCAGCGTTGTCATCGATATTTTTTAATTATATGACCGCTGACTTTATTTTCACAAAAATAAGTATGGAATATGGAGTCACTTTTTTTTTCTTTTTTAATGCGGTTTTTACACGGCATTTTTTTTTTCTTTTTTTTAAGGTAAGGCGGATGATATTACGATCCGAATAAACCTCAACACGATTTGTTTAGCTTTTCGGGCAGTAAGCCCTGGATAATCCTTAGAATAAGCCCCACACGTCTACACGTACGAGACACCGTATTTCGAAAAGAACATAATACAAAAACGAGCGATTTAGAGCCCCGGTTTAAAAAAACCTTAGCGTCTCTTCCATTATGCCCCCACGTTCATCATACGTGTGGGGAAACGTGCGCATACGTATGTGCAGTACGAACGAGTGTTTAAATTATTATTAACGTCATTGCGAACACGAGAGTATTGTCACGAAACGAACCGGCGGAATCAGATTCGGACGGAGCGTACGCGAGACATATGCGCAGTCGTATTCGTCGCGTGCGCGCAGTAAAAACTTTTTCTCCGCAATCGGCTTTGAACACGTTAACAGTAGTCAGGTTTATTAGATGGGGCGGCACTCATAAAGAAATAAATAATAAACGATTATGTGTTTATTTTCAAAAGTTTTCCTTGTGACTAACAATCGCCTCCCCTGCCCCCTTCCAGCTTTAGAATACAAGACTCGCAATATGCGCGTACCTAATCGTTTCCCCCGTATGAATATCCCGAGGGAACCGCATATATAAATATTATAAAACGCGTTCCGAGTGTAAACTCCCCCACGTACGATGGAATCGATTTTTTTCTTTTTTTTTTTTTTTTTTGCTTGACCGATTCTATAACATAATGTTTCATCGCAAAGAAAAATTCGTTCGTCCGTCACAGACGGTGTGTTTCCGTCGAAAACCTCGAATAACATATTTCGTTATAATACGATCGGCCCGGTAAGCGATGCTTTCCTGGTTAAATACGTGATTTAAATATCGTAGGAATCTAAACAACACAACTGAGTTTTATTTCGCATTTCTTTTTTTTTTTTTTTTTAAATTTTTTCACGCCATTCTTTGACGTTTTAAACTATTTTTCAATAATAATCGATAGAGAAATTACGGGTTCATCATTACTATTTTTCGTATAATAAACGATTCCGCTGTAATTCAAACAATATTTTAATGGTCTTCTTTTCGTTATTACGTTTTTAGAATATAAATTAAATTTTTTCAAGAACATTCTTTGTTTTGTTTAGATCATAAACGCATTTTTTTCAGGGCATTTTTATTGGTTTTTTTTTTCAAAGCATAATCATCCGGATGTTAATAATGACGACGAGCGTACACGTTCGTTATTATGAATTCTCGTATTGAGATGTTAAACTAACACGGGATACAATGTAAAGGTCGAATTAAATTTATTGCACGCGTACGAATACGTATTTTTAAGAATACCGCGGAAAAAAAACAATAACCAAGTAAACGGGAGGAGGGGTGGAGGACAAAAGCAAATGGAATCATATGAATTTTTTTAGAATGAGTTTGAACTCGCGTTTAAACGAATAAACCCGTTTTATGTAGTTCGATATATTTTTCGTTTTTGTTTTAAGCACTCGTACGACGCGCGATTCCGTAACGCGTTAGTGGATATTTTTAATTAGACGCAAAGCTATCCGAAACGAATTTTAGCTGCTGAACATAATTTCGACGTCTTTGCCGTTGGTATATAATTATATTTTCAACGAAATAAGCAAAAAAAAAAAAAAAATTAAAAAAGAAAACGCCAAAAATTAAATACGTAAAAGAACAAAAAGGATATTATTATGTGAAAGGAATGAAAAATTAAAACTATAAATTAATTACTCGCAAATAATACGTTTGTATACACATATATTAGTGTATACGTAAATATATACAATTTACAAGCCCGCGTAGAGTGTTTATAGGAATATAAGAAATCGTCGTATTAAATTTGTCCAATTATTACCGCGGTTTCGAAAAAGAAAAAAGTTATATCATCGGGCGCATTAATCGGAAAATAATAAATGTACGACAGGATTAAAAATAAACGAAAAAATTACGAATATCGAAATAAGAAATATTGAGTTAAAAAAAAATAATAATAATAACAGCGAAGAAATTGTGTACGGGACGAATTAAATTATTACGAATGAAAAAAAAAAAACAGTTTTTTTTTTTATAATACTTTTTAAAAATGTATTGTATTTGAAATTCTGAGCGCAGCGAGAAAACTACCGTTTTACAAACGATAATTTCTTTGTTTGGCGTGTGTACAAATTTTCGACAAGAAAGAATGATTTCCCGGACGATCTCGTCGAATCGTAATTCGTAATCGGTATACCAATTTATTTGAAACGTTTTTCGATTATTGTCTCCGCAGTATTTAGTTTCCTAATTCGTCCAAAACAATCGAACAATTGAAAGAAAACAGATTTTCACATTAGTTTCTTAAACCGTAACACGAATAATAAACTACCAAAAAACGGTGCTATAGAATCTCGAAATTTACATCGAATATATAACTTTGCGCTCATATATGTATACGTAAAAACGTCGTTCAATTTTTAGGCTATTTCTAGCCATTATCATTAGACGATGAGCTGTGTTTAATTCGTATAAAAGGGAGTTTCTTTTTTTTTAAGGGCTGAACATTTTATACAATATAAGTCCTTCGAAAAAACTCGAGTCGCAATATTTTTTTATTCTTTTTACTATCACAACTTAAAAATTTTTTACCGGATAAAATGCGGCGGCTCTCAGAATCGTTCTATTGAATACGCAATGATTCATCATCACTTTTCCTTTTTTCGTCTATACGCGATAATATAATGATTTTATTATCATTAAAAATATTTGTACACGTAGTAAAACGTTTTGGTTTCTTTTTTTCTTTTTTTTTTTTTTGTGGTATAACCACAGTGTATCATCCAATGATAACAAATACGTTAAAGTCGTTTAAATATCGCTATTGTATTCTGCAACCGACGAGACACGAAGCGATGACTTCATTTTTATAAATAGCGTAAATTCGTTGAAGACTGTTGAAAAACGGGTCGACGTTTTGATCAGCGAAGAAGAGAAAACGTCGTTTTAACGACGCGACACAAATTTCTCGGCGACGACGAGCAAAATCGATAACAATTTCCCCATGTTGTTGGCTCGCCCGCGCGTGATGACTGCACTGCGCGCGTATTTACACAACACACGACGAGTGGCCTCCCTCGATGGATGCTGGGGAAAACGTGGTGAATTTTTTTTTATTATTATTATTATCATTCTCATTCCACCTATATAGCCTACGGTAAAACGGGCAAAAAAGGAGAAACGCACTAGGCGGCAACACCAACGACGACACACACTATACTGTGTTGTATTGTGCAGTAAATCGTCAACAATCCCACGCGGGCTGTACAATTGAAATCAGATAAAAACGCTCGCGAAACGCGTATCGGATGCTGCAGAAGTCTTCGGGCGAAGGTTAAGAACCTCACGGCGCACGCCATGAACACCGGGCCGTGTGCTGTTGCGGAAACGATTCGGCGGCGACAGCAGTGCGCGTAAACCGTGGCCGACGGCGGTGGCACTTTTAAAATATAATCAAATATAATAATTGAAAAATAATTGTACGCGTAAAAGTGCACTGTCCGAACATCTTCTCCTCCCCGTTCGCGTTCACACGAATTCGCGTCTATTTTTCTATCAATCGTCGACAATTTTTTTTTCGTTCCGGTTTCTGAAGCCGGGTAATTTCTCCTCGCGACCTGTTCAAAATCTTTCCGTGTGTGCGGGAATCATTATCGTTTACCGTATAATAAATATATGTAATGTCCGAGCGGCGTTTTATACAGACAACGTGCGATTATTGAATTCTCAGCTGGTGAAAACGTGAAGCGACGTAACCTAACGGCGGTGATCCCTTGACAGTGGCGTGGCCAGGATTATGCAATGGAGTATGAATGAAACTATAGGGTTTTACATTTTTCATTACGTTTGTTGCTCAATGCCCATGTTCTTAACGAACCATTACAAGGGCCCGCGTTAGTGAAAACGTAAAAAAAAAACCAATATAAAAACCCCCGCTTGGCTACGCCGCTGCCTCTTGACAATCGCTCGCGGCGCGGACCACTGCGCGGTTTCGGAGTGCTCCGATTTATACACGCATATTTATGAACACAACGAATCCGCGTGTTTCGTAAAATTTATGTTTTCTTCTTTTCCACGCGAAAACACACGCGCGGTGGTGTAATCGAATTCCGAGAGTCGTTTCGCAGATAGAGAGAGAGAGAGAATACGCGGAGAACGGATGGAAAAATAGAAAACAAACGGAATACGAGAAACATGACTGATGAAAAAGAGATTACGTCAGTGCAAATCGAACGCTGAAAAAGCAAAATATTGAAATCGCATTTTCGACGATATTTATCATAACAATATTATAATAATACGCGAGCGTCGTATTCGGGTCACGCGCTTGTTGATTTGTGTGTCGTCGCGGTTACGGTTGGAAAAACGTTTGAAAACTAAACCCGTCGTGCGTTCGCGTAGAATCGAATAAAAATAATACGAATACGCTGAATTCGTACGGGAGAAAACGTTTTTGATTCGTTTATAAAAATCTGTGAGTAACACGCAATGACGCGTATAGGGGGGGAGGAGTGGAATCATCCGTGGTGTGCGGTAGAATTATTATAATACGTTTTATTTTTACATAAAATTAATCCAACTCGACCATCAGATGAGTCGTCGTACATTTTCGTAGTAATTTCTCGACACATTCTTCTTCTTTTTTTTTTTTTTTTTTTTTACGTATATTATGACGTGTATATAATGGCGTGAGTACAGTTTCGAGAATTTAAACCGTCTCTATTATTTCCTTAAATAGAAAACGAATGTTCACGCAGCGAATCGAACTATTATTACAGTTTTACGATCGTTTTTGCAGAATCCGAAGAATAAAAACGTTTGAAACCGCTGGGGGGATGATTATCGTCGATTTCTCTCGGCCGAATCGTTACGAAACCCCGCGGAGAATTTTCCATACGCGGCGTATACGATTTGCGCGCAACAATATTTCGACGCGCGCGCACTTATTGGACATACGAATTCGATTAACACTACACTACAGTTCGGTAATCGAAAGAAGACTTTTTTTTCCTTTTTTTTTTTTATCACAAAAAATCACCGCGAATACATCCAACGGAAAATCGATAAAATTTAAATATTTTAATTAAATCACACTAGACGGTCGCGAGCCCGGCGTTTATATCCACGGAAAGACGATAATCTCGTACGATTATAATATACCGCCGGCGAATTTCAGTGTAACGCGTCGTATACAAACGACTAACGATGATTCACACGGATTTTTTTTTAATATTTCAGAAAAAACTATGCAGTTAATCCGAATCATCATCGCGTTATAACACGCCTATTTTCATTTGAATAACAAGACGCACGTTCGGTAAAACCGTCGAAACGAACGGTTTATGTGGCGAAAAAAAAAAATTCAATTACCGTAAATGAATTTGTATTTCCATATAAAACCGACGATTTGGATGAAGTCGTAAACACGTACTTTCAAACAAGTCTTTTTTTTCTTAACGCGTCTTTTTTTTATTATTATTATTATTATCACACTCGCGTGAATAACGAGGTAAGTCGTATGTACACAAATACTACGTGCGTATACTCCGATAAACACGTTAAAAGTTCCAAACGAAATTTTATAATAATATGCGGTTTAAAATTCTCGGACAAACGCACACAGTATAAGAAACCCTGATGCGAATTCCGTTACGTTATGTTCTATACGAGAATATTAGGCAAATCATTTGTATATTCTACGCGCGGTTTTATATAATTTAAATACGTTTATTTTTCCGCGCAATACAATTATTATTTAAAAAAAAAAAAAAAATGTACGATAAATTATTTTACACGAAACGTCTTTATTATGATGTCTCGTTTATATAGTATACGGTATATTATTAAAACTACGATTTTAAATGATTGTAATATCCCGCTCTATGAATTTTTAATTTTTAAAAACGTTTTTATTCGAATACACGCGTCTACAAACAGTCTCTAAATAATATTGACTACGTAGTTCGCCCAGTGGCGTATTCACTCCATCCAGAACCGAAACCAAAAGAAAACGTTTACTGTTGAGTTTAATATTTTCTAAAGAAAAAAAAAACACTTACCGTCGGTTAGTATAATATTTGAACACAAACATCTCTAATCCGTATACGAAGCACTGGAAACAAATTCTATTAATTTTACCGGTTAAAACACTTTGAAAAAAATTGAAAATACGCCAATGAGTTTATACTTATTTTCGCGTTTATATTTTGAACGAGATTTCAGAAAAATATCTGACGATAGTATAATAATAGTAATAACGATTCGTGTAGCCGAATTTATTATTTATTAGTTTTTCAAGTAAAAATTCTCGAGTAATTATTGACGGGATATGGAAGGAAAAAGTATACACACTGCAACAGCAGGCGTGTCGGATGGTAAGCAAATCCGAATTTGGTATTTTAATTAAAAACAAAAGATATTTTATATACGTAATAATTTCGGAAATTCGAGACGGTTTGGCGCGTAAACGTTTATAAAAAGATATCGTTGAAAACTTTCGCACAGTTTGCACGACGAAAATGTGAAAACTGCCGCGCGCAAAAGGTGTAGAATTAAAATGTATCGGATACGTTTAAATGTGTCGCATTTATATTTTATCACCTGCGCCAACGAGCGAGTTTCACGCGACCGAATCTCTTAAAGTTTAAAACAATTTCGATTTTATTTATTATTATTATTATAATTATTATCGCTGCAAAACTGCGCGTTAATAACATATTTCGAGACAATAACTGTAGAAAATGCTTTCTTTTTTCTTTTTTAGAATTTACATTGAAACGGATAACTACTGATGGAAGGGGACCGTTATGGTTTTTTTTCATACGAAAAACTCTCCGTTTATTCTTCTTTTTTTGTTTACACGACGGCTCATTAGCCCCGAACAGTCGAGAGAGACAATATTATATTCATCGAGAAATTCAGATATCGCGCGCGCATAAATCACAGCGGCCGACAGACAGATGAATATTTTGGCAAAAAAATGTTTGCGAGAAAACACACACGGCAAAAAACACGACCGCGACATAACCGCTTTATTGGGAATAATTAAAAATAAACGTAATTTCTACGAGAGCTCCTTCTAAGAGAGAGACAAAATCGAAATCGTCCCCGCCCGTCATAACAAAACTGTTGTTTTTGTGCATTATATAATTACACGGTGAGAATATTACATAATAATAATTGTCTTCTAATAGTTATGTAACGTATGTAACTATCGAGTGTTGACATACGCGTTATATAGCCGTCATTAAACGATAAAAATACCTTTTCGTATAAATACATATATTTTTTTTTTTTTATACGCGTAATAAACCGCCTACATATTCGAAAAATGTAAAATACACAAAATAAATTGTTTTATTTGACTATATAATATATATATATATATAAAGTAATATTTTTGTGAGGTGATCGAAACGCGAGAGAGAAAAAAAACCGCATGATTATAGAGTATACTACTGCTGCTGCTGCTACAGTTATCAATTGTATTAAATAAAATAATAATAATAATAATAATAATAATACACAAACAGTAAAATATTATTCGATTACAATATCGATGGTAACCGGGGTATTTAAAAAATTATTATTATTATTGCCCGTATATATTACCGGCAAACCGAATAATAAATACAGCCGCGTATTATTACAAAGTATATTTTTCAACGACTTTGTCGATGTAGACAGAGAACTCATATTGTACGTCGCAGCAATATTATTTTATTTTTCACTATTTATTATTAGTGGCGCCGTTGCTACGCCAACGTATTTCGAACGTTATAACGCGCGTTTAACATTTCACGAATTAGCAGACAAATTCGTACGAAACGTCATAGTTATATCCGTTATAATACGAGTATATCGCTGCAGCAATAACGATAAAATTTCGTATTCGTTATTTTCAATGTAGTTTCCAGAGAAACTAGAACGTCGTAATTATATAAATAATAATTTCGGAAATATAAATATAATAGTGAAATAATAATGAGTTTAACTTTTTTTTTTTTTTCTAAAACGTATATAATCATTATTCGAATATTTTTCCTAAATCAGTTATTTCGTTTGTCGAGAAAATGTATCTATGTATCGTTTTTGTGTCCCCGTTCGAAACAACGAAATGAAAAAAAAAATACGGGGAAAAAAATCTAAAAAAAAATACAACGCAAGTAGTAAAGAGTATTCGAGCGTTTTTTAACATTTTTTTTTTTTTTTTAAAAGAAAAAATAAAATGTCTTTTTTTTCAGAAACAACGAGTGTATTTATTATTCTCTTAACGTTTGTTTATTTTCTAGTACGCAGAAATAGCTGAAGAACGATGACGAAATCGAATGAATATTTTATTTCGTGTTTTTTTTTTTGTTCCGAATTCCGTTTTTTAACTCGAAAACAACAACAACAACAATATATAAAACACGCGCGTTATTATTATTATTATTATTATTATTATTAATATTCAATAAAACGTTAACGAATTTATATAAATAAATCGATTGGAGAAAAATATTATTTTCCCGCGTGTCGCCGATTCGAGAAAACGCGACATGTGCGTGCGTACGTTTTATAATATTCCATAAGAAGAGAAAAAAGAAAGGAAACGACGTATTTCAATGAAATCGTAACAAGGAATACACGAGAAGAACGAACGGAATAATAATAAATCCCCTTATTACACGCGGGATCCGACGATACAATATAGAAATTATAGTCTTTAGTGTATTCGAAGAGCCGTTGTTCTCTTTAAACAGGCGTAACGCGGTTAGGTACAACGAAATCAATTCGCTAGACAAACCGATCGGGGAAAAAAAACTCTGTGTGTGTGTGTGTTTGTAGGAATTAATTTTTCAAATGATTTATTTATATTAAACTGTTTGAGATAAAAAAAAAATGTTGTATATATATAATATAATTCTTCACCTATAAATAACAACAACAAACGCGCGTTTGACATTCGTTTTCTCGATTATATTCCATATTGGTAGTGTTTAAATGTTTAAATTAATAACGATAACGCGATTCGAAATGAATATTATTAATGAGCCGAAAACGTTGATTTTATACAAAAAAAAAAAAAAAAAAAACAATGTGAATAATAACTTTTGTTATTTGAATAAATACCATAATGCGATCATTTATAATATTATTATAATTATCCTATTTGTATTGGAAATTAGTCGCAAGCGCGCGCGTTTTATAATATTTAAATATTTATAATATACACTATTTGTTTACTGCGACGCGCGAACGCAATTCGATGGATAGAAATAAAAAAAAAACCAGAAACAATAGCGAAACAAAATAAAAAAAAAAAAACAGTGAAAACGACGTTATACGATACATAGCGTACATAGTCCATCCATTGTATTATTTCGACTTTGCATATAAAAAAAAAAAAAATTCTACGAAAACGATTTATAAACGGTAATAAAAACGAACTATTTGTAATATTCATTGTAACTATACAGATATAATATATCGCTCTAATAATGAAACACAACAATACGCGGAGAATTTAAAAATAAGAATATAATATGAAATTTCTTTCGCGTACGCCATTTTCGTTCTTTTAACTGATTCTATTCGGTTTTTTTTTTTTTTTTTTTTTTTGTTTTTCGTTTTTATAAAAATACGTTAATTACATTATAATACATAACACGTGGGCGGGCGAGTGGAAAAGTTATTTTATTTTGTTTACCGAGATTTGGAAATCTCCTCAATGCGATCAGATTTTTAAACGCGATATATATATATAATTGCATATTATTTGCAGAAACACTAAGGACCACAACCAACGTGTCGACGTGAATAACGAATAAGCGTATTATTATTATTATTATACCGCATCGGTCACGACTTTTTTTTTTCTTTTTTTTAATACTTAACTAGCACATTCGTGTCATACGTCAAATCAGAATCTACCACAATATATTACACGCGAGCGCGCAAAGATCTATTGCACACAGTACAATTGTACGCTGTCTGTCTGTTTATACAGACAAAGCGTTTTTTTTTGAACAATATCAACGCCGATGTCGAACGTCCAGCGGAAACCGTTTCTCACGTACCTAACCGCAGTAATCGCCAAAGCATATTTTCTTCTCCTATTCTCTCGACGTTAAAGCGGCACTAATTCCCCGCGACAGTTTCCAAAATATCCGGCCTACTACAATCGTCTCGTTTACCAGATCTTTCCAATTTACTACACTCGGTCCAGTCGTCATTTTCTCGCCACGCGGCTTTTTTCCCCTTCAGTGACGTATTTACGGGAGGAATAATATAGCAGGGGAGAAAGATCCCCCCCCCCTCCTAGAGTTTTTTTTTTAATTTTTGATATTCTTATTTACAATATTCATTTAGTATGATTTCACCTGGATAATCTAATAGAGGAAATACGTCAATAAGACGCTTTATTAGTCACTACTGTTTGTTCGGAGAAAAATAATGAGTTTAATCAATTCGTGTGCGTGTGTAATAATAATAATAATATTATTATTATTAATCGTCATATTTTTAAGAAATGTGGTGATGGGAGAGGGCGAAGGACTCTTCAGGTCAATAAAATATTTTTCAACACACTGACAAAATCCTAAACACGCCACTGTTCCCCTTGACGCATCCGTTTTCAAATGCTTTCTTAGTGGATCGTTTTTTTTTCGACGCGATGTGCCCAATGAATCCTCCACGCCGGTTTAGCTGGTCCATCGACTTCCACGGCAGCCCTCCCCGTTGTACATTCTCCGCCGACTATCTGCCGTCGAGTATTGGTCGTCCGCGCAGATTTTCCTCGAAACGTATTGTTTTCTTCGAAAGTCCTCGAATCCTTTGCTCGTCGTCAGAAGTACCACTTATATTACGCACAATACACAATCTGCTTTTCGTTTGTTTTTCCCGAAAACGTTTTACGGTCAAGGACCGCCGCGACACGCGCGTAAAGTTCTTCGCATTTTTTTTTTCTCTTAACGCATAATACTTAAAGTCATCCGCCTTTTCAAAAAATGGTTCACCACTGTGCTCATCGAGATGCGACGTGACCTATCAACGCCTGTCTCGCATTCAGTTTCCATTACTCGCGCGTCGACGCATCGCCTAGGCCACATATATATATATATATATATATATCGTTTACAACGTTCCAGTAAAGTATATTTTACCAAAAAAAAAAAAATAATAATAATAACAAATTTAATTTTCCACGCGTTCCGAAAATAACGTAAAACGCGCATTTATTATTCCGCCGGGCTGTGCCGGAAAAACAAAACCGTCGGATAATGGACTGGTACACAAAACGGGAAACGGTGTGTTTGCGGCGGCCTCGGCTATTGTCGGCGGCCGGCCGTGCGGGACTGCAAATATTTGTCTTTCTCGCGCGGCGGCGGGAGCGCGTAAAACGCGTGGCGGCGGCAGTGTAAACATTTTCGGGCGCGCGGAAGCGTCGGAAAACGACGACCGGGCAAAGGCGAGAGGGATATTCTCAAAAACGAAAAAACGTAAGTGTACATATCTGCGCAGTGGTATTCAAACTTTTTCGTCCCACGACGGCTCCTCTCCGTTTCGCGTCTTCGCGATGTTTTCTTACGATTCCCCCGAATCGTAGTAATAACAACGACAGCGTTTTTTTTTTGTAACGTTCGTGGATAGCCCGAAGAACAGGGTTGTAGTGGGAAGAGAGAACAACAATAATTGTGGAAAAGTCGCCCGGAAAAGCAACAAAAAAAAAAAACCGATCCGAACGGAGCGCGTTTCTTCGTTGTTTACCTGTTGAACGCGTCGAGATCAATTAGGTAATTTAAAATTTAATGATAAGTAAATAAATCGTTTGGTCGAAACGAAATTCAGAGACCCGATTCGACTGTGACTCAAATTCTCGAAGAAAAAAAACCGCAAGTCCATCACGTCGCACATTCCAAAACGTTTCAACGGTGCACGGCCTACATGGCACGTAAAATGTCCCGTTACGGGAGTACTTTCTCATCACATTGAATATCCGTGGCGACGGTAGTTGACGGATACTGAGAAATGATGATCACTAAGGAAATACGTTTTTTACATGATTTACACGTTTCCAATAGCATTTCAGTAAACGATCGAAAAAAAAAAGAAGAGAAATTTTGGACAGCGCCAACGTCTGTCGTCCGATCAGCTGGTTTTGAATGGAATCGATTGAAATTCCATTACCGTCGCCGTCATCGCACGATGTTTTATAGTAATTTTGTTTGGCCCGTTCCGTGGTCCCTTTGACCGACTCACACGACGCCCCCTACGATGTACGGTTTGAATACCTCCGTCAGATTTTTCCTTTTTTTTTTTTTGACGTGTTCGAAAATTGAAAGGACAAAAAAAAAAAAAAAAAAACGGTGAAAAAACAGCGTGGCATAATCCGTCAAAACGTAACGCAATAGATTCTCATAGTACCAACATTGAAAACACGATAAAAAATTACTATTAACTGTAATCGACTCGTGATAATATGAAAGTTCTTTCATGACAGTTCCACAGATATTATCCCACGACGATAGTGTCATCGGAGTAGCCGTCGTGATAACGAGACTAAACCGTGCAAAACTATTGTCGTATAAATCGGGCTTTATAGTACTCAGATTAGGATAGCGGAAGCACGTTTCACGTATTATTTTTAATTCTCTTTCATATTTCAAATCTATTTACAAAAAAAAAAAAAAAAAAACCAATCAATAATAATAAAAGGCACAACTCGAATACAAACTTATTTTTTATCAAGAGAAGTTGTAAACGCGTTATTACTACCGCTGCCAAAAACGAACCTGAATAAAGCTGGATTTACTGCTTCGGCCGTCGTTGAATCCTGCAGGTACAGAAATCTGCCCGATCTCCCCTAGTACGCGATTATACACTTTCAATTAACGTTCCAATCCCAATGCAGAAGGACTTGTGGACAGTGTTCAGCGTCAGGGAAGTCGTTTTAATAATACGTATTATGCGATGATTTTGTATTGAATATTAGAAGTACACAAATTTTAATAACGTCGTGACTGGCGAGTCAATAATTTTAAAAAAATACGATTGCAATTACTACGATAATTATTATTAGTTCTGTTTTTTTTTCAGACGGGTCGCCAAGAGTTTAATTTAAAACATTTGGGGGTCACCGCTTACGACGACGATGTTTATTATTATTTATTTTTTTTTTTTGTTTTTTTTACCGCGCCGTCGCCATTGTATTGGTACCGATTTTCTTTTTCACTCCTCTCCGTAACCAACCAATATGAGCGGCACGACCACGAGTCGACATAGGCGATGATAAAAATTAGTAGAAGCGATGTACGAAAAAAAAAAGAAAAATCGTCTCCCGTGTCCCCGTCGTTGTGCGTGCGCGCCACACCACGCCGCTAGGGACAACCCCGCTCGGGGAGCTCCCGTCGTCTCGTCACTCTAATAAAGATAAATCACGTCTAAATAATTATACGGTCCATACCGCGGTACGAGGAGTGTATAAAATAACAAAAAAAAAATTCTCCTCTTTACAATTTACCAACACAATAACACACGCCCGGCCGGTACCGTATAGGTATTCTCTCTCCTCTGTCTCGTATATTATTATTATTATTATTATTATTATTATTATTATTATATACACATTTCTTTTTTTTTTTCCACGAACAATATTAATTTCCTGCGCGCCATATGGGTTCCCGGGGCTTTGATTCAATTTACAGCTGAGGCTTTGCTGCTGCTGCTGCTGCTGCTGCTGCTATGTATGGGGGCTGGCTCATATTATATATAGTTAACCCAATAACATAATAATGAGAGTCCACGGTCATTTACCCCCTCGTCGTCGTCGTCATCGTCGTGTGTGTCGGCGGTCGTCGCGCGGCGGTGTGCGGACGTCACAGCGCACGCAGAAGCCCCACGCGGCGCGAACGAAGAACGTGTACACTAAAATACATATATAAACGTATACGAGCGAGGAAACGGGCGACGAAAAGAATGAAAACTTATAAATGCGGTGTTATAATAATAATAATAATAATAATAATAATAATATGTGACGAGTGAAGCGTGTTTTTTTCGGTGTATTGCGCAGTGCTCGACGTTATATCAGTAGAAATTAGGAAGCCAAACTGCGTCGCGCGCGTTGTATTTTCCTTTTTTTCGTTCTCCAATTCTTTCGTCTCGCCGCCGCCGCCGCCGCTCAACAGAATCAGATCATAATCGAAATTCCGAGCGCCGAATAATATTTACAATTCGCGTGTATAATCTCTAATTTTGAAACCGAAAACGCTGTGTTACAACGATATAATATCGCGAGTATTATACCATCAGCTGTTGTAGTAATGCCCCGCGCGGTTTTTTCACCGAAATGTTTCACGAGAAAAATTAATTATACGATCCTACGCGCACAAAACAATATCTACAAAGGAAATCGGTTCATTTTTTTTCCTATATTAAACATTCTACGCCGAAAAAAAACTTAACAGGGAAATAAGTATCGAATTTATATAACCGCCATTATGAGTGTATAAATTCTTCTAATAAAATTTTAAAGTGTAAAAAATTATAAATTACTACGCATTATTATTATTATTATTTGTCGTTCGTGTGTGTACGGAGAAATTCGATGTCTTTAAAAAATATTTTTTTATTTTTCACTCTCAGATAATGTGTCGCGAAAGACATGCGAAACGTTTTTATAACGAATTAAATAAAAAAGAAAAAATTCGAAAAATACCGTCGGAATGACAGATTAATCACGCGCGAAATGTCACCGCTTCTAAAGATGCGATTATCAGAAGAAAAAGAAAACGCGCGATGGCGTTTGCTCGCAAATCGAAATATAAAACCAAAAATAAAAAAAAAAAATGTGTTTGTGTACGAAAGATAATATTTTACGCAAAAATCGACTGTAAAACGAGTAACGTAATACACAAAATTCAGAAATAAAATAATAAAACGTGCATAGCGGCACAGTGGAGTGATTGGATCACGGGGAGGAGATCGATATTTTGTCATGAGAACAATTTATATAAATATATATATGTATAAAAAAAAATATTTCGAAATAAATTTTTTACTCATTTGATTACAAATTATCGTATCTATTTCGGGTCTATTGTTATTATTGTTGGCTTTTCATTCGAGTATATATTCGTTTTCGAAACGCATCGGTCAGATTCATGAACTATACGTACAATCCGTTTACCGGCGTAACGTTTAAAGTTGAAAAAGGGCCTTGCCGTCGTGTCTCCTTCCGAAAACCGTATTCGCCACCACAGCGCGCAGTTTTGACATATTATAGAAAAACGCGCCGGAGTTACATCCAACGCGGCCCGTTTCTTTCCAACGGACTTCTTGTGACAGTGCCAGCCGGATTCCGGTCGGTCGTCCGTCAGCGTTACTATAAATTTGACCGAGAAAAAAAAACACTCTTAAATTTTGTTTTAAAATTCCATTGCGATCGACACACTCGTGTGTTCCGTTCTCCGGCCAACACGGTCGCGCCACCGCGTCAGCGTTCTACGCGTGCACAGCAATCCTGTAGGGTAAGAATCCGCGCACACGTTGCCCGGACGTAATTTATTTTATGTTTTTGAAACACGCGATCTACGCGTCGTGTTTTATATTTCACTCGTTGGCGCAATATGGGCAACGAGGTTATTATGAGTAATGGAAAACAAGGACGTGATAAAAAAAAAAAAAAAAAAAACGACAGCGAGGAAAGAGAAACAGCGACACGGCACTTTAATTTCGAATCGATATAGTGTTAAAAATAGATACGACGAGAGTCTTTTATCTGTTATAATCTAAATCCGTTTACGACGTAATTTAACAGACGGACACGAAGCGTCCGAACGGATTTACGAGGGGGTTTGCACAGTTGACGTTATACGGAGCAACACAGTAAACGCACGTCAAACGGACGGTCGATTTATCCCTTCGGGTATTTCGGAAACGTGCGCGACGTGTGCGCAGAGAACGGCCGTGTGCGAGAGAGAGTCGCGTTTGCGCCGGTGTCAGTCTTTTCGCTCGTTTTCTAAAACACGCGGAGGAGGAGGAGCAGGGACACGCGTCGTTTGCAATTATTCCGGCGCGCTCGCAAAAACGCGGGACGGGTAGGAAAAAAGGGATTGCGGGCGTGTCTCTCACACACTCGTCCACGCCGGAGACCTTATCCACAGCAGCACCGTAAAAACGCGGTAACTACGGGGCCGTTAGTGCGGTCGGTCGAATTCGAGGGGGCGGCGGACGTGTTTTTAAATAGGAACCGCGGACGCAGCAATGTGCCCGGCGTTATTTCTTCGGGGGGAGGGGAAAAGAAAGGACGCGAAAAAGAAAAAAAAAAATCGATAGGCTTTGTTTCTTTGCCGTGTGAACGCACCACCCCGAACCTTTGACGTTGTCCTCCTCAGCCGCGCACGCTCGGCCGAAACGGGGGTGACGACGGGGAACGACGACAATTCGTTCGACGCGAAACACGAGAAAGCACATAACCGGACGGTGTGCGACGCGCATATATTATATTTTTTTATTCTTACGACGTCGACGCGTCGCCGGAGATTTATTCCGAAACGGCGTTTTTTTTTTCATTTTTCACGACACGTTTACACGACTCTGTTGTACAGAATTGATTCCCGCGTATAACGACGGAATGTATAATGTGCGAAATGACCGAAGAAGCCCCGGCGCACAATGGAAACAACGACAAATACTACTACTATTGTACACGAGCGGTCCGCAGCCTCCTGAGCGGGGGAGGGCGCACGATCGGATTTCACTTTACTACAAGTTCGAAACCGCACGGCCCTTTGGCAATCGGCACATCCGTCGGCTGACGTCGTCGCGTCGAAAGAACTCGATCGCTGCGGCGTCGTAGACGTCAATCATGGCGGTTTTAAAAAAAACACACACACACTGCGAAGAATGTCCGCAGAAAGTCGACGAAGCCCTAAAAACGGGTAATTTAATTCCACGACTACCGTTTACGCGTTAGAAACGAGTTTCCGAAAACGCGAGGGGAGGGGGGAAACATTCGAGTCCGAACCACACAATTAAATCGTTTATGTTTTTGAACATTGCGCGGAGCAATCCAAAAACGGACGCGACACGACGATTATTCGCCGCGTATCGAATAAAATGACAATTGAGTTCGTAAAACGATTGCGAAAATTTATGATTTTCCGCGTAAAACACGCGTAACAGAAAACAATCGCATTGAACGCGCAACACTTCTATTGATGTGGTTTACAATATAAAATATTATGTCGTTCCGGAAGAAGATTAATAGGGAGTTTGAAAAAAAATTCCGAGTCGCCCGCGTACTAACAGAAACATAAGAACCGCTGATCCACGCACTATATATATATATATATATACGTGGCAGATACCGCCGTTTGGATCACGTGATGTACGCCGAATGATGAAAAAATAAATAATCGCGTTGACGTTGAAAATGTATTATTTCAATACGGTGAAACGTCCCTCCCGATAGCGGACGAATTTTCGGGAACGGAGACATTTTCACAACTCTTTAATGGGTAAACCTCCGAATAGCGGACACCAATTATAAAAAAAAAAACACTTACAGAACAGCGACAGCAAAACACGTTCGCACTGGCTTTAACGGTAATGAAATCTTTCAACGAACTCATTTTAGAACGACAAGATAAGATTACGACGAAAGTGTATAAATGTCAAGGCATGCCAATGTTTCGTGTGTTTTGTTAGTTAGTGGATTGCTTTTCGACGCGATGAATGGGTTAAAGCGAAAGAGGTTGTCGCTTCGCGAAAAAATTGAAATTCTTCACTTCCGTCAGAACAACGGAAACGCAAGAGTTATCTCTCTATCAAACAGTTCTATTATATATTTTCTCTTCTACCGTAACCTTGGCAAATGAACTCACGAGATCGTCCAGAGACGGCAAAATTATAAACGGACCAAACCGACTGATTTTTTCCTCGCCGAATTGAATGCAATTTTTTGCGTGTATCTGATCAATTAATTTTTTTATACGCGCACGTACATATTAAATTAGGCGTTACCGTAAATATTATTGCGCCATTATGTTAATGTATCGTTGAATCTACAAAATTACATTTATAACAACGTTATACATCATTTTATAGTGCAAATGTTTTCGTTTTACACATTTATCCTTTATGAATTTCAAAAATTTACTCGCTCTGAATAACGGACACCTCCGCCAAATAGCGGACAAAATTTCGGTGACCGAGGGTGTCCGCTGCTATTCAGAGGTTTCACTGGTATATTTATTTACAATGTTCGCGAAGAGAACACCACGTGTTCGCAGTAAGAAGAGAACACGTCCTCTCGAAACGCGGTGTATTATATTAAAATTAATGGCTACGCTACAGCGGCGCACGATACGAGCCGAAGACCGACGTCTGGACCGAGACGGTGTTTTGATGACGCTCGTTCGTTATTTAGGAACGAGAAAAGAACGGATTTATAAAAAAAAAAAATACTTATTTTAATATTTTTAAATATATATATATATATATATATATATATATATATATATATAAATCGATTTATGCGTATAAACTGTATGAATTGTTTGTAGAAAAAAGAAAAATGTGTTTAGAAATAAAGTTAAATATTTTTTTTTCCTTTTATCTACGTCACTGAATAATTCACTCGGCCGTCACAAAGGTCTGCGCTGCACGCCTATTGCGCATAATAACTACCTATGCTCATAAATTTATATATATATTTATGTACGCGATATGAGTATATATTATTATAGATTTGAAAATTATAGGTACGTGCGTCGTACACGGTTGTTGCCGGACGTTGAATATTAAAATAGTACGTCGTATCGATTTTCACTTACCTTATTATATACGTGATGATTTCCCACGTCCCCTCGATCTGTCGCGCGCTCGGAACAATAATGGTGCCAGTTTCTATAGGAAAAAAACACAAAAAAAAAAAAAAAAAATTATAAAACACGATTAATATATAAAAGAAATAAAAATTCGTATTATTTTACTGGCGCATATGTGGAAAATATCAAACTTTTTTCTTCTCCCCCGACTTCTTATTATTATTTCGCATACAAATCGTTGCGTTCAATATCTCACGATATCACTACCATAAATACGTTTTTAATAAAATCGTACAAAACTCCTCATGCCCGCGCAATTCTCTTACAGCAATATTCTCGTCGTTTGTTAATGCTGCAAATCTGGTTCTCTCTCCGTATAATACTCTGCTAAAAGCCAGTGTTTTTTTTTACGTCTACGCGGCGTCCATTACAGTCAACTCGTTTTATCCATCTCCCCTCTTCACAATACACCTCCGCCGTGTCCATATTTCTTATTCGTCCTTCGAATATATTTATCGTAAACGGATTATTTCCACTTCTTTCTTTTACGATACTACTTAACAGAATCCTTTTTTTCCTCTCTCTCTCTTTCTCTTACTCGGTTATTGTCGACGCATTTATGTTGCTAAACATTTCTGTCCAGACGACTTTCAATAATAATAATAATAATTATTATTATTATTATTATTTAAAAGGATAATATATACGCGCCTAATATTAATTATTATTATAAATAATTATATTGCGTAATAACGTGAAACGTAACGTAATAATGTTTCACGAGTGTATTTAAACGACATAAATATACGTACATTATAGGATCGTATATAATAATAGTGTAATTACGCACTGCTTGATTTCGATTAATGTATACGGACGTAATATGTTTTTTTTTTCATACATATAAATAAAACGTAGAGAAAAAAAATAAATATATTACCTCGTCATCCGTTTATAGCACGAGTGCACTACTACGATATTATACGGACTATAGAAATTTAGATTCGAATATACACACACACGCGCGTGCGCATATTCGATGCGTACAATATTAAAATCGAAATTTTTTTTCCTCTATCGGGTGGATACGGACGAAGGGGAAAGGAGAGAAGTGGGAGCCGATTCTCGTTATACGCGTACTATTATTATTATTTTATTTTTTTTTTTTTTTTTTTTTTTTACTCGTAATTTCTATTGCTTTTATTCTTTTTGGTCGTTACGCCGCGAATAAACACATTAAAAATGTAAATTCGCGTGATATATTTATACGCACTTTTTATTATTATTATTATTATACAAAGGCGGAACAGAAGAGAACGGCAATTATTATTACGTTAGGTTTTTCTATTCGAACGTCGTATTACAGTGTGTACGCGCGATAAGAGTACTTATAATGGATAATAATTAAAGCCATGTGATATTGTACGAGTTTTATAGTTTTTAATAGGCACGCGTTGAATTTAATACCGTCGTGTCACGTATTGCGAGCCGTTAAAACAACGAACTCGGCGCCCGAAACAGTAGCAAAGAAAAAAATAAATAGCCAAAACGTGCGGAAAACAGAGAAAATCTAAATAACATTGCGAGAAGACGGAGCAAATAACAGCCGCAGGGATAACGTCGCCGCCTTTCGTTCTTCGAACTTTTCCCGTTTTTACGTTTTTACGTTTAATTCGCATGCGCCTGGAACGCGGTAATGTATTGAAAAAACGGGGGGGGGGTTTTTTTTCAATCATTAATCGCTGGGAGTCATGTCTACGCGAACTTCTAATATTTCGAATATTCATACAGAGCGATGTGGTCGTCACATTTACGCGCGCCAATAAAAGTCTGCGTAATACATTCCACGGCAAAAGAAATAAAACGTTATAAGTACAAAACAATTTTGTTTTTGTAAAAATATAAACGCACGCGTCAGTCGTCACGCGGTCATTACATCGAATTCGTCCTCTAAACACTTGAAACACGACACAGTTATAAAAAGAAAAAAAAATCTACGCGGAATACCACACGGCAAATTGTCGAAATCGCGTTCTACTATAAGTTTATTCTTATAATTTTACTGGAAACAGCGTACGTCAAATCCCTCTATGAATTTTTTTTTTCATAAAGTAATAATAATTAATAATAATAATAATAATAACGTCGTTTTGTTCTAAAATAGACAAAATACGAGTTTTAAATTTTCGTTTTTTTTTTTTTTCAACTATTTGTACTATTGAACGGATTTCTAATTTCTTCTGCCATATTATAAATCGAAAGAAGGCGTTCCATTATTTTTCTTCTCCCGTCAAATAGTAACGTATTCATAATTATATCGCGCATTTATTTATTGCCCCGTTGACGAATTTCTGACTTGCGCCTTTCTGATTGGAAACACATATATCGTTTATTGTAAAAAAAAAAAAAAAAAAAAAATTCCCCTTATATCTGTACCTCGGAACCAGACGAACGCAAGTCCAAAAGTAACGATTTTCAGATTATTACATTTTTGGCACGTATAATCTGTTTTCCGTCGAACCACAGCGACGGCGGAAGCAGTGTGTTAAAAATTCTCCTTTTTTTTTTCTTTTCTACTAGAGCTAAATAAAGTCGGACGTAACGTAAGCAGCGCGTTCTTACGAGTTATTTTGCACTTACGAAAAGTCAGTGTAATGCGACTCAACGTTCGTTCGGTTCTGACGTATACGCGCGACGTTTACGTATGGCGTATGCGCAGATCGCACGTAATTAATAATATCCGAGAAAATACCGAATCGAACAAATTATTTCCTCCCTCTCAAAACGGTACGGTGACAATTTTGTTTTTTTTTAACCGGATACCAGCACAGCAATCGCGGACCATCGTCGAATCTCGGAAATTTAATAATAATAATCAATCGTTTATAAACCTTTCCCCGACATCCGTCCACGCACACACACACACAATAATCGTCGTAACGATTCAAAAAATATAACCGACTGAAATATTTTTTTAACGACCGGCACAACTGGCTACATAAACTCCCCCCTATCCTCCCGTACACGATATATCCCCAGCACACTGCCGTTATATTATACATTGTGTCGTACGCATATCGCGTGTAAAATATGTGTATTGTCGATCACCGGTGGTATATTCAAAAATAAGCTCGTTAAAACATAATAACGAACGTACGGGGAGTTCCGTTGTTACGGCCACTTCGCATAACACACACACACACGGTTCGGCGGTATAATAATTAACCGACGAGTCGTTTGTGTGCACCGGCGTTTCCGTGGCGCGTTAAAAAAGTGAGACGAAAAACAGTAGTAACGCGCGGGTTATATTCGAATACGGCGGCGCCGTTTTAAGAGAGGAAATATTAAGTGTAAAAAAAAAAGCAAAATAGTGACTACGTTCGGCTTATGGAATGTCGCGAGAAGTCCCATTATGGTACACACGAGAACGACGTTTGGCGCGAGTACCACAACGTTTCTGTGGATACAGCAGAGTAAAAAAAAAAAAAAAAAAATAACGAGATTTTTGTAAAATCGTGAGATCAGTACAGTAAGAGTATGACGGCGGTGGCATCCGTTTAAACGCAGAAAATTTTTCGACAAATATTCGCAAATAATAAAAACACAACGCTCCTCCAACAATATTATTTACATAAGCAGTTTTGTATATTATATTTACGCAACGCCGCGAGTTTGTAGTCCCGTGTTATTTCATATAAACATATACACCGAAAAGTCGTCAATATTATCAATGAACGTAATAATACGTAAAAAAGAAACTGATACGATATTGTTTGTTTCAAATCATTGCCATATCGGTAAATCGATTATTTGCAGATTTAAAAATAATAATAATATAACGTCGTTACTTGTACTGAAATATGTATGTCAACTTAATTTACAGGAATTATAATATATATATATATATATATATTTTTTAGTAGAGAAGACCACCAGAAATATTTCTACTCTCCGAACATCAAAGTTATCTCCGTCTATGGTGGTGTTATATAACAAACTAGTTTGCGAAAACGGAAATCAGCGAGGACATTAAAACAGCCCGATAAACGTCGCGGAGAGTACGCGTAATGAGACGGACTTTACTCGGACGATAAACGATATTTTGTACATTTCTTACATAAAATATACGGCACCGTTAAAGTGGAAAATTGCACGATTAATTTTTTGTTTTTTCGAATCATTACGTCGAAAACACATAATCAATAACGGTAAAATAAATCGGTTGTACGAAACGTTAAGTTTTTTTGTATTTTAATAACGACATTATAAAATACACAGGGCGCGCACACATCCCTCCCACCGATAAATGGTTTAAAAATAATAAAAATTCTATTCCGATTAGTCTACCTCTACAATATAATAATTGCGCGCAATTTTTTACACCCCGAAGACGCGTTAGTTTATTGTATAATTTATGATGCCACCACAACTCGTTCAAAACAATATATTATAATATAGGCGAGAGATCGACGACCGAGTTATTTTCAGCTGTCGTTCGTTACAGTAATAATAATAATCGAATCGCCATTGGACATAATTTTTTTTTCTCTCACATTTCTCACGAGCCCGTCCGTCGCGTTGTAATTTTCAAATTACACCGACTGAGATACGGTGTTTAACGCGTAGTATCATTCCAAATAAATAATCGCAGGTGCGTTTCGCTCCGACATTTTCCAGTGGTTCGATAAACCAAATGGGTGAAAATATTACACACGTATAATAAATTCGTCCGGTATAATTTAATGACATCGTCGTTTAAAGCTTTTAAACGTTCCTCGCGTCCAGCGTATGGCGTGTAGCGCACGACAACGACACACCCGACGATAACGGTGTGACTTTTCGAATTTTTGCGAAACGCAGATGTATAGAAAATAATCGAATTATTTATAACCGTCCTGCAGGTTCTGTTCAAGCCGGACGTTTTAAAACGTCTTTTTTTTTCTCTTTTTTTTATAGGAAAACCGCCCCGAATACAATCGTACATTTTATCATTCTCACACGACTATCGTATCAACAGAAATAAATAAAATAAGCGTTTTTGTTAACTGACACGAGTATAACGAATATTTTTCTATATCCGAACGAAGAATATACACACACACACACACACACCAGCGGATGAGGGATCTGATCTCGTTATTATAATAGATTAACGCGTTATACGCGGCCAACGGTAAGTTACGAGCGGAAATGGAAACGTTTGCTTTATGCGCGACGACGGACAATAGCAACCCAACAGTCTATACCCCAGAGAATTGGACGAGATTTTTTTTTAAATTTTTTTGTTACTACAAAAACGTAAAACCGAAAAAATATTTCCGTAGAAAAAAAAAACACGTATTTCGTTCCAAACACTGTGGATGATACTTCACACTTAACACATAATAGATCAGAGGTACCCAGACCGTGGGCCGCAATAAAACGCTCTCACACGAAGAACGCCACGGGCTCAAAAAGAATTATTATTATTATTAATGTATTTGGAAAAACTTCGAAGACAATAAAATTATATAAGTTTCAACCGTAAATATTTAATGCGGAGTTCTACTGTTCAAAACACCTGACGCGCATTTCCGCTAAAGACATAAAACCAGCTGTTTCTTCAATCCTCCATACAATCTTGGTGAAGTCATCAGGATTTTCAGTCATTTTTTTTTCTTTTTAACAAATACTGTACGCTATACTATATAAAAATTATTTTTATCGAAATATCAATCGTTAATATTCTAAATTATTCATATTTCGGGCAGAAAAAAAAAAAATCGATTTAAACGGGTCACCTACTAAATTCGAAAACTGTTGCGAAGTGGATCGCACGTGTAAAAAGTTTAAAAAAAATACCTATATGATATAGAGCATTTTATATAGAAAATGTATTTTTACCAAACGTGCAAAAAACGTCTACGAAATGCCTATGTACACTCTATACACTCTCTCTCTCTCTCTCTCTCTCTACCGGCAGATTCGACACTATTATTATTGTCATTAGTACATAGTGTTTCCCCGCGGTGTACGTGCGTATATTACGTCCCTTTTTGAACAGCCGAATGGCATTGTGAAATAAATAGATGAGAAAAAAAAACGAAAACGAGACGATAAATATTAATAAAATACGACGGCGGGCAGTGCAAAAAAAAAAAACGCTCCCGGGCACGGTGCACACGAATGGCTGTGGCTGGTGGTGGTGGTTCCGACACGCGGAGGAGTTTTTAAACGTCGTCGTAACGACGTTTCCGAAACGGCCGGGTCGAATGAAAATGGCTTTTATATATAAACGATGCACGGAGACTAATGGTCCGAAATGATATGATAAAAATATAGTATATTGCCGCGATTTATTATTATTATTTTCGCGAAGCCATCATAATGTATAGTTTCCGACGTGTATATATTGTACATTTGAATGAGAAATAAATGCGTATATAATAATAATAATACGAATCGCAGGCTATTATAGTAACACACACATTACACAATTTTTATTATTATTGACATGTCGCGTAAAATATTGGTAATAAGAATCGGAGAAAATAATACACGAATGAATACCAGCCGATTCGGTAAAGAGTTTTCATCGAACGCTTTTTTTCTTGTGCGCGATTCTATATAAAACGGTGCAGTTAACCTATTTACGTGTACATTTTTATGAGAAAAAAAGTATATATATATATTGAAATATGGATTTTCAAAATTCAATAATTCGTTTTTTTATTTATTAACAGTAGTATTGCTCGCGTCGCGTTCGATTTACGAGCTCGTGTGCGTTTATATTATGCGATCGCGCGTATTATACGACGACTTAATCAAATATTCGCCCGATTTTATTACCACACACTGGCAGCAGTATCACAATATACTATTGCGTATACTCGAGAAAAACTTATTATATTTACGCGCATTGTGAGCGTGTGTGTCATATAACGCGCGATATTTGAAAAAAAAAAAAAATATATATATATGGCGTACGAGTGCGTTTCAATATTATAAGAGAGGGAGAGAAAAAAAAATTCTAGAATAATAATGAAAAATTTTCTCTCTCTCACTCTCTACATAATATTACATCGAACAGTTTACATATAATATAAAGGACACGTTTGCGACGTGCTTAAAAAAAAGTACTATCTATCCCAGTGCGCTCCGTCGCCCGTCAAAAAAAAAAAAAAAACAGGAAAAAAAATGCCATCTCTCATGACTACGATTGACGAATAAAACTTCGAAGACTTTTTAAAACTATTATTTCGTCGTTGTTCTGACGTTGTGGACACTGTCGGCCCCCGCGCGTCGTCGTCGTACGCTTTTCACTTGGCGTTTTTTTTTTCTAAATACGTTTTCTCTCTTTTTGTACGGCTCCTAAGAGTCGTACCGCGCGATGTTAAACAGCCCATCACAAACACTACTCGAGAATCATCGGACTATCAAAATAAATAATTTTTCAAATCCGACCGGTATAGTTTCCAGATATTAGCGCGTTCGAACCAGAAAAAAAAAACAAGCGAACAAACAAACTCTTCAGCTTCATTATATTAAATATATATGTACATATATTTAAAATAATCGTTTAAAAAAAAAAAAAAAAAAACGAATATACGATAATATAAATTAAAGTTATCTGTACAAATCTGCAGCAGTGGCGGAAGTATTAAAATATATTCGGGAATTTTTAATGAGGACAACAACAACAACAACAACAACAATAATAATAATAATAATAATAATAATAATAATAATAATAATAATAATAATAATAATAATAATAATAATAACAATAATAATAAGAGAGTTTGTGTTGTTGCGTATGTTTTTTTTCTTCTTCTTCTTCTAATTGTACGTTTTACTGCAATATTAGTAAATAGAACAAATTACAACGCGCGTATTTACATTTTTTTTTTTTTTTTTTTTTTATAAATCTTCTAAATCTGATTAACGTTTTCGTTTCGTTACGTCGCGCGTTTAATCCTGCTCCGCCGCCGTAAGCTCATCAATTATGTTTCCTTTCGGGGGGGGGGAAGGAGGAGGCTTAAATCAATAGGGAGAATATTATAATATTCCCGGGCAGCGGCAAATATTTAAAATAATGCCCGTCCTGTTTAGTTAATCCTTCGCCCGTGTCCCCTATTATAATATTATAATACACACGAAATATTACACGCGCGCGTTTCGTATACGCAATAATAATAATAATAAGCCTCCTCGTCCGCGTGTTTTGATTATAATAATAACGCCGTAGAGTAAATACACACACAGTACTCGTATACAGTTAAGCCAATCGCATTTATTATCATTTTTTGTGTTTTTTTTTTTTAAAAATAATTTTTTTTTTTTTCAAATATTTCTCCCCTACGTTATTAAAACGAGCTTAACAGTACACCGGGTCGCGTAATACGCGGGGCTGCAGATATCCCGGAAAGCAAAACGACGTCCCTCCCAACGATGATTTCGCCAATAACTATATAATTATTCGAACACGTAATAATATGTACAAAACGACATTTTTACTGTAGACACACACACACACACACACAGTTTGTATAATAGTTTAATCCTCGAGTTCGAATAACCGACACTCGTAGAGAAACGAAATTCGCGAACTGTCGATAATTTCTTTTTCGCCGAGAGAAAAAAAAAAACAAACAAAAAACAACGCGTTGAATAAAACAAGTGGAGAGGAGTCCGCCGTATAGAGTTATTCGTTTTCAACGTCGCCGGTGAGTACTACACAATATTCAAAATGTTCAAATTTCGTTCGCACGGCATTATTCGAAAGCCGCATATATTGTTAGTTGCGTAAAACGTGTAAAACTGTAACACATATTATTACGCGAATCAATAGAATACGAGATAATATTCTATTGTATATATTATTATTATTCGACTATTATAACGTGCAGTTATTTATTTTATGAATTAATCATTAACTAAATCGGTGTACTCCTCAAACCTATCGAGCGTACTGTTTATAGTCGTTTAAAAATAAATAAATAAATAAATAATTTGAAATTTAAATCCCATAAACGTTTTTTTTTTTTTTTTCGAAGTTCTGTTCGACCTAAGAAATCCGTGTTCGTCGCCATAATTATTATGCGAATATATTATATTAAGCGCGTAAAAGAGAACAAAAAAAAAAAAAAAAAAACCAATAGCGGTGCCGTAGTCGAGTAATATCGAGAATTCGCGTAGAATATTTAAAGAACATAATTTATTACTGGCTCTTATATCATATATATGTATATATAAAATATATCGAATCTCGCTTCGCGCTGGACGTTTACATATATATAACAACTGCGTGAACGAAATGATAATTAACGTTTTTACGCTGTAAGCAGAGATGAAAAAATTACGTTTTGATTCGACGACGACGGAAAGTCCGCGTCGTAACAACACACAGTAATATATATTATATATAATAAATACGATACCAGAAAATAATATTAAAAAAAGAAAATTCCGCCGCTCAGGCGAGCGAAGTAAAATGTATTTATTTACACGCGAGATTATTAATAGTTATATCGTTCGGCGCATTGACGAGGTACCACCGACTCTATTATATGAAACGACGCGTACTCGTCGTATGCCGTTTTCGAAAATT
Source organism: Chaetogeoica ovagalla (assembly GCA_032441825.1). NCBI lineage: Eukaryota > Metazoa > Arthropoda > Insecta > Hemiptera > Aphididae > Chaetogeoica > Chaetogeoica ovagalla. The sequence continues at coordinate 972,545 of CM063726.1, forward strand.
AAAATCGCGTATATTGAAAAGTAAAACTCCTTGAGCTCGAGAACACGCCGGACGGATTAGGAACGTTATATTTATATTCGTATATATATATATATATATAAAAAAGAAAAAAATAACCGCGCGCAACAATCGATAATAATAATTTATCGTAACCGAATGGCGGCGTATAGGGGAAAATAAAATGGACGAAACGGAGCTAAGGAGCTGAATACCTTTGTATGGGCGATTTAACGCGCGCGGCGTCGCGAAATAAGAGTTCGGCGGCGTATATTCAATTTTTTTTTCTCTCATACCGTTTCCCCTCATCCGGAATTGTGAAGGGATAGGCCTGTATTTTTTTTTTTTTTTTTTTTTTGCACGACGAGAAGAGATTAAAAACGCTACGCGTGGAAATAAATAAATCCCGTGCGGTACACGGTTCTGACTGCGCGACGGATTTACGCGTTTTAATATTAAATATTTTTTTTTTTTCAAAACCCTTTATAACGGTCCCTATTACGTATATTTTATATAATATATTATTATATATAATTCTATAACGATATTTGTCTTCGACAGTGTATATATATATAGGTTAGAATTATTATTACATAAAATACTGTAGCAGCAGCGGGATTTATAATACAACCCCGATTTCTATTTCTTCTTTATTTTTTATTTTTTCATGAGAACGACAACGAATAACGCTTTATTATTAGGAATAACACCAGCTACTTATATTATACTTTACAGGCCTTAATTCAGTGAGACCCGAATCGGATAATAGGATATAACGAATGGGCTCCGTGAATTAAATGTGGTTTAAGAATTGAAAATTAAATACGAAATTCAGTTTTATACAGTAATATTTTTTTTTTATAATTTCGTATTTACATTAAATTACAAATAACTTGTCAGTTGACTTTAACGTGCTTCACACTTTGAGTTTTTAACACTGCGAGACGTCCAAGACGTTGTGTTATGAATAAACTCGTTAAATCGTCGATTTAAAGAAACTCCATTGAGGGCGCGAACGAGATTTGTTCAAAGGAATTTTTGACGATCCGATTGTAGCCGAAACCCGGAAAAGAGACGTTCTGAAAAATGATACTAATCGTTCGAAAAAAAAAAAAAGTTTAAAAACTAACTACAATCGTAAATTAAAATTAATAAGATTTCTCATACTGTGTATAAACATTTTTTTGTTGTTTTTTTTTTAAGAATAGTAGAATAAGGAGTAAAATTAAAAGATTAAACAAAATAAACACGTGGTTTTTTTAAAGCAGTATGATAATCCAAATAAATCTTAAGAAAATGTATTTAGCTTTTGGTCAGTAGGAAGAAATCCTTAGAATAAACCCTGATGATTTTTGTATACGAATCGGATTTTATTATTTATTTTTTCCCTATATACGATATATACAAATATAAAGGTACCCGTTGGCGTGGAAAAGGGTTTTTTCTTGGGAGGAGAAGGCAATTCATCTTGAATACAATTCAGGAGGACATGGAGTAGGTATGAGAACAACTGAATAACAAATACGAAATACAATTAATTAATTAATTATTAAGGGACTATGTGCGTAGTAATAATATATGAATTGGAATAAATGTAAATCAAATCATTCACGCAAATAGACACTTATAGGAAAAGTTGAAAGTTCTCTTTATTCATTCATTCCGTTTATTTGATTTCCGGTTATTTCCTAGTTCGTTACGCGATAAAATGAATAGTGCGAACAATGCGAGGTCGCGAGTGGCATTAACACATTTAAATGCTGTGTATATGCCTGTGCTCAAGTTTTTATTGAAGTCTAAAGAGCGAATGAAATGTGTAATCCGTAATTACACCGCGTATAGCGCATAGGATAATTGATAACTTTTATTTCCAATCGGTTTATAGTGAAACATTTTTTTTTTTTTTTGATAAGAGTATATAGTCTCATAATAATCAGTAGACGGCGGAGGTACATCGAAACAAAAATAATGATTCGCTCCTATCAGAAAATTTTGTCGTCACGCGCACCACCGTCCGTTGCTAAATGTACCAATAAATATCCTAACAAAAACAGGCATATGAACATCGCGTATTTCCGTTCGAAATAACAGAAATTTTTCACACGGGCCAATGTACAGAGACAATGTGACCGAAAAAAATCGCTTGGAATTACAAACATTTCGCTATTCATTGCATCTGACTAAAGCCTTTACGAACCCGAAAACAAAACTCCGGCCCATTGCAGACGTCGTGTACTCGCCTATATGCGATCCGCAGGAACGTATTTGAAAAAAAAAAAGAAAACGCGAATAAAAACGGCTACTTAAGGGCCGCGTAACGCGCAGATTTCCCCAATCGAAACTAAATTCGATTTTTTTCAACGTAATACAAACGCACGAGGAACAAACGCCGAAAAACGGACGTATTCTATTTTGTAAATGATAAAATCTAACAGTTCACAATACCGTGTGTACGCGTATAAAGGTAATGTAATATAATGAATTGTTAAATTAAAAATTCGATTACTCCGCGCGGTCGGTACGTGTACAATTAGTATATAAAATGTGTAATTAGTGTAATTGAATATTCGTTGGCCTCATAATATTATGTTTTCGAAAGTACGGGCCGCATACGTGTGCGCATTAAAAGCGAATTATTTTGCAAATTAATCACACGTTTGCGGAAATAAATAATCGGTTGGTTTTTTGTTTTGTGTTTACCAAATGGCGCCGCTGTGTGAAACACGTCCATATAGGTACACATTATACACAATTTCTCGTTCGTTAACGCGTGTGAAGAAAAAAAAAACCAAAACAAATACATTTAATTAAAATATACGCGGTGAACGAGTAGAAAAATTTCCTTTATGAAATACGAAAAAAAAAGCAAAAAAAAAAAAACGAAAGACTCGTTTCCGTTTGTATACACTGCAGATTAAATTATATAACAAATACACCTAATATATATAATATTATGACATACAACTCGCGATCCGACATTATTTAAAGGCCAAATTTAAGAACGAATTCGTTTTTTTTTTTTTTATAAACGACTTTCAACGGCAGTAACATTTGTGTACACACAAAACTAAAAATTAAAAAAAAAGAATCCAATTGTTCGGTTTCGATAGAGTCAAATCGGTAATATTATATATATAAATATAATTTTTTTGTTCATTATTAAATTCGCATTTTTCCCCACGAAACATAATAATATATGCGACGACGTTTGTGGTTTGTTTTTTTTTTTTTTTTTTTTGATAAATTTAAATCGAAGGTTTTAACTTCTTTTTGACTATTAGACGAGATTGCCAGCAGTGTACAACGAAACAAAATTATCTCCGAAAAACGAATCTAATTTAAAGTTTAGCGTACAAAATTTTTTTTTTTCAGCTACTGCAATATCCCGCAACAGTATAATTATAAGTATATTACAATAGTATACGTTTCCATTATTATAGAGTTTCAGAATTTAATACGAAAAAAAAACAAGACGAATTACATAAAAATACTAATTTAAAAACCGTATTATGTAGAAATTATGTAATAATAATAATAATAATAAATTTAGCATACGCGTAGTGTACGACTGATCGCTCGGTCAACGTCAAACTAAACACTCGCGTATACCGACATAGCGTGTAAATCGACCGCGATAAAACAGGAAACGAAAGTAGTCACCAGATAGCACTACGACAAAAAGTAAAAAAAGAGTGAGGGCTGCGCAGAAATTCACGTATAAATAGCGGTCCGAAACCGGCGGATCGCTCAGTCTAGCCGCGACGGGCAAACGCTAACAACGTTGTTCGCTGGAGTTGTACGCAGTGAGTGGCGAATGAAGTAAGAACAGCCACTATAGTCAGTAGGTTGAAGCGTCTAAAAATGTACGTTTACGCTAATGGATAAAACAAAAATGTTAAACCCCCCTCCCGCACGGATGTAACCAAATACCCGCCTGTGAAACACAGACATTTTCTTTTTCTTCGAGTTGTCCTTATATTTTCCGCGGAGGAGATGATAATGCTGGAAATCACAAATCGCATCGGGGGACTAGGACAAGAAACACGTAGCACACTCGGAATTGACACCACGTTTTAAATCATACGCGCCATTCGTATAAAAACCAATTAATTAAAAAATACGGGGTTTTACAAAATTTCAAATAAACGGAATCGTAATATGAAATATTATTTTATTACACGCGTGTGTGCACAGGTGCAAAAAGATATGATGCGCAAATAAACACAGATAACCATTTTAAAAAAACAATTTTTTTTTTTCTGTTTTAAAATCATTTTGCTTTTTTCAAACTTATCGACCTCGACGTTCCCATCGGGCATATTTAATACGAGCAGAACAAGTGTGATCGAAAAAGATCTGCCGCTAATTTCGAAAACGGAATTCAGATACATACGAATTTTCATTACAATTCCGCGCTCTACACGTAAACGTCCGCACCACGACGCGCGCGCGTTTCATAGAACGACGACTGGCAACGAGGTCACTCACTTTTTCCCGTTATCACCGGCGGTCGCGATAACGCCGAGGAATCGACTACACACGCACTGTTCTCGTTCAACAGTTGATTCGAGAAAAGGGGAATGTTAGTGTTCTCGTTTTTTCGAAAAAAAAGAATATAAATTCTGCAGGCGATCGAAACGAAATCGTTCGGAAATTAAAATTCGCGAAAACTTATACACCTCGGCCGAAAATGGACAGATTGATAGTGTCGAAAATACACGAAAGGTGGTTGCCGACGACCATTCATTGTGCGAAGTTGATGCGTACGGTGGACGGCAACGAGAAGCTCGTCATGGCCGTTTCGAAGAACAACGTCATCACTGTGGAGTCGAAAATCGTGAACGACCGAACTGACACTTTTATCAAGAAATATAATTTTGCAAAAATACCCAGTGAGTCTACGATAACACATCCGTTTCATACCGTTATCGATTCGATTGTTGTTTCTACAGGTGCCGCAGACGTTCAATCCATTCACTGTGTAAACAAATCCAGTGCGTATGACGATTTCATTTTCGGAATAACTTATTTATTAACAACAGTACGTACTTTGTAAAATCTCAATAAGTCGCACGTCTACAAAGTAAATTGACTAGTCAATTTCTTTTCCTACACACGCATCGAGCGAACAAACTCGATAGTACTCCACTTTCGTTCGATACGATTTTCAAATAATAACGCTTTTTTATAACACGTTTACACGTATCGAATTTCAAATCTCGATATTAGCCGTCTTCTTCTCCATCGCCTCTATCCCAAATATTTAGGGTCACCCATAAGTCTCGATATTAGTGTAAATACATAATTTATTTATATGCGTTAAGAGTCGATGACGTTTTAAATTATATTTTATTAAGTGTACTCGTGCTACAGTGAGAAAATGACGAATCATACGTATGGATGATGACAAAATTAATATGGTAACCGCATCTCTTTCATCTCGCCCAAAACGGTTAACTTGTCTTAAATGAAAATCGGTCAGTCATCGTCTGGTCATCTTTTTTTGTTCGACCTCAGTGTAGATTTATATCTATTTTCGTATTAATTAATGTGAAAAATTTGTTGGTAGGTTGTAGAAGAGGTCAAGTATGATACAAACCATTTCAACGTTTACTCAGGATTTCCTGGTTCATCGCTAGAAGCAATAATGGAAAATTGTGAAACGATTAAACTGGATTTTATTCCAATTCAATTGGACCATGCCATTTATATACGTGAAACGCATAAAAATGTAAAATTTAACATTTTTTCTTTATTTTTATTCTACTGTTACGTTTAAAAAATTATAATTTTTCTGTTATACGCAACTATATCAAACTAATTTTTTTTGTCACATGTCTAATTTAAAAAATTGTCATTGTAATTAATTTTAATAACTTGATTAATACAATATTTAGGGTATGTGGTTATTATCGGGATATGATAACAGAATACACGCTTACAAGAGTGATGAAAGGCAAATTTGTGAAGAAAAAATAGAAGAATATTTTATAGAATTTAAAGGCACGAACGATGAGGTTTCCGTAATGTTTGATACCAAATCATTCAGTGATTATAAAAAGTACCTACATTTTATTTTAAATGAGGCCCAAGAGGAGGAATTAAATTCAATAATTATTTTCTTGTTGTGTTTTCAGAAGAATATCGTTTTATGGCACTATTTCGGGATTTTTAATGTTCGCAATTGTTGACTCGGAAAAAAATCAGATTCTTTATTCATTCACAGAATTTTTTCTAACATCAGTATCAATTGTAAAATTGTTTAACATACACAATAGAACAGCTGAAAATCAAAATATTTTCTCAGGTTGTTTTTCTTTGTATATACACTTTTAAAATATTCAGTTTTTAATATTAATATAAATATGTAGCAGCAGTCAATGATGTTTCCGTATCGGATGTTCACACTATAAACGAAAAAGAACCAATATGTTTTCTTGTAGGGAGTGTAGTCGAATGTGCTGTTGTATATATGCAAGTACTGATAACTTACACATATATAAAAAAAATTAAGTTTTATTATAATTTATGTAATATATCTGTTATATAATTTTTTTTTTTAGGAATGTGTTGGAAGACAATTTTAAAAATGTAATCGTTTTGAAAGATAGTGGCCAATATGGCGGAATTATGTCCTGTCTAATTGCAGACATAAATTTTGATTCCAAAAATGAAATACTCATTGGAACAGACGGAGAAGTAATACACAAAAAATATATTAAAAATATTTTTATAAATAAATTCTAGTCTTTTTTTTCTTTCTTTTAGTACATTTTAAGTTATGTATACAAAAACAACAAATGGGTAAAACAACTGCCATACGACATGAAAGATCCTGTGTTTACAATTAATTATTTAGATATAACTGGCGAAGGAGTGAATGACTTAGTTGTACTGAATAAAAGAGGTGTACATATTTTAAAAGTAAGTTACTTATTACTTATATCCTTAATTTTTTTTCAAATAACAAACAATTTTATTAATGAAATTTGAACTTGAGTTTTAATATTTAGTATTTACCAATATTGTAATAAAAGCATAATAATAGATTTATTATTTTTCTTTATTTTAATTTTAAGAACTAAACCAATTTCTAAATATTATTATTACTATTAATTTAAACATTACATAATTGTACTTTTGTTGCAGCACGATCCTCGGGATATAATCAAAATACTAAAAAATCGTCTGAAGCCATAGGAATTGAAAGAAAAATAAAGCTAAAATGTTATTGTTTAAAATAAATACGTAAATATGTGATTAAAAAGAAAAAAAATCTAATAAAAATTGATGTAAACTTTTTATATACTTATATATAGAATAAATGTTATTAAAAATAGATATCATTTTTCAGTCTAAAAATCTATATGAATAAAAATATTCCATTGCTATAATTTTCCATTCTAATTTAAATAATATTTTATAAAAAAAAATTTGATAGAATTCATGTTGTTCTTTGATCGAAATTAATAAATATTATACAAATACAATGAAAACCAACATAAATTTAAATCACAGGAGAAAGTGTAGAGCCATTAATATAGAGGAAAACATAAAACACATAGCATTGGAATTAACTACTGATGAAGCATTAAATTTCACACTTAATAAGTAAGTAAAACTAATGATAATCAAAGCAAATAATTTTAAAAAAAATCTGATATCCAATTACAGTAGAGTTTTACATCATAGGTGCAAATAGGGTGATGATTGAGGGAGGAGGCTAAGCCCCTCTAATAAGAATTAAGCTACCCTGGATTTATTATCGTATTAATATAATTTTTGTAAAGAAAAAAAATTCCAGTAGCGAGACTACTGTATTTCAACAATGTCATTTTTTCATTTTATGCACATAAAAATGAATTGAAAAACATGCACATTAATCAATATTACACTTTTATCGATAAAATTTCTGATAAACTAAAATTTGTTTTTTACATATTGTAAAATAGGGTGCAAAACATTTCTTTTCAAGAAACATAAATAAGACTTTAATGTTTATAACTGTATTATACAGAAATTATAAAATTTCTAAAGTAATTTTCATATTTCTATTCGGTCAGTTTTGTAAATACTAAATTCGGTAGATCACCAATAGCTGAAACAAAAAAATGATAAAGCAGTCATTTTTAATTAATTTTAATTTAATGGAATACCACCAATTAGAATAACCATTGCTTACTACTTTAATGGACAGAAAATATATTTGCGCATGATTTCAGGACAATTAAATTGACACCTGTTCAATGGTTACCAGTACTTAACAATATTGCCCCGCTCGCTCTTGTCGCAAACCATCGATTCTAAAATTGCGAAGAAACGTAATTTTGATTCCTGTCTTTACCTATGCATTCATATGGCATCACTCTCTCAAGCGCATAAAGACAAATCACTTGGCGAGGAGATTGGGTAGCATGACAGCTGGATCCACAAAACTACTACAAAGTCGGCAGTTATCAAATCTCAGGATACCACTTACCATGCAAGAATTGAGCCACCCTTAATCGAATCCGGACAGGTCAAATCGTAAATTCAACGGAACACTCGAGGACTTTATAAACGTAACCCCCAAGCGGAATCGAATGGATACAGAATCTAGATATCAACCTATGATTATGACTATCATGTGCTATTTACAATTTTTAATCCGTACTCTAATATCTTTACTGTTCAAGTTTAAATATGTATTAAATTTTATTTTCTAATTTTGCTAGTCATATGAATAAATAAATCAATAAATAAACAGAAAATATAAACATACAATCATATATGCATATGTATTTTTATCTATGAACTAAAAATAATTGTCTAGTTATCCGAGGACATGTTAGATGTTATCAATATCGTAACTTATTTGCATTCAATGTACTAATCAAAAACGACTTGTTCATTTTTTAATGTCTGAATAATAATAATAATATTAATACTTTAATTTTCTTTAAGTTATTATTTTTCTGTATTTATGTAATTAAATCATAGAAAACAGTTGATTATCTTAGGACTTGGAATATCATAAGTTTTATAAAGTTGTTTGACCATTGATTAAATACTAAAATATTAATTAAAAATTCCTACAAATATATTAAATACATATCGATATGTATTTAATATACACATCGATCATACTTGTTCGTGAACTCATGAGTATGATCATACGTAACACACTAACAGACATTATTCCTATAACAGTAATAAGAAATTTTGATGTACATACTCTATCCACTGAAAGAACGCAACTCGCTCGCACATGGCAATAAACCAGCTCCGCTGTCACAAAGAATACGCGACAACTGGAGGTGGAACGTGACGAATTTATTGCATGTTATAAATTGTATTGATTCGTGTTATCTTTAACATTTAATATGAAATACAGTTTATATTTATAAAGAAATAGAAATATTATTTGAATTAATTTTTTTTCGTTGTTTTATTACAAAACGCGTATTTTATATTTCAGTACTGCTATAACAGTAATAAAAAAAGTACGTTCCTATAAGAGGTTGATGCAATCCCATAATAGAAATTCCTATATGAAAATTCATAAAAATGCTAAGTATCCATCAATGTGTTGTTAATAATAAGTTAGAAATTGTACTAGGCAGTTTTTTTAAAAATATTACCTTTAAATTAACTATAATAACAAATACACTATGTACATACATAATATATATATATATTTGTTTTTAACGCACCGATATAATAATTTAGTTTTAAATAAATGTGTAACATATATGTAGTACGTAGAATGTAGATAGCTACTGTATCTAAGTATAAACACGAATGAATAAAACATTTATAATAAAAAAATATCAATGAGCACCATTAAGTGAAATAACTATTGAACAAATGTAAGCAATAACAATTAATAAAATGAATAGTTTATAGCACCACATAGATTTTCTAGACTAAAAGTATATTGAACTAATAAAAACAACAAAGTAAATAAAAACTCTACATTTAATGATTTAAAAATTATTAATATTTTCAATTAAATATAAAATAGTCTTTAACGCCATTCTTCATTACATTTTTTGTCTTAATTACAAAATGAATGGAACAATTGCGTATCTTTCTTTTGGGTACATTTTGAATTTCGATTGATACCACCAATGATTGAGCATTGCGCACTCGCACTGATTGGTCAATACCCAAAAGAAGACGTACGGCCAAATCTGACTTCCCCAGAGCATAATGTATATGGCCATATACATGAGCAACTCACAGAACATGTGCGGACAAGATATTTTGTCAAACAGCCCACCGATTGGAATTTTGTGTTCGTACGTAATGACTTTTCCTTCTTTGTTCGTCCTCAGGTTGACCAAATGTACGTTGGTCAAATACTGTTGTTGGAAAGCCCAAAGGAAAACAATAATTCCGACGGTCAATCTCACGTTGATATCATTGACTGTGAAATAAGGTGAATGGTCGACAGAAAGTGCAGTAAACGGTAATGGGGCTTCGGCTAAAATGGCCGTTATACAACCGAAATAATGCAAGTAACCGACAACGTAATGCGAGATATTAATATTTGAATTTGAAAAAATGCTCAAATAATGAGTTTCATAAAAACGTTTCCAACATTGAATCAACATACAGAACATGGCAACTGTGGCAGAAGTCGCATTGTACGAAGCCCGTCGATTCTCCAGTGCCACTGTGTCCAGAAAACGCGTTACGAATTCAGGAATGGCCGTTCTGAATACAAAAGCCAACAATATCAACATAAATCCGAGGGTTGACCAAAGGGCGGCGAACACGTAAAAATGTTTGAACCATTTCTTCGGCACTTCCAGGTAGTTGATCAAAAAGTGTTTTTTTTCGCTAGAAAATTTACCGTACCTGAACGTTTGCTTTAAACACACCGGCAGTTTAGACTCGATCGAATTAATCAAAACACTTGTAACGAAAAGCGAAAAAGCCATAATGGCGAAAATAACTTTCAAAACAGAAACGTCCATTTTGGTCGGCCGATCGAACACACACTAGTAGTCACTGCGAACAGAACGGCCGCCAACGGACCGCGGAGAAGAGAAACTCGATATAACTGTTGCGTATACAGTTATTTTACATTTTACAGTTATATTATTTGAAAGTGTTCATTATTTTTTTTTATAAGTGGGACGATTTGTGTTTGATATATACTTATCACCTGTTTTCTGCTTCTCCGAGTGTATTGTGCGCACGTGTTTCTCGATCGTCGAAATCAAATCAGTTCACGTCGACTCCAACGAAATCCGCCGTCGACGATTTAACGCTCGCGCGCACAATAACTGTGTGAAAAAAAAAATAATAAAAAACCAAAAATGATTTAACCGATTGAATTCGAAAACGAAGAGAAGTGCAAAACCGTATTTATCAATTACCACTAGAGCGGAGTTTTTTGATTTGAAACACTTTTCACTGATAACAGTTAATAGTGATAAGTACACAAACCAAAAAATTGATAACAACAATAATTGCCAAAAACAAAAACAAAACCACCGAGACGCCGGTGGTAAACGGTATAAATTCGATCGACTTCGAACGCGTTCTACAGTTAATGTATACACGGACAATTATTAATATCGCGTTGTATTTTCATTCGAATGATTTTTGTTTTCATCGCGATTGATTTCGTTCTTTTACGCTACTGGTCACTGGAAACCATTATTATTTTCCGGAACGTTCATAATAATATTGTCCATTTGGAATTCGTTCCGATATTACAGGTAAACTATTAACGTTTCGTCCAAATTACCACATTGTATTGACACGCTATAAGTAGAATTTGCCACGCGCAGCGTACGGTTACCATCAGTTATTCATCCAAGAGTGCATGTTCGTTTTGAGCTGTTAAAAATTTTCGTACTCTCACTTTTTCGTTATGTGGGCGAGAACGTGCTCTTTTTTTCTATTTTATAGTTAATCGCGAAAATTCTGGAAATGACGCACACGTCGGAATAATACTATAATACAAATGTATATATTTTAATCGACGTTTCTCTCTACGAATTTTCTACGGCATAATATATCAGGGGCGCCATTTGGCAGTGTGTGCAACGGCACCACTAACTCTAAAGAAATGTTAACAATTGGCCCGTTCATTAATACTCCAATGCGCCGTTGTAATACATTACGTTTTCGTATGTAACATAAACAATAGTATAATATGTTTTTGCAAGTCTTTGTTTGTTTTTGGTTTTTATCGGCTCTCTTATCGAACGTATTACGGCGCGTAGGGGTCGATTTACGTGTGTGTTGGCGCGGTACACGCTGTACTCGTCGGTGCGCCTCCATAGATTAACCATCTATCGTTAATCTGTGGTGCCTCCACACATTGAAATCCGTAGACAATATAAATTTTAAAATAATTAATAATTAGATATTGTGTACTAACGGTGTTTAATTATGGAATTAAAGTGTATTTCATCAAACCTTATTTGCCTTTTTTTTTCAGTGAAATGACTCTAACTGGTCGCTTTATTTGCTCATAAGCTTTTAATTCTTTGAATTGTTAGCTATTTAAAAGTTGCATTAGTCGCCATGAGTAAAGTCAATTAGAATTCTAAAACGGAAAAAAAGAATACTTACATAGGTTTGCATAGGTTACCGACATTTATATAAATATTTTTTTTAACGGCCCGGTGAAATGTCAAAATTGGTCTGCCTAAAAGTTCGCGCGCTCGGAAAAAAAACTGAAACGAAAAGGTCCATTTCCACGCCCCCCCCCCCCCTACTTGGGAAATTTCAAATTCTGACAGCGCACATCGTTTGTGCCCGAAGGTCCCATACGTTTGTGTTAAATTCCTTAAGCACATTTATTAATAGTATATGGTCCCCTTCAGGGGCGTATACAAGGGGGGGGGTGATGGGGCGATCGCCCCCCCCCTAGATACTTGTGTATGTACCTATATCTACTGACAACTAAAATTAATCGAACTAAAACTAAAATGTCATAAAACATTTTTTTATTTAAAACTTATTATTTTTATATAATTTTTCGATAATTCTAAGTTGGCAACAGATTCGACGGGCCCTTTTTTCTATTCGCCCCCCCCCCTAAGGGATGAAGTAAATACGCCCCTGGTCCCCTTTGATTATCATAGGAAGAGGGCCAGCACAAACGTGGGACTTTCGAGCACAAACGATGTGCGTTGTCAGAATTTGAAATTTCCCAAGGAAATGGATCTCTGAAATGACGCCCCTGTATAATTATATGTATTATATAATATACGTCATGTTTAACTTTGTACTCGGTTTTATGACAACTGATGAAAGTTTGTTAAGCAAAAATTCGAAGCAATGATAAATACTAAAACTTATATTTTAATAATTCTTAATCTTTAAGTATATAAAACGTTTAATAAATATTCGCTATGAAAGTAGATTTTTCTTATTACCTTTTTACGGCATTATATTATGTACTCATTTCTTAAAGGCACGATCTGGTAATCCTACGCACGCTTTAAAATTAAATAAACGATTTTTCACTGTCGATAGAAACGACTGTTTCGTTAAAAATCTTAATTGCGCAATTTTTTTTTTCGCCAACAACAGTGCTGTTTCTATCGTTTATAATATAAGTACCTAATATTTCGCAATTAATATTGTAATAATGACTTTTAAATTCTCTCACCTCATTACCCTGATCATGGGTTATGAGCTAAATAAATATCTTATTTTGTCGCATTTTCCTCTGTTTAATATAGTGTACTTCAAACCAGGGGCGTATTTACTTCATCCCTTAGGGGGGGGGCAAATAGAAAAACGGCCCATCGAATCTGTTGCCAACTTAGAATTATCGAAAAATTATATAAATATAATAAGTTTTAAATAAAAAAAAGTTTTATGACCTTTTAGTTTTAGTTCGATTAATTTTAGTTGTCAGTAAATATAGGTACATACACAAGTATCTAGGGGGGGCGATCGCCTCATCGCCCCCCCTTGTATACGCCCCTGCTTCAAACTGTTCATCGTTTTATTAAATACTGTATACCGAACACCGCGATTACAACGGCTTATCAATATATTATTATCATAACGGACTTTAACCGTTTTTTAACGCAAAATTATTATCGAATTATTTGTTCCAGCGTCGTTAAAATATTTCCAATTGTTTTATTATTATTTTCATTATTATTATTATTATTATTATTATTATTATTATTATTATTATTATTATTCGCCGTAAAAATTGTATAGTTTAAACATAATACGTTATATATATATATATATACTCGTATAATGTATTAATCACGTTTTTAAACGAATAATTAATTGAGTATTGTATAAAACGACAATTTCTGTATCAGTGTAATGTAGAAAAAAACTCGGTGTAGATTATAGAAGAATTTTCGAATTTTACTGAGAAAAGCGATTTTTTTTTCCAAAAATTTTCGCCACATTTAATTGATAATTTTACGTTTTTATTTAAAAATAGAAACTAATTTCTTGAAGAACAGTAATAGAAAAACCGTCAGAGTTGTTAATAAGTGCAATCGCGATATTCATATGGGTAATAAATTACGATTAGCGTAAATAGTACCCCAGGGTGGCAACGAAATTTCGAAATACGTTTTTGTCGCATTTGTAAGTTTCAAAAACAAAAAATATGCCTCCTACGTTTGTTAGGATATATTAATATTATAAGTAGTCGGATTTTATGTTCGTATCTTATTTGGTATTTACAGTAATGTTATTAGAGTAAAATAATCGTTTTTTTTTCTATATCGTTAGAAACGGAATGAGGAATTCTAAAAACCAGGCGATTGCGTTGGACGAAATTTCGTAATAATTTTCAGGTATTTTACGTTTTCTACTACGGAAACGGTTGTGAACACGTCGTCCGTTTGTTCGTCAATATTAAACTCGACAATTTTCGATACTTCAATCAACACATCCGTGCGGTACGATAGAATATTACATTTTAATTTCCTTTATGACATTATTAAATATTTCCACTTTCCTCATACGCGCCTTTATCGTAAATCGAATATATTGTTTGTTAATTATCGTACGAACAGATTACTCGTGTGTCATTATCGTATTCAGTAAAAATTGAAACGCCCGTTGGATCCGTGTGATGAACATGTAATTTTGCCTAAAACACGCGCATGAAATCGCGCAATATTATTTAATCGCGATAAAAGAAAATAATAATAATAATAACGTAATTTCAAGATAAATTTTTATTTAAAAATCATTCAGATTTTTTTTCTCTCGAATTGTGTTAACAGTATATATATATATATATATATATATATAATATAAATCAAAACGTCGACTTAATTCTGGGTAGGTATTACCGTCTATATTATGTCCGTCTAATCACAAATATTATTATGTAAATTTTGATAATATCTAGTTTGCTACCGATTTAATATACCACCCAAGTAAGCCTATCCGTCGTATCACTCGTGTAAGATTATTAAAACTGAATATTTATTGTTGATTTTTTTTTTTTTTTTTGTTCGTTTATATATATATATATATGTAATAAAATTTGACAAAATGAAATGCTCGCCTATCGTAGTTAACTATATATTATATTATTATTAAGTAAAACGTAATTCATTCATAAAATTCATTCATTCATTCATTCGCTCTGGACTTCCGTCGCGGCGGACCGTTTGCCGCCCCACGGGAAGAAATCGGAACTCCTTCTTATGCTCTTAACACCGACGGCGTATCGGTTGCCCTTTTTCTCTTCCGGATCACTGGACCAGTCCGAGAACATTGTGAACAACGCGTGTATTCCTCTCGTCATTTTATTCCTGTAATTTTTTTTATCCTCCCGCAGTTTCACGTTGTCGTCTAGTCCCCTTTTCTCCAGCCGGTGTTCAAACACCGCCGCCGGTCCGTCGTCGTAACCGTCGTTCTCGCTTCGTTTGCCGCCCCAGCTGGAAAACGTTTGTTTGGGCCGGCCGCGTTTGTCGGACGTCCGTTTGCCGCCCCAGCTGGAAAACGCCGGGCGTTTTCCGCCGTACGGATACATGCTCTGTCTCTTTCCGCCCCAGCTGGAGAACACCGTCTTCTGCCGGCGCTTTTCTGGCGCATCCAATCTGTTCGCGGCGTCCGCCAGACTCGATGATTTCTCCAGCAAGTCGCATATGTCGGCGCTCGGCTCTGCTTGACATATGTCGTAGACGTCTCGTAGAGACGCGATCTCGTCGGACTTGATCTCACGATTTGTGAGTTCCATTAGAACGATCAACAAGCCGGGTATACCGATTTTTACCATGCTGAAACATAAATTTCATCAAAAACTATATAATAATATCGTGTCAATACACCGCGCGATAATATCCGTGTTCCGATTATTATCCCTCGCCTACATACGTGTATTGCTCAAACGTTTCCGTCGTATTCGATACGTTTCGATGAACACACGCGGGGCATACGCGTCATAATGTTCATTATTCGTATACTACGTACTTAAGTCGCGATATTAAAAATATTATTTCTATTTTCACGACACGTTTCTGAAAGACTGCCTAACGGATTTTATGATTCCGCTGTTTTAAATTGTGTTATTCGATTGTCTCGGACGTTTCCTTATAAGTGCGTATTACAAAATATTCATTCGTCTTTTCCCGTTTACTCGCGGGGAAAAAAATGTTTTGTGATTTATTGTCTTATGCTTATCGTTGATTCGAATGCGAAAATAATATGTTATTCCTATATTGCGTTATAGATTTGTAAAGTGTTTTGTGTACGTAGCAATTAGTTGTCCTCGGAAACAAGTTAACGAATTTTGTTCGCAGGTGTCGTTAAACGTAATTTCTGCGATGTATTTACAGAAAATATGCCTTGAGACGTTTTTTTTCCCGTGTCTACTGTTAATTTTTATATATTATCACTTGCACAGTGACACACAAACCATGTTTTAATGACGTAAGAGAATTTGAAATTCAAATCTGCCGCCGTCACCACCACCCACCTCAACATTTTTTTCGCTCATATACATTCTCCTGCAGCCCTACCCCAAAAACATAAAATCAAAATTGAAAAATGATGTGTTTCAGTACACTTCGAGTATAGTTCGAACTTTCCGTTTTATTATTTTTTTTTTAGAATATTTTTGAATTTAAATTAGTATTATTAAGTTTTCAACATTTCCCCCCGCCCCCACGCAATAATTTATTTTAGTCGAGTTTTTTTTTTTTTAGTTTCTTTCTATGCCTTCCCGAATTTTGACTATCTGTTAACAACATAATAATAATAATAATAATTGTATGTTATAACGCGTTACCTACAAATTTACCATAATATAACTCATTCTTTTAAACTATTCAGTTGTATTCTCAACGTTTTTATTATAATATATATAGCATGGTCAACCGTATAATTTACGTGTTTGACAATACGTGTTTAACACACAAAATTAGAAACATAAGGCGAAAAGACGGGAATAAAAAAATCAGCAGTGTAGGTTTAAAATATTCTGAAAAAAAAAAGTTTGTAAAACGTATTCGTGATATTTGTCAACACATTGTCATTTACTTCTTACGTATACATGCGTGTTTATATTTTATACGAAACCGCAGAATAACGTACCTATAGGATTATATGAGTGAGGAAAACTTTCTTTATTCCCTCCGGTGTAGATTTAACAAGGATATATTATTATTTTTTTTTGTTTTTTTGACGTGTCTCTCGCCTTTTTCAGTCATTGGAGACTGTGTATGCGGACAGGTAGTTAATTTTGAAAATTTGATTAATAATGTAAAATTGAAAAATCGTTTTCTTACTTAACACTTGTCAATTTTATTACCGAAAATTAATTCAATAATCGTATCGATTTCTGTTCATAATATTTTTTATACGTGTAAGTTTTCAGTCGATTTAACACCTATATATATATATATATATAATATATAATACATAATATTAGAAACCGTTGAAAAAACAATCGCCATAATAATATGATATATATGGGGGAAAAAAAGAATAACGCACAATACATTTTCTGTTTCCATTACGGATTATTACATATTAAAACAGATGACGTAGCGTATGTAAAATCGAAAAATTACAACGACATATTTTACAAAATAATATGTTCGTTTCATTTCGTTCATTAAGTTAGTATACTTTTTTTTTTAAATTCCCGACAATAATAATATACGTGTATTTATTATAATAATCATTTATTATTACGTATTATATATATATAATACGTAATAATCATTTATTATTACGTATTATATATATATAATACGTATTGTATCATTATAATGGTTACCCTTATTTTTGACAATAATAAATCGTTACGAGTCGAAACATAAAAATTCCGATACTCGTATAATATAAAATTGTAGAAGTGAATATATGTATACTAAGATAATACGAATATTTAAATGTTAAACAGTGAAATAGGTAACTTTTAAATTATCGTCAATATAACGTTCAAATAGAATCTTTTTTTTTTTGTGGTTATATAGTTAAAACATTTTTATATTCGAAATTCATACAATATATTAACGATATTTATTTGAGAACATATTGAATTCAACGAAAGAAAAGTACACTATGTACGTTTTGTATTGTATGTCCTAGTGCAGAAATGTTAAATATTTATATATATATATTGAAAACGAATTAAATCAACTGTGTTCATCGCCATTGGATATAAGTAGTAGTAAACGAAATATTTCATATAGATATTGGAATAACATCTTATTCTAACTCTTTATTATCGATTTATTATCGATTTGTTATATATTTTTTTTTTACTTTCCCGTATTACGCGGATTTTTTCATAGATTTGTAATTGTCACGAATAAAATTAATGAAAATACAAAACTAATTTCAAATTGCACGGCGTATTTTCGCGTGAAATTTATTCGATAATCGAATGTTTATTTTTTATACATATAAATTATTTATCGACAAATAAAAACGTATAACTTATTATTTTTAATTTATTTCCCCGTTAAAAGATATTTATTTACGAATAATCTATATTAATTACGCGTGGAAATGTATTGGCCAACCTCGCAGTTACAATACACCGACTAAAATAATCCATAACTTTATCACCGGATAATTACGATATCATTTCAATAATATGATGCCATTTCAAAATGTATTTGAAAGACTTCCTGCGGCCGTTGCAGTGATGACTCCAGTTAACTTCGGACTCAATTAATCAAAAACTTTGACAAAACCATAGCTATATATTAGTTCTCCTGTTCACAGACAGTGTTAAGTTATTATATATGGGTTATGTATTTGTTTCCATT
Organism: Chaetogeoica ovagalla; assembly: GCA_032441825.1. Taxonomy (NCBI): domain Eukaryota; kingdom Metazoa; phylum Arthropoda; class Insecta; order Hemiptera; family Aphididae; genus Chaetogeoica; species Chaetogeoica ovagalla. Next base: position 991,768 of record CM063726.1, read on the forward strand.
CATATTAAAAGTATTCTCGAAACATAAGAAACGCACCTGTTGATGTTTTAAAATGTTATAAACGGTCGTCATTGAGTAGTCGTAAAACAATGCATAGTATATTAAATGGTTTCAAAACGTGTGTGTGTGCGTGTGTTTTTAACTAAAAGACTTTCGTCATTCTCGGTAATTTTAGCATAAAAAACGTACATTAAAACGTATACGTTTTGAGGAAATTTAAAATAGTTACGGTATTGTACCGATTTTTAATTTTGAAAAACATTTATTCATCATTGGGGGGGAGGGGATAATATATATATATATGTGTAGATGGTACGAAAAACCTTTATAGAAATTTAACATATTAAAATAGAATTTATTATTTTAATAGTATTCAGAGGTCTTTTTTTTCTTTGTCGATTTAAAACAAACCGAAGCGAAACAATTTTCGCACGATTAAATTTTAAATAATTTTTTTGCTTTCCATAACATATGTTATAAAACAAAATGTATTATTGACCTTATTGTATGTCACTGCAGGTCGCCGTACATCGCGTATTCGTATGTTCACGGCTTTGGCCGTATTGGACAATATCTTACACTCAAATTGTTCGAAAATGTAATTTAAATTTATTTTTCGCGTCACGTCTAATTGACATGTTCGTGCGTGTGACAAGTAAATAATACTCACGGTCACACAAATAGTAGTTATTTACTACTATATGAACACAACGGCGAGTTAGCTGTTGTCGAAAAATGTCTAATACAAAAATCGTAGATAAATACGAGTTCGGAGGAGGATTAATAAAGATAAATTATTGTAAATCCGTGAATTCTACGTGTATAAAGACGCGTTTATTTTTCTATAGGCATTTGACATTTATTTTTTATTTTTACAATTATTTGTATATACCGTGTTTCGAGTTATTAAACGCTATTAAATTAACATTTAAACATTTTACCTAAAATTAGTATTGGAAAGTATATTGTGAAAAAAAAATGTTAAAGCTCTTATTTCTATACTAATATTGAACGACTGAATTATTATTTAATACGTTTACCATTATATTATACAAGTCCTTCTATAAAACGTTGAAATATCGAATATCTGTTTTTTTTTTTTTTATTTGCTATTAAATATTTAAATATCAAAGAAATTATTTCGATGTTTAATCAAACATTATTCTAAATATATCAATGATCATATCACTCGCGATTTTAAGTAGTTTATTATTCAAACGTGTTAAATTTAAAAATGTATTACGTTCAACTGATTTCCATTATTCAAAATTGTTCTTCAAATGTGATGATTTATTAAATTATAATCATCAAAATGTTTAATACCAATACAATACCGTCTTTTATCGAGATAAATAAAACGAGAAGTTTGCTCTATACGCTCAATCCGATCCTTTTTTTTTTCTAATGTTGATGTATTAATAAATAATAAAGCTCTGCAGTGACCGATTTCCCAATAGACCAACTACGCCTGTGGGTGCAGTAAAAAAATTATAAGAGCGGCAAATTTTATGTTTTTTCAAAATAAAAAAAATGTATTAAAATATTTTTTATTATTACTATATTGTTGTATATATACATAACCATTTACAGTGTTCAATTATGTTTTGCGGCGAGTAACAGAGAGCATAAAAATTCGATTGTAGTAATTATTGATATTTGTAGGTAAAACAAGTAATAACCAGACTTGTAAATATAGCCATAGATAAGTAGACATGAATTTACTGTATACGAGATGGGAGGTAAGGTACTCGAATGTTAAATTTGCAGGATAACTACAGTTGTTTGTATTGTCAATATAGAAGCGGAGCTCGTAGAGAATATAGATTTTAATGATAAATGTAAAAAAAAAGAAATAATCGAAATGTAAACCAATAGGCATTCATTCATTCATTTATTGCATTATTTTATTTCAGTATTACGTTTGTATTTTATGCTGTACTCGTATTACTTAAAAATATTGCCTACATACATCACGTTTTATTTTTTATTTAAGGATCCTTATGTCATTACGATAAATTTATAATTTATAAAAAGCGGCAATTTATTTCCGTGGTATATTATGTTGGCAAAGTAATTAATCGATCACTGACGAAAGCAACTGAACGGAACTTGTGTAAAATGTATTCATATGAGATTTAAAAAAAAAAAACCTCGCATACAAATAATTATACACGTATTATATTAACACGTATACTTAACTATATAGAAATGTATTTATTAGTCATAATACTGTTGCACTGAGCAGTGGTATAAAAACCAACACCAAAATAATTAATATACTCATTTAAATCGAAAAATGAAATAATGTGTAATATATATGAATAATTTATTTTTATACGAATACTCTGGTTTTATATTATTATTTATACATTGTGCGTATAGATTATAACGCTCACAAATGTGAATTTAAATAAAATTAAAATAAATTAAAACGTGTTTTAAAAAAAAAAAAAAATATATATATATATTTTTTTTTTAATCTCAAATAATATATAAAAAATTACTTTAACATAATATATTGACTCCGGTTTTAAACTCTATATTATTTTATAGCCCACAAACAAATCTCGCGTTAGTTTCGTTCATATTAAATATTATATTAAACGATGTATAAGATTTGAAATACTTTATTAAAAACTATTTGTTATTCGGAAGTGAACACCGCGTGTATCAATAGTTTGATAGATCAATAGTAGAGAAAATCCGCTATTGCTCCTAAAACCTACGTCGGATCTCCAGCACGCTGCTGTAAAATGATTTCCTATTCCGAACGCCGTGCGACCGTCGATCGAAGCACAGTTTTTAAAATTTCACTCGATATTTTACACGATATCAAAAAAATTAATGAATAAAAATTGCCGAGCTGACTTGATTTATGTCTTAGAACATAGTATATTATCTATTTGTTTGAAGCGAATTAATTAGATGGACATTTCATGTTTCGTCGTTTAGACCGACCGACTGCGTCTTATTATATACCCTCGTTTCTCGTGACAGAAAAATTTCCATTCCGCTTTGATCTTATTACACTATATATTATTTTCTAAAAGCCATTATATTTCACTGATATAGTTGTAAAAACAATATTTCAAAAAAAAAATAAAAAAAATATTGTCATTCGGCCTAAGATTATTTACATTATGTAATTAATTCTCGAAAAGATATATGCAATTCAACTGTTTGTTATATATATTATAATTATAACAAATAAAATAAATAAATATTATGATAATTTTACCTCGCGATAATTTTTTTTTTCTAATCATTAAAACTTAAAAAAAAATATTTTTTTTTCGTGATTTTTCTAATTTAAAATAATTTCACACTCAAAATAAAAATAATATATTTTACTCCTTAAACATAAATATAATTCTTATTTACTAATTTAATTTAAGTAATCGCTTATTGATCCTTTAATTTTATCAATAACATTAAATTAATAATTTGTATTATTAATTTTAATCGTTATATTCTTTTATTTCTCTGATATGTCCTTAAATCGTTTAAAGTATTACAGATATTATTTTAAAAAAAGAAAAAAATCGAAAAAGTATACTTTATTTACTGAATGCCTCTTCAAAAGCTACGCCTTCTAATACACATAGTATATTATATAAGTATTTTATTTTGTCGCGTACCCTAACATTTGTTTTTTTTAAATAATTTTCTAAAAAAAAAAATATCGGTTTATTCTTGAAATCGTATTAATTTTAACTTAGCGAGTATTTCTCTGCTGGTAAAGTCGATTTGCGAAGTGTTTTTCACGCACTGGTATATTGTGAGCATTTCAATATTCGGTTTCAATATAATTGGTTATAATAAAATATGTACACGCCGCCTACAGTACAAACCGAATTAATATAAAAAAAAAAAAAAAAAAAAAAACGTTAACGCGTTTGTGCGTTTATTATTTTATTTTTACCAAAATAAACGTGTATCGAAACTATAATAACGGGCGTTTTGTAATTTTTGAATAATAATAATAATAATCGTTTATACGTAATATTAAACACATTAAATAAAATACAATTTAAATTTCTTTGGATATACGAATATCTTACCTGTATTATTGCGTTGGAATCCCTGCTGCTGATGCTGTTTCCGTTGCTGCTGTTTCTGCAGTTATCGCAACTATACCAGATCAGCTTATATAAGAGGATGCGAAGATAGCGCTTTAAGATATATACCCCCTGGATGAGGGTGGCGCTTTATTTCTTTTGCAACAAGTAGGCGTGACGACTGACAACGTGTCACGGGACACTGGCATTTAATTTTTATTGCGACGCACATACGGTCGTACCATTACGTATACAAATATTATAAACATACGCTCCATAATAATAATAAATATATGTATGGTAATTTTGTTTTATAACATTTAACCGCGTATATTATTATGGTATACGTGTGCACACCGGTAGTTATTATTATTATTATTATTATTGTTCGGGATATTTTTGTATCGTTTTATCGTTTTCATACGCGCCGTTAACCAGCCGTTGGAAAACGGTTTACGCACAGACTATTAGTTTTGATATTATTACATAACGCGTTTTGGAATGATTTCGGACGCGCGTGGACCTCCTGTTCGCAAACCCTGCAGTATAGAGTGGTATTTTCGAAAGAAATTTTATCGTAAAATCAATAATTTCATTTTACTTTTCACTATATAAATAATATTACAAATTACTACTGCAATACAATAATAATATTATTATTATTATAATTTTGACAATTACAGTAACGTGATTTTTATTTTTTCCTCTTTTCCATTTCGTATTTATTATTATCAGACTCGTCGTCTCTTCTATAAAGGCGATTAAAACCCGTAGAATGTCTTGCGCCAACAGTGGGATGTTTCCAATCACTACTATCCCTCCGTCCTCTTGTAATCCAAAAATAGTCGTCGTCTCCGTCGGTTCTTCTGCTGGTGTCGATCGTCAACCACGTCGGTTCGTCGACATAAAGTGGCTTTTCGTAGCGCCCTTTAAACGCTAAAACACGCCAATTGTAATAAATATCAATCGAGAAATCGTTGATTATATTCTATATAACAAGTTCACGTGCGGGAATAAAGAGAAAATGTAACTTCGCCAGAAGAATCGCACGGTCGTTGAAACGAAAAACCGAAATGGATTTTCGGGAAAATGTGTGGAAACGCGAATAAAAAAAAAACATTACGGAAAACGGCGATTTGTCGAAACGCCCGATATTGAAGGAATTCATCTTCATATCGCGCATTTTACATAGCCTAATTTCGGTGTGACTACACGATTGGTCTAACAAAAAATAATCGAAAACATAAACGTGTCGGCGGTGAAAACGATCGCGATATTGTGTTGACGGCATACGACACCGCGAACGGATTTATACCGCGGCATGGAAACGTGCGGATTCGTTGTAGGAACGAATATTATCAACAAATTACGTAAAAGAACAAGACGACAATTTCCGTGTAAAAAAAAAAAAAAAAATACTTAATCGATTTCCAAATTAAAATTTCACGACATCGTCGTCCGAAAATATTTATCGACTAAAACCGAAAAAAAATGCATCGTAGCTCAACCCGATAAGCGCGGAACTTATTCTTAAATTACATATATACATAAAATTATGTCTGCTGCTGTCACACAGTTCAAAGTCCAATACTTGCCCTCCAATCGTTGCCATCGTACATGTAACGCTTTAGAACGATTAAATTATTATTGACTTAAATGAACAGTTGATTTAATACTTAAGACTTATTAAGTACATTTTGATTGTCACTAATAGAACTGGTTAAATTTAAATATATTAAGGAGAGATTATGTGAAGCGTTATGATGAAACAAGTTTTTGTACGACGCTGTGACGTCCTCAATTTCCATATCCCTTTGCACTACAACGTGGAAGATGATAGCCTCTATGTGCTAACAATGTGTCGTTTTTGCTATAGTTACTAATAGAAATCCGTATTCTATTACAATTTGGTTTGTCGGCATAAATTAGCGTTTCATTTTAAACGCAAAACCGGTCAATAATATTAATCGTGAAATTGCTAATTTTTTTTCTTCTATCAATTGCAGGTTATCCTGTTTTACACAAATATTAATAAATGTTGTTGTTTACGAATCCTAGCAGTACTTTTATTATTAAATGTATAGGCTTTAGTTTTGGTTTACCGTACAATATATTGTATTTAATTTAAAAACAAACTAGTTTTATACTTTAATACTTGAAAATAAACATTTGTAATCGCTACAGTGCTCAACAAATTATATATAATGCCTATATTTGACGATTGAATAATTATCACTAATTTAAAGTGTATAAAAGAAAAAAAGAGATTTCTTATTACCTATTTTGTTATAGTAAAATCGTAAACTGAGCATAAAAATAAACAAATTATTTTAAATACACACGGAGGACAAACCGTGAATATAAATTGGTAGTAATTATAAAAGCATATTTTTATTAAATCGTGTTGACGGTGTGGTTATATAAATTGTCCGTGAGGTGAAATGAATTTTCAAATTTATTGTCTAATTTATATTTGACTAGGTATTTTTAAAAATCGATAAAGTCAAATTTTTTTTTTTACCGTGTAAAGTATTTTTATTGTACATCTTCTCCATGTATTGCTTAAGTTTGTGTTCCAAATTATTTCTTCGGCCTCGTGAAGGCCAAAAATTAGGATCTTCTTTTTCCCCCAAAACTGTACTGACATCGGCTCGTGATGTTCTTGCGTGACTATTGACAAGCTGTAGTAAAAATTTCAAATTACAATTTACTTGAAGTTTTAGTATTTATTGCAGGAGAACATTTGTTGGTGTCACATTCAAAGCTTTAGTAATATATTTTATCCGATTCTAGTTTTACAAACATGAGGGTCGTTTTTCACGAATGTATAATATTGTGCATTCCAAATTCCAACGTTTTGTATTATAAAACTATACGAGTAGATGAGATGTTTGCAAATAAAGTGGTAGTCTTACATGTTAGTGAAATAAAATTAAACGCATATGTGATACTGCTCTATTTTTTTCTTTTTCAACAATAAAATCTCAGAAAAAAATTTGTCATTTAATTTGTAATAACTTGTTCTATAATAAATGCGTACTTTTAAAGAGACGTTTTATATTTATTAATTTCTTCTTTTTTTCTCTTTTGTTAGATTTAGTATAAACTAGTGTAGATCATAATAATAGTCATAAAAAAAATCACCCGTGAGTTAAAAATAATATATGTCTTAATAATTATTAGTGAAAACATAGAATACGACTTTTTCAAACAAAATATAAAGAAGAATAAAAATATTAATGTTACATTTTTTTCAAAACTAACATATATTTAGCCAAAAATGTAATAATATATTTTCAATTTATAATAATTACAATAGAAATATTTTTTTTCTTTGAAAAGTGACAATCAAATGACTATTAAATAGCTATAAAGTGAAAAAAGTAAATTTTATAATTACAAAATGTCAGAAATATTTTTAATTAATGCATAGTATAGATTTTTCATGCACATTGCTTTTTGATATTTATATAATAATAATAATAACAACGCAAATGCTGGCACGAGTGTAATATATTTACATAATATTAATATATTATATATATAATATTAATATATTATATATAATATTAATATATTATATATAATATATACATACCTGTACAAAACAGGCGACAACAAATAGGCATAATTTCGTTCTGGCGTCCACCAGCTCCATGGCGTCCAGTCGCGCGAATGTCCGTACTTTCTATGGTCGCCACGTGTATTTATAGACGTAATCATAAGACCCCCTTTAAAGTTATATTACGTGTGTGTGTGTGTGTGTGTGTGTGTACCCGGACCCGTAATAATATGGGGTTTTGGACACACCGGGTGATCACGATGATTAACTCAGGGATCGGTACCGATTCCCATTTTAATCTCGTTCGACGACGGTGTAACGGTGGTGGTGGTGGTGGACACTGCACACACACGTCGTCGTCGTACGCCCTTAGGTTATTGTATTGTGCCGTCCCTTTCGTTTGAATTTTCACCGGAGGGCCCACGGGGTTATTATGTGACGTATAAACGAGAAAAAAAGAAACCGTAAGAAGAAGAAAAATAGAAAAAATCACTCGCGAACATACGCGGATATTTGTTGTTTTCGACGAAAATATATATAATTTTTTTGATTTTACTTTACACACATAACGGGCGTTTACATTATTATATAAATACGATACGAGTGTACGAGATTGATTAGTTACAAGGCGCCGCACGGTAGTAGAACGGAGCGAACAAGCGGGAAGATCTATCGGGGAATCGTGAGATTTACAATTGAAAAACGATACGTCGATGTAGAACCGCGGTTAATGTAAGTTGGCTGGGAAAGCTCTCGGGTCGGCTAATGCTCTTTCGGGCGGATAATAATAAAATAAGTTTTATGCGTCGTAAGACAGAGGAGTGATAGTGATCAGCACATTGTGGTCGATGATCGATTTCAGGGATGCGAGAAAGCCAAAAAAAAAAAAAAAATCTAAGAAATTTACGTTGGACTCTTTCGAGTCTGGTGTGACGAGAGAACAAATAGATCGCTTTGAAAAACAATCAGTTTTCATTTTTTCGCAGGCTGGTTCGTCGGTCCGTCGCGGAGCGTTTTCCACAACGTTTCATCGTTATAACGGCGTGTCTGCTGCACAATGGTGAGTGAAACAATAGAATAATAATAATAATAATAATAATAATAATATACTTATACTCGTAATTAATCTAACCTCGTCGTTAATCGCTGTCAGCGTCAACCCTCCCGTTTTACTGTACAACAGTATATACATATATGGATTATGATGGTGTCGCGGATGCTTAAACGCATCCAAACGCTATGGTGATATATTATAATTCGAGATACGTAATTTAACGTGTGTCTGACGCGGCGGTTCGCGGGTTTATAATATTATTTATAACGGGTTTTTATTGTTAAATATTGTTGTTGTATTTACGTGTGTGTGTTTGATACAGAAATTCAAATTTTGCGGTGGCGGTGATTGTCCGGAATGGCTATTGGTTCAGATCAACGCTCTCTCCAGAATGGTAAGATATGATAGATAAATAAAAACGTTATTGAGCGCACGGTAAATGAAATGTAGCCAGAATTTTCGTATGGAGGAGGGTGTCTTAGATATTACCTATGTAGATGATGATAATAATAAATTATATTAAAAGCGTCAACGATAGTATATATTGACGTTAAATTCGATAATATATATTGCAAAATTGTCAAAAACATAATAACAATTAGGAATAAATTTAAAAAAAATATATATATATGCGTGTATTATAAACATAACAATATGTCTAGAGTATTCCGAAAATGTTTATAAAGGTAACGATTATTTTCGACTATAATAGTTATCATCAAATTACAACCCGACACGTTATGATATTAATGATGTAAGTTAATCTGATGGTGACTTTTTTTTTTCCTGTATATCTGATGGTGACTTATAGACGACACTAGTTTGTTACCTTTGCAAACGTTTTGTGAACGCTCTAGAATAATATAAAATAATAACAATAATAATAAAATTATATATTTTTTTATGATATTTATTATATATATGAGGAGTAGTACAGGGAAAAATCAGCTTCAGTCCACTTCAATCCTTGTTTTTTTTTTTGTTTTTTTAATTGAAATGATAATGTATTTTAAATTTGAATTTCCTCAAAATTAGTTGGAATGGACTAAAGCCGTTCTTTCCCTGTACCCTTCATATATATAATTATTTTTATAATAGGGATATATATTTTATTTTAACAATTAGGATTATCAATGTACTGACTGTTGTCTTCTAGTATTTCTAGAAGTAATCACTGAATAACCGCAATCGATGCAGCATAAATAGCTAAACGGGACCGATGGAGGACCCCTTCCACCTTATTCTGGCTATGCCCTTGGATGAACATATTATTGGAAAATTGTTTTTTTTTTTTTTAAATTAGAAAACTTCGTATACGAAATAATCGCGAAATATGTTTTAAAATCGTTTCCTTCTTCTAATCATACAATTCCACGTCAATTAAACCTTTTTTAGATTGTACGACAACGTATATTTTGTAGAAATAATAATTTTTTTACATTTTTTATTGTTCAATTCTGCAGAATATGATAATTTGAATATTTTTTGCAGACGTCGATTAAAATGAAGCTTTTAACCCAATGCACGGTGAATTCATTGCTCGGAGAGCCGTTTAACGTGAGTAATAATATATCGCGATGTTTTTATTTATTAATCATTATAGCGGCGGTGCAAAAATCTCTTTTTTTTTTTTTTTGAACAACCCATTGTTTAATACTTTAAAAACGTATAAAAACGTAAAAAAAAAGCATTGAAAATTAACCAATTCAAAGCAACTCATTAATCTTGATTGGTTATTATTTATGATAGTTGCCACCAAAGATTTTTTTTTATTATTTTATTTCTATTCTCCTACTCTCAGAATATATTCTATTGGGATTCGAAAACAAACTATTACTCTTCATTATATCATACGCTTTTTTTTTTAATGAAAGTCTTTTTTTTATTGTTACAAAGAATTCTTAGCTTCTTTTATTCTTCGAATTCTTTTTTTTTTTTAAGACGCGCCCGCTAAACATTACAGCGATAATATCATTTGTGTTTGCGTAATGGACGATGTGAGTGCATTGGTAGCGTAGAAAAAGAGAGAGAGAAACTGACTTTGGTTCGGTGTTCCAGAAAAGAAGACCTTATATATAACATATATGTGATAAATCTGATTATATGTCTTTACCGTACGTTTCTTTAATGAAATAATAACGTTATAACCAGTTGGTTATAAATTTAAGATGATTTCGTGTTAGAATAATACATCGTATACGATAAAATCGATAATATTTTTCATTTTTACTCGTTGTCCAAAACGAATGAGAGAATGATGGAGGGGAAGGGGATGAGAAATAATGAAAAAAAAGCTGTCTTATAAAGTCGCTTAATGTGAAACAGCTTATTATTACTTACGCCGTAATATAGATCACACTTTTCACCGCTACCCGTTCATGCAGTGTACACACAAGCGCATAGGATCATAATATATTTATGATCTCAGCGAATTTGATACATCGTTAAGAAAACCTATTATCTGTTAGCGACGATACATTGCACGGGAATAATATTAATGACGGCTTTTGTTTTCCAGTTCGAAAAAGCTAAAGAGCTTATGGCTGATGCCAAACTGGGTAAGTCAAATTGTTTTTCTCTAAATAATAATAATAATAATAATAATAATAACACGTTGTCTGCAGCAGTTTAAGAGTATTGAAAGATTTCTATTGTAAATAGAACGTAGGATAATAGAGGAGTTATACGAGGTACATACTGGCTATAAATGTAAAAAAAAAACCTTCGATGTACGCAAAAAAATTAATCGATTAAATATAATTAAATAGAAAAACGGTACATCGTATTCGGGTGTACATAAATGAATATCGTTACTTAACAATAATTTGTATAGTTACTTTGTGAGTTTACACGCAATAAATAATGTGTGTTTTCGTAATTGTATATCGTAAAATATTTCTACGATTACACGTTATCGCTTTAAATAATATTTTAAATACGACGTGTGGTGTAGTAAGAAAAATTTTCCGAGATGAAGATGGGATTGTATACATTGAAAAATTGAAATAAATACAATTTTACATTTATGTGGATACAGGTGGTAGTTTTTATGCATACTGTTTTGACACACGCGAGTTTGTACGGGGATTTGAAAATTAATAATTTTGTACTGATATGACATATTTTTTTAAATTCCAAACACTGAATATTTCGGAGGTGGATTTTGTCCCCAAAACCACGCCGCTTCCTTCCCGTTACTACGCCTCTGTACGTGTGTATTCGTTTTTTCTTTTTTCTTTCTTTTAATCCTAAAATTTCCGTTAGAAACGTTTCCGTTTGAAGTGAAACACAAAAAAGAAAACACTCGTCCATAAAACTATATACACGTAATTAATTATTCCCTCTCTAATAAATCACTTCATGTTAACCATCGATTCGGTATTACTTTTTGATACACGCACCAATTTCTTTAAACGCGATTTCATTCGCAGAATATTCCGCGACACATCACTGTATTATAATATAATATACGATTTAGTTTGTCGCGCTTAATATTATAATATTATATTAATGCGAATTATACAATATAATGTCATCATTATATTGCTTGACAGTTCTCTGATGATGCTCTTGCCTACTGCGACTACTCGCTGTATACGCCTTATTTTTTATTTTATTTTTTTTACAAACATAAATCTATTTCTAGACTTTCAGTCCGGTTGGATTACGGCGTAGTTACTATAAATTTGCCGGGACACCACGTACAGAAGAACAGCACACTGTTGTAATAACTAATTTCACAAATAGTATATTATAACATATCGAATTCAATGGCGGACACCATTATTATTATAATATATAAATTATGTTTTCTACTAATACGATAGTCATTTTTTATCGATATTTCTTAATCGTTTTTAGTCTTTTATACGAGTATGAAAACGTTACCAGATTATTAATAATTGTCAGTTTAAGAATACGAAGTTTTCCGAATTTTACAACGGCCGAAATTTCGTAATATCAATCCAACCGTAATTTTTGTAACGTGAAATTTTTAAGACCACATCGTATATTTTTTTTTTTTATCTTTTTTTTGGGAAAACTCATAATAAAAGTAACGATTTCGTTATAATTACAAAATGAATTATATTATTCAGCAGGATTTATTAATATATTTTGTTGGCTTTTAAATACACTTTCATTTTCATTTTTTTTTTTTTTAATATATACATCGGGTAAATTAATAATAATTTTATTTATTATACAATAATGTCTATATATAAAAGTACCTCCTACTTTAGTATGAAATCTTTCCATTAGTTTGATTTGATAATTTTAAAATAGAATTTCTTACATTAAAAAAGAAAAAAATCCTCTAGTCAGCTCGAAAATTAATTCAATAATATTTTCAAAACTAATGTACTCTGTTTATTTAGATGCCGAAAATTGTAAAGCTTGTGTAGCCGCAATTACATTTATCCTGAAAAATTCTGCGTGTCATGCTGTTTCACAAAATTATCTCTCTAACGAATTACAACAAGTATATATATATATATTTAATATAATATTAGTATTAATAATATATATATATAACTGCCATTATATTAATATATTTTCACGTTTATGCGCATAATATATATTTATTATTAGTCCATTTATAATTCATTAAACAATAAAATATAGTGTACGCGTTAAAAACGAAAACAATTCATTTAACAACGAATACGATTCGTACCTGCCCAGTATAAGACCTGAATATTATAATTCACGCAAAATCATTACTGTTTACTACTAATAAAATAAGTCAGCCATTATTAACTTATTGACTCTAAATAATTAACGAGTGTTTTTTTGTAAAAAAAAAAAAATTCTCCGAACGGTTTATAATTCGTTGTATTTATACGTATAGCCTTGTACTTTCGGCCGAAACGTTGACGTAGACCGTATTATTAGATAAAACTTACGAATTATTCATTATTTTGTTTGAAAATTGCAACAAAAAAAAAAAAATTGATTTTAAAATAAAATTATCTTTTGTAAACTCTATTTACGATGACTAACAAACAAAGCTGTAACAAACACGCTGCTGGCTATATTTAAAGAATAATAATAAAACAGGAGATTTAAAACGCTTTGTCAGACAATATTTTACATAAATATTACGTCATTATCCTCGAAAATATTCTCCACGTACGATTTTTCTATTATCTGTTTAAATTTAATCCGAAAGCCGTTATTTAATAATAGTCATACGCAATATGATTTCGGCCTCATCCTTTCTATATCGAATGTTAAAAATATCATCCACAAATTTTTTTTTTTACGTTTTACGTTTTCCTAAATCGACTTTACGCGAATTTTTATTACGCCCCGGAATGTTCGATCGAACTGATGAGCGTGTATTACAATATTTTATAAGTACAGTTCTTTTCATTGTCGCCTGCAGTGTAATATTATCAGATTTTTAACCGGCGAATATTTGTTCAGATCGGTTTACCACGCGAACACGCTTCCGCATTGTGCAAAGTGTATTCGGACCACTCGTCACAGATCACTAAAGCGTTGAAAAACGAATCGCTGCGAGTCGGCCGGTTGAACGACGCGGACGTGTCCAAAGGAAACGACAATGGCGAATACGTGATGACGTTACGTTATACCACCGATAATCGGAAAAACGACGGGGAAATGAGTGAATTCGCGTTGACCCGGGAACAGATTCGACTTCTGATTCACGGTAAATGTATAATAATATTCTTAAGCGTATAACGTAAAAATGACTGTTGATATTATATTGTATTTGATTTACGAGACATTTGACGATAATAAAAAAAAAAAAATTCTTTTTACAATAATATAAGCGGTTATTTAAAAAAAAAAAAAAAACTATTTCATACGTATACCGGCGGTTTTATAATAATAAATCACCGGGATAATAACAAAACGTTGGCAAAACCTTTTTTTTTTTTTTTTTTTTTTTACACACAGTTTACTATACTATTAAGGAAACATAATAATATACTTTCTTCTTCGCGTATACTAAAATCAATCGTCGGAAGTGGAAATATCTGTCAACAATACGATTTGTGTAGTTGTGTTACGCTCGGAACGCTTAAAACATTACAAAACTATAGTAATTCAATTTCCATTTATTATTTATACGTCGCTGTTGCAGTGTATACATAATACAAACGTACAAAATACGACCATATTGGTTTTTTTTTTCTTTTACTCGTGTTTTGCGCTCCCGAATTAATTTCGAATTATTCCGTCGTATACACGTATGTGTGCAGGTACTTTTTCTATATTCTATAAAAATAATATAGACTTACGAAGTAATCACATAATATAGTATAAGGCAAAAGCAGTATTATATTTCGTTTGTTTATAGAAATGACCTTATACCGGGTAAGGTATATATCGAGCTCCGAAAGTCCCAAGTGTATTTAAAAAAAAAAAAAGTCTCCGAGAAAAAAGGCTGTATTTTGTGTTTCCAATCTTTTCACTGTTTCTGCAAGATAATATAATATAATATCGTGTTGCGATAATCCAGAGGTCGGCCAATTACGGTTTCTGCTAACGGGATCCGCCGGATGATTTGAAAAATGATTTTGCAATAGATCCAGGGAAAAATTTAAATATCAATTATTAATATAGATATCCATTTGTTTTTGTATATTATAGAGAAACGCGATTTAAAGTAAATAATTTATTAAAACATAAAGTTTAATACATAATTTGTATATTTTAATGACACAAATGACGTATTTGGTCCCCCGAGCCTGCAGTATATAGTTTGTTTTTTTTTTTTTAATTTAATACTCTCGAAGAACGACTAATGCGCAGAGTGTTTTCATGGTGATCACTTCGATCTTTCGAACGATATTTGTTCTTAAAAAAAAAAAAGACATTTTAGAAAACGGAAATTTTCACACACGCGGCGCGTGGTATGTGGGACCAAAAACGGTAGCTAATTTTTTTACCATTACTATTATCGCAATCGCCCAAAAATAGATCAGACATCAATTGCGCGAGGATTTGGCAAGTCATTCTTGAACTACACATAGGCAAATAACGAAAGGGGAGAAAACGGTACTATAAATGCAATTAGACAAACGTGTTATATTACCAGCATCCAGTGATCGGATTTTAAATATAACGTCGTATTATAGTTGTTATAAAGTGTACGCGGTTTTTTTCCCCTACAAATTCCGAAACCCATCGCCCATTCGACGACGTTATAAGTGATAAACCGATTTTGATGTGTACCGAGTTTATATTTTACTATTTTTTTTTCTACTATTCTGTACAGTTTTTGTCTATCCCCGCACGCTACAATATTTTTTATCAGTATTAAAGACGATCGGCCAAAACTAAAAATAATAATAAATCGTCGTTCTAACGACCGGATTCGAAACCCATTAAATTCCTATGATTCCGCGGCGTCGTGGTTTTATTATTATAAAAATATGCATTCTCAAAAGTTCCGAACACATATTTAAAAAGAAAAAAAAACGATTTCCTTTGAATATTTTTGTATATTTGACTTATAAAACTTTTCCAATACCAATAAAACTTCGATTCGTGTTTTTTTTCTCGATATCTTTACAATATTTTCCGGGATTTAATTTATTCGCTCTATATACCCGGGTAATATTTTTGCCCTTCGATGTCAGTTTATAATAATCATGACAGTTTATACACGGTTTATGAACTGTTAATTGTTGAGAACCATTGTAATTCAATTTAAGTGTTTCGGTTCAAATTTTAACTCGATATTTAAACAAAAGAAAAAAGAAAAAGAAGAATTGTTTGAGAAACTATTAAGACGAAATGCAGATGTAGAAAAAGAAAGTAGTTGCTTATATTGCTTATAAATAGAAATTCGAAACTATTTTAAACGCGTTTATTTGATTTTACGTTGAACTATAGCTGAATTACTCGGTTTCGCCCGTGTAAACAGCTAACCCGTTCAATTTGAATTTACATTACATACGGATATGTAATTTATATTTATTAATAGCTGTACTCGGCGTTGTCCAGATTGTGACGCTTACGATATGCTTACAAATAATCCTAATACTGAATATTATTCTAATTTTGATTTCGAATAATTTATTAATTTATTCTTTTTTTTTTTTTTTTTTTTTGCTTTTGTTTAAATTGTTTTTCGAACGATCCTAAAATATAGCATAGCCCTCAGTCGTTTTTAACGTAATCAAATCGTACGAGGAAAAAATTCTAATACAATTTCCTTTTACAACCGAGATTGGTAACCACGGTAATAATATACAATAATATATATTGCTTCTGGTAACTGACGGAATAATCTTAGAAGTCTTTACTCGATCGATGTCTTTCGGAAAATCGTTATAACTTAATTTCAGAAATGAGAAATTCTCTTTTTTGTCGAATGCGATGATAGCGCTATTCTCATCATAGTATTAAATGCACTTATCCAATTAATTTTCTCCAGATACGTTTCGCGCACGCGTGTTAAAATTGTTAACATTTAAAAATCGTTGTAACCGGAATGTTAAATAACGTGTTTTCTCGCATGGTGTAAATATTTTTAAAAATTTGTGTCACTTTATACAGGTGGAATTTTAGTATCGCACGTATATTTATCACAAACCACATTTCGATATTATCGATAGTTTTTTACGTGAAACGAGTGACGATTTCAACATTTATATTAAATAAAACAAAAAAAAATAACCATTTACTTCGTTGTAGTATAGACAACTGGGAGGAGGGGAGGACAAGACGTATAATCGACGACAAAATACGTAATACGACACCGCGACCAAATGTACAGGCTATAGATACGACTTTATATTATATTATAATTTATTAATTATTGTCGACATTGTGCAACCGTCAAGTATTCGGGTAATAATAATAATAATAATAATAATAATAACAATATGTTGTTCGACTGTTGCTGCAGGGACGGAGGAAGGGCTTTCGGGTTATTAATTTTGTCGTCGATGATAAAACAGGGATAAAACGTTTTTAATACGCGCGCACGGACTCGACTTAACATATTATTAATTTTTAGTTGGTGTAACTAAACATTTATAAAAAAAATAAAACAGATTATTATTGCGATATTTTCAACGTTTTATTACAATAACGATTAACGGAGAGTACGTATTACGCATATTATTTTATATCGACATGAAATTATTCGTATTCAAAATTAATATAATAATATTTAAATCTATAAACTGTGCTTCATTATTATTATTATTATTATTATTATTATTATTATTATTATTATTATTACTGACTAGGCGTTACCATTTCTTTACGTATAAACGCGGTTTTTTTTTTCTACTGTTAATCTACTCTTAGTTCGTACAGAGAATGTCGTACTCGTTGTACTGACTTTTTCGTTTTTCATTCGTAATTCAATTTAATCTAAGCAATTGTATTCATTCGCACGGCTATTCGAGTGGTGTACCTACTCGAGTTTCTCAACACAAAGTAGACAGAAAATTACCAAATTAATTAATTTATATCCGAGTGCGCGGGCATATAGAAACAACGTATATTATGCTAGCGATAATGATGAGAGTAGTATCATTTATCATTCTTTACACGGTTCAACCGCCTACCCGAAAAATGAGTGAGAGGCCTTCTTTTCATCATTTAAAAAAACGCGTTGGTAGATATTAAAATTAAGAAGAATAGTTTCCTCCAGCAACTACAAGTCGCAAAATCCTCTCGTATATATGAATATATCGATTGAATCGAGTGCATATAGAAACAACACCTACAGACTCATAGATCATTGATTCGCCGAACACCATACGAGCAGTAGTTGGTGATGATGAAAATGTACGAAAGTCGCTTGTACTTTTGTACTTTGTCGTTAAAAACAAAGCGAATTCGTGATTTTATTGGAACGCGCGGCCTATGTCGGTTTCTTCTTTTCGTTGACCAACGAATTTAATTGTTTTTTTTTTTTTTTTTTTTAATTTTTCTTTACATTGGCATTATGAATACAAACCGCCAATACACAACCGCTATATGCGAGATAAGACTAAAGTAAAAGAACTCGCAGTAAAAGAAGAAAAAAATATATCGAATCGATATACACTGACGAAATTACGTGTTATTCGTATATATTTATACGTTTAATAATAGTATGTGTATTATAAAATATTAAAAAAAGAAAAATTAAAAACTTGTTGAACCAAAGCACTTAACAATTTGATTAGTAGACGGATTATTGAAATGTAGGGCGAGGAGAGCTTTGAATGAATCTAACGAAAAGTGAACGTGTTGAATTTTAATGACATTAATTCGCCACGATAATACACTGACTTGTGAGATTTAAGTGTTTATTAACAACAGTTCTTTACTTTTATGTAATCAACAATTAAATTTAAAGTTTGAAGTTAGAACACAAAATACAATGGTTTCGATTTTTTATTTTATTATATTTTTCGATTCGTTTACCAATGCAAACATATTTTTATTCTATATGTATATATGCGTATCGTATAAGGCCGCATAGGTATCTTATAAACCGTTTTCGTGTCGGTTTTTTTTTCATTATTCCGTTATAATATTATATCATACATTAGTAAAAAAAAATAATATCCTAAAGACATTTTCTACTGTCTTTCACTCAATAAAATAAAATGTCTCGTACTACTCTGCGCTCCGTATTTATCACATTATTAAACATATCATCTAAATAATTAATACTGTAGAAAAGGATCGAGTTATTTATTATATGGAAAATAAAACACCGTTAAATATTTTTTATTGTTTTGTTACCATGTACAATAGTATAAGCAAATATTTTCAATAATATTTTTTTAAGCCTTTATTCGTGTCTTCCTTTATATGAGATGTTAGCAAATTAAGTAAAATCAAATTTACTTAAATTATATGCATAATGCATATCCAGTTAACATTTTAAAAGTTGTTAAATTATTGTATATATATTCCAAATTATATAATTCCAATCAGTCTCTAAAACTACGTAATATATATTATTTATAAATATGTAATTAAATATATATATATATATATATATATATAATATACATTAAAATTATTGTCCTTTTCAATATCACTATAAATTATTATTGTTATTTTCAGAGTTAAGCAATGTTAGCAATCGGATGAATGAACTGGCTCGAGAGTGTAAAGAATAAATATTAATTTGCCAAAATTAATGAGTATAACTGTAACAAATTATTGTCAACATTTATGGATTAATTACAAAACTTATTATAATAGTCAATTGTCAAAAAGTATATATGTATATTTGTTTATATTTATAAAAGAATTTATAGAGGGAAGAAATATTCATATGTATTTAAACGTTAATCTTAAAACCAATGTATATATTATTGTACATTGATAAAAATATATTTGTTGTAATATTTTCAATTAATTTTGATCAACGTAAATGTATACATAATTAGGATTTAGAATAATTACTTCCCTCTTTGAATGTGAGCAACAAATATTTTGATGCATATACGATATAATATGTTTTACAAAAATGTTCCAATTATTTTGTAAACAATATAATACTGTATACTTATGTAATAAACATACGTATATACTTGTTTTATAATAATTGGTAAATACTGAAAATCGTCCGATTGATATTATGTATATTAATTTTATATAAATTAATTTTTATATATCTATACTGTGTTCCAAATAAGATGACTTGTGCGCTTACGATCGAATTATGTGTGGTTAGACATGTCTTGTGCTCATGTCAACAAACACACACTCCACAAAAATATGTCTGCAGGACTTTTATAACAATACTGGTTTGACCGTCGCAACTACGCCAATGTGCGGCTCACTGGCCATACCCACTGTACATAAACATATTCTTATTTCGAATACAGTATATAAACCAAAATTTTTTTCTATTAACAATAGCATATTGAATAAAATAACACAAATAACAAATAGTAAAATCTTATCATGAATCTAAATTTTAAATTAGATGTAATAAATTAATATCTAAAAATAAAACAATAATTGATTAATCACAAAATTTTACAAAACAACATACTTTATAACCAAGTTCAATCCGCTATTATACTACGTCATTATAATTTTTTAACTTTTTTACATTTATTTTTTCTAACTATATATTACAATGATATAAAATATTCAATTATTTATTATAAAATTAAATATATTTGACTAGATATAATAAATATACCAGTTACTGTCCAATACAAAATGAATTTCAGTTAATACAACATAAATGACTTTAAACAAATATAATAAATATTATCTAGTGGTAACAATATGACACAACAAAATTAGGCACATAAATGGTAAAATACAATATAAATACATATACTTCAAAAACTCTTTAAAGTTCTCTTTACAAAATCGTACATGGTAAAACTTATTCCAGTAGCGATTGGACCTTTAATCCAGTTCATACTTAAACCTTTGAAAAAACCTTGTCTAATTCCTTCAGTTCTATAATAGAAAATATGTTTACAACAACAGTTAATTGTTACTTACGAATAACGAAAATACGTTACCTATAAATAATCATGAATGTTGTTCTAAGGTTAGTGTAATCTTTCCCAGTAATTATAGATGTTTGCATCTTTCGTCTAATGATATCCAGAGGGTAAGAAGATGATTGGCCGGCCATGCCCGCCACTGCACCACACGCCAAACTTACAAAAGCATTTTCAAATCCATGTTTATCTGAAATTTGAAATACAGCTACTAAAACCTTTTTATAAAGTATATAAACGGTATGAAAATTACCTCGAACAAACGTCTTTAATGTGCCATAGGTAAAAAAACTTGTACCGGCGTAAGGAATTATTCCCAGAATGGTAGGTACGTAACCTCGATAAAAGCCTTTTATACCTTCGCCTTGGTAAGTCTTTTTAAACACCTGAATGAATAATAAATTGTATTATAATGAATCAATGAAGTTCAATGATTATTGGTTTAAAAATATTATCAATACGATATCAAAAATTTTGTACAAGTACGATTATTTTCTACATAAAAAAAAAAATTAACTAAATTACTGTTCAAATACATTGGTCAAAAACAATAATCTAATAGTAGCAGATTAATACTTTACATCTCCTAATGATGTATAATGATTTTTGGTAGTAATTGCCATTCTCGCTCTTGCCAAGTCAAGTGGATAAGTCAATGTTTGTGACGTTACACCAGCTAATGATCCACAAAGGAAATTACTGCCTCCATTATACCTAAAAAAAATAAAAATAAAATTTTATTCTCTGTACAGATTAAACAGCATAAAACGATACATTTATTATTGTATTAACATGATAAGATAAAAAAAAATTAAAAGGTAAACTGTTACTATTCGTACTAATTGGTCTAAATTCAAACATTTTAGTACACAAAAAAATTAATAATAATCTACATGTGCGTAAAAAAAATATATATTCTATTACATGTTTTACGTTAATATGAAATTTCATGCTGTACAAGTGTGTTCATTTAACCAATAATATATTTTCCATTATGTAAAACTTAAAATCTGTATTATTTAATTGTTAAAATGTATGTAGAAAAACCGTAATATAAGATTGAAAATTCTAGGCAAAAATTAATTAAGAGGACGCTACACAGGCACAAGTTGTTTCTGTCTGTCTTACGGGCAATATAGCGAAATTGTATTTTCGTAATTCAAATACTACAAAATCTATAATAAACATTAAGACATAAATTATATACCGCTTAAAAGATGAGAACTTTTTCTATTTTTTTTTTTTTATGCAATTTATTATTTACCAAATATACTGTTTTTCTATACCATATTATAAGTCAATACGATTTTCAAAAATTAGTTCCAACAAAACACAGCTTAACTTTTCTCCTTTTAAACAATGGTATAATTTTGTTCCTAAGTTTTTCTTTTAAATTACACTGCATCTAAATTACGTCATGACTTTTTACTATAATGTCCATAAGACAAACGGAGAAAACAAATACAAATATCCTCTTGAACATTTAAAATAACCCAATGATTATTATTTACACGGTTTTTAAAATAATGACATTATATTTACCGATCTGTTTAACCTACCAGCTACTGTCTATTCCAATTAAGCTTAAGTTAACCACAACCAATTATTTACCGGTATAATATAGTCTAACTGTTAATACGCAAAAGTAATAATCTAATTTCACCTAGGATAAAGCAAATTAATATTGTATTTTCTGATTTAAAAATTTCTAATTAAATCTTGATATATTTTAGTGTTGAAAAATCTGGAAAAAATACAAAGAAGTTATATGTATTTTCGAGCCTTGAACAGAAAAATTACGTTTATTCGATGGTTATGGAAAATTATTATATTAAAGCACATTATTTTATATAGCCAAATGCATCACCGACTAGCAATACCAAAATATACACGTAAATATGATTATATATATTCTTCTTTAACTATACGTCTACACAGAATAAAGAATTAATTTTGTACCTGAATAAGCTATAGAACGAAATGTGGCTTTTCCTGGATTAAATAAAATTCCAAAATAAAAACCTTTTAATTTTTATAACAACATTATACATCAGGCATCGCTTTGAACAAACATTTATCCAAAAATGTAAATTGAAATAAAAACGAACACGACAAATAATTTGTTACGTTTAGAAAAACCCGAAAAAAATGTGACTGCTCGTCACGCATTTAAAATTATTTATTTATTTTAATTGGCGTATAATTAGCAAGAGTTGAAAAAAAAATTTTAAAAAATTTCATTACTTTGTGTTCTGAGAATCAATCTTCAGCAGTTTCCGCCATTGTTCGAACGCTGTAAACTGGATGGCTGCGTACGGGATGATTCTGGTCATGGTGGCTGTATTTCCTCGCCACAACCAAAACAAACCATTTTTCGCATAAGTATTGACCAAGAATTTCAACGCGGCCTTACCCGAATACGGTTCATGTGATATCTAAAAATTATAATCGGCATATATATACATATTTATTATTGTCGATTATAGAATTATAAAAAAAAAAAAAAAAAAAACCAAAACTGTTTTGATGAGTTTGCTTGCCTGAAAATTGATTTTAGTCCTGTCCAACGGAGCTATAGTGCTCTTGGCCACAGCGCCGGCAATGGCGCCGGCCACCAGACTGTGCAAGACGTTTGTCGACTCGGAATCACTGCGCTGAAACGAACACGGACGTATTAAAATTAAACGCACAAAGACGAAAAACAAGAAAAAACCTGTCTCGTGTAAACTCCCGACGATTTACCTGCGTGTCGCGTGCCATTTTATACACGCCGAAACGGTCGAAGAAATTTATCGTTTTCCATTTTGATTCCTACGACAAACATTCAAAGCTGTTGTTGCACGGTATTTGGCAGCTGCAGACAACGATCATCGCATCAACCTTGGACGTAGAAATAATTCTCGTTGTTTTTTTTTTTTTTTCTTACACACCGACGACCATCGAGTGTAATTTTAAGACGAACGTTATGAAATCTATTTGATGATATCATTCCGCGTTACGATTAATCATTGTATTTTAACTATTATTATTATTATTACTAATACTATTATTATTATTAATTATTACTATTACTGTTACTATTATTGTAAGGTGTGTACGGGTTTTTTTTTTTTTTTTTTTTAAGAATCTCCTGATAACGTTATTTATCGTCGGTAAATGATAACGATTAACGAACATGTGTTGATCGTTTATTGTACGATCAAGGTCGACGGCGGCCGTCGTGTGTAAAGTTTATAAATGTAAAATTAAAAAAAAAAGTAAGGCAATAACAAAAAAAAAAAAAAAAACGTTTAA
Organism: Chaetogeoica ovagalla; assembly: GCA_032441825.1. Classification (NCBI taxonomy): domain Eukaryota; kingdom Metazoa; phylum Arthropoda; class Insecta; order Hemiptera; family Aphididae; genus Chaetogeoica; species Chaetogeoica ovagalla. The sequence goes on from CM063726.1 coordinate 1,016,200, forward strand.
AACCAAAACGTAAACACTACGCTCACGGGACGTGGGGGGGGGGATCCTAAAGGGTTTTTTTGGGGGGGAGGGAGGTTAGAGGATATTTTGCCGACTTCCAAGAACGAAATTTGACGACTGAAGTTTTTTTTATGAGTGTAATTGTTTATGTTTACCCAATACGTCCGGATTTCGAGAGCGTAGCAACGGCCTAGTGCTTCGAAAATCTCTCGAAACGGATATTTGTCTCGGAATCAAACTTCAATACTAACATTTTTCAATACCTACACGTTGAATCTCATATCAGTTATTCATGAATATAAAAAAAAATGTATATATAAATATCAATTTTTTAAATATAATATGAGTACACGTTATGTGTACGTATTGGTATCCACACACACACCGAATAAATGAAAGAAAGAAATTTCATACAAACTCTTTTACTACGGGGATATTCGAACAATTCGAATGCCGGACTTGGATATCTCCGTCAGTACATTCTATTTTTCAGAAATATTGTGTTATGCAAGAACAATGTTATTGCACAATATGAGCAAAGCATATGACTCTCGACGATTGCCCGTTTTATCACAAGTCAATAAATAGCCTATATTGTCCTGTGGTTATGGCTACTCAACACTCAATACATACATGCGTTATGTCCAGACGATAATGACATTATGAAAGTAAAAGAAAAGAGTCACATGAGCGCATAAAATCCATAAATATTATTTCTACGATTTCAAATATTTAGGATTCAAGTATATTGTGAATTGTGTATAGTATTTGCCGACTGTCCAATGCTGTTGCCGTCATTCCGGAGGGGGTGCTGGAAATGCTGAAATCGCGTCCGACCGCTCTGCGAGTGATGACAAACGAGCCTGTCGTCGTCGGTTGATTGCAAACGCGTCTACCGCGGAAGCGGTTTTGCACATGAAATAAAACCCATCAAATGAATTCGCAGAATATTCGGTGATATTATGTTCATATATAATATATGTGATAATAATTCAAATTTTATGCAACATCAAGAGGACAACCAGATGATTGGGGGGGGGGGGAGGCAGAACGGCAAAATACGCCCTACGAGATAGCACGGGATTTTCGCGCCGGTGAAATGGACTTTTAAAAGGATTTTTACAAAAGTAAATGGAACGCGTAATAAAATGGAATTCTGCATGTATATATACTGCTGCACGTATGAGGATCTACTATATAGGTTCCTTGCTGATCAGTGATCCCCGGGTATGAACGGGCGTAATACATACGCAGTTGCAGAGTGTCCTATTCTGGATTTATTTATCCGATACTTGAATTGTCTGAAGAAGTCTGGACGTGGCCTTTGTCAATTTTTCATTTTTTTTTTTTTTTTCAATACTTCTTAGCTTGATGTCGCCCGCGGATAATAATTTCCAATGGTTTTGCCATATTCTCGTAGTTATTAGTTTCTGAGGAGCCTCATTTTTACTTGTCACACAAATACATGTATTTAATTGATATTTTAGAAAGTCTATATAGTATACCTGCGTTCAATATTTATATATATAATATGTTTACTATACAATATATATTTGTATTGCTCTATAAGCACCGTGGTGGGATAATAATATTATTGGCGTATAATAAATGTAATAACGTATAGTAAAAATTCAATATGGCCTTGTAATTTATATAGTACATATGTACTCAGGACACCGGTTTTTTTTTAAATATATTTCAATTGTAATTGAATGTAATATACATATTAAATTATACGCGTTGATAACTATATATATATATATATGACTATTAATTATTGCATATTAATAACATGACTAGTGGTATACGAATTGTGAATAGTATATTTAGCTAGTGTACACGTGCATGGAGTATTTACGCGTGGTAACTATTTTTATATTATATTTTATATAATAAATATATATTATAATACTAATTTGATATTTTATAATTTTTTTAATATTTATAATAAAATTTAATATTTTGAATTAAAAAAAAAAAAACGTATGAGCGTTTATAATAAACTATAAAAAAATATATTCCATACATAATATATAATGCAATATTACCGCGTCATTTTATTGTACACATAATCAGTACAATAAATGTTATTCGGTATTAATGATTATAATTTTTTTTTATTTTTCACTATTTCTTAAAATTTGTTACGCGTATAAAATAATAACTATATTATACATATAGTCAGTAGCAGTCTGGTGAAAACGAAATTCCATGTATACTCGAAATGTCATGAACCCGTGATAATAATATTCCGTCATGTTCTAACAAATAATAATCCGTTTTGAACACTGTTTAAAACAGATAAACACTTTTTCGACTTGGAAATTAAAATTTTCTTTTATCCTATAAAAAAAAACTAAATGATTTATTATTATTATTATTATTATTATTATTATTATTAATGTAAGCGTACAAGTGTTAAGTTGCACACAATACGCATGTAAAACTATCCCGGACACCTTTACGCATTTTTATAATTCCGTTATAAAAATAATTGAAAACACGATCCTATCGCGTGCCAATTATCATGCGAAATAGTTAAAAGGATTTACGTTTCGTTTTTTTTTTTTAGAAAAATATGACACAGACCTATCGTATTCGTCAGACTACTTGCATAATGAATAACCTGTTATATATCATAACGCGCGTTATTTTTTTTTTTTACAGAAATCGTAAACAATTTATCCGTATTATAACCAAACGTTTTAATAATATTATTAACTACGTAAAATAACCTGTTATTATAATATTAACCGTATTTGTATACACCACTGCGGCCTTATATATAATTATTATAGGATACCTACGCGCTGTTGTGCGCGAAACGTATTCCTCGTGTATTTATTATGTACCACATAGAATTTATCGAACGATGATAATTGTTACAATGTTCGCGTTTATTCCACGAATGTATTTTATAACACAACCATCCTTTTTTTTTTTTTTAAATATGCCGCCGAATTAAAATCCGTTTCACTACTATAAAATATATTATACCGCGATAAATGATGTACGAGAATAATTATTATTCCCCCCGCCCTTCGACAATTAAACATATTTTATTTCTACACGAAAATTCAAGTGTTTGCAACAGGCGCGATAAAATTAACTGTAATTACTTTACCGTAGAATACACTCAACGGACAATGTACTTATACTTATATGTAAATAAGTAAATAATTTATCGTAATACTACCCGTTGAGTTTTATACGTCGTATTCAATCTATGTAACATGTTCTAACCTAATCTACAGTAATAATAACTACGGTTAAAATAATATCAATTGGACTCTATCAAAACCACGATTAAAAAACGGTAGTCGAATCGTGCAGGTGATAACACCTATATGTGCTTCTTCAATTATTAACATGATTATCATATAAATGTCGTAAAATCATTAACCGTATATAATTCAATGTGTATTTCGACGGTTTTGTTTATTCAATATTTTGTGTAAATTCCACGCATGTATGTAATATAATACATATTGAAATAAACTTTGGGTGAGAGGGAAATCTTCTTTTATATAGTGTGTACCATATTTATTTGATTATAAGCACATTGTTTTTTGGTCAACATTTCCCTCCCCCCCCCTCAAGAAAAAAAAGTCGAGTAACGTGTGCATATATATATATAATTTTTCTATAATAATAAATATAACATCGTGTAAACTGGAAATTGAGCTAAATATGAATGGGAAGTAATTTGCGAGCAAAACGAGTTGTTTTTTTGTTTTCGTTAAATTGTCGGGTTATGACTTTTACCGCCTTATCCTCATTTCAAAAACAGAAATGACGCCACTGCAGCGTATACATATAAAACATGTAAATCTCAGCTGTACCGGTATTCTGCAGCAGTAATTTACCGAATTCGTTAAAAGCCCGCAGTTAAAAGAAAAAAAAACCAATGGCGTATCGTGCAAATTAAAAATCAGTACCTATATAATATTAACTAAATTTATTTTTATTGGTACAAAAAAAAAAAAATGAACTTTTAATTTAAAATTCCAAAATTAAATTCCGATGATTGGTTCGAAATAAATAAAGACGAAAAAAATTATAATAAGACGTACAAGAGTAAATGTTCGACTCTTCGGATTTATTATTAATATAAGCTATGGCAATATTTAAATAAATGGATATTATATTGAATAAAACTCACGTTCAAAAGTCGCGTACCACTACTACTTACATTTCATCAAATCTTTGTCAATTGCTATTAAATATATACATCATGGATTTTCATTCTTATTCATTTTCGCATTATATTTTTTTAATTCACTGTATAATATAGAAAAGAATCGTGATTTTTACGTATAGTTATTATTTTTATAGCCCATTGTATTATTACTGCAACCGTGTAATACCATTATCTAATATATATAAATATAAATAAATAAATATATATATATGCGCACAACACACCGCGTATTATGTTCCTACCATTGACCAATGTATTATTATTATTATTATTATTATTATATAGATTATAGACTGTTGTTATCGTATAAATTATAATAATTTATTTCGCGTTATACACGTTGTTTTCTTTTTAATGATTTAAACTGGTATTTTTAACAGCAATAATAATTATTGTTATCGACTATTATGGAATAACAATTATTTATTTTATAGATTATTATGTTCCCAGAGACGAAACCAAACGTATTATTGATATCTCTCGCAAATATTATATTGTACTATACGCGCATATACATTCAACAATATATAACGATAATAATAATGATATATAAACCACAAATCTATATATATATATATATATATATATATATATATAAATGGCATTTAATTTTAGTTTTATTTTAATTAATGACGATGCATTAATAATATAAAATATATTTATTATATATACAGCTGATATCAGTGCGATTCTAGGTGAGTATAGGTGCAATAGAAGTCAAAATGTAGACTGTAGATCAGCGTTTCTTAACCAAAAGAAAATTTCTTTTAAAAAAAAATTAAAAGGAATCATTATTAACATTAAATATTATTGGATTTATTGATTATATTTGATACTAACTGGTTTTATATACATTGACGGTGTGGAAGTCGCTGGTAAACGTAGTAATATTAAGAACATTTCAGATGTTATTTTGTCAAAAAAATTATTTATTTACGTGTAATTATAGTGGACTCTGCTTTAAAGACCGCTTTCAAAACCAAAAATGTCTCAAAATGTTGGCTGGACGTAAAACAAGAATACTCGAAGTTATCCACACAAGCTCTACATGTTCTATATAATCCCTTTTGTGTCAACTTATCTATGCGAAATTACGTTTTCCTTGCACTATAATTGTACATAAAAAATAAATATAGAAACAAATCGAACGTAGAAAATGATTTAAGACTTAAAATTACCAACACGGAGCCCGATATCGACGTCATCGTTCGTTCAAAATAACACCAACCGTCGTCTTATCATTGAAGTAAACCGTAATCATTATTACACTATTTTAATAACGATTTATAATTTGAAAAAATATTTCATTTTTTTTTTGTGCATGGAATATGCTTATATATTGTAATAATTTTGTAATTCCTAATAAAATAAAGTATGCGTTTTTGAATAAATAAGTAAGCAAGTAAAAAAAAAAGGTTATTAGACTATGGTCGTGAAAATTTCCAAACTGTGTAAGTGTTACGTGGATATAAAAAGGTTGAGAACCGCTGTTGTAGATCATTGCAATATGAAATATGTATAGACGTGCTCTGTATACGCATAACTGTATAAATATTATATGTTAAGGTACGATAAACTGTATTGTAGAGTAGTTAATCATATTATAATAATCAATAGAACACTGTAAATCAAAAATTATTAATGTATGATATTATGTAAATTTGTATAATGTAAAAGGAAAAATAAAATATATATATGTGTATATAACACCAAGAACAATGCAATATGTAGATTAGAAAAAAAATATATATATACTGTAATGTAATATGCGGTATTTGTGGTATTGATATAAAATGAAAAATTTTACCACGGGCGTTTTTACGATTATTAATTTTTTTGTAGAATTAAATAATAATTATCGGCAGTACACGCGTATTAGAAACTTAAAAAATGCCTAAACATTATCTTTTTCGATTCTAATAGTCCTTACAAATATATGTATAATCAGGATCGTATTTAGAATTTCAACATCCAGGGAAAATTTTTTAATTCGGCCCTTTTTATACAGTGGACACGAGAGGGCGTTACAAATTAAAATTATACAAAAAACTCAATTACTTTTATTTTATATAGATTGTATACCCAAATATAATGATAATGAATTAATAATATAATTTTAACATTTATAAGTGCATGATACATGTGTTTACATTTAAATCATTTGCAATGGAAATCATATACGCTTACTACTCAATAGCTACTCATCATATTAAGTATTTGCATATTTTTCTCATACATATTATAATAAATATAATATAAATACATGTATATAATAATAATACAATATTATATTTCATACTATAAATGTCTTCAATTATTCCTATTTTTATAACGGAAATATCCACGCTATCCCATCTGAATTAACTATTTTCTGACCCCCTCCCCCTAAATCAAATTCCTGGCTACGGCCCTGGATAATCGTTTCCCGAATTCTTAGCATTATAGGAGACAGTTTTTAAATAAGCGCGGGAAATGATTTTAGTATGAGAGGAGCGCTAGTGGTCTCGACACAATCTATACTTAACCATGGATACGACAACCACAGATGAGATGAAACTAATCTGTGCAACAGATGGACGAAGAATAATATACCGTGCCTCGTGCATAAACATTGACGATAACGTCTATAATGAATTAATATAAAAGAGATGTTATTAATTTTACAATATCTTCATTAACAGTAATTGTTCCGCCGTGTACACATAACTCAAGTATTTCCCGCGTCTGTGTACACATTAGAATTTTTTTTTATACCCATGTTAATAAACAAGAGGTATGATTTTTTATTATTATACCTGTAGTCTATTAAACTGTTTAAGTATAACATTGAAATTGAATAAGTAAATAATCGTATAGAAACATTTCGTGAGAGGGAGGGGTGTTTAAAGACGAAAAAACACCACTTCCCCGTGCCTTGGATAAAGTATATTGTATACGGTACGACCGCGACGGAGAGATACGAAACAGCTGATCCACCTGTTTATCACGACGACGACGACGACGACACTTTTTTCTTATCTAGTGGAATGAAAAAAAAAATCCGTGATAATAAATTATTCAAGGAAATCGTGTTATTTATTGCACGTTTATTACCATTTACCAAAGTACACGTCTGGCGGCGACGGCGGACCCGCGCACTATCTGTTATCGTCTCCCCGTGTCAGCGATTCGTTTTTGAAAGTGGGACTTTCGTTTCTAAACGTTCAGATTCACTTCGTTCCGTGTTCGCATTGCGCCCGGCGGCGGTGATTTATTATAAATATTGACGCGCGATAATTTTGCGTTTTACACGATTTATTTTTTTCCGTTACGGTCCGTTCGACCGATATAATCGTTTTTATTATAGAAACGACCAAACACCGTTTTGATAATGTCTCGTAAGTACGATTTTCGAATACCCAATAACGTGAATATAATATTTAAAAGAAAAAAAAACCATTCGCGAATTATTATTATTTTTTTATTACAATTACATTTCGATTGTATTTCATTCATAACTCGCGGTATGCATATGAATAATATTTGTATTTTTTAAATAATTTCTGTACGTATTGGCATTTTATTAAAATATTTCATGGTAAAAACGGAAAAACGATATTCATGAGGTATAATAATTTGGTTTTAACGTTAATATTCGAGTAACGTGTCAAGGTTATTTTAGATACGACAACAACAAAATATCGATTTAATTTTAATTCGTATATTTATCATAAAGGTGCGAGGATATATATTATTATATTTTAATATGTACGAAAAAAGAAAAGTACGTTTACGATATTTTACGCATATACGTGAATTAAAGCCCAGTATTGTGGTTAGGTACACAATGTATTATTATGTCACGTTAATACATATTATATAATAACTTTTAATAATATTAATTAAATCGAAGCTTTCCATTTTTTTTTCCTCTCAATTAATGTTTTGGTTTTTTTTCTTCCATTTTAACAAGGACAACGTGATTAATTACTTTTTTTTTTTTTTTTACATACGACTAGTCAAGAAAATAATTATCGTGTAATTTTTTTGACGTTTTTATTTTCAATTCGTTTAATCAGTTTATAATTTTATTCTTTAAGTAGTCGTATTAATAAACAATTTTCTTATCAAATTATTATTAAACTTATCAGTTTATAAATTAGCGTATTACTCTATACAGTATTTATACATTCCTTTAACTATTTACCTATTTGTATAGGAAAAATTAAGACACTTTCATGAACTTGAGTAGACCGTGTGTAACGAAATGAAATGTTTAAACTATTGTTCGTTTTAGAACACCGTTTGTAGACTTTTATTATAATAATAATGTATACGTCTACACACTTTTATCTAATAAGTATGACAAATGGTTATCCACTTATTTGACAAACTGTTCTTCGTTTATTTTCATTACGACCATTTTTGTATAGGTTTATGGAGATACGAATATTTTTTGTTTTGAGGGGAGGAGGGGAAGTTGTAAAACTTAAGTATAGATTAAAAAAATTCAATTCTTTGTCTTTTAATTGTACTTACAAGTTTTCTATACATTACATGAGATCTTAAAAAATCCATTAGCTAAATATGTGTATAATGCATACCAATGGGCAGTGATTATTTATCATCTTATTTTTTTATTGTTAATTCATTTTTTTTATAATATGTATATAAAAAGTGAGTGACTTGCATGTTCATTTGAAAATAACTTTTTTTTTTTCAAAAATTGTTAATTTTTCAAGATTTTAGCATAGGAACCAAAAAATTTTGTTTAGTAACTAACCTCTGATCCATACGATTATTTTTATTTAAAAATAAATGAATTCTAGTATTTGAAGAATCGTTAAATTATAAAGCAAAATGTAAATCAGTTAAAAGTATAGATAAAATTAATTAATAATTTAATGATAACTTTTAAGAGATTCAATTTAGTATTACACTCGATTCCAGTAATTCTTTTTAAATAATATTTGTTCATCATTAAAATCACTGTCATATGACCTCTGAGTATGTTGTTCCGTGTTATCTTACTGAATTATTCTTAAAAATTCCCATGTACTTCTTATTATTCATCAGAGCAAATATAACTTTTGATATAGTTCGTGCTTATAGACATTTTTTCATTCTTATTTGTACGCATTCATCAATGTATGTAATTAAATCCATTTTTATTCATTCTGCTTCTAAACAACTAATGCATTATACTCTTATAACATACCTTATACGTAAATTTGTTCACGTCAAATAGATTAATTGTAATTTAATTAATTAAATGTACCTTTTTCTGTTACAGATCCATTTGAAAAATTTAAGAAGACAGTTGATGTCAACAACAAAAAATATGCCTACTTCAATTTACCTGAATTTGGTATCGAATATGGTAATATAAATATTAAAATATATTAATAGTTAATACAAATTAATTTAATATGCATATTTAAAAAGATTTAAACACACTGGTATTATTTTTACGTTTTAAAATATGATACTTATTGTATTTCAGATCAACTGCCATTTTCTATCAGAGTACTTTTGGAGTCTGCTGTTAGGAACTGTGACAATTTCCAAGTTACTGAAAATGATGTGCAAAATATACTTAAATGGAAAACAAATCAAAATATTGAAGGAGGTGTTGAAGTCGCATTTAAACCTGCCAGAGTTATTTTACAAGTAATCAACTTCTCATTTTCCTTCTCTCCCGACTATTTGGGGTCAGCCATTGTAATTTTCTAATGTGTTGTTTACAATTAAATAACATGTTAGAAAAATAAACACATTGGATATAAAATATATTTAATGTTTGATACATTAGGATTTTACTGGTGTACCGGCTGTGGTTGATTTCGCTGCCATGAGAGATGCTGTTAAGAGTTTAGGAGGCGATCCGAACAAAATTAATCCCGTATGCCCTTCTGATTTAGTAATCGATCACTCGGTCCAAGCAGATTTTGTCAGAGAGTAATATACACACACACATACATATAATAATTTAAAAAATATATTAACATTTTGTAAAATGTACATGATTCATATAGAGCTGATGCACAACAGAAAAATGAAAATCTTGAATTTGAACGAAATAAAGAAAGGTTTACATTTTTGAAGGTACATTGATTGTTGTGTTATTAATATTAATGATTGACAATTGAGCCTGGTGCAATTTTTTAGTGGGGTGCTAAAGCGTTTAAGAACATGTTAATTGTACCACCTGGTTCTGGTATTGTGCATCAAGTTAACTTAGAATATTTAGCCCGCGTTGTGTTCACCGATGGAGACACATTGTACCCAGATTCTTTAGTAGGAACAGATTCACACACGACAATGATCAATGGTTTAGGAGTCCTAGGGTGGGGTGTTGGAGGTAAATAATTCATAATAAAAATTATTTTATCATAATGAAGGAATAAATTTAAACATTTATTTATTTTTTTATAGGCATAGAAGCGGAGGCAGTTATGCTAGGACAAGCCATATCGATGTTGCTTCCACAAGTACTTGGTTACAAGTTAACAGGAACTTTAAGTCAGTTTGCGACATCTACTGATTTAGTTTTAACAATTACTAAGGTAAAATATTATTGAAATAAGTATGATTAATTACATTAAATTTTTTAATTATTTATTGTTTTAGCACTTAAGACAAATTGGTGTAGTTGGGAAATTTGTTGAATTTTTCGGACCAGGGGTTACTCAGTTATCCATCGCTGATCGAGCAACAATTAGTAATATGTGTCCTGAATATGGTGCAACAGTAGGATTCTTTCCAGTAGATCAAAACACGCTTTCCTACCTTCAACAAACAAGTATGTTTATTATTTATACAAAGATGCTATCCCATGTATTCACTATGTCATTTTAAGTACCAAAAATATAAATGTTAATTGAAAACAAATTATGATACACTATGTTACTAAGTTCAATTAAATTTTTTTATTTTTATAAATAAATTAGTAAATTTTCACATATAATCAATACATAAAACATCAATTTGTTGTATCTTTTTAAGTTATAATAATAAAATTAGTAATTAAATTATTATAATTTATTTTTTGTGCATTAGATCGAAGTGCTGAAAAAATAGCTGCTGTTAAAGCATACTTGGAAGCTTCTAAAATGTTAAGAAACTATGACGATCCATCACAGGATCCTGTCTTCAGTCAAATTACTACATTAGATTTGGGGGATGTCGTACCATCCATTAGTGGCCCGAAGAGACCACATGATCGCGTATCAGTATCGGAAGCTCAAAAAGATTTCCAATCGTGTCTCACAAATAAGGCAAGTGAATTGATTTCTTCTAATCGAATATATTCATTTAATGAAATTTAACAGCTATTTTCTATTATCGTAAACAATTCAAAATTATCCTATTATTATTATAATGAGAAGACTCTATTATTGTATATTATACAATAATAATAGCGAATTTACATATTAGATACATATGTACTAAAACAATGTATTAATGCTAATTAATACACTGTTATTACATTGTAATTTTAGGTAATTCACCTAAAATTGTGGAGCATTTTGATTCTGAGCGAAACGAGGAAGCTATTGGTTTTGCAATGATCTTTTTTTTTTTTTTGTACACCTTATCGACTTGAATGAGCATTGTAATCATTTATCACACACTTACCTATTTTTTGGTAGTAAATTTTACTGAAGTGATCCATTATGGAGGTAATTTTTCGATATTTTTTAAAAATTTTAAACGGAACCCAAAAAATTGTGTTATAAATGGCAAATACACAATTTTATCTAAATTCTTTATTGTATTTGGAAAATAGTGATTCTAAAATATTGAAATTTACATTAAATTTGTATCTTTGCACTATAAATATTAAAAAAAAAAAATTATTTGTAATAACAAAACTCTACAATTTCAAGTAATTCGCTTAAGTGATTATCCACAACACTCACAGCGCTCGTTTTTCTTTTTTAGTATTACAAAAGGAATACTAAATACTAATGTTTTATAAGTTTATCGACTAATGGCAAAAAAAACTAATAAACTTTAATTTTTTTATTTAAAATAGTATTAATTGTATTAATGGTACAGTGTAAACTATTTGTTGAATATACGCAAACAAATAATGTACCACCATTATCTGCAATTTAGTAAAAATATTATGCAACTATTTCTTTATGTAAAATTTATTTTAATAGCTTTTAAATTACAAATAATAATAATTTACTGAATAGCAGTGAATTGAAATAGGTTCTACATAATATTATATAAAATTATCGTAACGATATTATCAAACCAATGAGTATTTTTTTTTTCATGAATGACTTAACTATTTAGTAGATGTTATATAATAGATGTTAAAGTTTCAAATACCCAGATTGGTTTTCTAAAAACATATTACATAAAATTAATACAAATATTGATTTATTTGTACTAATATTCTATAGTAGTCAGTGAAAACATTAAATATATATATATAGTCAATGAATTACAACTTCTAAGGCATAAAAGATATAAAATTGAATACTTACTGAAAAAAAATTAATTGATATATATTTAATAATATAAATAAGTAAAGCTAAATTAATAATACTAATAAACAATATCATATGAAATAATTTACACAATATTTTCTACATAATATTTTAAAAAAAATAAACGATTGATTATTTTTCTTATTTATAATGTACAAATACGCAAACATATAATTTAAAGAAATTAAAAAATATTTTTTTTTAGAACTTAAAAGTTAGCAAAAAAATTTTTTCAATATTTATTCGTATTGAAAATTATATTTAATCTTAACTTAAGATATTTTATAAATTAATTATTGCTATATTTACATTTACATAAAAATTAAATTTGAAATATTTTTTTTCTTAATTATTATTATTATTAAAACAGTATATTTTCAAATATGAACGATTTAAACTATTCGTACTTACATTGTATTCATCACTGTATTATAATATTTTTATAACATTTAGTTTTCAATTTAAAAATAAATTGTAATTTTTAATATTTTTAAACTCGTAGTTCGTATTATTAATTTTGATGATTTAGGAAATCACACACACACCCATCAATAAAAAAACTCCTCTTTTTTCATTATTTTCTTTTATAAATAAACAGAATAGTATTTTTTATAAAGTAAATTACAATAATAATAACTGATATTTTCAGTCAATTACAATATTAATTTTGTCAACGTAAAAACGTATGCTTCATGAATTGTCACCAGTGATAGACTTCCATAATTAGTACCAACTAGGAGAAATTCATGAAGCCCTGCGTCTTTATTTTACTCTGAACACAGAAAACAATGGATTTAGTATTGAAATAATAATTTTTACTGAAAAATAAATAAATAGTCAGTACTCACATTTTTTTTTTTTTTATCGCGGAACTCTACTCTATAAATGGTGCGCGAGATTTCTTCAGTTTAACGAATCAATAAAAATCAAAACGGACTGTTAGCAGGAACAACGTCGCGCTCCGTTAAATCTTTTTACGAAATATAGTAGTAACGGTCCGAATTCTAATTGTCTATAATTATCAGAATTATTTTGTTTGTGTTATTTATTTATACAACGAGATTAAATTTTATCATTATAGTGGACCTTGGATATTTGTGTTCTTTTTATACGCGGCCATGAAAAAATAATTTTACTACCTTCTATTGTTTCAATAAATTTATTGACTTTGAATATTAATATGTAATAATATAATGTTATTATTGACATATTGTAGTGGTATACATTATTGTATATATATATATATATATATATATATGACAATTGTTGTTCGTACACAGAGTATTTAGCGTCTCTTTGTATAACATATTATTCGATCTCCTTCCATTTTACATAGGTATGTCTTCCAAATAAATTGTAAAAGTATTACGTCGATTTAATTTTTATAAATCAATAGACGAACCAATATTTATTCTGTTTTTGTAAATATATGATATATGTGGGTTTTATTTGCCGTATTAAGTCTTTAAACGCATATAGTGTACCATATAATATAACACTACGTATTGTTTTAAAAATATCCGATGATAAAATCAAAACGTGAAAAAACTCCTAAAATTTAATATTTTAATCTTCAACCAAGTACTACAATCGGCCAATCTGTATCGATATCGGATCCGTTTGCACTGGTCGTCGAGCTACTCGTTTGTTTTTTACCGACACATTTTTTGTTACATATTTTCTACAAGTCTGAAATTAGTTCAAAAAACACCCCATGGCTGTGTTGCGATCCTGGCCAAAGACACCAGAGAGCAAACGGTTTTAATTTCACGTAAAACATATTTGTTGTACGTTTACACGAAGTCTTATAACACGTTTTTACGCGTCTCCAAATTTAATTATCGTACATTTATTTCTCGATATAAATTGATTTGTTTTACAAACACGGACCGAATGCACAGCCAATGGGATTTGCACGCATTTTACACGCAAACCGTGTTGCCTCGTTCACATTTTTAGTGTATACGCCCGACAATAAATGAAACGACGAAAAATCATAATGGTTTTTATTATATTATATTGTAACGTTCTTTCAATTATTATTTCACACGATCGTTTTGACAAATTTTCCTTGAGTTATTATGCATACTATCAGTTTATTATATTACCATCGGTTTTGGTAGAAAATAAAAATATATTATATGTACTCGAAAATTCCAAGAATAACATCATTTCGGATTAATACAGACTGGACGTTTGTTTTGTTTTTCGTAAAAATACACGATTTATTAACGATAAGAGTCAATGTAAACATTATTGTCGCTTTATCGAGTGTACGCGAAAATACATTTCGGATTTTTCGACGGAAATTCGTAATTAAAATATTGTTTTCGTCTAGCGCAAAAAGAACGTTTCCGAGGATTTTTGACTATACTCCGGGCACCGAGAGAACGCTACTGGGCGGCGACCAAAATACGTCCGTTTTTGCGCATTCCCACCACTAAACCTTGTCGAATGCTGGCCGCCGTTAACGCGCGTCGCAGCCGCCGCTGCCGTCGTGTTAGTGGTGTTGTTGTATACAGCGTGTTCTATAGTGATTTCCCGTATTTTACGTTTTAGCATACAATATTCACCAAGTTTTTTGTCTTCGCGTGTTTTAGTATACCATTGCTTATAAATATTTTTACTATTGTGTAACATAGAATACTTAATACATAATCATGGATCTCGTCGATGTTTCACCTTCCAAAAAAAATCCTCGTGGAAAAGTAAGTGTTTGTATTATTATTTTTCTATAGCAAATTCTTAATTTATAAATATAAATTTTTTTCTTTAGTTTGTTGGTACTGGTCAAAAGCAGATTATCATCAATATGTACAAGGATAAGGTCAAGCAACAACTTGAAAATCCAGACAGCCCCAAATTAACCTACAGACAAATGCTTTTAGAAATCTGTAAATCAAGTGGTATTGGACAACGTACCGTACAAACAACATTGGCCGAATATAAAACAAAAGGTACAGTATCATCACCAAATAAAAATAAAATTAGACCTACAATACTTGAAAAAGTAGATAGCTTTGACAAACATGCTATTAGACGAAAAATACATGGATTTTGGTTGAACCGTGAAGTACCTACACTCCAAAAAATGTTAATAGCGATTAATGAAGATGATACTTTACCAAATTTCAAACGTTCTTCATTTCGAAAAATATTAAGAGATTTGCAATTTGTTTATGCAAGGAAATCTCGCAATAGTGCGTTAATCGAAAGAGAGGACATAATAATTTGGCGTGGAAGATATTTAGATCAAATAAGAAAATACAGAGCACAAAATAGACCCATATATTACCTTGATGAGACATGGGTAAACGCCGGTGAAACGCATAGCAGAGCATTCCTCGCCGGCCTCACCATGGGACAAAAGGAACCCTCGGGAAAAGGCAAGAGACTTATTGTGTTACATATCGGATCAACTGACGGCTTCCTACCCGGGGGCCTTTTATGTTTTGAGTCAAAAACCAAATCAACGGACTACCACGATGATATGAACGGCACTACTTTCTTTGAATGGTTTGTAAAAATTCTGCCGTTACTCAAAGAAAATGCCGTCATAGTAATGGATAACGCCGCCTATCATTCCGTGAAAAAAGATCGGATTCCAGTGATGTCATGGAAAAAACAAGACATCATAAATTGGCTGGAAAGTAAAGGCGAGAACATTTCTTATCCAACAACAAAAGGGCATTATTATCTCAAGTCAAAACAATACACACGGAACATGACAAATACGTTATTGATGATTACGCGGAAGACAACAACAAAACAGTATTAAGATTACCGCCATACCACTGCGAGCTGAACCCAATAGAGCTAGCATGGTCGTCTGTTAAGAGTTATGTCCGGACTCACAATAGTACCTTCAAATTAAAAGACGTAAAAGAGTTGCTGGAAAGAGGCGTGGAACATGTAACACCGGAGATGTGGACGAATTTCGTTGGCCACGTCGTCAAGGAGGAAGAACAATTTTGGAATATCGACAGCATAACAGATGATTATATGGACGACGAACCTGGACGTCATATCCTAACAATAGGTGATACAAGTTCGGATTCTGACTCGGATTGATTTCTTTGTATTTAGTATTTTTTGTATTTTTTTGTATTTTAATTATTTTATTAATTAGTATTATTTAAATTGTATTTTGTTCAAATTTATGTTGCAATAAATAAATAAACACATTTATAAAATATTTATATAACATACATATTATTTCTTGTATACCATATAATAATAATATTAACTCATATTAATAATAATAATAACTGACATATTATGTTAGTTGTCAGGAGTTATTATCTTCATTTTACTTGAGCCGCTGTATACAGACACTTGTTGATGCTCGGCGGCGGCGGCAATGTAATTAGTCGACGATCATCGAGTAGTAAGTGGGGGAATTTACGGCGGCGAGCGATCATGGAAACGCGGAGCTCGTTCATTTAGATGCGCAAAGGAGTAGCGTTCTCTCGGTGCCCGGAGTATAGACGATTTATGTCCGTTTAATAATAATACTTAATAGTATAATAATATAATAATAATAATAATACCATTTGCTTACTCTTACCACCCCACCATCGTCACAGGTTCTGATCTGATCTATGCCATCGCCTTTAATAAATACGAAAGGAGAGCGACTAAAAACCACGACGATGGTGAAGAAAATTCCACAATGAAATATTATAATAAATGATCGAAACTATTTTTAATATTCGACTCTGTACCGCGCATTTACCGTCGTCAACAGATGGGGGGTAATAGTCACGACGAGTGGGATAAAAATGGAAAACGCGTTCGTGCTGCTTTTTCGATGAAAATCCCGGTGTACAGTGGAATTTTGAATTTTATTACAATAAAATAGGATTGTCTTGCTATATTTTAAAGTTTTTCGTTTTTCTTATCATCAGTCTCCCATATAAAAAGAAGAATTGGCGTTTTTTTTAGGTAATTTCACCCCGTGCACGCAACGATCTGGTATTCGCTTTTCATACGTATCCTGTCCACACATGATGACTCCTTCCTTTTTTCCCTTAAATCCCAAACGCGTCATATTCTCGATTTTTTTATCCAAATGGCATTCCATAATTCCTTAAACGAAGTCTTTTTTAACTTTTGCAAAATTGTTTAACTACACCGTTGAAACAGTCAAATAGAAATCGATTATTTATAAATTCACACGAACTTAATTAACCTTAACTTTGTTTCAAAATAATTTTCTTAATTTTTTGATGTACCTAATAGAGAAGAGCTGTAGGGAAAAAAATTACAATTCCTTTCTGTGTGGCGATTTTAGAAACATTTTCCGCTCTTTCGACAAATTATATTTTAAAATTCTCCATAAACCCCATCGTAAATGTACGTTTGAGAAAAAAAAAAGTAATAAATTCAAGGAACATTCGTTTTGCGTCGAATGATTTCACATTATGATTTATCGATCCATCATTAATAATCGCGGTATAATTTATATTATATGGTTTTATATTATTTTAATAGTCATCCCATCACCAATATGAATAGCGTACGAAAAACGCGTATTAACGACAACACAATTCTGTTTATTGTTATACGCATTTCCAAGTAATTCACACGATAATATCAAGGAATTTTTATATATATATAAATGAATTCCGTAGAAATTACACGTAATAATAACTGTTGTGGTGTAATATACAATAAATTATAGAAAAATTTAAAAACTAACAGCGAAGAACATTAACATTACACGGCATAACGGAATTATTTAACGGAAAATTACTACTAAAATGACGAATTACAATTTCGACAAACAGTGGGAGTACGAGATTTCAAAAAAAATTTCGTTTTATACACCGTGTTACGGAAATATTTGTTGGAAAATTAATTAATTATTAATTTTATTATTTAACGAATTCCCGTGTGCACATCGTATTTTATTATCGAATATTTTACACGCGCGTACAACAACATTAGTGGAAAAAAAAAACGACGATTATATAAAAAGAAAAATGCGTCTTTATATATAAAAATTTCCATGACACTACACGAGAACGAATAAGGGAGAACCACACATAAAAAAAAAATAATAATAATAAGCTTATCGCGCGCGTATTGCAACGACGGACGATAGATAATACACAGAGCGGCTCTATTGTCCGAAACGAAATCTAATCGAATTGCTCGTCTCGTTTAAAACAACGGTTAAATTTTTTCTAAAAAAAAAAAAATCACTAAAAATATCTCTTATTACACAACACACGGGGTGGTGTTGTTGCCGATGATTACAAACACACACACATTTAGTGTTAACACGAATACAATATAAAATAATGAGATGTCGGTTTTTTTTTTTTGTATCATTTATAGAGGAACCGGACCCTACGGGACGTTTGTACGTGTCACTCCCGTAGTGATCTAGTTACCTTAAAAATGGATCCAAAATAAAACCAAAAATCTTGTGCTTGCCGCCGGACTTAAAAAAAAAGTATTCGTCGTTTGGGCACATTTAGGAAAAAAAAAAACGGCCGTCGTTCCTCGTCGACCATGTGCGACGCGCGTTATCCCACCATCGGAGCTTTAAGTGGATTTCGGCAATGAAAACGCGTTTTCGTACGACTCAAAGAGACTACACTCCGACGGTTGTTGGGTGGAACGCGCGCGGCCGATTTGTGCCGTCGTGTTGTGTGTGGCTGCGCACTTTCGAACTCGATCCGATCGGTTGGTTTGTTGTCGTAATACGATTTCTAGTCGTCACCCGAATACAGAACGTGTGTACACAACACACACACAAACAAAATCGACGATTTGGTGTGTCTAAAAGTCAACCGGATCGCGATCGACGTGTATGTGTGTGTGTGTGTGTGGCGCGGTGAAGAGTAAAACGAACGCGACACACGACGTCGTCGCCGCATTTCGAGAAACCGGTGAAGGAGGAAAAACACTCGGAAACGGACGCACTCGGACTACTGGGCGCGGCGGCGGCGGCGGTGGTGTGCGCGCGCGAGTCGCGGTGACGGCAAACGAGACCACCACTTCGTCCGAAGTGCATTATCGGAATTCCGTGCGATATTATCGTGGCCGGTGAAGGATACCACCACCACCACCACCACACGTACGCACGGCGAGGTATCGTCTTCATTTTCCCCCTCTCATTGGTCCCACTTGGCTCCTCCTACGCGCGAGAGAATAGTACGCTTTTTGTGTGTGAAAGCGGATGGGGGGTATCCGTTAAATATTTTCTAAACCGATTATTATACAGTAGTGGTAAATTTGCGGGAATTTTTTTTTTTTTTGATTTTTCGAAAAAAATTTATTTAACTCCTCGCCTAAAACAAATAAAAAAAAAAAGTATTCAATATTTATAAAATATTTATGTGTGTAAGCTTTTCAATCATACACACAAAGTCCATCGTCGTCATCTGTATTAATATAGCACGTAAATAAGTCAATAATATTAATAAATCGTCTTTGGAACAACAACAACAACAAAACGTTGTTATATTCTGAACTCACAAACGCCCGCAAATTAGTGTGTGTGTGTGTGACACACGGATCACCCAATGTGACGATAATTATAACCTATTATTATCACCGCCGCGGCGACACTATTATTAACGGAAACGTCCGAACGAAACATAATTAAAATTCAATATGTTATTATTATTATACAATATATCGTTTTATTCCTCGAAGAGAAAAAGAAAGAAATTCGTTATTTCCGTAAATTCTTTTGCGCGGCCAAAAAAAAAAAAACAAAAAATATTGTTAAATTATCGAATTTACTGCAATTATATATGTTATGATTTTATACTTATTTATTATAATACACCCGACAAGATGCGAATGAAAATACCAACACGGTGTTTTCACGTTTACGTATAGACATGTTGAGCGACGACCGGACCGAGCGGTGGTTGGTGTACTCGGTGTATACACGAAAAATTTTACGTATCGAGCTCGGCGTTCTTGAAATTTGTCGGTACCTCGAAACACACGCGTTATATTCATTATTATTTTATGAACACGTTCGAATAAAAAAAACCGCCGATTTCGTATATAAAATATAATTTTTACTGTAAATTAAATCCCAATGATGATCGGCGACCGAATGTTCCGCGGTTTTTTGTATTTCGTTAAACTCAATTTGATTTTCCGGTTTCACACACATTATTATTATTATTATTATTATTATTATTATTATTATTAGAAGCACACGAGGGCACTCCAGCTCCCCTTCCACCGTATTATATATATTATACAATTGCTTGTTATTATTGTAATTATTATTATTATTCTTATTTTAAGGGGATTTGAAATTTTCTCTCTTCGTCTTACACACACGAAACATAGCATAATAGATGTTTCCTACTCCGACGTACCGATCAATCTAGCGGTGCGATAAGAAATTTGAAAACAAATTTGATTTCGTCGTCAAGTCTATTTAATTACTCGATTTTCCCAAATTTTTTAATTTTTTCTCATAAATCAGTTTTAAAATAAAAAAAAATGGTCAATAATCAACTTTAAAAGGTCTCAAGGTAAGAAAATGAAAAAAATTGGGAAAGTCTGTAGTTCTGTAGTAAAATTCACGACGAATTCAAATCCGTTTTCAAATACCTCATCGCACCGCTAGATCTATCGGTACGTTGGAAATAGAAAACGTCTATTTTGTTTATGTCTCGTGTGTATTAAACGAAGAAAGAAAATATCTACTTTCAATCCTCTTAATAGTAATTAAAAATTGTATCGTCGTTGTCAATATTATATTCCAAATGCACACACGATTCGTGAAGAACACAATATTGTTATATTACACGCTTGTATGGCGCGCGTACACGATTTTACTTATATTTGTTATGTAAAACATTAAAGGGGAATTTTTTCTTATCATCTCTTTTCCAAGTTTTCCACGGGGGGGGGGGCGAGAGAAAAAAAATTCAAAACGCCGTATTGTGTATATATAAATCGTTCGTATAAAATACATTGGTAAATCATAGTAATACTATAACACCTCTTTACTTGTACAATTATTAAAAACGACTTTTGAACACTGTGAAAAAAAAATGAATTATATATACTTTACGTTTTAAAATTCAAAAATAATTGTTTATTTTTGCCGCCTTTCTTCGAAGTAAATATATCGTTCCATGTTTCTCCCAGTGTACAAATGCAGAGTATTTGTCTCGAAGAAAATACAATATTTACTGGAGTGTTCGATATTTCTAATATCTGTACAATATCCTGACCACGTTAATTAATATAAATCGAAATATATTATCGAATATTTTATATTTTAATTTTTCGTCGCCCCGTCACGTTATTTTACAATAATTCAATTTGGAAATTCAAAGCACAATTAATGTAATAAACGTCCGTCCTTATATATGATGATCATAACACGCTTTCCGTAGTCTGTTTATGAGATTCCCGTTGGTAACAAAAATGTCATTAGATTTTTTTTTTTTTTGAAAATCATTCTACTAAAGACGTTTTCAATTACCAAAAAGAAATTTCTCACAAAGAATTTTGACGATTTCTTTTTTTTTATATTATTATTTTCGAAGATTTATACAGTATAACGGTATTAATATACACGAACATTTTTTATAATCAAAACGTGTGTGGATTTTGTTTTCGAAACCGTCGAGTAATGAAATTCGTTCAGGACATTTTGAATATATCACTCCCGAAAAAACAAAATTCATTACTCGAAAATTTCGAAACAAGTACAGAGCCAATTATTATGCGGACGATTTGACGGTCCTGCGCGCGTTAATCCAAATATCATCGTCGTTTCTCAGTTTTCAACAAATCACTGGATTAAAATCTAATACAACGATATAAGTCTTTCGATAGACATTTCGTTTACCACCGCAAACATTTAATAATCGGGCTGAAAAACAACAATCGCACAAATCCAATTTG
Source organism: Chaetogeoica ovagalla (assembly GCA_032441825.1). Classification (NCBI taxonomy): domain Eukaryota; kingdom Metazoa; phylum Arthropoda; class Insecta; order Hemiptera; family Aphididae; genus Chaetogeoica; species Chaetogeoica ovagalla. The sequence goes on from CM063726.1 coordinate 1,038,784, forward strand.
ATAGTAATATTTAAAACGTGTCGTTCTATAGAAGAATCGACTGTTGCTGCGAACAACAAAACGGGTTTGACGCGATGTCACGCGACTCGTCTTGGACGGCGGCGGGACGACACGAGGGGGAAGTGTTTGGCCCTGCGATTTGTTATTATAACGCGAAATATTCTGTCGGCAAACGAACGATGTTTTTCGGTTACAAATTATTATTTGCAATAGTGACGAGTAAAATAAAACTATAATATCTCTCACGCGCAATTCCGTAAATCCGACGTTAATGTTTAAAATGCATATATACCATACGACCTTAATTCGGATACGCGAGGCCTTAAAATTTAGTTCGTCCTCCTGCTCCGGTGGCTGCTAATGGTAGTAAATGGCGGCGGTCGATTTGCGCAGAGCAGCGTTGCTTTTCGCGCCGCCTTTGAGCGGGGGGGATTCATTTCAGAAATATTTCTAGAAAAACAAAAAAAAAAAAAACCACATACCTATCAACGATACACGTGTTTGTAGTTTGGTGTGTTTTGTACTCGATAGAATATTATTTTTCAGCCGAAGGAGGATATGGATATAATATCCCCTGTTCCCCCGACCGTATGCCATTAATAACGACGATTTTGTAAATGAGTAGTATACTACACTCGTCGGGTGTAGCGAACGTCGTCACGTGTGTGTGTGTGTGTGTCGATTTGTCGATGTCTGCAAATACTACAGGAGAATCGGGTTGGTGTTGTTGTAGCTCAGCGTTGACGGGACGAGACGATAATTGTTTTTATTGTCGCCCCCCCTCCCATCCCCTTTGGACATTCACGGTGGAGACGAACATACCTTATCGCGCCGGTGATACAAGCAAAATGTGAACAATAGTTTGTCTCGTTCATGTGGAAAAAACATTCGGTTTGTGTTAATTAGAAAACGCGAATTTGAACAATCGTTTTTCGATCGCCGGTCGCGCGGTTTGGGTGGCGGCGGCGGGTAAACGTCGTGGACGGAGATCGATTTCCGGATACGTTAAATAAAATCCTCGGCTAAATTTATACGACGGATTTGTTGGGTTTATATATTATAAATAAGAGGGGAAAAAAAATGTTTAATTAAACGACCGAATGTACACAGTACCGATGGACATACGTATTATCGTTTCCATAAAACTATTAATGAACAAAAATAGGTAAAAAACGTCGTCAGGAATAACATTTTACCGAAATCGTTTTGTTTGATATTTTAAATTTATTTTATTAAAAATTAACGGTTTTTCCCCCGCTACGTATAAAATTAATTCGCTTGAAAATATTCTTATTCAAATCGACGGTATTGTTGTATTGTTTATTTCGCATGGCGGCGGCGGCGGCGGCGTTTACACGATAATATCATACGGTGTTGATCATATAACAAACATAACAAATTCACGGGTAATAATATTATTGTCTGAAATTGAATTATTTTTTAAAACGCAAAATCGTGTTCGTTTAATAATGCGCTAATAACGATATGTTAAAAAAAAAAAAATTGTTTCGCTTTTTTTTTAATAGAACGAACTTCTTACAGGACACTGTTTGAATGGCAACAATTACGTAGAAGTCGTCAAAAAACGATTTGTTCGCGTGGTGCGCGCGAGAAATTAACGAATATTTTTATAATTTTTTTTTTCTCACCACAATTCGTATTATCTATCCACATACCGTCTGATATATATTATTATTATTATTATTATTTTTGACGTGGAAATCACCGGCACACCACGTGTAGTTTCTCGTGCAACTAGTTTTATTTTTAGTTATCATAGGAAATTTGAAATAATTCGTGAATCCAAATAATCTTTGGCACATACTTATCTATTATTTCCGAATGCGGGCTCTTGTGTTTCCAAATTGTACCTGACACTGTCTCTGGATTTAATACAATATTGAATATACATTATTTATCGACTCTCGACGATTTATCTTTCATTTCGATTACAAAATTATATCTTTACAACATTCGGAAACGGGCGTTATTAAATATTATATATATATATTTTAGGAACTGCGCATTTACATTATTGTTCGTAGAACTCGTAATGACAGGCCTAGAATCTTATTATTGATTTTTTTTTTACAATATGAATTTTATGATACGAATTTTGTTATAGTAACGTGCACAGTACGTTTTTACAAATATATTATGTTATAACCTACGAATAATATATCGAGATGATGTGTACAAAAAAAAACAGACCATTTTTTTCTATGTACTTTGAATTTTTCAACATAATTTTCTACGGGTATTTATGACGTTTTCTTTTCCTATCGTCTTATTAATTTATTTGAAATTTGGATTTATAAAACGTAGTGTGTCGACGACGTCATTTACACCTGTTGATCGAACGCACGTGCGTTCACTGTTCCGTCACAAACAACATGGAAAACGTTCTTTTGGATAGAAAAATAAACGAAACGTTATAATAAATTTCTCGCGATAAAATTACGTTTTTTTCAAAAACTCATACAAATATATTTCGATTACGCGTTTGTATAGAAATACAATCTTTTAATTCGACGAAAAACGTTGGGGAACAATCGTTCATAACGCACGGATATGACGCGTAGAGTTTTATTCGTTTGATTGTCCACGGATAGTCGAGAAAAAAACTAAAATAGTAAAAAAATTATCCTCCATCCGAGACGATTAATAATCACTCTCGGACCGTTTTAATTTTGTCCGGTGTTACACGCGTTTGAGATTATTGACAGGACTTTCGTGCGACATAATTAATAATTCACATTCGTGATGGATTCCACGCGCATTTCCCGTTTTAAAAACCAAAGTAACGCGTTAATATTTATACGTACATTTATTCTATTTGTACGTACACTCCGACCATTTTTTTGTTGTTTTTATTTCGCAACCGCCTTCGATTTGTGTATCGTTTATTAACGGAAAATATAATATTTGCGCGCGCGTGTATCCTTCTGGCGATGTAGGTCTCGTCACGTGGTTTTTTTCCTTCCCAATGCGTAATTCCACGGCGGCGGTCGTCCGCGTTTATTTTGAAATAAATTTTAAATTTTCCCTTCGGTCTTTATCGAAAATTCAATTAACTAAACCTTATACAAAGAGATAATTTTTTTCATATATGTATGTGTGTGTGTATGTTGCAAACCGGGTTTTCTAAATTCGATTTTACAATGTATTTTTGTGCGGTGAGACGAACTTCCGAAAACGATTGAAGAATAACACAAATAAATTGTATTAATAAAACAATATTATTTGGATTGATTATTTGACAGAGCGACAGCGTCCTGTACAGCACCATAAATCGACTGACTCGTTTTTTGTAATGCGTATTGGACATAAACGTTATTACAATAATGCTATTATTGTTAATTAATGATAAATGAGTCATGATTACAAATAAGATTATTATATCAATGGATTATAAAATAAATATAACGTAATACCTGTAATAACGATTAGTATTATAATTTTGCAGTGTGTCACATGAACAAAGTTCACGACGTATATTTGAAACATAAGTGTGTTGTACGGTGTTTGGACATTTTATTTTTACCATAATATAATTCGCGCCATGACTATATTATACTGTATTACAACACTAAATACTCCCCACACGCATATTGCCTAGGTTCCACGGACTTTTAAGATAAAATTCAATTTATTGTAAGGAAGCGGGGGAATGATTGTATAATAAATATAATCGAATAAACGGCTTTATTATATACTCTTGTCTTTTCCTTTATACACTCCGAATCTGTGTGTTCATAGCGTAACGGCCGCGAGTAAATGCGAGATAACAATTTTTTTTCTCCCCGTCGCGATTATTATCATCATCGGTCATTAAATACACATGCATTGTATTCAAAAACGTATTTGTATTCTAGTGTTTTAAACGATCATTTATTTAATATTATTGATAATTACTTCGTTTATTTCGAACTGTATTTTATTTTTCACGTTATATACCCGGCATATACGTATAAGTACAAAACAAGGCTTTATATTATTTTGACTAGTATATATGTAAAAAAAAAAATATATATATATATTTTATTTCTAATGTGACTCGTTCTTAATAGTTAAACGACATTTTCAACTATATATAATTAATTAATAGTTTAAAGTTAAAACAGAGAAAAGGATTAATTCGATTAAAAAAGAAAATTTATATTTTTATAACACGCACAAATTGGGATTTTAGTGTAAAATTACAATAATCGTTGTTACACCTTTTAATATGACGTGTACCGCCTATTTGAAAATTATATAAATTATTTCGTTGGACACGGAAACTGTTGTGAAACATGAAAATATGAATTGTTGTTTCAGTATTCATATATAATACGGTTCATAAAAGAACTGTCGTCTCCAGTGTTATATACGAAATATATATATATATATAATATAATTACGATAATTGTAAAAAAAAAGTCAATACAAGTGTGCTAGTTTTTAAATTAATCTAGTAATAAAATAAATTAATTTATCTTTTCCCCCTCCTCCGTTTTTCAGGTCGGTTTCAAAGGATTCAACATCAGTCCGGACAAATTGAACGCTACCGGCGAATTCGAATTCAATAATCAAAAGTACACGTTAAAACACGGTTCGGTGGTTATAGCGGCGATCACTTCGTGCACGAACACGAGCAATCCCAGCGTTATGCTCGGAGCCGGTATGTGTTATGAACGTTTCTTTTTTTTTTAAATAATGTTATTAAGATCAGCGAGGTCGTTAACCGGTGGCTGCGGTGGTCCACAGATCGCTTATTGTTGTAGTCCGCGCACAAATTTGAACGTTATTTTGCAATTTTTTTTTTCATTTGAATTATTATACCTTCCACCCGTGGGAATGAGTCGCGTACGCAATCGTTATGTATATACAAAAAATAAAATTAAGATTAAATACGCATTTATAATTTTATTATATACTTACGATGTGTATTTCGCCGTAATTCGTATATTAATAAAAAATGTTCATTAATCATTATTGGATTCTGAACGGAGCGAGAAATGTATTACGGTTTTTATAATAATGTGTTTTTTTTTTTATGTCTGTACCCAAATATTTTACCGAAAGAAATGCTCCGATCTTTTTACATCAGTCAGACACGGTTTCTGGTAGCAAATCGCATCCAAAACTGATACTTTATAGAGAAGTCATTTTTCAATTTTTTTTCCCCCATACTTTCTTCTTTCGACCTTCAGAAGAAACTGCCGAAAAATTACCATAAAAACGCGATTATCGATTCGAAATCGACTATCGTTATTTTTTCGCAATTTCGAAATTAACGCTGTTATAGAAACTCGAAATATTCGTCAATAAATACGTAACAACCACTATATTATATTATAAGGGAAATTTTTTTTCAAAAAATTACTTTCAATTTTCTGCTTATTATTGTGTTCGATTTAGATATAGATTTTGAGATATTCAATTCATATAATATAAACGAGGGGTAATTTTTGGTTTTAAGGCATACAATGTATCAAACCACGGCCGTAGACACGTGGGGAGGGGTTAAAGGGTTCAAATCCTCCTCTTTGAACATCGAAAAAGTAGAAAAGTAGAGAAATTTCAATTTTTTTTTTTTTTAATAATGATCTCACATAGGCCATATCTATAGAACTGGGGACCCATATAAAAATCCTATCTACGGCATTGGTTGAAACGTACGCTTTACTTCATATATAGTCACAATGTTATAAACATTTCACGAGTTTTTCCGACAAAGCGTGTGTTTTGTATATATATATTTTTTTTTTTTGTGAAAAATTACGCCTGTACCTGGTAGTTTCGCCGCTCAAAAATCGTTTTATAATGCCCCACGATTTTATCGCGTTCAGATTTCAAATGTACAATATAATATTGGTAATAAAACATGACTCTTAAATCTATTTCTACCCATCGATCATGATTCGTTTGAGTGTGATCCGCACACACACATCCGACGGTCTGTTTTCTTTTTTTTGAGAAGATAATTTCTTCTTTTTTTTTGTTTTTGAAATTTGGTATAAGTGCGGACCGCAGAATTACGAAAATCGTAATCAGCGAAATGACCATTGCGCGTGCGTGATGTTTTTTTTTTTTGTCATCATCATCTTTTTCCGATGCGTCCTGCGTTGTTTGTGCTACAGGTCTTTTGGCAAAAAACGCCGTCGAAATCGGTCTGTCGGTCGCGCCGTACATCAAGACCAGTCTGTCGCCGGGTTCGGGCGTGGTCACTTATTACCTCAGGGAAAGCGGAGTCACGCCGGCTTTGAAGGCACTCGGCTTCGACATCGTCGGGTACGGCTGTATGACGTGCATCGGCAATTCCGGACCTCTACCCGAGTCCGTGGTGAACGCTATCGAATCAGTGAGTTGTGTGTTATAAGCGCGCGGCGTTTGTGCGTCGTCGTAACAGTGGACGCACGCAGCATTTTTTCGAGGAATTGTGTGAAAATATACACGAATTGATAAGTTCTTTTTTTTTTTTTTTTTTTTTATTTGCTCAGCACTCTAAAAAAATCATCTCCTACTAACATAATAGTATAATAAAATAATGATAATAGTTTATCGGGAGATTTTTTTATAATTTTAGTCGTCGTTTCACAATCTGAAAAGATACTTTGAACTGTTTAAAGGGGTTGTCACGTCTTCCTTGTGTCGTAATGTGTCGCGTTGCCGACGACGACGACGACCACGGTGAATTTCGATAATCATTCCGTAAAAGTTGGATAAAACTGCGCAATTTTGGTAAGTCGGATTTCAAATGTGAAAATGCAGCTGGCTCGTCTTTTGGCGGATCGATCGAAACGTTTTTATTTATTATTAAATACTGAAATACAAGTCGTTGTTTTTTTTTTTTTTAAACAAAAAATGATCGGAGTTTTAATGGAAAATTACATAGGTAAAAATTAAAAAAAAAAAAAAAACGCCTCGGTCCGTCTCTTATATAAACAGATAGATGAAAACAAAACAGTTTTCAGAATTGAAATCCGACTTTTAAAAATTTCACAGTTTTTTTATCCCGCTTTTTTTTAATATAAAAAAAAATTGTTAATTCATGCAAATACATTTTTCAACAATTTATATTATCTGAAATTGTTGTGTCTCCACTCATTCTGGGTATTACTCGTGTTCGTCTTGAACGTGATCAAATAAAATATGTGGACATTATAATAATCCTTGTAAATTCAAAATTCGATTAATTATAACTTATTAACTCGTTAATATCCTCTGCCATATACGTCTGTACTAATTGTAAAGGACTGTAATTACATATTTGAAAACCTACTTGAGTAGGCAGTAGTACGGTTTGAGTTAAAATCTCATTTAAATTTTTTCTATACATAAATGTGATGATCGATGTCTATCGATCGATAAATAAGAAAAAATGAAATTATATGAAATTGTAAATTGTCACGTTTAATCACCGCGTTATTATCGTTTACTCCTCAGAATGACCTCGTCTGTTGTGGAGTGTTGTCCGGCAACAGGAACTTCGAAGGCCGTATTCACCCAAATACTCGTGCAAACTATTTGGCTTCGCCATTATTGGTTATTGCATACGCTATTGCTGGACGCTTGGATATCGATTTTGAAACCGAACCGATCGGTAAGAGATTCGTTCTTTTTCCTCAATGTTTTGAGACTATATCCTAACCATCATTTTCCCGTCTTATTTCCACTTAAACGTTTTAGCCATACATCCTTATACTATTATTTCATATTTCAATCGATAAACTAAATTTAGTTATACGAATAATAACTTTTTTTTATCACTTTCTAGACTTTCGGATTTCACTCTATATTTTTCTGTCAAATTCTTACATTTTAATAATATCACTCATAAATATCATTATGCTTAGTATTAAAAATTTATTTAATACAAATTGTGTTAATGTTTGCACCAAATTTATAGGCAATGATAAGAATGGTAAACCAGTATTTTTGAAGAATATTTGGCCATCGCGAGCACAAATTCAAACCGTTGAAAAACAAACTGTTATCCCTGCCATGTTCCAGGATGTCTATGCCCGTATCGAGAATGGTTCCAACGCTTGGCAATGTTTACAAGCTCCAGACGGTCAGTTATACCCATGGGATGCGTCGTCGACATACATAAAAAACCCTCCATTTTTCACTGGCATGACAAAAGTAAAGTCGTAACAATAATTTATGTGTAATAATTGTAATTATTTTCTTAAAATTTGTAGACATTACCCGGAGTTCAATCTGTGAAGAACGCGCATGTATTACTGTTTCTTGGCGATTCTGTAACTACTGACCACATTAGTCCGGCTGGTAGTATTGCAAGAAACAGTGCTGCTGCTCGTTACTTGGCTTCTAAAAAGTAAGCTTGAAAATTTTAATTTGTTAAAGTGAAAAATATTGAAAAACACAATTTTTTCTTCTCAGCATCACTTCAAGAGATTTTAACTCTTACGGTTCAAGACGTGGAAACGATGATATTATGGCCAGAGGGACGTTTGCCAATATACGATTAGTGAACAAGTTGGTCCAAAATACTGGACCAAAAACATTGCATATTCCCAGTGGACAGGAGGTTGTTTACTGTTTTATATTTTCTTTATTCAATATATGTATATTTACTGTGATTTTTGTGTTTAGTTGGACGTCTTTGATGCAGCTCAAGCTTATGCTAAGGAGGGCAGGTCGTTGATTGTCATTGTCGGCAAAGATTATGGATCAGGTTCGTCCAGAGACTGGGCGGCCAAAGGACCATTTTTATTGGTAATAAATGTTCTATATATATGATGATATGTATATAATGATTTCGCATTATATGTATGTGTAAATATTGTTATTACAAATTAACAATTCATTTGTTTGTTTGTATAGGGTATTAAAGCTGTGATTGCCGAGTCTTATGAACGTATTCACCGTTCCAACTTGGTCGGCATGGGCATAATTCCATTGCAATTTCGTGCTGGTGAAAATGCTGAAACATTAAAGCTTACCGGCCATGAAATCTATGACATAGACATTCCACAAAACTGTAAACCGTTGCAAGACGTTCAAGTGAAAGTAAGTCTAAGGCTGAGAATGTTTTTAAATTTTCATTAAGACATTGTGTATTATAATTTATTCATTTTTATTTTACAGACTAACAGAGGTTTAACTTTCAATGTTATTTTGCGTTTTGATACCGAAGTTGATATCTTGTACCACAAACACGGAGGAATTTTGAATTACATGATCAGGAAAATGTTAGATTAATTGAATTGTTGAAGCATAAACACAAAGTTATTCGCAATTATTAATTAAAATTAATTGTTTAATTTAATCAGGTGCATGTAATGGATATTTATTTTTTTTTTACTGTAATTCCAATTTTTTTTTTTTTTGACAAACTACAAAAGGTATTATTGTATTATTTATCAAATGTGGTGTTATTCTCAATAATATATACTTATTCATCATTTAGAATAAAGTATATTAAGCCATATTTCCATCTATTGCAATTGCCTGTTATCAAATTATTATAAAATAAAAATTTGTATTAAAAAATAATGTTTTTTCTATTCATAGAACACTACGTGTAGTATAAAAAGTGAACCGTAATGGTCGTGCCTCTAGTGGTGGTGATATTTTATAAAATCAGTAGTGTTTCCAAGTATATGAAAGTATTTTGATTTTTTTTTTAAATTCGTTTATTTCCGTTATAATTGGTATTTGACTATACAAATTTCGCGTTCATTCAGTAGTTTTTATAAACGAATATTTAAAAATAAGTTTTGACAAAAACGTATAATTATAGTGTGTCTGTGATAAAAAACATTAACACTCAGTGCATGATTGGTGGCCATTCAATTTTCGGTTTTTGCTGTCCTTAGTATAATTCAAAATTTAATAATTTTCTGGATCATTAAATTTAGTTACTTTTACATGTCTGTAATGTATTTTGATTAAAATGTAAAGTTTTAATAGTTAGAAAAACTTTAAAGTGTTAACATTATTTTGTGGATAAAGAACAAAACATATGATGTCAAAGAAAAACAAACTCGAATAATATGTTTACTGAGATAAATGACTTAAAGTGTTACTTTAAATCTTTAAATCTGCAAAGGAAAAACTTTTTGTTAAAATATCAAATTTAAGTGGTTCAATCAGTGAATATGATAACTGATATCAATATTATATTTTTTTAATACATATAAGCATTGATTATATATATATATATATATATATAAATCATATTTACAATATTGTATATATTTTGTATAGAATGATTTAAAAATAAATAAATAAATAAAACAAGTAGGTATTAATACAAAACTGTTTTATTGATACAAATAATAATATAATATATTATATAGGAAATAACAATAATAAAATATATAGGTAGTAATAACTAATAATACAGAATATACATAAATAAAAGTGCAACAATAAAATTAAAAATTGTTGTACCCATAACGCATTGAATTAAAATTTAAATTTAAAAAATTTTAATATTCTTATTAAATTCATTACCAATAAATTCAATTTCTTCACAAGGTGTAATATTACACAATTTCAACTACTTGCATGTCATTATTCAATAAATCAATGCCTGATAATTCCTCACATGATTCTGAAATATATGGGAATATTTAAAGTGTACTTCCGTAGAAAACGTAAAAAGTTTTTAAAAAAATAATAGGAAATGAGCAACAATAATCGAAATAACAGATTATGTAAACGCATTAACTTTAACGCCGTAGAAAACTTCACCAGTCACAATTACACGTGGGTTAATTTTAAATACAAAATTTCCACGATTTTACCACATTTATGTATGATCGTCACTTGAAAAAAATATTATAAATTATTTAAATATTTTTTTAAATTAACCAATAATTATAAAAATAACATAAATTACAGTAAATTAATACAGTAATAATATTTTTATTATTTAATTGTAAAATAATTTGCATATGTTGGCAACAATTGTCGCCAAATCAATGGCACAACTCGTGTATCATTCGAGTTACACCCCCCCTGATGGTGTCAGTATTTATATACTACATTAGAAAAATAAAATGTATTTAATAAAACAAACGTATTCAGCGAATGACGATATAACTGGTCAATATAAAAATAAAAATGTTCTCGCCACGCATGAGAATTTTGTTACATGTCTGTGTACCGGCACGGGATTGGACAAGACGATTTGTACGAGCTTGTCACACACACACACATACGTGTGGAGTGTTTATATTATAAAAGTAGAATGCGTGGCACTAATTCGTGGTTCACGGACGTGGTTACTTTGACAAATGTAAATCGGCCTTAAACGTATAAATATAAGTAAACCAGTAAAAGTTAAATGAATAATAAACGTGTAAAACGAACGAGTACACGTGTCAAAAAGTGTAGAGAGACGAATTCTTATGCCTTCATTTCATTTTATTGAAATAGGTACGCAAAACATAATATTATTAATTATTATTTACAATAATAAAAATAAATATTACGTACACGCGTATAATTAATAATGGCTCGGTGTCAGCGGCAAACTACGTTAAATATTCGCGAATTTTAGTGTGTCAGCCGACCGCAATAAAACCAGAAAAGAAAGTGGTCACCAGATAGCGCTACAATACAACTAAGAGTGGGTGGTCGTAGTGCGTGTGGCCACACGGAAAACCACGTATAAATAGCGGTTCGCAATCAACGGATCGTTCTCCGCGCTTCGGTTAAGTCCCATCCGAACCCCACGATCGCCGCAACCGCAGACTACGCACCCAGAAACTACGACTGGGTACATCGTCCCTGCTCCCTTCTGGAACATCCCCCCGATCAGCCAACACGATAGCTCCCAACAACCTTGGCCCACCGATCCCCTAGCCTCGTGACGCACGCGAGAGCCTCCACTGCTCCGCTCTAAGAGCAGTGGCGGCCACCGACCTTCCGCCGCAAAATCTATCCTCTGTCCTCTTCCCTTTTCCACTTCATTCTTCTCAGGGCGTATAACCTTACGGTTGCTTCCCGGGGAGGAGGTTTTATACGGTAGGCGCCCCTGTGGCGAATCCGTCACTACCTCTCGAGGTGTCTTTTGAAGATTTCCTCCTCCCACTTCCCCTCCAAAAAAAAAAACAACGGATCGTACAATTGAGCCACAGCGGATGAACACGGATAACTATGTTTACTTCTGGCCGCAGCAAAAACACCGTGTGTGTGTATATATCACACAGACACACACGGTGTTTTTACCGCGTTCAAAGGCGAACAACGTTGTTCGCGTTTGTCCGTCGTGTCTACACGCCATGAGGTATGCGTGTGTGGACATTTTATACATCATTTATCGTTTTTTATTGATTCGTAGTTAAAAAAGTGATCTTTTATGAATACGGCTAACAAAATTTAATATTGAAAAATACGCAAATCTATTTCACCGATTTATATCAATTTTGATAATAACAAATTGATCTGCCATTGCTTCTGCCAAATGATGATTTAGTGTTGATTTTAAAACTACTGATGTTTTCAATGTCTGTGTGTGTGTTTATATAATAATAATAATAATGTGTTTAAAACGAAAAAAGAAAAAAACAAAGTATTACCACTGGCCAGTAAAATACGATTTGGAAATTATCGCAATTGGAACAAACATATTCCCCGGGACAAGTGGTATCTTCAACGGTTTTTATAGAATAGTTTTTTTTGTTTTCGTCGGACGTTATCATCCGCGGAGTTGTTTGTTTTCGCGTTATCTTTTTGTTTTCACTTATTCCAGTCGCGGTATTCAACGATGTCCGTTTTATTATTATGGTTTTTTTTTTAATTCGTTAGGTTTGTTGCGAGTTGTTTGTTTCTCGTAAACGTGACGGTTTATTTTCGGTTTCCAGCAAATCTCGCTTTTGTGCGATCTCTGCCGCAGACGTTTTGTTTTTAACTGGTTTCTTTTCCTTAAAAGCGTCCACAACGGTTTTGTCATGTCCGTTTGAATTGCTCGCGGATAACCGTCGAAATGCCACCCGTGTTGAAATGCATCGAAATGGACAACTTCAAGTCCTACAGGGGCCATCACGTGATCGGTACCCTGAAGAACTTTACGGCCGTCATCGGTCCCAACGGTTCGGGTGAGTATAAAGTGCCGACGGTGGTGTTTCACCTAGAGTAGTTGTTACGTTACCGCGTCGCTTTTCAGGTAAATCCAACTTTATGGACGCCATAAGTTTTGTGATGGGCGAGAAGACTACCAGTCTTCGGGTGAAACGTCTCAGCGATCTTATTCACGGAGCTTCGGTCGGACAACCCGTCTCTCGCAGGTATTTGATGTTTTTATACATCCGCCTTACGTAACGCAGTAGAACAATGCTTGTTGTTTGACTTTTTCAATTCGTATTCTTACAATGCAAAAATATTAATATTTAGTGCCAGCGTGACTGCGGTTTTCAAAATGGACAGTGAAGGAACCGAAAAACGATTCACTAGGAGCGTACAAGGGGCGTCCTCCGATTATCAAATTAACGACAAAGTAGTATATTTATAGTTTTATAAACATAGCGTAATGCATTGTTAATAATGTTTTATTGTACGCGCATTTTTTTATTACAGTCTGTCTCCAATCAAGAGTATTTTACACAGTTGGAACAGATCGGTGTAAATGTGAAAGCGAAGAATTTCCTGGTATTTCAAGGTGCGGTCGAATCGATTGCTATGAAGAATCCAAAAGAGAGAACAGCTTTGTTTGAAGAAATTAGTGGGTACGTACTTGTATTGTCTAACTTATTACGTTTTACTAATTGTTGTTAATGTTTATAGTTCTGGTGCATTAAAAGAAGACTACGATCGATTAAAAGCAGAAGTGATGAAAGCCGAAGAAGAAACCAATTTTACTTATTTGAAGAAAAGAGGTGTCGCTGCAGAGCGTAAAGAAGCTAAATTAGAGAAAGAAGAAGCGGAAAAATATCAGAAACTGAAGGATGAATTAGTAAATACATTTATTATAGTTCTAATAATTATTAAAAAATAATATCCTTAATTAATATAAGAATATATTAGTTTGTGATATAGTATGATTGATGTACATTTTATTAAGTATATATTATTATTTTAATATAAATTATAATTAATAAATTGTTATTTTTAAACAATTTTAGGCACAAAAAGAAATTGAATACCAATTGTTCAAATTGTATCAAAATGAAAACATGATAAAAAACTATGAACAAGATTTAGAAGACCGTAAAAAAGAAGTTGCAAAGATTGAAAGTAAAAAAGAAAAGGCCGAAGAGGTGGTCAAGGAAAAGAAAAAAGAGCAAGGAAAAACTAGTCGTGATTTAGCCAAAGTTGAACAAGAAATCCGAGAAATGGTAAAGCTAAATTAATTAATTATTGTTTTAATTTAATTAATAACGCATTCAACATTATAGGAAGTAGAAATTAATAAGAAGCGTCCATCGTTTATAAAATCTAAAGAAAGGGTAGCACATATACGTAAGAAATTAAATACTGCTAAAAAGTCATTGGCAGAAGTAGTAATGGCTAATGAAGCTCATAAGAAGGATATTGATGAATTAGAAGCGGAACTTAAAGAGGTTGAAAAACGACGTAGTGTGTATGAAGAACAAGTAGCTGGAGAAGGTCAGAGCCAGGGAAGAGATGTACAGTTGGAAGATGCTCAGGTATTTGATATGATGTTTGCATGATTATAGTGGATAACCAATTTTACATATGGTTTTTGTTTGTAGGTTGCCGAATACAATCATTTAAAAATTGAAGCTCGTAAAAAATCAGCTCTTTATTTACAAGAATTAGATTCTATTAATAGAGAACAAAAAGCTGATCAGGACAGGTTAGATAATGAGTTGCGTTTGAGGTCAGAACTTGAAAATAAAATAAAACAAAAAACTCATGAAAAAGAAGAAGCCCAGAAACGAGTAGATAAGTTAACTGAACACATAAAGTCTAGCGAAAATGCTCTTGAAGAACAAAGACGTTTATATGATGAACTTCGTAAAGATGTCGGTTCGTCCAAAGATAAAGTGTCCAAGTTGCAGAGGGATTTGGATAATGTTACCGAACAGTTGGGCGATGCTAAAGTAGACAAACATGATGATAACAGACGTAAAAAGAAACAAGAATTAGTTGAAAATTTCAAAAAAGCATATCCGGGCGTAGTAAGTTTCTTTTTTGATACGTAAAGAAAATGGTGCAATTTTTCTAATTGTATTTTATTAATTTTTGTGTTAGTATGACCGTTTAATCAACATG
The DNA here is from genome assembly GCA_032441825.1 of Chaetogeoica ovagalla. Classification (NCBI taxonomy): domain Eukaryota; kingdom Metazoa; phylum Arthropoda; class Insecta; order Hemiptera; family Aphididae; genus Chaetogeoica; species Chaetogeoica ovagalla. Next base: position 1,053,982 of record CM063726.1, read on the forward strand.
TGTCATCCTATCAGTAATCGTTACAATGTAGCAATCACTAAAGTGTTGGGAAAGTATATGGAGGCCATTATTGTAGATTCTGAGAAAACTGCGCGTTTGTGCATTCAATACTTGAAAGATCACATGTTGGACCCAGAAACTTTTTTGCCTATTGATTATTTGCAAACAAAACCACTTAAGGAACGATTGCGTAATATTAGTCGTCCGCACAATGTCAAGCTTATGTATGACGTTTTGGAATTCGATCCTGAAATTGATAGAGTGGTTTTGTTTGCGACCAACAACGCGCTGGTGTGTGAATCGCCTGAAGATGCCAATTATGTGGCTTACGAATTGGAGAGAGATGGAAGATATGATGTAAGATTGAATTCAGTTATATTTTTCCACATAACACTATATTTAATGGGATTATTAATTATGATTTTATTAGGCTGTAGCATTGGATGGAACATTTTATCAAAAATCTGGCATTATATCGGGTGGTAGTTTAGATTTAGCTCGTAAAGCCAAGCGCTGGGACGAAAAACACATGACACAGTTAAAAGCTTCAAAAGTAATATGATTTTTACATAGCAATATTATGTAGGTATGCATTATTAATCATTTAATAATTGTTTATTTTTCTTAGGAAAAATTATCAGAAGAATTGCGTGATGCTATGAAGAAGTCGCGCAAGGAGTCAGAATTAAATACCGTTGATTCTCAGATTAAAGGTTTAGACATGAGACTCAAGTATGGAAAAACTGATAAAGAAAACACGGTAAATATATTATTATATGCCTGTGTTAAATAGTTGTTTTTTAATAGTATAAAAACGTTAAACTGTTGTTTGTTTAGCTTAAACAAATCAGAGATTTAGAAAAAGAATTGAAATTCCTGGAAAATAAATTAGAGGGAAGTGGAGTAAGTATATATTTTGTTTTAATTTAGCTGAAATATTTTATTATATTAACAAGTTGTAAAAAAAATATATATGTATAGCCTCGCATTGAAGAAATTGAAAGAACAATGCGAACTCGTGATGTTGAAATTCAAACTATGCGTGGTCAATTGAATTCAGTTGAGGATGACATATTTGTTGATTTTTGCCGTCAAATTGGCATGACCAATATTCGTCAGTATGAAGAACGCGAATTGAGATCGCAGCAAGAAAGAGCTAAAATCCGTTTAGATTTTGAAAACCAGAAGAATCGAATTATGAGTCAACTAGATTTTGAACGCACAAAAGACACTCAAAGTAAAATTTTGTTGTACTTACAATTTCAAGTAGCAGAATTAAGATTTTTATTTGTCTAGACAATGTGATACGTTGGGAGAGAACAGTTCACGATGACGAAGAAGAACTCGAACGTGCCAAACAAGCCGAACAGAAACAAATGACTGAAATCGAATTGGATGTGAAAGAAGTGGATCGTTTGAAAGCTCAGCGGCAAATTAAAAAACAAGAAGTAGATCAGATGGATGAAGTGATTAGTAAGGTATTTAAAAAAAAAAAGTACAAGTTATTATGTGACGGTCAACAAAAACATTAACATTTCTTATCAAATACTCTTTTAGGCAAGAAAAGAAGTCGGTGCTATTGCCAAAGACATTCAGGCAGCTCAAAAGCAAGTGACTAATTTGGAGAACAAAGTAGAAATGCGTAAAGCCGATCGACATGCAATTTTAACTCACTGTCGGGTATGAGATTAACATTTCGTAATAATATATTTTTTTTCAATTTATTGATGTTAAATATTGTACTTTCAGATGGAAGACATAAATATACCGTTATTGCAAGGTAATTTAGAAGATATTATCCAAGAACAATCTGTGAATAATTCTGAAGAACAAGGGCGAGACAGTACGATCAACACACAAGAGATTTATGATCAGGAAGCAAGGTTAATCATATATATATTTTTTCATTACAATATGCGTCGTCTTTATTTTCTAATTATTGAATTTATTTTTTATTTGTGTATACACATTTATAGAATCACAGTGGATTACTCTTTATTACCTGATCACCTAAAGGATTTGGAGGATGCAGATGACATAAAAAAAGTAACCGATAAAATGGCCAAGACAATGGCTGAGCAATCTATGAAGCTGCAAAAAATCCACGCTCCAAATTTTAAGGTTAAATAATATTTTAATCTACGTATTTACTTCTATTATTAGTGCAATTTAGAATGTTTGTGTTTGGTTTTATATTTTGAAAAAAATGTAATAAAAAAAATTGCACATGTTGTTACAGGCTATGCAAAAATTAGACCAAGCCAGAGAAAAAATGCAAGAAACCGATCGGGAATTTAACAGTGCCAGAACTCGAGCGAAGAAAGCTAAACAGAATTTCGAACGTATTAAGAAAGAAAGACATACCAAATTTACAGAATGCTTTGAACATGTAGCCAATGAGATTGATTTGATATATAAGGTTATATAATATATATATATATATATATATTAAATCCTATTTGTGTATTAGTTTTAAAACAATATTGTATTAATTGTTTGAGTAGGCGTTGTCTAAAAATCAATCAGCTCAAGCTTTCTTAGGACCTGAAAATCCTGAAGAACCATATTTGGATGGCATCAACTATAATTGTGTAGCCCCTGGAAAACGTTTCCAACCTATGTCCAATTTGTCGGGAGGAGAGAAAACTGTTGCCGCTTTAGCCTTACTGTTTGCCATTCACAGGTAATAATTCATAAAAAAAATACATACGTTATTTCATTTCATTCAAAAATTAAACAAACTATATTCTATATGCGTTCGTACATTTGGTTTAGCTATCAACCAGCACCATTTTTTGTACTTGACGAAATCGATGCCGCTCTGGATAACACAAACATTGGTAAAGTCGCTTCCTATATTCTACAAAAGAAAACCAATTTACAAACCATTGTTATATCTCTCAAAGAAGAATTCTTCCATCATGCCGATGCTTTAGTTGGAATTTGTCCTGATGTGAGTAAATGTTACGAAATATATTTTATATTGTATAAATTTCGAAATATTCCAATAAAAAATATGTGCGATGGTCTCATAATTGAACACTTTAATATTTTTTGTTTTATAGGAAGGACAGTGTTTAATCAGTAAAGTAATAATGTTGGACCTTGCAGAGTATCCTTTGGCTGAAAGTGAAGAAAGTATAGCGTTTTCTGTGCGTTGATCATGGGACGTCTACAAGAAAACATACGTCATAACACTCTCTCTCCCCTCTCCACAACTGTAATTTTTAATATACTTTAAATAAGTTTTATTTCTACAAGTCAAATGTTTAGGTCTGATTTATAAAGAAATTGATTTTTCTTTTAATTTTTATAATTTTTTTTTTTGTATTTTTAAGAATATTAACTTGTAAGCAATTATGATTAGTTATTAATGGATCGTTTTTTGAAAACAAAATGAAAAACTTATTTAATAAGACACGTATGTTAAAATGATAAAATCTGTTTTTCAAAAACATAAAATATATCCACATTATATTTATTTTAGTACACACTGAACCATGATTTATTTAAAAAAAAAATATATATATATATAGGAATGATATTTGCATTGTAACACTTTTTACAAAATAAAATCCAATTGTCACTGTTTTCATACAGTAGTCGTCAGATAATCTCATATTATTTCTTCTAGATCAGTGGTTCTCAATCTTTTTAGGATCACAGTCCAAATTCTTCACCGAAAATCTATCGCGACCCAGTTTTATATATACATATATATATATATATATGTAATTTTTTTGATTTATAATACTTTATAGTTTAAACGTACTATGAAATACAAAGAAATTTTACTCTATTATATTATAAAAGAATATTTTGTATTAAATTATTATTTGATCACAAATTCCTTTTGAAATCTATATATAATTATTACTTTATCATCATCATCATCATATACACCTTTAAACTGTACATCGTATTTACCCAAAGACTACGCCGGCGATGTGTAAATCCGTCAGGCCCATGATCCGGATGTGAATCTAGGGGACCGGTCGACGGGCTGTGTCGGCAGACAACACACCAAACCACGCTGCACACTCGGTGGCAAAAGTTGCAATCAGGGAATTTTTTGGATAGTAAAACGTCTGAAAAAAAAATGCAAAAACGAAAAACAACGTAAGGACAGCGTGACGATACGCGGTCTCTGGGTAAAACTGTTGCTGACGACGGTACGAAAAACCGCCACCGGTAACACGCTTTCTACACACATACTTCACTTTTTTTTTAATAAAAATCTTGTCGAAGACCTATGCGTCATGAACGATAATGCAATGAAACGTAACAATGTTAGTGGAAATAATCGTTATTGTTTGAACGATAACGAATAATATAAACGTATTATTATGATGTAATAATGAAGCGCGTCGTATTATGAATGTACTTTTACGCAGCTTAATACCGAACACTAAAGCAAAATATGTTGAACAATAATAAATCGATTCACGTGGATCAAGTGGAGAGAAGCATCGGGTGATCTGCCCGATAAGAGAATTGCAGTGAGGCTGGAAGTTAAGTTGTTTAAGAGTGTAATGAGACCATTAACTATGTTGTATGGTTTAGATTAGAATGCTGGGTGCTGGACAAGAAAATAGAGCAGAGAATCAGTGTAAGAGAAATGAGAATGCTTAGATGGATGAGTGGAGAGATAAGAGAAGAAAGGAAACGAATATGAGTGAGGAAGCATAGGAGTAACGTTGATCGTGGAGATGAGAGAGAGTAGACATAAATGGTTTATAAAGAGTTTGGTTGTGTAAAGAGGAAAGAAGATTTGGAAGCGATAGAACGGTTATGGAAATTAATGTTAAAGGAAGACGAGGAAGAGAATGACCAAATAAGTGGTTGAATGCGATATCAAGACTGTAGTGTGTGCGTGGAAGATATGGGAGGTTTAGAATATAGACAGCTAACCCCAAATAACTAGGGTAGTCGAGAGAGAAGTATAGAATACATCTTGCGTACTTGAATTCATTTTAAATTCGTATTCCTTATTCGTTTTCATATATACGTATATATATATATATATATATATATATATACAACGTTCATCTAATGATAAAATATAAAAAAAGAGTCGAGAAAACAAGAAAAAATCAGCCCAATAAAATAAAATACAAAATAAAACAAACGTGTAATTACTACACATTTTATTTAGTGATGCAAATACACTCCGCATCATACACACACACACAATAATTTAGACAAAACCGAAATACCTGTACCGTCTAACAGATATCATTTTCATAATTTCGTGTTCATTTTTTGGTTTTTTAAAGTAGTTTTTTTGTCTCAAAATTTCAATATTCATTACTGTTTTTCGGTACCACATTAATACCACCAAGCCCATTCATTTTCAATGTAGGCACACTTGCAACTAAACACACATCCAATCACATATACACACAGTTAGGCGGTATCGATGTATCTATACTGGTTTTCAGATACTTTTTGGAATTTTTATTTCAATTTTCGCTTTTTGAAGTAGTTTTGCTGACGCCAGGGAACCCCAGTCCATTTTTTTTTATTTTCTTGGCTAAGATGAAAATATTTGTTCTAAAATTTCAATATTTATTACTGTTTTTCGGTATCACTCATTCGGCCAGGAACATAAAACAATATTATGCGCGGCCGGACTTAAAAATTATTCGTACAATATTATTATGACAAATGCCTTAGTATGAAAATATATTATGTGTGTGTGTGTATGTGTAGTTGTAGGAACGTAAAGTAAAAGAAAATGATAATAAAGTTAAATAGTCCAAAAGTGTTGCTGGTATAATTAATGTAGTATAAATAATAGATATCACAGCAACATGAAAAATAAGTACAAAATAATTTGGCACGCAGGCAAATAAATATAAAAATACAACAATGGCCATTTTGGTCCAACGAATCTAATAAATAATAATTGAAAATTTGTGTCAAGTGAAAATGTACGAATTTTAACTATTAGAGCTTATTACAAATTCATTGATAATAATAAAAATAATAAATAAAAACTCATGGAAAAATTTATGTACATGTAAACTCGCCAGTTGTAATATTACACAAAACATACAAAAAAAATGGTAACAATAGGTAAATACGTGAATATACGTAGGTTAGGTAAAATCCCCCTCCGCCTACCACTACCCAGAGGAACGGTCACGATCGGCTATGCTGATGACACGCTGGTCGTGGCCGAGGCGGACACGGTAGGAGAGTTGCAGGACCGCTCGAACGCTGCGCTTGCGACGGTCGCCGGGCACGTCCGGCAGATGGGCCTGCGGCTTGCCGTCGAGAAGACGGAAGCCGTAGTGTTCACAAATCGTCGCGTGACAGCCGAATCCCGGATTCTCCCCGAGGGTGTGACTGTACGACTAAGAGAGTCCCTGAAGTATCTTGGAGTGGTGCTGGATAACAAAGGGACCATGTTCTGGTTCTTGCGTGCTGTGTCCGAAAAGGCGCAGCGAGTGATGTCCGCCCTCTCTGGTCTCATGCTGAACATCGGCGGTCCGCGGGAGTACTCGTGAGCGTCGTACATTCAGTAATGTTGTACGGCGTTCCGGTGTGGGGTCCTACGCTGCGCTTCGACCGTCGGAGCGCCGAGGCTCTGGCTAGAGTCCAGCGGGGGGCGGTCATCAGGAGCGTGTGTGCGTACCGTACAGTCTCCTATGACGCCGTACAGGTCATCGCGCGTACACCTCCGATCGACCTACTGGCCTAGGAACGCGCGAACGCGTACGACGCCAGGAAGGCGTTGTCATCAGCAGCGGCTGAACAGCCCGGAGAGGCGACAGGTTCATCGAGCGAACCGTCGTCCGGTGTCCCTTCACCGAGGGCCCGGACGATGGAGGAATGGGCCGAGAGGGTCGCGCACTGGGACGCTCCCGACGGCAGCGGACGGGATTGGACCAGGACGCTGATCCCTCCCGTGCTTCTCGACCGGTGGGTGACGAGGACACGTGTTGAGATGACGTTCCACCTCTCTCAGCTGCTCTCGGGTCACGGTTGTTTCAACCAGTTTCTGAGTCGAAAAATTAGAAAAATTATTTTATTATGTGTATTGGGTTCGTTTAATATTCATTATTTTATGATCGAAAAATCAACAATTAATTGTATTATTTTTTTCAATATAAATAGGGGAGGTAATTGAATTCATCAGATATAAATCTGGATTTTGAGATAAGATAAAATATAATATATTTTTTTATGTATACATCCCCTCTGAAATTTTTTCTTACTACGCCCCTGGTTTGGAGAAAATGAATTTTTCAATTTCAGCCGTTGTAATATAGTTTTTTGGCCTTATGTACTATGCTCAGAATTCTAAAAATACATTTTATTAAACAAAATTGACTTGCCAGAATTCACTATTCATTTTCTTAACTTCTGCTGATTTCATGGAAATACGTGAAAAAAATATTTTGACATATATTACGTGTATTTGTACAATTTATATGCATACATTTTTACCACCAGACACGATTGAAAAATAATAGTTATATAACACAAGAACAAGGTAAATGGTAAATGGTATAAGTAAATGTGATGTGATCAAATCGACATATAAAAGTGAAATGAACACTTCCGCAGTAGAGACAGCAGAGTACAGTTATTTTAAAATATTATTTGGATAATATATTTCCCAAAAGAAGAATCTATTTATATTTAATTTTTTTCTTCTAATAGATACTGTATGTTGTTACACACATTTAAATATCATGAAATTGTAATTTGACTCTCGTCGTCGCGCGTCGTCTAATTAACCTAATAAAATAATATTGTCAACAAAAAGATTTCGGATAATAAATTCAATATTGTTATTCATAATATACTTGTTATTCGTATTAATCGGACATCATCATATGAGTGACGGTCATGAATCATGATAGTCAGTGTAAACCGCCACCCGTCGCGATCGGTCTATGAAATCACGAAAACGAGTTGTGTTCAAAGTTCAAATCATGAACATTAGAGAAAGGACACCGAACATAGCCGGCCCGAACGAAAAAATATGGTCCGGAATTTTCGTATCCACCAGAATGCGCTCCACACAGTAGTCCTGTCGTTTTTATATGTACAGCATAGGACATTTATTGGTTTTTTATTATTTTATCCTAAATGGTAAAACTTATGAATAATTATTACATTACATTATTTTAAGACCAGATTTTCCTCTATCGAATGGATTAATTTTTTTTTAAATACCTTTAAATTGTATAGAAAATAATATAGCCTGTGGTCAGCTGTGCTCCGTGGTTCGTGATAATACAAAATATGTATTATTATTCTATATGTGGTGATACGGCTTGTACACCACTAGAGACCATTTTTCGTATTGTATAATTATTTATTTATTTATTGTGATTTATATTTATATTTCTTGCCCTTCCACGATCTCATCCCCTCCGTACGACTCGTACCTCCAAACGGAGCGACGCGGCGATATGGCTGGTCGCTCCCGTTCTCACCGCCTACGACCACCGAAAGAACACCATGTTACGCTGGTCTCATACGGCACGGATACACGTCTCCCTCATACTCACGTCTAGTATTTTCATTTGCTTCTTTTTTATTTTATATTTTCTCTTTCGAGATGTATTTTATATTGTTTTACTCATATTAATATTATAATATAGACAAATGTAGCAACAAATTAGTCGAAATTGAATAAATATGTTATTAAAAATAAACGTATCAATGATTACTAGAAGTGAGGAAACCCCTAACTGTTCAATTACTGGACCATTTACCCTAATAAATAAACTATGAAATAATAATGAATAATCTATGAAATAAATTATCTAAATTAAATTAGCCACATAGGAATGTTTTTTTTTCTAAAACCGTGTTTTTATTTTGGTATATTCTGTGATTTTTATACTTGTGAGTTGTGATAACATTCGTACATGATAACAAACTATAACAAAATATTATCTATAAAATTGGGAGGTATTTAAAAAAAAATTATATATATTATCTAGTTGTCATATATTCTTGAAAATTAATCCATTCGATAGAGGAAAATCTGGTCTTAAAATAATGTATTTTAATAATTATTCATAAGTTTTACCATTTAGGATAAAATAATGAAAAACCATTAAATGTCCTATGCTGTACATATAAAAACGACAGGACTACTGTGTGGAGCGCATTCTGGCGGATGCGAAAAATCCGGACCACTTTATTCAGCATAGTTCGGTGTCCTTTCTCTAATGTTCATGGTTCAAATACTCTGCGATAAATCCGGCGATCGTCAAAATACAATATAAAATACTTTTCTCTGTTAGTATTGATGGCGCTATCTATTTATTTAATTCTTGCGCATTGTATTTTGTATTGCAGTGAATTATCTATAGTCTATAGTCTATACTATAATATATAATCAATGATATTACACACACACACACACAAATAATAATAATAATAATAATAATAATAATAATAATAATAATAATAATAATAATAATAATAATAATAATAATAATAATAATAACAATAATAACAATAATAACAATAATAATAATAATAATAATAATAATAATAATAATAATAATAATAATAATAATAATAATAATAATAATAATAATAATAATAATAATAATAATAATAATAATAATAATAATAATAATAATAATAATAATAATAATAATAACAATAATAAAAATAAGAACAATAATAATAATAATAATAATAATAACAATAATAATAATAATAATAATAATAATAATAATAATAATAATAATAATAATAATAATAATAATAATAATAATAATAATAATAATAATAACAATAATGTACTACTGATGCTGCGGCGTTACTTATTATAATTGTATATAATTCGGTTCGGCTGCTGCGTCTGACTCGCACCGTCCATCGATCATGTCAATGATCTATAAGTAATATTGCAATCTATATACCTTACCTTATTATTATATTATACGCGCGGTTTTCTCTTTATACACGACACGTTAACAATAACGCAATTCGTCCAAACGATAATAATATATTATTATATGGTCAATAATAATAATAATAATAATTCGTAAACTAAACACTGTCGGCAAAGCGATAGTCCATGTGTACTCGCGCGCGCGCGCGCTCGTTCCTATTTATCATACACCGATGAAATTTCCAGCGCGTACCCCACACCCAATAATAAAATATATAATATATTCCATATCGTACGAGGCCCCTATAATATTATTGTATTGTACAGAATGGAAAGGAATTATATTAATTTTATAGTATATTTTATACACGCGCACGCACGTAATAATATTAATAATGTAGGTAGGTATATAAAATATAATAAGAGACAGATGCGTGTGCGTGCCGTGACGACGACGGTATTTTATGTGCCTCTCCCCCCCTCCCCCGGTCGCGTTAAAACGATTGTACCGGTGCGATTTCCGTGTACTTTATACGACGATATATCTAATAATATATTTTTTCGATTCATTGAGAGTTGTTACGGTATCGTCGTCGGTAGCGGTCCCTGTGTGTGAAGCTGTTCCTACGACATTATTGTTGTTGGCGGCGAAAATTCGTACATTTCTTTTTTATCCTTTTCCCTAGCCACAATAGTACGCGGCCAGTGGACGACTGTTTCTTTTTTTTTTATATATATATGTATAATATTTAATGAAATACTCCCGTACTACACATTTACTAAAATATTATATCGATACGAACGAATTTCATTCATACGTAAAAAAAAAAAAATCGCGCTATTTGTTGCGTCTTTTCGTTTATGTATGTATACGGTATCCCGTGTACTGCTGATGAACGAGACAAAAAGAATATGTATACCAGTGGTGTAACCAGATGCATAATCTATAGAGGGTGGAGGGAGCGGTTTAAAAGTTGTAACGTACCTACCTTAATGTACAGCGAAAAAATACTCTACACCCCTCTTAAAAAGAAAAGAAAAATAAGTATTTTTTTTTTTATTATAATTTTCATTTTCGGTGTCGTATACTTGACAAAAGATTGACTTTGACTCCTCGCATCAATAGTCCACTCCACTTACTTCGCGACACAATCCTGAAATCAAATCAAATCCTGAAATCCGTTCACACGAAAATTACAATCTACAAATCCCTAACGAGACTTATTTGTGCCTGTACAATCCAAATCTGAGGTTGTGCAAAACCATCTCAAATACGCACCTCGCAAGCGCCTTCACTTCTCCCGCATTATTTCTCCTGCGCCTTGGTACTACGTATATCCAATTTTACACTTCAAAGTAAAATCGGTAAACCCATTGTCCGCAAAACATTATTTCACTCTATAAATTACAGACTCAATCTAATCCTCTTCTAATTGTTGAACATACATCGAACTCACATCCTGGAAACCCCACACGCCGTCTTAAGAGAAAATGGTGTCGGGAGACTTATTGAAGGATTAACTGTCAACTAACCATTAATATATATATATATGTTATTATAAAAAAAATCATATCGGAACTATTAACTGGACAGCGGTCTTTCGATCGTCATGACAAAATTTCACAAGTATTATTAATAATAATAATAATAATAATATATTATTATTATTACGCGTTCTCCGCGCGTCATTGCGCAGCGTATTATATTCGGCGGCGGTACGTCGAACGGGAGGGTGTGTGTGTGTGTGTGAGGCAATATGCGCGGAGGTTATTTGTCGCGAGCTCTGTAATTGTTCGCGTTTCTTTTTCTTTTTCTTCTTTTTTTGTGTCACCGACACCCGTGTAACTGCAGTACAAAATAACCGTCGCGTTTCCTAAACGTAAAATATACTATATACGGTGTGTGCTATATATAATATATATATATATATATATATATATATATAAATTCCATTGAAAATTATGGTCCATCGGCCTTTTATGTGTACCTATAATAATGCGTTTGTATATGTGTAGAGTCAGAGCGTTCAAACGATCTCTCACGTGCCGCATACAATATTATATTTCGTATATTATTATTATTATTATTATTATTGTACGATAATTGTGCAAATGCGTGTGCCCGTTTCGTTCGAGAAAAGGTAGGAATTTTATTTTTTATTTTTTCTTAAATTCCACAACCACCGTCGGACTCCTCACCGATGACCGCATCTAATAATGATTATACGTATCCCCGGGTAACATTTTTGCCGTTCAATGTCGGCTTATAATAATCGTGACAGTTCAACGGTTCATACACGGTTATTATGTACCGTGTTAATTGACACCCGTTATAGTTCAATTCGATTGTTTTGGTTCAAATTGTAATTAAATGTTTAACAAAAAAATATTTTATAGCTCCAAGTCGATGCAACCGACACTGAACCGTGCTGAAAATGCGTGATCGCACATGTGTCATACACTTATTGCTTATCACTTACGAAAATCGAGAAAATCATTATGAAATCCACACGATGATATTACATGTGCGCCGTTCCTAAATGAATTGGGTCTAAAGTCGTTGGCCGATAGAAGAGTTAATTTGAATAAAGTGTTTCTACAAAGACTAGTTGAAGGATGTATTGACTGTCCTGTGATACTCAGTAAAATCAATTTTAAAACTCCTTGTTTTCAGTCGAGATCACATTGTCCTTTCTTAATACCTCAATGTACCATTAATTACTCTCGCAGCCGATCAATTTATTTGGTTGTCATATGTAAATACAATATAATCTATTAGGTTAATATGCGTATTGCCAATGAGGATCCTACTTTTCTATTTGATTGATATGTATTTATATTTAAGTGTATATTTAGTTTTTAAGTTATCTGTACTTTGGGCTGCGGCCTGTTTTGAAATAATAAATAAATAATTTACTGTCGTCTAATTATTATAACTCGTACAAAACGATAAGTTCTATTCCCACGATTATATCCCTCTTAATAATATTTATATACTCGCGTCAAATGATAGTATAAAAATAAAAATTGCGGAGAATTAGTTCTTTCTCTGTTACACTTTTAAATTTCAAGCAGTGAAACGTGTCCGTATAATACGTATTATATAGAGTTTTTTTTTTTTTTATTCGGATAACAATTATTGACTATCGGCGTGTTTACTAAATTAACGTTTAAATATTTTAATATTATAATATGTAAATCGACGGAAAGACGAGACAGTGTGTGTGTGTGTGTGTGTATTTACGTCGTTTTCACAATAATTTGTACCTAAAGCTTTTTAGTCAAATATAGGTAAATATTTATAATATGGCGTACAATATGCACGGTAAAAAAAAAAAAAACGAATATTTTGGGGAACAGGTACGGGATTTAAACGCGCGCTCTCGTATCCGTTATTTTATGTAAATAACTCAAAACCGTTAACAAACGTCCGGCAGGATGTGACATTTCACGACGTATTGACTTCCGAACGGATTGCGCGGACATAAATTTCCGACGGATTCCGCGTAATACCCTCCACACACACACACACACCCTTACCGCCTATTTACATTTTGATTCTTTTTTTTTTTAAATTATTATAAATACAGTAGTATTATAATTCTATAAATACACATATTTTTTACCGCCGATATTAATCGCGTATACACACACACACACACACATATACGCAACAAACACGTATTGAATTATTGCTGCGGCGCAATTTCTATATAACTATAAATATATTATAATATTGAATTCACGTAGAAATGAAAAATAGTTTCGAGTTCATACAGTTTACGAGCGGTTTAAATATACACTGCAGTAGTAATTGTTTGTTCGGACGACACACAATATTGGACGGTTTTTTCTCGTGTACACGCGCGGCGGAATGCGCTTGTGGAATGAGGAGGGGAGAATATCGCTTACCGGGTTGAAATAATATTTCGGTCCGAATCGGTGCTGTAATTTTTTAATTTTGGAAAAAAAATAAATAAATAGGTCACCAAATGGTATCGAATTTTATTCTCTCAATCCATATAAACACTGTATCCATCTGTAGTAGTGTATCGTCACCATCAAGAAGATTTTTTCTAAGCCATTCGATTGAAGAAATGTGGAGTTCGTTAGCTGAAATTCACACGGTCAAACTGGTTTCGAATATTTATTTAAATATAACCAGTGGCGAGTTTTTTCTATTTTTTGGCAATATCGTCAAATATTTAAACGACATCAGAAAATCACAGGTATTGAATAGATGAAAATAAATCGCCACGTTTCGCAAACCATTTTCTACAACTGTTTAAATAATTAAATAAAATACAAATATAAATTACATTAAACGCGTGTTAATTACGATAGTCTTTTGTGTCGGAGATCATCGAATTGTTTTTTTTTTTTTTTTAATTCTACGCTCTACTATAAATATTTCGGGATTCGACGTGTTGTTCTTTAAAAAAATCTCATTAACCCATTATTTAGAATTATTAGCCGCCTTCGAAATATTTTCAAAATTTCCGGATTTTTCGTTTTTAATGTACTGCTTTAATGTACGTGTCTGTTCGATCACGTATTGTAGACTTAGAAAATATCCGATTCTTTTATTAGTAAAACATACAGAGATATCATATAGGCCCAAATTAAGTTTTTATACAAATTTTTAATGGCGTATTACCATAATTATATAGTAAATTTACAATACTACCAGTCCAATAGAACAATTAAGATGAAGGCTCTGGAGTGCTGATGGTGCGACGTGTCGTGTCAAATATTATTTATTCATTTTTTTAAAATAACTATTTCTATAACGCCAATCTTTCGTCACTATACTAGTAGGAGCTGGTTGTTGTATTTTCTTATTATATTGTTACGAATTTTCAAAATCAAAGCGTTTAAATACGGTATTTTTATAAATTCATTTTTTTTTTTTGTTAATATAATCAGTAAAAGATATATTTTCAGCATAATCAGCCTTGAATAAAAGAAAAAACTTTTAACATTGTTCTGAATACTTCGAAAAAAAGTACCTATGTATAAAAAGTATTCCAAATTCTATCGGAATACTTTCTTTTTTTACTAGTTTTCAGTAATACGAATATCCAATGTAGTAATTATTATTTATACACACAGTCATCAAAATGTATTTGGAGGATATTTAATAAATTTTCAAGTCTGTGTTTAAGCGAAGTAATACAAATAAGTAAATTAATAACATACCAATTAGCTATAAAATAGGTATAAAACAATTATTATAACATATACTCGTGTATATATATATATATATGTATGTATAGTGCAATGGCGTAATAAGGGGGAGGGCTGATGAAACTGTAGCCCCCTCCCCCGAAATGAATAAATAATCAGTTTTTTAGTTTTTACATAATAATTATTATCATAAAAATTAATTAATTATCAGCCTCAGCCGTCCAAATAAAAATCCTGGCTACGCTACTGGTATATATATATATATAGGTTAAATCTAATATATTTGATTATTTGATGAGGCTGCAAGGATCTAACACTCCAAATATAGCAAGATGATTGCGATAATATATACTCTACGCGTCGTTTTAAATACCTACTGTAACTGCTAGCTTTTGCTCGTACTTCTTTCCCGAAATAACTACTTTTTACGTTGAGGTAATAAGTTATTATTTTTATGTAGGTACACAGATACATATTTTTTTTAAAAAAAAATTATTCGATAAACTGTATTCAAAAAACTTTTGAAAAAAAAATACATTTTTTTAAAAGAATTCAAATTATATAAAAATATCTCCTAAATACAGAATTATTGATTTATTTTTAATACGACGTTTTAACGAGGTTTAATGCCCGTACGACACATATATAATATAAGTTAACAGAAGGAATTCGTTTCCAAGTGTTCATGTACATACTAAATACTAATATCTATACCGTATGATTATATGCTTTTTTTTTTGAAGAATTTCTTCGCATTACTGCAGTGACGTCTATAATATATAATAAATACGCTTACACATAGTTTAGAGAAATTGGCAGCTGCCGAGGGCACGACCGTGTAAATATCCAAAGACTTTTGCCGAAGTTACGTCGTACATATGTGTATACTGTCGAAAGTATTCTACGACCTATTGTGACTTATTCCACCTTGACCCAGAGTTATTTTGAACTCAATTATAAGGATAATGTTATAACGTATTGTAAAATATACATGTCGTGTGTATACAGTCGACATGTATAATAATAAAACGAACGAAATATTATAATAATATAACACGAAAGTGTATTTCATTAATTCAGTATATCGTATATTTAAAAAAAAAACTATCTGGTAAAAATGTAAATATGAATTACGCAAACAACACGGGATTTTAGATATTCGGAATATATATTTTATAATATGCGATTTTGTTTTCATACTCGTTCAACGCCAGAGGCGGTTTGACGAATACATTTCATGGAAAGCCATCCAATTCAAACCAAACTAATTTTGTATCAATAATTATTGATTACGACAATCCTAATTTTAATAATTTTTTTTTTGTCTATACAATCAGTTATGCGTATTCTATAAAATATTCGTATAAAACTCGTTGTAAATAGAATTAGTTTTAGACAAAACTTTCGTCACTGCGCTGCTTGTTATCCGCTGCAAGTTAAATATAATATTTTATATTTTCGTTTATTTAGGCAATTAAAAAAAAAAATTATTTTTTTCGAAAATAATAATATTATATATGATAACCATCTTACGCCACTGATACGCCGCTAGTCGCAGTAAAATACGCGTTCTTAAAACATATATTATTCCGTTTTCATTATTATTATTATTATTATTATTATTATTATTATTATTATTATTATTATTATTATTATTATTATTATTATTATTATTATTATTATTATTATTATTATTATTATTATTATTATTATTATTATTATTATTATTATTATTATTATTATTATTATTATTATTGTTATTATTACTATAAATATATTATGCGCGACTGACCCGCGGTCAGTAGTCACCCGAAATTCTCCACCGTCGAGTCGGGGGGTGTTAGATTCAGAGAATTTATTTTCTAAATGTTTCCCGATGCTAAAAGTCGCACTTGTTGGGCCGTAGAAAACAAACAAACAAACAGAAAAGTTTTCCATTCCGTTTTAACAGACTATATATTATAGTCTATAGTTAAAAAATGTTTTTTTTTCGTTTAGAATAAAATTAAAAAATTTAAAACAATAATAAGTTTTGGTTGAAATATGTATTATAAGAGATAGAGTTTACAAATCCGTATAGCTATCCGACTTCTTTCGTTAATTTTTCAATCGTTTTATTTTTCTTAATATAATAATTCGATCGATATTGCAATATTTGAATATATATTTCTTTAAACGTGTGTGTATATACATATAAATTGAAAAATATCCGGTCGACCAGAATAAAACCTATTAATATTCGAGTGACACGTTGTCATAATTTTACATACAACAATAATATTCGTATATATACGCACAAATTCTCAGCTATGGAGACAATTTGTCGACCGGGAGAATTTATATCACGTTGAAGCTGTCTCTGTTCAACGACCATTATACATATATGTATATGTCATTTATCGTTTTTTACGTTAATTTTTCTTTAACAAACAACCGTCTACCATCATTTGAATAAAAGACATTTATATTAGAGAAATGGCTGCGAAAACCGTCGGACCGGAATAATTCGCACCGGTTTACGCGTTGGTTTCTACGATTGCCATAGCTATGCGAGAGGGCTATTTCCCGATCTGTGTAGTAACAGCAGCAGCCGGTTCGGTGTTTAAACTCGTCCAAATATGTACTCGGGGAACCGTTGAATCGCTTAAAAAAAAAAAAAATCTCCATAAACAAACGATAATATTTGTCCCATTCGGATTCCTCGTGTCATTTTCAATGAAAATAATCGTAAACACTCGTGTTACAATATAATAACGCAGCGACAACGGCGTGCCGCGTTTTTATAATACTACGTAACGTCACACTATTATTGAATATTACCTTTCAAGACGATTTGCGCGTCGTTTGTTTAAAAACGTAATTTTCCATATTGACAAACACGCCGCACACAATACCTGTACTATAAATATTATATTACCATATTATAAATACCTTTTAACGTGTAATATGGATTTAGCACGGAAAAGCGAAAAAAAAAATTGGTACCAGCCGAAGCCGCCGCGATGTTTTGAACATTGTGGCTTAAGTGAATTACTGCGCAGGACATATAAAGATTTTTGATTTTTTGATGTTACCCCATGTGAATTCGACGTGGAATCGATTCTGAGCTTCGGTTGAATATATTATTATATATCTATCGATACTATCTAATGTACTCGTATATTATTTACGAGTATTAGTGTATATCCAGCGTCAGTAGCGCAATCAGATTTTTTTCATTAAGGACGTGGGGTGTCTAAAATTTTGTTAAAATATAGACATTTCAACTAAAGAAAAAAATCTGGTTTATATATAACTATGTAACTATACGGCGTTTAAAACGTTTTTAAAGAAAATTCAATAAATCAATTAAATGAGTGATTGTAATAATATAATATTAAATATTATTTGATTTTCGTTTTATTAAATTTGAATTATATAAAAACATTTTTAAATGTCGAAATTTCAATGTATAGAGGGACCCGAAATCCCTCCCTTCGGTACGCTCCTGTCCGGGGTATAATAATTTAATTTATTTTCACGAATTCAAAACCTCAAGAAAAAGAGTAACGCCGCGTACAATTGACGTTGTATTAAATATCCGGGTTTTCAAACGGAAAAATTAACACTTAATTGGACTCCGAAAAAACTATAGATACCATAAATATCTGAAAATCTATAACGATTTTTTTTAGTTCTTAGTAATATACAGTAAAAGATCGCCATATATCCCATTGAAAATTTCCAGGACTCTTGTCAGGGCACATAGACGGACTTATGATTCGATTTTCGCGGTGGCTTTGGTCCAAAACATTCTTTAAACGTATTTGTGTGGCCGAACCGAATACGAATTCATATAAACACAATACGAAGTGTTACAGGATTGGTATTGTGGGGATGCTATTATTGTTTTCGGAATTACGGAGAGAGATGCTTTGACGAAATTTCATTTTTTTTTTTTTTTTATCGTTTTCGTGTTTAATTTTTTGGTAGTTTTTTTTCGATTTTTTTGTCCAAGGACGCTTTTGAGAAAATCGAAAAAATCCTCACATCTTCTACATCGAATAGATAAAAATCTGTTATTGAACACGTAAAGACCGTAAAGAGCATTATCCTTCTTGTAAAATTTTCGATTACAGACATAAAAACTAAAAAAAAATAACTCGTTTTTCCCGATAACGTTTAAATACGTTATCTGTACGATCAGCCATCGCGTTCGGCCTGGTATAGATAATAATAATAATAATAATAATAATAATAAACGAATTCCCGCGTTCTATAATAAATGCGTGTCCGCTCTCTCTCTATCTCTCTCTCTATATATATATATATATTATTATATTTATAAGAATAGTGGTCCCACACAGCATTCGTCGACTTTAATCATGGTGCACTCTATATCCTCTTCCCCTCCCTCCACACACACACACACGCGTGCGCACACGGTTTAATTCTCTCTACACTTTTCTACCCTCGAAATAATTTCGTAGACAATGTCGGACAAGTCTTAAGGGACTGCGTTGCAGCAGTGGCGGCGGCGGCGGCGGCAGTAACCACCGCCGCATGAGCCACCGGGATTTCGGGACGAAATTGAAATACGGTGGGTGGTGTAAAATAAGGGGAGAATCGGCGGCGCCCCGAGTTCGAAAAATGGCCGACGGCGGCACGTCTCTCGGTCGTGTATACGCTGCTCTCGCACGCGGGCTGTTGATTTCAGTTTCGTTTGTAATATTTACGACCCCGCGCGCATCATCACTATACGGATGGCACTACGGTGGCAGTGCGAGCAAGAGCTGTCGCGTGTGTTATTATTAATATAATATATAGTAACACGTGTATATAAAAATACCTATAAAATATCTTTTTAATTAATATATTCAACATTGATTTCATATTACGTGTACGAGCGAAAAATTCGTAACGGCGTGTATTTTATAATTTATTTTTTATAATCGTTTTCGATGGAAAAGCAGAAAATCGTTTAAATCGATGATATCAATATTTTTATCTGTGTACATACGATGTAGTGATTTTTTTCCCCCTCGTTGTTAAAATAATTATAGGAAATTCTATCCGCGAAAATCTGTTAAATTTTACATTTTATACACTTGGGTGAAATTGACTTTTCAAAAGTATTTTGGAAAATACGCATCCCTCGAATATTTCGAAAAAAAACTATTCACAATACGTATTCGAATGGTAACAGTATTTTGAATACTTCGCATGAAAAATATTTCATGTACTTTTGAAATACCCTTTTTTGTTTTACTGGTTTTCAATAATACGAACATCAAACACGGAATTGTTATTTAATCGAAGAATGTACACACACACACACACAGTCATCAATACGTAGTTTTTATCTTAAAATCCCGCGTTTATAAATTAACGCAACAACTATAATAAGTAAAAACACCGATTGGTTTTTATGAAATATAACATTGCACAATACACTTGATTATTTGAATAAGACAGGGGTTCATACATAAAATAAAACAAAATTATTGTTTTAAATACTTACCGCTGGTGCTAATTGCTACTCATATTTTTTTCCGGAAATAATTATTTTTTACATTTATGAGTAAATAGTTGTTAATTTTTATGTAGATTGTTACGGGCTCTCGAATACTTTGGGAGACTCAGTGCGTCAAAACACACACACCGCGATTATGATTATATATTGTTGAAGTTTTATTTTACAAATGTAATCGTGCGTGTTTACACGGTGGTCGATTTTCGGATCGGGCTTGCTCGAGTGCGTAGTTGCCGATATTGAGAATGTACCAAGTACGACGGGTCTAAATAGGCGGCCAGGAGTGTGGTGTGTTAGCCCTGAGAAGGGCCGTTTTAGGAGTTGGCTCTGAAAAAAAAGGTTTCTATTTGTTTTTGACTGGTGCGTGGGTCGTCCGTTCATCATCAGTTTTCTCCGTTCTTAGTGTCAAAAGTCGCTGTTTCGTTGTCTTCTTGACGTGCTGCTTGTAATGGAACGAATTTCTCCGCTTCGCTTTGCTTTGCGGGAACGGCTATGCCGTTGAATATGCAGCAGACAGCTTGTGCCTCTATTACAGTGGACGGAAGTGAAGGATTCGATTAGTTATTTGTAAGTTGGTCAGGTGAATTTCTCCGATCGGTCGTCCTCTACATATAATATGTATATACTGACGGTCAGGCGCGCTGTGATTTGTCGACCGATTGGTCACAGCTTGCCGTTGCGTTGCGTCGCCGTACAGTTACGTTGCGCGTACCCAACGCATCTGTCGTTGTTCTACCGACTCGCATAAACCTCGCGCTTTTTCGTCTTGTTGCTCCACTAACGATGTAGACTTTTAAAATATGTTTCAACTTTAAAAATCATTCGAAATACTTTTAAAAAGCGTTTAAAATGTTTTCGAAAAAAAGTGCTTATTTAAAAAAGTATTATCGGAATACATAAAAAGTATCGTGAATACTACCAAAATCTGATAATTATGTTCGTTTGTGTCGATAATAAAAATTCGGATATATACAACTGG
Source organism: Chaetogeoica ovagalla (assembly GCA_032441825.1). Classification (NCBI taxonomy): domain Eukaryota; kingdom Metazoa; phylum Arthropoda; class Insecta; order Hemiptera; family Aphididae; genus Chaetogeoica; species Chaetogeoica ovagalla. The sequence goes on from CM063726.1 coordinate 1,075,534, forward strand.
AATGGGCGTTTTATATTGGAACCTTGTTTGGTAGGTTTTCTCCGGGGAAATTTCATGAGATTTTCGACGGGTTTTTCACATTTTACTGTAGAGCTCTATAGAAGCCATTTTTCTTTGAAACAAAAAAAAAAAAAAAACTGAAATTTCTACTTCATACTCGAGAATCGGACCGTGGTCAAAAGGCACTTTTTTTTTGCTGCGTTTGAGGTGTACAATAGTTAACCGGAGTTTGCACACTTTATTATCACCCAACAGTCACTCTGTGTATAAAATATTGCCAAAGAAAATATGACAAAAAAAAAAAAAGCTAAGCGTGAAACAACAAATGGGTTACGGTTTTCTGCGCACAGTTCAGTGTCAGATATAATTTTACGATGGGCCTTTATTTTTATATATACCGTGGGGGGATAACCTTCCGCCCCTCTTCAATAAATGCCACTTTTTTTCAAGCGCTATAAGTATTATGGTGCGAATCGTTTGTTATGTTTTATTAAATTTTCATTTCCGTACATTAAAATGAATTCATTTATGTAGTCGAGAGACCTGCCCTTCAACGAAATTCGACGGAGGCGTCGAGAAGTATCCGCCGCACGAAGGCGGAGAAAACGCAATTAAATGTCTAGAAAACCTGGATATTCGCCTATACGAAACAACTCAACAGTTATCGAATTTTTTTATAGTCTTCACATGTATTGTATTGCCTGTTCGCTCAGTTATTTATTTAACCAGTTTATTTATTTATCTATAGAATTATTTATTCACCGTCAATTCCAACTCCCCCGCATGCATAATAATCATTACCGTTGTATTATTTAATATTCTTTTTAATCGCGATCGATCGTGTGCGGTTTTTATTATATTATTTGTAAAAAAAAAAACATATTGTCAGCTAAAACCGTATTATAAGCGTATTTATTCCTTCTTTTTTTTCTCTCGCCCGTACGCCGCGAATGGGAGTAAATACATTGTGGGCGTACATTTTTTTTTTTTTTTTTTTTTAATGAACCCACGCCTACTCACCGCCGTGCGTAATACGCGCGTTTTCGATAACACTTGTTTTCAAACGCGTTTCGATTTTGTTTTTTTCTAACCAAAGACACTCGTTCGAATAGTATTGCGTCGCCCGCAGCTGCGCGCAGGTCTATTAAAATTGAACGGGCGTCCGGCCGGGGAATACTTTACATTCCGTCGGACGCTGCAATTTTTCTTCTCGAATTTTTACAATAATTATGCGTGTGCGACTACGGAATTATTATTTTCATTCGTAAAATACGGATTGACGAGGGGGGTGGGGGGGGGAAAGAAAAAAACCAATGACTATATGATATTATATATACTCGTATGACATTTACAGATTTTTTTTTTTTTTTTTTTTACAGTGAAAACAATCATTTATCAAACACTGTAAAGCGTACAAATCACAAATTGTTGTTGAGATTGTACCAGACGAGCGCCTGAATACTCGTATGCATATTTTTTGTGACAATAAATAAAGAAACAAATAAATTTTAATTGTTTTTTCTTTCGAAAATTATAAACGTTAATTATTTGAAAGAGTCGACGAAAAATGATTGTTTTCGCCATTTATACCTTTACGATTTTCAATAGTGGCGTCATCGTAACGCGTAACGGTACACATTCTATAAAAAAATAAACGTTTATCCCAAAAATAGACCAAAGTTAAAACCAATATTTATATATTCGCGAACTGCTCGAGAGTATACCCGTGATATTTTAATAAATATACCTGAGAGTAAATATGCATATTATATACTTTATTTATTAGCCGTCACAGCCTTGGTCTAGGGACTAGGCGACTTTGTTTTGTGGAAGTTCTGCAAAGTCAAGTTATCCGCCGCATCCTTCTCGTCTGCCGGCGCGTTTCGCACGTTAAATATTCACACGTGTCCGAGTTATGTTGGCAGCGGTTCTGATTTTCACGATTTCAGCTTTTGTGCTCTTCGCAGGGCCAGAGAGAGAGGTAGTCATTAGTATGTGCAATAACGATATTAGATCCTTCGCGATTTCACTTATATGACAATAATTTTAATCCTTCGTAAAATATATGAGCGAAACGCACGCGTACACGCTTAGGAGGGGGTGTATTATGTATCGATCATATTTTATGAAAATAATTTGGTAAACGTATATTATATACGTATACAATAAAATACCTCCGCGAGAATTAGTATTTTGAATATAGCGTGAGCCCGAATAATGTAAAAGAGTTGGGAACAGGTGCACAGTTCCCTTCAAAAACCGCTTTCATTGTCGCCATTGCCATCCTCCTCATCACCCTTAAATCCCGTTTAAGCTTATTTTTTTAATGGTCGGATGTGTTCATAAAATATTATACACGACACCGTGACTATAAGTTTTTATTCGATTCATTATTCTTGTACGCGATAATAGAGATTAATAACGATAAAATCGACAAGTCAACAATGCGGCATTTGAATATACGAGATATTTTATTGATAATATTACGATAATGCGAATGCGGTTAAGGTGACTCGATTGAAACGTGTGACGACGAAAACGCGGTAAAAAAAATTCGGTCTGAAAACGAAATCGTTTTGTATGGTACGTTTTATATTATGTGTATAATATAAAACGTCGTATATACGAAATTATTATATAGTGTTTGTTTGTACAGACGAATTTTCACTCACAATCCATTATGATGGAATTCATCATATAGAATTTTAATCCGATGGAAAAAAGAAAAGTATATATATATATTTTAAAACATATTAATATATGGTGTATACGAGCGTACAATGTGCAGATCCTTATGATATAAGGTACGTGTATACGAATGCGCACGTATATACGAGTACATAATAGTATTAAAACAACTATGATCCGGGAAGGGTTAAAACTTTTAACGAGAATAATCCAACGAGAATTGGATGAACACATTTTAATTTGTATGAAGACATTGTGTATATATATATATACATTGAGAGAGATAAATACATGTTCTAAAACAGTGGAAAATGGAAAGTCAGCTTGGAAAAAATATTATAATTACACTTCAACTTTATTTGTAATGGCCGTAATTCTCAAATTGAGTTAATTGTCATAAAATTTCATACATTTTATTGTGACGACTGGATAAAAAACAAGTGATCAAACTATATAAAGATAAATATAATCACTGCTGATCGCCAATTTTTTTTTTCTTGGATTTGTTCAGAAATTATTATTGATACGGTCATTTTTAATATTACACAAAATACTGTGGCTGCATTCTTGTATACTAGCTGAATTACCCGGCTTCGCACGGAACATTCTTGGCCGGGTCATAGTTTTTAACGGATCACACATTATTTAACAACACACGTAATATACTGTTTCGATTCGCGAGACCGAGAATTCGGTTGAAATCAATTTTATTATTTATTTTAAAACGCTGAAATTCTTTCGTTTCGGTATAATATTTAGAGTTCCGTTCAAATTAAAAAAAAAAACCCCCCTGGTAAACGTTAATAATAATATTATCCGCGGTAAACTTGCAAATATTAAATTTTTTTTTTTCATTTTACTGCGTGTATACGCAGTATTATGTCACGCGTGTCCAAAGTCGCTATATAATTTTAATTAAGTATATATAGTAGTTATGAATAAATTTTGGAATATACAGTTGTTGGTGCCATAAGGGTTTTAGCGTCATTCACCCTAATAACGCGTGGATTATATTATGTATTATACGCCGAGCTCGTGTATAATATCATATTATATATATATATATATAAAACGAAAACTGCTCGCGTAAATCTATTCAGAATGGGACGTTATCTTTGTATACGTTATTATATGTAATATTATGTGTGTTTGATGTTTAGATTACGTATATATATATATATAAATTTATATGCGATTTTATTAATCTGATTTTCTGAGGGAAGGGATTCGTTTAATTAAAAGAGTTGCAACGATATACCACCTCCTACCTAAACACACACACACACACTCGTCGATATAGTTGTATTAAATTTATTATTTATATACATTAATATTATGTACGTATATAGGAAACGCGAGAAAAACAGGTATATTATATTCGTGGCATTAAAGTAACATATGTACGCAATTAAATGACGACACTGAATTTTAATCTTTATAATGTATATACGTATATTTGTCTAAAAATAATAATAATAATATCCGATATAACGATTGTAAGGCGATGAGGATATAAAAAACAATTTTACGCTGATATGAAAAGTGGACTGCTGTTGTGTTAAGGAGCAAAGGAGAAGGCAATCGAAACGTGATGCAAACAATAGCGATTACTAATGAAGAAGTTTTAGAAAGAAGATCGTTGTGAAAAATTATAGGGAATAGACGAAATAAATTAAAATAAAAGTTCATATTTTCAGACACGGAGGACGTGTCTATGACTGATCTCGAAACGAATGGTAATCCAACGCACTTTCACTTTTGTACAAACAATAATAAAAGCCATATTTTTATAAGTGTATGAAGAACAAATAGTAAGACTGAATTCGATTAAGCTTGAATTTATACTAGAGGCGGCTTTTTCGTATAGTTCGACAAGGAAGAAACCCGTTTACGTTTACGAGACAACCCTCGTAATATAAGTACGGTGTCGATAATTGAAACACGGGATGTTTATTATCGCGGTGGTTTAAAAAATAAAATCTTGAGTAGAGGCTGCAGAGATTATATCAATGAGTGCGAAAATTAAAAAGTCACGCCGAACCCAAACAAAAACGTTTTTTTTTTTTTTTTAAATTTATAGTGCACTAAACTAAACGAATTGCATAAGCGTAATATTTGTAATGTATTTAAAATTAAAGAATGAATTGAGAAAAAAAAAGAGAGAAATTACAATAAAATTGTTTTTTTTTTTTTGTTTTCCAAACGATATCGATCGATTCGTATATACTCGTATATATTAACATGACAAATCGTTTAAAACGGATTTTCATAAATTATACCGACGTGTTTTATAATAATTATAATTCTTATAATAATATTTACCGTTTTATCGAGTTACTATTTGACTGTTGTTGTGTTCTTTATTATATGCAAAGCGTTTGCACACACATCTTGTTCGATTATCCGCGTTTTGAGAATAAATTCCGTTAAAAATAACATTTATTTAAGAAAATAAAACGATAAAAACTATATCGACGACAAACTAAACGTTTAAGTACTTGACATACACGCATGTGTAGGTACGCACAAAAATCCGTAATTTACCAATCGTTTTGTATTGGCCTTTGAATATACTCGGTGTTTATTAAAAACGCGTATTAGTAAAGTGTACACACGTTCGGGTCGTCGAAACTTTTGGTTATATTTTTGAATGATTTCTCTACGTATATACAGGAACGAGTACGTGTCGTATTTATAACCGCGAGATCGTATAATAATATATTGTGGTATATTGTACAGTAGTGAACGGCAGTGGCGTATCTATAGGAATAATAATTTTACTTACGGTGGTGTTTTAAAAAATATTTATATATTTTCTCATACCTCCCCTTCAAAACTCTAACATTTTAACATTTTTATAACTCAACAATTATTTCCAAAAAAATAAAACTAAGCGAACTTAAGGCTACGACGAATATAATTATAATTGTTAAGTTCATCGATGATTTCTCCGACAATTACTGGAACGTATGTTCAACGATGCAAGATCATTTGATTTATTCTCCGCAGCAGTATTTCTTAAATAAGTGTTATTATTTTATTTTATCTAACCGCCGTATAGTGTGGACAGGACCGGTCGAAGGTGTTTTGCCGCCCTAGACAAATCTAATTTACGCTGCCCTATGCACTAGTTAATTTTTTTGAACAATGAACATATACAATTCAGCATACTATATTATATTATAATAATTAAATCACTTTGGTTCATTTGAAATTTGCCGCCCCCACACGAGTGCCGCCCTAGGCGGCTGCCTGTTTTGCTACCACATTGAGCCGGCCCTGAGTGTGGAAAGCGAGTGCTCCTCACTCGTCAATTTTTTAGCGTTAAATTTTTTTTCTCCTTCTTCTTCAATATCTTCAGCAAATATATCTTCAAAAGGTAGGTATTATCAAAAACAAAAACAAAAAAAAAAATATATATATATATATAAATTATTATTGTCATCGAATTGATAAAATCGAAACGATTTAAAAAAATGTGTCGGTCAATAGCTATTCCAAAAATCTTTTTCAGAAACACTCGAAAAATTAAAAAAACACGGTTGAAAAGGTGGGGGGGGGGTGTTTTAACGTCTAGATCACCCTCCCTCTATTTTTCTAAAATATTCCCTTAACTCGTCTACGGCGAGCTGTTAACATATTTGGATTGATGGCAAATACATCACCCACCACAACACCCTCGAGTTCGAGACGAAGACAAGAATCCTGCAGTGTTTAGGATTCACAAAGTTTCAGAGCTTATCGGAAAAAAAGAATAATTCAAGTCGAAGCCACGGGAATTTGTTTTTTTAATTGTAAACGTATTTCTCACGCGTTTTTCCGCGTCAGCGCCGCCGGGGCTGTTTATCGCGCGACGACGATATTATAACAAATCGTCGGTGCGACGACGCGACACACCGCCGCCGATTGATGGGGGGCGGTATATTATATGAAATGCGTGAGTTATTGAACGTTTCTTTTGTTTTTCTCTACTCTCCCCTTCACTTGGATTTCGACAAACCGTTTCGACGCGAGGGAAAATTGTGTTTTAAGCAAATATCGCATCGGAGCGTAGATTTGACTACGCGGATTTGTCGTGTAAAACGCCGTAATGTATACGATCGTCTTGTATTGTCTTATAACATATGTGACACACACACACACACACATACACACAATCAGCTTGCTCTCGGAAAAGTTCTTTTGAAACGAAAAAAGAGAAGAAATGCTTTTCGCTGAGTGTACGTTGTAGGAAAAAAACGACCTGTATTAATGTATTTTAAATTGTATGGAAAAAAACGGGGAATAGAATTTGGATATATTTTTTTTTTAAATAAAACACACGCGTCCTATTCTAGTTTCGTTATTCAAGAGTTTAATTTTTAAACACACGTCGAGCGGAAAACATAACGATTCGAGAGAATTCGCGGAAATCAATGAAATCATTGTAATAATACCGCTCGAATTAATCAACGATTTATAACATTTTTTTGTTTTTATTTTTTTACAGGAAAAGTTTATTGTTGTAATAAAAATTCTCAAACTGGAAGGGGAGGCGCGTTCATCTAAACGAGGCTTTACAGAATTTCATGGGCGACGTTAAAAAAGTTAAAAAAATAATGTTTTTGTAAAATTCGCATACCTCCGAGTTACAAGAGAAAAAAAATCATTTTATTTTTTATAAAAATTCAGACGTTTTCGAATTTTTAAATTTCGTGCTCGTGCATGAGAAAAATGGTATCGGAACGTTGTTTGTTACGTTTTCCCGGAGAGAATTTTACGAGCTTTTCAACGGAATTTTCAAATATACCATAAGATCGATGTTTCAGGAAACACGGTTGGCTATAAATGAGAAAAAATTACGTTTTTTTGTGGGGAGGGAGGAGAGAAAAATAAAAACCGCAAAGATTGAAATTTTTACCGTATCAATAATACACTATTCGATTGAATCGAACCGTAGCGAAAAGGAATTTTTTGTTTTTTATAGCGTATACTGAATTTATATTAGAATCGAATAGAGGAGGGCTGAGGAGCGTGGTGACCCGATACACTAGTGTAAATAACAGAGGGGGGGGCATGAACGTTAAAACGTTCGAGAGCCCCTCGGACGTCGTTTCTCGTGTCAAAAAAAAAAAAAAACAGAAAACACGCGAATCCGACGGAATAGGAATACGATGACGGTTTATTGACCGTTCGACGATAATAATACGAGTATTAGACGGGTATTCTTGTCGAAGACAATCGAAATAAATAGAACGGAGAAACGCCGCGGAGTGTTGCTCCTCCGAACGCCGTATGGGAAAAGTTACAATTCGTCTTTATCATTTTCCATCGCGTACACGAGGCGGGTCTAGTCCCCGCCGTCGAATCCGCCGTAATAATCAATCGAATTCGTTTATAACGATGATATAAAATGTTGGGCGCGACGCGAACGGAACGAAAAGTGAAAAAGAGAAAAAAAAACGGAGAAGGAAATGGAAAAAAAAAAGTAAAATATCCGTCGGGGAAAAATCATCGCGGCGGGGACGCGCGGTGGCAAAACGTTGCTGCTGCTGTGAACGAACAACACACAGCTGCTGTGGCCCGCGGCGGCCGATTTATGGATAATAACAATAAAATCATTTTCCACATGTGCGATCGCGGAGGAAAAAAAAAATAAAAAGGAACCGAGAGAGAGAGAGAGAGAGAGAGAGAGAGAGAGAGAGAGGAGAATCACCGTCACCACCACCGCCACGGGTAACAAACTAGACCTGTCAGCCTACATACACGCGCGTATTGTACCAACGACGGCTATTGGTAACGCGCGCGCGACGATAGTGCGTGTGTGTGTGTATAACTTGGGCCCCGTTTCTCTCATTTTTTCCTTTTTTTTTTTTTTTCCTGCTCTCCTCGTGCCCGTACACCGCTCTCGTATATCCTATACACACGCAGGCGTGTAGCAGTGTATAGTATGTGTGTGTGTGTGTGTGTTATTATAACATATTATGCCGCTAATACGTCCCCTAAAAGTCACGCCGTTTACAAAGGATCCACTTTGTTGGATCACACTAACGGCGGCGGTACGAGGGGGATTCGAGGATATATACATATATTGTATTATAATAATAATAACAATAATATAAAGATACACACACACACAATAAACAACGGATTTATATTATATAAATAATATATTGTACAGACGCACGCGCACGAGAGAGAGAGAGAGAGGAGTTCAATCATCCGAAAAACGTTGTGTGTGTGTGTGTGTGTATTAGATCCGGGGCGGCGTGCGGATTTTATACGGATTTTTATTATTATTTTTTTTTCTCGCTTTCTTTCCATCCCGTCGCCGCCGCCGTTGTCGTTTATGCGTTTTTAGCGGATCACCGTTGACGTGTTGTATTGTATTATTAATAAAATGCTCGTGCGTGCGTTTGGCGGTTCGCCGTATTTGCTACGCTTAAAAACCGGGGTGATGGGGTGAGGCGGGGAGACTCGTTCTTCTTCGCCTCCCTCGGTATCGTGTATTATAAATAATACCTTATTTATCAGTGGTGTCAGCTGATTACAAGAACGAGGAAGATTTCGCCGGCGACATTTTAGTAAACTAATTTTTCTTTTTTCTTATAATGTAAAACGCGATTGATAATACGCGAGAAACACTTGCACGCACGCGCGTCGATACCGTGCGGTTCAATTATTATCGGAGAAGCTGCGAAAATCAGTTATCCGTTGTAACCGACGGAAACGTACCACCGTGGAAGACGACGACGACGACGACGGTTGAGAGCAAACGATAGAGGCGATCCGACGAGCGTCTACTGCAGCGCTCTGGCCCCGCCGCACAATCCACGAATTAACCGTGTTTGTGCGTACGTTTTTTTTTTTTTTGTAATAAAAACACATACCGAGCGCGCGATTAACGTTACAAACAGTTATTTGCCTTTCCCACGTAATATCCATGTAATACAAGAAAAAAACACACGCGCGAAACTCCCGGTGGGATCGGCCATCCGAATCTCACACGCTTCTGTAAAACGCGATCTCCCATCTCTCTTGTACACTCTCATGCCGCCTGCATCTACGTCGTATATCCCTCACGCCCTTCGGAATCATTCGCGCGTCACACGCCCGAACCGTCTCAATGTCTCTCTCATTTTCTCCACGATACACGCCTCCCCTACACTGTCCCTTATTTCCCATTCTATTCTTCCAATATATTGTTACTCCACACATCCGTGACGCCTTATACAGTACCACCTGCATTCGCGTCTTCTGTTCCGGTTTCCTGGTCCGCTGCGACATTCCGAACCGACACCGCATTGCTACTCCTAAGTTCTTTATAAAATTTCTCCCTTTTCGTCTTATTGCAGACACCTTAGTGTCACGTAAAACACCCCGACCATTCATTCCGTAGGTACATACATCGCATCCCGCAACCACACTTTGTCCGGTTTTTCGTGTTTTCGTCGGAACCACTCTTTCAATCGATCCTATGAATCTATCAAACTCACACGCTCATCTTTATTACGCGTCTCGATCTAGAAATTCCATGATCTACGAAATCATACGCGATTTTCATTGCTATACTCCTACTAATCTTTAATCCTTTCCCCTCGAGCGTGAATCCCCTCCACTCTTCTAATATCTTATTCATTTCTTCTAGTGACTTTTTCCCGCACTAATATAACATTATAAACTGTATAGTACCTCATTTCGTAACCTCGTCCATTACTATCATCAGATAGGTTAGGTTAATGTCTTAAAACTCCAGGTGCACACTACTAAATTCTTCTGTTTTTTCACACACACGCACTCGTACTCGTTTATACAGTTTTTATCAATCCTAATGAACTTTTGAAAATTAAAACATTCTGTTTGATTACTTTTTTTTTGTTTTATTTGCCAATTCAATATTTCGGGGACACTGTACATTGAAGATAATTTCTAATTCCTATAATGTACGGTCGTGTCCTTGCCGCTGTTACAGCTGGTATTGTCAAAAACAGAAAACAAACTGTATACTCACAATATTAAAGTTCTGTACAATAATCGCGGGTTCGGAAGTGGCCGTACCATCTGTTCCCTCACAGTTGCGCCACTGTATTAGTATATACTGTATTATAATGTATCGATAAATATATAATATATTATAAACGGTTAATACGGTTTTGTACAGAAAATATTCATTAGAAATTTTTAAAAGTTATTGTGTGATAAATGAAATCAAAGCTGGATGAGGAGATAGTTATAGTCCTTTATTTATTATTTTTTTTGTCGAGTTAATAAAAAAATATATAGAAACCAATAAAATCATATCAAAAGTAGTTTTTTCGAAAAAATCATAATTTTTAACACGTTTATTAGAAGTCATTCGGAATAATTATAAGCATTTAACTTCCGAATATAACAGTAAAATGTTATAATTTTTTATAAATTGTGTACGATAAAAAAGGATCTTGTCTTTTGGTTTTAAATTTTATTGATTATTATTATCATTATTATTATTCATATTTAATTTCGTAGGAAAATTACGGTTTTATGTTTCTATATGTTTATACAACGAACGTAGGTATATATAAATACTAATACAACGCATAATTATGTGAACGTGCTCGGATAGGTGGTCTCGTTTAGACCGTACAAAAACTAATGTTTTTTAGCTTAAAATACATACCGATAATTCGTCCGGTTTACAATAGTTTATTTTTTGTGTTGTTTAGTTCAAAATTATTATTTTTCCTTTGAACCGAAAAAAAAGGTTAGGAAAATGAAAAAAAAAACGAACCAAGTAATACCTACGCGTACACGGTATTATAAATACGAGTAAATATAGTGACTACGAATCGGCGAGGAATACGTTGTAGCGTGCTGTATTATTATTTTTAATTAAAAAATAATTTTATATAAACGAATCGTTGTAATTGGAAAACGATTTAAATCCGGATTTTTATGTATCAGAACGCATTTCAAATTGTTGAATATTTATATAAAACGAAAATACAACGTCACGCGGTTTTTAAACCACGATCGAATTTATGTATATGTGTATAAAATGAAAATTTACACGAATAATTTTTAATATTAACATAATATTAAAAAAAAGTTCGAAATTAATGCGACAAATTTCGACGAATATCGAATTCCGAGGTAGCGCGAATTTTCTCTAAAATATATATATATAAAAAAAAGGACGATTTTCGAAAATCCCGTACAGTGGGAAATAAATAAATGAATTGTTTTTTTTTTTTATTTTTTCAGTAGCATAAAAAAGAAACGCGAAATCACTAATAACTATATTATATTAAACGCGTAAGTCCTATAAATTCCGCAGTTCGTGTAATAATTATATATTGTTTTGACGATGTAGCGAGGACAACAACGTTGCAATACAAGTATTGATGGTGTAGTCCCGACGGGGTATAACATGATTGTATCGTAACAGTTAAAGCGGGCCGTTTCAGGCGTTTAAACTGTTATAATACATTAAAATCGGTACGTTTCAGACAATTAGATCCTTTGGAGACATTTATATGGTTTTGGGTAAAATATAATTACCATAATTTGTCATTTAGTTTGTCACGGTGGAAGAAGAGAAAGCTATCAAAGTAAACTACCTATACATATATACGTATAATAGGGTGAAACTGACAAGTTTGGCAATAGTGCGATATTTTATATATAAATATACGATTATAATACACGTGAGAGTTCGATGAAAATATCATTGGAACAGTGGCGTAACCAGGACTTTTATTTGTAAGGGAGGGACCAAGGTTGATAATTAATTAATTTATGTGTTAATAATTAATATTACGTATTGACAATGCAGCGTGTTAAAAAAAAAAAACAGATTATTTATTCATTTCGGGAGGCTACAGCTCCATTAGCCCCCTTGGCTACGCTTCTGCTTTACAACGATATACACACTTATTTTACTGTTATAATAATAATAATAATAATATATCGTTACGATAATCGATACAATGTCAGACTTCCCGCGTACGAATTTCTATACAGCGGTGCTGTTGCTGTCTTTACACTTATACTAATATGTACCTTGATTTCTAATAATTGTATTTCTTCTTTTTTTTTTCAATTAAAATAATATTTCTCTGTACAATAAACAAACAACTCTAAACAAACCCGTTTAAATTTAAGCGAGAATAATAATATATGTAAAAATTAATTAGATTTTTAAACCAAATAAATAGAAAATTTAATTAGAGCGAATAGAACGTGTGCGTAATAATTAAATAGATTATTAATGTAAATGTACGACGTCTGTGGTTCGTTATTAACGATAACGCGGTACTATTAATGAAATGCTAGAATTTTCAAGACGGTTCACGGCAATTCAAGTACTTGATATAGAGCAATAAAGTACAACGATAATATTAAAAATAATATTAATAACATCAAATATTATACAACGTTTCCGCGGATGATTTTTCGTCTACGGTCCCCAGGACACCGGTTATAAGCCGGTTCTTTTAAAAATTGTAACAAACGGACTTTAATTTTTTTTTGTTTTAAACGAAGTGAAATAACCCACTCCCCTTACCGTCTCCCCGCCGACAATCCCAGCAACTGCGAATAACGCGTAAACGTTTTCTGTATTATTATACTATTTTATGCATATTAGTTTGTATATATATATATACTGCGTGTACGGTGTACCGCGAATTATTTGTCGATTTGCAATCGATAAATCAACCGCGTACACATATCGTAATATATTAGATTACGTTTGAAAATCAAAACTTTCAGTACCACCGGTGCGCAGCGGTTTAAAATATGTATGCGTAGGTTTTCGAGGGATTCGAGCTAAGCGATGGGGGGGGATGACCTATAAGAGCGGCTTAATTGCCTCGGGGACGACGACGATTTTCCGGTATTTAAACGGCTGTTTTCTCGAAGAGCAAATTATTGTCCTCTTAACCGACCCCTCTCGCGGTCGAGAATACAATTTACCGTCGTCGCGGACCGCGATCATTATGAATTCTCTGTAGAAAGAAAATAAAACGAAATCATTTTTATACGGTGGAGATTAGATTTTTTTCGTTATTAAAACACACGCGCACATAAACTTAAAAAACTTATATTTTATACGAATTAATTTTGTTTTTTATATAAATGTCCGGTATCTTCGATGGGAACATTAAAAACAAAAACGTAGTTGAATAGTTTAAGAAAAAAAAGAAGAGAAAACAAACACGAATTGGCGTTCGGAAAACGGAGAGAACGTATTGAGGAGGAATGCGAAATTTGTGTAAAGGAACGTCAAATGGGAATGAAAAGATTGAGAAAGAGTACGCGACGTTTTGGAATACGAACGGAAGGACAATTGAACAGGATATACGTAGGACGTCGCGTTTTGCCGGTTTATTTATGTCGGGTGGTGAAGTCATTTGGGGTTTATGAACAGAATAACGATGGAACACCGAGGAAACGTACCGGGACGGATCTCGACGGTTTATAGAGACGAATGCGTTGTGGGAAGAGGACTAAAAACGCGGGACGATATAAATACGGGAGAGGAGGAAGGAAACGGCGAAAATAGTAGCCGAAGGAGCTGTTGTAAACGTTTCATTTCCACTGCAGGGATGCCGAGGACGAAGGAATCTGTAACGGCGGTTTATAAACGTTGCAGGATACGCATTAAATATTATATAAAGCGCGCTGTATTATAATATTGTTAAATGTATATAGTGTTGTAATAATAATGATGATGACGACGATAAATGATAAATACGAGATTTATCGTAAACGTTAAAATATGAGAGTGAGAGGGAGTGCGCGGCGGCGGTTGTTGTTATTAACCCAACGCCACATCGTATATATACGAGTATATATATATATATATATACAAATAGTGTAGTGTTTAGTAATAAAATAAAATATAATACGTTCGCGCACAATAGACACACGGAATTATAAAAATATTATTTTCAAAACGAGGTCCACACACGTACATATACGCAGTCACGTATAATACGGAAAGAGAGAGAGAGAGAGAGAAAGAGTTGACTGCTGCAGCTCGTGTGTGTGTGTGTGTATTATGTAGAAATAAACACACGCGCACACTACAGTGAGTGGGAAAAGGGGGGAGAGGTGATAGACGGTCGTCGTTGTCATGCAAATCGGTACAAATTTAAATAACCCTATCCCTCGTTAAAACATTACGTTCACCACTACTGCGTTCGGACGCGTTTCATTGACTTAAAAAAAAACCATCCCCCAGACGCCGACTCGTATATACACTCGTCAAAACGCGCCCCAACTCCTTTTGTCGCGAGCGCGCACATAATAATAATAATAATAATAATAATAATAATAATAATAATAATAATAATAATAATAATAATAATAATAATAATAATTATAATAATAATAATAATATATTATTATTATTTTATTATTGTAATGTGTATAAATAATGTACATAAACGCACCCGTATATTATTATTATTATTATGATAATATACAATACGATATTGTTGTGTCCCGAGATGCCTGGGCACCGCTCGGTCTTCTGTAATACAGTAATAGCGTCACACGGGACTCGCATAATAATATTATGTGTAAGCAGTAAACCAACAATACCGGCAGTATCCGCGGACCGGATGTTTCTTTCTTTTTGTCTCGTCTTCTTCGCTGAACGTCGGAAACGTTCAAGACGGGAAATGGAGGCATATACTACGTCTGTACGATGTCGCATCACTTGGAATAATGGCCGACACATTATTGTTGTGCAGTCGCAATTTTTTTTTTTTTACAAGGCTCTTTATAGGCACGAATGTCGGGGAGAAGGGAGAGTCAGCCAACCTTTGCCTTCCACATCTGTCCACGCCAATGAAGAATCCATTTACACACAGTATATTGACGACTTTCAATCACGTTTTTCATTGATCCACCTTTGCTCGGTCTACAATAACGCCTAGCCAAACCGTCTCGGCCTATTCTCTATCATTTTTTTTTTCACACTAAAAGATGTAATCGCCGAACTACCTCTTATATACGATTATATTTTCGTTATAATCGTCAATTCACCGTATATCACTACACGCATTCACATTTCTGTTACTTTTATTTCATTTTCATCTTTTTTCTTTTAATGGACACATTATGATGCCCAGTTCCGTGCACGCATAATCATAAAGTCTTACAAACATCTTTCCTTTACTCCAAACGACACTTTTTTCATTTTTTATCACATCAATACACCGGTCACTTCTATCCAACCTTATCTTAGCTATTTTGCTATATCCTCTTGCGTAACTCATGACTTCGCGGATCTAATTATGTTATTGAATAATAATAATTTAACGCGTATTTTTCCGGTAAAAACGTTAAATGTTTTCGATAAAATTGTTGTTTTTTTCAGTACCAAGAGAATAAATGAAATGGTTTTGTTTTTTTCATTATCGAAATTAACTGTTCTTTTTGTAACGTTAATTTTTTTTTTTAAATAGAAGAGATATGATTATCATAATTTTTTCTATTTTTCTCCGTAAACATCTCCGGTATATAAAGACAGATATTTTTATCCGTGCAATCTTTAAGCCCTATATGCGCAGACGTATCGCGCTTGATAAGAGCTTAAGTAATGCAACTGTGCTGCGTATAATTATTGAAGGTGACATACTTGTTCGGTCGTTCGCCGCCGTCACCGCATAAATATAGCGATGATCCCTTCTTATACAATCAAAAACTCTTGATCGTATAAGCAAAAACGATCTATGCGTTTCTTTTGCTATTAAATATATAACGTTTTTATTTTTTGGTACACGGAAATGTCTTAGCTCTCGGGGTAGTCGGTGAAAAATTTGCGTCACGCAAAACTGTTACGGAAATGACGGCCATCAATCACGTGACAGGAAATTAATTTAGTTAATTAATTTCCACGATCAAAGCTCTTTTTCCCAAGGAAAATTGCGATTAATTTTTGTTTTTTTTTTGAGGGGGGGCAAGGATATTCTCACGATTTTATTGACATTCGGTCGAATGAAATTCATGGGCAAATTATTATCGAAGAATAATAATGTAATAACTCGTAAAATTACTCGTCGCGTACAATCGGTTATATTTCGATGTATATGTACACAAGAATTCAGAAAACAGAAAAAATCGTAAAAAAAATTCCAAACGTCCGCTGTTTTTATTGGAGAGTTAACGATGAGAACCGTTTCAAGTTTTATCGCCTGGTTCTTTACGCCAATTCCGAGCGTATACAGAACCATTTGTTTTCTCGGTTATAAAGAGAAAATAATAATGAATAACCGATTTCGAAATTGACATTTTAACACGTGTTCAATAAAATATAATAACTATGCCGATACACCTCTGCGAGTGTAAATAATTCTTCGAGTAAGTCTTTTGGGACTTATTGCAGCGCATATGAAGGCGTAAATGATGGAAGGAGGATTCCAGTAGCCCAAATTTTTTTTTTTTTTTTTTTTGACATTTTTTATGGCAATATAACGTTTTGAAAATTATATACTCACACTTTTAATCCAATGTCAATTGCATTTTTTCGTATGCGTAAACAATCGAATTTAGATTTTAATTCTAAATTATCTACGAAACATTAAATGACATGTCGCTCGTGCTGAAAACCGAATCGTACCGCATTATTGTTTAATTTAAATAAATATTCGCATAACAATAATAATAAAATTGTAAGCGCTACTGTATTATGTAATTCGAATTAAAATATTAATTTTCATTAATATTATAGAAATGTTAATCGATTGGAATTTATACGACGACGCGAACGGGATTCGATGTGAATAAATCGACGGTTCGTTTATAATTATTTAAAACGTAATTCAGGGGGTCTTCACGTCCCAAAGTCTTTCGCGGATTTCCGCCTACGCTTTGGCAGCTCGTTTGTAATTGACGTGTTCCTGCAAATCCTCGTCGACTGCACCACGAATACGCCCACTGGCACCACTTTATAATAAAGTGTAATAATTTCGGTTGTGTATACGATGAGATTTCACGTCATCGTTCGCCGTTCTCTACGCGTATTTATTATTTCCTGCAGGTCGCATCTGGTGTAGTCGCCGTACAGTTCTCTCTCTCTCTCTCTCTCTCTCTCGTTTTTACACTCGTTTCGGGTGCTCATTTTCGCGCGCAAATCCTGACGGCAAACACGCGAACAAATGATCTCGTCGAGCGCGTTATAACAGGAACAACAACGGAGACGAGACGTGGGACGACGTCGCTGAACGAACGTCCCGGGGATGGATGGAGAATTTGTTTGAAATTCGTCGTTCAACTGTATTTATACACGTGTTCGGCGGGAGCGGGGGTGGTTTATCGGACGGCGGTTCGGAAGGGTTGTTTACGTTGGCGATTTAACGAAAAGGTGCGCGCGTTCGGATTACCCCGTTACGTGCTGCATCATCGCATCGTGACGACCGAAGGATTAATGATGATCGGCGGATGGTATGATGTGGAACGATCGACGGATGACGGTGAGGGGAAAGGTGTGCAGGATCGATAGGGCGACACCGGCCGCGGTGGTGCGCGGGACGGATAAAAAGTTGAAGCGATTTGTCAGCGGGTTTCGTCGGTATTCCTCCACGTCCTCATTGTCGCCGGGGAGGGAGGGGCGGCGCGGCGCGAGCGTTCGCGTTTGTGTAATTTTTTATTTTATTATCATTTTATTTATTTGGCTTTTTTTTTTTTTGTATGTTTGCCGCCGATCCGAGACGATGGAATACGAGACGACGACGACGACGACGACGTGTTCGAGGCGAAATCCGATGTTATGAATGATTGGACCTCGTCAACGCGATAACGCGCGGCGCACGTCTTTGGCGCTACACGCGCGAAACGGTTTCGCGGCCTCCGACGACGACGACGACGACGGTGTGTCGTTCGTGACATCGTTTTCTGCGCGAGTGTAATAATGAAACGGTGCGAGGGGAGCGGGACACGCCTTCGTACTTATATATTGTGTCGTTTGTCAAACGGATGAAAAAAAAAAAAAAAAATGCAAAATCGATTCGTTATTTATTGGCGGATTCTTCTTCTTTTTCCCTTCTTCGCCTGCGATTCTCTCTCTTTTTCGGCTCTTGGATTGGAAAAAAATTACAGCGGGGATGCAAAAGTGCGGAAAGAAAAATATGCGCGCCCCTGAAAACTCTTTTAAGTCTTGACAATTCGCGGACGTTTCGCTCAGCCATCATACGATATTCTTAATTAAATAAATCCGTTCGTAATATCAACATCAATTATTATTTATTATTTCGGCGTTGCAGATAACTGCAAAACTTAAAGATGTTTTTTTTTTTAATTTTCATCAATACATTCAATAGAATTGTAAAAAAAGAAAAAAAAGAGTCATGACCGTCCCCATTATGAAAAATTAGAACGGGTACGCTACTATATTTTTTTTAAAAAGAAAAGATACTCGGCTCCCTCAATCACTGTTTTTCTTCGTCTTCTTCTTATTATTATTATTATTATTATTACGGCGTACATTGCCGATTTTTTCGTCGGTTTTTTTATTCTTGTCTATTATACGACTTCACGCGTAGAAATTACCGTTTGTCGATTAAACGATTATAATTAATAAAATATTTGTGAAAAAAAATTCCCCGCTTGTTAATTTATATATGTATATATAGTTCGGCGAGGAAGCTGTTTTTATAATGACGTTTATTTATTTGTGTTTTTTAAACGCGGCCCAAAGATGTAAATGAATTAAAAAAAACAATGGTGGTGACTATATGAAGCAAAAGAAATTCCTTGAGCGAAGTTGAAAATATAAGATGATAATAACTCAATCGAACAAGTCAAACAATTCAAGTGCGCTGATTTTATGCGAGGGCATGTGCGCACAAAAGAAATCAGACGACGAATAACTAAAAGAGCATTTATGCGAAAGAGGCAATGGATTACAATTAACAAAAAAAAAAAAAAGAAAAGAAACCTATTATAAAGACGAGAAAAAGTTTTGTCGAATACTACGTATTACAGTTGTGAAACACGGGCCGTCGATGGACAATACGCATGAAGAAGCCGCGGAAATGTGTGGAGAAGATTATTCGAAAAGTCAGCTGGACAGAAATGATAAACGCGGCGCGAAAAACTATCGAAAACAACGGTCCCCGCACTCTTGACATTTATATCGAATGGGAAAAAAAACGTTTTTCAATTTTTAGCTATTTATAGCGTTTATTAAATGTCGAGTTGCTCTAGTCACGTAAGAAGTGATAATTTCGTAATATTTTAAGTGCCGAACATTTTTTTCTTTTTTTTTTTTGCTATTACCATTACAAATTTTCACCGAAGCTCCGCTAGGAATCATACGAATCCAATGATAACAACCGTATAATAACAATAATAATAATATTCTATCGCACTTACTCTTAGCAGAATTAACTCGTTCATTTCCCCCCTTCTCTCGTTTCATTTAACGCACGGCGATAGATCGATTTTGAAAAAAAACCACATGCGCGTTTGTCTATATTACGAGTAACGTGGTGCAATGCCAGTGTTACAGCTGACGTTTTGGCCAACAGCAAACGCCGAGACTTGAGTTTTATTCTTGAGGGAGGGTCCTTGAAAAACGTAGTTTTATCCGTTAAATTTTATGACCATTTAACAACTGCTCGTTTCGCCATATCCTCCGCACATCCCCTCGGACTCGCGCGATCGAAGCGTTCAATTTATTTATACGTCTTATATTATTATTAGTGTTTTTTTTTTTTTTAAAGTAATCGTAAAACGTAACGAAACGCGACGCGCAGTACAACGCGTATCAGATTAGTTTTTTTTCTTTCAAAACGAACGTAGAACGGATTTCAAAATACACTATTTTTCCCATTTAGTTTTAACGCGTACGATTGCAGCGAATAATACACAACGCTGTTTCACTATATCGGGCACAAAACGATCAAGCGCATCGCTGAAGTGATAAAAAGAAAAAAATACCCGCACACACACGCACACACACACATATACTCGTATATATTTGAGCGGATATTAATTTCTAGCGACAATATTTTACGCATCATAACCACCGCAAGGATTATTTCTTAATCGCGACAATAACTGTTATAATAAATACGTAATATTTTTATTATTATTATTATTATTATTAATTTCGTTTTTTATCTTCCGATCGACCGTTTGTATTGATTTGACAATTTATACGGCTGCGAGAAATTAAAATTAATATCTCAACTGTTAGACGTATTCGCGCAAACGATAAATATAATGATTATTATTATTTTTTTTTATTATTAGAAAAATATTAACGGCTATTTCTTTACACCTCGACAATTACGATCAATTAAAAATAAATTTTAAACGAAATAGAAATGAAATGTACGAAAAAAACCAATTCGTAGTCAGCTAATAATAATAATAATAATAATAATAATAAATAATAACGTTACTAGAGCATAACATTGTTTTCAAACCGTTATGATCATGCGATTCATAATTTTTGCGAATTTGTTGCTGTTGAATGTCGAACAACGGTGGCGCAGCCAGGGAGGATTGGGTGTTTAAACCCCCCCCCCCTCCCATTGCTTTTTTTTACGTTTTTACTGAAGTGGATGGCCTATTAAAATATGAGCATTGAGCAACAGATTTAACAAAAAAAAAAATGTAAAAACCTATAGTTTCATTCGTATTTAATTAAACCCCGTTCCGTCCATCGCATAATCCTGGCTACGCCACTGTCGAAAAGTACGACAATATCACGAATTTCGCCGCTACAATGTTTTCCTGGAGGGTACGAAGCACAAGCATTGAACTCAAAAACTAAATGCGTGCGGCGGTCAGGCGAAGTCTATCGAACGAACATACATGAAAATCAATCATTATTGAGGATTGGCGGATATAGATCCGTTTATAGGACGAGGAGAACAACGATTGTAAGATCGCAACCGCACCGACCGGACGGTCACAATGAAGATACAAACGGAGCATGGGACGCTTTGAATTTGTACGCGGTGTTGCACGCTGACACACACCGAAACCGGCATCGCAGAAGAAAAAAAGAAAACGGTTTATAATAGAAATCGATACTTTCTTACGGTTGTTTCGCCTATGTAATATTACAAAATACATAAACCGTAGAAAACAGTATTATTGCAATACTTATTTATACACTATACGCTCCGCAATAGATTGAATAGAATTTCGATTGGATCGAAATGGATTTATACGATCCAAAACGCCGTACAATTCGTACGTTTTTTTTTCTCGTCTATATTTTGTAACGCGTAAAATAAAATAAAAAAAAAAAAAAGAAAACGTTAACGTAGTGCGTCTAATGTTATTTTTCGTGTGCGTTACGCGAATTACATTAAACCCCCTCCCCCCCCCCCGAGCTAATGTGTTTTTATATATTATTATTATTTATTATTATTATTATTATAGGAGTGTTATTATTCCGAAAGGAACATTAAAATAATAATAATAATAATAAAAAAATCGTTTCTTAATGGCTTCGCGCAGCTCTGTTGCAGGTATGTATATAGACGATAGGAAGGAATGAAAAAAAAAAAAATTCGTTTTATTGCGAGATATCCCGTGAGGAGAGCGACGGCGGCGGCGGCGCGCAAATTAAAGCCGCTATAAAACGCTCGTTTTCCGTCGCGCGAACGCACACGGCGGCTGTGTTGTTGTTTTTTTTTTTACGAGTTACAATATTGTAATCAGCGATCGCGCGCGTACCATCGACCATAAGGACACTCGTATCCACCGACCGGGGACCGGAGTCGGTTTATCATTTTTTTTTTTTTATATATATATATATAATAATAATTATTATTATTATTTTAAACGTTACGTGTTTAGAAAAAAAACGTGTCGGGGTTTACGTGACACTGCGACAATAATAATTTTTTTCTTCTATATTTTAATTGCATTAATGCGAGGAATATTTAATTATAATACAGCGAAACGTCCGCCGAACACAGTCCTCTCGGTCGTCGAAATTTCGTCCGTTATTTATTTATTTTTTTTTTCCGAACGAGTCGGGAATAAAAAACGAGGATGTCGATATTAGAGAAAAGGAAAAACGCGTTTTCGTCAATATTTGAACACGCGTAACAACGAAACATTATTAATTAATCGTTGTTTTTTTTTTATATTTTTTGCGGGCATTCAAATCGTTTAAAATTTACGCCGAATGAAAATATTATAATTTCGAGGTGAAAACTGACGTTTATCGAGAAAAGGAAATCAATTGATTTAGCTATTGTTTAATTCGATATCGACGAGTTTAACGGGTTACAATAAAATAGTGAAAACACGTGTGCAATATTATATTTCGGACAATTACAATGAAAATGATCAAAAAAAAAAAAAAAAAAAATGCCCCGTAACTCCGGTTAGAGTGTTTAGTGCTTTAGAGGTTTTCCTATAGACGAGTAATGGAAAATGTTTCGGTTTCCCTTCATCAAAAACGGAAAAAAAAACCTTCGTTATTTAAATGCGTGTACCCGTTAAGGAACGTTTTACCGTAACGCGTATATTATAACGTTCGGCTGTTAACAGTGGTGGAATGACTACATTTCATGGCCCCGTAATTTTTAATACGACCATCGAGTACGACGCTTATAAAATAATATTATTACATTTCAGTTATATAAAATTCCAAATACGAGTATATACAAACTATTGTAAAGGTTTTAATTTGTAACAAAACTTTTTTTTACCTATTAAATTTAAACATTTTAAATCGCTCATAATATGTGTATATATTATATGCTGTATTGAAAAATGAAATCGAACATTATAAGAGGTCACTAAATATTTCTTCGTCCTAGGCCGCAAAAACTCTAGTCGCTGTACCAACTGCAGGCGAATTAACGAGACCGCGTACATTTCTAAACGCTTTAGCACATTGACAAAACAGACACAACTACAGTTTTCGTATAATAGAAATATGTTTAATACTAATGTACATTTCAGCGTTTACGCGACAAGTTCGGTGAAATTTATTCGAGCCACGCGCACCGTTTGTAATAATTACTACACTCGTTTTAATACGATTAAAACGCGCGCGAAATTCGATTTGTATATTATTATTATTATTATTATTATCCTGTTATTCTCAAACAAATTTGGCTTCACGACACACAAATAATTTCAATCTACATTTAACCGTGACACACTTCGCACTGATTAATATTTAATTTTATTAATAATAGGCTTTTATCGTATTAAATACCAAAGCAATTGTATATCAGCAAATTACCAGTGAACGACGTAAAATCGCGGTGTTTATTGAAGCTAGGAAAACTCATGTAAAATCATATTTTAATTTATTACAAAATATATTAGATTTATTTATATGGAAAAACAGTTAAGTATATTACGAAAACGTTGTATACAAATCTAGTGAGAAATTTTTTAATTGTCTCGTTTCCCTTTCATTATACGCTTCCTCCGGAGGAAGAATAGTTGACAACTGACAAGCAACCCCTCGTGTCTCCTTCCAATAGTTTTTCGGCTATAATCATTTTTATTACATGCTATTTATCAAAATAATTAGAGTCAGGTGATTGCCGACAAGAAAACCGTAAAATGTTTATTATTGATAACCATGAATTTTCTCGGCACGCCTATGGATGGACAGAACTAATGGGTTTTGGACAAAACTACTCAATATTTCGTTAAATTACCGCACTGATTGCCCAGTCCAATGAACACGCGTCGACGAGGCGGACCGAAACGTCTCTGGATATGAGAGAAAAACTACGACATTTGTAATTCGCAACTATATTTTATATGAGTATACCAATATTATCCCGAGTAGCATTTTAGGTACAGACGTCGTTTTAAATCATCAATCAATGATGGACTAAAGTACGGTGAAAATCTGGTTTCATAGCACCGTGCTTTTGATAAAAATGAATACCGAATTTTTACATGAGTTAACCGTGCCATGAAAATGTTACTTTCGATTCAAACATGGTAGTACTACTGTCAAAATAGTTAAATATCGACATCAAATTGGTCCAATTGTATAATGGTTATGCTCCGTTTTTACATTATTCCACCCCTTTGAACATCATGTATAAAGCTAGAATAAGTGTTCGACCAACGATCAGCGCATATGGAAGATCATGTATACGATCATTGATGGTGATCAAACGTTTAGTGCTTAGCTGACGATACTCAATCGGTCGGTCGAGGATACGTGTGAATGAGAGTAAACCGGTAAAATGTAATAAAATAGTAAACAGTGTAAAATAAACGAGTAAATGTGCAAACGAGTGTACACCGAGGAAAGATATTACGTTAATATTATTTCATTGAAATATGCGAAATAATAATAATAATAATAATAATAATAATAATAATTATAATAATAATAAATATAATAAACGCGCAAACGGTTGATCGCTCGCTTTTGACTGCAACGAAAACACCAAGTGTGTGTTTGTGTGTGTGTGTGGGTGTTAGTGGTTCACGTTGACATACACTGTGCAATCCAATAGTGTCGAACCGCTATTTTTAAGCAACTACTTTCATTTTCCTCTTTCTACATTTGTGTTTCGTCTTAATAAATTCTTTTTTTTATTATCCTTCGATGTGAATATTTCATTGGCAGAAGGTGTTGACTCCATTTTCGCCTCCCCCCCACCTTGAACATCATCTATAATTGCCATTACTCTGAACTGAACATAGTACTCAACAATTTTGTCTGAACTGTCTAATTTCCGTCAGTGCGATCACATCTTTTTGAGCACGGCTCGATGTTGGAAACACCGACTTAGAACTATAAAATATTTCTTTTAAATATTGAGTTAAAATTCGAACTACACGGTTCATAAACCGTGTATAAACTGTTAAAGTGTCACGATTATTATAAACCGACATTGAACGGCAAAAATGTTATCCGGGTATGATATTATGAAAACAATTGTGAAAAATATTTATGGCATCTATTGTCGACGGAAAGTCAGAATGTTTTATATTGTTCAATTGAAATATTTATATTATTATTATTACGTACAATTATTGATTGATAAAAATTAAATTCACACGCGTTATAAATATATGGTTTTAATAATATAACAAATACGTGTATGGTAATAAGATATACAGTGTGTAAACGCTAATTGAAAACACTCAATATTTTTGCGTAGAGCAATGCATTTTGAATTCTGTTTTTTTAGATGGAAGTTGTACTTAATAATACACATTTTTATGGTCTCTGAACTTAAATCTGTTTATTATATTCGCGCATGCGCAATGCAACTTTTTTTTCTTAAATGGCAACCCCCACTTTTGAGCACAAATTATTTTTTTTCATATTTTTTTATGAATTTTAGTGGTTCAACCAACTTTATATGTCCAAAATTGATTGAATTACAGCAATCTAACGAAAAATATCGAAAATTTCGCGATTTTCATTTTTGTCCCCTATTACTCTGAAAAAAAACCGTCCTAGATACTTGAAAACTACCCCATCTAATTTATTAAAGTTTTATTTCATTTCGAACTACCCATTGTTAGGTCCATAATTAGCTGAGTTACGGATATTTCAATTTATTTGAAATTTTCCGCAAGAATTTGTAATAATTTTGCCGTTACATGGACATTTTTTAATTACAGAGGTTGATTCTGTCACTTTACCATTTATTTTATGTTCTACAATTGTTTTTTAACTTGTGAATGAATAGTGCGACACTGAAATGTCTATTCAATATTACTTTTCACAATTATACTATTGAAAATTGCAACAGAAACTTAAATAATTTGTTTCATTATTATCTTTAACATTGATCATTAAATTTTATCGGGCCTTCTACAGTATCTT
The DNA here is from genome assembly GCA_032441825.1 of Chaetogeoica ovagalla. Lineage (NCBI taxonomy): Eukaryota > Metazoa > Arthropoda > Insecta > Hemiptera > Aphididae > Chaetogeoica > Chaetogeoica ovagalla. The sequence goes on from CM063726.1 coordinate 1,101,986, forward strand.
TGGATAAACTTTATCTTAGACAAAATCTAATTTTTCAACAAGATGGCGCCCAGCTCACAATGCAATTATTGTTCGAAATTATTTAAATGAAACATTTGTAAATCGATGGCTAGGAACGCACGGACCCATTGAGTGGCCACCAAGATCACCTGATCTTACTCCATTAGATTTCTTTTTATGGGGTCACTTAAAAACTATTGTGTATGCCGATCCTCCTATAAATCTTCAACATTTAAAAGATAGAATAAAAGAAGCATGTAACGAACTGACCGAAGCACAAATTACAGCTGCAACTAATAAAGAACTTATACGGCGTGCTGAAGCATGTATTGAGCACAACGGACAACGATTTGAGCAGTTTTTAAAATAAAGTTATTATAATTAAATAAAATTATTACTAGAGTTAAGTTTATTATCAATTAAACTGTTAATTACCTGTTAAAAGTAAAGTAAAATACATAAATTACATACCTACATTTTTTTCTTTCCTAATCCTATTTATTCAAGTAAAATTATGACAAATCGACATTTCAGTGTCGCACTATTCATTCACAAGTTAAAAAACAATTGTAGAACATAAAATAAATGGTAAAGTGACAGAATCAACCTCTGTAATTAAAAAATGTCCATGTAACGGCAAAATTATTACAAATTCTTGCGGAAAATTTCAAATAAATTGAAATATCCGTAACTCAGCTAATTATGGACCTAACAATGGGTAGTTCGAAATGAAATAAAACTTTAATAAATTAGATGGGGTAGTTTTCAAGTATCTAGGACGGTTTTTTTTCAGAGTAATAGGGGACAAAAATGAAAATCGCGAAATTTTCGATATTTTTCGTTAGATTGCTGTAATTCAATCAATTTTGGACATATAAAGTTGGTTGAACCACTAAAATTCATAAAAAAATATGAAAAAAAATAATTTGTGCTCAAAAGTGGGGGTTGCCATTTAAGAAAAAAAAGTTGCATTGCGCATGCGCGAATATAATAAACAGATTTAAGTTCAGAGACCATAAAAATGTGTATTATTAAGTACAACTTCCATCTAAAAAAACAGAATTCAAAATGCATTGCTCTACGCAAAAATATTGAGTGTTTTCAATTAGCGTTTACACACTGTATATTACACAAAGAAGAACACTGTTAATGTATATATAAAAATATAATTTTTTTAAAATGTCGAATTTGCAGAACATTATTTAATATCGAAGAACAAAAAATTTGTTGAAAAACAGTGATATTTTGATATTATTACATTCTATAGTTTGATTTCTTGACGGAAACGCAAACCTTTCACGTATATATATATATATATATATTGTTTAAAATAATTCTATTTCTGTAGATAAATTTTATACGGTTAGTATTACGCCTTTGATGTGTTTTTAGTCGAAAATCACTCTTCCCTTGCAGTACGTACACACACACACAATTAGAATTACATTTTGAAATTTAACCGGTTTACCGTATTTAGTTCCGTAATTTTGTTTATAGCGACGAGACTTTTGCGTGGACTTATATAGGACTTGGGTATCGTATCGAAAATCGTTTCTTTTCTGCAATAATTTGAGAACTCTGTCAGGTGTCCTCCTCGAATTTACTGCACTAACCAAACTTGTTTTTTTGCGATACGCGTCATCTCCTCTTTTTCGGGGCGATTTTCAGGCCCGGATTAATGCGAGGAGGGCAGGAAGGCCGACGCTCGTAGAGCTCCCTCCCACAGTGTCTTGTCGGATTAAAATCATATTAAATTAGTACTTTTGTTTTTTTTTTTACCATGAAAATATTTCAACACCGTAAAACCACATTTTCTCGCGAAGACATGTCATTTTTGATATTTCAGATTCCTAGCGAACGTATTGGTTTTACAACGATGTGTTTTTTTTTTTTTTATGTCTGTACCCGAAAATTCTACTAGAAAAAGTGCTGCGATTTTTACAGTCGTACACGGTTTTAGGTGAAAAACTGCGTCTAGTCGGTGCCGTAAAGTGGTGACTTTTCGATTTTCTCGAAAACGTTTAAAAACATAACTCAAAACCTATCGAAAAACTGTACGAAAATCCGTGATTCCGTCGCAATCGATTATCGTTATTTCTCCGTAATTTCAAAACTAACGGGCGTAGGAACTCGAAGTATTATCATAGAACGTGTTATAGAAAAAGAATTTTCAAAGAATTTTGTTTTTTAAATTTTGCACTATTTATAATAATTATAGGTTTCGAGGTATTTAATTCGCGTGGAAGGGGTTTTCGTCACACGCCCAAAATATCACACCGGAACTCCGTTCGGAATCGTTTTATCGATCGCTTTCGAATCCACGACGATAACGACAATACGGTCGAAAACCGTTGTCCGAGTAATCCAAAACCGTTTAAAGATTTCGATTATTATTGTTTAGGTGTAATTTTACATATTTATAACGACGGTTTTTGAATTGTAATTTTCGTTTTTCTCTTAACGAGCAAATAATGTAATAAAATCACACGGCCAACGGTGACCTGACGACAACGTTAGGAATTTTTTTTTTTTTTTGGGCGGAGGGGAGGAAAACGGACGTGTTTTGCCCACAAACGAGATGGACCACTACTATATATATACGTAATAGTGTCTTCCAGCGGAAGAAGAGACGCATGCGCGCGTTCGGCCGTTTAAATCGGCGGCGGAGGGCAAGTCGGCCGCCAACGACTTGGAGTCATTATTGTTATCATCATCGGGTCTCGCGTGCGGGAATAAAAGCGAATAATAAATAAATAAATATATAATAACAATAAAAAATAAGTAAAAAAAAAAAAAAAAAAAAGTTTCACCGCGCAATCATCGGGTTAATCGGTTTATAATTATTATTGCGGCCCCGGGGAGGGGGTGGGTGACCCGCCGGTGGTAGATTACGGTTTTCATCCCATTGTTGTTGCGTCGTTCTCTCAACAATGGCCGCAAAACGGACGTAAATTATTATTATTCTTTTCTTTCCTCTTTTTCCCCTCCGCCGTTCCGTCGCCGCGTGCACAATACAACAACAACAACAACAACAACAATAACAATTATAATAGCGTAATGACGGAAAATACATTTTTCATGGGCCCGAGAATAGTTTCGCGACGCGCGCACGCCGCCGCCGCCGCCGCCTAAGGGTTATATTGTATTTATACATGACTCTTACGTCCGCTGATGCTGAAGTTAATTAGACTTGTCCCGCGAGCGCGTTCGCGTGACATCGTTTTGTGTGCACGCGAATGGATCACCGCGCAGTGTGTGTGTGTGTGTGATACGACACGATAAAATGCGCCGCCGAGGTCGAGGCGAAAACCGCGCGGGGGGACCTTAGAAACAACAACAACAACGACAACAAAAAGCAAAAAAAGAAAAAACGAAATCCGAACACCGTCGTTTTTAAACGTCGATTGAACACACGGCGCTGCGAGCCATTAGCGTATTTCAAGGGGTCGGTGAATGAGAGGCTCTCTGTTGTTCGCCCGCCCGTAAACTCGTTTTTTGTTTAAAGTATATTCGCTATTTATTTATTAAGACGACGTTGAAAAACGGTCAGTTTTTCCACCTCTCTATGTCGTACGATAACAAAGTAAAATAACACGAAAATCGAATAATTTCCAACGACGGAAAAAAAGAAACCGAGATTATTTTTTTTTACAATTCTGGAAAATCGTAACGGTCAACTTATAGTTATGTAGTATCGATAATTTAACTCGTCAATGATTCACGAGATAATTAAATAAAATATCGTTCTATTTGTGTTAAAAAAAAAAGAAAAGAAACACTCTACTTTTATCGGGTTAGATATGTATTTTGTTTCCACTCCCGTAGGTTTTATTATTTTACGTTTTTACGCGGGCGTTTAAAGAAATACTAATAATAATTTAATAAAATAATTTAACGGGTAACAAACAAGTGTACGCATCGGTGTGCTTCAGTCCTATAGCACAGTCCTTCCCCGCTTGAATGGCCCTTGATTCGTCCCTCTCCCCGCCATAAAGTTAAACCAGACACTGTTATATAATCGAACTATAAAACACCGTGTAGTTCATTACACGTGTAATCGTCATGACGACATTATAACACCTGTGTTCGACGCGCATAATTTTTTTTTTGACGTTCTCACAAAATCATTCTAATATATTCTATTCGTCGGGTTCGATAAAATAAAAGTATGGGCCGCATTTCTCAATGGTGTTATTCGAATATTCGTTTATTGGATTCGCAGCCAGGTCCGTATTAGTCAATAGGCACTATAGGGTCTACGTACATTTTTGACCAAACGAAAATGTGTGGCTACGATTTTTTTTTTTTTTTTTGTTATATTTTATGCTTTTTATTATTATAATTATTATATGTTAATATAAAAATTTGCGTGCCATCGCGTGCTAAGAAGTCGAGTTACTCACTGTGTACCGGATGTGATCTTTTAAAAAAAAAAAAAAAAGTTATTAATCAATTTTCAGAAATATAATTCTTTTAACTTAACTCGGTTATTTTAATAAAATTATAAAAAGGAAAGTTTAGTATGGTAAAGAAGTTCATTATGAAATTATCGATCAGTTCATTTATAATATATATATATATATATATAATTATATACCTAACCTAACCGGTTAAATTTCATCTGTTGATGACCATAGTGACTCTTCTCGGAGGTATCTTGGCCGATTGCTTGCGCAAAACGGCATATATTCGATGACGAGGAATATTTTCAATTGTGGCGGTTTTTTCTCGTTGTGACCAACGCTCATACGCCTATCACGGCCACGACAGCATTAAATCGCGGAGTAGCGTTCTAGCGCGGATTTGCCATTTCAGTTTTTTCGAACAATTTTGAATACATTTTAAACGAAACACTTGTCAACAACTCGCCTCGACCTGGCATCGTTAACAAACACAATTGCATATTTTTATAATACCGTTTTTATATTTATATATATATATATATTTTCTTTTTGGTTCGAAATAAATAAAAAATAACCGATTTCGCGTCGTGTCTTAGAATTCAACGTGAACCATTCCGAGCCGAGTATAGTAAACCGCACCGCGCAAATCTCATACGATCTCTCGTTACGCACGCTGTGTCCGCGCATTCATTACGACTTTAATTGACGAGCTCTTTGGTGGTCAATTCGGAATTATAAAACTCGGACAATTGGGAAAAAAAGAACACATTTTTTTTTTTTTTTTAAATATTTGATATTACGCGATATAATAATTATAGTTTTTTTTTTTTTTTAGGGTTATATATATAAAAAAGTCACAGCCACACCGTGGACCACTGAGTAACCATCTACGGACTCCCTAGGGATCCACGGAGTTAAGAACTAATGAGTGTGAACGTGCGTTTTCGCCCGCGATTCAAAAGCACCGTCCCCGCCGCCACGCCACCTAGATCAGATCCGGATCCGCGTAAACATAAACCTACGCAGTGTCAACACACAATATTTCGTTTTGGATATCGGACGACGATGACGACGACTGCACGTGCCGTATTATACACAAATCACGGATAATAAACGGTACATCATTACAACAGCTTCGAGGGAAGGGAAGAGGTGATGTGCGTACAGAGGGCGGGCCAGGCGAAACGGGATAATTTATCAAATAGCACTCGCCACGAACGTTTGAATGGATATTGTTTTCAAGTTTTATCGCGGAAAACACGAATCTTCGAATTGATTCCCGTGGACGCACACACGGACACACTGCACGGATATCATTTTACTATCACCTATTTGCCGAACTCCGAGATTTTTAGTTTTTGCTCTTTATTTATATTTACTCCATGTTTTCCGCGATAAAACTTGGAAATAATTTTTTTTTTCAAGCATTTGCGTTCGAATTTTCCCGCGTTTCCCTGGCTCATCACCACGCATACATTTCTCGTTTTTCTCGTACCATCGGGTTTGCGGTTATTAAATACTGACCGGAGTGTACACTCGCCGCGTGTTTATATTATTATTATTATTATTATTATTATTGTAATACAGGCGATACGAGAGTATTTTAATCGCGTTAAAATCGCGTCGGACACACACACACACACTGTGCTCGTATACCGTTTCAGAAAACGACGTAGTAACGATAATGTATGTATACACGTATTGTTGTCGTTGTTATTAATGCGATACGTCCCCGGCGTGCGAATATCTCCTCCGAAATCGAATTCGGACCCGTTCTCTTTCTCTCTGTCCATATAATAATAATAATAATAATAATAATAATAATAATAATAATAATAATAATAATAATAATATACGAGCTCGTACCACGCCGCACACACGTTATAATCTAATAACTACCGTATAATCTTTATAAACGTACACATACACACGGTCAAAACAGGAAGACCGTTGTTAACTCGATAAGTCAAAACGCCCTAACGCACACATTCTGACTTGGCGGATAGAAATCCGTATAGGAAATAGCGTAGAGCGTCGTGTAATCTGATTAACGCGACGACGGCGGCCGGGCCCCTTGCGATGATGTTCAATAGCGCGCGACACTCTCTCTCTCTCGCTCTCGAAAAAAAAAAAAAAACAGCGCGTACTGTTGGGGCCGAGTATCGGTCGGACGAGTATTACGCCGTAAGTGTATGTATACTTTACTGAGTAGTAGTAGCAGTCGTGTGTACGACATGTATTAGAGGGGTTCGGAAAATATAATGCGTATAATGTTGAATTTAATTACGTACTACACTGCGGCTATTACGAACGTGAAACGTTTTCAAACCGTGTGTCGTCGTCGCTTAATCGTTTCGTCGGGATTCATCCAACACGCCGTCTGGACAATCGCAAAACTGCCGGTGTAATGATCGTGCGCTGTACTCAGACTGTTAGACCACCGCCGTTCTTTCCGAGCATTACGACAATTTTTTAGCGACGGTTTCTGATAGTGAAAAAAAAACAGATCCGAAGACACTGTTATAAACAATTGATATTTCTTATCTAATCACGGACAGTTCGAAACGCGAGTTCCAAAAACAGAGCATTGAAATCCACGATCTGATCGATCGCGAATCAGTTTCGGATTCCGTTTCGGGGAACAACACGTAGTATCTATATCGTTTTGCAGTTTTAAGCGTTTTTTAGAGAGAGAGAGAGAGAGAGAAAGGGAATTTCTGAGACCGAGTCAAGTATTTATTATAAAAATACATCTCTTGAAAAATTTGTTATAATTGCCGTTCCGTGTCGTCTTTTACTTTGTCCTTTCGACGCTTCTTATGCCTCCCTCTTGGTCTCTTATACCATCCGGTTTCCAGTTAATTTGTTGCTTTTATTCCTCCTTTTCCATACACTTTAATTCTTTGGTTTTTTTTATACACAATCAGTACCCCAGTTAATTCTTTCAGTTCTGTGTTACACCTCATTCTCCGACTGCCTTTTTTTTGTGTGTTAAAGACAGCACCTGCACATGATCTCCTCAATATCATGTTGTCGAACGTTATTAATGTTTTTTTTTCCATTTTCTTCGTTAGTGCGGCCACATTTCACAGCCATAAGTCGACGTTGGTCTCATCGCGATTTTGTGTAAAGTTTTATTTTATGTTCGTTTCGAGAATGACTTTTGATTTAAAGTACTTCTTCAATTAAACGTCAACGATTCATTGACACAATATTTATCTGCTCCCTGAAAATAAATGTTTAAAGCAAAAACACCGTGTAGCGCGGGTTATAGAAAAAAAAAAAAATTACGATAGGACGTGTAAAACGACTGAAAATTAAAAACGTCCGTTGAACAATCGAACGATGTTCTTTTGGGATATTGTCGCACATCAATATCACGGTACAGACCGTTTTTGGCTCGAACGGCTGATCGGATGCAGGTTAGGTGCCAGCTCGGGAGAAATCATTTTGAAGATTATGAAAGTGTAAAAAAAAAAAAAATACAGTATTTATAATTATTAATTTGAGTTTTGGTGGTGTAAATAGATGCGAAGAGCCAAAATTCGATACTGTCCCCGAGGGCCCTAAATTTATAGTTATGCCCAAAGCTGGGTAAGTTAACGATATTTTTTTAAATTCATTAAATTAAGCAATATTTATGTTGTTAACTCTGTAAGTTAAAAGTTGACTTTGAAAAAAAGCTACTCAACTTAGTTAGAAGTTAAAATTTCTGATTGTCAACAAGAAAACGAGAAAGTTACCAAGATACTCACGAGGTCAAAAATATATTATAAAATAATATTTAAAAAAAAAAAAAAAAAAAAAACAGCTAATATATCTGTTATATTATAATGTAGATTTAACTTTTGTAAAAAGTTTACGCGTAAAGTCGACACGTTAAGTTTAAAAAAAAAATTAACTCTTTAGAGTTAATATAAAGAATAAAAACTTTTTAACAATTAACTCGTTAATGCCCCAGCGTCGGTTACGCCACTTCCCCCCTTCCAACTCTACGTCCCTTCGCACCGGTCAACCGAACGTTTCTACTGCAGCCGTTCACGCGTTTCAATCGTTCCTGCAGAGATATCTTCATTTATTCTATCCGACCGACGCGTCGATGGTCTCGGCTGTTCTGCTCCCGCAACGACGGCCGTCATTTCCGTCGTTCGCCTCGTCGCGATTTCGAATTCGTCCAATGGCCCGGACTATTCGTAACGGAAATTTCTCCGTTTACCGACGACGACACGAACGCGGCGGCGGCGGCGGGACGTATTATTAAAATAATATTAACGGCGTCGTCGTGGCGTTGAATCGAACCACCGACGAGCGCCGTCGCTCCACCGCAGCGTAGTCACCAGTGCCGGCGGGCGGGCGGGCTGGGGGACGTGTGGGCGCGCCGACGGAACGCGCGGGGACGATGAAATACGTGTACGGGGACGGGACGCTGGCCGTGCTGCTGCTGCTGCACAGACGACGTTCGAGGGCGTATCGATTACGATGTAATACACTTTGCTTCTTTTTAAAAAGGGCTTTAATGAAATATGTGCGCGCGCGCGCGCAAAGTGCCGTGTCAACGTCGATTCGTCGGGTTGTGAATATCGAGCACAGCCGTTGCGGTGCGGTGTGCGCGGCGGCGGCGGCGGCGGCGGTGGCGGTGGTTAAAGCGTTGAAAACCGTCGTTTTATGTTGATGAAACGGCCGTGTAGTGTTTCGCGCGACAATCGACCAGTTGGTGTAGTTTACACACTCGCGGCGGGTGTTGAATAACGGCGTGAAAACACGCCGTGCGGTCATTATTTGTTGGGCTTTTCATTTTTTTTTTTTTTTTTGTACAGTTATAGTTTTGATAAAAAAAAAAAAAAAAAATAATGTTTTCGTGAATGTCGCCTAAGTGAATTATATCCGGATAAAACGATTTCGGAGCGTACCTATTATTATTACAATAATATTGTCAGCCACCAGAACGACGAGCACGTAACTCGGGGGCGGCAAAATTCGGAGAACCAACATAACCAACGAAAAAATTATATTTATGACTTTTCGTTGTTGTAACTCCTTCGTATTTTGCGAACAAATAACGCATTATTATAAATATCTATGTTAAAAAAAATATATATATATAAATAAAATAAACCGTTGTATTTGTATATTTAAATCACGTAGATGATAAATCACGCGGATTACTGTAAAATTGCTATCGATCGCGGAACCGCCGTCGTTTACACACCACGCCTATTATAGTTAATGTTTTCGGGAAATTCTTATTTCCTGTAAACGTATTTTCTTTATAAACACCGCGGAAAAAGCCGCAGTCCACCGCCGCGCACGCTGCAAAGCGATAAGAATATCTCTAAGGACTTCTCTATACTGTTATCGTACAAATGGATTGTTCGTGGAAGTCTTTTTCCCTCCGAAAGTGGCCTTGTACGTCGCTGCCAACGTTTTATTTGGACGGTCGACGCAATAATATATTATATCACTAGACGTGCGAACATTACAGTTCGACGAGTTATATGGAAAGTCATTAGAATATTTAATACGATTTGATTGTAAAATTACATTATTTAAAAAAGAAAAAAAATGTCAGACAAACGCGTTGAATCAAACGGCGCAGCCCGTATACGGGTTTGGCGAAAGAAAATTTAGAAAAAAAAAAAAATTAAAAACTTCAGTTTCCCGTTAGAAATCTAGAAAAAGTATATTTCGTACACTGGTGCACCAATCTATTTCCGAAAACTTAACCCCCGTAAATATATAATAATATGCAATAGACGGATACGGAATTAGAAGAAAACTAATGTCGAAAAAAGACATACGAAATAGAAAAATGTTTAGCTTATGAAATTCAAATCGATCGCACTGAGGTTCGGGTTGAAAATAATTACGCAGGAGAAACGACTTAAAAATCAAAAAGTAAATAACGTTTCTCATAAATTTTAACCAGTTTAATTATTATTACATTCGTTGCATGACAAAGCAATGGTGATAAGTGTTATTTTATAAATAGGTCGCTTAAAACACATTAGAAAAATCATTGTTAAATTATATGAAATTCAACCGAAATGCAATTCTGGATTCAAACGTATCTTTAAAAAATTCGAGAAGAAAAACGAGAGACATGTATTGATAATTTGTGTATAAATGTATGATAATCATTCCAAATTAGCAGTGCCTCGTTTAACGGGAGGCAAGGAGGACAATTGCTCAGGGGGCAGCAAATCTTATAGTGTTTGATGTTCTTAAATTTTTGAGAATCAACATAATTTTAAATTGTAATTTTCTTAATTCGCTCTCGTAACGTAACCGCAAAGATTGTTTGTAATCGAAAATTTGTACGCAAAAAAAAAAAAAAACCTCCGTTTTTTATCCATTAGCTGGTTCCTTTCTCTCTCTCTCCCTCTCTCTCTCTCTTCGCTCAGAATTCAAAACAGTAATATTCAAAATTAAGAGAAGTAAAATCGTCGTTAATAAAACGGATTACTACTATTTTCTGCGCCATAAAAATTATTATACACTTTTTTCTTTTCTGTTTTTAGATAAATCCATTTCGGGGACGGTTTATACAGATTTCCGACGATTAATTAAGATTTATACATTATAATATTTCATATTAAAACCCGCGAACAGTATATGCGTTGAATGTATTTTACGAATCCCCGGTCCAAATCGAATAAACGACTGTATTTAATATCCATTCGATTTCTGTGCCAATTAATTCATATACATTTATGTATGTATATATATATATTATATTGAGTACGGGCTATTATTTTATCCGCCCCCTCCCCTTTAATAGAGGTAAAATGTTTTAAATCGAATTATCGAAACGTCCACACGCCTGTTAATCGTCATTATTACATTTGTTCCGATAATTCAGTTTAATCCCGTTGTCAAGAACAATAAATATTTATATACCGCACGTATACGTATATATATATATATTTAATCCGTATATAATATATTCACGTAAACGGTATATTGCGTTATATGTGTTATTAAAAAAAATAATAATAATAATAAAAATCTTACGAACTTCAAAAAATAAAAAAAGCATTTTAAATAAATTGACGACAGTTTTGTGTCGTCATATACTATGTTACCGACTGTACCCGATTTCAGGATAAACTAATATGGGTCAAAAAGCGTTGGAATAGACTAGTTTATCATAGGGTCTTTTAATCGCATTAAGTATAATCCATGTCGCACAACGACAACGGATCGACGATAAGACAGACAAAGTTAAATAAATGTTAAGGGGACGATAGAAAGCGGATATTTTCTTTCTTCGTCTTACACACACGAAACATAGGAAAACAGACGATTTCCCCCTTACTTCAACGTACCGGATCGGTCTAGCAGTGCGATAAGAAATTTGAGAACAAATTTGAGAATTCGTCGTGAATATTACTATAAAACGACTTTCCTACTTTTAAATTTTTTTTTTATCTTAAGATCTTCAAAAATTGATTATTGGCAAATTTTTGTCTTTTATTTTAAATTTGTTCAATTAATCTTTTTTAAGGATTTATGAGAAAAAATGTAGAAAAAGTGCGATCTTGAGTAGATTCCATGATGAATTACCAAATCCGTTTTTCAAATCTCCTATCGCAACACTAGATCGATTGGTGGTAGGTTGGAAGTAGAAAAAGGTCTCTATTTTGCCATGTTTCGTGTGTGTAAGACGAAGAGAGAAAATGCCCGCTTTCAATCCCCCTTTTTTTTTTCGTATTAACACTATTATTCACTTCCTACCTATATATTATATTATCTGTTATTACAATATTTTTATCGTTGAAAGACTATATAATTTTCTTGTATTTACGTATCAAAAAAATATATATTTTCTATATTGGTTTACGATCGTTTTAGAAAGAACCGAGACCGTATCAGTTCGTCGTAAAACGTGAATTTCGATTCCAAGACAAACTAGTTTGGCTTAGGATAAACTATTCTATTCTGAAATCGGGTTCGGGCCGGTAACATATTATATAAGTACATTTAAAAAAAAAAAAAACGTTCTACTCGATTAGGAAATACGCGTGTACTACGTTAAACCACATCAAATTTCCTTTTTTTTCAACGCGTTTTTTTTTTTATTGTAAATTCGTAATATACAATAAACGTACACATTTCAGAAACACTCATTCCCTATGTACGATATAAGAATATATTATTACACAAATCGACGTGTTCGCGATCCATGTGAATTCCGTTGTACGCATAACACACACGTATTCTTATGGGGTAACTCTCGTATCGTAAATTCTCCAGACTCATATTCCAAACGCAAATTATTATTTATTTAACGCGCGCGCGGTTACGTCGGACGGAATAATAATACGTAACGCGTATAAACCGAGAGTAAAATATACATTATGCAATACGTTATTGAAAAATTATGTAAGAATTATATTGTAAAAAGCGTGTATTTACCCGTTGAATGTGTTATACGTATTATATATACCATATAAATAGTTAAACGTATTATTTATTTATTTTTTTTTTTTTTATTGAATCGTATAAGCGCAATGAAATAAAAAAAATAAAAACCGCGTATTAAAATATATTTGACTAACCCAACGTTATTTACCGAAACTCCGGCAATCTTCTCGGCCGAAAAACGCACTCGTTTTATATAATATTATTTAGGAACACCATACAGACGGAGAAAATTTCGAAATCGCTTTAATTCGCATATTACATTACACGAAATCACCGGTATTTCGTAACATTATAAACGCCAAAAATTCTTAATCCTCGTACCCATAAGAAATGACAGTGAATTATGTATTTTATTAGAAATACGCGACATACCGTACAACAACGCGCATATAATATTGTGTTTGTGTACGCGTAAATCGCGAAATTATATTTTTCAGTTCTGAACTTGAGGATAACATCTAATCCGTTGGTTTTACGAAACGATATGCAATTTTTTTTTGTTTTTTTGTGTACGATTTTTCGACTGGAAGAATTGCTCCAAACGAACGTCACGTACCCGTTTTTTTCCGGTAACGAATTTTCACTGCATTGGTACTTTGATGAGACCATTTTTGAAACACGAACCAAAATCAAAAAAAAAAATTCGTTATTTTATTTCTACAGAATTTCGAAAATAATGGTCTTACAATCTTGAAATTTTCAACTATTTATAGCAATTATTATTGAATTATTCGTGTGACGAAGGGAGTAATTTTTTGGTTTTAATGTCTGAAAATTCGACATAGGTGCCCTCTATTCGTCACTTGACCGAGTAACGAGTAAGTTATATTGAAAATCATTAGTCACCATTTTTGTTATTATTATCATATTAAATTTTCCGACAAAGTGTATTGTTTTGTTGAAAAGTGATTAAATTGACACGATGTACGTTATTTCATTTCTGTGTATACGGATTATTGTCGGGCACAAACGCTTCGTTTGTTTAGGGTGTTTTCCAATATCAAATTTCGCTGGGTTGGCATAATTTTCGATTTTCACAAAATGCTTTTTAACGCGATTAAAAATTTTTTTAACATCAAAAACGCGATTTTCTCGACATTTATTATTATATTATAACAATAAATTAATATACACCGAATCTCCGCTCGCAGCACAGTTTTATATCGAACGCAACGATTTGTCATTGCTTTTAAATTACCCAATAAAAACTCTAAAACTTTATCAAAGTAAATCGCTCGAACGACGTCCGCAACAATTGATATTTTTAAATGTGTAATGAAAACGTATTTTGGTTTAAATATCGGACGATTGCGCTATTACGTACGTACGAAATAATGCGCTTATAAAGTATAATTTCTCTTTACATAATATTATAGAAAACGTTCGACGTTTTTAAATAACGCGGAAAATCGTGCGAGTATTTGAAAGAAATATGTTTACGCCCGTTACAAATAATAATGGCATTATGCGGTCGAATACAACAATATAATAATAATAAAAACGCCCAGTACACACAATCGAACGAGGTTCGATTCCTACGCCCTCGAATGATTGAAATGCGTGATATTACGCTTATATATTATATTATACACGCGCGCAGTGGAATACGTCAGCAAATGTCAAAAAATCCATATTCGAGCAGCTGTAAAAGCCGATTACGCATCGAGTAAAAAAATATAATAAAATAATATTAAAAAAAAAGAAAAGAATTTTACGGAAGTGTTCTATAGAAAATAAATAAATAAATCTTTATTATTATTATTATTATTCAGATCGTGTTTATGTCCATAAATATAACATTTATAGATTTTCCGGAGCCATTATTGTAATATAGTTCTCTAATCAAAAATGTTGAAATTTTAAGTTTCTCTCGGCATTTCACGGGGCAAAAAAATGTTATCACAAATTCGTTAAAAGTCAATTCAATAATATATTATTGTACGTGAAAAATGTTGTAAACAAGAAATAAACAATAACACGACGGAATAGGGTGTACTCGCCATTCCAATTAACCGTTTTGTATATATTCTATTGATACTACTCACATGTGTGTGTTTAACGGAAAAACACCGAGCCTTGCTTAACACACCGCCGAAAACTTTGAGAACGGCCTAATGGGCAATGACGAATAAACATATACGATCACTGGACCCTGATAATAATTAATATATAGTGACCGGTAAAATAGGAAAATAATATTTTTATTTCTTACGAAAATATAGACATTAACTCCGTTGTAATAATATAAAATTCACATACAAGCCGTGAGTACACAACAATCAGCAAATCAAAATTTTTAGATTACGTCTGGGATGGAACAAATAAAGTTATAGTTGAACGAAACGTTTAGTTGCTGACGTCGACAAATGGCTGCGATGGTGATAGGGACACAGAGCGGTCAACTTTCACACGGCTCGGCCCTTAACAGGCCGTGGCTGTTTTTGAAAGCCACCTCTTCAAGAGAAAGATGGTACAGTGGCTACGACCGTTATCATCAGGACGCTAAAGATTCGGTTGAACGTACGATTTTCTCGTGTTCCTTTCGGTAAAACGAGAGGACAGCGTATACTGCGAATGGTCCCGGAAGATATACGTATCGTTAATCCTTCGTGGACCTTCGGAAAGATTAAATTTGCCTCCCTCCCTCCCTCAAAAAAAAAAAAATTGTGTTTTTAATAGTGTACAATTATCGTTTCTTTTTTTTTTTTGTACTTCGTACAAAGGCTAAAATTGGTCATATAACGAATGTTTAAACCACACGGCACATAAAAAACACACCTTTTTTGGTCACTCAATACTTTCTAACGTTTTGATACTACACACACACACACACAGAAAAACTATAAAAGGTTCGATTAGAAGAATATTGGAATTTATTTCTTTCTGTCTGCCCTACTTGCATTATTAATAATTGTAATATTATATAGAAATTCTAATATTCTGACTGGTCGTTCTCGTGCACTTCGTTACCATTTAAGTTTAACTTTGATTTCCATTACTGTCACTTTTAACGTGTCTCCGTTTTCTATTTTTAATTTCCGCCGTTATACCTCAGCTTAGATAGCACGTCGATCTACGGACGGACGAGAAAAACTTCGCCAACTTTTTAAAAATTATTTCCTTATTAACTGACATTGTAGACGTTGTCGGCCGCCGACCCGCCGCGTCGCATCGCCGGCCCGCGTTATTACTTCGTTTTTCGCTTAGTCGTTCTTTCTGAAACTCTTTTTGTCTTATCGCTCGACTCCTAAGGATAAGAGAGGCTTCATCGGTACAAAAAAAAAAAAAAAACCCCCTAGAAATAAAAGTTAGTTTTAGATGGTTTTCAAATAGAAACGTCGGTCGTTGATTCTTGCGTTTGTGGCGGTCCGGAGGCGTCTTAACAACAGTTGACGAGCACCGCGTCGTACATAATAAAAATAGAAGAAAAAAATCCTCGTCGATTTTCGTGTCCTCCACCGTAAACATTCGAAGTACGCACACACACGGTGACGATATAATATTTCATAATAAGTATATTACGCGACGTACCGTCTGTATTGGTCCGGGACTTGAAGCGACTCTCACTGACAAAAAAAAGTAAAATATTTATGTCGCGCGCGTACACAAACGTTATCGTTATACGCCGCTATAGCCGACCCCGGGCCGATATATTATTTTTATCGTCCGCTGTCCCCCGTGTAAGGTACGCCGCACTCGGTTGCTGCGCACTAGGGGAGACGACGTCCAGCCGAATTGATTGGACGCGATCAGCACAGACGGTGTTCTTCGTGACGAGCGGGAGGCTCCAGATGATAATGACGCGCATTGTCGATACACCCGTACGGACCGTGTCGTAATAAAATATAAAAAATAATATTTAAAAATAATAAATATACGCCGGGCCGTTTGCGCGTCATCCGCACAGAGATCCCTGCAAGCGAGTCGTTGTACCGACTCGCCGTTACAAACGCTTTTCGTCGCCATAAACGCTCTTCTTATATAACGCGCGACACACACACACACATACGTCGAGGCCTAGTATCCACCGTGCGCCGAAATCGTCTTGCCGTGCGACGGAGTCCCTGAAACTTTTTATCGTTTTTATATTACTATATTTTAATATCTACTGCAATAACCCGACGTTTTCTTTTTTTAAATATAATACCATACTTGTTTTTCAATCGCGAAATGTTTCGATCCGGAGTATAAAATATTATAAATTAAATGTTCGATAATATATCGTATTATCCCATTCGTTCCTAATCGAACATATCGGATTTCTCATTTTTTTTTTTTTTTTTTTTTTTTAAACGGACCCATCCCTCGCCCCGCGATAATGAAATCCTGGCTACGTGTCTGCCAGTCGTCGCCGCTGTTGTTGTTGTTAGCGTTTCGAATTTTATTTCCACTAGTGCGTCGGACGACCGCGATGACCGACGCGGGCACATTTCGAAAATTTTCACAAAAAAAAAAAAAAATTACATTTCTTTTTTAATTTATGAATAATCGTACGTCGATCCACTGGAAGAAACGAAATTGAACGGCGGCCTTCGGATTTCGAACGAGCCCGTGCATCGTCCAGTGAAAAGCGTAAAAAAATCATCTGCGGCGCCACCACCGACACACGAACGCGTTCGACGTTTCCGTATACAGCACTCAGTTCTTGAGCGATCACGAGACACTTTTTTTTTCTTTTTTTCCGGTGCTTTTTGAGTTCTCTGCGCGGCGGACAGTGGCGTGTTTACAGGACGAGAAGAGTGTAAACTCCTCTCCCTCATCACGACCTAAGAAAAAGAGATAAAAAACAGTCTGTAAAATTATATCTGAACTACCACACTGCGCAGGTATCTCTATCATTCATTGTTTCAAGTTTAATTAAGAAAAAAAAAACCACGTTTCGCAATCGTATCGAATAAACTAATTTTATTCAAATTAAAATAAATAAATAGATTGGGGAATAAAGCCCTTTGCGATTTAACTCCCCTTCTTTTTTGAAAATTCCTAAATACGTTAACTAATCCTTCGAACGTACACACACACAGCGATCGAATAATATACGAGTGTAGTCTCGTGTTTCCGGCATTGTCATCGGCACGTCGATATATTCTTTTCGGTGGCACGGGACCCGTTTTTACACGCCGTTATCGCGCGCGTTCGATCCGAATGTGAAGCCGTGTTGATAGGTTTTAATGGTCGACAATTTTTCCCCGTTGGTATTTCACGCCTGTTACGGTATAGGCGGATTTAAATTTCTTTTTAGTTATTATTTTAAATTTACAATATCGTAATATTAAAAAAAAAAGAAGACCACTTTAATATGGTAATTGTCGAAATCGATGTATTTCGAGGCTCTTATTGCGTATTGGGAACAAATTTCTGTAAATTATTATAATATTAATGAATAATGAAAAAAAAAAAAAAAAAAAAAATTAAATATGGAGAACGGGTGCAACTTGATATGGCGATGGACGATTAATGATAATAACAGGAGGACGATTTGGGAAATCTTCCGTGAGACGGAATACGCGTAGAAAAAATATCGCGCGATTTTGGTAAGCATTGACCGTCCGAGAAATATTTCATATTATGAACTGTTGTATAATGATAATAATAATAATAATAATAATAATGCTAATAATAATAAAATAATAATAATAATAATAATAATAATAATAATAATAATAATAATAATAATAATATGATGTGCGCATCGGAGAAATGAAAGATCTTTTTTTTTTTTTGTTCTCCGTCTGCGCGGAAAGCGTACGGAACTTTAAATGGATGTTATGGAATTAATACGAACGATAATAACGGCCGGCCCTCGCTCACTGCAGTATACAACAAATGCCCCGTACTGCACGTCAACCCCGATCATCATCATCATCATCATCGGTTCCCGTTGTTGCTGCTGCTGCTGCTGCTATTTATATTGTTTTTATTGCTCTCCGAGCCGTTTCAATACACTTTTATCACTGTTATATATACCATATACGCATTTCTCTTATGTGTGTATATACGTACGTACAAGCCTCGTATTATTTTTATTATTATTATTATTATTATATTCTTCTTCCCCGCGCACAGTGTGTGGATGCGCGCGCTCGGAAGCCAATATCGACTCCACACCGCGCGTCCGACCGACCCCAGAATCCGTCGGTATATTAATACGCGTCCACTGGCACGGCCTATCCCATCTTATTACACATATAACGCCGTATTATTATTATTATTATTATTATTATTATTATTATTGTTGTTGCTATTGTTATATATATTCTCCGGAGTGCCGTTTGTCCGCCAGAAAATAGTCTTCGACGTCGATAAAAATCATTAAAATCGATCACCTGCAGCACTTGTTGACGTTTTTTTTCAGTTTTATTTTTATACGTCTTATAGATATTATCGATAAAAATGCGCGTCTTGAACGAAGACGTTTTTCTCCTCCTTCTTTTAGATTCCGAGCGGAGCGATTTGTTTTACAACGATGTGTTTTTTTTATACCTAAAAACGTTACCGGAATGAGATTTTTACATAATCACCGTTTGTTTACGGTAACGATTTTCTCAAAAGCACTTAAAAATATAACGAAAAGACTATCGAGAAAAAATTACGTAAAAACGGAGTTAAAAAAAATACGATTTCGTCGAAATCGATTGTCATCGATATTTCTTCGTAATTTCGAAACTAACGTGGTTATAGAAACTCGAAATATTCGTCGAATATGTAACTTTATATTATCGTATTAAGAAAAAACTTTTTTTTTAATTCTAATCACTATTTGCAGCGATTATAGGTTGTAACGTATCCAATTCATAAAAAGTTATTGTTATATACCTACTCAGAACATTACATCGAAGCTCCGCTAAGGATCGATTGCGAATTCATTGCTTTCAAATGTATAGTGATAACAATAATGCACTCTAAAATCTCTATCCAAGAAATCCACTCGAGCGACGTTCACCGACATTCGCTACTTTCTTTTTTCTTTTTTTTTTTTTTTATAGTATGTTTAACCTACGCGCGTACAAAAGTCACAATGGAAAATAGTCTTCGGTGTTTTTTTTTTTTGAAACAAAAGGTTTATTGTTCCTTGGAAGTTTTAAAGCGATTATATTAAATAACGATTCAGTGAGAAGGCCTTCAAAGCGCTTCATCATATCACGAAATCGCTCATTGGCTCCTTGTCATATCTGTGCGCTGTGTTTCCGTCCCCCCCCCTAGAAACGAAGAAACCCCTAAAAGCAATGAAAAAGAATTGAGGACGAGCAAATGCGACGGAGCAGCTTTTGTATGTCCGCAAAAAAGACGAGCGTTTAAGTAGCGCTTTTGGGGAAAATCGTTATAAGAGAAGATTGTGAATTTACAAAAGGAGAGTTTTTTTTTCAATTGGGCATCATAGAAATTGACTTGGATTAATATTATTCCGGTTGCTATAGCAAGACGTGAGAACATGGCGGTGTATTTGAGCGCGTGCGATTTTAACGGGAAGAAAATAAAAATTTACCTATATTTTATGGAGATGGTATAAACCGTTTAAACGCGTATCACGAGTATCACGCCTTATACATTTATTATGTGAGCGTATACAAACGTTTATACGAAGCGTAATGTGTTCTGCGCACGGTCGATAAGAAATGAATTTCCGAGCAGGGATGTTTGATGGCGCGGGAGATTTCCGCGACTGTTGTCGTTTTTTTTTTCTCTCGCCCGCCTATATAAATAAATACTCATGTATTGATCTTTTTTCCTACCACGTTATTAATGAGACACGCAATTTACAAGACGCGTGTCACCACCGCAATGCTCAGAGTGTGTTTTACTCATAGCGCGTAGCTCACGCATCGTTCTTCATCGTACACCGCGCGTATAGCCGGAACAGTGGTGGCGTCAGGGACTGCAACAGGATAATGGCCACATCCCTGCGGAATGCGTTTTGTTGGTCAATCCTATACGACTTTATGACCTTCAGACGTGTACACAAATAGAAAAATTTGTTTTCATCGGTTTATCGATTTCACACGGATATCATTCGATAAAAAGTTTAGTAACTTAATTAATATTTAAGTTTTTTTCAATATCATAATACATATAATATTTAAACAAAGGAGTTTAAAAAATATATTAATTCGAACAGAAATTTTTTATTGTACTTTTTATTTCTAATAAAGTTTGCAAATTAATTCCCTAACAGTTATTTAATGAAAAGTCACTTGTTTTTCTTGACGTTGTACACTATATTTTCTGTATTGAGGAATAATCGCGTTTTTCCAGTACTGTTAACGTTTTCTTGTTCTATAATTACACGGTACGTGTAATCTCGTATAAAATTAATTATCTTACGATTTAAATTACTTTTAAAAGTGATTTATTAATTTTAATATTATTATCATAATATTACTGTTTTAGTTATTTTTAATTTAGCCCCGCGACGAAGACGAGAAACCTCGTGTAATTAAAAAAAAAAAAAAAGTCGGAGCTCGTTTTACGTAATTTAAACGGATTCCAGTCACTCTTATAGCGTTTGTCCGTTTTCAGTCGTGTGGCGTATAATACCCCCACGGTGGTGGCCTTATGAATAATAAAATGTTCGGCTTAGTCCGCGTGAATCATTGGCCGTTCGGGGTAAAAAACGGAATTCTGACACCTCCTGCGCTGACCCGAAACTTACGTTTTGATTTCCTATACGCGTGTACGTGTGTTTATAAACGTCGTGTTGTTTGTTGAAAATTGTTTGTCTAAAATATTTCTATAGTATTATTGTATGAATTAATTTCAAAAACTGGCTTATTTAATTCATTTTACCTCGCAGTGAAATATATTTTAACAATTTCTTGCACGTAAGTTTCGCGTGAACGTGCATTTTCTGAGTTTGAAGATTTAGAAATCCAAATTTAAATCATCAGTTAATCAAATACATCTTGAACCTCTTGTCTGTTTGTATGTGAAAGACGACTTGATTCGTTTAACTGGGTATTAAATGTTTAACAAGCCTGAGTCTACGAGTCGAGCAGCCTGCAGTATAAAAATATATTTCTCTAACAACGCATGTATTTTGGAACAGGGGTTCATCCACAAGCCTTATTGTTTATTTTACGTTTTTACTGGAGTGAGTAGTTGTATGATTCATTAAGAATATGAGCATTAAGCAACAATCCTAACAAAAAATGTAAAAACCTATAGTTTCATTCCTACTTAAACCCCCTTCCTCCAATATATAATCCTGGCTAAAGTTAGTAGAAGTAGAAGTTAACACTAAAATGTTACCACATCTTGAACAATTGTTGGAAAGAAGTTTACGAGATATTCAATTTAAAAAGTTTGTATAGTGCCAAGTACTAGTCATGGCCAGCACTACACACCAAAAAGAAAAACTCATCCAACAATATTCATACGTCAGCCCTGTATGCAACGATTGATATTTTTAAAATAATATTGTGACAAAGCCCGAGAATGTGAGACCCGATGGACGACGGTTCTATTATATTCCGGAATTAATAACGCGATTTGTTGTTACATCCGCTTGCTTCTCTCTCTCCTCCTCCGGGCGCGAAACGTCCTCGTCTCTCGTCGCGCAAATAACGTGTCCATTTGTTATTATTATTATTATTATTAATACGCACGAGCATCGATTACGCGTTATACGCATGGTATATTTTTATACAAACGCGTATATATAGTGTGTCATATGATTTATCTATTTAAAACATCACAATAGAGCAACTCGATAAGGTCGAGGGGAAGGGAGGGACTCGTGTGTAGAACTCGGACATTTGCTCCGGGTGAGCAACCAATTATTGAATAAACTCGAATGACGTGTGGTGACGGGAATGGCGGCAATTGGTCCGATACGCGTACAGGGTAGGGGGGAAATCTGACAAAATACATTAAATGCGCAATAAATTCACGTCCTATTCGATATTTTTTAAGCTTTTTTTTTGACGATTATTATTGCCTAACAGTGGAGAACGATATAGAATTATCTTCTTTTTTTTTTTTTTTTGGGCGGAATTTAAGTGGATATTTTAATCGATATTTGGACCGAAATATAAGTGTTTTTGATCGACTAATAGATGACCAAAAAGCATTGTTGAACAATTTTTTTTTTTTATAAAGAACGAGCGGTAAGTACGGTGCGAGAACGGAGACACGATTTTTTGATACGCTAACAATCTTTAAGTGTTAACTATTGTCTGTAGCCGGAGAAGTTTTCATGAAAATATGTAGCCGGTATTATCACGCGGATGAGCGAGATGTACTCAACGAAATGATTCTGAAGCCAAAAATAACAATAAATCTGAAATACGAATTATATATTTTCCATTTATGTATCTTATTAAATGTACGTCATTTGAATGGATTTATTTCGAAAAATTTCTTTTTATATATATATACACTCGTATTTGTTTTTATATGATAAAATATTGATCTCCTCATGATCTAATTGCACCACTGTTGCCTAAAATGTCGAACGGGACAGCAAAAATCAAATACGTAGTATTTGTCAGTTGAGACGACACACACTGTACATGCGCATTAGACTAATTAGCTAGTTGTTAAATGATGTTTTTATTATATTATATATTATACGAATACACATAATATGTTGTGATTTATACGTTATAATAATACTATACGTTATTACATTTATGGACTGCTGCAGGTCGGGTGATATAGGCTATTTTAATATTTTCCAAATATTAACTTTTATTTTTTTATTCATTTTTTTTTCTCATTATCTTTTCGATTGTGCGCGATATTATCGTTGTTATTATTATTATTATTATTATTATTTTAAGATACGTATTTATATAAAATATTAATACGAATGTAACGAAGACAGGACAATAAGAAACAATAATGTTCGTGTCTGCGGCGAGCTAGCGGTTTTGAAAATTTTTTTTTTTTAGTATTAATAACATTTTCTATGCTTTATATACTACTTTTAGACTATAGGGGGAGCGGTTGATTACACGTTTAATAAAAGAAATTTCGATATAGTACATTTTGTCCAGTCGCTAATAAAAGAGGGTAATTTTTCGATTTTCTCTCAAATACATAGTGTTCGCAGAAAAACTACATTTATATCTCCATCTTCGTTTCGAAAATAATTATCCTAGAATATGTTTATGAATTTAATAAAACGAAAACATTTTTTACCAAAAAATTGTTTTTCCAATATTGGGCTGTTTATAAGGTAGGTACCAATTATATACATTATATACGTAAATATAGCGATATTTTTGTAAACTACGCTGAAACTCCGTTCAAAATCATTTATCTTTTTTTTATCGATTACGACGATATTGTCGCATCGGTTTCAAATTTATACATAAATAATAACGAAAACGGTAAAAAAAAATCTCCGTCAAATTCACTTAAATGGATGATATTCGTCGCTTAAAAAATGGTATTAAAAAAAAAAAAGTTAAATATTTAACTATCGCGCGTAATGTATTAATTTTCGAGACGATTCCAACGAACGGTCATATGGAGAAGACACGAGAGTTATTATTTTATATTTATTTTTATCTCATAAAATGAATAGATATTAAAAGATCTATGGATTCTCAAAATACTAGTGCGCGCCCAGAACGCATTTAACACTTGAGAAATTCACGAGTATTAAACTATAGTTTATTATATTATTTCGGTATACAGAAACGCGTGATGTTTGTGTGTAGCACTCTTAAATGAAAACGAAGATTCTAAACCAACACACTGTTTAAGAAAAACAGAAAAAAAAGATTTATCGTACTAATTATTTTTTAATTTTAAAAATATACACACACACACAAACACATATATAAGATACAACTGTTTTTTCGTACCGCGCTGACATTAAATTCGATATAATAAAAGCTTTAGCGTATACTACTTAGAACGAGTTTCGATTAAAATTAAATTAAAACTGCTTGTTGTAACGTTTTTATTAGTGCATAGGAAGGAAATGGTTGGAGGGAGAGAGGAAAAACGGATTATAAAACGTTATACGGAACAGCGCACTAAACGATAATAACAATATTATTATTATTATTATACGTTACGCCGTTATATAAATATTTCAAATTATATGTATAAAAAAAAAAAATTATTATTATTAATTACGTCGCGGCAATGGATAGTGAAATGGAGAGAGAAAGAGGAGAAGAGCGAAAGAAAATTCCGCCGCGCCATTCGGTTTATATTTCATTAAAAACGTCCTCTCAATTTAATTTTGTATATATTCTCAGTTTGTAAACAAATGTTTCCTTTTTTTTTTTCTGTTACACGTCCGAGGAAAAAACAACGCGTTTCCCATCTCGGCGCGCTATTTAAATAATATTCGTAAAAGGTTTCGCGACGATTGTGTAAGTAGCCGGTGGACGATAAAATCGTAAACTACACGCGTTGCCGGACAAAAAAAAAAAAAAAGCCGACGTATCGAAAGAGAGTTCGTCTGGAATTATCGAATGAGAATAAAAATTAAATTCCGCCCAGTAAAAACGAGTTGATTTTCTCTCTCTCTCTCTCTTTCGTTCAAAACCGAAACGAATACGACGTAATGATAAATAAGCGGGTGGTGGTCGTCGGCGTAATAATATAAAAGCGTGCGGGAGAGGGGGTAGAACGAGGAGAAAAAGACGATTTTTGGAGGGGCGTTAGAACGGCGGTTAGAAGAGAGAAGACGAGACGAGGAAAGGTCCATTATCGGATTTCGAGGGTTTTTGTTGCGCGGCGGTCGAAAGGGTTTTTAAGAGTTACAACGATGTCCGGAAAGTCGACCGCACATTTGTCTAAATTAACCGGAACGTGGAAGGGATGTGTTTGGAACAGTTCTCCAAAGTTATCTGTGCCCGCGGTCCGTGCCGCGCGCGGCGACGTTATTTTTGGACGAAACTTTCTGACCGCCGGGCAGCCGCCGAGCACCCCGTACGCGCTTTGTCACTACGCGCGCGCACACACACACACACACACACCCGTAATGGATATCTGAACGACTTTTCACTGCCCGTGTGTTTGTCTCGCACACACACACACACACTAAACACACCAGCTGAACGTTTGCCAAACCTTACACGGGCGCTTATAATATTTATAAGTCGACCGAACCACTTAACTCTCGCCGTGCTAAATGTCTGCCGCCCCCACGTTTGAATTATATCACAAGTCGGCCGTATACGTGTGTGTGTTTTACAAATTTTCGCGTTTATTAGAAACGACACTTAAAAACACGCGCGACGATATATAAAATTATATTTGCGATAAAAATAAAAATTCGTTTTTTTTCACTCTCGGATTAAAAAAAAAAACAAAACGTTTAAATTTACGCGTACGACTCGTTGTGATTATCGCCGCCAGTCGTCGTTTACGCGATTGAAATTGGACGAAAAAAAGAAAAAAAACTTTTAACATATCGCCTGGGTGTAGGGGACTTAACGCTCTCCTAGTCGGTTTCCACTCATTTGAACCCAGTACAGGTTTCAGTGCAGCGTAAGAGCAGTAAAACGTTGTTTAAAATTAACATACTGTAATATTAATTAAGTAGAGAAAAAATGTTTTCCCATAAAATAGTTTTAATAACGTTTGTACGCAATATTAGCCAAATGATTATTGTAAAGCTGGTTATTATACTTAACTCTATTGAGTCGGACTGCGCGTAATAGAACGACACCGGGACGATTCTTCGATTTTCATAAATAAACTCGTAAAAAATTGTTGGAATGAAAATGTTCGCTGCCTATTCCGGGGGATCACGATTAGGGGGAGGATGAAATTTTTATATACTATTATGTGGACAATCCTACAATATTCGTTATCGAAATTGAATCATTAATTCGTTAAATCATCTAATTCATTCAATTAATCATTAATCCGTTAAATCATTAATATTCAATTATATCGTTATCATTAGAAAATAGTAATAACAAGTACACGATCACTACAAGATTCACTCATTCACGCGATTTGCGACAATAACGCAATGAAAGACAGACGCGGCAATAATAGGTAAAAAAAAAAAAAATAACGCGTTCTACCGTCGTCGTCGGTGTAAGCAAAATCAAAAGCGCCCAACAAACGCTATTGCTCCCCCAGTAAAATTGCACTATAAATTTCGTCTTCGTTTCGGGGGAAAAATGTGTAGGTTATTTTAGGTTACTGTAAGTGAAATGTCCGATTGACGAATATTTCGACCCGAAGTAAAATCTCAATTCTTCACTGGGCTACTATAGTGTAATGCACTCGTATTCCGTATGACATCAGATCAATTCTACGTTACGTTTCATTCGGATTATCGGTGTCGATAGGATATCGGAATAAAACATATCTTTTTAATAAAATCAGCTGGGTCGTTCGAATAATATAGAGAATTTCTTTTTTGATCATTTCGTTCGCGCGGGGGGGGGGGGAGAGGATGGCTATTCAAGCTCACGTTTTTCACTACCACTGTTATTAAACGTGCCGACACTTATCGCGGCGTTGTCGGCCACTGATTTTTGTAAAATAAAATAACGTACAAAAATTTAAAGTGAGATCGGTAAAATACAAAACGTAACGACGAGCAACGCGTATTTTTCTGCCGCGTACACTGTTACGCAACGACAAATATCGCGCGATTATACGTATAATAATAATATTCACACGGTGAACGTATTATATATTTTCTAAATGATTATTTAGTTACGAACGAATTTTCCTGTTTTTGTTTTCTTAATTTTTTTTTTTTTTTTTTTGACCGTTAAGTCTTAAAGATCAAACTGAAAAGGGATCCAAGGCTCGGGCGCAGATCCGGAGACAATTTAAAAAAATCGTCGTGTACACGTTCTCAAAAAGATCGTATAATTTTTTTTTCAAAAATAATTTAACAATTTTCCGTCGATAAATTTTCATTGGATTTTAAATTACACGAACTCTACGCCCTTGCAGCCTCGCAAACACGGTTCGGCTGGCACAAAAGACACACACACGAGTATTATAATATACGCGTTTGAAGAGATTGAGATTGAGAGAGAGAGAGAGAGAGAGGGATAAATGATTTTTTTATTTTTTTCTCCTCCGGTTTTATTATATTATGACCAAGCGTCTTTGGAGCCGCGTCCTTGGCGCGCGCATTGTGTGTTCCATACGTACGTAAACGATTAACTCCGTTGATGAATGTGCCGCCGGTACGCGCGACGATCCCGTACAAGTAAACGGTATAACTCATTCACAAATTACCCATTTTTTTTTCCCCCATTCATAACGGCCGATTCTACTTTTCGTTCGTTTTTCTTTTTATTACTATTCAATGGCATTTAATGAACCCACGCACACATACATCGTTTATCTACACTGGGCCGCGGTTTGTTTTTATTATTATTATGAGCGTTGGGAAACGAAAAAAAAAAGAGTGTGTATGAACCGCGTTGATGTGTGATGGTGGTCACCTAACAATTTAGTTTTTTTTTTTTTAAGAAGAAGAAGAAGAAAAGTGTTACATTCAATCATTTCATTATAGTTTGACAATTTTTTTTATTCTGTTCTTGTTCCTCGTTCTGCGTTTATACGTGCCTACAAGAAGGATTAATTAATTTACACGCGGACAATAATACACCGTGGGCGGGGGGGGGGGAGGGGGTAGGCACCTGTGAAACGCGCAATATTTTTTCGCTAATTATTGTCCGTCGATTACAGTGATATATTAATTTTATTTTTTTTCACCATAACTTATCATGACAACAAACACAAAAAACACCTACTGTTTGTTATTACGATATTTTAAAATATTTATTTCCACCCCCCTCACCCCCTATAAATAGTCCGGGATAATTTTTAAAGCAAATTTCCCGTTCCCGTTCAGAACAGAGAACAATTACGATTCGCGTGGTATTTTACGAAGAACTTTTTTCAGATATGATCTTAAACTGCCGTTCACCAATAATCTTTTTTCGCGACTAACAAATTTATAAAACCGTGAACTATAATATTTACCTTACAGACGGCGACGCATATTTTTATACGCGCGTGTTTATACGAATAAATAAATAATAATAATAATAAAAAAAAATTATTACAATTATTTCCGGTCGATATAAATTCGTGTTTTCTTTTATGAAAACAACGGATCGACCGTGAAAAACGCAGCGAATACGAACGGCTTCATGTTTAGTGGTCTAGTGGATATTTTTCTCGTTGTAATGTGCGTTTCACAAAAAATATATCACCAATAAATTGTCGCGTAATAAATTATAAAACAGTACGACGATATCCATTATAAGCATATATACTCGTAAAACACTTGATTTCTCGTGTATAGTATTATAATATTGGTAATTATTTCGAGTCTTCTATTACGGAGAACACGAATAATAATAATAATAATAATAATATTGTATAAAAATATCAAACGCGTAATAATACGCGGTCCATTCGGATTATACACCAGACAAAATAATAAACGTCTACGTACGTACATCAGTGGTTTAAATTAACATAACATTCATAACGTTGCGATAATGTGCTCATTTCCTTTGTGTAAAGTGTAAATTACGAGTACATTTCTTACTTTTTGTTAGGTATTATTATGAGCGTTATATTGTACGCTTTATATGAAACGTTAAATTTAAAGCTATACACGTAAGTTTTTTTTTTTTTTGTTTTTACGTCGCGAAGCAAATCGTTTTTGTACAATTATCGATTACAAGTTAAAAAAAAAAAAAGAGATAAAGAGAAAAAGTCGCTCGACGCGTAACGCGCCATACGCACGTATATTACGAGCAGTGTATTTTTGGCTAAAACAAGCGAATTAAACGCTTTTAAAACACGCGGCTCTATTATACCTCGAGCAGTTTACTTGATTTATTTATTTATTTTTTTTATTTATAAAACACGATTCGAACGCGTTTTCGATTCGATTCGATGAACGACAACGCGCGTAAATACGTAAATAAATTACAGCGTGTTACACGGTTTCGTACGGGAATTATCCGCGCGTTTAAAACGTTTCAACACGCTAATAATATATGCTCGTAAAATAACAAACGGTTAAACTGCGAAATTACCGAAAGTTCTCGAGTTCTTCTTAATTGTATTATTTCAGGGAAAACAAACAGAACAATGTGTAATATCGCCACTAGATTCGAATTGCTCGTAATAAAGTTTCTGTCGGTCGCGCATGTAAATTGCGACCGTGTCGTAAAATAATAATAATAATAATAATAATAATAATAATAATAAATGTCCAATTAGCCGTGCACGCATGCTCTGAGTATAAACGTATAATTTAATTTGTTCGGAGTAAATGTGCGTAATACGTAATATTGTTAACGTATACGGGAATACATAAATTTTATGAATTACGAGTGTATTTACTCTTTAAGTAAATTATACGCGTTAAGTTATTTTGACGCGTACACGCTTTATAAACATAAAAAAAAAGATTGTTTCGCGAATAAAAATTATACTAATATCGTGTAATTCGTTTTTGATAATACGACGTTGTGTCGCGCGGTAATACTCGTGAAACCGCTATCGAATAGAAAATTGCATTTCGGTCCGTAGAAGATATTTTTATTAGAACTCCGCGTGATCGTCATGCGTTGAAAAAAATATATATTGTAAGACCGCAATGAATTAAGTACCTAACCTAAACCGCGGTTTATGCCGGAATATTATAAACATAAAAAATATTTTCTTATTAGCGTCAGCTACCCCGAAAGAATAATAATATACTGCAGAGTGCGGATTGTTTATAGTGAAAAACGTGCAATCATTAATATATTTTTCGCTTGTACGTACGTATCGTAACGATGATATGGCTTATATTTAAAAACGATTTGAAATATTAAATCACGACACGATTTTTTTTTTTTCGTACGCGTGGCAAATGCTAAAAGAAATGTTTGCGATAATATCCCCCCGTATGTGCAGTTTTTGCGTTTATCGTAGATATATTTATGCGTTTCAGTCATATTGTTTCACAATATTTGGGAATAATGAAATAATAATAAAAAAAAAATCTCATTCTACGCGTTTTATATAATTGTCTGCAAAGCGTCATTTTCTTTTTTTTCTACGCTTTAAAACGAATTTGTTTTCCTAGTTTTTTTTCTCTCGTTCATATATACTCGTACTTTTGGAAATTCGTTTAGGCGGACAAAAAGAACACTAAAAGTGTTCGAATACGAAAAGTATTTTCGGTTCTTCATATCCGCCCTGCATTTATAAGCGAATTAATATTATAATACGGCGTACGTACAGTTCAATAACTTACTGATAGCGTGCAGTGTGTCTTGGAATAAGAATTTTGAAAACATTACACGACGTCAAAAAGCAATTAAAAAAAAAAAAAAATTTAACAGTTACAAAAGATTAAGATAATATTGTTATTCGAAAGGAAACTGTACACTCTACTAACTACTATACTAATTCTACATGTGAAAATCTATGGTCCCTAAAGGAATGTGAAGGAAAACACGTGTATGAACGAAGGAACAAATGCATTGCTGAACAATGAGGAATACAGTAGGAATTCTCAAAAGCAGAAGGATACAAAGCTGGACCGGACACGTTTTGGAGAGCGAAGGGAGATGTGAAATCACAACGCGAGAGGAAGAAAAAAGAAAGACGAAGAGATGACGACCGACACAACGGTGGTCGGCGATCGAGTCAAGGAAGATCTCGAGCTCCCGGGAATAAGAGACGGAGAACAACTAGCTAAGGACAGGGAGAGGCGTAGTGGAAGACGCGATGGACCCGCGAGGTCTGGAATAAGCCAGTAACGAAAGAAAAAGGTAAATTTAAATTATTTTCATTGGTTCAACGGCGGTCCTGATAAATATTCAGAAGGGCTAATACTGCGTAGTAAAACACTCTAGTGGTTCACATCAGTGGCGGATCTAGGATTTTGTTTTTTTTTTTTTATGTAATGTTTCGGTACTTTTTTTTCTGACGCTTAATAATAAAAGTGTCGCGAAAAGAAAAACGATTTCCGTCTAATTTCAGATACGATTTGATACCGCGTGAAACGAACAAACTGTGACTCTAAAGCACTCTTTCTGGTAGAATTTGTCGAGTACAGACATAGAAGATAAAAACACAGCTGTGTAAAACCCAATGGATTCCATCGTTCCGCTCGGAATTTAAAAATAATAATAATAATAATAATAAAAAATGTAATTTTGCAGGAGGTCAAAAATCCTAAAATTCTGCCACCGGGCTCTTGCAAACGTTAAGAGCTACCGCTTATCCGCGTGTGCCGTGTGCGTTCGAGAGTGCCCGCTGGCTGTGGACGCTGAAAAACGCCGTTGCCGCCGACTTGTTACTTAACAACATTTGGCCGCGACAACGATGAACGCGAATAGTAGTACCACTGCACACGGTTATATAATAATATGTTGTTATAACGACGTCCGCCGCGCGTTTGATTGACACTGAAACGGCCTCGCAGTACATATTATACACCACACACGCCGTTTTCAATTAAATATCTCCAACAACAACAACAATTATTATATTACACGCGAAAACGATAATATCGGGCGCGTTGTCGGGAGAAATTAAACGCCGCACTATTAGTCTCGCATTGATTGGATTATGTCGGAGAATTCGCGGCCCGTCAAACGCACATGTCGCGCCCGGCATCCGTTCCGGCTTTAATGCCCTCTTTAATAAATTACCGTTGTCGTCGTCGTCGACGGCGGCGGGAGGAGACGAAAAAAAAAGAAAAAATACAAATATTACGTATAGACCGGGCAATAATAATAACAATAATAAATATGAGATCAAACGTTTCTATAATATAAAATATTATATTATACTGCTGCAGGCTCCGGTTTTTTTTCTCTTTATCTTTTTACGTTTTTTTTTTCTTTTCAAAAAAAAAACACACACATCTCAATGCACACATCATATGATACATATACGCTACGTACATTATTATTGTATAACACACACACACACACCCCGAATCAAAGGACCCATTCTCTCCCTGCGTCCTTAGGACACGAATTTCGTGTCGCGGGCGTGTAAGGAATTTCACGGACAAACGAGCCCGGAGGAAGTGGACTCGATTGAACGTCCGCCGCGGGGGTGTGTGTGTGTGTGTGTGTTATTGTAACGATACGCAGTAATATAGTAGTAGTCGTTTTGTGTGCGTGCGCGCAGGTGACACGAAAAATTGTTTAAAGATCGTGACAGCCTCATTCTCTTCCGAAGTCACTATATTATTATAATAAACGCCGCAGAAATTTTTATTATTTCCTCGTACGTGTAAGTCTCCCTATATTTTATTGTACAGAGTGTGCGGGAGTTTTTTTTTTTTTTTTCTTCGAAAACTCAACACGACGCGTTGTCCATCGGATTTCACCTCCCCCGCACTTGCACCAAAAGTTTTAAAAAAAAAACCGTTTAAAACGGTTCGAGTCGTTTTAAGCTCACCGATAAAACAATTCCGTACTGTACGTCGTCAGAAAACAAAAAAAAAAAAAAAAAAAACAAAATAAATGTGAAATCCGCCGCGTGTTCCGACGACGAAGAACACGTTATCTCCTAGTTTACGGTCTCTGTCGTTACAGAGATATTGAAATGAACGAAAAATCAAAAAAACAAATTTTGCGGAAACGATAAGCGTACAAAATAATTAAATATTTTTTTTTTTTTTGTACGCGAACTACGTAAACTAATATCAAATATACTTATTGAGCTGATAACGATTTACAATCATTTTCGTAACGATAAAACATATTATATAATACAGTGCAACCGGTTCGGACTGTTGAAACGATTGACGTATTGTCTCGACTGATCGAATTCGAGTGCTCGCATTCAGATACAAAAAAACTCCCCCCGCATCTTTATTCGTGATTAAAGAGCGAAAACCGTTTTGATTATTCAATTCGCGCCCGTTCTATTTTTCATTTGTAAACAATAAAGCTGCTTTAAGTATAGTTTTGTTATTTTCATGTTTTTTTGCAGTATCCGCCGAAGAATACTTACTTTTTTTCCCCCATCCACTACGAACAAAAATTTCGACGTGCAAACGTTTTGAGTTTTTATTTTTCTATATATATAATATTTTGTTAAATTATTGTGGGTTAACACCCAACGTAATATGTTTCAATAAAATCGCGATGTTCTCATCGTTACAACACAGTTATATCGATGTATATTCGATGTACGTTTCAAAATAAAAACAGCGTAAAATTCGTACAGACAGTATTTATAAGAAATGAACAATAACTGACTGCAAAAAAAAAAAAAAAAAACTTTTTTTTTTTTTTATAAGTATTCCAACAAATATTCCGAATGAGTTTTTATCCTCGTTTATTCCGAATAGAACAAAAACGTTTTGAACTTTCTCTTTTCGGTTCCGGAGTTGGCCCGAAACTCTTGGCGCATTTCATTACTCTGCGCGCGTTTACTGAAAACCGGCACGCGGATCGTGCAACGACCACTCCGTATACACTCGATCTCGTATGTTCACCGTGCCGCCGACCTGTCTGCCGCTGCAGCAGTGACCCGAAACGCGCGTTTCTCCGTTTTCATCACCGTCTTCTACACGAGAATTTTAGCCGTCACCGATTTCTCGTATTATAATATCCATCGGTTCCTCGCGGCGGTATTCTTCCTCTAGGCCTCCAGTGGTCCACAACATTTCTTTTTACGGCTGGCCGAATCCGAGACGCGTTTCGACGTCGCGGACGAAAATCGTTTGAACGGGAATTTGCCGGAGGAGATCGAAGAAAGACGGACGACTAATCATATTTTATTACCGTTGGCCGAGAAAAAAAATGCATTACGAGCGTACAAAATATGTCACTCGACGAGAAATTCGGAATCGCGACGAAATTTCTCAGCGAAACCCGGTGGTTGGTCCGATCGGCATCGGCAATAACTATCGTAAATGTCCGTGTCGCCTGAGTTCGTTCGCAAGACGCGTACGATTTTTCTACTCCGATCTCCTAATAAACAAGCTTCTTCGATTGCGCAAGATCGTTTGACACGAAGTTCGATAAATACTAAGATGATAGCGTTTCAATTTCTATGCGGCGAACGGATTTTCGAAAATCCTAATATCCCTTCGCTGCGTATTTTAAAACGCTCGCAGATTACACCGCATTTCAACAGCGAAAATCGGTTGGCAATTCATCTTTTTATCTTGCTTGATATTTTTTGATTCGAAATGAAAAAAAAATCAATCGGGCCGTTAGTTCTTCTGGTCTTCCTAAAAACGTAGCTAGTTAAAAAAAAACCCCCCGGTAATTTTTAAAACTCTACAGTCGAATCTCGCGGTTTTCTGCAAGTAAACGCGTAAACACGATTATTCTCACTTAATTTTTTTTGTATTTAATTAAAATTGATTTATACATTATCTAAGAGTGTGTCCATTCATATAATATAACGTTAAGTCGGACGTTCAGGAAACGAACAATCGGCGAAATCGTGAAAAAAAATAAAACACCTATTGGTGATTAGAGTTTGTTTTGTAAACGATACAAATTCAAAATTGTAAATGTATGAGAAAATGTAAAGTCCCCCCCGTGTACGGATAAACGTATGGTTATTAAAAATTACGTTTTCTACGTGTTCCGAGTGGAGAGAGAAATTTTGTTTTTTTTTTTACTCATCTCCTCTCTAATCACCAAAGAAATCCTAAATGCGCCATATTGTACAATAGAATATGCATATAAATCGCGCGCAAAAAAACAAAAATAATATCGAATAAATCGACACGAGAATTCCACGGGCGAGTTATCGTGCAAAGCGTTTCAAAAAACCGGTGTACGTTTCGCGATTACACCCTGTACAAAATTGTATACCCTGCGGACCCGCTCGCTCGCGTATTTTCAGGTGTCTTCGCCGCCGAGCTGTCTGCCGGTGACCCGCCCGAAACGCGTTTCTTTTTTTTATTGCCGTTACACGTATACGCGCAATAATATTACTATCGTTATTATTATTATTATTATTATTATTATCGTTATTATTATACAGTACCACCTGATGTACACTGCGCGTCGACGTGGCCAACCGTTCGGAATGCGCGCGTCGTTCAACATTATTATGCGGTCCGTCGCGTTATAATAACGTATTTTTAAGTGCCGGTTTAGAGAGAGAGAGAAGAAAAAAATGACCGCGACGAGACACGTTAACGAAGACTAACGCAGTAGATGTAAGCGCAGTGATATCTGTAGCAGTAAAAAAAAAAAAAAATTAATAATAACAATTTCGATACACGGTGTTCGCGTATAGGGAACGTTTATTATACACATTCTTGCGTCATTCCACATGATTTTTCTACAAACCCGAGTACGTTACAGCACTGTACAAACGCGTATTTCGGCATTACATTAGTCAAAAGACATCGATCACGACAATTATTATTATTATTTTCTTTTAAATTTCGAGCGGTTGGTAAAAATTGACGTTTTTTTTTTTGCTTCTCATAGAGCCTATTTCAAACTAAATAACGTATAATCATTAAACGATTTTCCCTCGATTTTTAATCACCTATTTACGGTACATCGTGATTAAAACATTTGCGACTCTAAATTAAAAAGAAAAAAAATCGTTTTTAAATTTTCAATAAGCATACGTTCAATATTTAAAATCGATAATCAGTTTAGTTTTTGTACGTTCTACTGTTCCGAGATACGATTTTATTATTTTAAAAATTATCGTTTTGACGCCGTTGACGTGGATATTTTAGAATTAAAAATAATAGCCTCGTTATTATACGCCCGTATAAAAATATCAACGAAACTAGACGATATAATAAGTGTCACAAATCAATTTTTTTTTTTTTTTTTTAATTAATTCTTTTTTATCGCTCCGGATTTTCTTTTCATTTCTAAACGTACATATTTTATAGTATCAATCGAATAATATCGTTCGAAACGAAATAATAATAATAATAATAATTTAGCGTCAGGGTTAGGTTAGGTTAGATTTAAACATCCTCGGGAAAGTTATTCGAAATATTAAGAATAAATAATGATTTTTACACGGCTTAAAATAGTCGATTTGCATAGGAAAAAAATTATTATAATTAACAAAAGGATTTTAAAAGCGATTTTAGCCGTTCTCGCATGCACTTTATCCGCGATTAATTATTATTTAACTAACGTCGTTAGTTTATGTTCGCGCACCGTTTGTCTATGCACAGTGTTGTCGCTATTATATTGTAAAAATCGTCGTATTGTTAGGTAGTATTATATTGCAATTTACGTTCGACAAGTGATTACTCCGATATTGTCTATTAAATAATACTAATTTATTTCGAGATTTTTTTGAAAAAAGAAATCTATGTCCCGCGTTGTTTTTTTGGGCATTGGGCCCTACATCGTATAACGTCTTGTATATTAAATATTCATCCGGCCAAAAGAACGCGCCGAAAACGATAATAATTTCCATAATATTACGACGCAACGCGTCTTCTGACGGTTGTTTTTTACGGACAATTGAATTTTATTTATATATATATATATATATATATATATATATATATTTTCTTAAAATTCGAGCTTAAACGCTACAATATTTATTATTATCCGTCCAATAAATCGTTATTGTAACTGCGTTTTAATCCATTCAGTGTATTGCAGTTGTATTTGTGTTTATAAATCGCAGAAAATCATATAAATCAGAAAATATCGTACTTTCATTGATTTTGGAAAGATGTTGTAGAAGCAGAAAAACGAAAAGTTCCACAAACGTTTGGCGGAAATAGATTTTTTTTTTTTTAATATTATAGAAAATATATTTTATTCAGTTTTAGTATATTATTTTGCTGTTAATAACTATTATAAATAATAGATGAAAATTTAGCGTTTGTGTAACTATTATACAAGTATATTTTCTATAGGTTTTTAAATCCCTCTTTTTAAAATTTCGTACAATATTGGTACTAGGAGAACAACGTATTCAATTAGTATCAATTGTTTTTTTCGCACCATTTTGCCACGGTGTACGACGACGGAATGATGAAATCCTGAAATCAGACGATAGTCTGGTGTCCATTTATGAAGTCCACTTGGATAACGATGTTCTGACCAATTCCAAAACACGAAAACCGTGTGAGACGTTAACGTGTAAATTAAAAAATATATTTTATATTATTCAATAATCTGGTTTCCAAAGTCAATTGTCTTCTTTAATATTCTCAAATGTTCTTTCTCTCGCACAATCATCGCTTTTTCTTAACTAATTTCCATTAAATCCTCCGGTTCCCCTATCTGGTGATTTGGATTTTACTCATCTTACCTTTTCTCCAATTCAGGAGATTTGTTGTGTGATCCTTGAAATTTTAGGTTTCGTCCTTTTGAATATCCAACGAATTTCACTTCACACAACCCCTGAAAGCACTTTATATCGCGCATTCGTGCTTTCCATTCTCGAATACAACTGAATTATTTTGGATCCGCACACACTGCTCGTGTTAGTACTACGCCCGAACGATTATTCCCCTGTTCTTCGTGATCTGAACCTTTCAAGTCATGGACAGGCGACCGCAGACACTCATCCAATCTATCCTTCCTGTCCTTTCTGCTAAAATTTACTCTCCTGCAATCCTATCCCTCTCAAATTTTAAAGTCCCGTCCTACTCGTTTTTCTGTAGCTTTTTGTACCTCTCACTCGCCTTCTGATTTTTTATTCAAAATCTTCCTATATTCCTTTCCTTATAAACGTCGTAAATAGCGATCACTCCTTTTTCGTTTAAGCCAAGTCGCGTGACATTTTTTTTTTTTGCCCGGTATATTGCCGTTCGAAGCAACCGAATAACTGGTATGTCTAATACTGCAGTGGCTTACAAATTGTACTTTTCAAAACGCCACATTTTAACGTTAGTTCTATCTAAAATATATATTTATAAAAACTACATACATATTATTAAACCAATGTACTAATTGAAAAAGTATTGATTTCATCTTAATCGTTATTCCGCACAAAAATTATTTAAACAATCGGTAATTTATGTAATGTCTCGCATTTCTCCGGACAGACCGTCTCTAAATGATGTTTCTCTTATTATATAAACGCTTTTAAATCGCGTTGTGCCGTATCGTTTCTATGCACAGACGGTTTTCACCGCGAACGTAAAACTACGACATAACAATAAACGCGAGGAATAAGAATGAAAATTCCTGTTTTCACACACACACGCGGGATTTTATGCGAAATTATCAACGAGGCGCCCCAATTCCACAATCAATACAGTACGTCGTCTAGAATATTTTATAACGAAAATTCGTCGTTAAATAATGTAATGTAAAAGATTTAAAGGGTCTTGTCTCGTAAAAATATAAAATATATATATAAAAAAAAAAATTAATATAACTGGTCAAATTTATTTCCAAAAAATTACGGTACATAAAAGCAAATAATAATAGTCGTCTAAAAGCACATTTTCTTCACACACCGTATAAATGTATTGGCGTTACGACAGTACTGTGAACGCGACGACGATATAGTTAGAAATCGTTTCGCGAGCAATTTTATTGACTCGTCGTCGTTCCGACGTGAAAACTTTTCCGACTCGTGAAAATCGTATACAACGTGGGCGTTACAACAAATTAATAATTCGTCGTCCCCACATTATGGTCGGCAAAATTGTCGGTTTTTGCGGGGAAATAATTTCACGCGATTTCTCGCGCCATACATGTATTAATAATTTGCCGTCGATAGGTGTGTTTTATTCACCTCCACCCTATAAATTATATGCGTCATGGTTCGATGTATGAAAGGTAGGGGGGAAATATAATCTGCCGCCGCTTAATTTACACTACAGTCTTAAAAATTCTTTAAATATAATTTAACGGCAGAAAAAATAGAGAAAAAATTATAGGGAGAGGGGGAGAACTGTTTTTTTTTTTTATTACAACTTATTAGTGTTTTTTTTTTTTAAGGGAGAACAGAGACGGAGTAAACTTAAAAAAAAAAACATTCTATCATACCTTATTTATGATTTGTTTGTTTGTTTGTTTTTTTTTTGTAAATGAATTTTTCAATTTTTAACGAACTCACAGACAAGTTCCGCTTTTAATTTTTCCAAACGAAAATGCCAATTTTCAACGACATTCAAAAGTATTTTCCTCGTCGCATATTTACGTACGACAAAACAAAAAAAAAAAAAAACTTTTGGTATAATAAAAGTTTATATTCCGTACTATTATTATATAATAAAAAAATCCTAAAAAAATTTCCGTCATCGGTGCGCGCCGCCCGGGACAAATGCACACTCTGTCCCTCGCCCTCCTCCGCCATTCTTCTCGTATGGATTCACTCGCTCACACGTATATAGAAAATAATATATTGTCGAGCAAGGGATGGGTGGGTAAATCACTAAATCGAACCCCGCGGGAAAACTTTATCACGTCACAAATGCATTCCCGGCCACTTATCCGTACGTCCAATCTTATATTGCGTAAAAACAAAAAAAAAAAAAACAGAAAAAAAAATACTCCTCGTTTCTTTATTTATTTATTTTTTCGTCTTTTCCGTCGTCGTTCCGTTTCTCTTACGCGCCGCGACACAGACTCACCACCACCACTCACTGTCTCGGGCCGCCGAGCCTCAGCGTCGTCTCGTCCCCGGGAGAACACGGGACGATTGCGCGACGAGCAGGTCTTAGTGAGGAGCGGGGAAAACTTTTCGCCGGCGGCGGAGGCACATAATCCGATATCAGTATCGTATTACGGGCCGCGGTTGATATGTATATGAACTTAGTGCCAAGATGGCGTCGGCTTGTTGTTGGGTCGTTATCGGGACGTCTGCGGAGAGATAAATGACTCCATTTTAAAAAGCGTCCTCCTCGGTTTTCACACCGCGTGAAAAACAACCTTATACCGCTCGGTATGCGTGCGTGCGTGCGTGCGTGTGTGTCGTGTTGCTCACACGGTTTTTTCCCCTCTCTCGCGCCGACGAAGCGCGCGCGAGAGAGAGAGAGAGAGATTTGCCGGAGGGAAAACGTTTCGCGCGCAGCAGTTTATCGCCGAGGGGGGTGACGGTGAACTTCACTACGCGGCCGAGATGTCGTCGTCGTCGTCGGAGGCTGTGGAATGAGCGAGGGGGGTTGGAGAAAAGAACAAACTCTCTCTCTCTCTCTCTCACTCCTTCTTCATCTCCGTCGTCAGCGACGGCGGCGTTCGTCACATACCGCGCGTTTGTAAAACAATAATATGCGCGCAGTTCTTCGGTCGACCGGCCTTAAGAAGCCCGGTCCTCAAAACGTCAATACGAAAACAATC
The DNA here is from genome assembly GCA_032441825.1 of Chaetogeoica ovagalla. Lineage (NCBI taxonomy): Eukaryota > Metazoa > Arthropoda > Insecta > Hemiptera > Aphididae > Chaetogeoica > Chaetogeoica ovagalla. The sequence continues at coordinate 1,142,994 of CM063726.1, forward strand.
GTGTGCAGAGCAGTGTATTTTTCTCGAGATACGGGCCGTGAAAGTATGGAACACTCTGTGCTTTTGCCTTTGCAATTAAAATAATTACGTCGTACGGATTCGGTCACAGTAAGTTTTCTCGTCGAAAATTACCCCGCCGCGACGCAAAACAATATTATTGTCTACTATTTGCACCGCGAGCGCCGTTATTCGCCGAGTTCAATATTCAACGGTCGCCGCCGGACGACATTAGATTTCTCTCACTTTCCTCCCGGTTTACTTTCGTTTACGTGTCGTGTTTTTGAGCCTACCACACGATCTCGTATATATATACACACACTTTTAAAACAGACTACACACAAAAAAAAAAAAGAAGAATAAAGTGTACGATAAATACGTACGTTTGTTTCGTGTCGTTAAACCTAGAAAACACTGCACACGTTGGTTAATATAATTAGGCGTCTATATCGGCGTTACGTCGACGAGATATGAAATATTTGGAAAATCACAAAAATGTTTAAACTTCGAGAGAATCGGTTGTTTTCACTCTTTGTTTCCTATTTCAAAAGCGTACAGCAATCGATACGTGTATGTGAAAACCCGATTTGAAACGGTTCTGAAAACGGATTTGAACTGTTCGCATAACTGTGTACATCGACTTATTTTTTCATTTTTCTACCTTAAAAAGTGTTCGAAAAATTCGCGTATTGGAATTTTTTCTTTTAGTTTCGAAGAGCTTTACGAAAAATAGAGAAACGTTATAAACGCGAGAAGGTCTATTTCACGACGAATTCGAAATTTCTTATCCCACTGCTACAGAGATCGGTAAAGACGTAATAAGTGGAAGACGTCTATTTTATACTATCGTTTCGTGTGTGTGTGTGTAAGATGAAGAGAGAAAATAACTGTTCTTTTTTTTTAACAAAATTTTAGCGTTGACGACATCGAACGCGGAAGATTTTCAAACTATTGCGTGTCACTATGTGAAATATTTACAGAGAGTTGACGGGATAAACTAAATAGTGGAGAGGGGGGGGTAAACTAAAATCGTTAGTTTCCCCGAAATTTGAGCTGTATAATTGCGCCTATGACAGTAAAAATAATTGTTCTAGGCCAAAATAACAAATATGAAAACTTTAGGAAAAATTCATAGTTTTAATAAAAGTTTATTAGATATTTAATAAATTCTACGGTGAATCACTTTTGTATAAAAAAAATTATAAACATAAAATGACAATATTATATAATTTTTGTTTTTTTCTAGAATATCAAAACGTGCGGTCACGCCGAATTCGTCATTGTAAAAAAATATTTTAAGCACGGCGCAAAAATCACTTTTTTTTCTTACCATACTTTACTTTCTAATTACTACTGTAAACACTAGTATAAATGTCATTTATTTCTGGTTCTATTATAAAATGTCGATATTTAAGTATTACGTTTATTTATATCGAGCATATAAATAATATCTGAGAAAATACCGAAATTACGAGTAAATAAATTAATCTTCTTATGACGCTCAATGCTCTGGACACATTGCACAGTAAGTATATTTAAACTGAAAACAACTACAACGAATTCTGTGTCGTATCGTGGATGAGAGGTATTAATTTTTATTCAGAAAGCGTATCGACGTTTTTATTATTATAACGACAAGCGTTAAAATGTTATAACATTGTCGTAATAATCAATAAAATTCCAATTTCGATTACAAATTTTTCAACCTAATTTTGAGCTTCTTTTCGTCTTTTTTTTTAGTTAAAAAAAAAAAATGTCGTTTTTCATTTGAATTCCTGTCAATTCAATTGCGCGGAAAGAGAGGAAATGATTTATTCGTCGGTTCCGGCAGAAACATTATTCGAATAATAAATGTAAACTATTGTAATATTTTTTTCTTACGCGTCGAACAAAACTAATACATCTTACGCAATAAAATTTTTTTATTTTTCATGTAGTAAAAAAAAGATTTGTTTCTCTCTCTCGTTTTTGTAACTTTGAAGAAATGTTGAGAATCTATTTTTCAATAAAATGCGGGTAAAATAATTTTTCATACATACTCGCCTATATATTTTATTATAAATTTTTTTTTACGTTAATCGTTTAGCGGAAATCTGATCACTGTAATATATGTATACAAATATACGCGTTGTAAACGTTCTACATCTTGTCTTTTTAATTTCAGTTATCGTTATTATATTGGAACTCCAGATATCGATGACTTTCGCATTTTTTTTTTTTGTTTTTGTTTTCAAAACGTCTTATAAATGATGTTTTCCTAGATAAAAACGCGAATCAATAACATACGCGTCTAAATAATTAATTTTTATTTTAAATTTTCTAACATTTTTCGGATTTACTTTTTATTTTTTAGGGTATTTTTTTTTTTTTTTGATATCTTAAAGCTATTTTCAAATAATCGATAGAAAAATCACGATTCCATTTTTTTTTCCTACTCGTATTTTAAAATTTCCGGATAAATTTTATACATAAAAAAAAAATTACGCCGTATAAGAAGTATCAAATTGAAATAAAATTATTACGAAAATTTCGTTTTTAATTTGTAACTCACAAAAATAAATTAATAGTTATTAAATTTTTAACGGCATTATTGTTTTGTTTTTTTTTTTTTTTTAGATTAAAAATTAAATTTTTTCGATAAAATTTTCGTAAGTCTTTTCTTTTTCGGGGGCCTATATATATATAGTTATTATTATTATTATCATTATTATCACGCGGTGTATAGACACGCAATGGTCCATTATTGTGAATACGTTTTAAACGAGAATCCCCGCAATATACTCGGGCTCGGTGACGACCGGTTTACCGGGACGTTTAACTACTGGACCGTACGTCCCTTCCCCTTCCACCCGGTGGTGCAGGGGTCACGCAGTTTTTACAATTACATATTATTATTATTATTATTATTATTGTGCATCGAATTTCGCTACGGAATTCCACATCATATCCGCCGCGTTCAAAGTCATATACCACCCGGTGGGTTTTTATAACTCTGCCGCGCGCGCGCGCGCGCGTGTATAGGTGTGTTGTATACGGTCGTTTTTATGAAAGGAACACCGTGCGATGATGATAATAACAATAATAATAACAGGCATATATGCGCGGGATGAATGGGAAAAAGACGGTGTACCACGCGTACAATGGAGGGATAGGTACGTCGGCGGCCATTCAACACTGCAGACTTACCGGCGGCACCGGATTGTCTGCCGTCGCCGCCGTTGCCGTTGCAGGTGAATCGAAATTGATCCGATTTTCTTTCCTCCGTCAAATCCGATTCCTCGTCCCCCCCCCCCCCATGTGTCGTGTATTTGCATTGTGTAGGCGAACGCGTGCGTGTGTATACGAGCCCGGTATAATAATAATAATAATAATAATTCGAAGAGAAATTCATGAATGAACGACGTGGCTTGCGCGCAGTATTATTATTATTATTTTTTGAAAACGTGCAATGCGCGTCTATGGTCCGGTCCACGCGAATTCCGCGCGTTCAGGGACGGATTTAGTGGCGTGGAAGCCGACAAAAGAGTAGTAATCGGGAGAGGGATGGTGGTTTAAACGAATTAAATAATTTTTTTTTTTCTTTCCAGAGTTTCGATAATATTTATCGAAAGAAAAACAAAACACGAGAAATTAATAATTCGAAGTTAACGAATCTCGTTGGATTTTTTCGACGAAAAAAATCATTGATCGCTGAAATTCGCCTCCCAATGTAAACAACTCTAAATGCCGTGTATAGGACGCGACGTCGTTGATTTTTTTTCTCTTTTAATATCATTTTTCGTCACGCTTTTTCCCGAACCCGTGAAAAAGTATCGAGAAAATCGAAAAACGTACCTTTTTTTTTTTTTCATAAAGTATTATCGACTAGATGCGTTTTACTACCGGGAACCGTGTGTTTCTAGTAGAATTTTCGGATAAAGGCGTACGAATTAAAAAAAAAATCACATCGTTATGAAACCAAATGCGTTCAACGTTCCGTTTCGAACGTATCGTACGTACACTTACCGTTTTCGTTCTAAAAAAAAAAAAAAAAAAACGTTTAATTTTTCGTATTGCACTGTCGCCACGAGTCGATCCGCGTGTCACGGATTATTCTTCTTGTATACACGACGCGGTCATTATGCGATAATAGACGTTTTAAATTGCGATTATGACGGATGTTAAACTGGAAGAAGCGAAAAAAGAAATAATTGTTTTTCGAGCATAATAATATATACGATATACGACACTGGTATACAATAAATGTTATACGACGACACGTCGCACGCGGTCGTAAAAAGAAGTGGTGACAGCATACGCGTATTATATTATATTGTATACGAATAAATAGGACGAAAAGAATTCTCTCAGATTGTTTCAATATAGTCTGTAACTTAAGTGTAAATACGATTTTTTTATTATTATTATTATTATTATTCCATAATCTCGCGGTATAATTTATACGATTTAGATTTTAAATCCACAAATGAATCGTAAAATATATTTATATATATTTTTTATAATGCGTGCGCAACATTTTATTTCGACATATATACATAATAAATGGTTTAATTATGAGGCGCGTACAAAAAGTGTATTCCAAAGATTTTATTATTATTACTATTACGCGGTGATTATAAATTTTTGACGGCTGTACGAAATTATCGTAGAATGTATTTGTTTGAAATCTCGTGTAATTGAAATTCATCAATTTTCAAACAATCTTCGATTTAAAATTAATCGAAAATGTCAATAGTTAATAATATGTAAAATGAATAATTTTGCCGAGTCGCTGACGCAGTCCCGTTGCCAAATGACAGTTTATTATTTTTAATTTATTAAACGGTCTTTCGCACTTGCTGACGTAAACTGGCCACGTCAAAAACAATATTTAAATCCTTCTTCACTTCTTGGACACTTGATAATAATAATGGTTGTTTTATTGAAAATTCGACCGACTGTTTTATGGAGTAGAATTTTGTTAGTTCATTTTACAACGTCCATTGAAACATAGCACAAACTAATAATTGTCGCGGGAACTCGTATGATAAATCGTTTATATATTCTATTTGAAGTTGTGTAGGGAAAGTTTTAGCGTATCGTTAACCGGGAGATTTATTAATACATTAGGACTGACAAAAAAAAAAAAAAACAAACAAACTACATAGAGTTTGTTCATGCCTTTGTATCTATTATGAAGTCGGTTACAGATCTTATCCGAAACTTTGTAATATACGTTAACTTTAAAATCATGTTCATCATTTTCAAATCTAAAATCTCTACCCAGTAAATCGAAATAATTTTTATCGATTTTTTCTTCTTGTTAGAGGATTCACTTTTAATGTTCCATTTATTGGCAATATATTGTTTGCTACATTTTTGGATTTTTTTTATTACTTAACAATGCGTTTGTAGCTCTAAGAAAATCGATGTTTTTTTCATCACTGTAATAACGAAACAAAAATAAGAAGTAAGTATAAAGGATTTTAAAATGAACTAAAAGTAAAAAACAAAAAAAATAGTGACGAGTCGCGGGTGTTGCACATGTCGCTTAAACGAAGTACTTAAAAATCTCAAGAGTTTCGTTATTAATACAAATTTGAAAGCAACGACAAACCACTGCATTCACAATAAATAAATTCGGTGAAACACTACTTGTTATTAACATAGGATAAATAATTTTTAATAATAAAAAAAAATATTCGCGTTTTTACCGTTTTTAAACGTAATTTGAAATTAGTTTTTTCGTGTCGCGTCGAGGAAAACCGCTGAGAAAATAATCGTTCTCTCAATTATCCGTTTGTTTATGAATTACGCGTAAGGATAAACTACTCTGAGAAAGCGTTTCAAATGAAACGTACACCGACTGTTGGACACTGCGATTTGTTACCGGAACGTGACGATGCACGACGAGAACACATCTAGTGGAAAATTTCTACGCAAGAGAAAGAAAACCGTTTCGCTCGGAACGTCAAAAAAATAAATAAATAAATAAATAAATACAACGCGATATTGAAATTTTCGTTGTAAATTCTAAACGTCCGAATGCCACACGCCGTACCCCACCTGTGTTTAGTGGTTTGGCCATCGGATTCATGTACATTGTAATATTACGCAGTGTACGAGAATATTTAATTCGTGTTTTCATTATTTTCGGTTCATTTCACCGTACCGAGAATATATTACGCAACAATAATAACGTACGCCGAGAATTTATTAATATATTTATAAACCCGTAACGATAACTACACACGTACGAGTATTTAGGGGAAAAAAAACAAAGTAAACGGGCGAAATTCCACCGTCGTCGTTTCTTATAATAAACATCAGCTCGTCGTAATGTAATATTACGACGAGAGTGCGATGATTTTCGTCTCAATGACCATCTAATGACTCGACTATATTATACATATTTACTCTTACCCCTCCTCCTCATCCTCCTACCGCACTTCGTACGTATTTTATCGACCGTTATGGTAATAATAATAATTCCCGCGCGGACTATATATATTATGTATATAATATATAATAAAATGTTTAAGCGGCGGACGAGAGAGTGTGGAATAAATACGAAATTAATGATGCTCCGCGGAGGTGCTACCGTCGTCGGTTATTCTCACCTGTATTGAAGACATTATATATATTTTTTCTTCTTCTTCTTCTTCATTCATAAGCCGGAAACCGAGATGAATGAAGCCTCCCAGCACGACTCCACGCACGGATTTCTCGCACGCACCCCCATTAAAATATAATATATATACGTTCGCGTACAATGTGTTATAATAACACAACCGTGAAACGCGTACGATGTGTGTTTGTAAAGTATGACAAAGATTGTTCCCGCGCCGCAGTCGAATGAATCGCTGCGGTGCGCGGTACATATTATTATTATTATTATTATTATTATTATTATTATTATACACGTATTATTATATTGCTCGTGCGCAGGAGGAATAGTATTTTTTTTCTCTCTTTTCTGACACCAAAAGGATATCGGCGAGCAGGACCTTTAATCCGGTTATTGAGTCCTGTGCACCGGTACAAACGCGTACACTTGACTTTCGCGCGGCGGCCGACCTTAACGATAATAATATCACGCACGATTCTTTCTCTCATTATTATTATTATTATTATTATTATTATTATTATTATTATTATTATTATTATTATTATTATTATTATTATTATTATTATTATTATTATTATTATTATTATTATTATTATTATTATTATTATTATTATTATTATTATTATTATTATTATTATTATTATTATTATTATTATTATTATTATTATTATTATTATTATTATTATTATTATTATTATTATTATTATTATTATTATTATTATTATTATTATTATTATTATTATTATTATTATTATTATTATTATTATTATTATTATTATTATTATTATTATTAAATAAAAAAAAAAATTCATAGATTTTATATTATTATTATTATATTTAATAATCGTATCGAATGCCAGAACAGTCTCCCCGTACGATAATAATTTTATTTTCGATGCGATATTCGTACGTTTACGTTCCCGGTAACAGACACGTGAAATATGTGTTCTCATACACATTACTATTATGGCACGGTGTTTGAGATAACAACGATTAATAATAATAATAATAATAATAATAAAAAATAGATAAATAATACAAATAAATTTTTAAAAAAAAAGGCAGGTAAATCGCATTCCCGTAACGAATCATAGACAACTAAAGACAGTGTACTACCTTCGGCTGCTGCATACTCTCTCCACTCTCACAACAGCTACGAGCTACATCAATTTCTTTATTCCTTTTTTCAACACACGATTAACGCCCATAACGACTCCTAATCGACGTTTGACTCGCCCAACCGATAACGTCATAACCCGACAATCCGTATTGTATTACGTGCAATAATATTTTATTTTCATTGAATACGATTTCTCCCCGGCCAATTGTTACGAGTACACACGCATTTATAAATTGCAAAACAACTGTTTTAGTTTGTGTCGCACGAGTAATTTTTCAACTAAATTCATTTCTTAAAACGTCGAGTAGAAAAATTGTTGTGCACAACTCGATATAGACGCGTAGTGAACGTTTAAAAATTATTACAATACAGTCATGTGTTATCTTTACGAAATTATATAATTATTCATTATTAATATTCAAATGACACGAAAAATTACTCCGATTAGTCGTAAGCCCCTTCCCCTCGTTTCGTCTTATTCCGCGTATAAATGTGAAAAATTAAATTATGTACAGATAATGATTGAGACGGTACTTACATTTTGTTGGTTAAGATTATTTTACCGAATGCGTTTAATTATATTGTGAAGAGATTTTTATTTTGTATGCCAAATCTGTTTGATTTAAAATGTATCTATCTCCATCACGTTCATAGAAAGGGGCTTTTGTTTGATTGCGCTCGGGGGCGGACAATTGTTATTAAGTCCGTCAAATTATACCGACGATTTGTACAGATATTTGCAATTCAAAATATCGTTTTACCTGCAGAACATTTTTAAGTTTTCGAAAGAGAATAAAAAGAAAAAAACTACATAAAACTGTTAAGAGATGAAATATATAATCTATACCGAGTTTTTAAAAAGAAAACAATAAAAAATATATATATATATCTAAGAAATAAAACTTATACCACAACGTTTTCAAATTCTTACATGGCTTTCACTATAAATGTACATTATATACAGTATTGCTATATACATAATAGTACATTCGAGTTTGGTCAATCCTCGTAAAACGAACAATTTTATATTTAATTTTATGTAGTTCAATCTCAAATGGTCTACAATTTGAAATTGGACTATAAACTATTATTATATTGAACATAAAACCGCACATACTTATAGCCACTCTCCAGTATTGTTGAAAATATTACAAAGTGGCGTGCATTTCCGATAGAGAAATATGAAAAATGTTTTCTTTTCTTCTTTTTTTTAATGTAATACGTAGTTTCTTTTCGACGTTAACAGTAATTCTTCCGCGACTGGAAGAATTTTGTTTTTTTTCCTTATAATTAAATTGTTTTCATCTTATTCCATTTGAACTTATCAAATCGATTATTTTCCGTTCGGTTTTCTCGTTGTCATAAAATTTCTCATTCCAATTGTCTTACACGCAATTTCGCTTTCCGGATGGCGTCGTGGATTAAAACGAGTGAAGCGATATAAATGAAAGTTTATATAAATACGTAAAGCGCGTTTTACCACCAACAAGCGCATCTTCATCGAATCGGGCCGATATAAAGAGGGCGATCCTTGAAAAACTCGAACAGGAAGGGTGTAGTCGTGTCTCGAGCGCCAAACCATAATCCATAGACCACCCATTTATCAATATCATATTTTTGGCAACAAAACAGTTTTCAGACAGGCTCCTCGAACGTATATGGCAATGATTCAATTATTTTGTTTTCCCCCGCAGATTGTGTTCCTACAATAGGCATTGACGTTCATTTAGCCATCGAGTTTATGGAAGCTTTTTAGCGTTTGTCCATTTTGAACTCGTAAAACTACCCTTATCGGCGGAGACTCGCGAATTCGTGGACGTATTTATATTATACTATAAACCACAAAACACGTACGCATACATTTTGTTTTGAATTTTTTCACATTTGGAATTCCGTCTAATCTCGACTCCGAACGTGAGTTTGGACTTGTAATGTCGTCCATTGGTTTTCTTCGTTTGGCATATCGCGTACCATGACTTTCGTGATTGTCGTCAACGAGATTTATTTACTGTGCGATGGTAATATTACATACGATGTATCGATGCCTCTCAAGTCACTCTTAACGTAACAAGTACCCGAGATTTTAAGCCCGTTTAGTAGACAGACAACTGTGGTTTATCGGTAGAAATATCACTCGTCGTTTGATTAAAAAAAAAAAAATCAAAATAAATAGAGAAAAGTATAATGAATCACGCGTAGCTATTTATTCGTCGGATATAATAATAATAATAATAATAATAATAATAATAATAATAATAATAAATACGTGTATTAAATTCAGCGCGGATACCGTAGTCCGCGCGCAAATGGATAAATTATTATTATAATGAAATTTTGAATGCTTTGTCCCTCAATTCCTATAATGTGCTACACGAAATATAGAGATATAGCCTTGCGCTATGACAAATTATAATAAAGTTTATATAATATGTATATATATATTTTTTTATATTCCATTCGTTATGATTACTATTCGAGAAATCCCTTTGGAAAAAAAAAGCTCGAATACAATTCCAATGATCCGTAATTTCAATTTTTCATTATTTCGTCGTTTTTATTCGCAAAAAAAAAAAAAATAATAATAAATAAAATAAATAAATAAATAAAAAAATAATAATATTGTTTTACAATTCAATTAATGTAATTCGAAGCCACTTTTTTCATCCCCCGCCATCACTAATCCCTTGCCGTCGTTAGCTTCTATGAATATAAATTAAAACTACAAATTGAATCGTGATTGAACCCTCGATCGACTGGTAAAAAAAAAAAAAAAAAAAACGATACCAATACCAATATATATATATATATATATATATATATATATATATATATATATATATATATATATATATATAACCAATGTGTATATATAAATTATTTATATTTTCCCCGTAAAACTGCACGTATTTTTGGAACGATACCAGATTATACGAAGAGATTTCGGGACCATTAAAGTGTAGTGGAAAGCTGTGCATGTGTGTGTGTGCGCGCGCGCGCGCGCGCTCGAGCTCAGGTTTATGAATTATTAAAACCGAAATATCCCACTCCGCCGACGCCGGTAACTCATTTAGAGATGCTAACAGATTTTTGAAATTATATATGAGTAATTTTGTTTACAAATGGTCTCTGCCCGGAATCCATTACCCGGAGGATCAACGGCTGTAATTGGAATGACCCGTAGATTAGGATGAAGGAGGATCGCTCTTGCAGCCAGCTAGACGTTCATTAATTGTGCTCGGAAAATGCGAAATTAAAATTAATTCCAGGTCAGGTCAGGACGGATTCGAAAACTGCAAGTTGTACTTACTGTGCTCGGCGCGCTAAAACGCTAAAACGCGCGGATTACTTTTAATTCCCACGGAAGTTTTATATTTTTTTTTAGTTTTTTTTTCCTTTTTTCCTTTTTTTTTCTTTTTTTTTTTTGTTCTACCAAACCGACTTTTTCTGTTTATAAGATCGCGCGAACCATCATCGGAGTCGTTCACTTTGCCGAGGGGCTAAATTATGCAGTGTTGTTAAATTATAACATTAAACGGTATTTTTATTAGAAATTATTATTATTAACAATGGACGCGTATTATTACACCTTATGAAAGTAAAAAGGAAGGTTTATAATTATATATATATATATTTAATAATTTTAGTTTTCACTTTTTTAGTATATTTCTAATAAGTATATTAATTATAAGTAAAAAATTAAAAGTTTTTTTAATCAGTAATCGGACACGCGTTTAAGTTTTAGATTCTTCGTGATTACAACACGCACTATTTCTATATGACGATTTTTTTTTAAATTTCAAATTTTTACGTACACCGATCTGACCGGCCGGACAACCGAAGCGAATAGTTAATAAACAAAGAGAAAAATAACACAATTTTAAAACCACACGTGTTATACTGAGTGTACCTAATCTGTGTGTGAACAGTCACGGATTTCTAAATACACATAACATTATTTATTTGTTAAGTTTTCTCTTTCTCGATACTTACGATTGTATCGAGGTACTTTACGAGTTAACAGGTTCATTAAGGTTTGAGTTTTATCTAGTTATCACGGACAATGTGTGTGATATAGTTCCGGGAGACTCTGGGCGGAACGTCGTTGTATATACGCCACAATAATAATAACGAAGAAATGTCGTAGATACATTTCATATTATCGCATAAAAAAATAGGCTAAAACGCGTATACTCGAATAAAATTTACTTTTTTTTTTTTTTAAACTTATGTTTCACTAAAATTTCTGTTTAGAAAATTAACGAAAAAAAAATTTTCTTCCGTTCCCTCCCATTCGACAAGCACGATTACAATATAACACGTGTATTAGCGGGTAACCGTCAAAAGCCGTAATACCGTTTTCGCACAAGGCTCTTTAAAGGAATTCTGAACGAAGAGTAATCCGGCCTGAGCAGGTCGAACTGGAGCAGTGTAAATTACGGTGAAATTCGTGTTGTAAAAAGTCGATAAAAAACCTAGGACGGGGGGAACTGTTTTTCAATCGAGTACAGACGGTAAGAAGCCGTCTTAGGTTTAAGACCGTTTCATAATAATAATAATATATCCGTCTCGTTTCGGTCTTTCGACGATTAAACCCGCGTGTGTAACGTGTAAATAAAACACACGATTATTATTTTCGTTCGTATGTATTTTTGTTGGTATGGTGGAACGCGTTTTTCTCCTCCGGTACACCGCGAGCGTGTTTTCAACGGTAAAAATCGCTACGTCGTCGTTTGAAAACCCGCTAACAGGCGAGACGGCGGCACTCTATTAAAAGTTCACCGGGATCGTTTGAAATATATGCAAAACGCTAAACTCCTACGGCGGCACACCACTTTAAAAATGTTTACGGTGGCCCGACGTGAACGGCTGTATACACGGTCGTTTCGCTTCCTCAATGTTGTCGTACCGCGGGGTACGGGAGAATGAAGACGAGAGAAAGAGAGTGATAGAACATACGTGCCGTTAGTTTTTACAACGTAAATTTCCCCCCCGCTCCCTACGGTTGTTATTTTCTTCGCCGATTTTTCCTCTGACCAATATCAGCGGCTGTTTAAAATAAATAAATAAATAATAATAATAATAATAATAATAACCCGTTGTAAATATAATTCCGGGACCATAACGGAGCTGCGGATACGCGGAGAACCGGCGGCCGGGCTCGTCCCCGCATGAATGGCACATTGAAGACACCTGGAACGCGCTTATTATTATTGTACACGCGCATAATGCCATTGTGGCGTGCACGTATTATACACACAACTCTTCTACAACGACTCCGGGAAACAGCCATTGGCGGCTGTGTGTGGGTATATATAATATATATAATATTGTTATACACTGTATATTATTAGACCGTCTTGTGTGTACGGTATTATAAATTATTATTATTATTATTATTATTATTATTATACATTGTACACGGTCACGGGGGGAACGCGATATTCGCAACGTAAGAAAAACAAAATCCTCGAGGAAAACGATTAAATAAATATTTCCGCCCGACTATATATTATTAATATTTCGCGCGCGTAAGAACGCGGACAGAATGACAACAAAGTAGTTATTACTTATTAGATTTTAAAAAATTATTATTATTAATATTGTAAAACGCTAGTGGTTCTCGTCTCCCAAACGGTCTCTCGCCGCCACCATCAGACGTCTGTTCCGCCGGAACAATATAGAAAATAGAAACGGACGAGCAAATTCCTCGAGAAAATTTACTTCTGGCGATAGCGTCAAAACACAGGTGCGTCAAGTAACCCGGCCGTAGGTTGAGTAAACCGCTGTAGAGTTTCGAGTGTAATCGCGTGCGGGTACGATATGAATGACGAAAAACTTTCGAATCGTTTTTGATTAAAAGGGCAAATGTTTCAACAGCTGAAGTTTCGGGAAATGATAAAAACTGCTTAACTTCAAAAATACGGTAACATTGTAAATAATTCATTTATTTGCATAATAATGTACACGGTACTTTGTGTTTATACCAAATTAATTATAATACACAATATGATGGACCTATACACATAGAACAGAAAACTAAAATAAAACGATTTTAACAAAAAATGTAACATATGCCCTTTTAAGAAAAAGCGATTCGTTCGTGTTCCACAACTACTGAACGATAAAGTGTTCTTAAAGAAGAATTCGTTCGATATGAGATCTAAAATATATAGGAGGTGGGCAATAATGTGCCGAGATTGTTTTAGAGTGATCTAACTCTCGTCGGAGAGGACTCGTTTATAGAAGGTGACGGGACAGTGAGTTCGAGTAAATGACATTATTATTATTATTATTATTATTATAATGTTTCAGCGATAGAACCCCGTCTCATATTTGACCAGGTGGCTGAGTTATTAAGCTCGTTTTGTCTTGTTTTTTTTTTTTTTTTTTTGGTGGGAGGAGCAGCTACAGAATCAATTTGAAAAAATTAAAAACTGGCAAAGAATTATTTTATACTACGCAAATAAAAGAGGGGAGACGTTGTGATTTTCGCGTCACTGCTGAACTAAAATTATTTTACCCGTCGTCTTCTCGTAGATAAATACGATTTGAAACAAATGGGTACAGTTTGACCAAATTCGGATTTATGGAGAACGTCGATGTGATTTGTATGATTTATCCGGTCATAATTCTTAGAGATATTTGTAAAAACAACATTTACTTATAAAGGATTTTCTATCACGTTAATAATATAATTGGTAAATACATTGATATTAACAATAAAAGTTTAGAAAGAAAACCAAATATTACCAATAAAAACAGAGTTGACGGCAGGTTGAATATTATACGGCAAATAAAGTATTTGAATAGCTTTAATAAATGACTTAAAATTGAGGTGTGCGTATAATTACGAATTTTACCTTTTACTTCCGTTGACTTAAATGAAAAAAAAAAACTATCCTCTAAATTTTAAAATTATCATATGTACAGCGGCCTCGTATCAGCTTTATAAGCGTATTATGCGTGTGCACGCATATGTATGGTACACATTTTACGTGTACATTGTACTCGGAAATGACGACGAGTTCGTTCGTTTTCAACACGTTTTCGCGAATAAAAAGCTAAACAAAAGTTTTCATCTGCAGATTAACTTTGCGGTCCTTCTTAGCGTCTCCAGAAGATTTTCGTCTTTTACACACACACACACACACATATATATACGAACTACGACTCGACCGAAATACGATACGGCGTATAATATAATAAGTAAACTGCCCGAAGTGTATACAGTATAGTAAGACGAAAAGTTTATAAAACGCGTGGAAACGGTAAAATAACCGTGTGGTAATGATAATGAAAACGATAGTTTTAGCAACGAAAATCCCGCGGACGAATTTCGAACGAAATAAACCGTTTGGTGCTGTAGGACACTTCATCTACTTCTCCTTCGGCCAACATTAAAGACCACATTATGGTCCATCAACGGCATTTCTCTGTTTCTCCCTATTACAATCGATATTCCTTTTACTTTCTCCATACTCAACACGTGATCATTCGGAGATCTCCTTCCATTCCGTCAGATCAACCCGTCCGCTGCGCAGTTTTCAATTCGGTCTCCGTCTCGTCGTCGTAATATTTTCTCGCGAAAATTCGTTCTCAGCAACCATTATGAGTGCGTACGACGCGAAAAGTAAATAAAGAAAAACTTTACGTACCACACTGCGGCGCGGTCGAGTGAATTATTGTCAAACAAAATTGTCGATAATATTGTTTTTGTTTTTCCTTTTAATAAATAAACAGTTTCGATTTTTTTTTTTTTTACATATATACAAATAAATATTCGTACTGCGAAGAGATTTAAGGGAAGGGAAAATACGCGTTTTCTTTCACCTCCCCTCGGCTTCGAAGACCCGCGGTAAACGGTCGTATAAAAATAAGTGAATCTATAAAAAAAATAAACCGTCGTTTTTTCGTGCGAGCCGATTTTTCTTCTTTTTCTTCTATTTCTCGTTTCTTAAACGTACGTACACGTCGATACGACGTGACATTATATTATGTGTACATGGCACCGTACCGACCGACCGAAGGGATACCGAAAACGGCGAATAAAAATGTTGTACGACGGTGTATTACAAGGGTATAAATGGGAAAGAGAGCGCGCGCGCGCGCGTGTGTCCGAGCGTCGATGGTCGGCGGCCGGCCGGCGTCGTAGTAAGAAGGTGCGTGGGGAGGGTGCAGTAGGGGCGGCGCGCGGTAGCCCGTAAGTCCTTTTGAATTCCGAAATTGATTCGATAAGAATCTGTGCGGACCGTTACCATGGCTACTGTCGACTTATGAAATGGACAGTTTTTCGACCGAATGTACCTTTACGTCCCCTTTCGCCTCCTCGTGCGCGCGCGCGCGCGTGCCCAATCGCCGCGCCCTCTCCCCTAATTCAATTGAGAAATCTGTTTCCACGCCGCGAACATAACAACACACACACACAACACGCGCTTGTGTATCCGACAAAGACACGAAAATCCTATGCGTGTGTGCGCGTATAAAAACGAAAGTCGATATCGTCGTCTTGGACAAACCGCGCATATAATGGACAAATGAAATATGTGGACTAAAAAAGATTCGGCGGCGTTTGGCTCGGAAAACGGATGCGGGGGTGGGGGGGGGCGGAATTATTTTATTTTTTAATTCTACGATATTATACACATTATATAATATATTCTTTATGTAAAATATAAAGAATATAATTTATATAAATTATATAATTCGTACACAGTGGTCGAAGTACAGAGGATATGACGAAGATTTGTTAGGTCCATCGACTGTTTTTTTTTTTTTTTTACTCTTCATATTCCTTCGCCTCTTCGCTTATTTTCTTTGAAATTATTCGACTCTTTTGGATTTAAAAAAAAAAAAAAAAAATTATTTTTATAATTTGTAGTTGTCATGGCGCTTAATTTTTTATTATTTTTTTTTTCAGAAAATTATCCGTGAATCGTTTTTTTTTTTTATTATTTAATTGTAAGAACTATTCCGTTTTATAAAAATGTTAACATTCAGTAAATCTAAACGTCACTTAATCACAATCGTAAAAAAAAATAAAGTTCATCGTCAAGTTTAATACGTTCGGTGTTCATAGCCTTTTGTTAAAAAAGATATATATATTTTTCTTTTTTTTTTTTTGCTCGTAAGGACCGTTTACAGCTTTGCCCCTTTTCAAAACTCGTAGAAGTTTCCATTTATCCACTTCGACCACTGTACGTGTACACACACGATATTTGGCTGTGTTTATGTAAAATAACAATAATGAATAAACAGTGTTGGTAATTCGTCTATAGAGCAATTGTATCTCCAACCGGTGGTCCGTGGACTTGTTTCAGGTGATCCTGGCGGTGTCAAAGTATTTTTATTTATTTTTTTTTTTTAATTTACGTTTAATTTTTTTTTAATTCATAAATTTTTTCACTTAAAATTAGAAATATAAACAATGTTACGTTGTTGTAACTAATAAATATAGAGAGTTGAATTGTATTCCGTTATGTTATGCGGCTTGTTTTAGGCATCGTTCCGTGAACGCTACAATTGTTTAAAGAATTACGAATTATCGGTCAAGTCGAATAAATACTTATTCGTTTAAATTTGTTATTAATTATATGCTGCAATTGTCAATGAATATAAGTTTTATAATATTTTTTTCTCGTTGTTTACTGTAGTTTTGCTCATTTAATTATTATCTATTTCCTATTGTGGTCCGCGGTTTTGAGTTGAGTTGGGAACCACTGGTCCATATAGATAAATAATTGCTAATCATCTAGACATATAATGCCGATTGGTCTAGATATTTATCTCAGATGAAAACTTTCCTTATCTAGATAATTATTTTTTTATCGTTGCTTAATAATAAGATTAAAAGCCTCTTTTTTTTTAAATTTTATTTTATATCGGCAATCGTTTCTTTAGTAATTCTCGGCACGTTGCGTTAACGATTTTATGTCGGAACGTATTTATCAGGGTTTTGATATTTTCCCTTTTAAATTATCTGCGCAGTAAAAAAAAAAAAAAAAAATACTGAACCAAACAATCCGACCGCGAATGCGATACGATTAGATCTCAAGTACTTTTAAATTTTGAAATAAAAAAAATTTTTAAGTATAAAATAAAATATTCAAAAATTTGGAAAAAATATATAAATTTTCATAAAATCGTCTTCACTTCATCTAGATACTTTCAAATTTTTCATTTCTTTTTTATCTCTACTCAGATAAATCCACACATACTATCATTGTCTTTAGATGACTTTTGCGTTATCTAATCCCAAAACTGATGATGATAATAATAATAATAATAATAATAATAAAAATTTAAATACGTAATTTAATTTATACGGAATTAATTCTATATAAATTCGTCATTGACTCGAATTTATAATTTATAATTTACCTTTTCTAGTAACAAGTTATCAAACGTATTCGTGTACGTTATTTTACTGAAAACGCTGTACGAATTATATACAATCGTACAAAATGAAAATGAATTGGTTTTTTTTCTCTCCGTCTTATTGGCTCCTATTTTTATTACGATTTTATATACTATCTTTATTATCACATATTAAGAGAACAATTCCACTTCTCCGTTTTATACATACACACACTGTCTTCTATAAAACCAACGCTGCCAATACCTATGTAGCACAGTTGAGTAATACAATTTTTATTCGAAATTGACGATAACTTACAGACTCTACGTCTGTGTATCTCGAGTCTAAATGAAATTAATTATTGATTTTTAGCGCATAAAAGCGTACAATAGTCGTTTATATAGATTTTGTGTGGTTTGTGCGAAAACACGTTACACGCTGCCGCGTACGTGTTATTATTATAAGCTAGTCTCGTAATAAATTCGCCTTCTGAAATATAATATGAAATTTCAGCGACAACGAAATATAAATCAGTTATCATTGAACACTTCGCGACATATTGAACAAATAAAAGTCTTTTTTTTTTCGTAATTTTAAACGTTTTTAATTTTAAAATTTATATGTGTAAAATTAAAAGATCTAAATAAAATTTTATATAATATTTTGGGAATTAAACGTTTTCGGAAAGATATATTATTTTGGGAAAACATCTGACGAAAATATAACATTGATTTTATATTTTTTTCTAGTGCAAAATTGCTCGTGGACGTTGATTTTTAAAAATTAATTTTATTTACAGTTGATTATATAGTGTTTTTTGTGTGAAATTTCACAAAAGTATATATTGTGTATACATTAAATATATTTTTTTTAATGGTTTTAAGCGAAAATTACATAAATTCCTTTGCTTCGAATATTTAAATAAGTATTGGATTATTATTTTTAATTTTAAATTGAATTCTTCGTAAACGAATTCGTTAAAAATTAGATGCATTTTGTAAACCGCATTACTATAACAGGTCGTTAAACGGCGTCTGACCTAACTTTAGTTTTCTTTTTTTTTTTTCCTTTTCATTTGAAGTCCCTAAATTTGTTTGGAAAAGTTTAAGCGGGACGTTTTCCGCATGTCGTCATTATAAACGGCGTCGAGTGTAGAAATATTAAATTATATTATTATGCCGTTATGTAGAAACACTATAAGGACTCGAGACTCGTCGATCAAATAATATTATATTGAACAATCGTGCGTACAGAATCGATATTCGATCGATTATTGTGATGTTTTATTCGGCACACTAATGAAATCAAGTACTCGTCGTTGTCCTGCAGTGACCGTTTTTATTTGCCATTCAGTGGTTTTCATTGACAACACGAATAATAATCGCTGTATAGATTACTAAGTGATTTTTGTTTGTGTTTTAATCGGAGGCAACGTTCATACCGTCTTCACAGAGACAAACATTTCCCGCGGGGTCTTTTTTTTTTTATTTTGGTCGAAAAACGTACGTTTACGGTTTGATTTTTTTTTCTGCGGATTTTATTCGTCGCGAAATTCATTTAGAATTATAAAAAAACACATTTATAATTCATTTTACACGTAATAATCAACCACCGAGTTATTGCAGTTGAAACGTAATGACGTGTCCTTATACTTTTATCGAACATTTTCGGATTCATTCGTACGATCCGAACGAAAGTTTAAAATAAAAAAAAAGTAACTTATAAGAGAGTTTGTACGTCACGTACATACTTACTATTTAACGTCGTCGTTTGTAGAAAATGTATTTTGTCGAGGAAAAATTTACAACCGTTCTCGCTGTCAATCGGTCCCTTTGGGATTTCGGGGTGTAGCGTGCGCGACCATAATAATAATAATAATAATAATAATAATAATATTTTACGACGTATTGACTAATAAAAATAATAATATTCTTCTGTACTGTAAAACTAATAATACCGCATCACTGTTGTCTTACAAGCTGCAGAGTTTTATGAGTAAAAGTTTATCTTATAAACGCGATGATTGTGCAGTAATAAGCTAATGTTACGTTTATTTTCTACTTCGAAACAAATATAAATGTTATCTCGTTTTTGAACCGTCTCCTCCTTGGGAACATACGCAAATTTTCGGTCGAATGGCGAAAAACATATTATAATTACAGTCTATAATAAATGTTATTCGCTTATATCGTTAAATTTTGATAATTTTGTAATTCCCGAAACTTTTGTTTAAAAATATTTTCATTTTCCGACAATATTGTGTTAAGTGTCGCGTTAATTTACCGTTAATAATCACGTTTTATCGATGCAACGTACGACTATTGTAAATTGTTGTCTGTAAACTGTTTTAAATTTTCAAGAATTTAAGTAATTGATTTCATTAATGTTTTAAATTATATCTTTTCCGTATATACGTATATATATACTAGTGTATACAGTATCGATTTCAACGTAATAATATTGATGTCAAAATAATCGACCAAGCCGTTAACGGACTTTATGGGACTGAAAATATCAGACGTTTTTTTTCTCTTCGTGTCTGCATATGAATGATCCGCAAGTCTGTCGGTGGATACACGTTAATTTTTATGCATTTATTCGTGCAATTGTTTCGTCGCCATTTAACAAAATTTATATAATATATCGTGTGCGACTGTCATCTAACTTAACCACCGGATATATTTATCTCCATATTGATTCGACAACAGACACCCTCACTGTATCTTTCAGTCTCGGTTTTGTGAGTATTTTTATTATTCTCTATAATGTGTATAATCCGATAATAAAAGTGAATTTAAGTGATTATTGCCGATTGTTTAAATCGCTTAGCAGTACTAACTCATTATCATATAGAATATAAGAACAAATCGTGAATAATTATATAATTAGGTACTCTTAAAAAAAAAAAAATTACCGTCGGATACCAAAAATTAGCTTTTATATATGTACCATTAAATATTATCAATTTATTTACGTTACCTGCATAACTGTTCAATCGTATACGAATTCAATCAAAAAAAAAAACACTTATAGTTCATCGACGAATATTGTCTATAAAATTGTATATAAAAATCGTTTGAATAAAATATAATATACGAACGCTTCGGTAACTTACATCGTGCGTTATTTTTTAAATAAACATTTTTTTTTTTTTTTACTCGTGTATTTGCATTTAAATATTACACCAATTCTTTTAACTTAACGTTTAGTTTAATGGAGTAAAATATTAATAATAATAATAATAATAATAATAACCGCCGTGGTATTATATATTTGTGCGAGTACATATATATACTATATATAATATCGTCCAAACGTGTATACCTTCCGCTAAATGAAATTTATTAAATCATAATATTATTAACAATATTTAAATATGTATGTATGTACAAAATGTATATATATATATTTTTTAATGGATATATTGTTTTTCACATATTGTAATAATTACAAATTTTATTAATATCGTTATTCTATATATATATATATATATATAATTATCATATAGAATATAAAAACAATTCGTTCTTATATTATATATATATATATATATTACTCCCAATACACACCTGTATAATATGTGTAAGTACAATCAGTAAACAAACAAAAAAACCGTTTATCTACAGTAGTAGTTATATTATGTATTACTTATAGGCGTACGTATACATAGAAAAACGTTACACGTGTACTTATATAAATGTGTATATAATATAAATGACGGGATCGCGTAAAAACAAAAAAAAAAATCAAAAGCTAAAGGCCGGTAATAGAATAATAATAATAATAATAATATATAATCGTCGACGAAAATATATATTATATTGTAATATTTTGTGGGGTTCGCACCAGCGAGTGATGTACAAAGGGAGGTGGGCCAGACAACGTTATACACGGAAACGGGGACGGTAGGTACGACGGTATAAGCTATACACATATAATATATTAATGTATATTAATAATAAACAAAATATATAAATAATAAAACGAAAATCAAATTATCACGTATCAATAATAATAACGAGCATACCACATCATAGGCTACGCGTACATAATGTATAAATAGTTACAATAATAATAAATAAAATCGTATTTGCGGTTTTTTTTTTTTTTTTTTTTTTTTGTTTCTTTAATAAATACGCGCGACGTCTCTGAACGAGTGAATATTGGCGTGTGCGGTTGCGATGCTGAGCAGCGGCCTACAGGGGAGACGTTGTTACGCGCGTTGTTCTTTTTTTTATCCTTATTACGATTTTTACGAATTTCGTAGCGAGAATACATTCGAACGGTTTTATTTCGATCTACGTCGCGACGGTTTTAATTATTAAATTTTTCGGGACAATTTTTCGTTTTCCTCCCCTGTAACAACGACACATCCACTCACCACCCACCCCCCCCCCCCATCATTCGTAATTTATTGAAATATTACTCGTTATCAACGCACAGCGTAACAATACAAATAATATTATATCGTTTTTTTCATCCTTTCTACACATTACACGTGTTGTACGAGACCTAAAAATATATATATATATATATGCGATGACTAGAAGATGTTTTTAGGTTTATTATAAAACATTATATTTATAATATAAACGTCTAATATAATAATATTAATAATATGTATAATAAGGTAGAAAAAAAATGTACAAACGTGTATTATTTATATAAAGAAATAGTGTGTGTGTGTGTGTGTATTATATAACATCGTAGCGCGATCCGACGAGGGACAACATCTTGACTATTCGTGAGTCTTCAGGTCCAAGGTGCCAGGGTGGCCGACGCCTGGCCACGCCTGATGCTACATACCGCCGCCGACGCCTCCACCGCCACCTCCACCGCCGCCTCCACCGCCGCCGCCGTAGTGCGCGGCCAATTCCCTCTTGAGACGTTTCGCCGCACTGTCGTCTCGCATGTCTTCGTCCTCGTCGCTCTCGTCGGCCGCCTCTTCTTGCTTCCTCTTGGCCGTGGCCATCTCGGCCGCGTGCTTTTTCCGCCACTTGGTCCTCCTGTTCTGGAACCACACCTAACACGGAAAGAACACACACACAAAAAAAAAAAAACATTCAAATCAGCGTGTTCGGGTATAACATTATTCGCCGAATTCTGTGAAAAATTATTGTTATTATCGTTGTCTTATTACACCGATGTACTCAAACGGCAATTACAGCGACATGGAAGATCAAAAGAAAATGGTCTTAATATTGTTGGTTTTCGTGTACACAATATAATACGATTATACTAGAACAAGAACGGGACATAAGGAAAAGGGACGAACGAGAAACTTTAAAATCGAGCGTTGAAATCTTGTTCACCATAGACCGCAACCACAATATGTGGAGAAAAGGGAATTCGGCACAGAGTTGGAATGGTGGTGGTACGAAGCTGCGTTTCGGCTAGCGACGACAGCGCGTATTCTATTCGACTGTTTCTCCGTTGGTTTTTTTTTTTCTGTTTTCACCGAGCGTTCAACAGCCGACAATCCACGGAATTTTTATGCAATTCTTTCACACTTGGACTGTCGTTAACACGTTAATAATGCGCTTTTAAAAATGTCAATGCATTTACTCGCCTTACAACATTATGTGTTTAAAAATTAAAAAGTAGATATTATAGAATTTAGTCTTCCCGTATTACCCGTATTTCCTTTAACATTGTGGGGATCCGAGACATGAAACGTTGTTATGAATAAACTCATCGAATCGTCGATTAAAAGTAAACTCGTAAAACAAGTGAACGGAGTTTAAATGAATTCTCGAACATCCGATTGTATTCCGAGACGCGAAAAGATACGTATTGGAAAAATATTATACGCTGATATCATTCGAAAGAAAAAAACAGAACGTTTTTTAATATTGTCAACTATAGTCCCGAGTAATTGGATAAATAAAATTATTAAGATTTCTGCCGTGCTGTGTCATCGATATTTTTCGATTATATGACTGTTATTTTCGAGTAGAACAAAGAGTAAAATTAGAAGAAAAAACCACGCGGTTTTTATACGACGTTATTATTATTATTATTATTATTTTTTTTTTCGGGGTATATTGTTGGGCTATATAATTTTTGAGTATATTATTCGGAGCTCGTTCCGAATAAATGTCGACGGAATTCCAATTCAACTTTTGGGAAGTGGGAAAAAATCCTTAGGACGAGCGTGACGTGCGTCAGGACGACTGAAAAGTCAATAATATATGGCGACTAATAATAACGGGCGAATCTCCGATTCGGAGGCGTTTGAGAGGAGGGCGCAATTGCAGCGTGTGGCCCTGAGTCGGTAAGTAATAAACTTCACACACACGCACATTAATATCTATTTACGTGTACGTAAACCGTATCGTTTTCCACATAATTAAAAGAGTTAAGACCGCGCGCCGGCCATTATTACGTAGGATCTGCCTCCGCGGAGGCCGTCGCGCGTCCGTAATGGGATAAATGTGTTGGATAGGAGGGAGGGGGATGAGAGTTTACCGGTGCGATACAACGGGCGCGCGCGCGCGCTCGCGTGTATAGGTGTACGCGAACGGGTGGAACCGCGGCGAGGGGAGGAGACGCGAACGGTTAAAACTTTATAATATCGTCGGCGCGAGCGCGCTGTATGCGATTTTAATTATAAAGTTGAACCATTTTCGTCGGTGGGATACCGGCCGCGGGACGGGTGCACGGCGGAGGATCGCGGGGAACGTCCCGTAATTAAGACCGTCCGGGGGCCGTTCGTGCCGGTGTATTTGCAAATTACGCGGTATTTAGGCGTCCATGTATTCGCCATTAATCAACCCCCGCCGGGCTTTTGCAAAGGTCGTTAGACGGTCTTGTTTTTAATAACCGCATTAAGACGCGCGACGCCATCTGGACTGCTGCTCCTCCTCCGCCTACACATCCTCCTCATCCTCCTCCTCCTCATAGCGGCAACAGTCCCGTCAGCCCCCTTACAGCTCCGCGCCGTCGTCGTCATCACGCGCGGCGTCTCCCCCACACACACACCGTTCGCCGTCACAACGGTGTATCATCTCTTTCTCCTCTCCGCACGCGTTACAACAGCAGCAGCAGCAGCAACAACAACAACAACAACAATCTCCGCGCGGCGCGTCACATCTTGCAACGTCTTGCAACGCAAGCCTTGCCCGCACCGCACTCGGCCGAGTACGCTGCGGCTGCTGGGCGGTCCCTGCGCGCGCCAGAGACCGTGTTCGATAATACTACTAATTGCGGGCGGGGAAGGGATGACGGTTTGCTTTACAAGCTGACGAGATCAAAACTGCGCGGAACGGCCCGGCCCGGCCGGGGTGCTGCTGCCCCGGGGGACGGGACGGCGGCGGGGGCAGTGTTGCCAACTCCGCGGGTATAATGACGACGACGACGACGGCGGAGGCCGGTGGTTTATGGCGCCGTTTATATTCAGTCCGTTACCGCGCGACTATAGGCGTACGTACACCGCACCCACGGAGAGTTTCGACGGTGTAAAAAAAAAAAAAAAATGACCGAAATACGATTATAGGGGCTGTCAGTGGAGTCATTTTTGTTTTATGTTTTTTTTTTTTTTTGCGGGCGTCTAAAGTTTCAAACAAGCCATTTTGAAATTTCACCGGGCCGTATAAATACGTGTACAGATTAATAATCGCGTACATTGTGTCTCGTTTTGAATTTTTTCCCCATAGATCACGGAATCGAAATCAACGCGAACAAAAATAATAGCCATTTTAAAAACTAAAAGTAAAAAAAAAAATATATATTAATCGATTACCCCTCGTGCAAACCAATAAGTAATGCATGAAAATGTCGAAGACGACAAATACAGCAAAAAAAAAGTACGCAGTATTTACGTTTTTATTTAAAACTTTTTTTACGAGCATAAGACTTTAAAAAAAAATTTATTTTAAATAAGCGGATACCGGCGATTTTCGTGTTTAACAAATACGTCTACGACTTTTTCCAGATTGATATTGTTTAACGTCTTCTTTTTTCAACATAACGTACCGTTTACCGAAGCAGGCCGAATGGGACTACGCTAAAAGTAACGTGTATAACCGCATACCCTTATTGACGACCCTGATTTAAATGGCGGTACTCCTCGTTTACCGTGTTTATAATAATTTTTACGGGTGTTTTTTTTTTTTTGTTGCTTTTTACCCATCCATCACTATTTATCGAACACAAATGATTATCTTAAAGTTATAATCATACATAAGTTTCAATTATACGATGTATGAGTTGCGAGTGAAATCGAAATTACGACGCATGGTTTTGTTAAGGTAGTCGAGAGAGAGAATATCACGTTCGATATTGAATTTGTCTAGAATCCATCAAAATTGATTGATTCGTTTAATGATGAACATATAATATGACTCATATTTACACGAGCCGGATCTCATGAGCCTGCTATCACGGTTTCGCTCACTCGACAGCAATTAAACAGCACTTGACGGTTATTTATTTTACTATTTTTTTTTTTTTTCTGAGAAAAATGTCAAAAATTTTACAAATTTTTCTTGTCACCATCCGTGAAAGAATAATAACGAGTACGGAAATTAAATTAAAAAGACTGTTACGGATTTTTCTAACGTCTACGGCTATCGTATTATAATATTGAAAATTAATATACGTAACACTGTTCACGAATACGTTAAACTTTTATCGGTAATCGCTATGCGCCGCGGTCCGACGACCTTCACAATTAATATATTTGCAGTCAATAGATAAATATTATTACGCTTTAAGACAATTATTGTAATTATCAAAACGTTTTACGTTCACTCCGTCGCATGTGTGTTCGTGTATTCGCTTTCGTCGAGAATTTTATTTATTTTATAATAATAATAATAATAATAAAAAGAATTGATCGTTGCCATTGCTCGCGCACCCCGTTTGTATAATCGAACGTCCGTCGCCGTCCATATACGAGTATAATACGACATGTGTAAACGTTTGATTTTGATTCGTATCCATTAATTGGACCTCCGTCGTCGTCCGTGTTCAATACACGCGCCGGTTCGTGTCACCGAACGTCCCTCGACACAACCACCGCAGCATTAACATTCCTCTTGTCAGCAGTCACTTCAATCGAGGATCAAGCGGTATGTTTTTGTTATTTGATTCACGGACTTTTTGTCGATATCTTACGGGTCATTGTATTTAGTTATTGTGTTAATTTCCATTAAATTCAAATTGTTTACATCCTTTCTTCATTAATTGTTAATCGCACGAGTATTTGTTATTGGTGTTATTTCCGCAATTTCCCGTTAACACACATATCGGGGAAGCCGTGTCGTACAAATGCACGTAAAGTATTTATTTTCAATTTAAAATGCATAATGTTATTGGAATTGAATTTCGATTATTTATGTTTATGCCGTGTTTGACTTTGTAATTTTTTTTAAAGTGAAACGCGATCATGTGAAAATATATGTACGCCGATTACGCGTTTCGTGATACGCCCGCGTGGGCGACCGACGCGTAATAATTATTGCACGAACAAATAATAAAAATCGATTTGATGCTGGGGGACTGCATGAGAAATTCACGAATATTTGTGTAAATTTTTTTTTTTTTTATTTGTACGCATTTATATATATATTATGACGCATGAGTTTGTTGTGCGAACGTCGCGATGACACAATTATTTCTATCGTCGCGGGCCGGTTAAGTGTACTTTTTTTTATTACACGTCGTTGTACAACAGTAATATTCATAAAAAAAAAAAAAATTAAGAACACGCGAAATAAAACGGCCGGTGTGTAAATGACGCGCGTGGCTTTTTTTTTTTATTTCGTTTTCGTTTTCGTTCATAACGAGTAGATCCATTCGATTACGCGAAGATGAAAAAAAGTCTCGCGGTACGATAAAAGACGAGCAAGACGAGGAGAAAATAATAATAAAAAAATTTCGGCGAAACGACCGGCGGCAAAACGAATTCGAAATCGACTTTTCGTTGTGTGCGCGCGCGCGTGTAGTTTTTTTTTTTTTTTTTTTTTTACGTCCCATTCGAATTAATTAACGACGCCGAGCACAAGGTATTAAAGGAAATTAAATCGGACGAGAATTAAAAGCGGCTCTCTGGGAAGTGAATATTAAACCGCATAATCTGCGACCCTGTATTAATAATAATAATAATAAAAATAATAATAACAATAATATATATATATATAAAAAAAAAACGCGCCGAAAACTGCTCTCGTTTTTTTTTTTTTGTTGTTATATATATATATATACGCGAGCGATAGAGACGATTTTTTCTTTTTTTCTTTTTTTTTTTGTACGTGCCCTCACCTCAACACATTCGCAATCATTTTTTCGTTTTTTTTTTTTTTCTCCGTTTGCATCCCGTGTTTTTATTATCATCGTTTTATACATTTAAAAACAGGCGGGCCAAGTGCTCTCCAGGGCGTTTGTCATTTGAATAATAATAATAATAATAATAATAATAAAAAAAAAACAACCGCGCACGATGCGTGCGGTTAAAAACTTTTTCCTCTTTTTTTTTTTCATAACCTGCGCCCCCGCCCGACGGTATTAATTTACATTTTGTCCCGTCGCCGACGTGCCGCGCGTATATTTCGCGTGTACGCGAATATATACCGTAACAACGGGTTATGTCATTAAAAGAAATAAAAAATAATAATAATAATCTGCGCCACGGCGGGGACAAATTAAATAAGACCCGGGGACAGGGACATAATCACGCGTATCGCGTGAGTGTGCGCAAGCAGTTACTCCGGGCGAGTTACCTCGCGACGACGGTGCCGGCGAAAAAATCAGAAATATAATCACGCGTAATTAACGCCCGCGAGTCGAGACAGAGAGACACGCTTTTTATTATTTCTTTAATTTTCTACAGATCCGTTTCTCCAAATTATCCATTTTTTTCCCCGCCTATCGATGATAATCGTATACGATTAATGGTGTAATAACGTAATGCGTACAACGTGCGTTAAAAGAGAACGCAACTGTACGATTTCCGTCGAAACGTTGAATCGCGGCGAGGAAAAAACTCGTAAAGTCCTGTTTTAGATGGAAAAACGTGTCACACGCATATCAACTGACGAACGTTTTGTGCGTGTGTGTGTGTGTGTGTGTTTTTTTAAGATCTTTAATTCATAAAAAATTATGAGCATTTGAAAAAAAATCTCCTAGACTTTTTAAGAATTATATATATATATATATATATATATATTAAAACAAAACCAAATTCCGTCATTGTACAGACAATGTTTTGTAATTTGTTTCGCGTAAAGATTTAATGCCTTATGCTGGGTTCTCTCCACTCGTCGTCATACGGTTTTACCTCAAACACGTATCAATTTTCGAACATTTTCTGTAACGCACGTTTTCCGTACGGATTTGTAAATTCGTCAAATACGGAATCGTTTCGACGTTCAATACTGTTTTTCCTCTGTTGCTCTGGAAGAAATTTTTTTTTTTTTTTTTTGTTTGGAAAAATGGATCGTGGAAAACGTCATGAGATCACAATGAACTCGTATTATACGGCCATTTCGTATCATAAACGCGAAGTAAAAATAAACGACATAGAAAAAAATATATTTTTTTTTTATACGCGCAAATTATTGTTATAAATAATAAATGAAAAAAAAAAACAAAAATGACGAGACGGCGGAGTGTATACAAAGCGAAATTTATTGTTTTTATCGCGTATGTGTACGGGTTTTCTACGAGAAAAAGAAATTGATTTTGCAAGCGGAGAGTGTGTCTTTTCAAAAAGAAAATCTCATCGTACAATATAATAAACACGGAGAGTTCAAAAACGGTGTTAATTATTTTATTCTTTATTCCGACTTTCGAAAATCAATAAATTATAAACTTTGTAATATATTTAACTGTTTCAACCATAACACTCGCGGTATCCGTTGAAATACAATACATCTGTGTGTGTGTGTGTGTTTATCGATTGCGATATTATCTGGTGGATAGACGGATGGAAGGATGATCGAACTTCCCTTGGAGATTTTTTTTTTTTGTTCTTAGCTACCATTAACAAATATAAGTTTTTCTCGTCCACGTAGATTTAAAAACCGTGCAGTAATTGATGTGTTTTCAAAAAAAAAAATTAATAATTTTATAAATCCAAATAACGCGTATATGCATTACGGTATAATTCGTATATATATTTTTTTCATCGTGTACATATTTATAAAATATAAATACATTCGACGTTTTGTATACACGCGTAGAAGTAATGAAAATAAAAAAAAAAAGCGATAATTATTTTATTTACTGAAATATTTGTCTACGTAGTCTTCGCTCAGTATACCTTGTGTGTGAAAGAGGGAAAACGTCTGATTGACTGTCGAAAAAAAATTCGCTTTGGCGGAAATCGTGCGTGTAAAACACAACTACAATCGTACATTGAAATTTTATTAGCGCGCACACACACACACTCTGCAATATTATGTGTATAGATTCGTGTAATATCCGGTAATTTGCTCGTGTATAACGAGGATTTTTACTCGAATGAATATGATATTATAATGACTACAATAATAATAAAGAATAAAGATTCGTTAATTAACCGAATCGAAATCGTCCAGAACGATATCGCGTGTGATATGCCAGTGTTTCTCGAGTTTTTTTTTCAGCACCACGTACCAAAATGTCACACAGAAAGTCTTTGGACGGACTTTGTTTTCTTCTTTTTTTTTTTTTTTTTTGCGAAACAAAATATTGTAACTATTCATTTCGTTTTCACTTCGTTGATATAACATAACGAAAGTAAGTCGGCGAATTTATTTTTCCCAACGCGGAGTTAGCTCTTAACACGCGTCAATCCGAATGGTATTTTTCAACGACTCGTGCAAACGGAGTAGCGTAAAAGAGGTTCAGCACAAAACGCGCAGTGGAACGGACACAACGCCGGAACTGCACTTGATATTTCTGTACAATTGTGAATAATAGAAGAAGAAAAAATTCGCATAGACTACTCTGAATCCAAAAGAAAAAGAAAAGCCTATGCCCGCAACGTATTTGACAAACACCGACACGAACGAGCGCGGATTAGTAGGTTAGGCGAGAAAGGATCGTCGTTATACGGGATAACAATATTAATAGTTAGAGCAGGATCGTCGCCACGGGTTTCAGGGACAACGATATTACAATGTGTGTGCGTTCTCGCGGTGCCTTACATTATTTATACTGCTACTGCAGTTAATTGGCACCCGACAGATAGGACATACGAATACTACACTATATTTGAAAACTCGGCGATTACACACATTTCACCACTTGCCGTACAACTTAAAAAAATAAATAAATGGAAAATGGAAAATGTTTTATAAATTTCGTTTTTATATAATAATAATAATAATAATAATAATAATAATAATAATAATAATAATAATAATAATAATAATAATAATAATAATAATAATAATAATAATAATAATAATAATAATAATAATAATACTGGCGGCCGGTAATAAATTGATACGGTATACGCGCACGTATACACATCGGTGTGCAAGGGCGCGACGATAAATCATCGAAGGTAATCTGATTATGTCGGGAGCGGGGCCGGGTCCGTATCGCTTTTTCGATTCCGCCCACCGTTGTCGGTGACACGGTGAGAGGGACGCGGACCGAAGGACGGAGAGAAAACGGGGAGAAAAAAAAAAACAGTAGTTGATGTATGCGCGTCACCGTCAAACGAAAAACTCCGGGCGGCCGTGACGCGCGCGTCCCCGTTAGATTATTATTTATTGGTCCGGTGGTAACGCGATGTCGTTTTTGTTTTTGTTTTTAATCCCAAATTTATACGTTTGCACGGCCTGCGCGAACTGTGAAAGCAAATGGGAGGAGAGCGGGGAAAACGAGATAAACGCGATTTTTACCGTTGCTAATTCCGCGAGTACCGGACAAAAAATATTTCATATACACTCGGTTCGGACCACCGCACCAGTTGATAAACGCCCTGCAATGGTTAAATTATAACGCTTTCCGTCGAATTCGTTAAGTTTTTAAAACGTAAATTAATCGTTTTTTTTTTTGTTTTTTTACTACTTTTAATTATTAAAAAATAAATAAATCCCGTCGATTGACGTTACACTACTCGGACGTTCAGTAACACTAATTTTAATAAGAACTCCTATTTTTTAAGGAATATTTTATTGGAACGTTTATATTTTCAAACAATAAAATCCGATTTCACGATAAACTTTTGTGTGTGTGTGTGTGTGTGTGTGTGTGGAATTTAAAATAAAAATTCGGGGAAATTATGAGTTTTATTTTGATGTCGATTTACGAAAAAAAAAAAAAATTCTTATTCCACTCTGCGTAGGTTTTATGACTGTTGGCGTAAATAACGCGAACGATAGTAGACATTCGGTAATTATTATACGGCAATCGGTTTAATGTAAAAATACATCCGTTGAACATAAGCAGGTAGGTAAGCAAGTGAATATTCCAGATGAACGAATTAACAATAAAATATTAATGCGAAACAGGATAACACTTTCGATGTTTCAGCACGATGAATATCGCGTACAGACGCATTTCCAGCCGTTCTCGGTCGCGTTTTCGTACACTTTCACGAATGTCTCTCACACGCCCCCGTCATGTTTCGTTCGATTCTCCGGTACAATCGTAAAGATCGTGTTTGTGCGTGTAACTTCTACTCGAACGAGTCGCGCCGAAAATACGCAAAAATAAATTGTAAATTTTTGTTTTACACGTTTTTCTCGGAGCGCCCCGCGTATTCGTCCGACATCGCGTGTATACACACAAACACACGACGCGTTATCGGCGCGGTTGTCGCAGCAGCAGCAGCAGCACACGTGCAATAAATTTATTCAAATGCTATTCGGAAATTATCTCCGAACATGATCGAGTGCCGAGCGAATTCAAATTTCCCGGGTCCACCCGCGCAAGCTTCGCGATTTTTAGACGCGTGTTAGCCCGCCCGCCATCGTTGTCGCCGTCGTCGTTTGTGTACACCGCGAGCCACGCACACATTCGCGTTCCGGTCTAATGTACCGCAGATGGTATCGAACACACACACACACACGCCCTTTCAAAGGGATGGCCGCCCGGTACATTATTATGGTAATTTAGGGATTTCCGGGACGCGCGCGCCACTGCGCATACCGGCCGGGCGCGCGGTACACTCGCGTGTACAACGAGCGGGGAAGAAATCCCTAGAATTACGTTTTAATTAATCGAGTGTTAGACAAGTTAATGCCGCGACGCCTCGAACACACGCCTGTATCGGAAAAATCGACAACGGGATGGAGAAAAAACTCCTCTCTCTCTCTCTTTCGTATTCCTTTTCGCTTCGAAGGGATGAATGAGGGACGAGCGTTTAAGGATAACGTAGCGCGTGTCCTTATCGCCGGCACACGTCGCGCGTAATCCGTCCGCGGTAATGCGACACATCCGAAAACACCGTGTAATTACAATTCGAAATTAATCCTCCA
The DNA here is from genome assembly GCA_032441825.1 of Chaetogeoica ovagalla. Lineage (NCBI taxonomy): Eukaryota > Metazoa > Arthropoda > Insecta > Hemiptera > Aphididae > Chaetogeoica > Chaetogeoica ovagalla. The sequence goes on from CM063726.1 coordinate 1,176,488, forward strand.
GAAAAAAAAAGTGACTCGCGGCGACGACACGCGTTCGATTTGTATAATATTATAAAAATAAAAATATTATATATGCGAGAGGGGTAGATCGTTCGTTAAAATAATAATAATAATAATAATAATAATGGGAATTAAACGACACCGTACGAAACGATGGTCAAATGCGTATTGTAACGAGTACGAGTGGCGACAATTTTATAATAATTATTGTAAATTCGTTTGGACGTTTCCGAATGGGGATGGATTTGTTTTTTTTTTTTAAATATCCGAGTAGTACACTCATATTATATTCGAATAATATGTAAAATATGTTTTTTTTTTTTTTTTTTACTTAACTTTAAAGTACGTTTATTACGCGAAATGTATATAAATAAAATCACAAAACAACGAAATCTCTAGTTTCCGACGGCTTTAAGACAATAATATTCATTAAACGCTTCGTCGGTGCCTAATACGCTTTCCGAAAAACGGAGAACGGTGCACGGCCGTTTAACCTTTCGTGTGAAATAAAACGCTCTTTTTTTTTTTGTGGGACGGATGAGCATAGGGATATAATAGGAATTGCCGTTATAGCTGTATGTGAACAGCGCTGTATGCGCAGTCATGACGTGTATTCTTATTCTGAATACCGAATAGTGTCGTGTAGAAACGATGTACGCACTATTATCGTATTTGTTCTTTTTTTTTTTCCACGACACTCGCCGCCCACGCTTGCTTATCAAAATAATACGTTCGTTCAAGTGTACGTATTAAAATTCCGCCGCGACTGAAATTTTATATTGAAATGGTTTTTAATTGTTTTTTTTTTTTTTTCAGTTCATGAAGCGTTGAACCGGCGTCGTGTCTCATCCCGTGATTTACCGCTCACTGAAATTTTCGTTAATTAAATGGCCCATCCTCCGAGAATAGTGTGCGAATTGAACTTTTCCGTTTTGTTTCGAATATACGCTTAGTTTTAACGATTACGTAGTCGAAAAAAAAAATTATTAATTTAAATGCGAAAACTACAACTGCGCGCATTACGCGTATGACTTCATGCCGTGTAAACGATGTACACAATATCGTACTTACTACTGCATGTATACGTGTAAACAAATTTTACACGGTACCGGTCATAACTTTCAACGGTCCTGCTGGGAAAATGTACTCGTGTACAGAAGGAATTCGCGCTTGTGATGTTGAGAAAACGTTGTGTATATGCGCGCGTGTACAAAACGTTTTCGCGCGGTATAGACTTGTAAATTATTCGAATAAATGTAATTAAATACTCTTTTTTTTTTAATTCGAATTCTGTTTTGAACACACAAAAAATAAAAATATTCGAATACTTTTCCCGATGTATTTGTACTATTCGCCAAGAAATGCCGTTTTTTAATATATATATATAAAAATTATCGATTTTTTGAGTAACAAAAAAAAATAAATGATACGTTTCAATTTTTTATAATTTTTAATTATTGTATCCAACGAAATATTTTAATAAAATCATAAAACTTTCTAGAGAATTTTCTTACCGCAATACACAAGTCATATTGACTTTTGTAATGTTTTTGAAATAAAACAGTGTAAAATTCTGATGGTATTTGAGAAATGAATAATAACAACTTGTACGTACGACTCCGTCAATAAAAACGAGCGGAATACTGTTTTCGGAACATTCGAATAAGTGTTCCCCGAATACTTTTATATAATTTTTTTCCCCCGTATATATTCCTATTCCGAATATCATTTTTATCCATTTATTCCGTGTATGAGTATTCCGAACGCAACAGTATATAAAAGTATTATTCTCTACAAGTCTCGGCGACGTTTATTAAACAGTTGTTGAACGGTCAACGCGTATAGCCGTGACCGCGTCTCCGGAAAAACAAGTGTTCACAGACGCGTTTGGAGTTCTCTTTTCCTTTATTTTTTTTTTTTTTTTTGCTTTATCGAGAGGTTTCGACGACCCGAGACCGCGGCGATTATAAAAAAATAAAACGACTACCTACTTTTCATTCTAACGGATCCGTTTGGAAAACATCGGATTGCGTACGATTATTTTCTGTTTCGTGTTTGTAGTACGGAAAGTTATTTATTATTAACGAACAATATAAGGGGAATTTGTAGAAACGTTTAATATTGGCACGGGGAGGCGCGCGAAAAAAAAATTAATAATAACGCGCGGACGATTAGTGCGACCGTGTCTAACAAAACGCGTCGTGCCATCTCCTCGGCGTTATTTATTATTATTATTATTTTTTTTTTCTAAATTGATTATATCGCGAAAATCGATGACCGCGGCGCGCACCGGCGCGCTTGTACGAGAGCGTATTAATAATAATAATAATAATAATAATTCGGTTTATCGAGTGAAAAGTGTGGTAACGCAGAGGATCGACGCGCGTAAAGGGGTGCGAGGGAAAAAAGTGTGTCGAATAAAGCCGCGGCGGTGGCGTTTACGGACGGTTAACCTTCCCCCGCACGCGTGCCGGTCGGAGTCTGCGGCGTCGTCCGTACCCATATGGCGCGTTTTCTCAACGGCTAATCCGATTTGGCCGCGGTGCTGCTGCTGCTGCTAACGCCCACGTAACGGCGTTTCGGGTTTATTACGACAATATGTATTACGCGCGAGAAAACCGAAACGAAAACGGATCCCCCCCCCCCCCGAACCCGTTTTCGTCTTCACCGAACACGCTCAACGCGCGTGTATACCGCCGCGATTTTTTATACGTTTCTCGTGCTCGGTTCCGTGCAGGACTGAGACAAAGCGCTGGGGAGAATAAAAAGAACGTAAAAGCCGCCGCGATTCGATTTGAATCTCGACCGGAGGATGCGCGCGTCATCGTTAAAACGGCAGCGCGTTCCAACGATTTCATGAACGTATCATCCGCACGGGTTCGTGCGAAAGAACGGTTTTCGTTACTATTTTAGAAGGAACACGAACGTTTCCCCCACCCCCCCCCCTCAGAAATCATTATTGAAAGAAGTTTTAGAATCGCGTAAAATATTCATACGTTTTATTGAGTTCAGAATGTGAGACGTTTTTCGAAGAGAAATAAAACGCGGAATTCACGTTAGAGAATTCATTAATACATATTTCACAAATCCCGTTCAATTAGATTAGCCCGGTGTTTCACGCGCGGGGCAAATTTCACATTTTTTTCCACGTACACTTTTTATTCGTCGAATAATATCATATTGCGTTAGCGGGTGAACAATATTCAGATATTTACTTATTCGGAATAAAAAAAATTAAAGAAGTGACACACGCTGCATTAAGGCGTGTACTCAAAAGTCTGTTCGATTCCTTTTATTTTATTTTATACTTGTGTATATTTAGAAGAAATTTTACGAGGTGGGATTTAGTTCCGTTTCAGCGCGAAATGAACGCGAAGTAATCTCTTTTTAAACGAGACTACCCGGACACTGTACTAAAATACACAGAATACATCCGTATGTGTGCGAGTGAACTCAATTCGGCCGACATTTAACAGAGATTAAATGGGTAATTGACGAATTCTCGGGTCTTCATTGGCAACGAATTTGTTTTACGTATTAATGTATTATAAAATATTATTATTATTATTATTATAGTTTTTACCGAAAATTTTAACCGTTTTGCCGCCAATTCGCCAATGTTATATATATATAATTTCGGGCTCATAACGGCCACCCATCCCCGAGTCTACATAAATAGAGTGTACGTATGTGTGTCATATTACCTATACATGCGCAGCCGTCGAATACACCGTGCACGGTAGACACTACATTAAGCCTTCTCGCAAACGCCATTAGACCGGATAAGTCTCCAACGTCTCGGGGGACCACGGCCGAGAAACGGGCGGCGTTTCTCTTATGAATATTACACTGAAACCTCCGTATAATAACGCTCTCGTAATAACGCGATACCGAACTGCAAACACCGCGGCGCGGTGTCTTATAACAACTATTATAATATCATCGTTCCCCGTATAATCCGTATTGCCTATGTAACAGTAAATACGAATCATTATAATACACGCGCGTCTAATGTGTAATGTAACGTTACGAATTTTGGGAAATCGTTTTGAAATTACACGTTTTACAAAGCCTAATCGTTTGCGACGACGAGTCAGTACTCGTTGTGTGTGTGTGTGTGTATTGGCCGGTGCGGGAAAGGTACGTAACGAAATGAATCGATATAAAATGCGCTAAATATAGATCATAATCTGTTTCGATAACTTTTAATGTATAAAATAATAGACGTTTTAAATGTTCCAAACGAAAAAAAATTCTTAGGGGTGGACGTGGAAAACTCTCTACTAGACCCCAAATACGTCATTACGATGACTTATTTGTAGGCCACGGATTTTATAGCACTAAGAGGAACTGAAATTCGCGTCAGAAATGATGGAGGGGGGGGAGAGGAAATCTTAAAACATCTACTATTCTAAAAACAATAAGAGAAATGTTTGTTTTATCTACGAATTACAGTTAGCGCGCGTTGCTAAGATATCGCTATGGTTCGATAAAATTAAATTATAATAAAACGAAATATCCAGTAAAACGTGGTGGTATTTTTTTTCTTATCTTCCATAGAGATCTTACGAAAAACGCAAAACAATTTCAATTTAACGCGTATAGAGAGAAAAAAAGTACCAAAACGAATATAGAATTTAAAGCGTGCTCTGCTATTCGATAATAATTAGCGAACGGTTGGTAAAATGCAGTAAAAATCGAGTCTTTCAGGTCGTGTGTGTGTGTATAGAACAACGTAATGATTATTGATAAATAAAAATTCGTTCGACGAGAAAACCAATGTACGGGGCGTAATAACGTTGAAACAACGGTTATAAACGGTGGAAATAAAGACCACGAAACGTTTCGTGAAACACGTAAAATATAAAACAGAAAAGAGCTGTTGTACAGAGAATGTATACGAGAATCACTTAAAAACCGTATGAAAATAAGCTGCAGACGTTGCGCCGATGAGTCTTTTACGCGTAGTAATAATGAAATTAAACGTCGTCGCGCGGACGTGATGGAAATATATTACCGGCGGGCCGAGTAGGTGTACGGAGCGCGAAAACGTTAAATAAATAATAATAATAATAATAATAATAATAATAACCAGCGATGCTCGCCGAATACACGGAAACATATTTTATTAAACGCATTTATGTAAATATTTATAAGATATTATACGACTTTCGGAAATAAAATTTAAAAAATATTCTATATCGTTAATAACGCGCTATAATCGCTGTTTTTTTTTTTTATAACAGTAACACTCATAATTTTCTCTATTCGATTTTATTTATTATTTCATTCTGCGATATTGTATTATTTTTTTTTTATCTTTTTCGCCCGATCGATGATTAATTTACTTTTTGTACTAAATTAACGAAGTAATATTATACAACAATACTACGATATATATACATTTTTTCGTTTTCCATATAATTGTTCTACTTATGCCGATTCTGTATTTACAGACGCACATAGTGTACGTATAAAAATGTATTATTTATAAATTCGATTCTCACTCGGTTTTCTGTTTAAAAATCGTATATACGGCTAAAGTATAAGTAAAAATATAAAAGTTATTAAAATAGCTTTTTACTATAGGCAAAGTCAAAATTTCGCAATTCCTCTAATCGTTTTTACACCACATAAAATACGAAAAGCGCTTACTTCTCCCAATTTAAAAAAATAAAATATCGTGTTAGACAAATACGAATTATTTTTGATTTTACAAAAAAAAAAAACAAATGTTTACTATTTATACTGATTGAGTATTATTTCTTATTAATATCATTAATCCCGGTGTTCGTCATTAAACGAATATTTCCACGGATTCTCGATAATATACGTATAGAAATACTTTCATCAGAGATGATATTATATACCCACGAGTATTAATAATATACGTTCCCTCAAATACGGTAATATTCACTCGATAACATTATTACTACTGCACTGTTTAATATGCTTTATGAATTGTACGCACAACCAATATTTTAACATGATATACGTAGCCAGATTATAAATGTTGAATTATAACACTTTGTTAATAGAAATTTTTATAAACGAATTTAAAGATCACTTTTTTGTTTTTTTTTTAAAGACTCCGTTGTAGGCCGGTGCTTATACATTGAGCCGGTACTGTAATAAAGCGTATAATATCATTTAGTTTACGCGCAAAGTTATCGCCGAAATCGCGGAGGGGTTAGAATATTTTTTTACTTTTTGTCTCCGTTCGTTATAGAACACATTAATATTTAAATGTCTCGCGTAACGTAGTTGCAGGAGTGTGATGTTAAAAGAAAAAAAAACTATAAAGTCGTGTATACCGCGGATAATAATAATAATAATAATAATAATAATAATAATAATAATTTCAATTGCCCGCGTAATACTATAATATGTGATATTACGACATTCGTTTCCGCGGAAAATGATGTAATAACAGTAACAGTAATTTTAAACGCGGTAAAAACGGCGGTCTTATGTAAATTTTATCGTCGGGTGTAAAATATCGTCGACGTACGCGCCTGTATAAAATACGCGAAAGATATTGTGTTTATATATTTTTTATTTCATTCGTATTTTTTCAATCGTCATCGTATAACGATTGTACACACACACATACACACACGAAAAAATAATACACATTCTTCCCACCGTCCGGTATGATATACGTTTTCGCGCGAACTGTTAAAAACGTTTAGCAAAAAAACCGATCGTAGAATATTATATTCATATAAAAAAGTTTATTAGAATGTATAATTATTTTTGCAAATAAAATTCGCTAATAACGTGTACACGTTATTCGTCGTAGTCCGAGAATCGCCCGTTATTTTCGCGAAACGTGAGAAAACTTGTGTGAAATATAATTTAAAAAGAAAAATTTGTGTTGAATTTTCATTATTGAAGATTTTTTTTTTTAAACAAAGTAACGAGTATGTGACTCGAATAGTTCGATATCTAATAATCGCTATAAATAGCTCAAAATTGAAAAGAAATTTTTTTAAACAATTTTTTTTCTACACGTATTATAAACAGTAGTGCAAAGAAGACGTTTGAATGTAATTTATAGGACGATTGTTTCGGTAGTTTTACCGAATTTTGACTGACAAATATTTTCCCTGTATTCGTTATTAGATTTTATTTTTAAAATTTCTAAACACACGCGTGGGCTACAAAGTCGTATTATAGTAATTTATAATTTCATCGCGCTACTTACAAGACTTTATTGATCATAACGTTCAATCGTAAATAACGTAATATGATAATTATATCGATTTATGTTTTTTTTTTTTTTTTAAAAAAGACAATTCTTTTTTTTTTTTATATATATATAAAATTTGATACTGTCGGACAAACGGCCTATTGTGTCAGGGAAGTGTATTGATACTCTACCGCGGACGACGAAGTCTTTATAAAAAAATTTCGGTGTACACCGAAAATGAGAACAAACGTCGTTGTGAAAATAACCGAAAAATACGGCACTGCAAAAATAAAAATGTGGTAATCATCACCAGAATGTAGTTGATATTACCAGGTTACACTGGTGACAACGGTTAGTTAGGTATAATAGTTACAATACCAACATTTATTAAAACGTATATTACGCAATTTCATATCCGTGGAAAATTTTAGGGAGGGAGGCTGACAAATTTGTACGATTAAAATAGCCGTGAGGGCTTCACCCTCCTTCGCCCACATCCCCCCCCTCGTCCAAATTATATTTAAACTAATTATAAATTAACCGTCGATTTGTTTTCACACATTTATTCACGTCAAATCTCATTCACGTCCATTGTTTAATATATAATTGAATTAGTATAAATTCTCGAAACGTTATATTGCCATATAAAATGTCAAAAAAAAAAATGTTGGGGGCGGGGTGCTAAGTCCCCCTAAGCCGTCCCCCAATTTACGCCTATGCGCAGTGGTCGCAATTAGTTTGGAGTGTTGTAGCGGGTAAAATATCGAATACGTAACGATTACCAAAACAGACGACGACTGTTTAACACGGGAGGCCACACAATGTATTTGTCGATATTATTTACACGTTTTGTACGTTTTTAACGCGTATACGATACAGATAACTAATGTCTAGTCGAAATACTTGTAAATGCCAACCGTATAATATAATTTAGTATTCGTCACAGTTCGTTCTATTTAGCACAAGCGTCGCGACGTTCGAAAACTGTACAATATTTCGCACAGGTCCCTCGGCGCTTAGAATAATTATATAATACACGGTTCAAAGAGGCAGGCGCCTTACATTGAACGATGTAATGTATGTGTGTATCTCGTGTTTTTCACGAACTTGACGACGGTTGTTCGCTTATATTTTTATTTTATTTATACGTACACGCACGCGACCGGCGACACGTGCACTTTTTATTATTTACAGATTAATACAACGGCGATGGGTGGTGGGCGGCGGGGGCGGTGTGACGTTACAAGCAGCGGTTACACACGCCGTGTGCGCACTAATGAAGCGTCGTCATCGAGTGTCGGATGTTTGTGGCGGGCGGGTGGGCGTGAGCCGACACGGACGCCGTCGTCGTCATCGTCGTCGTCGTCGGAGGGTTGCGTTTTCCCTCACTCGGCCGCTGCGTCGGCGTGATTTATGGCATAGCCGTCGCCGCCGCCGCCGCTGTCGACGGACGCGTGGAACGGAAGGAACGCGGGACGTCTCGCGCGCGTATATTTCCTATAGTGACGGCGGCGGCGACGGTGCAAGCCGAGGGAAAAATGAAGCGGATCGTTAGCGCTTCTTCGCGGGGCAATTAAAAGCGGCCGCCGTGTGTCGGTTACCGTGGAAACGGTTGTTTAAAGGAACGAGACAAGTGCGCTTATATATTATTATTATTATTATTATTATTGTATATACGCGCCGGTAGAGGCTGTGTGCGGGCGGGGGGGGGACGACCCGAAACCCCCCGTCACTATAATTGGAGGATTACACAGATAATTGAATCGCCCTCAACGCGCGTGGCGACAGTGCGTGTATGTATTATATATTATACGCGCGCGCGTATCTCGTCATCCCGGGACGGGGTTTTGTGGAAGAATAGATTGCGCGCGCGCGCGCGCAGCTTGAAGGGCGGGGGACGGACGACGCGTTGAGACCGCGACGACGTCGACGCCTTTCAATAAAAATGTAAATTCGTATAATAATAATAATAATATTATAATTTTTAATAAAAAAAAAAAAATAACGCGAAATACACGAGTTGAAACGAAAGACGGGTGACGAGGTGATGGGAGGGTAACGAAAAATCCTTCTCTAATAATGAAAATAATATGGCGGGCAAATAATTCATACCGCGCGCGTGCGCGAGAGAGAGAGTAAAAGAGATCGTTTAAGCCTCTTTATCTCTTTCTCTCTCTGTTACGATACGCGCGGTCCACAGAGCCGACGAAATTATTATTTATAATTCGTCGTTATTATATAACGCGCTCGTGTTTTTCTTTCCGCGTTCGTACATATTTCATACGTGTGTATACAAGTGACAACGGACAAAAATCGAGTCTGCAGCTCGAGTTTTTCAAGTAAAAAAAAAAATATGTATATATATATATATCAACTCGGTGGAAAGAAAAAAAACCGTAAAGTCCCGTTTTCTCCTTGAACGTTTACGACTCGAATCTCAAGATTTTTCCTTTTAAATTATTCTACTATGACGGTTGGTAATTATCAGAGAAAATACTAAACGTCCGACTAGTGCGATAGACTGAAAATTAAAGCGATCTTCAGACGAAATTGCGAACAACTCGTAACGAGCCCTACATATTCGTCGACCACGTGTTGGACTGAATAATTTTAAAAATGAACAATTAAAACGTCGAGCCAATGATGATAATTTAAACTATACGTAGTGTCGGATCAATGAACAAAAACCTAGTAGAGTTTAAAAAAATTAATATTTATTTCCGTTTTTTTTTTTTACTTTCGTTTCTAATATTGTGTTTGAAATTTTAAATGGCGTATAAAACGCCTACACTAGGACCGAATTCTTTTCCAATACAAGTGCATTCATTGTCTCCGAATTTTCGTTCCGAATCGAATTGATTCAATGGTACTGATCGAACGGATGATTAACTTATATCGTGATCGAATAACGAATAGAAAACACTGTTTTAGACGAAATGGTCGATAAAAAGAGATGAACGTTACCGCGGTGTGGTATAATAAAATAATTTGTACACCGTCCGTTTCAAAACCCGCGGTACAGTTTCGTCAGCGTAAACAGAATTAAATAATTAGGAGGGCTATGGCCTCGACTCCGGAATATTTAAGGATAAAAATAAGAACCGACTTAGCTGCATAGACAATTCGCCGTGATAAAATATGTAAAAAACGAAATAATATAAGAAATAATCGTCTTACGATAAAATAAAAAAATCTGATATTCGAAGGATTTTGTGTGATCCAGAAACGGTTTCAGGGGAGCTAAGTACGCTAGTCCTCCCTTGGTTACGTGCAGATATTTTGGTTTTTCTTTTTTTGTTCCTGTTCGGTCGGTTTTAGTGAAATGCGCACGTCTTAAGCCGGAAACAAAAAACGTCTTTATTCAATTCGTGTATAATAATTGTCCGTGATTTAAAATGTATACTCTTAAAAAAAAAAAACAAATATCATTCACGTTTTTTTTTTTTTTTTTTTGCTTACGAATACCAATACAAATAACGTCAAGAATGAACGTACTATCCAAAACGCATTCGGCACTGAATGTACGTAAAATACATAAAAAAAAAAAACTATGCTAAAAATATGGCAACGTATAAATTAATAAACGCGCGTTTACCCTCGAGATGTACGTAGGAGTATAAGGACAGTAAATTAAAATTTGTCAGGAAAAATTACACAAAGTTAAAAATCGTCTCCAAACCCCAGAATTATTCTCCGGCGCAATATTATTAAAATTTTAAAATAAAAAAACAAGTTATAATAAAAAAAATATTTATAACGTTGAAATCCGTATTCTCACCTTCACCTGTGATTCGGTCATGCCCAGCGCGTACGCGAGTTTCGCCCGTTCCGGACCCGCCAGGTACTTGGTCTGTTCGAATGTTTTCTCGAGCGCGAAGATCTGTTGCCCGCTGAACGTGGGCCTCGTGTGCTTCTTCTTGCCGTCCTTGTCCTGATTCGAATTGTTCACTGCAACACCGACGGGAATTCACGATTTATTTACTATTTTATACGCGTGGTTTATTATTAAAAAAAATATACCGCGGTTACGTTCATAACCGGCCCTGCGCGTAGACCGCCGTTATTGTTCACACTTCGATTTCTTATAACATTATTACACTGGTCTCCCTGCAGCGTCAGGAATAATGCGCGTAACGGCCGGCCGAGCTGCTGTTACTGCTGATGCCTGGCCACAAAGCGCGGATGGAAATACTTTAAGTTGATTTTCTTCCCCTCTTGTCCGCCCTCCCCCTAACACGCGCACACACACCGCAATCGCGTCCGCCGCACAGTATTTATATTATATTGTGCGCACTACACTTTTTAACGTCGTAAACTCCACGACGACGACGACAATATTTTCAAACGATTCCGGAATAGCTCTTATTATCGAGTTTTCGTGGCTGCGGCGTAGGCGTACCGCTTTTATATTATTGCAGTTATTATCATTATGTTGTATAAGGGGAACTAAAATGAAAACGTCTCGAACAATATAGAAACAATAATATTGTATATATATATAAAATAATATTTTTCTCGGCGGCGGTGGCGTTTCGTTTGCGATATTGCGCCGGCAAAGTTATCGTAAAACACGACAATCTGGCCCGAATGATCGTTGCGGTCGATTTCCAGGGCGCCGAAAACGCGGCAGCGCGTGTCTGCTCGTACAGACATCTTTCTCTCTCTCTCTCTCTCTCTCTCTCTCTCTATCTATCTATCACTCCGCTGCACCCCGTCTCCTCAACTTTATTCCCATTCGTTCTATATTTTTTTTTTATGCCTCTCTTGTCTCTTTCTTCTTTTCTCCTCTCTACACACACATAAACGTATATATATATATATATATATATCGTTTAAAACAACGAGCGAAAGTAATATAATATAGAAGGAGAGCTGGCAGCCCCCGCAACAACATAAAACACGTTTAAAACGAACGCGTGCAGAGGAAATAAATAGCTTATACAGCGTGTGTGGTGCTTTTTTTCCCCGGGAAAAAACCGCAAGGGAAAGCCTCGTGGTGTGTGTACGGGACGGGACGGGATGGGATGGTGGCGAAAAGGGACGTCGAAAGGAGGAGGAGGATAGAGAAAGGGGCGTTATGTTTTTATCACATTGAGCGCAACGAGGCACGATAGGATAAGAGGTGATATTCAGCAGGGTTCCGGGAAAAGCGTGTCAACGAGAATTTCATTTTGTTAACACAATCCGCGGCGGCGGCGGCGGCGGTGTCGTTCGCACACGCACACGCGTCACATATATTATATATATATATATATATATATATATATACCGCCGAAAAACGCTGTTTTCATCTTCTTCTTCTTACACACACACATACACTGTGCACATTGTTCACGAGAGAGAGAAAGAGAATTACAGAGAGAGAGAGAGAGAGAGAGAGAGGGAGAAAGAGAGAAAGAGAAAGAAAGAGAGAAGAAAAACCAAATAAACGATCTATTCTCCGTGCGCACCCAGGGACCGTCAAATCCCGTTTACTGCATTTCAATGTAATTCCGTCGGCTTTTGCCACCGCTCTCCTCCCCCCGCCACCACATCATATATATATATATGTGTACAGAAAATTATACGTCGTTACGTCGGTCCGTTGAGACTTTTCTTTTCGCTTCGGGGGAAAAAAAAAACTGTGACGATGCTGCGGCGGAAGCCGGTATCGACTGCTATTATCGTTGCTAACTTGTAGCGATTGGAATCCGGGCACGTGACACTTTAGGCGAGAAAAATTATAACGACGACGACTAGAACTTCAGAGGCGGTTTTTATAATAACGTCGCTAAAATTTGAAGAGATGTTCGGGAGGCGAGAGGGGTACTGTGGTCCGCGTTATTATGATCGCTTAATAAAAGAGAAATAGAGAAATTTATGTTTAAATTTCTATTTGTGAAACATCTCTTAACGGACACCTCTGAATTGCGGACGATTTTTTTCGGAAACGAATAAACTTTTCACTACTCGTCTACAGGAAGACCTCTAAATAGTTTTTATGGTTAGATTTTTATCGTAATTTTCTAATTATATTTTATTACAACTTACATATTATTATTAAACTAGTTCAATGACTATATACGTGCGTCGAGGTCTTAAACTAGTTAAAATAACTGATCTTTTTCAATGTTTTTTTTTTATCTATAATTGTTTACCTTTTCGTAAATTTTAAATAATTAAATACCCGTATAAACAATGATCATTGTAAAAATATAAACAATAAATAAAATATTTCATTATTATGCGTTAAAATATATTATATATATTGATATAAAATACACTCCATTCGCCCATAACAAATCGATACTCCCTACACTTATAAATAGCGGAAAAAACTTTGACGACAATGAGTGTCCGCGGTATTTAAAGGTTTCACTTTAATAAAATATAACCGATTAGTAGATATTACGTATATATATATATATTTTTTTTTAAATACAATTTAATATTATACGTATCACATAAAACCACGTTTTACGGTACGCCTTTTATAAGACGAATATTTATAAAAAAAAAAAAAAAAATGCGTATTGAAAAAAGTTATTGGGATTTTGGGACAAAGCGAATTTCGAACATGGGATTCCGTTGAAAATGATGGAAATATTACTGTGATATAATGTGGTATTTATTTTTTTTTTTTTTAGAAATTATCCGTGTAACCGTGTAATATTCGCTTTTCGCGCGAAAATAAAACGCGTCGCGTGATGTAAAAACACATATGGCAGTAGATAAACGCGCGCGCGAAAAGACTAAAGAACGCAGTAAAAACCCTTTTCGATTATCCCTTGTGTTGTTTTGGGTGCGCACACGTTCAAACGGACGGTGGCCACAAACGCGCGCGCAGTGCAGTGCACAGAGGCGTTTTAGGATCGTATACACTTATACGTATAAATGACGTTACAAGGGATTTCGCGGGCCGGCCCCGCGAAATATCATTAAGCTTAATACCCCGCGTGCTCGTACACGCGCGGAGGAGGAAAAGGACCGCGGGTCCCTTTAAATCATTACATAATTTGACCCTTATAAAATTCACCTCGGCCGCGAGTCCCTTGCGGGAACGGAGCGCCGCGCGCGCGTGCACGACGACAAAACGGTCGCAGAAATGGTGTGGCCGGCGACGAGGGATAGAGAGAGAGAGAGAGATTAAGAGAGAGAGAGAGAGAGAGAGAGAGAGTGAGAGAGAGAGAAATAGTATCGCCGCCGCCGTCGTCGTCCCCCTCATTGTTTGACGCTGTGACGGAAGCTAATTGAATAACACACACACATACACACATATATATAGTTTGTACTGCAAATAGATTGAAAACGATATTGTTGGCCGGGGCGGTGGCGTCGACGGCGGTAGGGCGCGCGACCTCCCCCCCGCACGGTCAGTTCCGGAGATTACCGCACGCCGAAACACTTTCGCCACGCCGCCGTCGCCGCACGCGTTTGCAACAGCTTGCGCGCGCCCGCCAACTTCGGCGGTATACGCGCGACACTTCTTCATCCGACACATGGGACGAGGGAGAGGAGACAGGTGCAGTTGGTCGCCGGAGGCCGACCGGACCAAACTTTTCGTCCCGTTCGTATTATTATTATTATTATTGTTATTAAATTTGTAATAATTTACGCGTCAGGGGCGTACCCGAGAGTCAAGGGAAGAGGATTTCGTCCGTTGAAATTTCGACATTTAAAAATCTTTTCTTCGCACAGTTCGGATTTCAAATAGAACTTAATGAAAAATCATTTAATATGATATTAATATTATAATATTATATAGAATTATAATTTATAATATTAGATTTATGATTTTTTTTTTTTTTAATTGAAATGTCTAAACGTTTGTAAACGTGTACGGACCGTTGCTTCGAAAAAATTCTAATCGTGCGGTACAGAACTCCGGGGAGGGGGGTAAATATTTTCAATAAATTATCTGGTACACTAGAAACACGAGCAATAGAAAATAGTTGATTACTGACGGAGATCGCGGCTGATGGTGGTTGCGGGACAAAAGACCTAAACGGTCTATATAAAGCCAATAAAAGAAAAAAATAAAGTTTTGTACACTTCGAAATAGGTCTTTAAAAAAAAAAAAAAAAATGAATGAAAACATATTTTGCGCTTTTGCCCCGTACCTATTATAATATATGAATGTGTTCGACAAAAGCAACAAGCGCTCGACGGCGATATTAAAATGTTGCGTTTTATTTTATGGTTCGTAATTTTACCGCCCGGCTTTGCTATGATATGGCGACGACCGATTGTTTTATTTCGCTGTGACCATAAAATACTAAATAGCGACAAAACGATGGAAAATTATATTATTATACGTGTACACCACGTAACGAATCGATTCGAAAATCGCCTATAAACATATGTACAAATATGTTGAAATACCGCGTTCTCATAAGTAATTGCGTACTTCTCTGTGTGTAAAAAAAAAAAAAACGCCGATATATATATATATATATACGAGTGTATATTGGGCAGGGCGGACAGCGAACTTTTTTTTTTACTAACACCTCAATTAGACTCGATTTCGGATTTTTTTCGATTTCATAAAAAAAAAGAGAGAATTAAATTATAAAAATACCACCACAATTATTCCTCCCGAAAACTCGACCGTCTCATCGAATAAATTATTATAATCAGTGTCATATATATATATATATAGGCCTTTAGGGATATATTCATTTCACCGCACAGGCTTTTTTTTTTTTTAATAATTTTATGCTATACAATTACGCTATACTCGATATTATTATTTCGAACAAAAAATCTGTTTAATATTGAATTTATTTTGTAGAGGGGAATTGTCACGCGATGCATTCTACTTTAACTTTATCTTCACTCTTAATTGAAACCGCTCGTGTACGCCACTACAGCTCGCGTTACATTACTATCGAATATCGGTAAAGTTAAATAAAATAAAAATAACGTGCGATTTTGTTTATTATTGTTATTATTATTCTAATGAAAATATATAACGATTACATTTTTACATTTCCATCCCGCGCAGTATTTTTGTTTGAAAATTGCGTCGATCGACACGCAATAATCTAATAATGCTCATATTTCGAACGATCGTTACCATAATAATACTAATAATAATAATAATAATAATTACAATACTATTATAAATATTTCATATAGAGAAATAATACAGCGACGTGGTGAATCCAAAATCCGCACGAATGTCGTTTTCCGCGCGTTATACAATACGCGCGTAATAAATAAAGCGCGTAAACCGTCATTTAACGAAACCGGCCGCATGACTTCGGAAGAGAATAGTTACTTCTGGCGAAGCGCTTTTGTATTTATACGTCGCGCCCCTCTTCGA
Source organism: Chaetogeoica ovagalla (assembly GCA_032441825.1). NCBI lineage: Eukaryota > Metazoa > Arthropoda > Insecta > Hemiptera > Aphididae > Chaetogeoica > Chaetogeoica ovagalla. The sequence continues at coordinate 1,192,984 of CM063726.1, forward strand.
GCAAGTATATTCGTATGTACTATAAAATAATATGGCGCGCGAACCACCGCGGCCATATTGCAGCCCCCGGTATGCCGCGGCGAAACATTCCCCCGAGGGTAACTGCTCCGCAGCAGCACAGTGACGCGTATAATAACGTACGCGTGTACGCTGTACAGTTGGTTTACCGTACAAAGCGGTAGGTATATATATATATATACCACTGCGCACCGTCGACTGTATGAAGTGATACACTGTACGCGGGGGGTTGGGGCACGCGGCGGTAGACGCCTGCAAAAATATAAAAAAAAAAAAAATCGACCAACCCCCACGAAATTTTCTCTCTCTCTCTCTCACCGTTTCTCTTCTTTGATTAGATCAAATGCTGCCGCGCGTTGCTTCATCGTCGTTATATTTTTATACCGTTTGTACGGTATGTGTACATACGACGACGCGAAGAGAAATGAGCATAGAAAGGTCATCATCGCCGCTCCGAAGACATTGGGCGCATCGTTCGGCGCATACTATTATCATTATTATTATTATTATTATTATTATTGCTGTAGTCGTACCGTCGGCTCTCATAAACCAAACCAATTAATTTCTTGGCCCACGGTGTGTGGTACGCGTTTTATATTGTTTTTTTTTTTTTTTTATGATCCTTTGTTGTCAGTTTCGCGACAAACGGTGTAATTGAAAGAAGAAAATGAAAAGGAAAAAAAAACTCCCATGCGCATATTATATTGTGTGCGTATGCCAATTAGACACGCGCAGCAGTCGTATACGTACCGCAGCACCACGTATGAGAAAAAATGATACGCGTCTAACGCGTTTTTATTTCATTTTTGTATTTTATATTTTTATAAGATCATTAAAACGTAAAACTTGATAAAACTCGCCCAAGTCGATTGGTTATACGATATATTGTACGTATTTTATATGTGTGTTTTAAACAGACGATTACGCTAATTACACGGTAAATCTATACACAGAGCTAGGCGCTTGTTCAGGAATTTCGTTTTTTTTTTTTTTTTATTGATGGGGGGGGGGTTGGATACAATATGCAAACGATAACGAAGTTAATAATATTTACATAGGGTTTTAATACTTTTGAAGTATTCTTCCAGTTTTGATAAAAAAAAAAATAAAAAAAACAGTTAATAGAACGTTGCGCTTAAGTTAAGAGATCCAATTACATACACATGCACACTATTTCTAACTCCGCAACATTTGTCCAAAAAGCACATTTCAGTTTTTCCGAATAACGGAAAACAATTCTAACCGGACGTGTTGAAATCTTATCTTCCGTTTGCTTAGTAATACGTAACAACGTCGCTTAAGAGAGAGATTTAATCGATTTCATTTTATTTTTCTTGTTCGTATATCCGCATGGAATTCCTTACGACGACTGAGCCGCGCACTGCCCGGCTCGAGAACTTTCGACGATTCGACTTTTTTTTTCTAGCTTTTTAAAACGATACAGCTAAACGCAAATACGACATATAGAGGAAACAATGAACAATGATTTCGAGGAAACTGTTTTTTTTCTTTCTTTTCGTCCATTCGACAAGTTACAAAATTGAAATCCGAAACAACAGATTTTACGAAAAATTATTATAATATAAATAATAATAATAATAATAATACGCGTATATCGAAATGTATATGATGTGACGAAGGATAATGGTCTCGTATACACGACGAGCACGAACCGCTCTCGACAGCCGCGGTAAAACTTTAGCACCCCTATAATAATCCTTTTCGCGAAGGGACGAAGCTTTTACCACAGATCCTGCAGTATATGCGCTCGCTTGTGTGTGTATTTTTATCCCCCTCGGTTTTTGGTACATATATATTTTTTTTATTATTCGTTTTTTTTTTTTTTTTATGCTGAAAACGAAGTTTTGTGTCCGCACGATGCGCTGGGCACGGGGCGGGAAGGGACGGACGGACGGACGAGTGGTTCGCCGCGCGGCAATCGCACACATCTGTTACCGCCGCTTTTGACCGCCGCGGCGGCGGTTGCCCGATGTATTTGCGCGCGGACGTCATTTGTCACTGGCCGGTGGCAGCGGCGGCGGCGGCGGTCGAAATCATGGGCCAATAAAAGCGCCGTTTTCCCCGTTCGTGTACATATAATAATAATAATAATAATAATAATAATAATAATAATAATAATAATAATAATAATAATAATAATAATAATATATTATTATTATTAACCCATACATTTATGTAATATTGCGAATACGAATGTTCTAACGGATGGTGCGAGCACGTGTACGGCAAATAGTGACCACTAAACATATACCTGTGTAGTTATACGGCATAAACGCGTTTGGGCAGTGGCGTAGTTCGGGTTAGAAACCTTCCCCATCGCTCAGAACTCGTAAAATGTCGATTAAAAATTATCCGTCGAGTTGTGTGCGTTGACGCACGTTTAACACGTTATACCGTCTATAGGAATAACTAGGGAAATATATTCGGGAATTATAATTTATACATATATTGTACACGCATTAATAAAATACGTTATATATATAATTGGGGCATAGTACACATAATAAAATATGTACCTCCAAATCCTTTCCCTATCTAGTTTCGACACGTAGTCGACAACAAACACGGCGCATTACATCGATTCTATATTAAAAAAAAAATCATTTACTACTAAGAGTTTATCGAATCTCACGAACCGGTGAGCTGTATTTTAACGAAGATCCGCAGGAAATCGGAAAGACTTATATGCCGAAGAATAGTACAGGCGTGTATCGGCTTACGCAGTCGATTGTTGTATATTTATTCGTTTTTATTAGGCAAATAAAACGTTATATTTCGGTTATTGTTTTTAACGGGGAACACTCGCACGCGGTTTAGACGCGCTGACGAAAAAATACGCGAAAAGAATAACGCGGGCGCAATAAAACTCACCGACAACAAGTTCTCACCGTATGAAACTGTTTTCCGAAAATTAATTTCCGTTTTCTAAATGAATATATATTTTAAAATAATCGTGTCGTTCTATCACTGTTTTATTTCATTTCTAAACCCTTATTTACTCTACCAGGGAGAAATATTAAAAGTACGCCACTATATGTTGTATACACGGTCGATTTTCTTTTTTTTTTTTGACTTTGTCGCGTTGATTATCGCGGTGTATGGCCGACAATGGCGTTTTGGTCGTTTCCAGTGAAAGTATGCAATCAGTGGCGTCGAAGAAGAAACAGAGCGCGACGGACTTCATATTCGATTAAAAAGTACGCGCATTACGCTAATGAACAGACGAAAAAAAACAAATACTCTCCTAGGCGACGACATTCGTGCGAGCAGTAGAAAATGCGCTCGTTTGTCATCCACGCGTCGAAAGCAAAAAATATAAAATAAACGATTTATTTTGGATAAACGTTTAGAAAAGTGTACCCGTTTTTGTTTACAAATGTTTTCGTATTTTTATAGTAAAAATAACAATTTATATAATTTAGTTTATGCTCAAATTGAGTGCAGTGAAAAACTACATGTAAACTAATAACAAAATTTCGCCTATAAAAGTATATTCGGTGAGGAATTTGTGTTTGATTGTCACGTACTGAATGCTGTGTTTAAAAATGCGCGTGATGCGGTAATTTCAGAATTATCAAAAGATTATTTTTCTAATGATTCGTATGAAAAAAAAATTATAACTCGGAATTATTCATTAACGCGTTGCAGATTAGATTTGTGGCAAAATTGTCTATATAAAACATACCGCGTAGAACCGTATAATATAACAATAAATAACGTATAAAGTTGGATAAACGTTCATAAATAAAGGAATAAGTTTTGTAGATATATATAAAAAAAAATTAATACCTTCTACACGCGTATTAATTGTCTTTGGTATGTGTACATTTTATAGGGTTGCGTTTGAAATTTTGTTTGAAAAAATAAATAAATAGTCGACGTTTTTTTCCGCAATTTTTATTGAAATTTCCCCGTAATTTTCTCTTGTAAATTAAAAATATTTTACGCGTAAATTATAGTTTACAAATAAAAAAAAAAACGCAAATATACTTAATATTATGAAAATACAATAGCCAGTGTTCCGTTTTTAGCAAAACTCTGTTGGGTCGCATAAACACACTTTTTCTCTTCTATGCGTTCGGCCCTTCACTGGGGGCTAGAGGGATCGTATATTACGAATACAATAATTATATATATACACACACACGCGGTACGTAATATATAATCACTCTTTAGAATCGCATATATTATAATTCCGTTTAATTAGGCTATGATGCTGGTTATGTTAAGTTAGGGGTGGTCGAAGCTCGATACACCAGATTATATACGCATTATTATGCGTGATGTAATCATATTATATATACTCGTGTGCGCGTATATTTCAATATATATATATATATTAGACACGTAGTAATATCCAATTAATGTAATCCTTGCCATTTATCGCTATTATAGTTGTTATATTTAATTTTTTTCTGTCGAACTAGTTGAATCATTTAGAAACCGCTCTATATTGCAAATCGTCGAAAAAATCGACGAACCCCCGTTGAGTTACGAATTTATTAAAAAAAATAATTGAAATTATAAATTTTTACGCCCATTGGTGGTAACTATAATGCTACAGCACCACAAATACCTGCACTGTTTCTCGCGAATCACTTACACTGTTATATTATATGGATAATGTTGCCTGTCTAAATATATATATATTATATATATATATTCAGGAAAACGTATATACGATAAAGTTAAAAAAAAAATTGTTTATATATTGAAAAAATTTCCGAGTAATTTCGTAATTTCCCGTCACACAAGTCACTGAAGTTTACGATAAATAAAAATTGTTCGCTTTTTAATTCGTTAATACCCCCCCCACCTCCAGAATTGTTTATATCGTATACTCGCGCTGTTCTTTAGAAGTTGTTCTTTTTTCTTTTTGACTCTTCGATCGCGGTGTCAATTTGACAGGTTTTTAATAAAACCGCGTCGGGTTTAAAACAGACCTATAATATACAATGGTCACGGCTTTATTGGGTATAATCGTAGAAGACAAATAATTCTCAATTAATTAGCTCATATATAGCTATAAAAATAATCGTTATACGAATAACGTGAAATAATAGATTCGTATAAAACTTTGACAGAAAAATAAGATTTCACTCTTTATACGAGTATATATATATATATATATATATATATATATATATATATATATATATATACCATAGTAACGACCATTATTAATTTAGTATAAAGTTATTAATTTGAATTGTAATAATAACACTATCCCGCGTGTCTTGGATATTTTTCGATTAATTTTTTTTCGCGTGTAATTAACGCGTATAAATAAAAAAATAAAAAAAAAATGCAGGGATTTATATATATAATAATTCTTCTTTTTTTTACACGATACCCTGCAACAATCGACTTGTAATAAAATACGCGCACGCGTTTTTTATTTTTGTTTTTTTTTTTATAAAACTACAGAGCGTGTACGTTTTATATATATATATTTTTACGTATTATTTTATGGAAGTACTCACGACTAGCCAGCCGGTCCCTCCAGGCGATCGGGTTGTTGACCAGCCCTTGGAACCCGGGCCAATACAGGTTCCTGGTGGTGAGGTCGGCCAGCGTGGTGGCCGGGTGTTTGACGCCGCCGTTGTGGAAATAGGAAGCGGCCGCGGCCATACCGGCGGCCGCTATGCCGGCCACGCTGTTGAACGCCCGCTGCTGGTGGCTGATGGCGGCCACGGCGCCGGTGGTCGGCGGCCGCGACAATATCTGCTCGATGCCGTGCGGGTTGCCCGCCGTGCAGCCGTTTTTCATTTCGGTCATGGTGTGCAGCGCGGCCAGCGGCGGGCTGCTGCTGCACGGCACGTCCAAAAAGTTGAACATGGGCGACAACATGTTGTGATGGTGATGGTGGTGTTGTTGCTGGGACAACATCATGGTCGAGCCCAACGACGACCTGTCGGACGGCGATAAAAATCACTGTTGTATTACATATAATATATATAGTTATATATTTTATACCGTTATTACATATTATAACGCGTTGTTATATTACACACACGCGCACACGATAACTATATAACGTACGGACGCAAAAGCGTCGTCGTCGTCACGTCATCGCGTATAATGTTATAATATACGGATGATATATAATAATAAACGCGCGCGAGCCGCTGTTGCAGAGACCGTTACAGGGACACAATCGCACGACGACGATTCGCGCGACCCCTCCGATATAATATATTATGTATTTATCCGCGCGTACGAATATCGCGCGCGTTATTGTAGTTGCTCGCGATACTGGAAAATTTCCGTTCTCATCATCACTCTGCCGCCGCAGCAGCAGCAACGACGACTAGTATTATATTATATGTATATACAAATAATCGTTCTCCGTGTGAATATTATCGCATTGTGAATCCGACGCGTGAAATTCATTTTTATTATTATTATTATTATTATTATTATTTCCCTTTCCGGTATATCGTATAACTAACGCGAGATTACGACGATTGAGTAATTAAAATATTTATGTGTTCAATATACGATACGAGTGTTGTAAACCGGCTGTACTTTATTCGAACACACGCACGTCCAGGGGCGTATACAAGGGGGGGGGGGGGTGGCGATGGGGCGATCGCCCTCCCCCTTAGATACTTGTGTATGTACCTATATCTACTGACAACTAAAATTAATCGAACTAAAACTAAAATGTCATAAAACATTTTTTTATTTAAAACTTATTATTTTTATATAATTTTTCGATAATTCTAAGTTGGCAACAGATTCGACGGGCCCTTTTTTCTATTCGCCTCCCCCCCCCACCTAAGGGATGAAGTAAATACGCCCCTGCGCACGTCACACATATTTTAGATATTTCAAAAAAATGCGTATCTATAGCGACCGCTAAGCGAATTGAGCAGCGATTTATTTCGCAAAAAAAAAAAAAAAAAAAAATGACGATTTGGAAACGAGCGTATAGATATTCAACTTCGTGATTTACACACTTTTTAATCGGTCGGAAATGTTAGAAAATTCGCGGGACAGCGGAGGGACGTTTAACGTTACGAAAACGACGCGTGAATATAAGTTACGCGTATAATATATTTTGAGTCCTATATATTATATCGAATGTATATATATTCGATTCAGTCGACGGGATATTTTGAAAACTGCAGCAGAACGCAAAATCGTCTCACACGTCGTTCTATGTAGTCGTCGATTTTTGTTTTTCGAGAAATGTCTTTTTTTTTTTTAGTTTTTCTATTTAAAATATACGTATAAATTCGTGGGTAAAAAAAAAAAATTTTACGCGCGCGTGACAAGAGAAAAATTGGAATTTCGTAATGAATTCAATAATAATCGTTAATGCGATTAATTCGTAATAATATCGCGAACATAAATATGCCGATTAATACAATAATTGTCGTTATTATAGGCGAATGTATTATTATTATTATTGTTTTTAGGATTTACGAATTATAATAATATAATAAATACGCACCTGGACGAGTCCTCAGCCTCGCTGGTCGTCCCGCTCTGCGCTCCCGGCGATGCCGTCGTGGTGAACGCTTGACACACCGTACGATTTTCAAAAAGTCACCGTCGCGGCGGTGACCGCCAACACCGGCGTCGTCGTCGATGCAGCAGCAGCAGCAGCTGCAGCAGTGGCGCGTTCAGGCGCACACCACTTACGAAACGTTCGTTCTGCAGCAACGGCAGCAACGGCGCGACGACGAGTACATGATTTTTAATAATGTCTAATAATATAAATCGTCCGGCCAAGAACAAAACAAAACGTTATAATTTTTTTTTTTTTTTTTTTACTACTCGCGCGAGTATGGATATTAAAAAAAAAAAAAAAAAAAATGAAAAATATATGATCAAAAATCGCACAGAATCGAAAAATGTCTTTACTTTTATTTTTTTGAAACGCGCACGTTAACTTGCGCGCGAATAAAAAAATAATAATACGTCGAGCGTACAACGGAAGATACGTATAAAAAAAAAAAAATCAAACCGAGTGTTTTTATACACGAACGTTATACAAGTGTTGTTATTAATATTGTGTTGTACTGCCGATTTCCGCGATGACGACGACGACGACGACGACGGCTATGTGTGATCGAAAAAAACGACGCGCGATAAATGAATATGCACGACTCGCCGCCGTCTCCGGGACTCTCACCCCGTGCGCGCCGTACGTGGCCGCGGTACCGCCCACGGGGCCACAGATTGGACGGCCCGGCGTGCCCGCCCAACGTTACCGCCGCGCCACCGCCACCGCCACCGGCCGCGGCACCGACGACGACGACGACACCGCGCCGCGCAGCAACGGCCCGCGGTGGCGGCGGCTCGACGGCTCCCGTGTTAATCAATTACTACTCAACCGAACTCGATTTTAATGCTTTGTTATTATGATGTTCGTTCGTTACGGTTAACAGGGGTTTTGCTCGCGCGCACATGTGTGTGTGTGTGTGTGTGTCCTCTCCACCCCGCGTCGATGTCGGGCCACGCCCTCCTCCTCCTCCTCCTCCTCCTCCCCGTAGTGAAAGAATATAATATCCTTATATACGCATTATAACGTATAATATAATATTTATTAGCACTACGCGAGGGTGAGAGACGAAAAAAAAAAAGAAATCGCAAATTATTATCTATTATACGCAATAGTAATAATAATAACAACAATAAATAATAAGTAAAAAAAATTTACAAAAAAGAAGAAAATTTTTTATATGAAATTTTAAAAAGTACATAATAACTGATATAAATATATTTTTAATTAAATCTCGTTTATTTTATAGTAATAATCGTCTATTAAAGTGTTCGGCTTAATGTAAAAGAAAAAGAAGAAAAACATTTTCGTATAAGATTTTTTTTTTATCGTTTGCGCATAGTTTTTTTTTTTTTTTTAATATAATATATAAAATTCCGAACTCACGAGAATTTTTTCATATTTTACAATTTGGCGCGTAACGATTTGAAAGAAAAAAAACAGAACATACACAATATTGTACCGAATAAATATATATATATATATGTACGTTTTGAATACTTTTAAGATTCAAAAGTCTATTTTTTTTCTTCTACGAATCCGAGAAAAATCATAAATGTTTTTAATTTATTTTCCGAAACACGCAATGTGTTTCCCATTGACGTTTTTTCGTCTAAAATTATTGTGCGCGCCGTGTACAGGTGAAACTGTGTATAGTGTTCGACAATTCCAACATTCATCTCGTCTATTATTCAAAGATCTCGCAATAATTTTAATACGTATATGAATAATTCGAATATTATATGCGTTTTAAAAATACGTATCCAAAACGACTAATTTTGTATGAAAACAAAGCGCGATTTACGTTCTGCACCTATATAGTTTAGCATATATATATATATATATATATGTAAAAGAAGGTTTTAATTTATTTATTTCTCGTCAAAGACGAAAAATCCAGTGGGGGGAAAACTTTTGAAATGAGCATGCCACGCGTTAAGATTCCTTTTAAAATTTTAACAGTTCGATGACGATTTATATATGTATATATATTATAGAGTCGAAGGGCGGATACAAATTACAAGGGGGTAGGGGTTGAAGTTTTTTCCTCGAGTATTTAATATATATAAAATATATTAAATTCTCCGTTTTTAAATGAAATAAATAAGAAGAGCAACGCAAGAATTGAATTAATTATTTATCCACTTTGTGTATAGTCTTCTTAGACCGTAATAGAATAACCACAGAATAAAAGATACGCACCTAAATCTAAAATAGTAATAAAATTACTCTATATTTCAGGCACGAATAACATAAAAACCTTATCACAAATGATATCACTTAATTATTATAGAATTTTATATGTACTTTTACTCTGTAGTTATAGGTATGCACTAAAATAGTATATTATAATTATTATTATTAGTTATTAGATATAATCACGTACAATACATAACATTTTATTCATTATATGGATTTTAACTCACGTTCACATGTAAATAAAGTACATTTTTTCGTCTACCTCCCTCCCCGCCCACTTCTTTTTTAATTTCTAGATCCGCTCCTGAATTAGAATTGTCCGTAAGGTTTCTAAACGGACTGGATGCTGGAAAATTTTTAATTGTTTGAGACTGTTGGCTATTCCATATAATATGCCGGATAAACGTGTCCCCAGACGTCAAGACAAGTCGTTCAGACAAGAACGTCGCGGATGACTGTTATATACACACACCAATATACGAGTTCGTTCTCCGGACCCGACGGCTACCGTCGAATATTTTGTCAATTGTAGCGGACGAGAGCTGACCTACAAGTCAGAGTAGTTCGAGTAATTCACTTAAACGTCATCCCCAACACCCCCACGGCTCGTCAAGTCATCTTTTTTTGTTTTCTGCGCTACTCTATATAAATTATATATAATAGCGCGTTAACGTTTACGCGCGTATAACATTTCGAGTATTAAACATCGTATAAGAACGCGTCGCTAAAATAATGAGCTAACACGATAACATAACGCGGTCTGTAAAGAAATTTACAAATCAAGCGAATAAAATACTTCGTATTACGTATGTAGCGTATGGAATTTCGTTGAAAACTATATTATATACGCGGCGCACGGACGAATTCACCCGGTACAATAATATTATCATGTGTTATTAAATATTATGATTTATGCGTGTGGCGCGTATAACGCGGTATGGAAATCGTAAGATACCACTACCAATTATATTATACCATATATATATATACCGTTATTTTAGGGTGTGTATAATACCTTGTGTATATATAATACAACCGGCATCGTGAGCATAAACGTGATATCATTATCGAACGTTTACTATTAATATTATTATTATTATTATTAAACTTGCGCCACTGCGCCGACGTTCGGGGGCGATTAGTGCAGCGACAATACTGCCTATATGTATTTATAATACTCGCGTAATTGCGGAAACGACATAAATTATATATGCATAATAATTGGTATATCCTATACGCGCATATGTGTGTGTGTGTGTTCCTGCTCCGTTTCCTGTATTATTCTATACACATTAACCTATTTAATAGCACGATCGGTCTATTATAATTTATATAAACACACGATTATCATAAAATAAATCACTTGAATATATCCCGCGGCAGTGTTGTCCGAGTCGTCTTCGAATTATGGAAAATTCTTATTTCCGTACAGTATATTATGTTCGTATACAGCTGGCAATATTTTCGTCGTATCCAGGGGCGTCTTCAGGTCAGTTTTTTTATGGTGAGAGAGGGGGGAGGGCCCGGGGAGATTTTCCCCGATGGAACTTAATACGTCATAATTTGAGACTTATTGTCACAATTGCGCAAAAAAAAAAAAAAAAACTGCTTATATTCGTGATATTACGTGTATTGGACACGAGTGATTTTGATACGATTCATTATTTGGGTGTAACAAAATAACAAAAAAAAAGTATATGTTATTAAAAAAACAAAATATATATGCCTAGAGTATTTAAAAAAAAAAAAAATGCCACTATTGAATTCCAGATTAAAAATTTATATGATAAGATTGTCACATTAAAACTGTAGACCGTAGGTCGTTTTTACATTACGAGTGTTAAAAAAATTCTAATAGTATTTTTCTCCTCGTAATGGTCAGTGAGCTCCAATTGCCCTTTTTCACAAGAACGCACCTGCCAATTACAGTATAGAGAAATATATTTACAAAAAATATATAATATATATACTTGTATATATCTCCATCGTTACTATACGCATTTCGTGTAATATATAAAACACGTAAAAAAATTATTTTTTTATTTTTGTACGCTTATTGCAGGCACGCAATACACGTCTCCCCCCGTTGCCTGCTGACTGATTAACTCTTATTCTCACGGTAGTATTTGAAGCGTTCCCTATTCCACAGTTGTGTCTTGTCCGCGATCTTTTCCTGTCCGATTTTCACACTGTGATCTCACGTATTATTCTCCAGACGTGTCCGGCTTTTTTTTTTTTTAACAATTCCTATAATATCCGGCTCATTAAACACTATTAGTATTTATCCTTCGTTCGTATATGCGTATTCTCGTTTCTTCTTTCGGGCTTCTTTCGTAAGATTTTCCTTTCGAACTTTGTTGACGCCCTGCACGTTCCGTATGCAGTACTATACAACTCTAATGATGAACACTTCACACGGTGTTATTTTTCATTGTTTCGGACGGTAATCGATGTTTATCGTTCTATATTCTAACTAAACGAATACAGACTCGGTCTTAGTAATAATATTATGTGTCTACCCTAACGAACGTTTATGTTTGCACAGTAAGTACGCACTTATTTGTTTTGTAAAAAGCGATTGGAAATAATATGATGAGAAAAGTAAAAAGAAAAACACCGATCTACAAATTCGATCAAAAATCGTTACAACACAATATATTTTTTTAATATTCACTAAAAACCGAAAAAAATAACAACACCGGTATATCATCCATGCGTGTAAAATATTTTATTTTCGCGTCATATGTCAGAAAACGATTTTTCGCTCCGATTGAAAATCTAGCTACGCCCATGAACACAACTATTAGATTTAACCCTTATGTATCGAAACCCTTCGAGCCGTTTTCAACATGCATAATATATATATATATATATAGTTTATTTATCGCTTTATTATATTGCGTGTTTGTCGTTCGGTATATAGAGGGACATTTCGAATTATTCGTTTAGATCCAAACATTTTCGCGAAAGAGAATTACGTTCTATGAAAATTTCGTACAAAAAAAAAAACATGATCACGATTTTCAAAGCGGACATGAAAACGGTTGACGTTAAATTCATCATCGCATTGTCAACTATCATCATCCCATTCTCGTCGATATTCGCGTACGTTTCATTGGCACTATACACAAACCGATACAGAATAACGAAAGGATAATTCTTCAGTATCTTTTTGGACTCTCGTATCCACGTAAACCGCGTTTCTTTACGTAATATGACGTATTAATGCGATTCTATTGGAAAATTTATTATTATAAAATTTTCGTTCAAATCGTCGCGTGTCACTGCGATTATAATATTACACTTTCAAAGTATACACTATAAATAGTGTCTTCACGATATTCCACCGCGTATGCGTGATGTCAATTTATTTAACATTTTTCGAATTATAGTGTTATCGTATATCTAGGACGTTGGCCGGCTTTGGACGATTAGTTCTGTAAAACAACTGGACGCCTGAAATGATAAAGATGTCTTCTAGCTTCTTTCACTGTTTGCCTTTGACTTCGCAGCGTGAAGACGCTTTATTTTAAAGAAGGATTTATTTTCACACTCGTTAACTGTACCGAGTATAGTATACGCGGTTTGATTTTTGGATAGAGAACAAACATTCTTTTATATACATATATGTGTGTGTATTTAGAATTTTTAATTGCAAACGATGCTTTTCGTTTGCCGTCCCGCTGTCCAGTGGTTTCCAAAGCCCGAACTGCTTTTCCTATTTTATATAGCTGCAAGATTTTTCTGTTCGCGATAATTCATGTAACGATTGGTTGTACCTCATAGACATTTCTACAGATTATTATCATTTTTTATGTTATACAAGAATTCAAACGATCGCCGTTGTATCACGCATGTAGAATCTTAAAAACGTTTTCGTATTACCAGTCACTCCCTTTTTGGTTATAATAAGGAGATCAGTACAGTACACGGAAATTTCTCTCATCACTTCATACGGGCTCATGAGAAATTTGATGACGGTTTTGTATAAAATACGTACAGAATTCCTTCTTCGTATATGTGTAGATTATGAGGATTTAAGTTAAACGAATACTATTTTCGTTCTAAATCGAAGAGGTACACATAATAAGCATGTTGACGTATACGTAAAAAACATTACTCGTACTACGCTTAACGTATTAATATCGAACTCCGCGATAGAGATTTTTACATGTAGCCGGGGCCATTTTTTACGTACAAAAGATAAACGCCGAATACACCGAAACTCCATATGCCAATATATGGTACGATCAGGGTCGTATTTATACTTTTCACTCTCCCGAGCAATACGTTTTTACGCCCCCTTTTCCCCACACACACACACATTTTCATAATATATCATTTATCATAATTTATTTGTATCTTATAAGTGGTCTTTTATTAACTTTTTTAAAACATTTATATAATATTAAATATACACAGATAAAAATAAATACACTTAGAATTTTTAACATTTTTTTTTCGAAATTTGAAATTTTCTCTTGATTATTTGTTAACAAACTCTTAAACGACATGATGTACCATATATAACCTATTATCAATTAATAATTGATAATAAGTTAAATATAAAAGCGATTTTTTTTTTTTTTTATAATTCGTACGTTATTATAAAATATATAAATAGATCTAAAAAAAAAAAATTCAACGTTCAACGTGATTAATTAATTAATTAATAACGTGAATAATTTCGGTGTCACGGTAGTTATACCGTGACATTGAAATTATTCGTTTGTGATTAACTTTTATGATACATAATGCACGTGTTACGCGAGCGGTTTGATAAATAGAATATATACTTTTTAAAAATAATCTCGGTAGGATTTTTTTGTAAAATTTAACGTTTAGACTCAAAGGAATTTATACTTAATATGCGTAAACACGAAGTAAAAAAAGGGTAGGTCCCTTCAAGACATTAGACATGCAATACATAATTAAATAAATTAAAATACGATATAAATACACATAAAAATAAAAATAATCGATTTATATATACATACGGTTTAATATTTCAGAGGTAATTCTTTATTCCGCGTTATTACGTATTCTAAAACGATTTTCACGAAAAAAAAATCATATATAATATATTATATATATATGTATATATATGTATATATTATGTAATTGAGATTATAGTTAAATACACACAAATGAAATGTTCAAGAGAAGAAAAATTAAAATGTAAACAATTCCCTTTTTTTTATTTATTCTTTAAACGCGATTTTTCTTTTTTTTTTTTTTTTGTTTCAACGAGTCGCTCGGTTTTTTGATAAATTCTCTATGTAAATGTTAAAAATTGAATAAAACGAATATCAGAGATCATCTGTTTACACCCCTCTTCAAAAGCAAATGAAGCGTACACAAATCACGGAAATTCGTCAGTCATTTTTCATTACTCCCCTTCTACGCGATTACACTTCTTATTATATTAATGTTACATACATTTACATTTAACGTTGAAATACAATAAAATATATGATATTCGCGTTTAATATTAATAATGCGTCCCCGTATATTGCGCTATCGTGATAATATATATTTCTCGTATTACGAAATATCGAACTAGAATATTATTATGGATTAAAACGAAAAGCACGATTTTACGAGACCGTACAATATTATAAAACACATAAACAATTCGAATTCATTTCGAAACGAAACGAAAATAATTTATAACAGTCGCGTAAAATGATTACCCGGTATATTTTATGAGCGTATACTGCAATGTTACATAACAAATCACATATACATATATATATGTATATACGAGGTTAGGTTTTTGAAAATATATTGAAATATAATATAGATCGGATTAAAATAACGTGTTAGAGTTGAAATGTAAAATACATTTTCCTTATATATTAACAAATTAAATTAATAAATATGTAATAATAATTAAGTACGTTTATATTATATAAATATAGCTGTTTTCAGTGTAATATATTATGAATATTTTTGGTCAATTTATTCGAATTACTCGTATTTTTATTACGTGTTTTTTTTTTATTCGATTTGTTAACCATTTTCAGTTTGGACACAAATAAATAATAAATTAATAATATAAAAATGCAAAACGTATTTACAATATATATATATATATATAGTTTTAAAAGCCGTAACATATAATAATAATAATAATATTATTATTATTATTTTAATAACAGTCAAAATATAATGTAATATACATATATATATTTATATATATATGAGACCAAAATTATCGCGACGAATATAATAAATCCCTTTAATATGCCCACACGAAGTGTTCGTGTTAATTAAAAAATATTATCAGAGGGTGGATCCCTCTGTAGATAATATACGCGTATATATATATTATATAGTACAGTATACGTCGTGTGTGCGTTATGTGCGTGTCGGCGTGCCAAACTGTATTGTGTGTGTGTATACCGTTACTAAAATAGCGGAGGGATTCAAAAGTCGTCCTAATTTAACAACGTCCCCTAACTACATAAATATATGGTTTTCAAATTTGATTTTTTTTTTTATTCTATAATAACTGTTTTTGATTTCATTGAACTCCGTTGTCCGCGATACGACTACGAGGCCCGTACACGTATATTATAATAATACATTTAATAGCTTATTATACGTTATGCGATAAAAATCGTTTTACTCTTGTTTTTTCCGTCTCTCTCTCTCTCTCTTTCTTTCTCTCTCTCTACTTAGCTCCATATATCATTTTTATGGTTCTGAATAGATTAACAAAAATTATAAATTTTGCACCGTTAACATTTGCCACAGTTCGGCCCTCCCATAAATCTAATAAAAAAAATTAAAAAATATATACACACGCCGTATCGTATAAATAATCTACTGCTGTATACGTACGTATAGACACGTCACGGGATGCAAATTAAAAATAATGGAAAACGAAATTGTTATAACGGCGTTATAGTGTCCGTTCTGATTAAACGTTCGTGTTATTTACGATATTAAAAAAATATATATCATATAAATCTAACGATAACAATTAGAATTTCGTAAATCAATGCGTAAAATACGTATCTATATATTCGTATATATTCGCGCGAGTATACGATCGGAGATGAATAATTATTATCATCGTTATTTATACATTTGTAAAATGTCCGTTTCAGTTGATTACTGTACCATATAATATGTACTACACGATTTTCTTTCTGTTCTCGATACTGTTGTAAATGTTGAGAAAGGCGAACAAAAAAAAAAAAAAAAAAAAAATTAAAATAATATCCTATCCACGTCTACGCGGCGGAAAACTACGGCGTTATTGTAGAAATTAAATTAAAGTTTTTCTTCGGGACGCGAAGCTGAAAACGGAAAAAAAAAGTTACGATTGTCCGGAACACTACAATTTTATCTAGGTATATATTATATATACGCCGTATACATTATATTAGCGGACTAAAACTGTAAACATTATTCATGAGCTATTCTTTTTCACGAGTACCGCTCGCGTTATATATTATTTTATACGGAATACTTTTTCGTTAAAACATTTTTTTTCTTTTTTTTTTTGTTTTCCCTAATATTTCAATACCGAAGTACTTTCGTATTATTTCTTGTACGCTGCGCATATTAAATACGTTTTGTCAATTCGAAACGCTATAAAGTTTTTTTTTTTTTACGATATTACAAAATATACAGAACGATTGCCGTAGAAATTTGTGACCGACTGCGCTTTTATGTAATCGGCCGTTTACGGGCCGTTGTTACGGTATATGATAAATCTCACAGCGGATTACGGCGAATGTCTGCGAGAAATCGCGAAGACTTACTCGAAGAATAATTCTCCATTACAGTTATTGATGATATTCGTTAAATAAAACGTTAATTCGTTATTATTTTCAACGGGGGAGGAGTTGAAAAATTGTTGTTTATATGGTTACGTTCACGAATGGCAATAAAAAAAAACTGAAAAGTTCCCCTGGAATTTTCCGGAAAAAAAAATAGGCGTTCGGAATTTTTTTTTTTCAATTATAATTTTTCGTTTTCTGAATTATAATTCGTATATCGAAATAACCGAGTTCAGCCATTTGCCCGATGAACGATTTATTACTATTTGATTTATACGGCACACTATATGTTTTATTTAATTTATTACTAAAAAGAAAAAAAATATATATCGTATAAAATCGTTTACGGTGTAGGGACGATATTTCTCTCTAGGTTCCGTTTTCAAAACTCTCCCTCGCAGTGAGCTGATAAATCGAGAACACGCCATTGCGAAGTAATCGTATTTGCGAAATTATACGAAATCCGATACAATTTTAATCTGTAAATATACGTCTGTACAAATACGTAGTGCGTAGAATATATTATATTTTAATTTATTTCCATTATAAATATGTACAGCGTGGTTTGACGTGGCAAACGGTCCATCGGTTTACCGGTAAAATCGTTTCGAACGTTCGCAAACGGTCCGTGTGTGTATATATGGCTCGCAGTATATTATTTATATTTATTAGACCGCATAAAAACAATAACCTGTGTCCTAGACGCGAGTAAAAGTAATCGTGTGGGATAAAACTTTACGTTTTACTTTTATTTTTTTCACTACGTTTCTAAAAAGTATATATATATATAAAAGTATATATATATATATATACTATTGTAATAACTCATCGGTCGATTATTATTATTATCATTATTATCATTATTATTATTATTATTATTATTGCATTCGAGCTACATTAAATTATATCTCATTAATTGGTTTGAGTAATACGTTTGAATGTAATATTATACGTTTCGCAGCGCGTTATTCGCTAGGAATTCGCGAAGTTTTCCCGAGCTCGTGTTAAGTAACTACCGCAAAATACTTTTGTGCGAGCTACCAGAAAAATGCGCCCTACAACCGGTATTCAGTAAACCAAAAATTAACGACACAAATACGACACGTATTATAATTAGTAATTATACATTATTTAATTTTCAATTTTGTAGAGTACAAATTATTTATCGCGGATTAAAACGCTTTTTCTTCTTCTTTTCTTTTCACCGCCTAACTTCACTATTAAATTGTTTTACAATAAAATTGAAAAACTGAAAACGTATTATACTCAATATATTCGCGTATATTAAACGTTTAGGCACTGCCCGGATTATAACTGTCCACGTTAATTAGTCACTAACCCCGTTAGCTATGTAAGCTCTGTTTATTATTACATTTTTCTATTTCTTTTTTTTTTTTTCACGGGTATTATTTCGTTTTACGGAAATAGTTTTTTTTTTTTTTTTAATTTCTAAACGGTTGTATACCGCGGCGTAGGTACATTATACTACCGGACCACGCGAATCGCGAGCAGCCGCCATATAATAATATTTCATGTGTCATTACTGCGAAATACACGCATGTCTTTTATACATTTTTATATACGTTGACGTATAATATAACCGTTATTTTCTACACGAATATTGTACACGTGCTCGCACATATCGTCTTATTATGTTTTAGAAAGCAAGACGAATTTCACAGCATACCTACACACCGGCTATACGCAGCCGTCCATTGACATTTGACAGCGTCATGAAACACGCGTTATGCGCTCTGCCTGCATAGTTACACACGCCACATCAATCGCCGTTGTTAAATTTTTATCATTAAAATTATGCACGGCGCGTTCGAACACGCAACACATTTTCAGCCACCGCAGTTATTTTCCTCCAAATCTCGTCGTTCGCTTTGTGACCAACACGCTCGGGTCTATTGTACGTACGCAAAACACACTACTGCCAGTTATATTTCAAACGATTCGAAAAATTCACTTTCCGCTGTACGAATTCACGCACAGTATTTGAACGTGACGTTGAAGGCTTTCCGCAGAGCTAATATTAAAAATACCTTTTTAACAACGCGATCAATGAGCCTTCGGAACCCAACGTGTTTCGCCACAGTGTTTTCAGTTTTTCTTTTTCGCTGGATTCTGTGTTTTTGTTTTTAATATATCAGCTTCTATAATAGATTTTTGTTGTTTATCTGTATGTTTCTCGGACGCAGAAAAAAGAAATGCGATATGGCAGGAAAGAGTTCCCGTCGTAATATTTACAAGAGAAACTCGCATATCTGTGTAAGGTATAACTTAAAAGTTATTGCGAAGACCTCAATATTTATTTAAGAAAAAAACTAGCGAAAAAGTATTTGAAAAAAAAAAAAAAAAAAACACGGATAATATGAGAAGGGCGAGCTATATAGTCTCCCTCGACACTTCCCCGGCAACGTTACTATATGGTCTTTACCAATCAACGAATAAGCGTTGAGATTTATTTTTTATAATAACGCGGAAGGACGAGCGTGAAACCGTTGTATCTATTATATGTTTCGAGAAAACGTCCCGTTTTGTCGTCCGGTGAAAATTCTTTTAAAAAAAAAAAAAATAGAAGGAATTACAACGACATAATTTATATATTATATATATCCGACAAATTTGCGCATGCACGCGTATACACAATAGATACGCGTATATAGCGGGGGAAAAAAAATGAGAGTACAAGACGGATACCTATACACGTATGAAATATATATATATATATTTGTAGGGATCATCCCCTAAACGGCAATTTCGTTTGTCCTAATTTGGCGTCGAAAACATCTGTCCGCCTTATAATAATAATAATATATTATGCCGCACTGCAGCGTGTATGTCATAACGGATACGATATAATGAACCAAACAAATAATAATTTACCCTCTGATTTACCCTTTACGTACGTGTATATAAACACACCTATGGGCGCCCGTGGCCGCATTTCGAAACGCGTTCAAAATAGGGGAAAAACGTATTTTTATGTATGCGTGTGTGTGTGTGTGTGTATCCAGGAACGAATTCAAAGGGGGTGCTGGGTGTAAACCCCCCCCTTTTTTTTTTTTTTGACTCCTGTTAAAACATTTTTTTTTTTGGAGAAATTCGATATTATAATATATCGTACATCGTTTTTACGTATGACAAACAAATTAATCAGAACTTAGTAATAATGAGAATATACAACGTACGCGTAGCATGACATCCAAACTACAGCCAGCGTGTAATATTTGTTCGATTCGACGAGGTTTTATCGACCATAAGAAAATCTCTCAAAACTAATTTATCTCTATTGAATTCGATTTTTTTTTTACACGTTTTTAAAACACCCAACTCGTTAATAATCGTTATGTTTAAAATACACGCGGTTTAAAAGAGAAATTATTAGAGGTAATAATTCATCGCGTTAGAGGGGGGGGGGGTTTTTTTTTTGATACGTTTAACAAAAACGCAAAGATCGAAAATCACCCAGTTATATTTTCAAAACAATTAATTTTTTGAAATCATTGTATTAGAGCGACTACTGTTTTTTTTTTTTTTTTTTTTTTACGTATTTAATAGATTTTGAATTGAATTCAAAACTTGGAAATGTGTACTTTCACGGGTTCCCGTGAAAAGTTTGTATTGAAATAGTGAATTTTTAATTAGACTATAGGCTGGGGTTTTTTTTCTGTTACTAAAGTAACGAAAATCAGAAAACGTGCACTGACTCAAAATGACCAGCAGCGTCCGTCTTTGTAATAATACGGCGTTTTACTTCCCACGATTAATTTAACGAATAATTCGTTTTACGAGTACACTTTTTTTTTGTCGCCCGTACAAATAGATTAAGAGGAAATCATCGTGTAATTTTGCGATCCAATGATTTGGTATCGCGTACGATGTACAAAACAAAAAATAAAAAAAATACGCAAACGAAAAAATCGTTAAATTTATGCGATTCGTATATACTTGCTAAAAAATCACTTCTCATAAAAAAAAAAAAAATAATAAAAATGCGTGCGTGTGTGTTAAACGCGAAACATTCGCGGGATGCCGAACAAGTCGCACTGACGAAAACAATCGTTAAGCGCACATTTTTTTCCGAAAACAATATCATAATTGAGGGGTTGTAAAATTTATTACGTTCGCGAAATTTTTTAACGCTAATGAAAACGTTTTATATATATATAAAAAAAAAACATACTATAATGTGTAGTACATTATTACGCGCACTGATATCGTAACGGGCGACGCGTTCGTTATACGCATTTTTTCTGTCTTTCGTACCGTTAAATATCGTAAATAAAGAAAAAAAGAAAAGAAAAATGAACGGCGTATATCGATGTAAGTATAAACGAATTCAAAGACCATTTGCGTTTCAGTATCGTTCTCCTAAATAAAAATATAAAAATATTGTTCGATACGACGGGCGTGTAGGAGGCGAGGGGAGAAGAGCACAAGTGGAAAAGAACAGCGAGAAGAAATCTTCTGGCAGGGATATTGTATTAAAACGGAAAATTAAAAAACATCAATTTACGCCGTTCTTTCTACATTGTTTATTGGATGCTAACTTTTTAATACAAAACTTTTTATTTTTTTTTTTTTTATACCGATAAGACTGTCGCGAAAGCAGCCAATTTTATTATTTCTTTTTTTGTTGTTTTTTTTTTTTTTTTTTTATATCCTTGATAACTTAAAAGAACCACCCTCCTGCTTATATACACAAATGGCTCCGATATTGGCAAAGGTTTTCATAACTTTTTTTGATTTCTATATTAAACGTGTTACAAGTACGGTAATAAATTATACGCCCTAATAATGTTTTTTTATTTTTAACCTATCCACCTCCTCTTCCACATCCGCGCGTTTACTTTTCGAAAGAACGAAAAAAAAAACCTCCCGTCATCCCTTCGCGCAAATTAAGTTACTTTTAGTATAATAACGCCGAGAGAAAAAAACAGGGGGACGACGTTATATTTTTCTCTTTTTCTTTTCTCTTTATTTTTTTTTTTTTTTTTTTCTTTACACTCCATTAGTCTTCTAAACTATAAACAATCTCGTTTATTTCGAAAACGTTTACAACGCGCGTTATTATGCTGTATACTCTGCCAATTTTTAGTGTAATTGATTTTGCGTCGCACATGGCGACAACACGCGGCCCAAATATTATTGAACCAAAATACAATTTATACATTTAAACAACACTCAACACGCAACTTGGAAAATATGTACACATACACACAGCTATATAATCGTTATTTCAATATTGAAAATGCGCTCTTTTTTCTTTTAATAAATAAAGTAAGCGGAAAATGTGATAGAAAATACCAATTTCTTTTTTTCTTTTTTTTTTTTTTGCACACTACACAACATTTTCAGAGCGTATTATTTACAATTATATAATATCACACATTTCGTTTAGTTTTATATATCTGTGCGTTTTACCTGCACGCGCCTGCAAACCAACGTCCACCACATTCATTTTATTTAGATAGTAAATTATTAAAATTATACATATTGTAAAACGATATTTGTGTATAAATCAATGGCGTACAAACGCTTAACCGTATTCCATGTACTGTTATAATATTCGGTTTTCGTATCATCGAAATGGATAAAAAGATTTGAATCCAAATTCGATTTTATACGGAACATAGAATGTATGGTAAAGCAGTAAATTTTAAAACGAACCGAATCCTTCTCAAGTCTTTAAAATCGGAACGAAACCGTCTATTTTACACGTAAAAAAATATATATTTTATTAAATATACCAAATTTTTTTTTTTTATAATTATTATTTTATTAGTTCATATTCATAATATATAAACTCGTCGAAAACGACGTAACAGAATAATTATCATTAGGCGCGTCCATACAAATATCGCATGACCGAAATAGTCTGTCGCTCGATAAATGAGAATATCACAATAATAGCGTACTCAATACGGTTTTAATATTTATACTTTTTTCTTAAGTATTGAATCGCCAATCATATTAATGTATAAGTTTTATACGAATCAAAAAAGGATTTTTTTCATTTTTAATGTAATTTGATTTCGTTTTAAATTATCGATAAATAAATTACGTCGAGTGAACCTTTCTAATCGTATACGTGTACTCACAACTAATTCGCCGAAAGAAAAAATTAGGGAGTTACAGTATCGATAGATACAGAGTTATAACAACAGTGTCTAAAATTGGTTTGGTATATTAGTAATTTTTTTGCAATGAAAAAGTAGGTACCAGTAGATACTGTACAATTAGATTTTAAGGCTGGCAACACACGGGCGTTAGTTTACCGCGAGTTATTTTTACGGCACCGTAAAATTACAGCAAATTTCGTCGAGATACGCTAATATGCATTGCCGTTCCTTGGAGGAGAGGGGGGGGGCAAATGAGGCAAGTGCCCTAAGGTGTCCAAAGTATTATGAATTCAGAGGACGTTATATAAACGAATTATGAATAGTGAATAGTGAATGTCAACTCGTATTTAATATTTGTATATGATAATTATAATTATTTAAAATAAATATATATATATTAAAATGTATATTTAAATATACAAAAAATCCAAAGAATAAAATAAAAAAAAGGTTGTTGTATGAGTTATTTTATTACTACCGGTTTTTTTTTAATTTTTCATTCGTCTTTTACGTATCCTTTTTATTTATGTAAATTCCTTTTTGTTTTCACTGCTTTTATTGTGATTATTTATTCGCGAAAGACTTTTTATTTTTATCTTTTTGCTTATTTTTCTTTTTAAGAGCAATATTCTGCCCAGGGCCTCGGCCAACCTAGCGCCGGCACTGGTGATGATAACAATACGCTCCCAAATACCAAATCAGTACCTCCTAATTCGCTCGAGCGTCATCCGCAACAACCTAACCTAATCATTTTTTGTAGTTTTATATAACGTTGCCGCGTGAACGGGGGAGGCCATTGAACGGTTTTTATCCGGGAGCCCCGCGCCCTCCCCCCCCAGTCCAGTCATCATCACGTGTGCCCGGTATTACAAGCAGTCTCGAAAAAAAAAAAAAATGCCTAAAAAGTTCACCGAGCGAGACGAGTGCACGCACTCGCTCACTGCTTATGGGCCGGGCGAGTGATGAAAAATGTTGGACGAACTAACCGCGCGGGGATACCATACATAATATAATACGCGATATAAGTAATATAATACATTATGCGTATACGCGAGCGCGCGGATCAGAAAGAGGGTGCCCCCGAGGCACATGTGGTCAGCTTGATTTGTTTTCGATAAGCGAAAAGGTATGACCCTCGGGACCCTTTCTCGGTACGAAATAAGTGTAAGACAGAAAGAGAGAAAAAGGGAGGAAAAAAAAGAGCTCACACACACACACGCGCGCGCGCGCGCGCATGTGCTATTATACACGCGTCGTAATAATTTAAATTTCTCGCGGCGTTAGAAAACCACTACACGCGCTGTACGTGTGGTGTACGATTCGCCGAGAACCCGCGCGTGTGCGGTGGGACCCCCGGAGGGGAGGGGGTTTGGAGATATGACGAAAGAAAAAAAAAGCGAGAAGAAGTGGAAGAGGGCAAAAAAACAAAAAAAAAAAATACGAGAAAAACGAATTTCCAAAGTGGAATTACGAGTTTTTATAGCTACGGGTGGGTAAAGAACATATGCGAGCAGCGCTGTAAGGGAGGAAAGGAGGGTCAATACGTTTTTACGGTTACCTGTACGGCGTGGCACACGGTCGTAACTCGGACGGAATATTGAAACCATCTGATCAAGTCGTAAAACGGCGAGCGCGCGCGCGCGCGTGTGTGTGTGTGTACCGTAGTTGTGGCCGAGCGGTAGCAGTAGCAGCAGCAACGTATGCTGTTCAGACGGATATGCGAAATATATGAGAAATATCATTTCGTCGAAACGGATTTATATATATTATATTATATTAAATTTCAAACGGGGCAACAGAAAAGGAAAACCGGGAGGGAGGGGAAAAAGAAAACACAAAATGTCGTGTTTTTTCGTCGACCAATATATTATTACAGTTACGCGTACGCGTAACGATTTTGACAAATCGATCGATACATTGATCGATCCATCGAAACAATTATTATAATTATTGTTTATTGATTTTCGCAAACGAATTCGTTTTTTTCTCCAACGGGACTCCGTCCGGGTAACATTTTTGCCGTTCAATGTCGGTTTATGATAATAGTGACAGTTTAACAGTTCACACACGGTCTACGAACCGTGTATGGAACGGTCCATGTTAATCGAGAACCGTTATAGTTCAATTCCAGTGTTCCGTTTCAAATTTTAATTCGATATTAAAAAAAAATATCTTATAGTTGTAAGTCGGTGCTAATTCGACATTGAACCCTGCTGAAAATGTAGTGACGGTTTAGACAAAATGTTTGAATAATATGTTCAGTTCAGAACAGTGGCGATTATGCATGATGTTAAAGGTGGGGCGAAAGGGTGGAGTCGTCAACACCCCCTCTGCCCAGTGGCGTAGCCAGGAATTTCCAAGGGGGGGTGTTATGAGAAATAATAACCTTAATTAAAAAAATAAATCTTTTTTTTTTTATTATATTATATATTTATTTTTATTTAATTATTACATTAATCTTATTCGACGACTTTTAATACTTAGTTCACGTATTACATCTTCTGTTGACAATGACACTAATATATCACGATGTATATTCATAACTGCCAAACCATTTAAACGATTTTCACCAGTTGTACTACGTAAATATGATTTCAAACGTCGAAGTGTTGAAAAGGACCTTTCACTGGATGCAGTTGTGACCGGCAAAGTAGCTAATATAATTAAAAGTCTGTAAATAGTTGGGAATATATCTTCATTGCAATTATTTAATGCTTCTATTGCATTATTGGGTTTTTTCTTTTTTATTTGTTGATGCCATATTATGAATTCACCTATTGCGGTTATTTCATCTACATCAATATCTGATGAATATGTTTTTAGAAGATCTTTAAATTTAATTTCGTTAAATTCACGGGTATTTATTAAACAAGTAAAATTGTTTAGTAACAATCTATGATTCATCAATCTTTCATCAAGTTGTTTAGAAAAATTATCTAAAAATGGTATGTATATTGAAATCCTATAGTACATTTCATGAGATGTTGTTACAATATTGGACCGATTTTTTTGAGTTGTTGTTATTCTAGGTATTGAAATAACAATCCCTAAGGATTTGCATTTCTTTTCAACCTCAGAAAAAATGGTTTTAAATCCTACTTCCGCTTCTGTTCGTAATTGAACTATTGCACTTATAACTTCATCAGAAATTTCCATTGCTAATGCTAAGTCCATATCTTCCTTTTGCAATTGACGACTTAATGGTAGACTTATTGAGAATACTTTCGCAAGTACATATGCACAAATTAAAAAATCCCCTTGTTTTAAAGAACAAATTAGACTATTTGCTGTAGAAGACGTGACTCTATCACTCCATGTTGAAATTTCTTTGAAAGCTTCAATTACTGAATCAAAAAGCTCTATAAATATTAGTATTGCTTCATGTCGTTCAACCCACCTAGTTGGACACAAATTTTTCAGTTTCTTTTTCCTTGTTTCTGGAAGTAATCGTTCAATAGTATTTTGCAATATAGCTTGTCTTTTGGGTGTATTAAAAAATCCACCAACTGTTTGAATTATACCTAAAGTATTACGAATCGATTGTATATTACACGCATCAGATATAGCCAAATTCAGAGAATGTGAGCTGCAATGTAAATATAAAGCTAGTGGATATTTTTGACTAATAATTGATTGCACTCCATTAAATTTCCCTTGCATAGCAGAGGCACCATCATATCCTTGGCCTCGTAGGTAGTTTAAATTAATTCCTATATGTTCAAGACTCCTTAGTAAAACTTGTGCCAGACCATTTCCAGTCATATCTGTGACAGGAATAAATTGAAGAAAATCCTCTCTCAATTTGTTGGTATCTTTATCAAAATATCTAACGCACATAGAAAATTGTTCAATTCCAGCTATATCAGTCATTTCATCTGCTAAGATTGTAAAACATTTTGATCTATTTATTTTATCAACAAGTTTCTTAACAATCAAAGAATTGATTATACTTATAATTTCATTCTGAACATCTGGGCTAATATAGGTAGCATTTTTCGGACAGTTCTCAAAATATTCTTTGATTGTTTGGTTACCATTAATAAGTCTATATTTTAATAGTGTTCTAAAGTTCCCTTCATTTTGTGGTAAAAATAGAGCACTAATATCAATTGGACCACTGTCCCGATGTCCTCTAAGAGCAATGCATTGAACTCCACAGAGAATTATAGTTTCAATTATAGGCCTTATTACTTGTATATTTTTTTCAATTTCTAATTTAAGTTGAGAATCAAGTTGAAGTGTAATACTGTTTTTTTTGTTTTCAAAAACCATTAAAAAATCATTAGCTTTTGCTGTGGCAGTCAAGTGATATATTTTTTGTTGATGATTATTGAACTTTTCCACAGCACAATGCCAATTAGTAAATTTTTCAAAAACAAGTTGGCCAAGTTTTTGGCCATTTACTTCTTTTGAACAAAATAGCATGCAGAATTTGCAAAAAGCTCCATCCCAATCTTGTGAATAAATCAACCATTTCCATCTATTAAGCCACTGAAATTGAAACTTAAGATTTCTTGTGCCATTACCGGGGAATTCAAAAAATGGATCAGGATACCATGCATTCTTTAAAAGTTCATAGCGAAGAATAGAAGTAATCTTAAAAAAGAAACAATAAGCAAAAAGCAATTTAGTGATAAGCAAGCTAAATGAGTTATATTATTTCAGATAAGCAAATTTTAAATAACTTATACTTTAATTATAATAAAAGCAATATATGCATATTATTTCTCTACACATGAGATACGTTAAATAAATTTAATATAAATATTCATAATTAGAATTAGAATTTAATCTAGATAGGAATATTTATTACCTGAGATGATTGTTTAATGATTAAACTAGCATCAATTTTATAATGTGATGTTGTATTACTTATAGGTTTTGATACTGCACTGAAACTAGGCTCCTCAATTGTGTTCTAATTAAAATTAAAATTAAACTTTAAAATCAAAATAGTAAAAAAAAATAAAGGTAATATGGGTAATTTAAATATATATATATATATATATATATATATATATATATATATATATATATATATAATATAGCAAAACACATTTCAAGCATACATTTTCAATATATACTTCTTGTTCTTTGTCAACATTATTTCTTTCTTCATCTTCACAAGTATTTGGTATTGATATTTTAGGTTTTTTTATAAAATACGATGCAATAGAATTTTTATTTCGTTTATTAATTGTATGTTCCATGGTAAATAAATAATAATCGAAATAGTCAAATTAGAATGTCAACATTTTACAGAAAAATGAAAATCTTTTTCATTATCACACTATCACAGTTATCAATTGGTGCGATTATGTGAAAAACGTTATTACCACGGACTAAAATAGTACTATCTTAGTCCGTGGTTATTACTTTAACAGCTGATAAATGCAATGATATTGATGACAATATTCTTATCTATCTTGATTGGAAAATGGTAAATGTGGTTACCTAATACAAATAACTATAAACCATAGACCATCATAGTTCGTATTATCAATATTTAGTAATCAATCTTTGACATCATACTTTTTATAAAATACGAACATAATTATTAATTATTGTTATATCATTTATATAGTGATAGTTACGTTTACGTATGGGGTTAGGACCAATGACCATATTGTAAAATAATTTATCTTGCACTATTTTATTATATACATGTAGTAAATAAACACGGTCAAGGGGGGGTGTTGCTACACCTACAACACCCCCCCTCGCTACGCCACTGCCTCTGCCAATGAACTATCTCCACAACGAAGAATAATAACAGAAAAGAATCGTTTGAAAAACTATTAAGACAAAATGCAGATATAGAAAATAGAGAAACAAAGTGTATGGTCAACGTGAACCCACACACACACGATGTTTATCTACGATAGACAAACGGGAACAACGTTTTTCGCGTCTACCCGCCGTGGCTACACTGAGCGATCCGCCGGTTTCGGACCGCTATTTATATGCGTCACGTTGCTACCCCCTCTGTATTGTGTCGTAGCGCTATCTGGTGACTACTTTCGTTTCCTATTCTATCGCGGTCGATTGACGCGCTATGTCGGAACATGCGGGCGTTTAGTTTGACGCTGACCGTGCGATCAATCGTATGCGCGTTTGTTATATTTATTTTTTTTATTATTAATAATATTTTTATTCCGTGTATTTCAATGGAATAAAATTAACGCAATGATTCCATCATTCGTCATTGCACACTTGTTTACACGTTTACTCGTTTGTTTTACACTTTTTACTATTTTATTAACTTTTACTAGTTTACTGACTTTCGCACGTTTCTGTGACCGACCGCTGATCGTTGGTCGAGCGCTTATTCCAGCATCATACGTGATGTTCAAAGGAGTGGAGTACTGTGAAAACAGAATATGACCATTACATAATTGTACCAACTTACAAGTCTATATTTAACTGACAATCGTACTGTAAATGCACACTAATTAATGTGCCTATTTTGAACAGTACTACGGTGTTCGAATCGAAAGTAACATTTTCATGGCACGTTTAAACCCATGTTAATATTCGGTATTCATTTTTGTCAAAAACACGGTGCTATGAACCGGATTTGCACCGTGCCTTGAACCTTCATTTATTAATGATTTAAAACGGCGTCTGCACCTAAAATGCTACTCGGGCGGGTTTCCGATCACGTCGTACAATCTCAGTGCTTAAATTCGAAATAAAATTAGAAAGTAAAAGTGTGTAAAAAAAAATGTACGTCCCCGACAATTTTTATGTCTTGAATATTCGTCAGGACTGGGTCAAGGGGAGGATAAGAGGGCTATAGGCCTATGCTACATTATGTCATTTTTTTTGTGTTATAATTTAAAAATATGTTGAAATCTTGAAAAAAGTTTTTTAAACTTTGACTTAATTAAACATTTATATTAAAATTAGAATTATGTACTTAATATTATTTTATATTAACGAGAAAAATTATTTTATAATCGTTGGCAAAATAATAAATATAAAGTAATTTGCTGTGTCTTTTAAATACTTATTTCTTTGTGTTTATACTGTGATTTCAACCAATACACCGTATTATAATTTAAGAACTGCGTTGCGTGATTTCGTTATGTTGTCCTTTATACATGGACTACAATGACATAATCAAAGCGCATAGAAATTTTACTCGTTATTAAGCCCGATTCACACTCGTAGAACACGATACGACAAAATATTCTATCAATATAATTGAATACGGTAATTCACACCGATCCGGTAAGCTCCGTAATGACACGACACGGCAAAACATTCGAGCAAAGAATGTTTTGTCGGTATCAATTTATTTAAAATATACATATTTTTATGTACTCGTGAATTTAAATTAATTTATAAATTATATTTGTAAACGAGCATTTTTACACTGATCACAACAAACCTAATTATTATTATATTATTTATATAATAATATAATTATAGACGTAGTACATAAATACAGTCTTTATATTATATTGGACCATAAAATATATTGTTACCATCACAGCCCAAATCTTCAAATTTTAAATTCCGGAACATGTTGGGCATTAACAATTTCCGATCGTTCGAAACGAAAATCGGAATCAGTTGAGTGCGTGCGTGTCGTTTCTTGGCGGTCGTACGTAAAATGGAAGTGATTTTTACATCTTGTGTCGTGATGTACGAGTGTGAATCGGGCATAATATTATTGACTTTTTTTTTTTAAGAGTTTTAATTTTTATTCTGGTGAATCTCGCAAACTATCTAAAAGGAAAAAAAATGATAATAATGTCCTTAAAATGCAACAAATGCGATATAAACGTTTTGTTTTAAAATTCTCGGCGAATCCCTATAAGGTTTTTGTGCGCTCGGATGAAAACGTAATTTGCAATTAAATCCTAGGGATATAAATCATAAAGAAAAAAAAATATTTGAAAATCCAAAATTTAGAATATTAAACGAATGTATTATTGTATTTATACGTGAAAAATTGTCGTAGTGGTTTATTTGCTCGTACACAGCACGCGTGTAAGACCTTTAGATAGTAGTAAAAAAAAAAAAAATCGTAAATGCTTTTGTGATAATTAATAGCTGTTATACAAAACGTATCGCACAATGTTTAGTTTAGGCATATATTTAGTATGATATGACATACAAAAAAAAATCATCTCCTATAATAAATGAGTACCGTACTGTGCAATTTTTTGTTTTCGAGGTAAAATGGTGTATGATTACTCTTTCGTTTTTTCTTTATACGTATATATGTAAACAAGCTTTATAATTAAAATTTATAAAGTTATACCTTTCCTAACCAATGTCAAGCAGCCGCCATAAATAAACAGAACAGTAAATTATACCGAACAATTTAAATGAAACGGTTACAGTAGTGTTTTCCATTAAAAAAAAAAAAAGTATATTTCAGAAAAGTTTTACGATGTAAAAACCCCCCTTCCCATACTAGAGAATATTTAAAAGTTAATCATTTTTTTTTTAATTCCTTTTTTTCCAGATAAATGACCATCAACTTTAAAAAGATAAACGAATGCTTATATATACATATATAAGGACATAAACGTAGTCCACGAATTATTTAATTTCAATTATTGTACTTGCAAAAATTAATAGAAAATTATTTATACAGGCACTACACGCCACTTTTGTTCAATAATCGTATATTAAAAAAGCGTGTAAATTAATATTCCCCTATAGTATAAAATGACTATATTTTAATTTCTTACTAATAACAACAACAACAAAAAATAAATAAATAAATACTTTTTTTAAATAATTTTTTTCCAATAATTTCCGTTTTTAGCCGCGAACGTTTAGCGAAATTGTTTATTGTTACCGCGTGTCCGTCGATAGGATTCAATTAATAACATAAACGTAAATAACGAGGACTTATCGACATTGCAATATTTGTGATAATTTAGTATTTATAAAACAATTTACCGGTATTATAATATATAACGACAGTATAAATTTACGCGCGATATATTAATAACATTCATTTTATGTATATACGTATATATATATATATATATATAAAATATACGACTAGCGTTAAATTCGACTCGTTTTAATCAAATCCAATTAAACGGTATTAACGGACGATTTAATTAATCGCATTTAAGCCGTTTAAAAAAAAAATAAATATTTTACCGTCAACACTTGCTATATATATAATACGTGTTTATAGCAATATATACAAATTTTCGAAAACGATTTTGTAGAGGAAAAAAATTGTAAAAATCTGCAGTGAATTTTAAATGACAATTCGCAACAGGAGAGGGCGTTCAAATCCAATAAAAATTATAATAAAATGTCTGATTTGATAACATTCAACGACGACGACGTTTGCCCCCCAGATTTTCGTATTTTTTTTTATATTCTTTTACAACAAGTCGTTGTATACTTATAAAACTGGCGCACTTTTAAATTATAACGCATAAAATTCAAAATAAAACGTACATTATATTAATATGTTATATAATCAAATTCTTAAATTGGAGATTTGAAAAAAGGTTTTTTTTTCTTTTTCAAATTACTTTAATGAAGCTAAAATTAAGTGTGATTGGAAAAAAAAATATTTTTTCCCAAAGCCGTCGTCTATTTGTTATTTATTTAATTCCGTTTTACAGAAAAATAATTGACGAATCGTACAATTATCGTTATTAACGATGGAAAAAAAATTGTTTCTTATATTACGATAGTATTATTAAATCGTTATTAATTAATAAATAAATTAATAATTTATTTCAATAAATATTATTAATTATCAATGTATTAAATCGTTACAAATTCACGCGATATAATGTTCGATATTATACGCATAGTCAACGTCTTGTATAAGCAAATAGTTTGTGTTAAAGATACGGAATAATATTATTTACAAAAAAAAAGAAAAAAGAAAAAAAAACGTAGCTTAAATAACGAATTGATAATAATTCAATTATTTAAACGATTGGGTTAATTGCGTCGAGTGATACGAAATTTAAAACAAATTACGCGCATTTTATAAAAGTATACTGCAATATCGCTAATAAAACGAGATGAAAAAACTTCATTTTAAAACATAAGAATACATCCCCTCCGTTTATATTTTTAGCCTTAGAGATATAAGTGGATTTCTATTCTAAATCGATACGGCATTAAATAATAATAATAATAATAAAAAATAGTGTTAAATAATATCGACGAGCGGATGGAGACAATAAGATACGATTTTTTCGAAAAAATTCTGTATTACCGTCGACGAAACGTTTAAAAAAATACTAAATTATTATTCAGGAATTTCGGCCGAATCAATGAGATTCCGGCAAAAAAAAAAAAAAAAGGACATATATGTATATTTATTTTTGTAGATATTGTTGAAAACGTCGTAAAAAACATAATAAAGACGGTTAAAGGTAAGAGTGTGTGTGTGTACAGTACGCCGTGCGGAACATGTTTATGCCTCAATTCCGATTGAATATTCCAAGGGTCCGGCGGCGCGCCAGTGCGCGGCTATATGCCGTCAATATTTTGCGCTCGCTCGCGTCCCGTGGAGATTACCGGGCGCGCGGAGGACGACGAAAGGGATCGCACGCTGAAAGGATGTACAAAAGAATAAGGGACGGGTGGATATCGTATATATATATATATATTCACGCATGCAAAGGCGTCAGGAACAAAATTGTATATATCAGTTTTGAGGAGCAATAAAATATTTTGTACACGTTGTGTGTGTGTGTGTGTTAGGGTATACGGCGGCAGGAGGTGAACTCCTACAGCAGCAGCAGCATCGCCCGCCGCGCGAAAAGCCCTCGAGTATAGCGCCACCACCGCCACACCGCCGTCTCGCGAAACCCGAAATCAAAAAAACTCGGACGGTCCGAAAGGGGATTTTTATTGTCATATACACGCACACACACACAAATATATCTTTCCCCTATCCCCTGTATCCGTTCGTACATATATTCAAAACGACCTCGGCCAATGATAATTCATTCGAACGTGTTAACAAGACAGCTATACGTGCTGCGAGAACGCATCTAAAACACTTCGGTCCTCCGTTCTGCATATAAGGGGAATAATGTTTAGAATGTATAAAATAAAAACTTTACAGCAGTGGAAAAAAAACCGAATGAAATAAAAATACTAAACTTTACTATAGCTATAACTCGTAACTTATGCGACCATCGTTACGGACGGGGGTGCAGGGGGAGGAGAGAGCGAACGGTGACTTTTTGCAGTTCGCTGTTGCAGCCCTCGCGCGCGTATTACATTTTGCGTATATTATACGTACAAGAAGAGAGAAAAAAAATCACTATATTATATGTCTCGTACTTATATTATGTGTACGGTGTACGCGCGCGGTGTTAGGTTTTTAACGATGCCCGTAGAATTTTGAAAACATATTAAATAATCCTGAAACGACGATGGTTATTATCTCGGTCAATAAATAATAATCGACGCGATTTAACGAAACTCGTAGAACGACGAATAATTTCGTTTTTTTTTCTTTTTACAAATATCGCGCGTAATCTGTAACAGAATCGCTCGAACTTGTTCCACCAATAAGTATACACATAATAATAATAATAATAAAAAAAATTCATTTCGTACTTTTCTCCATATTTACACCGCGTTTATCACTCGTATATCGAATATATAAAAACACATTTGTATACGTCGAATGCGTTGAGGTTGAAGGACCACTTGGTTAAGTCCGAGAACGAAATAATAAAGTTAGATATATATTTTTTGCGCCTGTAAATAGTTGGGTAGGCAACTTGTTGTGGCTGCGCCTTGAATTCGTCAGGTGACCCGTACCACTTACCCGATGACGACGATGACACAACAATCAGACATACCGGGGACAAGTAGGGAAGACAGGTGTAGGAACGAAACTATTGAAGGGCAAAAACTCGTAACGAAGAAATCAACGGGTTAAATAATGGTGATAAAATATGATACGGCTGATAATAATAATTAGAATGTTGTTGTATTGGTTATACAAAAAAAAAAGAGTAATAATAACATAAAAAAAGAGACCACAGCAACGCAAAAATTAAAATTCGAATACTAATAAAAGGTATAAAAGGTACTCACGAGAAACGACGTACGCAGACTGTGGCCAGTTGCTGTACCTATCCTCAATGAATGTTACACAGAATACAAAATAATATGTATATTGTATATATATACAATATACATAATATGTATATACAAATTAGCGGCGACAAGGTAAAACAATATTGCTACAGTAGCGAATACAGTACGTCATGCCGGTTCAGTTTGCGGCGACGGAGACAAAAAACATAAAAAAAAAAAAAACCAATAATAAATATACAGGCGAATATACAGGTTTTTCGCACGACGGACGAACAACGCGAAAATATATATGCGAAATAACAATAAAATACACTGCCGCAGTGGCGAAAACGGTTATAAATACCTCACGACGAATGAACAACGACAATAATAACGGGCCTTATAATCATAATACAATAATAATTAAAATTGATAATAACACGATACACAAAGACCTGTCGAAAATAAAAACAATAATAATAATAATAATACATATACAAATCAACATTTTATGAGTAATCCATAATTAGGATGGATAGCAGATAAGGAACGGCATCGCCGGGTCGGATTATATATCGCGTACCGCGCGAAACTATATTTTCCGAACTCACGCAATTGTCATAAACAACATTATTTAACACTAAAAAAAAAATAAAAAAAATCCTGCCCCAATTTTCTTCGTCGAAACGACGTTTCCATTATTTCCCTTTATTCCGTCGTTGGAATAATATTCGGTTCACTCGAATAATGTAACCGATAATAATAATAATCGATCGTCACGTTATTATATTTTCGCGTGTGAGGACTGAGGACGATTTAAAAAAAATTTCTTTTTTTTTGTATCCGAATTTTTTACATTCCCTCCGCCCTATCATTTATTCTTAGAAGAACGCTCACTCGCTGCGGTAATGGGTGTATCTACTAGTGATATTATTATTATTATTATTATTATAATAAAATAACAAAAAAAATCTACTCGAAAAAATAAAAATTCTAAACAATAATTTAGTTTATTTCTAGGACGCCATCTAGCAGCAAAATCGTTCGTAATCCTTAACGTTTGATACATTTGTTTAGTCGTACACATATTATTATGTATTTACGACGACGATAAATGATCGTAACTTTAAGGTACATCATAAAAGGTACAGCGTAAATCATTCGGGACATTTTATTGTTCCATAAACTAGGAATAAATCACTCTGAATACACGTGAAAGTAAAATGTGATATCAAAACACGAGTGGAGCGACTATATAGTGCATATTCAGGTATAAGAGAGGCGAAAATCTATTCGAAGCACACCTGAGTGACGTGGAGAATACACTCATCATAATAATATATAATCGTAATTGTCGGACAGTCAGAAATACCGCGTTTTAAAATACAATTTTTAATAACTCGCAGATAAAATCTTGACCGGTAGATAGCATATATTGCACGAGCACAGAATTTTTTCCCCGTCGTTGACATAATATCCGTGAAACGATTTCTTATGTCCATTATTATAAGTAAACATTATTGTTTAATATAATAATCAAACACAATCGTTGCAATATAATGTGTACTAGTTCCGTCTTGGTAAAAAAAAAAAAAAGAAAAAAATATATACCGATTCAGTCCCTCCCCCCAGTTTTAAGACTTAGGTAGGCAATTTTAAGAAAAAAATATTAATCTATCAATAATGTTTAAATACATTTCAAGAGTAAATACGTCAATGACATTTCATTATTTTTGCGTATTTATTAATAAGAGTATTGAAAATGGGGCACTACGAACTATGTTCATTGTACTCTTTTGCGAAACTGATTTTGGTTTTCGGCGTATAACAATCAACAACAACAAATTTTAAACCTGAAACTATATTAAAATTGTACGAATCGTTTACAAGAGAACGCGTTGGAAACAGAATTTTTATATTTTGACTAAACATGTTTTAATTTGTTGACTTGTACGTGCGCGCACAAGAAGCATACCTACTTGAGTACATGAAATCATAAATGAGTATTACTCATACACACACACACACTCACGACTCATACGTTTGCGCATTTTAAATTGCCTATAGAAAACGTTTAGAAACAAAACGTTCTAATCTCATTAAGATTATATTAACCTTTCTTTTGCCGAAACGTAATTGGTATAAAAAAAGAGTTGTAGAGACACAACATTTGTATTAGACTCTAAAACGATACCTAAGCCCATTAATAGTGTCATTTTGAACACAAATAACTTTGACCATTGTAATTGAATCACCGTTACTTTTTTCTAATATATAGTTCGTTGAAAAGGAGAAAATAAATACAACAGCGATATGAAGCTTTTAAATATATTTTTCTATTAATTTGTGTGTAAGCCATATAATAATATGCCAACGCTATATTTTCCGTAAATACGGTAAACAGCTTAGGCAATTTTACAGTCATTGATAACTGCTTGACGTCGTAATAATCGAGAAAACAAAGTCCCTCCCGGGACTAACGCGTCGTTGTTCTTTAATAAAAATGTAATTTATGTATACAAAATATTTTAAAATATCTCTGGAATTTCAATAAATAAAACCATACGCAGTCGAGTAACTCAGTATTAATTGAACGTGTGTAGCTCGCTCAACTTGATTAAGGCCTATGTTATAAAATATTGCTTTAAACAATATGTAAATACCACAAAAAATCGTACACGATATATCGATCCGTGCGGACTGTTAAGAACACACCGATTTCTGTAGATCGATTTTGAAACTAAAAACTATACCTTTTTAAAATTAAGATTAAACTCTTATTTTTAAATTGACCCGATCGTTTCGAAACAGAAATTTGTATAATTTGTATTTTATTTATAGATGAAGAGGAAATAGAGCCATAAAAGCGAATCAAATACTATACGGTTTATAAATAATTCAAAGACGATTCTCTCATGATTGTGGATGGAAATAAAGCGTTCAACCTTCAACATTACTGTGTACAGATTCCCAAATTGTTTTTATAAAAATCCCGACACAGTTCTGTCCATGCAATTTTTTCTACCAAAATGTTAAAAAAATTTGAAAAACTTGATTTCGTAGACATTAATTATTACATACATTATTGTATAAACACTATATATACTCATTAACTATTGAAAATAAAAAATAATAAATAATTTTCATTTATTTTTGTTCTTTAATATAATGTAATATATATATATATATATATATATATATATATATATATATATAGGTTGTCATTTAAAAATATTACATTTATTTGGTGTACAATAAATAAATTTATTTATTCGTGAATTTTAAACATGAAAAAAAAAGTTAAAATTCTTTTAATTTTTATTTAAAACTTTATAAATATTTAATTTCAATTTATGACTGTAGTTTTCGTTTTTAAAGTCATCTACATAGATGACCATTTTTCAATATTAGAATGGTATTAAATATTAATATTATATAGTATATGTTTATGATTATAATAATTCACAACCGCGTATGTCATTCAATTATCTCTATATAATCATTATTCTCATGAAAACACGTTTAATTAGTTTTAATTTAAATCCACTACGTCTTAATATGTAATGCGGGAAATTTAAATGCGCGTATAATAAATAAAATAGATAGAAATGTTAATAATAATTTTTTTTTTTAAAGATATAGTTTATCGATTTTTTTTTTC
This sequence comes from Chaetogeoica ovagalla, assembly GCA_032441825.1. NCBI lineage: Eukaryota > Metazoa > Arthropoda > Insecta > Hemiptera > Aphididae > Chaetogeoica > Chaetogeoica ovagalla. Next base: position 1,232,365 of record CM063726.1, read on the forward strand.
TTTGAAAATGTTAATCAAAGCCGTTAAATATTAAAAATATAGTACGATTACGATTAAATCGAGATGGTTGAACACTACAACACCATATATACACCTGCAGTTAATATACAAAATATAGAGTGGGTTAGAAGTAAATGAAAAAAATTTATAGACTTATACGCACAGGCAACAGTCAAGAAACTACTTATAATAATATTGTTAGTTAGTCGATTGAGATGCACTGAGATCCCATCTCCGTCGTATCGATCGACGCAATAATATGAAATCTGCCGGTATAATACACGTTGCCTTCAACTCTTTAAGAAAAAAAAATACATATACATATATATATTTTTTTAAAGAAATTATTAATAAATTCACTATAACGGTGGCGCCGGAACCGCGTAGATATGATGTATGGTAATAACTAAGCCGTTAAATTGCGATTATTTCGCATAACGGCGACGGCGACTAACACAGCCAGATATATCGATAACATCGCTCGTACACCGCCTGTAACAGAGTTTACGACAAAATAATAGTTTTTTTCAATGATCCGACTATTGTAAGGCAATATACTAGAATATATAGTAAAAACGTCGACTCACCGCTGCAAACTCCATCGTTGTCATCGTCTGCGGTACCTTCTGCACATTGACACGTTTTGGAATTATTATCGTTATGCATGCAGTCGGCCGACGGCGAACACTGAGTTTCTATCTCACAAGGCATTCCCAGTTCTAAAATTTCGTAATATTTCGATTAATAAAATTCACAGTTATAGACGCAATTTTTTTTTATATATATATCAAAAGCGCTACCCTGAGGTGTGGTGATGCACACGTCGTTGATCGGATGAGTCAAATCGGAGCACAAGCATCGCATTTGATTGTCCAGCGGATCTTTGCCGCACGACGTATTCGGCACTGTCTTGCAATTGTTGTCGCTGCGACAATCGATCAATTGAAAAGTGTCTATAAAGATGAACAAGAAAATACGGCACACGTTAAACGTTTTCACATCAATGCGGTTGATAAATGTCGCGAACGGCGTTCGGTTCTACACTTAAAATTGAAAATGTTCGTAAAATAGACGTTATAGTTTCAACGATTTATCTCTGTTTATTCGAACCTATCGGTGGTACCTATATACATTTGTGTTAAATCTGACTCGATGAGGATTTAACGAATTCGTCACCGTCTTAAAGAAAAAAATCAACATTTACTTATGGACTATGCGACGTTACTTTTTTTATTATACGCGTTCCGCAAATACGTTTCGAGTCCGTTCGATGTAACGAGAGAACAACCAGGTTGCCTTACCGTGTTACCACGTCTACTAGCGATCGACTACCACGATCTCCTGGTCTGCAAGAAATACCAACAACGACTGCAACGTGGCCAGCGATGGTCAGAAATTCGTGGTTAGAGGTTAGGTTTCAGAACCCGAAGTTTCGGAATACTCAGAGCCGCTATGGTGTTCGAAAGTCGAAAATACCCGGCAACCCAGCATCCTGCGCAGTTGTCATTTCGAGCGGCGAACCAAGTCAGCTGAAGAACGTTATCGAAAAAGTCCCTGTCGTCGTGATATCGACCCGCAGGAGACCGTTGGACCGGGAGACGTCCGAGAACCGCTGTGTAATCTGCGGCGGTCCACGGAGATCCCAATAATCCCTCTCCTCAGCCCTCACTACGAGTTATCCGTGGAAGACTGAATCCAAACGTTCCTCTCCCCGTCGGTCTCCGTAGAACAGTCCTCGACCATTTTTTTATTTTGATTTTCCCTTTCGAGACTTCCTCTTCATTTTTTTTTTACGTTTATTTATTTAGCTATTTATCTATTTCTATTCTCATTTTAATTATTAATCTATGTTCGTTATAAAGGCGCTTTAACTCCTAGAACATAATATATATATATATATTGAAATTTCGAATACACAAAATTAATTCTGTAATATCTAGCGGTTTTATATATTTAATTTTTAATAATTTATTGCAATGAACAAAATTTGAACAAAAAAAGAATGATAAAATCTACAACCGTTGTGTTTTATGTGAATAATAACTAGTAACCTTAACGACTATAGATTTTTTTTATCGGGAAAATATACGGAAAAATCGGAGCACTCTTATATTATACGAAAAAGTGTTTACGGATGAAAAAAAACTTCAGTGAAATACTTAGACTATGACGTAAGAGTTTTATTATTTTAGAATTGAAAATAGATTTATTAAATCGATAATCGTTATTCGAAAACCTATTCCGAGCCACGCGCCAGCCGTGTAGTTTATTATACGCGTGTATCAATGAATACGATAAATTATATGGTTAAAAATCAAAATATTATATTTCCAGCTGTTAAAAAAAGAATACAAAAATCGTCCTAAACGAATATGTCGGAAATGTTACCGGTTTAAGACGGAAATAATAAACACGTCGTTCCAAGAATTACAAACGCGTATTTGCGGAGTGTAAAATTGAATGTCTGAGATCGGTTTTACTGAGCTACAGCGGTGGACGGAGATTTGCGGTTCATCTCGTAGTCAACATCTTTAACGCTCCCTCCCATTCCCCCCGCACCGCAATTAAAAAGTGAAATGGATTTCATCGCATAATTTTCCAAAACGGATGCGAACTGCACCACTCATTCGGACGGCAGCGGGCGCAGGAATATCGTTATTGTTACCTTTGGGTGTGGAAGTGGCCGCGTTGGCTGCGGCCTGCACGTGCAGACCTCGTTCTGCCCTGTACACGTCGGCGGCGTCGCAACCGCAACAGCACAACGTGATCGTCAACGCGATCGCGCACACCGCCGCGTCCGGTAACGTTATACCGCCTGGAGCACGCATGGTGCGGTATGTGTGTGTGGTATGTGGTATACACCTGCGCGGGTACGTGCGTATTACACGCGGTGCGTATTCGACAGTCGTGTAAAGAGTCCCGTCGAATAAGAATCTATTCGATTTCCGGTAATACCAGTCGTCCTGCACGGGTCCTGCACCACGACGCGCAAGGTTATCGGCACAGTGTGTGTGTGTGTGTGTGCAGCTGTTACGAGACGCCCGCCCCGCGCGCACTCGAATGACTCGATGGAGCGCGCCGGTTCTACGCGGTTTTGTACACGTTTTGCGACCGGCGACGGCGACTGGCCGGGAACGGCGTCGCGCGCTATTTGTGGCCACGCGAGTCCGGGCAATTTGCCCGGCCGCGGTTCTTTTTTTGGTAACGTTTTGTGCGGGACGACGCTATTATTACACGAATATTACCGGTAACGCGGTGCACCACCGCGGACGGAACGGGGCGAAGGGACGAGACTTTCGAACGGCCGGGCGTAAACGGGGGAAAAAACTTAAAAATCAAAACGGTTTTTTTTTCTTTCTTTTCCTCCCCCCCCCCTCCCCGTCGTCTCGTTTATAATAAAAACCGTTTAAACTCAACAAATTGACCGAAAACTCGGTTGTTGTTATTATTGTTTTTTTTTTCTTTTTCTACTATATTACCCAGTTATTCGTTTCGTATATGACGTGATTGCAGTTATAATATTATAAGCTTTTAGGATAATTCGAATATTTTCCCGTTCTGTTACGCGATGGAATGTATGACGTATGCTGAAGTATAACAGGAGACGATGAAAATTATTGCGCGTCAATAGAAATAAAAATGCGTCGTTTACAGGAAATGAGTATATTTCTTTTTTTAATAAAAATCCGTAGCGCGACGACGTACGGGGGGAATCGAGTGAAAACGAACGAAAAGAGGACGTATATAAATAGGTGAAAAAAACGAAAATGTATTGTAGGATTGGATGTGCGCGGGGTTATACTGTAGTAATTCGAAAGGAATTAACAATAGCGGTTAAAGAGGTTCAGGGACGTGCGAACGGGGGATCCGGGGATTCAAACACCATTGGTGTACATGTGCATATACAGTGGCTTTATCGCCGAGACGAGTTTTGCGAAACAGAGAATCATGATTCAGTTGAAGCAATAAAGTCGTTGCGATAAATGAATTAATACTGACGAGACAAAATGCGACACATTGCTCTAATAATATATTTATAAAATAATAATTGGTAACGAGTACGGTGCTAATAATATATTTTGTTAAACCGATAATTGCTTCATATCGAACTAAGCGATGCAACGTTATGACTTGATAGTGTAAACGATTGCCATATCGAATAGCTATTTTAACCTCACAATGCATTCAATATCGTTTTCGTAAACACCGCAACATTTCATCAAATTTTTTGAGTCTTTTTCCGAGTCAATCGCAGACTTTAGACGAATTCCAGTCTTGCATTGAAATATGTTTAAAACATAATGTATTCCGTATACAGTTTTAAACGATGGTTCATCTGAAATATGGATTAATAAAGTGAAAATTCGGCTCTCGATGATTTACAGCGAAAATGCCTTTACGAATATTCGTACAATTTTATATGTACGTATACTATAATGGCTGTATTACTCAAAACGACGGTATCGATAATAACGAGCTTATACTTTTTCTACGCCGCACGTAAACCGTATTTTGGATCCACAATAATGAGTGAAGATCGTTTAAACGGACTGGTTTCGTTTAATACACGCATCGTTCAAGTTGAAAAAGTATTGAGCACATTTTTACCTCGACGTGTCAACTATTATTACAAAAATAATAGTTTTTAAGCATAAATGCGACGATATAAATATGTATACAGTTAATAACGATTAAGTTATTTTCAAAATACGAATATAAAATGTTATAATTTGCAATACAAGGTGAAATCCTGCGCACGCGTCTGGAGAGGTCGTTACGGAATTTCGTGAAATGTATACGAATAGACATGCGAGTATATGCGGATAAAGCGACATGTGGACGGTTAATAAGTTAAGAATAGTTGACCTTGCAGTACTTGTGCGAGATAAAAGCGATGAGAATGCAAAGATACATATCATCGTCACAGCTAGACGATAAAATAATAATAATAATAATAACACTATATACACGAGTAGTGTACACGCGCACACCTACACCTACACCTGGCACGCGTTAGCTGATTTTTCATTTCTGGTGACATCATTCAGAATAACACAGAATTACGCCGGTGCTCGATTCCCTTCCTCCCGGACGACGAATTCATTTTTTATACACGACTGCTGCTGTTGCGCTAGTCGAACGCTTCACGTAATAATATATACACTCATTTTATTGACTCTAATAGTTAATGCATAAACCGTTAAGGGGATTGGAAGCGAGTATTTTCTCTCTTTGCCTTGTACACACGAATCGTAGTGAAAAAAAAAAAATGGTTTCCTACTTTCAACGTACCGATCGATCTAGGAAACCGAAAACAGATTCGAATTCGTCGTGGATTTTATTGCAGTACGACTGTTTTTTCATTTTAAATTTGTTCAAGTAATTTATTAAAATTATATGACAAAAAAAATTTAGAAATTTGAGAAAGTTGAAACTTCACGACGAATTCAAATCTGTTTTCAGAACCTATATCGTATCATTGGTCGATCGGTACGTTGAAAGCAGAAAACGTCTATTTTTTCTGTGTTTCGTGTGTGTTAACACCGAAACCGCCTTTATACAATATTAATTATATAATTTTTGTTCGTTTCGCCCTTTATACCCTGAGACTTAGGCCGTGAAACGGCGGTGCCAAAATCGAATTTACTAAACAAATTTATATATAAAAAAAAAATATATTTGAAAAAGTTTTTATATTACAAGAAATTCGAAGAAACAATTGCGTACGTTTTTAATACAATAAAAATTTATTTTTTTAGGAATTTCATAGAAAACTTCTTTTTTCCATTTTGTGCAGCACGGGAACGGTTTTTGAAAATTTTGAATGCAAAACGCTCGGCCCGAAAAGGTTCGCCGTTCCTGGTATAGATTACAAATGAATGACGTACATAAGTATGTATAAAGTATATACTATATGAAAAGTCTTGAAATAAAAATTTAAAAAATATTGCATGGCGTCGAAAAGTAATTTGTAAAATTTGTAGTTTTTTTTTTTGTTATCATTCAAGAACCGATGTAAAGAGTAATGTACTAATTGTAATTAAATTGTGGAGAAAATATTGAATTTTATACAATACAGTTATAAAAGTGTCGCGGATTAATCATGTTTATATGTAGTTATTATACGCACTTATACTGCGATGTATATACACACACGATTGAAATGAAATGTTCACAATACGCATTTATTATGTTTTTTCTTTCCGTAATAATATGTACGAATTTTTTTTTTTTTAATATCAATTTTGATTCCGAGCCAAAGAAGAAACGAGTGGCGTTTTAAAATTACGTTTATTTTTTTGTAAATTTTTTTCTACGTAAAACTCTTTTCGACCAAGAGGAGTGTTCCGACCGTTAATATTACACGTTTAAATAAAAAATAATATCATCCACTCGGTGGTACTTTAGAGAGTATATTTTATTTTTTTGATTTTCTCTGCAACGGGCAGTAAAACGCGATCGCGCATAAAAACGCGATTTCAGTTATACATATATATATATATACAATATTCGTAATTTCGAAAAAAATGGTCGTAGGAGTTTTCAATATTCTAAAATGAATGCTATATCAAATATATACTGTGTACGCATAACCGTTATGCAGTTATACATATAGATAATACCGAGCTATTTACAATATAAAACTGACGGCAAATAAGTTTTGTGAATTACACTGAAAGCTATACGTATCAGCTCAGGATCGTTTTTTCGAATACCGTAAAACAATATTTCAAATTCATCTCTAAAAACAGACCTGGGTCGACGCAAATCGGGCGGCAGATGTCTATACAGGGATGGTATTCAAATGCTGCGCGCGTGTTGGTTGTACGGTCATATCATGACGAGTGCCTATTGATATAATATAAGTGATGTATTGAAAAGTATAAGACCGACATGCCGTCAGGATGAAAGTATTTATCCTGAACACATCAAATAAATTAAAAGTCCCAATTTCTACATCCCATCGACCCCTCATATTCAAAACATTTCAATACGTCCAACTTTAGAAAACTTTTAGTCATAAAAAATCGGCCCTTAAACTTCTAATTCAATTTAACCTTAATTAAATCCATCATCAGTCTACTCTCTTCCTAAATCTCTCGAACATCCACAGTCGTCTGTCAGAAGCTACGCTCGGTCCAGTGTACATTGCCCAATGTAAAGCAAAAGCAAAGTATAAAATTAAAGTGGGACTTCCGTGTAAAAATAAAATCGAACAATAAAAAAAAATTACGCTTTTTTTTCCACTCGCCTACTTAAAAACGTATATTTATAATTGCTTTTTTTTTTACCGTTTCGTGTTTCCATTTGTGCCCAATCAATCGCGCGTATAACACGCATAGGTTCAATATCAGACATTCGATCGAAGGAGTTTTTGTGCACACTATTATTAACTCGTGCTGAGCTATACGGGACATTTTATATAGGATCGAGTACGATAATAACCACCCAAAAATGTCATATTGAATAGAATTTACGTCATTTTTTTTATAAATATAAAAAAAAAGAAATAATCCCCAAACTACGTTAGAAACCAATGAACAATGAAAATAATAATACTTTGAATTGACTGAAAAAAGAAAAATATTATAATTCAACGGGAATAATTTTTTTTCTCGCATATAACACGTGATTTTCAACATAAAATTTCGATACAATTTTTTAAGTAGAGTGTCGATAACTCGAAGGAATGCACTTCCCTAATTGCGTACCGATGTCACTGACACACCTATAAAAATATAATAAAATATTAAAAACATGTTATTACATATTTTAATATATTATTTATTATAAGTGCGCACTCTAGAAGTGAAATACTGCACAGGCTATAACACGGTTGATAAAAATAAAACGTGCATTCCGTATTATCAGTATATTATATTATATCGTATAATATTGATAACAACACGTGAGATGGAAAACTTTTTAAATTAATCTACTAAATAAACACAAAATAAAGGAACGTCGAAGAATTAACGAATTAAATATCTGTACAAAATATCTGCGTAAATTTACATTCCTACGTACTAATCGATATAAAATTTTCAATAAAATGAGCTCCGACGAAAACGATTCTCACGACATCACACCTAACTTGGCTACAGAAGAATAGTAAGTCGATCCGCGGCGTGTTATTGACGTTCGTTTCTATTTACCCTCTAGAAGTCTACCAAACTCGTTTTCCAAAACGTTTATTTCCTCTTGTAACTTGGTTCTGACGTTTTGTCTCTTCAACGAATCTATCAATTCCAATTGTTTTCTGAATCCCGTGATCAGCGCGTCTCTTTCCCTAATACACTTTGCCAATACGCCTTCGTTTTTGGACAGCGTTTTCACGTACTTTTCTTCGGCCTCTCTGCTGGCCGCTTCCAATTTTTTCACAGTTTCTTTCAACTGTTTGTTCTCGTCCGCAGTTTTCACGAAAATCGATTTTTGTTTCTCGTGCACGATCTGTTCGTGTTTCAATTTCTTCTCCATACACCCCACGTCTTTCAGCAACCTGTTCACCTCGGAGTCTCTGGTTTTCAGCGTTCCAGTTAACGCCTCGACTTCCCTTTCGTGTTTTCTCATCCTCTCCTTGAGCAATGATAACTGATGAACACATTTGTCTTTCTCTTCCGTCAGTTTTTTATTCTCCTCTTGTAATTCGTCGCAAAGCCCTTCTTTTTTCACCAGTTCATTGTTCAAATGATCGATTTCCTTTTGTAGAACATAATTTTTAATGGTAATTTCTTTGCTGGTGACTGTTTTATGTTCTTCAATTGTATCGCCATTATCGATTATTTTCATAAACGTATTGAATTCCGAAGATCTAACGGGTTTCGAACGGTTATGTTTAATGTCCGACGTACTCGGTTTGTCGTAATCGTCAATCTTACTTTTCATTTCGTTGATCTCTTCCATGAATCTTTTTGTAATTCTATTGTTTTCCTCGTATTTCATTTGTAGTACTTCTTCATTTTTTAATATTTCCCCTTGTTCTTTTGCCATATTTTCTAAGGTTATATATATATATATATATATTCTTATAAATTCTCAAACACTTTACATAAAAATTATTTTACTTGAAAAATAACAATCGGGCCATTGAATAAGTTCATTGTTAGTTCTAATGGAATAGGAAAATGTTAAAAAAAGAAAAGTGTTTTGTTTACATTATTGTAGTGTCTTAACGATTATGGTAACTATGATATTATCTCACTGACAGTGTTACCAAAAAAATGTCTAAACTATAACTTACCATAGGTAATGATCGATGTAACTCGCTCGTTACTCTGTATAATTATTAAAAAAAATCGAGACAATTATTTTCTATATTTTTATGATTTTTATTACTTGATTGAACACGTGTATACCTAATGTAAATATATTACATTTTTATCTTTAAAATATTTATTAACGATTAGTTTTAAAACTTTTACTTGAAAGAGTGTTGTAAATATTTATTTTCAATTTCAGTTGGAATGATACTTACGCCGTAGAACTGGATAATTTCAACAACTTTGGTGACACAGGCGTTGAATGGTTTGGTCATAGTATTGGACAGAAAATGATTAAGTAAGATTGATGGAAAAAAGTGTACAAAATTAAAATATTATAATTATTAATTGATGTATTGATATGTTAATCGACAATACCTTATTAACCGCCAAGTAAAAAAGTCATTGTACTTATTTTGTATCATATGGAAATGTGTAATAAATAATACAATTTTAGAATACTTAGTCAAGTATGTGAAAAACTAATTCTTATGCAATAATATCTATATAATGTAGTTTGATTAACTTTAACACATAATAATATATACTTAAGGCAAGAAATTGAGTTTTGAATGAAATTGTACTAAATGTTTTCATTGTTCTTCATTAAGTTGTCTATGGAGTGCAATAAATATTTTTATTTGATCTGTAGATCAATTGCCCATTTGGGTAATATATTTTATAAGTATAATACAGCTACATTTTAAAAAATATGCATATATAACATTAATATACTATTGTTGACAATTGCTTACGAATCATTCATAATTCCATCAAATAAATAATACAATTTTATTTTACAGATGTATACAATGTTATTGTAAAATTTGTCAAGACGATCCTATCTTGGATGTTGGATGTGGAAATGCTCTACTGTTAATTCAATTAGTAAATATTTTTATCTATTTTATATACCTTTACATATATGTGTAACATATTCAGTATTGTTAAAAAAATAACAATTATAATCAGGCTAAATTAGGATTTTCCAATCTTTACGGCATAGATTATTCAGCGCCAGCGGTAAAATTAGCAAATTCAATAATCCAAGAGCGAAAAATAGAAAATATAACCCTAAAAGAATTTGATTTTGTGGCTGGTGATATGAAAACATTACCGACATTTGCGTTGGTCTTGGATAAAGGCACTTATGATGTTATCAGTATGAACGATGAAAATAGAGAAAAAAGAAACCGATACAAAGAAAACATAATAAATCTGTTACGACCGAACGGAATGTTTTTGATTGTCAGTTGTAATTGGACGCAACTAGAACTGAATGAACAATTTGTGGATGGTGAGTATTTACTGAACAATTGTCAGGCGTTGGTATTTGTAATGTAATTTTTTATTTTATTTTTTAGTATTTCAAATCGTACATACCATTCCGACTCCATCATTCCAATTTGGAGGGGCAGTCGGTAATACATTGTCAGCAACTCTTTACAAAAAAATTTAAAAAGAAACAAAAATATATAATATTTAATAATAAATGTATTACATTTTACTACAAACAGTCGTGTTTTTCTAAATAACAACAGAGAAACTATATTGTACTATTCAATTATGATTGTTTTGTATTACAATGGCAACTAAAATTGCTAAATATATTGATAATATTTCCCGTACGCCACCTATAACAAAAAATAAACCGGTGCAGTGGTGTAATCCGAGTACAATAATTTTTCAAAAAAATAACCATAAAACAACGTCAATTACCGCTGCAACTTCCGTCGTCATCCGAAAACTCCTCTCTGCACTGACATATCTTGAAATCCATGTGTAAAGCACTCGCGTTGTGCGCACAGTATGCTAACTGGATACATTGGATGTCTCGTTCACACGGCATTCCCAATTCTAAAACCAAAAATAATTTCATAAGTATAAAACGTTACCGGGTGAAAATTAAAATGATAAATATGATCTGCGGTCATATCTGTGCCTACGTAGCCAGTTCCCACTAAAAACATATGTTTTATTCTAATTAAGTACCTGTTAGTTTTGTTTTTAATATAATATCTAAATTAATCCAGCAGCAAAGAATATAGTTAGCCATTAGTTTTTGATGGTTTATCTTTATTCAAATATTATACGCTCGATGAACATTTTTATATTTAAAAGCATTTGAATAGTTCGGTGATTAATTTGTTTCTGATAATTTCATACACATGTATTGTACGCAACTCCTCACTTTAGATCATATTAGCTTAACGCTTACTGCTAATTGTAGAAATTATTTCAACAAGGAAAGTTTTTAAGTACTTTATAGTGTAGTATAATGTACCTACGAATATACACTAAAAAATATCATACATTATAAAGCTTTTTTTTTTTATTTACAAAAAATTCTTTATGATTATGTACTGTTTTTATTTATAATACGCTGTACATTTTACAAACGAATTGAAAAAAATAAACACATAATTTTAAATATTATTACCTAACGATGACCAATCAATGCAGGTGGATGACGGGGTTTGTGGGTTGGAACCATAGCCCAAATTATAATATGCAAATTTAAAACTGTTAATTTGTAAAACATAGATGTTTTTTATTATCTAGTGATGATTATGGATTATAAAACAGATTTCTTTTTCGCACATTATTTAATTTGTATAAATATTTAGAGCACCGTTGAATATGAATTGTAGTGAAAGTACAGATCACGGTTGAAACGTATCAGTTCGATGATATGTTCTACTACACTAGTAGGTATGTAGTTCCAATGCCACAATATTTACCATTTTTTTTCTCTGCCTTTAGTGTAGTATTTGCTAAACTCCAATTACGGAGTGGAATACGTTCGAACGTTCAAAATTACAGCCGACGTATCGGCTGAGTTAATAAAACGTTGCGCCGAAATTACAGATAATCCGAATAATGAACTTTTGACAATTGATTTACCTTCTTACTTCACAACTTTTGACCTACCTACTGTTAATATTTATAGCATAACTTTAAAACGTGTCAAGTTTTGACGTTCAAACGTTTAATAACGCATTTAAGATGAACACCATTGGATTAGTCCGATTGGATATTCACAGTAGAAAAAAATGAAATTCACCCGGATAAAATGGTGAACAGGAGAGAAAAATTGTTGTATTTTTATTTTTTTTGTTTTTAGGTCATAATTCGTTCATTATATTTATTCGTGACCGTTATTTTTAAAGCACTCAATGATTTGTGTTCGAATAGATTTCTATTATATATTTATTTTTTTTTTTTGAGTTTTTATGGTATCACGGATAGTACGTATACCGCAAAATACATTTCTAACATTTTACCGTCGTTTCCTTAAATAAATTGAAAAGTGTGGTTTTTCGTGTACAGGAAATTGCCCGGTTGCAATGTCACGAACATTAAAATTTACCACACACGCACGTAACAAATTAGGATTTATAAATAAACGATTTTATTTTGGTGAAATATATTCGTATATAAAAACGGCTGCTTATCGTTTAATAGTCGAAGTGATTTGCCTGGAGGGAAGTATTATTTATTTATTTTAATTATACCCATAATGTATTAAATATGTTTAAGGGGATTGGAAGCGGCGATTGTCTGTCTCTCTCTATCACACACGTAACATAGCAATTTAGACCATTCCTATTTCCAACGTACCGATGGATCTAGTGATGCGATAAGGATTCTGAAAACTGATCTGAATTCTTCGTGATGTCTTCTTTAGAACGACTTTCCCACATTTTTGATTTTGTCCCCCTAAGTCCCTCTAAAATTACCTTAATATATTTAGACATTTAAAAATTGACATTTTCAATTATTGTGAAAACCCAAGGTAAAAAATTAAAAATGTGGGAAAGTCGTTTTAAAGTAGATTTGACGACGAATTCAGATCAGTTTTCAGAATCCTTATCGCATCACTAGATCCATCGGTACGTTGGAAATGGGATTTCGTGTTTTTCAAAAACGGCAGCCGTATTTGCTGACTTGTAACTGCGCGTGCGAGTGTACACACCACCAGCACGTATCTACACACACTAAACACTAAATACTACTCACACAAATACACTGCGTAACGCGAAAAAATCATAAAATTGCCTATACATAACCCCTTAATAAATGACCGCTTCCAATCCCCTTAACACGTTATAATTTAAAACATTTTTCTTTTTTTTTGGCCCGTCTAAAACCAGCCACGTTTCAAAATTTGTTTAGGGCAATCGCTCCATCCCTGCAGGACTGTATTTGAGGGGAGGGAAACAAGGGGCTGTTACCACAGGCGGCTAAATTTTCTACTAGTTAAAACTAACTATACCAGCGTCAATATTATGATAATATAATTAAATAATTTGCAGAGTAACAATGCAGAAAAAAAAATTTAATTGTAAATTAAAAACAAAATTGTTTTTATATTGCATTAAATTTGTTAATTATGTTGTAATAGGGCGTTTTCATTTTGCCCCAGGGCGACAAATTACAAAATACGTCCCCGCTTCGTTCCCTCCTAAAAAAAAAAAAAAACAGAGGTTCCCAAACTTTTGGGTCGCAATAAAATATGTTCGATGGGTGGTCGCGGCGAGAAATGTTCGCGTGAAAAACACGAGCTAAATAAGAATTATCAATCTGTTTTGAAACTTCGAAGACAATGTTCAATAAAAATGAGTTTCGACCGTAAATATTTAATGCGGAACTCCGGTTTTCTACATTCAAAATACATAACACATTCTGCAAAAGCTATAAACGCGCCGTTTCCAAGCATTCAGTTCTCCGTATAATCTCGTAAAGTCGGATTTTCCGTCGTTCCTTACACTTGCTCATCAAATAAAAAAAAAAAAAAAAATCGTACTTCATACGATTATATAAGAATTATTTTAGGCATTCCGTGCCAAAAACAAAATCCATTTAGACGGGTCAGCTAAATTCAAAAAGTTTATCGATCGGTGATGCTGGTGTACGTGTAAAAATGTACTGGTATAAATAATAATAATAATAATAATAATAAAATATATTTATATACCCTGCGGCGAGGTGATGCAATCGTCGTTGATCGGATGCGTCTGATCGGCGCACAGGCATCGCAGTTGACCGTCCACCGGGTCTTTACCGCACGACGTCTTGGGCCACAACTTGCAGCTGTTGTCGTTGCGACACTCGGACCGCCGGATGGTGTCTGCGCGTAAGAAAATTCCAATAGTAATACGTTTTACCCGAGAAACCGTACGCGCGCGCATACGTACTTTTTGGCCTGGATGCCGCGTTTCCCGGCACTACGCCCCGTTTCTGTCGGGAACCCGACGAGGCGACGTCGACGGCACCGCCGCCGGATGGACTGCCGCCGCAGACGGACAACGACGAGAACAGCAGCAGCATGACGACGAGCGCGGAGGCCGGTCCGACGACCGTGCAGTGCCGCGGAGCGCGCATTTCGGCGGAATGACTACCGTCGTTCGCGGCACGAGAAGAAAGAGGACAACGAAAAATACGTTTTCTCCGGGCAAGTGTCGTCGTCGTCGCCGCCATGCGCGGGCGCGACGCGTGTAAAACAAAGGTCGCGCCGCGCGTGTTTCCTGTCGTGCAAAGGCGAACCTCGCCCACACGCCGCCGCCGCCGCCGGAGTTATTTATCGTTTCGGACGAGCGCGCCAGACCTTGAAAACCGTTTTTTTGCCCCCCCTTTTTTTTTGTCGTTTTTTTTTTATATATATATACACGAATTATATCGCACGCGAAGAATATACGAAATGACGCGTTGGTGTGTGTGTGTGTGGTTACTGGGTAAGCGAGTGGTTTGTGTCGGCCGCGGGGCGAGCGTGCTCCACGGCAATAACGGGCATCGTGATCGACGACGAAGACATGGTTTTTTTTTTTTAATAATAATCGTGCGTAAACCGAGGCAGCGCAGCGGACGGTTTGGCCGAATCCCCTTGACATTTAATATTATTCCTTTTTTTCTCTCTCTCTCTTTTTTGCTCTTAATTTCTCGCAAAATTAATCCGTTTGATTATTCGTTCCGCGACGCCCGCACGTTTCCGCACTTACTATTTGGAATTGGAACCTGTGTAAACTTCGCCTCCGTACTACTTTTAAATACATCGTACTATTCAATATCTTAAATCAAATTTTTAGTCTCAATCAGATCTTACAATTTTATCGTTTACGTAGTATTGGTATTTGTACAATCGAAATCAGAAATGATTCGCCTTTTTATACGCTCCATAGTCCATATACGGAAGTGTGTGTGTGTGTGTGTGTATGACTATCACGTATCCTTTCACGTTATTTCCGCTGTTTATCCGCCGGACTTTATATGCTCATCCAACTGTCTTAGCTTTTCGAAATTCCTTTTAATCTCTCCGCTAATTCCGCATCTCATATTGTTTTCTTTATACTCGAGACTAGCTTATAATTGTATACGTGTAAATTCGCTATTGTCGTTATTTTCGTTTGTCTATTGTACAATCGTCGAGCTCAGTATAGCTTATGCTAAAAGCTCAAATAAGAAAAAAAAAACCGGCAACAGTGCTGCACAACCCGCGTTTTATTTTTGACCACATATACCTCCTAATCTAACCTAACTTATTTTTGTTACGCTACGTTTGGTATCGCGCGTGCGAATCCGTCGCAGTGGGGATAAAAAGTGGTTTTCGTCGTGAACACTCCTCCTCGCTCATTGTAACACGTTTTTCGGCAGTCGGCGTAATTACGGTAAAAATTCATTTACAAGAAAATTCGAAATTAGAAAAATAAAAATATATCACATATATTTAACAACGGGTTATTGAAAATTTTCGATATTATTTATACCGCATTAAAAATCTGCGAGTATTATTCAAAAATAGATTTTCCACTTCTATAGTCGCGGGTGTATCATTCCGCGTCATTCGGCGGCACCGCCTGCGCCCGCAACAAAAGCATTATTTGCACGGACAACGATTGTAACGGACGGATGATACACCTAACAATAATGAATTAGCGAATGAATTGCGATTTGAATTTCAGTAAATATTTTCATAACGACGCGCTTTTCGAGCGAAGCGAAAACATTTTATATAACTCGTCATTATTGAGTACAAGTCGTCGATTTCACTAAACACGACCGCCGTCGCAAATATTATACATAGCGCCTTGAATTCCCGACCTATATAATAATACCGCTATCGGTATAAATGTCGCACACACTGCAGTTGGCACCGTTATTCGGTCTTCGTGACCTATTATTATTTATTATTATTATTATGTATTATTATTATTATTATTATTATTATTATTATTATTATGTATTATTATTATTATGTATTATTATTATTATTATTATTATTATTATTATTATGTATTATTATTATTATGTATTATTATTATTATGTATTATTATTATTATTATTATTATTATTATTATTATTATTATTATTATTATTATTATTATTATTATTATTATTATTATTATTATTGTCGTCGTACAGAGAGTATTAAATCGTCGTCGTCGTCGCGACATTGCCCGAATAAAACGCCCCACCCACGCTCGTTTAAACGAGTCTTAAAAAATGAATAACATTAGAAAAAATAAATACGCCGTGCGGAAGAAGGTTGGGGGGAGGGGCAGAGGGAAATATGTGTAGAAATCACGGAATAACGTGGATAGCGTATAGTGGGGTCGTAAAGGCAAGTGCGCAGGGTTTAAATAGGGCGGTCTTGATGACCCGCCGCCGACTAATCCACCGACGTCACGGATCGCATGACTACAGTTCGGCGCACGCTACAACACGTGCGGCCGTACCTGTGTATATACATATGTACACGGTTCCGTGGAGTTTTCCACTTTATATGCGATACACGCCAGCGCGAAATCAGATATTTTACAAGAAAAATAATACGGGCGGCATTGTTTTCTTTTTCTTTTTTTTACGCCCCTCGCGGAGATCGCGGCGAAGCGATACGCGGCGCGAGCGCGCTCGTTCGAAAGAACACGCCGGGGGAGTAGGGCGAATAAAACGGACAAAAAAAAAAATCGTTTTCTTACGCCGCGATTTCCACTCTCCGCGGCGGCGACGGCGGCTTTTATTTATTATTATTATTTTTTTTTTTTTTTAAGTAAACGTTTTTATTTTCCCCTCCACGTAATTTACTTAATGGCTTTCGTCGTTTTTATCCGGCTTACGATCGCGAACGCGCGCGCGTGACCACCGTACAATAATTAAAATACGTACGGAAATAAATGAAAACTCCGTTCGACCCGTAGTGGACAGCCGCTCGCGCGCACCGTACATTATTCGTTAACACGCCCGTATATGTCGGTCGTAAAAAATAACCAAAAAGAAAAGAAACGACACAAGACGATTATTTGCAGGTCTCATAATTCACACACACACACACACACATTTTATAACATCGTGTCCGAGGGGGGTTTTCTTTTTCGGCTTCTTCGCGAAACGAAGAAATTATTGGTTTTTACATAGAAAACAGTGGGTGCTCCGTACATAAATTATTATTATTATCATCCGGTGTGTGACGACAACAAATCCATCGCGTGCGAGTATTCCGGGCGAGACTTACGTTTTTCGATTTTCTCTATGTTATATAATTTTTAAACGCGACCACAAAAAAAAAAAAATACACACACACATACATACAGTGGTGCTGGACATAATAAAGTACGCACTTGGAATATTTTCACGTTTACGTAATCAGCTCATCAATCCTAACGGATGGAATGAAGTTAATTCCAACGGAAAAAATAAATAAATAAAAATAGTTTTTACGCTTATTTTTAATTTTTGACTGGAAAATTTTCAATAACGTTCGAAACTCATAGACGATTAGTTTATTTTCGTATTTACCTTGGACAAAATAAAATACGCACGGGAGCGTTTATCTGTCTTTAGCAATAAGAACATACTCGCGTATTAATCGTATAATAAATAGGCTATCCGTACGGTAGACTACCCACGACGTTATTGGAAATATTACTGTTATATGAAATAACACGGCGATCGGTAAATTATTCATAAATCGGGATCATATGACAGTATTGCGGACAAGCGAATGTTAATTCGCAATATTCTCGAAAATGACATAAATCGATACGAAAATGGTTTTGAACACTCAATAAGACACTTGCGCACACAGTCGACATACAGATAACTATAAATATAAACTACAAACATTAGTTACGAAATCTTTAATTAACACGTAACATCCACGTGATCGCAAACCAATTCATAGAATCGTAATGATTTTGTTAAAAATAATCATTTATAAGATTTAAATGATTCGTTGTAATTACGCGAAAGATACTGGGTTAGTTGTTACTATTATCAAAAAGAATACGGTTAATTTTTTTTTTTTTTTTTAATGTTAACTTAACAAATTTCTGTGCAAATTCCAAATTAATTATTAAAGACCGGCCGCGGCAGTAGTGTCTTTCTAATAGGAAAATTGGTCGGAAGTATATATGTATAGTGAAGCTAAGTAAGTAGAGCTTACTATTTAGTATGCTTCACTAAGTAAGTAGGATTAGTGCGAGTTATTCACATAAATGTGAAAATGTTCCAAGTGCGTACTTTATTTCGTCCAGCATTGGTACATGTATCGCGTGTACCAATGAACATGGACAAAATGAACGCACTTGCACTTTTAGAACTTTTTGCACTCACTTGAAAGTGAGTTCGTGGAAAATATTTCTTTCGATAAAATAGTGGAATCTTTTGCGTCCTCGAAATCAAGAAAGAAAAACAGTTTTATAAACTGTTTAAACTAATCTTAGGTATATGCTTCCGACATTAACCCGTATTGAAAATGTGTGATCGCCAGGACGGAAATAAAACGGTTTAGACAAAATATTTCAGTAATATGTTCAACGTTGTTGAATCAAACACACGGTGATTTTGCCGCGGAGAGAGCCGGACAAGGTGGCTAGCGTTTGTCCGCCATGGCTAAACTGAACGGTCCGTTGGTCGCGGACCGCTATTTATAAGTGTTTTTCTGCGTGGCCACCCCCTCTTTGTTGTGTCGTAGCGCTATCTAGTGACTACTTTCGTTTCCGGTTTTGTCGCGGTCGACTGACGCGCTATGTCGGTATACGCGGGTTTTAATTTGACGCCGACCGAGCGATCAATCGTATGCGCGTTAGCTATATTTATTATTTTTATTATTATTAATAATATTATTATTTCGTGCATTTTAATGAAATAAAATTAACGTTATGATTCATCTTTTCTCGTTGTACATTCCTTTCCACGTTTACACGTTCATTTTACATAAAGCAATGAGAAAACTTAAATCGACAATTTTGTTTTATATTGCAGTTTTAGTTTTGAGTTCATAATATACAAATGAGGGGAGGGAAGGGTGAGTTAAATAAGCTAAAATTTAGTTGACCGATAGTTCATATTCATTTAAAAATACGGATTGACTGGACGGACGTCTCATTATTGTTGCTATCCGTCCGATTGAATGCAATTCGTTTTATATTATACGTCAAATCACATTTATCGACTACAATGTTTAAACGTATTATTTTGTTTTCTATTTAATTATAATAATAATATCTTACGATTATTATGTTGTATGACAGCCGGCCGTTTTCTATTTGTATATAATAACAATATGCAAACACGCCATTTGGGCGGTGTCTCCTTGCGTAGATATTATATATCGACATCCCTTTTAAATCACGTCCGTGTTTTCATAAGCTTTATTGCCTCGATACACATCGAGACGATGCGACATAATTAATTGATTAATAATAACATTTATAACGTGAGCATTTAGTGTAATTTATATATTTGTACTTAACATAAATATTGTGATTGGGAAATTAATTATATAAAAATGAGTTTTCTGCTAAACAATCAGCGCTCTTTTTATTCTCGTTAAATGCCGACGATATCTTGTCTCATATAGTCATCTTTTCTAATCTTCTTTTTTGCTTCCTTATTCCCTCCTCACTCCTGTTGTCTAGTTTCTGGACCGCTGTCTCCACAGCAACAGTAAAACAATACAGTTTTTATACAGTCACATCGGAACCGCCTTCCGCTAAACTGCTTCTAAATTTTTCTCCTTTTAAAATCCCGTATTCTGATCTTCGAATTCACCACTATCTCACCGGGTGCGTGTTACCGTAATATTTATATGAGAATATCATCGAAGAAAAAATTTAACATTACATGGAATAGTAAAATTATGAGACGATTTAACTATCTAACCTTTTATCCGAAAATAATGAAAAACACCATCGTGATGACTCCCATAATAGTCAATTTCCACAATTTAATTTTTAAAACGATTTCGATTTTTAACCATTTGTCTTAACAGCACATTGAAGTCTTACAATTTAAAACTATATTAGCTTTGTAACTAAGCTGTTCTTAGTTGTGTAACCAGTACGACTGGTTAAGTTAATTAAAAAGGAATTCAAATTAAATCAAGTTATCAGTTAAAAAATTCCACAAAATTAAAAAATGGACTATTGGTAAATTATACTACTACTAGAACTTAAAAGGTAGGAACTACCGTTTCTCGTGAACTTCTTAAGTTGTTGTCTACTTAAATATTATAATAAATATACGATTTTTTGTCACAATAGATTTTTTTCGTCATAAATAACGATAAAAACATGAAAAAGTTCGAGGAATTTGATTATATATGATATAACAAACTTTTTTTCTAAGTAACTTTGTAATTAGGTACTCGTTAATAGTTACATTGAAGTAAAAAGTAACTCATTGAGTTAATTAGTTACTTATCTAAAATAGTAACACACTAACATCTAAATTACGACATTTTCAGTGCTTTATTTAAATCTTTAATGTACATCATTTTCTAAGTCGATTAATCTTGGTTCGGGATAATTCGATATTACGTATGATAGGTATATCAATTTTATATTAATTATTATTGATTTAGAAAATGCACATGAATTCCAAAAGAGATTTGAAGATGGATATTAAAAAAAAAGAGTACCGTGGGTATATAAAAGGATAAGGACAAGCGTGAGGATTGTGTGTGGAGAAAATGAAGATTTTACTCTACGGGTAGGATGTACCACAAGATTCAGATTTAAGCACATAATTTTACTCTGTTCTCTTTAGTAATGTGTGAGATTTGGAAAGATATATAAGGTGAGGTATCGTAATGGTATATTTGCAGATGATGTAATGTTAATGGAAAAAAACCCAGAAAAAAATAATAAGAGTCTTGAAGCATTTTAGGGGAAAGGATTAAGGATTAATAGAAGTAAAATAGTGATAATTGTATATGATTTTAGAGGTAATTATCAAGGAATTCATAGAGCAAAGCATGTAATGAAGATGAGAGAGGATGCAGTGTGTAAAGAGGTTGATTGATTTAAGTAAATTAGATGAAGTTAGGCCTAACCTTGGCATCGATAATACACAAGAGAAAAATGGTTCTTATAAATGAAATGAACACGTAAGGGGTAGTGCGTAGGAGTAGCATCTATTCTGGATAAAATAAGGGAGAATAGATTGGAGATGGTTTGGACATATATGCGGAGAGATGAGTTGCTGTGAGAGATGTTATGAAAACGATTTTAGAAAGGAAAATATGAAGAGAAACACCAAAATAGAAGTGGATAGATGGAGTCGAGGGTGACATGAATATGGCTGGTGTGAGTGTACAAGAAGTATCGTACATTATGGAGGTGTTGGACTAGCATAGCCGACCCCGTGTAATTGGAAGCGTAACGAAAAGAATAATAATAATAATAATAATAATAATAATAATAATAATAATAATAATAATAATAATAATAATAATAATAATAATAATAATAATAATAATAACAATAATAATAATGAGAAGATGCATACATTTGGAAATAAAATTGAACTGCCATTGTATTGATAATTTTACAAAATCTCAACGTATTCATTGAGGTCGTGTAGGTCATCGTGATTAGATACAACACTCGCATACATTTACCCTTCTCTTGAAATAATGATATATTATTTGCACATTCTATATTATAATACACAAATTTACATTATTAAAAAAAAATGTATAGGTATACATAAATATATATTGCGTAAAATGCTACTCGATTAAATTCATTATTTTATTTAAGTAATTAATTAGATATTGTTTTAATTAATAATCGTTATAACAAACTGAATTACCGGAATAACATCATATACATCATTATTTGTAATTGTGAAATGTATGTGTATACTCGTATTATATATACTTATATAGTAAGCGTATAGGTGCAAAAATATTTTAATGTTGTAAATTGCTATTAGATATAGCCATATAGATAGGTATAATATAAACGTATAACACTTGTAGGTTAAAATTCAGACATTTTTAATAATACACGCATAATAAAGTGCATATACGAGTATATAAATATTGACTCGCACGGCAATAAATTTTATTGACATCGTTTCGTTCTGGCTCAATTTATATAAACTCACAATTTGTAGTTTATAATATATATAGCGAAATAATACGAGTTTTGTTCTTAATTCGAGTTTTGAATTCGGTAAAAATTTTTAATCGTATATTTATTAACATAATATAAATATAATATATTAGATTTAAGTGTAAACATAATATTGAATAATGATTTGTTTCACTTAAGCATTATTAAAATTAAATAACGTGAATTTAATAAGAAAAAGATACAATTAAGATATAATATTGAAACATATATATTAATAAAATATTATTATAAATGTGTGTATCAATCTAATGAATTAAGTTCAAATAAATTATTACTGTTAATTGTTATTTATTTATAATAGTGTATATAGTGCACGAAAATAGAAAAAAGTCGTGGAAACACTTTTTTCGACAAGTATACAACATCGCGTTTAAGCATGGCGATCATTCCAAATCCAAGAAGTGAAAACTGCGATCAACAAGGTCGTGTAATTAATGGTCAACAGATCAGCGTCTAAAAATATATTACATAATTTATTAAAAGTTTATTACTATTACAAATAAAATACTAATAATATCTTTAATAAAAATGAGTAATATTTATAAAAAATAAGTCACAAAGTTATTTGACTAGGACGATGAAAATATTTTTAAAAAAAATTGTTTTCTTTTTTTTTTGTTAATTACAACTTATAAGTACTAAGTTATAGTTTTCCTTATTTTATTATTATAGAAAAATGTTCGATGACCTTTTAAGTATTTATATATTGTATATCTAAAATATTTCAAATCCGAAAATATTTTTAAAATATTTGGTGAATTCGTAGACCTCGTCATCGTTCTAAAACACAATAATATGCTGTATAGCTTAACGACCGATTATTATAGTCTAGTGTTGTGTTTAGCACGTCGATTTCAAACGTTTCGTATGTAACACAAGAAAATTGATTTATGGAAAATGTTTTCACGTCAAATACGCCACCGACGTTTTCAATGTGTACCGATGTTGAAAACAAAATTTGCCGGCCAAACATGTGAACCGAAATTGGATATATTAACACTGAAACGTGGAGAACTTTATAAAAGGACGAACAATACAATGGCTCGAGCATGTGATGCGCAGAGACGACGATAACGCAATCAAAGCGGTCATGAACTGGAAACCAATTGGGAAGAGACCTCGAAGGCGGCTTGGGAAAAGGCGGTTGAAATGGATCAGAATAGGAGCGGGGCAGCCGAAGAAATTAAATTCGGGATCGGAAAAAGTGGCGGGAGGTCATGATGACGGCGAAAACTCGCGTAGAACGATAAAAGTCAAAAGAAGACCGAGAACACGGTGGTATACCATGTCCAAACGAATTCGATAATTTTGATCGGACAAACTTTTCTATGTTAAACCAAATATCGTAATCGGTTAACAGAATTAGAATGTTTACTGCCTATAGCGCGTCGTTCTGACACGAAGCGATTTTATTACACAATGTCACGATCGCATGGCGGAACACGATTGATTTTGGAAATGGAAAATAAAAATGAAACGTATTACTTAAATAATACAATGGCAAATGTCATTTGGAGTTTTCAAGTGTCTTTCAAACGTGATCCTCTCTTTCCTCGGTTTCGCCGCGTTTCGTTTGAATAAATAATACGATTGTAATGTGTTTCGCGGCGCAATGTTTTCCTTTCTCATACAAACAGTGATTTATCGAGAAATATTGAATAATACTAATAAAAAAAAAAAAACGGAAACAACGAAAATCCATTATTTACGAATTGATAGCGCAGCACAGTCCGTCAACATGTCTCCGCGCGTATTGGCACGGAAACGTTAAAGGTCAAAACGTCCGTCTAAATCCACAGGGTTTGCCCGTCCGTTAATAATAATAATAATTCGTCGGTCGTTCGTATTATATTTAATACATAATATGTATACATAACACCGGTTAGGTTGTATTGCCTATAATACGAACATACTAGACCGAGTCACGCGATTCTCAACAGCAAACAAGAAAACGGTCAATTAAAATAATTCGAACGGACTTGTTTATCGGGTTTCTGCGGTACACCCACGGGGCAATGTGTACTGACAACGAGCCCCGCGTTACAACAAAACGTAATGTGTGTTTACATTCGATTTAATTCCGATTTCGCGGACGACACCCGTTGTATTCTAATATTCGCAAAACCCATTTTGCCCGATACGCTATATTGTTATACGCAATCGTATCTGCATATACAATAACGTTAATTCAATTCATTCGGAAGTCTCGCTTATTACGTATTTTATAAACCAACTATTATGATGGAGAAATAGAACGAACCGGCAATTTTCGTATAATACATTTCGATTCGATTTGCAAAAGGGTATTTTTAGAAAACGAGTTTCGTAGCCCCTGCACGTGGTATGTATATACACATAACGACAACATTTCGACGTTGAATCGGATTCGAACGATTAATAATAATAATAATAATAATAAAATAAACATATTACGTTATAAAGTAAAATAATAAACCGAATGTAATCGAAAAGCTCCTGCTGCGACAATCAAGCGAATCCGCTTTTTTTTTCTTCGGAAAATCGTTTTTTTTTTTTTGATAGTTTCTTATTGAGATTTTTTTTTGTTTTTTTCATTACGTTCGTGTGTAAGAACGAGACGAACCCGATTATTGTTTACCGAGTTATTGTTGAATACATGAACTCGTGTCTGCTTTAAGATATTATGAGCAAAAAACAAGTTCAGGACTTGCCTGCTTTTTGCGCAGAACTATATTGGTCATTGCGTAAATTATAATTCGATTTTAGTTTAAAATTGTTTTTAAACTGAAGTGTACTAATTTAAAGTTCGAATATTGTTGCGATTATAACGACAAAACTAAGATAACATCAGAGTACTTAAAAACTTTGTACGAAACTTATGAGCAAAAAATGTACCGGCAAAATCAAAATGTTTCAAATAGAATTTTTAGAAACGAAAGACTTATTTAAAATTCAACTAAACATTTTGTATGTATTTAATGATATTTTTGTTGTATTAGAAAATATAAATTTATATTTTAAAAATTATTTTTTATTTTTAGTTTAATTTCTCTCTCGGATAATTTAACAAAAAAAATGGACTTGTTTGATTGTTACAGGAAACCTTTCAATTATATTACATTGACAGTAACAGTTAATAACGAGTAGTATTAATGTACATATAATATATACCCACAAAATGTTAAAAATATATATATTTAAAGTACACTAAATTTGTTTTGAATAAAAGTCTCAATTTTAATTTTTAATACGAAATACTCGAAATGCGCATAAAATATATAATAATATACAAAATAATCATTCGTATCGAATAGCTTCAAAAATATAGAATTCAATTTTATTATGTTAAATTGCTTATTGTTTTTTTTTTTTTTTTAAATCAAATTTTGCAAGATTTATATGAGGTTTTGTAATTCTAATAGCCACGATTAACCCAAATAGCCTAAATCGTATTTGAAATTCCAAAAATGTTTGTAACGAAAAATTTTAATAAAATATAATATTACAATTGCAAGACTCCTTTTCTTCGATGAATCCGTCTTTACACATGCATATTTTTAATCTTGGATTCGATGTTGTCGCGTTGTTTTTGCACGCAGCGTTTGGCAAGCATTCCACATCATTTTCACATGACGTCCTTAATGCTGGAAAAAAAAGCGGTCCTGGCAAGAAGTTAGTACATACTAATATGTTCGTAATTCATTATTGAAAACATAAATAATGTAAACTGTACATTTGCGATTATAGAATATATTATGCTGTCGATTCGTGAACAGAAAAGTAGAAAATAATAATTTGATATGTCAAATGAACAGACAGACAAAAAAAAAAAAAAAAAAAAAAACGTTTTTTAAAAATTTTATTTTTTAATTTCTTAAATGGACTTTTATTTGTTCACACGCAGCTATACCTCTTGGCTTTTTCAAGCAGTCTCCGTTCAACGGTTGTTTTCCATCCGCACAGAGACATCTCTTTTTCCTGTCAGTCGGATCGATTCCACATGACGTATCCGGCGTGTCTAAACAATCCGAATCCGTAGAACAGTCCCGAACTACGTTGTCTGCAAAAACGAAAACGTATTTGCAAATTAATCTATTTCTCCAACTCGGATAATTCGACTATCTGATTCATGATTGTAACAACTCAAAAACAAAAAGAAAAAATAATAATAATTGAAAAACAAGTTAAATACATTCTGTATACATTTTTGTTATAGGATTAAATATGTGTTTGCGTGGGTTGCACGATTTTCATAATCGCTCTCTTGAAAAATTTCTTGTTTTTAGAGTCGTTACAGTTTTGAACTATACGGTCGATAATTCATAATTAAATTTAACCTTTATGAAAAACAAAATATATACAAAATTATTACCGTCAATTATGTGATAATGTGGCAGATAATGTGATGTATTATGGAATAATAATTGTTCAAGATTCATAAATTATACCTTTATTATTACTTTTATTGCCGAGTTTTAAATAAAATATAATCCGTTTTTCAATATAAAAAATGTCATAATTTATGGATTTTTTCTTGTTTTTTTTTTTTTTTGTAAGAATATATTTCGATTATTTTTATATTATATTAAATATATAAATATATATATATTTAATCGGTTTTTAGAGCGTATTATTCTCTGCCTTATACTGATACGTTATAAGTATAATAACCGATTACGGCGAGATAATAAAATATATTAAAGCCATTACATATAAAATTATGGATAACACGTTTAAAAATTAAATTTTTCATATTCATTTTTGAACAATACGGTGAAATGCGAATTTCGAAAAATTATTTTTAAATAATGTTATCGTACAATTAGAATTAGTTGTCTGTCGTGGCATTACATTAAAGAATACACACACACACAAACCGTGTGTAGTAGTCGATAAAAATTAATAAAGCCGTATATTTTGGAGTACGCAAAAATATAATATGCAAGTATATAAATGAGTTGCGCGCGGTGCGTTGATGTTTAAAATTTAAGTACACTTATATACGCATAAATAAATGTTAGTTTTAAAACAATATTGACGACATGCCTCGTTAATTTTTATAAAAGTATTGCGTTGACCTTTCAATGTACATACCCCAGGTATGGTTAACATCAATGACGTGGTTATTTCACGGAACGATATAAGTTTATTAACTATGACCTATTTTTTTCCCATAAGAATAAGAGAAAATTGTATATAATAATTATATCGTATCCGTATCAAAATGTAAATGTTCAAAACGAATTGGTGTTCGTTCGGTGATTGGTTTTCGTATAATCAAGACGTGTATGCGTCTATTATCACTTATACTTCGGAATGCTGAAATTTGCGTAGGGTTGAAGGGTGGAATAATACGATTAACCATGTGATCTATATTAAATTACTTTAACTTAAAATATTGTACGTATGTGCGCAAAATGTTTTTTTCTCATGTCACGTCATATCTTTGAACGTAAGTCTTTTAACATAATGAGTAAGGTACACATTTACACGATCGTATAATATAATGTTCATACACGTCTATATTAACGATTCAAACTGAAAATATTGTATGCAATATCTTTTTCAATCTCGTACGTTAATAAATTTATTTTGAAACGAACTCGTTTATGCAATATATTCCAATTCCTAAATTATATATTCTATTTATACGTAATGTGTACGAATACTGTTTTTGTAAAATAATCGTAAAAAAAAAACTCGCATAAATGTTTATACAATTAAATTATTTCACAATCTCGGTGCGCTTATATGCAATAAACGTTAATTATTATTATTATTATTCATTACTCTAGTGTAGTGAAATTATATTTATAAAATAATATCCGTTTGGAACGCTTAAAAAACCGCGGCTTAAAGAAGAGATCGAAAATCAATGGCTCGGCCTAACCGAAGTGTGTTTTGGCCAATGCGATAATATATTCATTATATCTGATACTCGTTTTATTATATTTCGTTCGTATAGGCGATAACTAAGTATAATTAAATGAAAAAAAAAATGAAAGATTACTCGTTAAAAACCAATACGTTTTAATAAATTTCAAATATTTGGCGCTGGGCCGACGGAAGACTCGAAAACTCGGAGGGCTGAAATTTTTCAATCCGATCCTGAAAATAGAACAGAAATCAAAAAACAACATTTCTGTTACGAAAATAGCTATAAAGGGTGGGAAAGGGCGGAAATCCTAATATTATATATATATATATATATCATTTAAACGAATTACCGTGCAGCGATCACGAGACGCGAAAAACGATATCTATGTTCGGAAACGGTTTCGGGTGGTGATGGGGCGAAAATATAATAATAATAATATGTAAAAATATTAATAATAATAGAATCGAAACCGCAACGAATGATTTATTTGAACGTCGCAACAGCGATTTTCGACCAGGAAATGTATATACAACATAATAAGAGGGTATCCGTTTTTTTTTTTTTTTTTACATAAAATATACGATACAAATAATTTTAGCAAAAATACTTGACTTAGCCTGCGCACACCGTTTCGCGTGATCACACGAGTAGGTTTGCAGCGCGAAACTCGCGTGTGGTGTATAAATAGCTCGCAGCCGTCGTCGACAATCCGCAAACAATAATATTATTTATTGAACCAATCGTGCCGTATATTTTTATATTATTACATTTTAACATCAAAAATCGCATAATTTTGTACGTTTACATAATATTTTTAATTATAAACGTGGAGAAGAGGGGTGAGGAATCGAACATAGACGGTTGATCCATGTTGTGTTCGAGCTCCAGGTTTTTGCGCGATTCCTTCCTCCATTTACTTTATATTTTTCCGTCATACGTACACACTATAGACATAGAGAGAGAGAGAGAGAGTATTTTAAAAACTACAAAAACAAAAAACAGACCAAACGTGTCGTTCAAATAAAACGTAATAGCCGTTTTTATTATTTTTTTTTTTTCGTAAATAATAAAAATACACCACAACACACGTATGATCGCCATAAGAAGCAAATCAGAAAACGAAATAACACTATATATAAATTTAACGGTTATTCGCGTATGAAACAGACACGAAATTCAGATTTCGATATGATATTTTTTTTAAGAGATGCTAACGATCGAAAGCATCCCATACAGTTGCTTTAATGGATACGTATGTGTTTTTGGGATAATACCCGAAAAAAACCGTACATACCTAATTCTGTTTTTTTTTTCTAACGACTTTACTCCCAAAATGTTCTTATTTCGGTTTTTAAACAATCGGAAACTATAGCTGGTTTTCTGACTGCGAATTCTCGAACGCCGAATTTGGAACTACTCATTGTAATTATTATTTAAGAGACAAAATGCCCGTTTTCAATCCCCTTAAGAATATATTTTATAAAAAAGAAATAGGTAATGAGAATGACTTTTTACTCTTTCCCCCAGATTTTTTTTCTTAATTACGCCACTGATATATTTCAATTGATAACTTTGCTTATTCGTCTCTTTTGCATCTGCAGGCTTTAAACGAGAATTTTTATTTCGTCAGTCTATAAGAGATACTGGTGCACAGACAAACCGTGCGCGAATGTAAACTGGCGCATCGTTTAAACACCGCAATTCCAAATTTCACTGTGGAAATCCATTCGAGAACAAACAGAAATTTTTAGAACATTTTATTTTATTTTATGTATATGCGTATATTATTACGAGTCGATATAAGACTTTTTATAAATAACGCGTGTGTAGCTATAAAGTCCTGCTATAAATTATAATATGACGAGGTGGTATATCGATATTGTCTATTAATAGTAGAGACTATTAATGTGGTACTGTTTGAACGATGTTTCTCCGATGGTAGAATATGTTTACAATAATAAATAGAGAAGAACCATTTTTATTGTAATCGGACACAAACGCGATTTGAGTCATTCCTTTGTATAAATGTTCGATTTTCTATTATATTCATTAAACATTATCGAATAGTGTTATGTAGAAAAAATAAAAAGAAGAAGAACACTAAAACGTGAATGAAATATGATTCTTCCGTATATTGTGAAAATTTGGAAGTAAGATTCGAGAAACCTAATGTTTATTAAAAAAAAAAAAAACAGTTTTTTTTTAAATATCGCTATTAGATTACAAAAAACGATACTGAAACGGGAATATTTTTTTTTAAATAATTTTTGAAATATTTCTTAATTATTATATTGAATTTTTCTTTTTCCTAAAAGTCGTAAGAATTGCCTATTCGGAACCCCTTAAACACCGAGTATTTCACCGGAGTTCGCCACTCTAGTCTATATTTTATCTATTTCTGGTTGTTCAAAAACGACCGAAAAATCCGAAATCGTTTTTAGGAGGCATAGAATATTAAATACATAGAATTCCGTCCCCGTTGTAGTCATTATTCGAATCAGTACCTAAAATCGTGTGTAGTAAAACACGCTTTGTGTAGTACGAAAAGTGAAATGTGTACTGCGACATTTAAAATTTATCCTTTTAGTAGCTATAATTGTAATTAATTAAATAATATTTTGGCATAAAAGTGTGTAGTACGAAAATTTGGATATTTTATGGACTGATTCGAGTGTATATTATTATGTGTTTTTACGCCGTGCGCGT
Source organism: Chaetogeoica ovagalla (assembly GCA_032441825.1). Classification (NCBI taxonomy): domain Eukaryota; kingdom Metazoa; phylum Arthropoda; class Insecta; order Hemiptera; family Aphididae; genus Chaetogeoica; species Chaetogeoica ovagalla. The sequence goes on from CM063726.1 coordinate 1,263,607, forward strand.
AACGAACACAAGAGTAAAAATATTTATTTTTTTCCAAATAAAATTTCCTCGTACACATTTTTTTTTCTTTTTTTTCTCTGAACTCGTTCGACAAAGGCGTGAAACCGTTCGTTTTACCACCGTACACAACTCGTTTACACATTTAAAACTATATATGTGTACTCTTCTACTGCGCGCATATATTTACCAGCTAAATATTGTGTTATTATTATTATAATATGTGTTTGTGTATTTATAATATAATATTATGTATAGGTAAATAACGCGCGCGCGCGCTCAACGCCATAGCGTGCGAAACGATCGTAAACGGTGCAAAATATACTTTTTTTTTGCACTACCCCACACACACACATACATTATTTCCCTTCCCGCTCGTACCAGTTCTCTAACTCTCGACAGTCTTTCGCTCTCCCCCCCCCCTCCCTCGTAGTCGCCCAGTCGAGTTTTTAATTTTACTTCTTGTCCGAGCACGAGCATTTATAATAATAATAATAATAATAATATTGTTATTATTACGTATTATTCGAGCGCGCACACCACTGTACCGCCAACGCACGGAATTAATATCGTGTACAAATCAATAGGGGGAAAGAAAAGAAAAAAACAAGAATAAAAAAAAAAACAGTCGTGCGGACAATATATACTATATACGATTTAAAACACATTTGAATCGCTTTATATAAGCGCAGTATAAAAACTATTGGAAAATCAAAGAGCGCGTGTGCGCGCTTGCGAATAGAATGGAAGTCATTTCTAAAAACAAGCGAAAACCGTTTGAAACGCGCGCGCGTTTTTCATACGCTTATTAACAGTAAATTATCGTAAAACACCCGTTCGGGAATTAATTGTTTCCCCGTTAATTGTTATTATTATTATTATCGACGGTCAAATGATATTTGACTGCGGTTTCTCTCTTGTTCTTTTTTCTTTTTGACGGAGAGAACAACAAACAAGTTATAATACAAAATTGTATTAAACAGAACTTGTATTTTACTCGACCCCAATAACAGCAGATTGAGTGTAAATACGATTATTTTATTTATTTATTTATTTTTTTTCTAGAGGATGGGTAGTTCTAAGGAATTAAAAAATAACAATATTTCCCGATTACTACAATAATTTCATTTTGAATTTTTATAGAACACAATGAATTTGTCGATATCGTCGAATATTATTGAAAATATAAAATGTGAAAAGAACGAGCTTTTGTTTTTCTGGTGGGAGAGGGGGAATTCGGCACGCATTTTGTAACTGACCCCCTCCCTCCTAGTGTCCGGCGGTATTAAATGAAACTGCGACGTGTCGTAAAATGTATAAAAATATTTTTCGCAACGAATCGGTAATAAAACGTGTGCGGTCGTTTAAAACACGAGTGGTGGAAGGGGACGCGCGCAGAGCTTACTGGTGGTCGCGTTCTTGTTGCTCGAGTTGGCGCCGAACGTCGTGGACCATCGCTTGTTCCTGGCGGTCGCTGACGACGACGATACCGCCGTCCCGCCGCCGCTGACGAAAGTCCTGACGGCGGTGTGGTGGTCGCCGGTGGCCGGATGCGATGCGGCCATCGCGCAACAACAATAGTACACGGCCAACGCTCGCAGTACCGTCCGGGCCATAACGGCGGTCGTGACTCGGCGACGCCGCGTTTCCAATAACAAATGGTCGTCAGCGGACGACGACGTGACGCCGAACGTCTTGTGCCGTTTGTGCCGTATGGGGCGGAACCCCACTACGTTTTTCACCCGTACAAGAGCGCCGCGCGCTGTGTGTGTGTGTGTGTGCGTGCGCGCGCACGTGCGATTCTCACAATACCTACTACCTACTGCCGGTGCTGCTGCTGCTGCTGCGGTGCGATATTTGCAGAAGTTTTCGTTTTTTATTATTATTATTATTTACGCATTCGGTAGAAAAACGGCTTAACACGCAAACTGATTAATGAAGTTTTTATTGGACGCCGGTACACTGCACGAGCTGTGGCGAACGGACGCGGGACACGGGGAGTAAGGGTTGCAGGTGCAGGTTAAATAACGGCACCTTATATTATATAGGTTACTATGTAATATTTTTTTTTCACTTTTTTTCGTTCTTACGATATTTCTGTTTTATTATTATTATTGTACATATATATATATATATTATTACGCGCAGGTCAAAGGGAATTGAAATTTATTTATTTAAATAACTACTCGCCGCGCGTTATTTATTTATTTATTTATTTCTATCCTACTTGCAAGGGGAGAGGGATGAGATATTTCCAATCGCCGCGCAAATCGTTTATAAAGTAATGTACAATTTTTTTTTTTTTTTTTTTTTTGCATCGTCGTTAAATAAACGATTCCCTCCTGATGTTCGCCCGTTTCTAACGTATATTGTTATAAAATTGTGTGAAAATTACGGCGTTACACGTGTCGTCGTCGGTCGTTTCGCCATAGTTCAACTACGCCAAAAAAAAAAACGTAAAATTTCATATTGTACGTTTCGCACAAAGACGTATTATTCAATTCGACCGGTTGACACGTTGATATTAGCAGGGACAATTTCCCTTCAACGTTTATCACTCGTCGTTCTTGCGCGACCCGTTTACGGAAGACGCTTATTACTCGGGGGGGAGGGGCAAATTAATTGGAATTAAAAAGTTTTCAAGATTCGAACAATATTTAATGTTGGCTGTGAAAACCGCACGCTGAAAATCGTGTGAAAATGGAACGGAATGCGCAAAACGTGTTTTCCGAGAAAAAGAAATTTTGATTGTTGAAATTTAATGCGGAGTTTAAAACGGAATTTCTTTTAAACATAATAATTCTTCTTTAAACCCCCCCCCTCCACACACACACACACACCCGTCATACACGTAAAATTAACAATTCACACTTGCAAATATTATAATTCTTATGGCCTATGCGCGGTGTTCCGTGCGAAGAAAGGTCACTCGTAACATTGGAAAAAAAAATAAATATTTATATATAAATACGAGAGCGTTGTAGGTGACGTTTAGCGGAAAGAAAATTATATTTTAATACGTTATTTTATTATGCAAATCGAAAAAATAACGTTCTACAAAATTATTTGAATAAAAGTAATTTTTTTTTTTTTTTTTTATTATTATGCGAATCGAGAAATCGTTGACGAAGCAAACGATGTATCGTGCACGCTTTACCTTGATTTCTTTCCCCGTTTATTATAATATCATATTAACCTTCGTCGTTTATTCAGCACGTACCCGCAGTAAGTCCAGTACGACCGATTTAATTAATTATTGTCGACTACTCGTATTATACCCGCAGCGAACTAAATTGAGAACGTGGCTGGGGGAAAAAAATCAGTCCAGGCGTCTTCTTTTTTTTTTTCAATTTTTAACGTTTGATAACAATCTTAGGTTATTGTGAAAAGCGATGGATTATAAAATAAATCACTATATAGTTTCAGTGATTAGTAATAGCAATTGGAGTTATAATATTTTAAAATAACAATAAATACACGGGTTCATTTTATTTCCGAAAAAAAAAAATTACACTCAAATGTATTTGTTATTAAAGCGTACTGTTGAACGTGGCCTATATTTTGTTTTTTTTTTTGACAAAATATTAATTATTATATCGTCATTTTTCGAAATCGAACGCGTAGACGAACGAAAAGTTAATTGTTGATTTCCGCGATACTTTTTCGTGTTAAATTTCTAATAAATAGCTTAGAGGTAACGTGCTGTTTTCAAACTGTTTGATCTTATAATGAATTCTCGTGCTTTTTTTTTTTTTTTTTTTTTGTTAAAATGTATACCTATACTTAATATTTTTTCTTAAATTATCGCACACACGTGCAGTCCAACGAATATGTCAAAAAAAAAAAAAAACACGCAATTGCCAATGGTATTCTCTCGGTACATAAGCTGTACACTCATGTTCGAATACGCTGAATCGTGTGTTGAGTAAATTCTCTTCCAAATATACATAGGAACGTATATAATATATTATATGCGCTGTTACGCTTTATTTTAAAAATTTAATATTATACAAACCGAGTATTACTTGGCAGTTCTCACTCGTTTACACGTATATTTTACACTTGCAACGTTTCTCGCGCACTTTTGCACGTATTATTTTCTCGGTTTTATTTCAATCGTCATGTATACATATGCGTATATAACTGTATGGATACTATTGACGACAATTTTATTGAAGAACGTTACGATTAAATAGGAAAACTAATTTCCTTCCTCCTCCCGATTATAAATAAATATTTGTTTAGAAGACGACTACATCGTTTTTATACGGTTGTGAGTTTCGTTCCGGAACGGTTAAATAATTCTTTATATATATAATATCCAATAAATTATAATAATTACAAAAACTAAAATATTGAATTGTTACCGTTTCTATATACCAACAAGAAAATTTCAGGGACGGTGCGTCAGGGGAAACTCTGAGACCGGCGTCTCACCAATAATTACGACAGAGGGGGAGGGTGAAAGTGGAGCATAATTATGACATAATTGGACCAACTTACAAGTCGGTGCTGTTGAGTCAGAGATATACTAAATTTAAAAATATCAAATCTCAAAGAGAAGAGGGCGATCCAATATAACAATATTATAACCGCCACTATACTAAAGGCATTGTCCAGATTGACGATAGAAGTACAAAAAAAAAAATGATAGAAAAAAAAGTTGTTTTTTAATATTATACACTATTTTGTTATAAAAAAAAAACAATTATTAAAATAATTAAAGTAAAATTATATTGTTAAATGTTTGATATTCATAATTTTACAATGGATTATCGTAAGGGGAGGCACGTAGTGTTTTGTGGATACTCGTGGTTTTAGGTTTTTTCAAATTAAAAAAAAGTGCTCAATACGAAATGTTAAAAAGGAAAATAGGAACTGGCAAATATAGATAGGATCGAAATGCCAAAAATAAATCATAATACGCGACATTTATCTGAGTTAAAATACACACCCAATAAATAAAAATTAGCACTTATGTACCAAGTATTTTAAATATTTTTTTTTTGTAACTTTTAAATACTATTGGACAAAGATCAAAATGTCTGTGATCGATAATAACTAATGACGATTTTATAATATTAATGTTTGTAAGGTATTATTAAAAATATCTGAGTATTTTAACATTCATTATATTTATTTGAATAATACGTTAAATACTTTTAAATTGTTTTTTTTTCACAACACTGGCAGCTAATAGGTTCGTCAGCTTTTACACAAAAATGTCTTTGGCGGAGAGGATAAATGTTGTTATTAACGACATACATTATATTCCAATTAGTATATATTATTTTAAATTAAATTCGGTATTACGCGTGCAGAGATTAAACATGTTTGAGTTGTTCAATATCGACGAGTATCGACTAAAACAGAGTCATTGAAAAATTAGTCATTGGGGATACGGTCTGTTAATAACGATAGTGACAATATAAATAAAATCTATTGTTTCGTTCGAGTTCTTTACAAAAAAAAAAAAAAAAAAAAAACGTACATCACTACAGCAACGGTGTGTAGTGTGTATGGAGTATAAAAAGTGTTTCTCCTTTCTTTTTACTAACGTTTTTTTTTTTTCTTAAATAATTTAATAACATATTTTTAGAATATTACACACGAACAAAAACATTACAAAACTTTTCTCGTAATAAATTAAAATAAAAACTAAACAATTATTATTTATTTTTTTCTTAACCGTACGTCTGCGCATAAAATTAATTACCGTAAAAATGTCGTACACGGTGATAAATGTGGTTTTTCACAAATTACCAAACCAAATGAACCTAGCAACATGATATTTATATATATATATACACATATATACTTTATTATTAATAATTAATATGTATAAGGTGAGAATATAAATATCACTTTTATTTATTACAAATTGTTATTGTTCGAACTCTCGTCGATACTTACCTATTACTACTACACACATACGTATACTTAGAGTCTTATTATATTATATACAGTATAGTCCTTGTATCCGATTTTACTTGAATCCTTCGATTACATACATACATATATTCACAACCGCTATTATAATACGTTCAGTAGGTATTTGCAGATAATGTGATAACATGAAGCGGTAACCGCAAGCGTTTCCCAGTCATTTGGCTTACTCCGGACACGCCAGACAGATTAGTTTCAGTATAACAATATATTGTCGCTGTTATTTACAACTGCTGTGTCTAGTAGAAAAATGATTTCCTCCTACTTTACACTGCTAATAATGATTTTTATTTGTGCGAAAAACACTGTTGCCCTGTCAACATTTAAATCTAAATCTTCAATCAGTAAGTATTATTCGTTTTTCATTTTTTTGTTTTACGTATAAATGCAATGCAGTAACGAATGTATACGTGTTATTTATCGAGTTCCCAAACTTTAATTTATAAATCTTATTTCATTTTACGATATTTAAATATATTGGTTTTAATACTATACATAATATATGGTGAATCTCTTTTACAAAAACGGCGTAACTATTTTAAATTGTAAATTGTTTTTACCCAATTTCGATTAACGTTATTGTACATAATATTATAACCAAGTACTTATAAACAATTTCGATGTTTAATGCAAAAACACGGTTACTATGATCACGTTAGAACGTTTAAATAATATTTGAATTCTTAAAAATTTTAATAAATATTTTGGCATTATTTATTATTAAAAAATGACGTTTACGATTTTTGTTCACGTGTGAATTTATACCTACTGTTATACTGTAATAACAGTCGTTGCGTTCCAGACGTACGATAAACGTATCGTTATAATGCTGAGCATTATGACGATTTGATTTTAGATAAAATTCACTAAAATTTTTAATTTGACCTTCGAATTGACGTCAATTTAACAGTTTTTTTTTTATCTAGACAGATTAAGACGGAAGTCTATTTGTTAACAACATATTTTTTTTTTTTGCTAAACACATTCGAGACGAACGGAAGTAAAAATGATTAACGACAAACAATACTTCAGATTCCATACAGATTTTTGAAAAATATATTTGTATAAATATAAATGGTTTATACAAAAACGAAAAAAATCGAACGGACGATAAAAAAAAAAAATTAACTTAATTGACATATTTGAACTTTTTAATTTGATTGGAAAAAAAAACAATTGGTGGTCGTAATTTAAGAGAAAAAAAACATCGTTCACTTATCCAGTCGTGGTTGGGCTTCTCCTCAGTACCTATAATAACCCGTGTAATTACCATATTTTATTTACGACGGCAAGGTCGTCAAAATCCGAGTCTCCCGCAATTTTTATTCTTTGACACGGTCCTACTTCGCTTATGATTTTGCACCCATGACTGCATTAGAGGTCAATCGTTACATATCGATTGGCGTGCGATTACGCCATCGGTATAAGTGTATCCACTACGGCGACATTGATGAGCGTTTCGCGTCAATTGGTTCTATTTGATTTTCCAGACGATTATTTCGCGGACAAGGGACGACCACAAACGCGGCAGGCACCAGAGTATGGTAATACAGTATACGAGGATGGTTTATTTATTGAATTTTTCGTCGATATTACGATAATCGAAACGAACGTTTATTTTAACGCTTATAACGCGGTCAATATATGTGGGTTTTTTTTTTCGTATTATTGTATAACTGCTATTCTATTCGCCGATTTTTTTTCTTTACTACAAAAAAAAAAAAAAAATGTTAAATTTATTTATTTTCGTTTGTCTGTCAATCTGATTTATTATACTCGCACGGTCGCGAGTCGTTTCAATACGTATTGGACGACATCGGCGGTCAATTCGTCATCGTTATTTCTACCAAACGTAACAACAGTGCGAGAAAAAACAAATTGTTTAATTAGTAAATCTGTTGAACCGTTTGACGAAACGCGTTGACGTACCGTGTGTACATATATATATATATGAAATAATTCGTGTATCAGATGCAAATTTTTGGATGGACCGCGGCATGTCCGACCTGAGACGTCGGCTCAAAGTGCTAGAGAACCCGATCGTCGGTCAGGCCAAGAACGTCGTTTTCTTCCTGGGCGACGGCATGTCATTAGCTACGGTGACCGCGGCCAGAGTTCACATGGGTCAGACGTCCAGGAAATCGAATTCAGACGGTGTTAACGCTTCGCTGACTTTCGAGAACTTTCCGTACACCGGATTGGTCAGGGTACGGTGTACGTGTGTGTGTGTGTGTGTGTGTGTATGTCAGTGACGTATTTACGGGGGGGCGGGGCACAGATCCCCCTTGAGTTGTTTTTTTAGTTTTTTAAATTTTTATTTACAATAACCAATTAAGTATGATCTAATAGAGGAAATACGTCGATAAGACGCTTTATTAGTCGCTATATTATTTGTTTGGAAAAATTATGAGCTTAATCAATGTGTGTAATAATAATAATATTAACCGCAATATTTTTAAGAAATGCGGTGATGGGAGAGAGCGAAGGAGGCCCCTTGACAAAATTCTAAATACGCCACTGGTGTGTGTGTGTGTCCGGAATACTCGGTCTCGTTATATGTATATGTAGTACATGTGTGTATTTTGTTTTTTCTCCTCTGTATTATATACACATTATACAGACGTATTGCGTCGATAAACAAGTGGCCGATTCGGCCTGTTCGTCGACCGCTTACATGACCGGCGTCAAAGCGAACTCGGGCACACTAGGCGTGACGGGAGCCGTACGGGCGAACGATTGCGAGGCGTCGTTAAAATCCAACAACCGAGTAGACTCGATATTGCGATGGGCTCAGATGGCTGGAAAATCTACTGGAATCGTCACTACCACGAGGTGGGTGTATGTATTTTATCGTATAATACGCGCGCACGCGTGTATGGTCTGCGAACGAGATAATGACACTTAAATAAAGACACTTTTCATCACGGTCGGACTGGGAATTCGGTCCGGCCCGAGGTAATGAAATAAATTCGGCCCTCTTTTCAGTTCATTGTTTATGTATGTATTTCCCGTGAAAACAAAACGGAATGCGATATACAATCGACTCTTTTCTGAACAGAATCAAAACCACCGCAGAATTAAAAATAAATACACGAGGTCTTCAAACGTCGGAGGAGATCGAATTAAAAACAGACACATCGAATTGAATCGGTCTAGAAATCGATTATTTCGAACGGCCCACCGAATTCTGCTCGATACCTCGCCGGCTCAGTCCGACCACGCTTTTCGTAATAAACATACAACGTGTCCGGTGGGGAAGTCATATTATGAAGCCGTACCTAAATTTATCGAGAAAAAACCTTAATACAACCGAATCAATTCTATATTTTTTTATGTATCTTCAAAAATAATCAACTTTTTAATATAATTTTTTTTTATTTTATTTTCAACGCTATTTTATTGTACTATCAAATAAACTTACACAATTAAATCAAAAATTCGTAAAGTATTTTTACCGAACAAAAAATTACTATCTTTGTAAAAAGTAAATCGCGTTTAACGTCAAAAAACGTCGGAAATAACTATCTATTTTTTTTTTTTTTTTTTTTTTTGTTTGTTTTCGTTATTCTACAGAAAAAGACCTGAAATATCATAAAAGTTATGTTTCCGTATCTTTTATAATTTCCGAGAAATACGCTATTTCACATAACCCATTTTTTTAGTGTTATTATTTATTGCCAATCGTCAATGAGAACCACGAGAAATAAAATTTAAGTGATACATTTATAACTTTATGTTCGTTGTAAGTTAAATACTATATAATAATTAATATTGTATATTAATCTACAAAAGTCGAATGTTTAATAGCGATTACTTACTTATCATTGTGTACACACGCGACACCGACATTGCTATAATTATTATTACCAGGTCTTGCAATATTTCAGACTTTTGTTCAACGTATATCGTGTACCGAACTGAATGAGTTCAAACGAGTTACGCATTACATTATTGTAACGCGTAATGAAATTATGATATTTCGCTAAATAACGAGAAACTTCGTCGTTTAAAATTCTTACGTTGTCTTATTCTGAGTTTTGACGAGACCTAATTATAATAAGTAGATATATTCGGTTCCAATATATATATATATACCCGGATACAGAATCCTTTGATCCTCATTTGAGAAACACGCGTATATTCTTTTGCACAAATTTTACCAATGCCACGGCGATATTTATTTATTTATTTATTTTTTTGTCGTACACAGAGTCACGCACGCGTCGCCAGCCGGTGGTTACGCTCATTCGGCGAACAGAGGTTGGGAGAGCAGGGCGCCCGGCGACTGTTTGGACATCGCTCAACAGCTGATGACTCAATCACCCGGAATTGAGTTGGATGTACACGAAATTACAATAATTCTGTCGCTGGCGGAAGAATATGATATTATTTTCAAGAATAACGTGTGATGATTATGTGATCCCGCAGGTGATCCTGGGCGGCGGACGACAAGAGTTCCTACCGAAAACGATGAATGGTAACCGGGAAGACGGTCGGGATCTGATCGCCGAATGGAAAATGCACATGATAAAGAACCATCGAAAGCACGATTACGTGAAAAACAGAACGGAATTGTCGAACGTGAATCTGAAAGGCGCGGAGAAACTCTTAGGTGACTACATGAACATTTCGTTCGTTATTAATATTATATCAAGTTTGCGTTAGATTTTGGATCGCCAATATACACAACCCGGGGCATTATACAGAGTATTCCAAAACGATTATCATTGAATAAAATAAAAAAAATCAATATTTTTTTTTTATAAATATTTTAACGCATCCCTTCTAATTTTTCATAATGGGACGCTGGAAACGAAATTTTATTGAATTAATAAAAATGTCTTTAAATTTCGTTATCAACGCCAAAAATAATAAAGATTTGATGTTGATATTACAGATTTAATAAATTTATCTAATTAAGAACATAGTGATGGCTGAGGGAGGAACCCCCGTTAAAAGACATTATAATAAAATTTTCAAGAACGAACATTTTTTCATCCCCTTTTAATTTTTGTTCCCAATTCAGCACCGATCACAAAATCGATGCACAGCTCAGCTCTTATAGGTTTTTGAGTAACGATAATGTCTCAAAATCGTGCTTGGTTCCATAAGTGAAAAGAGTTCGTCATACCACTGCGTTAGGTTAAGGCGGCAACCAACCTGCTGTAGTAACACATACACGCACAGACACGCGTGTCGGACACGAATACAATGTCGCGAATGTCCACCAAATTACATATGCCCATTGGACATTAGACAAATAATAACAATATTAAAATAGACGAAACGATTGAAATACAATGAAGTTAACCCCTTCTCCCGCGTGCGCGCGCGTTGATTTTCAAGGGCTGTTCTCCATGAGCCACATGTCTTACACGGGCACGGTGGAAGTGGAAAGGGACGAGCCGTCACTCGGCGAAATGACATTGGCCGCCATAGAAGTGTTACGGAAGAACAAAAACGGTTACGTGTTGTTCGTCGAAGGCGGACGGATCGATCATGCGCACCATCAGAATTTGGTAAGCGCCGTTTACAGTGCGTGTTTGCACGCATAATTATTTATTAGACAACCCCGACCTCTTATAATATGACATACGGTTAATCTTCCGGAAGACTAAGTCGAAGACCTTTACCAATTGTAAATATAATACGTTGCGTTATAATAATGCGCGTTTCCTTCTGTGTGTGTGTGTGTTCTGCACAGGCGCACATGGCGTTAAGCGAAACGGTAGCGTTTTCCCGAGCCGTGGACGTGGCGGACACCGTGACGGACCCGAAGAACACGTTGATCGTGGTCACGTCGGATCATTCGCACACGATGACCATCAACGGATATCCGTCCAGAGAAGACGAGATCGTCGGACACGTGGAACGTGGCGGTAACGCGTACTCGATACTGAGCTACGCCAACGGGCCGGCCGCAAAAGTCCGCACGTACGAACAACAATCGTCCAAGTACGGTGAGTACGCACGGAACGTATACCGACGGACTTAGAGGCTGGAAGTTATACGCTGCCGGTTTTTCGGTTATAAAAGAGAAAAAAAGAAATGTTGTGCGGGAGCGTTGTGGATGCCGTTCAATTAATACCCCATAATTATTTTGGATAAAGATTTGATAGAGTTACGTTATATTATTATGAATATAATATAATATACGAAAGCGATTATACGATAAATCATTGCGTTCGATAAAACGATTCCCGAGCGGCGGGGCTTCGCGGTGTGATATTATTTATTATAATTGATAAATAAAATGACGTGATTTTCCTCAACGAAATAATAATAATAATAATAATAAAACACTCGTAAACGATAGTTGAATTCGAAAAAGTTTGATAGCCCTTAACTATCATCCCTCACACGGGGTTTATTTATTTATTTTATTTTTATATTTGTTTAGGCGATAAATTCGCACTTTATCCGGCTTTGGTGCCGACATCGTTGGAAACGCACGGCGGGGAAGACGTGGCGGTGTGGGCTCGAGGCCCTTGGGCCCATCTATTCGTCGGAAGTTTCGAACAGAACGTGTTACCTCTGATCATGTCATACGCGTCGTGCATAGGACCCAGTGCAGGCGGCAAGTGCTCAAAAAAATAGACGATTCACCAGCCACACGCACTTTCCAGTACAACTTTCTAACGTGTTTTTGTTATTGTGACATTGTTAAGTTTTTACTATTAAATGATGTTTTGTTCAATATTATACATCCGTCATCGGTCGTAATAATATTATATTCGATTACAAATACAACTTTTTCTATATGCCATTATGAACACATATAAATAATAATGTTAACGATTTTTCCACACAATTACCGAAACAATATGAAAACGAAGAAATATTTAATAACCTCATTATCGATTTATTAGTAAATATAATAATAATAATAATAATAATAATAATAAGATTACTCAAAAAATATTTATTTTCAATTTCGGTTACGAAACAGTTACAATTCATAACTATAAAAAAATAATAACTCGCCGATCACTCATGAACATCACTCATATACTTTGTAAACCACAATGCAGTGTTTATTGACCCGTCCATTTCTGCAGAAACGGTGTTCAGTGGATGGCAGTCATTGTACATCAACACTCTGTAATAAAAACGTTCATTAATATCAAAATTAAATGGAGCCGAGAAAAATGTATGTTTACTTAGTAATAACACCACGTTTCTTAAGAAGATGATAATAAGCAAGAGCTTGAGACGGAGGAACACGTAAATCATTTTTGCCGAGCAAAAAAAGCGTAGGAGCACGGACGTTGTGTACATGTTTGAACGGTGAACATTCCGCTAATTTTATTAAAACATCATTGGAATTTGTTAAATTATCCGTATCGAGGTAGTTATAACCAGTTTCGACTATGGACCTGCAAAAATAATTTGCAAGTAATCGGAAATGTTAAAAACTATGCGATAGCGAAAATTGTAATAAAAGTAGTACCGTAAAATGGAGTCACTCGGGTCAAGTTTGGAGGTTTTTTGGCTTTGGTATCGTGAATTTTTGAATAATAAAAAAAATTTTTAATTGTAATGATAGTTTATGTAATACTTGATTTAAGTTCACTTTTAACACAGCCAATTTTTTTAAAAAACTGACTATTCGCCCCTTGATAGGGTGAATAAAATCAGTATATTTTTTGAAGTTATTTTACTCTACCTATGATGAGGTGAATAGGGTCAGAAAATATGTTTAAAAAAAAAAAAAACATTTTTACACAATATTTTATTAGATATTACATGTTAAGTCATTAGATAATTAACATTTCTTAATTTAATGAGTGTTTAACAATAAAATAAAAATAATATTTAATAATTGACTAGGTACTAATTTACCATTCCTCAGTCTTTTGAGTTATAAACAATAAAAAAAAACTTTATAACATTAATTAGGTATTAATACAGGTACCATTCCTCAGTCTTTTGAGTTATTAATAATAATAAAAACAAACTTTATAATTTACTAGGTACTTCTTTTCTTTCATTTCTTAGTATTTTAAATTTTCATAATCTTCTTAGATATGTTTCACGCTTATTTCAAATTTCCATCTATTTCTTCTTAGGGATTCCGTAGGTTTCAAAATCCTGATAATTTGTGATATGTTGAATTCACTAAAATCGATCATATCAGGATATAAATGAATATATTTATCTAAATTTTTGTTTTTTGTGCTCGGTCTTGTAAATGTTCCTGTATATAGTTCTCCTTGTTTTATAACACTTATTACTTTTCCAAAATATATTTGTGGCTTAACTTTACCGAAGTTTACTGCGACCCATGTTTCTTCATCAATATTGGTTTGCAAAACATTTAATGGCATATTTATCATTCCGCGATTCCCTTAACTTGTATACTGTGTTGGTTCCATGAATGTATCATTTACTAATGATTCATTAATATCACTGTCTTCTTCTTCATTACATAATTGGTTTTCTTGATCATCAATTTCACATCCTTCTGACTCTGATGATCCCAAGTCAAACCCACGAACACTTTTCACAGCTAGGATTTTCAAACGTAATTTTCTAGTTATTTTATGTAGACTTCCCTCAAATCTAAGCTCTTTTAAAAAACCTGTTAGGTTACCTTCAACCATATCACTACTCGAATCCAACTCACCATCGCTTGGAAACATATTTAAAACTGTATCTCTATTTATTGGCCAAATCCCAGATTTTTCAAATCCAGCTCTTATAATATCTCCATCATTCCCTTTTAGTCGATCAATTGTTGTTTTTAGAAGAGATAGAAAACTACAATTGTCGACTGATGGAGATTTATTATTAGATTTCCAACTATCTAGTACTTTCCTCCAAGTTCCTTTCAATGTCGAAAAAAGCTATGCCCAAAGGTTGGGCGATGTGTTGAGTTTGGAAGCAGCAGCAAAATAAAATCTTTCTGATACTTTTTATACAATTTTATAACTTCGGGGCAAATATGTGAGCTCAAGTTATCGCCTATTAAAATTTTTCAACCTTCTTTAAATTTACAATATAGTACTATTATTTTTGTGAACCACTCTAAGAAGCATAGGCTATCCATCCATCATAAAGAGATTCTATTATAATATCTGGCCCCTTTTGGACCACCTTCAATCCAAATATCATACAAATGCTTAAATAAGGAATATATTATTTTTGTTATCAATATGATAAAAAAATGATATCAGCTACATTTGATCAAGAAACACACAAAAGTAGACCTAATGGTTATTACTTTATTAGGTCTAAAAGTTTTAAAACCATTAGTGTCTTTATTTATCTCCACAGAAACTGATAATAATAGACAAAGATATTTTTTGACCCGAATCACCTCAGCGACCCGTGTAACTCCGTTTTACGGTAATACGAAATCTCCAGAACTTTGATCGGAGAAAGCATAAGAATTTAAATATATTATCAATACGAACTAAGGAATAGCTTCAATTGTGTTTGACCACAAGAAGCGTGTGCGACAATTATTCGACAAAGTGTAAAATTATTAATTAAAAGTGATAAATCAAATAAACGATAAATATCCGATGCAGTCCTCCGAACAAAAGAAACGGTCAGACACCACTGAAATAAGAAGCCAAAAATAAAATATATTCAAACCAATCTGGAATATCAGAAATATTAAAAAGTGATAACAAATCAACGGCTGGATTTCTAGTTGATACAGCTTTAAATGTACTCTGAAAAACACAATTCATACTTAATGAAATGTCTACATAAAATATAGAATATTTTTAAATTTTATAAACTGCACTTTCCATTATCATTAAACAAATAATAGAATAAAAATATTATAGTATACACTGAATTCAACATGGATGTTGTAAAATTACATATCACCAACAAAACTATAATTGAACAAGGGACTTTATGAGTAGATAAATGAAATATTGATTATTTTTCCAATTATATAATACTCACAGGATACTGTCCACTTAAATGCGTAACCAAAAAGCCACCGTGTGAACCACCATATAACAACAATTTTCTATTGGACCACACAGGGTTAGATTGAACTGCATTATAAACATCTTTGACATCGGCATCACCTATGTTACCCAGCAATGATTCCACATAATCTTTTCCCAAACCAGCCGATCCTCTATAATTGATAAATAACACGGCAAAACCTAATAACAGCAATTAATTAAAAAATATTCTGTAATAATATTAAAAACTCAAAAATTATTAAAATATGTATACATTACCGATTTGGACAAAGAAAGCAGCATCTACCACATAAGAGTCTAAAGACGATGAATGAGGTCCTCCATGAGGCCATACGATCAAAGGACAATTACCGGTTTTGGGCCCATAGAATATTGTTGTCGGTTTATCTAAAAATTAATTCAAACACTTCATACAAACGTCTATATTTCAGGTACAACGTTTTATAGTTCAAATCTTACCGTACAAAGTATAACCATGTTCAACAACAAATTCATCACTGTTTGGAAGACTGCGAGACGGTGATATTTCATGAAAAGAAATGTCATTAAAATCATATACACTGTCCACAGATTGGATTTTGATGACAAATAATTGACCGGGTTTATTAAGTGACGACTTATAACAAATCAAAACATCATTGCACACATCTATTACACTAACACTTTCATGAAACGGTTTTGTAACACGAAGATAATGGATGTCTTTTGATTCTAAAATTATAAAATAATTATAATGACAAAAGTTGTTTATCGGTATTATATTTTGTAATGAATTCAACTCATTACCAGTATCAATAGCGAATGTATGGACCGAACCGCCTTGAGGTGTACTCATCAAAAGGGTTTTGTCATCGTTCAACCAACTCCTTTTAGGTATTGACTGGTTATACAGACCATAGAATGGTATTCGTTCCTTGCCCACCTGGAGTGTTTGATTGTCATAATCTACTACAGTAGTAATCTAAAAGATTAATCATAACAATATTTCTCTTTTTATCCATAAAAAAGGAAATATCTATTTTCGTGGAATGAAAAGTTAAATATATATTATAACAAAAACCTTTTTTGAAGACCAGTTATATGAAATCAATTTAAAGCACGAATGGTGTGGTCCACCGGCTAAGCGCTCCAACCATACGAGCTTTGATCCACTCAAATTGAATCGGGGACATTTCACAGACAATTGTTCTGATTTGGAACTTAATACAGCTAGAACATAAACAAAAAACGTTGTTACTTTTTGTAAGAAGAAAATTCTCTTTTCTAAAATGTTGATACTATTATTACACAATCCAATTTGTATTATACCTACTACAAATAAAATATCTAGTATATGGATAATTAATTTAAAACATCATGTATACTCACTATATTGACCATCCAACGTGAGAGAAAATATATGACTGAGACGGTTGGTGCAGTAAATAAGTCCCAGTTTCCGTGGAGTGATTGTATAACCAATTGAAACTACACCACTTCCATCAGGAATCCATGTAGCTGATGCAGGATTAACGTCATTTGGAATATTCGAAAGAATATCGATGGTGTCCGTTTTTATGTCACACACTACTAAAATTGGATTGATCTTTCCCACTAATTGTTCTCCCCAATCTTGGTTCCATTCATATTCGTTGCCCTATACATATTATTCGTTATTACAAAAAAGTAACATTATAATATTAGTAATTATCAATGTTTTATACAACGAATGATAATTATATAAATTATCTATTTACCGGCACACATTTATTACTGTCTGTACAGTCATTATCACCATAAGACTTTGGTTTTTGTTTATAAAATGGCTCCGATTTTGGAACCTTTTTCTCGGCAATGTATAATATTTTACTTTCGTCAGAAGACCATTGTAATGTTGAAAATTCAGCTGTAATACAAAACGTAAAAATTTATTAGCACGTTAAGTGTGGCAATATTAAATTACTAACGATCGGCATAAATTTTTCCATGCACGTCCAAAGCTGCTAAATCATAATTTTTTACTAAAGCACAATCAGACCATACTTCCAGGTACTGTTTGTTTTCTTTCGCAGAATCTACTTCTTTGATGACACAAAAATACTTATTAGACTTGGAGTATGCGCTTATCAATCTATATGAACATAATTGTTTTTTTTTTTTTAAATTTATTATACCTTTTTGCAACGTGTCACATTATTCATACTCGTTTGTAATATCACTTGGCGGTGACGTTGTAGTAAATGCCTTATAATCGGACACAACGGTTTGTCGGAACCTAGTTGTACCTTGCCTTTCCAAAACCCTCTGGCTCCAAACAGACTGAACGCTTACAGATGAAACTTTTGAGCTATCCAATATGCTAGCGGATACTAGTGCTGGATACTGAGCGGCTTGACGATAGGCCGTCACCATTTTTTCCAACTAAAATGTTTTAAAATTAACAACGATTTGTATGGTAATCAGATAAAATTAACATTCATACCTGAGCCATTATTTTTCAATGCAATAATATATTCCAACGGAATTCGAGTACCTAAATAACAACTATTAAATGCAACACGTTTTTATTTATATAAATTATTGTAGTATTCTATTCCTGATTGATTGTTCATAACACAATGTGTGTATTATCTAAATCGTAGTCAATAATCACGATGTACATTAATGCACATATTAATTATAACCATGATAGGCGATAAGTTGAACAATATAGATATGAATAATACTTATATTTAATAATTGTAATATAATAATAATGTTGGATAAACGTATATTATAGTCAGTTCAAATTATGAAACATGAAACAATATAAACAGCAATAATAATAACCTACATAATAAAACAACACCATAATGATTATAATAAATATTATTTATTATTTTTATTTTTTATTTAATAAGTTATAAGTGGGAATTGTCACATGCAGTGGTCTAATGTCTAAACTGGGAGTGTCTTGAAAATTCGCGTTTTTCATTGCAAAAATATAACGTTTTTAAGAGTTTTTTTTTTCTACAACCATAGAAATATCGAAAATGTTAAAATAATTTGCGTCGAATATTGTTACGTTATTTAAAAATTTAACAATATTCATAAAGAAACAAAATTACTAAATTAGATTTCAATCGCAAAACATTTTTAATTATTACCAATATTGACAATTATATGACGAGTATAACTGGTAACGTTTCTGTAAAAATATGAATTGCCGGTATAATTATTTTTAACATTTCGTCGATTTTGAGTTATGAATAATTTTTTTATTACTGTATATATATATATATAAAAAACCCAAAAATGTATACAATTTGCATACATTTGATATAAGTGCGTCGTAAAGAATATATAATTAGGTATGATTAAGATGGTATAAGAAAAATGTACCGTACTGAAACGAAGAATATTATTGGCGCCATTTACAGATTCAAATTTTTAATTCAAATTATCTAATATCGGCGATTTGTCAAATGGGTATGTGTAATTTTCATTTTTATTTTCGTCTAATAAATATGCCATTAAATGAGTATAAATTTAGCGAAACAAACGATAGAAACATGCAGGGTATACGAGAGATACAATTTTAATATAAATTGCCTGTATTGTATCAATTTTTATTGTTCATGTTTCGTCGATTTTTAAGTTTAAAACGTTGAATTAATAAAAAGGCAATAGTTAGACGAAAAGCAAAATCCACTACCGCTGGTCTACGTAACGGTCTTTGGTTATTTTCCCCTAAAATTCAGCCAGTTTGCGCTATCGTTTACGCATAACATGAAAACCGAATCAATTCGTTATATGCATATACATAATTATTTCGATAATTTTGTTCACAAATCATGTGTACTAAAATACTGGATTTTTAAAAAATAATAAACAAACTGTGAATTTAATCCTGGACCATTATTTTAATAACAGTTGTATACACCCATATTGATGGTCAAAATCACAATTCAACGGCATTTATGATTGACCGTAGTTGTATTCTTTATAATTGTATTTGAAATGAATGAATGCGGACAACTATAAGATTCTAGTTTTTTTGATTAATACATAAACAATGTCCTCATATATTTTAAACAGTTAATAAACTTTACACCATACATCGTAAAACTTTGGCTTAAATATATTGTTTTTATTTTCGTATTGTTTTAATTTTCACTTTATATATCTTATTTTTCATAGAAAACGTGATATTAATTATATTTGTTGTATAAAAATATTAGAAATTATATATAATTATTTGAAAAGTATTAAAACACTTAGATATTTTGAATACAAAATGAAAATATTTTTTACAAGATTACTCGTAAGTTACAAAAGAAAATTATGGCATAACAATATCACTAAACATGATACATAATTTAACCTTAATTCATATAAAAATAAAGACATCAAATTAAAAAATGTCAATATTTTAGTCCAAATAAAATATAATATTTATTATTATATATATATATGTTCCATATTTAAAAAATTGTAATCGTAAATTTACAAATGAAAAAAAATATACTTTCAATGTTTCAAAAATATTTATGAATGATAAACAAATATTTGTTTTTAAAATTGATGGTAAATTTAAAAAAATTTGTAAATATTTAAATCTTTTTATTTGCAAATAACTGAATAATCTCCTGAACAAATGTCAATTTAACAAAAAAAAAAAAAAGATTTTGTAATAAAACATAATTATATTAATTAAATAATTGACAAGAAAAAATATAAAATATTCAGTCTATTAAAGATTCAGAATCATCACTGGTATATTTAATAAACCACAGTGCACTGTTTATTGAACTGTCTATGTCTGCAGTGACCGTGCTTAATGGATGACAGTCATTGTACATCAATACTCTACAATAAAAATATATGCATTATTTGATATCATAGTTAACAAGGACAAAATAAATTTACTTTGATGTAACACCATGTTTTTTAAGATGATGAAAATAACCGAGCCCTTGCGATGGAGGAACACGCAAATCTTTTTCACCGAGCAACAAAAGTGTGGGCGCTTGAACTTTATGAACATGTTTGATTGGTGAACATTCCGCTAGTTTTAACAATGCTTCATTAGAAATTGTTAAATTATCAATATCAGGAAAAATAAAACCAGCTTCAATAATAGGCCTGTAATTAAATATTTTAATAGTTAATATGGAAATAAATATATCTATATAGTTTATATCAATACCAAAACAAGTTGTAACTAGTACAGTAATATATTATTAATTGGATACAACTTGATAAGATTTCAGTAATTAACTACAATACACAATTCATAAATAAATACAGTATTTTTAAACATTACTATTAAAAGCACATACCATTCATTAATATCAGTTGTCCCAAACATAGTGATCAAATCGGTAACCGGATTCAGTGCACATACTACTTTGAATACAGACTAAAAATCAAGAGTAATTCAATAGACTTAAAATTATTACTAAAAAGTGTAAACTGTGTACTAGGTAAAATCAAAAAAAATACCGATTTTTACAAAAGTATATATAATAATACTCACTGGATACTGTCCACTTAAATGCGTAACCAAAAAGCCACCGTGCGAACCACCATATAACAACAATTTTCTATTGGACCACACAGGGTTAGATTGAACTGCATTATAAACATCTTTGACATCGGCATCACCTATGTTACCCAGCAATGATTCCACATAATCTTTTCCCAAACCAGTCGATCCTCTATAATTGATAAATAACACAGCAAAACCTAATAACAGCAATTAATTAAAAAATATTCTGTAATAATATTAAAAATTCAAAAATTATTAAAATATGTATACATTACCGATTTGGACAAAGAAAGCAGCATCTACCACATAAGAGTCTAAAGACGATGAATGAGGTCCTCCATGAGGCCACACGATCAAAGGACAATTACCGGTTTTGGGCCCATAGAATATTGTTGTCGGTTTATCTAAAAATTATTCAAACACTTCATACAAACGTCTATATTTCGGGTACAACGTTTCATAGTTCAAATCTTACCGTACAAAGTATAACCATGTTCAACAACAAATTCATCACTGTTTGGAAGACTGCGAGACGGTGATATTTCATGAAAAGAAATGTCATTAAAATCATATACACTGTCCACAGATTGGATTTTGATGACAAATAATTGACCGGGTTTATTAAGTGACGACTTATAACAAATCAAAACATCATTGCACACATCTATTACACTAACACTTTCATGAAACGGTTTTGTAACACGAAGATAATGGATGTCTTTTGATTCTAAAATTATAAAATAATTATAATGACAAAAGTTGTTTATCGGTATTATATTTTGTAATGAATTCAACTCATTACCAGTATCAATAGCGAATGTATGGACCGAACCACCTTGAGGTGTACTCATCAAAAGGGTTTTGTCATCGTTCAACCAACTCCTTTTAGGTATTGACTGGTTATACAGACCATAGAATGGTATTCGTTCCTTGCCCACCTGGAGTGTTTGATTGTCATAATCTACTACAGTAGTAATCTAAAAGATTAATCATAACAATATTTCTCTCTTTATCCATAAAAAAGGAAATATCTATTTTCGTGGAATGAAAAGTTAAATATATATTATAACAAAAACCTTTTTTGAAGACCAGTTATATGAAATCAATTTAAAGCACGAATGGTGTGGTCCACCGGCTAAGCGCTCCAACCATACGAGCTTTGATCCACTCAAATTGAATCGGGGAGATTTCACAGACAATTGTTCTGATTTGGAACTTAATACAGCTAGAACATAAACAAAAAACGTTGTTACTTTTTGTAAGAAGAAAATTCTCTTTTCTAAAATGTTGATACTATTATTACACAATCCAATTTGTATTATACCTACTACAAATAAAATATCAAGTATATGGATAATTAATTTAAAATATCATGTATACTCACTATATTGACCATCCAACGTGAGAGAAAATATATGACTAGGACGGTTGGTGCAGTAAATAAGTCCCAGTTTCCGTGGAGTGATTGTATAACCAATTGAAACAACACCACTTCCATCAGGAATCCATGTAGCCGCTGCCGGATTAACGTCATTTGGAATATTCGAAAGAACATCAATGATATCCGTTTTTATGTCGCACACTACTAAAATTGGATTGATCTTTCCCACTAATTGTTCTCCCCAATCTTGGTTCCATTCATATTCGTTGCCCTATACATATTATTCATTATTACAAAAAAGTAACATTATAATATTAGTAATTATCAATGTTTTATACAACGAATGATAATTATATAAATTATTTATTTACCGGCACACATTTATTATTGTCTGCACAGTCTTTATCGCCATAAGACTTTGGTTTTTGTTTATAAAATGGCTCCGATTTTGGAACCTTTTTCTCGGCAATGTATAAAATTTTACTTTCATCAGGAGACCATTGTAATGTTGAAAATTCAGCTGTAATACAAAACGTAAAAATTTATTAGCACGTTAAGTGTGTCAATGTTAAATTACTAACGATCGGCATAAATTTTTCCATGTACGTCCAATGCTGCTAGATCATAATTTTTCACTAAAGCACAATCAGACCATACTTCCAGGTACTGTTTGTTTTCTTTCGCAGAATCTACTTCTTTGATGACACAAAAATACTTATTAGACTTGGAGTATGCGCTTATCAATCTATATGAACATAATTGTTTTTTTTTTAAAAATTTATTATACCTTTTTGCAACGTGTCACATTATTCATACTCGTTTGTAATATCACTTGGCGGTGACGTTGTAGTAAATTCCTTATAATCGGACACCACGGTTTGTCGGAACCTAGTTGTACCTTGTCTTTCCAAAACCCTCTGACTCCAAACAGACTGAACGCTTACAGATGAAGCTCTTGAGCTATCCAATATGCTAGCGGATACTAGTGCTGGATACTGAGCGGCTTGACGATACGCCGTCACAATTTTATCCAACTGAAAAGTTTTAAAGTTAACAAAGATTTATTAACTAATCTATATTAATATTTTATACCAGAACCATTATTTTCTTTATTATTGTTATTGAATTACTATCGGAATTATGCGACTTGTGTATTCGATTCAACAGTTATTAATACGTATTATAATATAATTATCCTATGAGATCATTGCAGATTTAAGCAAACATGAGGTTTGCCGTTTTTATGAAGAAGTTGATATTATCATTGATTATATATACATTGAGTATATTTATAGTCATTGATATTACAGACCAAATTATTCTGTGATATTATTATCTATGAGTGTTTAAATGATAAATCCCTGTCCTTGAACGACTGGCATTCGAGTAAGCTGTGTTGTGCGTGGTACATTCCAAACGATAGAAATGTTGAATTAGTGTGTATTATAAAGTACATACACAGCATGCTCGGAGTATCATTAATCAGAAACAGAAACGCAAAATTTTTATTCCGTCGATTGTTCTTTAATTTTTTTGTCATCGTATCATGGGTGTATATGTTTATTTTTGAAATGTAAACGGTCAATAGACCTAAATATGTAATGTTTATTACTCTGTGGGTTATACAAGCATTCTGCTTTTATGTTTTGATCGTTTACTTCGCTTCTCGTTAATGACAACTTACGACACAGATTAGATGTCGTAGATCCGTCTTAAATACTCGTGTGCTCTTTTTTATGCTCTGAAGTCCAAATAAACTTTCCTTGAAACCTCGGAGTAATAATGAGACATAACGCAGAAAGTCTTTCTTTTCATGTTATCTACAAAAATCCTTTCATCGAATTTAACCCGTTTTTATTGGTCCAACGACGTACCAAGAAATACTCAAAAGTGTTAATATTGCATTAAGACGCTTTTGGCCCATTTCCTTAAATTTTTGGTATACATATGTCAAGTATACTCGTATATAATTATAGTGTTCGTTTATAACAATGTGTAAAATCATTTATTTTCGAGACACAAAAAAAAAAAAAATAATTTATAAATTTTTTATTTTATTCTATAATTTGTATTAATTAGTCCGAAAAAAATGTTTTTATATTAATGACCGTTATTTATGTTTTATTAAAAATTGGTAAATTTTATTTAGGGAAAATTGTAATTTTTTTTCCATTAGATACCTACTTATCAAGTAGGAGTGGGTTTGAACCTCCCTTTACCGATGTATATGCCCATGGACGCCTTAGCAACGAGTTGTGACAACAATGCTTTTTGACAAAAATGTGAATTTTATATGGTGTATTCGTAAAATAGTTCACACAGAATTTTATTTTACTTTGACAATATGTCGTACAGGGATTTATTTAGTAAGTAATTTATACGCATAAAATTGTATCTGTAATTGTACATATTATTTCATACGATACATTAATTTAGAGTTCACGGAATTAATGCGATCACTGGGATTTGATGAACAAATATCTATGGACAGTTTCCATAATCCAAATTTCCCCCTAGTATCAGAGATTTTGCTTTGGTTAGCTTTACGATTCGAACCAGATGCAAATTTACCAAACGAAATCGATTCGCCTGAAAAACGAGTGTATTTTATTCGTTCGATCATAGAATTTTTCGTATGTTCACTTGAAACACGTTTAAGAAATTTTTTTTTATGTATTTAACATAGAACTCAATTTTTCAATGTTTTATTCGTAGGTCCTGAAAACAAATATCAAATTAAATGTAAAAAAACTGTATCAAGCCGATCGCAATTCAATAGGTGAATTGTTAAAAATAACAGAGTTACTCAATGATACGTTAAATGCAAAAAAAACAGACGACGGATTTATCAAATTTGATAATAGTTTAACTTATAAAGTATTTCATATTTAATTTGTATGAGAATTTAAACAGTTAATTTAATTATTATGTTAGGTGAATGAATTGAAAACTACAAGGGAATTGGCGACTAAAATTACCCAAAAAGGTGCGGCTTTATTTCATTCTCTTGAAGAAGAAACCGAATTGCGGCCGATCAGAGATAGTCGAATAAATGCTGCTTTGGATATTAATGAAGTCGAAATAAGCCTTAAAACACTAATTGAAAAAACAAAAAGAGAAACAGAACATACTAAAGACTTGATAAAGAACATTTCAGCAACCGAAGCAAATCTAGATGCAAAAATCACAAAAAGGAAAGAAGATTTAGAAAGGAATTCGAAGAGACTTAATACTTTGAAACAAGTGAGGTAAAATACCAATTTATCATAAAAAACTATTTTAGGTAAATAATTAGTCATAAATTAATAAATTTAACAACTTTTATGATAATAAGTCTACAATTATATGCATATAATATAATAGGTTTCATTTTAAGGCCAGCGTTCTTAGAAGAATTCGAAGATCTTGAATCGGAACTCAGAAATTTATATCAAGAATATATTACAAGGCAAAGATGTATAAGTTATTTGGAACATCAACAAGAACAAGTTACACAGGCAGAATTGATGCACATACAAGAGCAACAAGTAATTGTGTATTTAATATTTTATAAATGGTACATTAAAAAAAATAATTAAAATTTAAAATAAGGAAATGGCAAAGAAAATAATTGAAAATAATAAACACGATGACGATTTAAAATTATTGGAAGAAGTTAATAATGAATCCTTTAATAATCAATTTTTAGAAAATACGACAGATATTAGTATTAAAGGAAGAGGTGAGTTAAATTGTACACTCAATTTTATTTATTTTTTATTTTAGTGTTATGAAATATTCTTCAATTCAAGATTATTTATGAAAACAAAAAAAAAATCATAATTAATATTTTTTTAGTTAGTAGTGCTGCTACAAGTAGAAGTCGTAGCATGTTTGGTCGTTTGTCAGACAGTGAAACAGATACTGATTTAATGTTGGACGATGAAGAGGATTCAAATATAATGATATCAGATGGAGAACTATCAACTTCTAGAGCTGAAAAATTAGGAAGTATTCATAGTGACAGTGATAATTGATATGTTTTTGAAAAATAACGTATTTTATTAATTGTTAAATATTTAAAATAAGCACATATTTATATTTTTTTCACAATCTGCACAACATCTTCATCATTTAATTCATGATCTTTTCCAACTTTTTGAGGCATATGTTTAACAGATGATCCCCAAACTAGAGCACTAAACAAAAATATCACATAATCAATGAATAATAATAAGAAATTTAAATGTCTTAAAACTTACTATTTGAATTCTTTAGCGATTGTCCGATGAAGTTTATTACAAAAATCTTCAATACTTTTTCTTTCATTGTGTAATACAATTGGAGATCCGTAATCCGGTAATTGTCCTTTTGGTTTAGTGTAACTAATTTGTACACAAGATATTTACAATAATTATTTATTTATAGATGTAGGTAAAATTTATGTTTTAATCAATGAGTAAGAGGTGATTAATATTCATTAAACTAACTTTCAAACTGTATCTACAAGTATTATACAAACTGTATTTAATTCATGTTACTTACATTCTAACTAATTTTAAGTATTCCCACATTTTTTCCAATAGGTCATCAAAATTCCATTTATGATGAGCACTTATGGGTACTGTGTGTGGTATTTTATAAATTATATCCAATTCTTCTATACTTATTTGATCTATGACAAACGAGCAATATTATACATTAAACGACTATATTGTTATATTGTTATACATTTTGTATTTAAAAAATTATACAAACCAATTTTGTTTAATATGTAAATACAAGGCAAATATATACGGTTTCCTTCGACAACATCAATAAGATCATCAGATGTGGCATCATATCTAAGAGTGATATCAGCGTTATGAATTCTATATTCTGACAATATAGTTTTTACAGTGTCTAAATCTAATTCACTTTGTGACACCTATTTAAAAAAAAAAAAAATTTATAGGCCTACATAATTAAAAAACCGCTAATACAAATCTATTAGGTACCATAGTTTGTAAATTTATTCCACCCTTGTCTTTTCGTCGAAACACTATATTTGGTGGGGATTTATTTAACCTCAGACCAAATCCTTCCAATTCATGTTCAATTAATTTTTTGTGTTTCAACGGTTTAAGGACATCCAAAACGATGAAAATCAACGAACATGTGCGAGCTACAGCAATTACTTGACGTCCACGACCTTTACCGTCTTTAGCTCCTTCAATGATACCAGGTAAATCCAAAAGCTTTAAACAAAAAAAATTAAATAATATATATTTGGAGACAAAAAAATAAAAAAATGTTGAACGTAAATTCTTATACACGAGTACTACGAAATCTAACGTTCATAGTTACTAGTTAATATTAACAATTTAAAAAAATGCCATAGTTAAATAATTTCACATAAGTTTCTTTGAGAATTATTGTCAAAAAAAAAATGTCTTAACATTCCCAGTCAAGTATATTTATAGATATTAAGTCTTTAAATTGTAGATAATTTCTTAACACATAAATTACGTTTGTTTAAAAACGAAATTTCCTATGAAGAACAACAATAACGTATAACGGCAATAAGGAATATTTTTGTCGGAACAGAAGTCTCAACGATTATTACTTGAATTTTCGCTCCTTTGTATTTAATGCATCCGGGAACGGTAGTCAAAGTTGTAAACTCGTAGGCGGCGACTTCTGAATAAACGCCGGCCAGATTACTCAACAACGTCGATTTGCCGACAGAAGGAAAACCTGTTGGAGACAAATAGGATTGAATGCAAACGGCTGGCGAACCGGTCGAGTAATCTTACCTACAAATCCGATTCTAGCGTCCCCGGTTTTGGCTACGTCGAACCCTTCTCCGGTGCCGCCACCACCGCCCTTGGGCGTAATGAGTTCCCGTCGTAGTTTTGCTATTCGAGCTTTCAGCAGACCTAAATGTCCAGCGGTCGCTTTGTTCTTCTGCGTTCTGGCCATCTACATCGAATAGCACAAAAACATTTAGACACACGTTACGAATAAACGAAACGCCATTGTGTACTCACTTCGGCCTCGATAGCCGCGATTCTTTCCAGTATCGTCGACATTATTGTCGCAAATAATTTCTACGTCAAACCGCGAAGTACGTCGACGACGCAAAACGAAACGGAATCACTACCGGATCCGCCGTCATCCGGAATACCGATTCGCCGCAGTACCCGTGATAGATTCCAAATATTTTTTTTTTAAATCCTACCATAACCTCAAAATCATTGACCATGGAGGAATAAGAATTCAAATAGCAGTCGTCGTCGACAGTTATTACAATGTTATAAATGCTGGTATAAAAGAACACGATATTCTCACCGAGAAATATCGTCCGTAATAACAATTCCGGAAAAATCTAAATTTTGTCGGCGCGATTTATTGCGTTTTGGGAAAAATTAATGTATTTAATAAATTATTATTCGTTTGTTGTCCCATATAGCTCTATGGACGGTACACGGTTTATTATCGTGTTGACAATGGAAATGAAAATGACACAACGAACCATATGAACTGCACAATAAATAATATCAACAGTGATACGATATTTTGTTATTATAGTTATAGGCAAATTGATTTTATTAACCGAGTAAACAACAACAACAACAACAACAACGTTGCAGTCGTTTCGTGGATTTCGAATAGAGGAGGAATTTGGAGAATTTTTTTTCGCTTCCGTTACGTTTCTTTTTTTTTTTTCGTTCGTCGACTTTTTTCGTCCAGTAACCGGTACTCCGTTGATTACACGAGAGTGCTGCCTGCGTAAATATTTTTCGAGCGCAAGAGAGTCCGGCGGAGACTTGTGAAAATCTCACGTATAATGGTAACAACTATTCATTATTCGATTCGTATTAAAAACCGTGCGATAAAAATATCGGCGGCGGTCGAGTATCGTTAACCGATCTCCGTTAATGTTTACAGTCGCACACAATACTACTGATTCAGCCGGGCAATAAGCCCGAGACGAGGACGTATTCCGATTACGAGTCTGTCAACGATTGTATGGAAGGTACAGGAATGCTGTTGTCGTTACAACGCGTCATATGACGTTCCATTAATAACGCTCTTCTGTTTTATTTATTTTTTTTTTTTTTTAAGGAGTTTGTAAAATTTACGAAGAACACTTAAAGAAACTAAATCCAAAGTCTGTATCTATCACTTACGATATTACTCAACTCTTCGAATTCATTGACCATTTAGCCGATCTTTCATGTCTTGTGTACGTCGATGAACTTGAAAGAAATACAATGTCAAAAAGTATATCGACTAATTGTTGTTTTTTTTTAGATATCAAAAAAGTACTATGACATACGCGCCATACAATAAAGATTGGATAAAAGAAAAGATATATGTCTTGCTCAGATGTCAGGCGAACCAGCGCCAATAGAAGTATAAAATCAATGAAACATTTTATTATAATATTATTAATAATTTAAGGCTGTTCTTTTTTTCTCCCGTTTAATATCGAATAAATCTAAAATGTGTAAACGCGAAAAACATATTGTACGTTATCTTGCAAGTTGCATTCGTGTATGATTTCAAAAATATTAATGTTGGCATTGGTTTTTTGTCCGTAATTTCCAATGAAAAACATTTAATTAAATAATTCGAGTTTATTTTTATGTATCAATGTTATTTACTAACTTTATTTAATGTTGTTATTGAAATTCATAATTATTAGGTTACATCAATAATCAATTTTTTTTTTTTGTTTCTTAGTTGCTATTTACTGTAAACTACAAGTTCAGACCTTTTAATAGGACTTAAAATATTTTATGCAAACAAAAAAAATATAAAATAAAATATGTATTGGATTTTTCAAAATCATGTTGTTTAATACTTAAATATTGTATTATATTCAAATATGGCTCGTTTATAACTAAGAGTATGCATTTTTTTTTTTATGTGTGTGTGTGTTTTCATACTTTGTATGAAAATAATTAGCAAATTTCAGTTTTATCTAATATTTTAAATGAATGTTATAGAAAAATAATATGTATTTTTACAACAACATTTTATTCTTACAAAAATTTAATGTAGATTTTATATCGACTGAAATTAAGTATGATGTTCTGTATCTCAATTAGATAATAACTCAACAGTAAATTCAAAACATTGTATATGATTGAAATTTGTTTTGATGATAAAATAAATTTGTGGATTAGAAATTTAAAAAAAAAATGTTACGGTGTTCTGAAATATAAGTAATAAAATATTATGTAAAATCATAATCATGAATATTTATAATATGCCAGTATTTCTTTTATCGTTATTATTTTTATTTTAAATTTGAATCTTAAAATGTTTTTAATAAATGTATTCAAATATTACTTATAATTTTAACGTATAACTGGATTATAATTTGGTAAATATTACTTATAAGTGTTGAGCTGAATAGTTTTTACTAAAAGTTAATAAAAAAAAAAAATTTGGTAAATAGCTGAATTAATTGTTGATCAGGTTATCAAATAAAAATATTCTATAAAAGAAGAAAAATATCACATTTCTTTTTTATATAAATTTAAAATATATAAAGACTGTCAAAAAATAATCTTATTTATAACATATAAAATTTAACAAAACTAGTAAAAAAAAAATTAAATTTTGTATACAATTATTTTATATTTCGGGCTGATTGGATGATTATTCTTGACGTTTGATCAGTTCATAATAATATCCCTTTTTAGCTTTTAGTTCTTCATGATTACCTTGTTCGACAATTTTCCCATTATGAATTACGGCTATAGAATCAGCTGATTGTATTGTAGAAAGACGATGTGCAATGACAATGCAAGTGCGACCTTTACGAGCTTTGTCCAGTGCTTCTTGTACAACCTCAATAAACAGGTATATTAAATATTGTACAAATTGATTACCTTGTATTATAGAATTCAACTTACTGCTTCACTTTCAGTGTCCAAAGCTGATGTAGCTTCATCTAACAGTAGGATTTTCGGATTTCTTATTAATGCACGTGCAATGGCCACACGTTGCTTTTGTCCACCGGACAGTTGGTTTCCATGATCCCCAGCTAATGTATCGTACCTCTAAAATGATAATATTATTCTAGTTACGTATTCAAATTTTTTTAATTGTAATTTACTTGAGTTAAAGTTGTTGTGATAAAATTATGAATATTTGCTTTTTTTGCCACGTCAATGATTTCATCCATGGTGACCTCTCTGTCGTTTACGCCATATGCTATGTTATCTTTAATAGAAGAATTGAACAATATTGGTTCTTGAGTAACAATTCCAATGTTTTTCCTTAAATGACATAAATTCATTGCTCGTATATCATGGTCGTCCACTTCCTAAATCAAATTTGTGTAACCGTATAGTTTTCAGTTAGTAGATAGTATACCTAATGTTTTATACATAATAGGTACAGCGAGTAAATAAAAATTTGAATGACGTACAATTACTCCTCTTGATGGATCATAGAACCGTTCAAGTAAAGACACAACAGTACTTTTGCCACATCCAGACTCGCCAACTATTGCCAACGTTTTGCCTGGTTCAACTGTAAAATCTAGACCTCGCAGTATACGTACGTTTGGTCTAGATGGATATTTAAACCTAACGTTCTTGAAGTGCACTTTTCCTTTAATTTCCTAAAATTTTATAATTTTAATTAAATACAATTTTATAATTAATTTTACGTTATTACTATTATTGTACTATAATAGTCTATATATATATATATATATTACAAATTGAACATTATTATTTATTGTGAAGTATTTCCCATTTTACATATAAAGTATTTAAAGTTTTTGCTCACTGGTTTTGATCCGGAAATCGATAGTGGATCGATTTCCGATTTCCTCCAAATTAGTTGGAAAATGAGAATCGCTGCGTTTTTGGCTCTCGCGTAGTCCTGAAGGTAAGCCGATGTTTGGCCGACCGACGTGGCACAAAATGCCAATGCAAAAAACACTCTGAGAAACAAATTCCAAGTAATCTCGTTAATTCGTTTTACGTAATAAAACATCGTATTACCACCTGTAGATATCTGTAGCAGACATCTCTCCAATTTCAACCAGATATGCTCCGTATCTGAACGAAATCGAATACATTCCATATATAACTGCTTGGGAGACGGCATACATAATCGCGTATGTAACTGCTTGTTTCTTCGCAGCTTTAAATGGATCTTCTAGACTGTTTTCATACTGTGTCACAAACATTAACTCTTGTGCTAAACCTTGTACAGTTTTTATACTGGCAACGGTTTCGGATGAAATCTAAATAAAGTATAAAATTACATACCGCCTATTTTACTTAGTAATTTTTGTCTTACCCGGCCGGCTTCGTCCATGCATTCGGAATCCCGTTTTTGACTTTTTCGTACCAACATCAATTGTTTGTAAGCAGCACCGGCAATTATTGGTACGCCGAGCACTAATACTATGGCTAATTTCCATCCAAAAGTAAAAGCAATTATCAATGCAGCCGATAATGTTACAAAGGCTGATATAACTTGGCTGACTCTTAGACCGGCAGCCTAAGAAAACCACCCTCCCCCGAGTATTAATAAAATTAATATAGTTAGAAATTTAGAATATACTTACAGATTTCACGATGGGAGCATCTCTAGCTAATCTGGTAATGAGATTTCCAGGTGATGAATTTTTTAAATCAAACCAAAATACAGGTTGACGTAATACATTTTCAAAAGCTTTTACTCTCATGCGCATTATGAGCTTTTCACAAGCATTAGTAATTCCAATAGTCTTAAAAAAATATATGCGTTGAACCAAAAAATATGTAGGTATTTTGTGATTTGTACTCAGTTTACTTGCATCCACCATGCTAATCCTGACGTTAAAGCTAATAAAATGAACATTTTAGACCAAAACGCTGCCTCTTGTAGTAATGCATCGCCTTTGAGTGTAAATGTCTAAATAAAAATTAGATAGGCGATGATTTAACGTAGTTTTGACTACCTTGTACCTATCGTTTTCGAAAACTTACAGCGAACACTTGACCGTAGAAAATAGCAAATACTGGCATTAGAGCACCAGTTAAAGTACAACCTATGAAACTTACTACTAGCCACGGCCATTCTGGACGGTTTATTTTCAGTAAATCTATCATGCCGACATTTTTTAACTCGCACTGGAAAAATCGAATACTATACATTTATTAAGACTCAATAGCTTATAACGATATCAATACTTAATAAGATGCGAGTTTTAAAAATATTTATTTGTTATAAATATAATTTTTAACGTAAGTATTGCAATTATTTTGTACTGGCAAATATCGTTCGCTATTTGTACGCTGGTAATCGTTTTTGAAGAACATGGCAAATTCTGACGTTTGATTAAATTCTTTAGAGCTCTCAATGTCTGAACTGTCCCATCTAATATAGTATTCAAATACAATATATAATCTTATATAATCGGTTTAAAAACGATATGTGCACACTAACTGTGAATAATCGTCAGGATGGTTTAGTTGTCGTATTACAACACTTCCTACTGCATCGGTTGAATGATAATTCGATGATTTATCCAGCTCGCTATCCGTAGTGTCCTATATATGCGTACATTTAGAATGTAGCTGTTAGAAGTTGGCTTTTTATTTTACGCGTCAACAAAAATTACCTGATCTGAGTAGATGATTCTTTTCACTTTACGTGTAGAAATCTTTCTAGTGACATTTACTTTGCGGCCATCCGTATCTTCAGTGATAAAACTGTCTGTGATTACTTTCTCAGGTTCAATTAAGCTTTCTATAATCGATTTCTTTTTTGTTTTTTTCAATTCTGTTGTTTCTGTGCTGTCTTCGTCTATTGCAGTTTGGACGCTTAAATAAAATAATTGTTTTACTTGGGTTGCACACATATTATAATTAAATCATAATCATTTATTACATACTCAATACTTTCATCGATTCCATTGTTATCAACTTCGTAATGAGGTTCAAGTTTTGGACTCTAGTACAATATTACATTTAATAGAAATAATTAAAAGAATAATAATGTACGTTATATTTTACTTTTATACTAGTTTGTCGTGTAAATCGACTTGTTAAAGGTGTATTAGTAATTAATTTGTACATCTCCATTTCTTCGTCAGATTCTATGGAATCGTCATCGTATTTACTATTTTCTTGTTTCATTTGGGCATTCACTAAATTTGAATATAGACCATTCGTGGCCATCAAGAAATCGTGGGTTCCAAATTCCACTATATTTCCATTCTATATTTAATGTAGGTAGTTTACAATTAAGTATAATTTGTGTCAGATATATTTACATATTATGTAATTGTCGTATAAAAAGATGTCGAATATTACTTGTAAAACATAAATGACATCAACATTCCTTATTGTGGATAATCTGTGAGCAATAACAATGGTGGTTCTGTCTTTTTGTGCTCTCTCTAGAGCATCTTGTACGACGCCTTCACTTTGTGCATCTAACGCTGAAGTAGCTTCATCTAATAATAATATTTTCGGATCTTTAACCAATGCTCTTGCAATGGAAATTCTCTGTTTTTGACCACCGGAAAGTTGAGAGCCTTTATCTCCTACTAATGTATCGTAACCCTGTATAAGTCATTTAATTATTTAACATAACATACGATTAGTAATTATTAATAATTATGTTCATCAACCTTAGGTAATTTTATAATGAAGCTGTGAGCGTTTGCTATCATTGCAGCTGCTATAATGTCTTGTTGCGTGCAGTCCGATTGACCGTAACGGATGTTTTCAGAAATAGAAACGCCAAACAGTACTGGTTCTTGAGATACGATTCCAATATTTTTACGGAGCCAATGTAAATTTAAATCTTTTAAATCAACATCGTCTAATAAAACCTAAGCAAAGATAATTTATAATCGTTACAAAAATAATATTGTGTAATACAAAACAGGTGCGGATCCTGCAAGAGGTCTACCAGCTATTGTTTTATGTATTGATATTGATTTTATGCACCTCCTCAACCACCCTGTGGAATATTTCTAGATCCACTCCTGATACAGAGTAAATTATTAGTTTTTCACTTACTTGGCCTTCTGTAGGATCGTAAAAACGCAATAATAAACTTCCAATTGTGCTTTTACCACCTCCACTGGAACCTACTAATGCAACGGTTTGCCCAGGCTCTATTGTTAATGATAATGTTTTTAAAACCTATTTATTTCAAGTTAACGACAACTAATTAGGTATTAATAAATATAATTATATTATTATTTACCGCGGAATATCGATGACTTACCGACACGGTGGATCTTGTTGGATATGTAAAGCTAACATTTTTAAATTCGATTTTCCCTCGAATTTTATTGATTTTTTTACCTTTCGACGAATATGGATCAATATTGGGTTTATTGTCGATTATATCAAATATGGTCGATGCCGCGCCAAAAGCTGTGCTTACTGAATTTATAAACGGCAAAGCATTACCCACAGAAAATGCTCCAGCCATAACGCTGAAGAATACCTATTTGTACATACAATTATTCATTTGTTATAAAATTGTTCTTTTGATTACATTAATTTTGGATTCACCGTGAAAATGCTTCCAGGTGAAGAGATCCCTTCAACAATTAAATTAGATCCATACCAGAATGCTATACCGTATGTTGAATACATAATGACAAATACAGAGCCCAACAATATTGCCAATATGTAGTATTTTTTCATAGCTAATTTTCGTCCTTCTTCTACACCTAACTCGTATCTATAACATTGATTATAATGGTTTTATTTTTTTAAATTCGTATAACAATATATTTCGTTTACGTTAATAAACGCGTACCTTTTAGATTCTCTAAGTTCTCCCCCAAACGCTACTACTGTCCGAATATTTGATAAGACCTCTTCAGCTATACCGCCAGCTAAAGCGTATTTGGCTTGCTCTCTAGCCACCGTATTTGCTGAAACCTGTAATATTAAATACGATCAATTTCGGTTATAGCACTATTATTTCGAAATTTCGATTATGATTATTTACTGCAGCAAGAACACCAGTAACTGCTATCAGAAATGGCGCGACACAAAGTATGATTAAAGTCAATCTCCAATTGACGCAAAGTCCGATTATTATACCAGTGAAAAATGTGCTCACATATTGTGTAATCATACTGAATTTACTACCAATTCCTTCACGAACTCTTTCCAAGTCACTGATGAAGAAAAACGCATATATATATATTTTTTTTTTTAGAGATATATTATCAATAACATAATTAATATTATAAGTAAAAAAAAAAAAAAAATTCTATACTCTGATAGTTTTGTCGTTAAATCTCCGGCATCACTCAAATCGTACCAACTCATCTCTTGTCTAAGTATTTGGCGATAGAATATTTTACGCAACCGGTGAACTTGTCTCTCGCAAGCAATTTCCCAACAATAAGTCTAATAATTATACTCGTTATCATTATTATTATTATTATTGTACCTATTATGTAATTTTCGAAAACTAATATTTTACTTGTACGAATGCAGCAATCAGTACTCCGCATCCAATGTATAAGTAGTACAACGAAAATCTAGTCATATAGTTATAAAATTCTTCAGGGCTTAACACGCCATCGTTGGATTGATCGGTTTGATTCATTATCGGTTTTCTACGATAAAAATAAAAAAATTTCAATGGTATTTAATTTGATTTACAACTCACCCTAAATCCGTAATTCCCGTAATAGTTTTAACAGTACTCAGTCTTTCCATTTCTGACATAAAAAACGCATTGAACGTAGAACTTTCGCCATTTAAAGGTGAATTGGTCACTAGATCGTTTGAATCAAGAATATTATTATTGTAATATGTCGAATCAAAAAATGGATCATAATGGACGGGATCTGGGGCGTCTCCGACGATTGTCAGAGGTACATTAATCAACGAGTTGTTTTCTGTTGTAAACAGTGTTTGAGGATTATCGTATGCAGATGTGACCATAATTATTGGCTTGGTAGAAGAAACCTGTTTTTAAATAATTTATAAAATGCTTTGTTATAACACGCGAGTATATATTGTACAAAAAAATAATAAACTATAGTAGCTTATACCTAATGTAATTTTTTTTTTTTTTTTGGTTTTGTGCGAGAAGAGGAGGTGATAATTATATATATATATATTATAATATATTAATATTATTTATTGTTGTTAATATATATATATTCCCTGAATCCATATTTGTCCCGTCCGCGATTCTGGGATTTGGGCGAAGTGTTAATCGTATAAACATAAATCCTACAATGATATGATATGTAGGACCTACATCATACCGTTTAAAAATTAAATGCGATATGATTTAGGACCTTACATCATATTGTTTAAAAATTAAATGCGTACCGTCGCTTGTTTGATAAAAATATTGGTCATTTGGCCAAATACCAATGCTAGCACAGGAAAACTTGATCCGTGTATAGCAGAACATATAATACCGACGGACATAAGTGCCACGTCAGCTCTGCTAGCATATCGAAACTGAAATATTTACATTTATTATTATTTTAATACACGTGTACCTAATTTATAAATATTACAAAAATTAAGTCGGAAATAAATCGTGTCCAGTTGTCGATTACAAATGTATACGAAATGACTGCAGTATACGGTTAGGTATTAAAGTGTTCATATTAGTTGTCTGTATAAAATATTAAATTAAAAAAAAAAAAAAAAAAATAGAAAAATAAATGTCCAACTTAGGAATACACTTATACACTTCTTATGTACTGTATAATTAAAAAAAAAAAAAAAATTCCTTGAAAACCAGTTATTTCGTTAGTGCGTACATCTCTATAATACTAGGCTCGCGCATGATGTTACAAAGAACAAGTCAATGACATGCGAATGTATAAAAATAAACGATATTCGTCGAAACTACAGCTAAATTATTAATTCGACTTGCACTTACCAGACCACTAATGGGAGATTTTTCGTTTGCATTTTTTCGTACAGTTCTAAAACAACAATTACAAAAAGAAAGACTTTATAAAAATATTATAATTTATATATACAAATGATTTTATATATATATATATATAAATTACGGAATTCTCGTTTTTTAATTTCGATGACTTACTGCAGAGTTGTCGTATTATATTGCTCGATATTTTGATTTTTTTGTATAATAGCGTTTAAAAATTAATATTTTCAATGTATAAACACAATACTATTAGGTTACACCACATGTTTTAACGGTCATTGGTATATTATTTAAATTGAATTTTTTAATTGAAAATCATTAAGGTTTTTCATTAATTTTTTTAGATTTCGATTATGCGCACAAATAAAAAAAAGCTTAATACAATTTCATTTAAAATAAGTAAGTGTAATTATAGATTATCGAATATTGCATAATCGACTGCAGACGACAAATTCGTTTCAAATTATTTTTATCGTTATTTTAAAATGTTCAATACTTTTTTGTACTATTAATATATATTGCACACAGATATTAGTTTTATTAACTTTATATATATATATATATATATATATGTTATGTAATCTACAGTAGAACCCGTTTAAGACGCTTTGCTTGGGACCAGTTAAAAATAGCGTAATAAGCGGGAAATCGTATTTCGCGGGAAAAAAAATTACATACAAAATTTCAGGTTACAATGTGCATTATTATTACATTTATAGTACATATTATTATTAATTTACATTATCTGCTTTAAAAAATTGTATAATACAATGTGTATTATTATTTAATGCTAGATTAAACCACTCCAACAAAATTTGTTCAAGCTCATCGTAGTTGCCATTTTTTATTTTCTGTCGTTTACTACTACCAGTAACTGCATTGCTTTCAATTTTACTTCTGTTTGCCAAAATTGTTCGCAGCGTCGATGCAGGTAAATTCATTTCTTTTGCTTTAATTTTTTGATTCTTTTTGTCACTTTTTTCATCATACGTTTTTAAAATGTTTAATTTGTCAATGATAGAAAGAGCTTTTCGTTTAATTCCACGACTATCAGCCATAGATAAAAATTTAATTAGAAAAATTTTTACATTTTAAGCACTATACAATACTTTACACAACACTCGACACTCGACATTCAACAGTCGTAAACTGGCACCATGT
Organism: Chaetogeoica ovagalla; assembly: GCA_032441825.1. Classification (NCBI taxonomy): domain Eukaryota; kingdom Metazoa; phylum Arthropoda; class Insecta; order Hemiptera; family Aphididae; genus Chaetogeoica; species Chaetogeoica ovagalla. The sequence continues at coordinate 1,303,430 of CM063726.1, forward strand.
CTAGTGCCATGAATAGTCGTGTAATGTAGCTTTTCGTGTCTTATCGTGAATTATTTTCCGCTAACGAGTGATTAGTATATAAAATGTACATCGTACATAGTTTATATTCGTATAGTACCTATATATAATGTGATATTATTATTGAGGTATTTCTTTAAATTGTGTATTAATATCATTTATAAAGAGAGTGTTTTATCCGGGAACACAAAACGTATTATCCGAAAACAATTACATGTTAACCATTGACAAAATCAAGGGACTCGTAAGAATGAGCGTTTAAAGCGGGAAATCGTCTTAAGCGAGAGCGTCTTAAACGAGTTCTACTGTATATAAAATCAGATATTTTATTTTGTCAATTCATATATCTATTAATCGAACAAAACTTTTTGTGTACTTATACGTATACTGCGTTTTTTTTTAATAAATTATTCGTTCGTATTTTCGTCGAATTTAATATATTGTTTAGTCAATTAGAACGGTAAAGAAATCGGTAGGCGAAACGAGGAGTTCTGTGTGTTCCAATAACAATCTAACTGTTAGATTAAAAATACACTGAGAATGTGTAATGATTGTTTTATTTTTTAAGACTGTAATAAAATTAATATAGTTACGTTTATATTGCGTCTATTATAGTGGTTTTTATTTATAATTAGGACACGACCGTAAATAATATCATAATATTATATATAAAACATAATCAGTGAAATATGCTCACAGCCGATAGCAGACGAATATACCTGCGTAGTATACATCATAATATATTGTTTATATATATAATAACACGTCGATAAAAACATAATATTTAAACTTAAGGTTAAGTTGATTAGTTTAACGATAAATACAATATAGACACATAATATCTGGCGAATTTATACAAATGTAAATATTGTAGTTAATTGCTAAAATTAATTATTATATATATATATATATATATATAATTTATAATAAGTACTCAGTCTTGATGATGGTGTTATTGACATTGCACAATATTGTCTCGTCGTAGTATAGTAAGTACACCTCCTATCAATACCTACTTACTTCAATCAGCACCTACTTATTCATTATCAGAATATAATGTAGTAAAATAATGCAATTGAAAGTAATTGACTATAGGTTAATTCGTGTAAAAATAATAATAATAATAATAATAATAATAATAATAATAATAATAATAATAATAATAATAATAATAATAATAATAATAATAATAATAATAATAATAATAATAATAATATGTGATAATATTATAAAAGGCGCATAATATATGATAAAACGTTTTAATTGAAAGAATTAAATCAACGTGCTTATAATATAAAAATAATAATAATATCGATAATTAACACATTTGATATTATGCAAATGTGTGATGAACTCGCATCATTAACGCGTATCAAATGATCCGCAATATTTTAATAGTTATAAATTATAATATTGCAGTGCAAATAAAATACTTACATACCGTTACGTGTATTCAGCTTTTAAACGATTAATAATGTAATATTAGTTTTTATTTAAAACGAACGCATTTTGTTAAATATCAGAATAATTGATAATTGCAATAATGATTGTTGACGAGCACTTTCTACAAGTTGAAATTTTGTCGAGTTAAAAAAAAAAACTTGTTGTTGAATTGTGTTTAATAACTAAATACATTTTATCCAGCTGTCGATTTAAAACAATTTTCATAATTATAATATATATTATAATGTACAATGGCGTATATAGGATTTTTTTTTTGAAGGGATTCAAGAGACAGTATAAATGAGAAAACACATTTGAATAACATAATAACATAATTTATAATGTTATGAATTGACATTAATTATTTAATGAGTATTTTTTAAATAAAATATTTTTTTCTTAAAATCTAATTTTTTTTTTACTTTGGGCAGGTTATAAAAGTTTCAATATTAATTATATACAATGTAATGCGATTTTATCGATAATAATAATTTACCGGTTATACAGATATCGATTATCAGAGTTTTAAAAAGCATAATACACACACACACACATATTATGAAACATTTTTTTATGCACGAAAGAATTTGTGGGAGGAAAGCGGATGTGTTCGAACTGCCAACAATCCATCCAACAAATGTATACGCCACTGAGATTAGGCACATGTATAATATTTAGAAATGTGTAATAAATGTTATTAGAAATTATCGAGAGTAAAATAAAAGTTGAATTATTAAAATTAATAAAATAAAAACTGAAATTGTATTATAAAAACAGGTGTAATATAATTTTAGATGTAATGTGTATAATACAATGATTACAAAATTATTGTACATTGAGACGCGCGCAGGAATAATAAATTTAATGTACTCGTATGATTTATTTGTTCCGTTAACGTAACAAATGAATACGACTTGTTTGTTGAAAAAATATATAGGTGTGCGGTGTGTGTGCATATACATTTTGTGTAATCGTATTTATGTTAATATTTAAAAATTATTCCGCGAGTCGTACAGTCGCGGGGGAGAAGGGGCTGGATTGTCGAATTATCACTACTATTTAATTACCCGTATTTCGTGTACGATTTATCGTCTTGTCCGTCGTTTGCGTTTTTCAATAATCCAACGGATTCTGCGTTCTTCTTACCGAACGCCATGCAACTTAATTTTTTTATACGACCCCGTCCCGAGATTCAGTTTCCGATTACGAATTACAATGTCGTACGTAACACGAACGAACAATTATAAATATTCAGTAAACGTTTGAACAGTGTACGTCTTATTATTACACGTCACATGCGATTGGAAGCTGAACTGACGCGTACGCGTGCATTCGACGAGAACTTCAGAGATGGACTGCTCGGGACGCGCGATCGGTTGTTGTGTAATAACACTTTCCACCACTCATTCTCGTTTTTAATCGTCGTTGGAAACTCGTTTTGTTTGTCAATTCTCCGTGGTGGAGGAGGGGGAGGGGAAACGCCTATACATTTTCCACACGCGTTTTGATATGATATTATTATTATTATTATTATATCATTATAATATTATTTTGTACGTTTATTTCGTAACGTTTAAAACGATACTGTCGATATTGTCGATTAAAATACAAAATATTTAATTTTATAATTTACAATAGGCGTTATGATAAATTACACCTGTGTAATATAATATGCGTAATATCAAAGTGTTTTAACAATAAAATCGTCGATCGTCGTAATATTTCCATCCGCAGTTTCGTTCCCATATCCATCTGGACTTCGGATGATGCCAATAGCATCCGTCGTCGTCGTACGCCCAGCCGTATTCTTCACCGAATCGTCTGCCACCGGGCGACGGCGAATAAGGTCTCGGATAACGATGATTTCGATATTTTTCCACTTGTTGCTGTTGCGAACAGCACAGTTGAACAACGAGCAAAACGACAATCTGGAGACCGTGTGAATAGTTAAAATAAATTCGATAAATTCAAACGCAATATTGTACAATGACATAATATTATATAAGCGCGCGTGCAGGTCATAAGATTTCGGTTCAATACGTTTATCGCATCGACGTCGTGTTGTACATTCGATAAACGTGGGAAATATTTTTTTCTCTTTTCCGTTCTAGATTCTAAGCGAAACGAAAATGATTTGTTGATTCTATACGGCGGTATCATCGAAATAAAAAAAAAAACGTTTTTTGAATAGTAGACATGACGGAATGTCCCTATAGCGATTGATTGTAAACTGCTCACGCACGTTACTAATTGAATGTTGTTTTCTTTATAGTTGAAAAAAAAGTGTTAAGAAAAAAATTATAAAAACAAGTGAAAACATTCATTTCACTGAAATTTTTCTTTTTCTATCGAATACGCGATAATTTATTATCGGTTTCAAAATGCGTGTTTGTGTATATTATTAATAATTCAATACACGTCAGTTCGAACCTAACCTGCCAAAATCAGTAGTGGACTCATACGAACCTGCAACATCTCACAACTTACTCTCGACATTGATGTACATAGTATGGCGCCTACATACTTGTCTGACTTTTGAAAAAGAATATTAATAATAACTTTTTTCTCGTATCCTATACAATTGGAATTTACACAACCGTCGACGAGTAAAGTTTTATATATATATATATATATATATAAGTTCGATATTGATGAATAAAAACGAACTTACCGACACGACGAATTTCATATTCAAGCGGGTTAGAAAATATGTTCTGACTCTATAACACTGCGGTAAAACGTAAATAATAACATTTTTATGAACACGCGACAGTCTTATATACACGGTAATCGTTAACAGTGCGTGAAAAAGATGTCCTTGAACATTACCGATAAAATTCAAGTAAATACGTCCTGCCGAGAGTACACGTAATTTTCAGGTTCAACTATGTACATACAATAATATTAAATAAAATATACGAATTATTCTTTTCTGCGCAAAAAAAAAAATATATATATCTGCGAACACGCGATAACTTTTTATAGCACCGTTAACGTAACATACGGTTGTCGATTTTAATAATTAAGAATATAAAAAAAAAAAAAAAAGAAAAGACTTTAATTAAACAAATATTTCCGAAGGAGAGATGAGTATCACAGAACACCCTTTAAATATTTATAGTGTTTATGTTGTTCTTAATAATTAATGTCGCAATTAAAATTCTAATTTGGAAGTGTGACACGTATTTGAATATTGGTGCGCGTACACATGATAATTATTTCGATATTTCACGACAAGTGTGATTTAAGAATATAAAAATAAAATGTGTATTAAGAAGAAGAAAAAAAGGAAGCAACGACAAATTCGTTTTTGTGCGAACACAAGGTAAATATTGATTTTAACATCATAGCAGACAATTAAATTGCCTTGTAATTAGGTTAATGACGAATATTATATCCGCATAAAACAAAAAATTTTTTAAAAATTAAAAAACAAAACAAGCCAACTCAAAACAAAGAACACCGCCACAAAATGTATTGTTGGCAAAGTTTTTAAACTACGTCATTAACATTTCTCTACAAATACTTCCCTTATTTTCTTCTTATTAGTTGCTTTTTATTTGCACCTGTTTTGTCACGTCGTTGTAAAAATGCGGTTGTTTTCGGAGATTAGAACCGCCGTAACATTTGAAACCGTTTCTCCTAACCAAAATTGTTTTCCTCGCCGCTTCGTGAAATCACCAAAAAACAGCTGCAAATCTTATATTATTATATTGTAAGCCATTATTAGTGGTCTGCAGAAGTCAAAATCATCACGTACCGTTGATTCGCGCACAACTTATTATATGGTAACCGATGGTGGCGGGTACACAACTATTAAACGCGCGTACAATAATATTATACGAAACATTTATAAAGTAATTCATAATTCTTTTTTTGCGAATTTTTCAATCATCATCATCCAGTCTTGTGGAATTCGTCGGAATCGGTCGAAATCTGACACGCTTATTAAAAATAAGCGGCATTGAAGTGGTATTTATTTTTTTTCTATCATAAAACCACATGACAAATACGCGATTGGATAATTTCATCACAATATCGCGTGTGAAAATTAATTTTACCGATGTGTGTAATTAACGATTTTGTTAAAACCATTCGTCCACGCATTTAATGCATTGCGTTAAAAACCTTTGCGCGTACTACTATCTGTGTATTATTTATGAATTCAAAAATTTGAAAACGTATTTTTACTGGACGTTTTAAAACGTTTAAAACGGTAATGACAACGTGGTGTACTGGTTACAACTTGTATTCGTGAAAAGCCAGGGCGGTAATTTTGTTCTTTACAACTTTACATTCTTTTTTTAACTTTTAATGAAAGTGGTGTATTAACGGGGGAGGAGAGGTTCCTTTCCAGAGCCGCAAAAAGAAAACATTTTACCAAAATCGTTATCGCATCGTATATTATTTCAGTATTAATATCATTATCATACTATTGTGAAAGACTATTCGCGGACCACGATGGACAAACGTGTCAATATATTACATATTAAATCTCGTTGTAATCGGTTATGTAATTTCTAAATAATTACCATTTTTAATTTTCTTTACATATATTTAATTTGTTGAGATATTTATTTAACATCTAAAATATTAAAAATGTCATTTCAATAAAATCTTTTACAATCTTATACACTAATTAGTACACACACACACATATATATATATATAATTAATAATATTAACACTTGTTATCACTTGTAAGTCTAGTAACAACACATTATTGGTATTGATTTCGATTTATATAATATTTATTATTTATATAATATTAATACATTATTATTACAATTAAAATTTATTTCTCTATTTTTTTTTTTTAATTTTAATTTTAATTTTTATAAGTAACAATGTTAAAAAAAGAAAAACATTTACGTTTTGACCGGATTATGTAGAAAGCGCCGTTACCATAAACAGTTAAACGTGCGTTTTTATAATATATTATAATGATTTTGATTTTTATACTCTAGCCAGATTTCATTGATTTATTTTGAAATCTTAACCACAATAACGCGTGATTCAACGATAAAATTAATAACAAAAACAAATACGAGTTCTAAACAAATTTATACTATATAATATAGGTACACACTACACAAGTATACATAATAACGCGCTATATCCATACGACAAGCGAATATTCCGCGAGACAACAAGACAAAGGTCATTAAAAACATTATTTGTATCCACGCAGTGTTATGCAGGGATCGAACGATAGTAACAATGATGGTTTTGTTTTGTTTTTAAAGAAAAAAAAAATACCGCCGATCTCGATATTATCTACTTAATTTTCTAATAATTTACATTGTGCAAAAATATTTTTCGCCTATACACTCCGATATCGCGTAGAGTTTTATCACGTAGTTTTTAAATTTTTTTTAAAAATGTCTAAATATTATGACTAACGGTGCCCAATAGCGTCTAAGTATTTGCAACGGAGCGTGAAAACTTATGTACACGACTTTTCAAAATTAAATTTCTGAAACTCAGGAAATTAATAGGAGGTCATTGATTTCAGTTTGATTGCGCGGGCGTTAATGAATTCATAATTGGCAATGTGTGTCAACATTTTCATTCTAGCCAGTGGCTACGCGTCAAGTCGATTCGTATTGAAAAGCATATAATAAGTGTTTAAAACATTTTAAACCGGCTGAGTACATTAGATATTAAAACGGTGTTTGTACACATCATCGATACCGTGTTTGGTCGAAACTTTTTTCAATATAAAAATATCTACAATCGAATACTGAAAAAGTTATTTATTTCATGATAACAGTGATTTGAGTCGATCGACCAGTTATGGTTTTTAAGTTTTTTTTTTTTTTAAATGTTTTCATATTTTTGTTTCAATTGAGTTAAACCATATATGCGTATGGTTTTTTTTACCGTTACAGTTTTCCATTTAATATAATACATTTTATTAGATATGATTTAAAAAAAATGTGTTTTCAGGGTTTAGAGTAAGCATAACTTACACCCGACGTGTACGCCGAAATCATAGCTGCTATGGTTTTGTGATCTTAACATTAAAAAAAAAAGAAAATCCCGTTTCAGGATCTATTTCCGGGAAACTCATGTTCGTTACATACATAAAATACAAACGAATAAAACGTAAAAAAAACGCGTAAATACCATGTTATATGTACATAAGCATAAATTCCCATCGAGTTTTCGCCTTTTGTCGGATCCGATGGGATACGCTTAAAAACACTATACGCAATGGAATAGCACCTGCAGGGATGTGGAAAGTTTTAACCGGACGTGTGTAATGGACAACGCGAGAGGAATTCCTGCAAGGTCGCCGCGTGTATGCACACAATACAGTGACGTATTAATAATAATTTGTACTCAAACGACGCAAGGATTTCTGTTTTCAAAAATAGCTTAACCGAGAAGGAGCGATCGTGTAATCTCAGTCGTAAATAATATGTGGGTTAAGTATTGTTTTTTTTTTCTTGTTTCTTCGACTATTTCGTTTTTATTTTGTCAGATTGCTAAATACAGCCAAATACGAAATATGTTTGGGCTGCAGTAATGCGCAAAACGAACAGGAAAAATACGAATCAATGCGCAAGTGTCAACGATTTATTTTGTACATCACTCGATCGTTTATTTAGATCGATAAATGATTTATTATCGAATGTTGTTCATACGCAGCAGTATATGGCATATCAAAGGCACCACTAGGACAATTATCCCGTTAGGGTGGGGGGGCGTACTATATCCAAATAATATATATTAATCCGTGCAGTGAAATATTTTAAATTGTTTGAACGACGATGTGCTGGGTAAAGGTCTATACAGCTGGAAATCAAATAAATAAATAAATCGTAATATACGTAAATATTGATGTTTTTATAAAAAATAATCATTATCTTAATGTTGTGTACAAAGCAACTAGGTTTGAAATGTAGGAAAATGACGCAAAACCATTGGACTCTATAGCCGAGTACTTAGATTCGATCGGTCTTTCAAAAGGGTTTTATCCTTTTGTCAAGCAATCAAGGTCGGTGTGGATCTTTTAGCAACAATCTGTAGTATTGAACATTCGTTAAAGCGTGTCAAGATAGCTGGAATCGGGCTAGTATCGGAGTGATGATCGGTTGTCTGGATTATGTATAACGACGAGTGTTCATAAAAAGAGACACTTGATGATGATACCAATTTTACTGACCTTGTAGTCGAAAAATTTCAATGGCTTGTGGAAAATTGGTGTTAAAAAAAAATGATTATTTTGCTATGCCCTTATATATAAGTTTATAATTCATTAAAATAAAGTTAATTTTTTTCCATTATTTCTAGTTTTCCCAATTTTTTTTTTTTAAAGTTATTGGCAAGCAATTACATACACTCGTATTTCCCTCACAGTGCCCATAAAATAAATTTTTATCCATAGTAGATGTAGCATTAAAAGGCCATTCGTAATTATTGTAACCGTTTTTATTTATCCAGGGATCCAGGGTCGTATTAATATAATATACTGTGTCAAATTCATTATAATTACAATCAGTTTAATGTAACATTGGATTAATCGGTTTTTACAATTATTATAAACCGACCGGAATTATTCGGGTTAAAACTTTTTATCTCATTCTGTTTAAACAAATACGTAGTAGTAACAATCGTAGTAGTTCTCTGCGAATATACACGGACAATGTTACAATTTTCGTGACGCATAAAAAGAAAATATTACTCGAATAATATCCGCGAGAGTGATATTAAATATTGAACAATATTCGCCCCGAAAACATCGTTTTAAACCGTATATGCATCATTTATAACTATGAAATATCGAATTTATTTTCGTATAACGGAACATAATAATTCTACTGCGCTAAGAATTAAGAATTAATGATGCGAAACATAACCGTGCACATTATAAAACTGTGTATAGTAATAGGAATGATCTCAAAAGCTTTCCATTTTTACGAGGTACGCTTCAAAATATGAGTTAATTATGTCATACTCGACGAGATGACATAATAATTAAAAATAAAAAGGAAACGACTTTGAGCCAGTGTAATTAATTAACTCGAATGAATAATAATAAAATGTAGATAATAATAATAATATTATTATTAGTAGCAATCGTAGTAGCTGGGAATAAAATTATACAAATACAGATGGCAACATATGCATATATATATATATATATATATATATATATATATATTGAGTTCTACAAGGTATAAAAAATTTGTTAAATATATATGTAAATATATATATTTTTACTATATATATATATAGAAAACTCTTGCCCTTTAGATAAATGAAATTTGGATGGAATCGATTCGTGTACGTGGGACACGCAAACAGATCGCCTGACAGACTTCGTATAAGGACCCTGTCTTTCTTATCTGTCAGGTGTTTCAAAATGGATCAATAGTTTCGTTTCAAAGGTAAAAATTGAGCGTAGAGTGTATTAGACAAAAATTACAAAATATCAAAGACAGTATAGTAACTATTACTGAACGGAAATAATTTACATGTAATAATTTTCAGGAGATCCGGTTGATTTATATATCTATACCACAATAATAATAATAATAATAATAATAATAATTATTATTATTCGATGTGAGTAAATGCACTTTTGTAATGAGAAAAGATAGTGACTATACAGAAACTATGTCGTAGAATTTTATGTGTGGGGAAAAAAATCGTGATAAGTAAAATACCCCAAAAAGAAAAGGAAAAAAAACGTAAAAATAAACGGATAATAAACGAAATTAATATATTAAAAAGAAGAGAGAGAGATGGGATAAAATAAAACACGGGCGCGTATGTTATCACAGGGGTCACGGCTGAACACTATTATAACTTGGCTGGACTCGTGACGACGGTATTATTTGTCTTCGTCAACGCCTTCGCGGAACAAGTATGTAGACCAGTACGACATGTTAAACATGGCGAACACCATCGGGAACAGTATGCGAGATATGACGTCGATGCGCTTGGACCTTGTGGGGAATTTGGACATCCACGATTTCCAGCACGAGTTCTTCTCCATCGGTGGCGTCTGGTGGATGATTTGACTCATTTTGTCCCTGGACATCATCAGCTCTGGTCGCATCAGCGGCTTCTAGAAACACGGTGGACATTAAAGTGTACAAGGGTCCGCCAATCGAGAACACGATTAGACGACGTTTCAGACGTTATAATTTTTTTTTTTTCATACACGTGTAATAATTGTTTTGTGATAAGTACGTCGTATTCGTTAATTAATACGGTTGACAAATAAAAACAATCGGGCGCTAGTGTCAAGCTATCGCATTTAACCAGACAGTTTCCGTGTAACATTCGCGCGCACCACCTCTCATGACTCTCATCGTCATTATATCATCGCTTTTGGCTCGTATGTCGTATTATCGCGAATAAAATGAATACACCCGTAAAAGGAATCCGCCAAAGGATTCAAGTGTCCGCAAGAGAAAATTTGAAAACACACGTTAGAAAAAAATGTTTAAAACATTATTTTTTTTACGTTACCGAAAAGCAAAACGTAACTCCGTCTTGTACCGCGGCGAAATAAATATTAATTTAATTTCTCTCGTGGTTGTTTAATAAGTGGCTTGCATATATAGACAACTCGTAATCTCGTCGTCGTGGTAATGATTATTAATGATGATTAATGACGTAAATAATTATATTGGTGTGAGTGCGTTTCGTTTGTGTTGCGCGAGACAGGACAGGAAAATGACGGATTTGACGGACAGGAAAATGAAAAGCTCGATTTTTCCCTCATAACACACGTTTTACAGGAAAATCTCTCACGCCTCGTCGTAGATTTGTCTGATTTTAATACACATGTATACGAATATATTGTATATATTTTTTATTTATTGGAAGTGTCGAAATTCGACTTTTGATTACCTTATTAAAAACAAAAAAAATGTGTTAAAAGAATTCGTGAAAATTGTTCGTATTTAAAATTTTATTATTTAGAAAATAGAATTCTAATGCGCCCTGTAAGAAGTTATCCACTTTCAGACAAAAAAAATCTTTTTTAAAAATTTTCAAAATCGAACCATTTTACGAGGCGTGACAGTTTTTCTAGTGAGGGTATTTTAGTGGTAAAAAAAAAAAACTAGAGCAGGTTCATTAATAATATACACAGATAATCATTTCGAAAAGAATTATTTTAATTATATTAATACATTTATATTAAAAAAAAATTTTTTTCCGATGTAAGACATCGAGAGGAGGCGTATGTTACTTCACGGAAACTGTTAATAGAAAATATGCAGACCATGCGGATAATATGCAAACATTGTTTCCCAGCTTTTCATTTGAAAATCAAAAAAAGTTAAAAAAAAATATATGTATATATATATATATATAATAAAAAATTAATAACAGATTACGTTTAATCAAATTTAGAAAAGAAAAAAAAATTATACAATTGCGGGTACGATGATACAACGATACTGTGTAGGTACCGGTAAATGCATAAAAATAAATGTCTCGCAAAAATATATTTTACGTATAAAAATATAGCTAGAAAAATATTTCGTTTCGAGTGAAAATAAAATATGAAGTATAGGTTATTAAAAAATCCAAGTGCCATGCTGCACTACGATTTTTCTAAACACGAATAAACGACCGACATAATATTATTCTGTTCTATATTATAATATAATTGTACGGGCTTTTAATTCGGGATTTCGCTGATTGTTTCTATGTTCATCAATAGGTTGCCACAATCAGCAAAACAAAAACAAATACTCGCAACAATTTAATAGTAATGAAAAAAAAAAAACATGTGCTCGAGCATATTATAATACGTATTGTATAGTGTTTGTAGGTTTATTTTGGTCCTTATGGATCAACGTTACTGTTAACTAACTCTGACTATATTGTATTCCGCGTATCGGAAAGCATAATCGTATTATTACGATTTTCGTAATTCGGAAATGTAGCGGGCGTGTCCCCGACGAAACTTCGAACTTACTCTCGTGGTTTTCAAGTTGTTTTTATCGTGTCAATTTATATTCGTCACTATTGCTGTCCATTCAGAGAATCGATACGATACAGAATATAAGTAAATATCGTTTATTATTATTATTTACGCAGAAAATTCCTTTACGAAACGGAAACGTTGTCTGCAAATGATCGGTATATATTATGAATATATGATTTCATTAGGTCAGTAGTAAGTATAAAATCTCGGACGTGGTTGAAGCCGGACGAAATCGAAATGGTGAGTAATTGCTAGTAGTCACTGAATTCAATACATGGAACGCGCGTATCAATCAAAACATGACTCCCACATATAGGTTTTTCTTTGAGATTTGAAAATAATAGACGATGCGATGGAATATAATTTTCTCCGTGATATTAATCACGTCTTATTATTTGAGGCCATCATAGGAAGCAAAACAACGTGCTTATGGTATCCGATGTTAGCACCAAAACCGGTTGTTTTTACGTGATAACGAAGTTATTAACGAAAACAGGAGAATATAGCAACGGCTTATCATATAATACAGGCCCATATTACGCAAACGACAATTATAATATTGTACAGAAGCGCATTTCGTGTGTTGAGTTAAATGGTTATAGCGTAAAACCAACGAAAGTAACCGGTCCGTTGTGTGATGAAAAATGAGTTGAAAATAATATAGTTAAATAAATTGATTAGCTATAATACGGTCAGTATATATGAAAATGTATAGAAATAATAATAATAATAAAAATATGAAACACGTTACTCACAAACGTTATTAGAGTGGTGGTGGCGGGGGGGGGAGGGGAGAGGAAAGAAATATAAAAAAAAGAATTTCGAAATTAAATAATAATATAACTGAAAAAATGAAAAAGCTGGAAAGTAAATGAAGCGCTTCGAACCCGGTTCTCCGCGCTCGGTCAATGCTCACCGTACTATTCGACCTCACCATATTGAATGAATTCGGCCCGTCCTCGTAGTCGCCGACGTCCATTGACATGGTGCGCTCCAGGTCGCACTTTTTGCTCATGTCGTCCCGGTGCGTGTCCGACCGGGACGCGTAATTGACCAGCGCGAACTCGAGCAGGGCGCCGAACACGAACGTCAAACACACTCCCGTCCACACGTCGATGGCCTTTGTGTACGAGACGGGCGGCAGGGACGCGTTGATGCCGGACGTCTGCGTGGCCATCGTCAGTAACGTGGTCACGCCCAGGGACACGCGTGCCGGTACCGCGCTCTGATCCAGCCAGAACGATACCCAAGACACGATCACCAACATGCAGCAAGGGATGTAGATCTGGATCAGGTAGTAACTGAACTCGCGCTTGAACAACAGATCCACTTTCAAGCAACTGTACTCTCCTGTGAAAATCATAAAACGCGTCATTGTATAGCGGCGTTATTTACATTATTTTTGTCCTACGCCTCGGGGCGACGTTATAGTTTTATACTCTCGCACATTAACACGCGTTCGTCATTTATCATCATTTGCATCTTATAAATGTAATTAATTCGGCTAAAAAGTTTAACAATAATTACAATTTTCAATTATCTGATGAATTCTTTATCGATTTTCAATAATATGCGTAGGTCATAGTCTAGTTTCAATTGAAAAGCGTTTTTAAAACCAAATTAAATTAAAATTTATTTGTAATTCGTATATTAACGTTATAAAAAGATCTAAAAAAAAAAAATGTCAGCTTCTCGTGATCGTCCCTCTAACAAAACATTTTAATCAAGTCGCCCGGGGCTATTGTCCCCGTCACCGCCCCTTGCTCTTGAATACGGGCCCTGGATATAACTTATACCTATGTGATTCGGTGTAAATATGCCGTATTGGTCGATAATATAATTCGTTTTGTTTCCGATTCGAAACTTTTGAAATGCATACGGATTCGGGGGAACACAGCAAATACAATATTGAAACAAGTGATATATTGGCTAAAAGAATTCAAGTAAAGAAACCGCGCCCAAAACGTACATTAAAATACTTATATTATATGCGATTATATTATAATTATTAGGTTTCATAAATAATTTCGTGTTGTACGATATATCTGTTACAGTTTCATCACGTCATTGCGACATAATATTAATTTATAATGTACAAGCGAAATATTCCAGTTGCACCGTATACGTCGTGCCTATATTGAAAATATACGATCAAATGGTCGTTGCGATAGGATTCGCGAGTGTAAGTACAATTGCAATAATAATCCAAAATCCGATGACGCAAAAGTAATTTTGTAAATTGTATGAAATCGAAATAAAATATCCAACTCGGACGCCATCCCTCTTTTTGCAGTGATACACTTTATTATTTTCAATAAAACGGACAAAAATTTGTACGTCAAGAACAGGAAAATTTTCGAAAAGTTTATAATATATTATACCATAAAGACCATATTATACACAAACGCGTATAGTTCGGCGCCACTACAAATTTCCGTAATCAATTTTGATTATTATCGTGAGATTTTTATTTTGAAAAGTTCTTCGTAATCGTTAAATATTTACAATCGACTGTATTAAAAGAAATTCTCTAAAATTGTATTGTATATTTAGAACATACAAAAAAAAAAAATTATAAATGTAAATTATATATAATAATAACGCTTTAATTTTTTTTTTTTTTTTTACTCATTGTTGTCATAAATAAAATTGCCTTTAAAATGTGTATATTGCTGTGTATGTTAAATAATTAATATATATTATATGTATATAAGCATGTAGTTATGATGAGTGAGGATGTATTGTTTGAGGTTGATAGGTAGAAATACTCAGAATAAGTTAGTTGTTCGGAAGAAGACACGACAAATAGGATAAAGTGTGGATGCATGATGAAGTGAAGAGAAGCTTTAGGTATTTATGTGATAAAAGGATGCCAAATAAGATTGAAAGGTAAATTTTATAAAACAGTAGTGAAGCCAACAATGTTGTATTAGTTGGAAACGTTCGGCTGAAATAGACAGAAAAATGGAACAAAGGATGAGTGTAGTGGTGATGAGGATATTAAGATGGTTGTTAGAAGAATAAAAAATAGAAACTAGGAAAGATACGTAAGAATAAGAAATAAATACAAGGATGGTGTTAGAGTGACGTCTAGTGATGATAAAACGAGGAAGAGTAAGTTAAGACGGTTTGGACAAGTTATGTGTGAGGAGAGAGGATTCAGATGCGATGGTATTACGGAAATGATTGTGTTGATAGGAGAAAAGAGGAAGAGGAAGGCCGGGAAAGAAATGAATAAATGAAATTGAGGGTGATATGAAGATAGCTGGTGTGAGAGAAAGGAGAAGGTGGATAGGACCAGAGTCTATTTTTTAAATATGGTATTATGATATACCCAAACGTACCTGTGTTAGTTTTACTATTGCAATAATCCGTGAGGAATTTCTCTAATGTGAATCGAGGCAAGTGTAAATTTTTTACCACTTGTACAGGATCGCCTTCTTTCCACAAGAACACTAAATCGTCAGTGGTCCATCCGTCTAAATAAACATTTCAATTTCCGCATGATTTCGTTGTTAGGACACAACATTTTTTTCGTATAGACTTACAGCTGACCATTCGAAGTGAACACGTTTGACGATCCAGCGGATATAATTTGAGATTCATTGGACACGATAGAGTAAGCGATATTCTAAATAATAATAATAATAACAACAGTTTGTCATTGTATGTCATAACGCTGGCGAATAATTTTGTTTACAAACTAAGAGTGTTACTAGTAGTAGATTATACGCCAACCTTATACTATACAAAACTAATCCGTTTGGAAATATCCTGATGTAAACGTTCGGCATAATTATATTGTGAAAATGACCTTCTTTCTCGTTAGAGAAGAACAAGTCGGGCATCCATACTCTGTTAGCCTCGGTCAACGTTAGGTATCTCATTTTACCTGTTCAAACACGGAAACACCTGTTAGTTTTTCACATATGATGAAACCTCATCGAATAAACCTAGTTTTTGGCGAGAAACAGTCGTAATACTAGTAGTAGTAATATAAAGGGAAAGCGTTTCACAAATATAATGTTATGCAAGTACACAAGCGTATGTGCATGTGATCCTTGCAGATGAGACGTAGGACTTTATCGAATGAAAAAAAAAAGATAGTGTAAAAACATTCAGACGTGTAGTTTAAAACAAGGATTTCCAAAAAGGGCCATTCTGGTGGCACGTTGAGACTGTTCCGATAATATTAATGTAAATACTAATTAAATACCCAAAAGCTGGTATTATTATTAGTAATCTATTATTGTTAGCAAAGAGAGAGCAGAGGGTACCGTGATTAAAAATTGTAGGAAACTCTATTTTAGGGAAAAAAAGCGGCTGATAAAAAATATTGTATTATACGGATTTCAAAAGATATAAAGTTTTTAATGTGTGAAAATTCGTGCGTTGTTAATGTTATTGGATGTGAAAAGACTTTATTTTGAAAATCTTTCGAGATTTTTCTGGCTTCATCATCGGTAAACTTGAAAAACTTAATGACTGGCTTCGAGTGGCTTCTAGCTAAGTGATTTACATGTATTTACCGTTGTAATCGTTAAATTTCAGCCTTTCGTCCATCCATTGTTCGCGAAAAGTCAGTTGCACGCTGTACTCCTAGTACACATAAAATACACGTTTAGAAATACAGTATACATAATATTTATATAACATATATCGGTGGACAACAACGTGATATTTTGAGCCAAGGGAGCGTTGTAATGAAACGGTCTAATGAACGGGTACTCGGTGGTCTGATAACATAAAATGTTTGTTCTGATGAATTTCATTGAACTAAGTGTCTCTCATCCTCTCTCCCCGCATTAAATTTTTCATAAATATTTTTGTACTATTTTTTAACATGTAATTAGCATAGGTTTAGGTGTCATATTAAGAAATCATTGGGAAGAAGGGAAAGCTGGAGATATGTGTCTTTAGCTCTCTACTCGCAACCCAACACAATTATAACGCGTTCTGAAAACTGTAATGTTGAGGGAAAGACACGATGATCAGGAACACAAACGTGACTCGTTTGTTTATGTTTAATTAATGACTATTATAACATAGTATATGAACCATTACAAGCGTTGTTCGTTGTTAGTAATTATTCTTATGCTATATAGTGTAGTTTAAATACATTTTTTGAATAAAATATATTTTTGTCCCTCAAAAAAAGGTGTAATAATATGCATAAAAAAATGGAATATAAACATTTTCGGTTTAATTGAACAGAAATGTATCGTATTCGGATTTTATCGGTCAATTCTCTTTTTAGATCTTGCGGATTTTTGTTGATAATAATACATAGTTAAAAAAAAATACAATTTTCTAAATAATAACTGTAAATTACTTTAAAAATGCAGTAAAAATTAATAGGCAATGATTTTCGCGATCATAATAACTAATAATCTGTATCAGGAGTGTCCAACTTTTTGGAAGGCCTGGGCCATATCGAGCGAGTAGAAATATATTGTTTTGGGCCGAATTTTTCACACGTGGTTCACACAAGTACAAATAGCAAAACAGTGTCTAGACAGGATACATTTGTATGATATTTTTTTATAATAATACAATTTATTTGTGATTACGAGAAAAAATTACGGGAAAATACGTAAAAAACAAACGCGAAATTTAAAATTGTGTTTAGTTTAAAAAAAAAAAAATAACGAATTAATTAAAACTGTGGAAATTATTAAACAGTTTTCAAGATGCTTTTCTGAAACAGTAGACCGATTATTGTAATACACTCTTGGTATTTTTCGTTTTTGAAAATAATTGTTCGTAAATGTACTATGGGTAATGCTAAAAAACGAGGACATAAATATATATATATATATATATATATATATATATAATGCCAAGGACAAGAACAGGATATTTTGCTTTTGATAGATATAATTTCTAAAAATAACTAATCAAACAAAACTAACAAGTTCTTAACACATTTACATATAAGTAACGTAGTATAATAAAATATTAGTTTTATTTTTCTATACCAAGTAATTTTTTCTTCAAAATTTATAATTTTTATACTCATGATCGAACGTTTTGAACTTGACTCCCCCCCCCTTGGGTCACGGGTTCGACACGCTTGATCTGTATTATTATAAAATCGTCTTCTATATTACTGATATTATTCCGAGTTTCGCAATACGAGTAAGGATCATGATTTTATAAAAAAAATAAATAATTCATCATATCAGACCCCGTAGTACGCGGCCTGCAAATTACAATAATTTATGTTTATTAACTGTTAAAACTTAAATTTTTCAACATATATACATTTTTTTATTATTAAAAAAAAATTTACATTCGTACTTTTCATTGTAAACGCTATACACGTTGCACATATTCGCGAAAAGATTTGAAATCATTTTTATCACTCCCTTGGCCGTAAATAGACACGTTGCACGAGTAACGTTCTATATATATATATATTCGTTATAAACCATAAATATGGTTTATTTATCATAAAATATATAGAACACTCTGTTACTCGTCGTTGACTCCCGGGCAAACTAAACAAGACCGTACCGGGGAATGTCACGTGTGAGCACGTCTGATTTGCCCGTGAGTCGAGAAAGTGTTTAAAGAAAAAAAAACAGATCAAATTTACGGTGTTGTAAATCAATACAAAACTGGCATGCGTATTCAAAACAGAAAAAAAAGAAGTCCAAATGCAATAACACATTATTATTATTATTATTATTATTATTATTATTATTATTATTATTATTATTATTATTGCTTCTAGTCGTTGAAGACTAATATTATATTATAATTTGTGATTTGGCGACACGCGGATGGTGGAAATTATTAACGTTTGAATGACGGCATGATGGTAAACACAATATAATAAAATAATATTTATATAATATATTTTCAGTCGTATAATGTAATAATAATAATAATTATAACACGCAAACGTGCAAGTATAGTATAGCGGATCGTATAAAAAAGCATGCAAAATAAATAAGATTTCGAATAAAATCGTCATAGATATACACATCTGAGGCACAGAGAATTACAGATTAAAAACAGTGAGGCAGGTGACAGTCATAATAACATATAATAATAATAAAATAAACGCGTTTAAAAAAAACCAACCAAAGCGTTTTTAATTGTTTTTTTTTTTAATCGATAAATTATTATTAACATCCGACACATCAAAATTCTTAAATATATATATATATATAGGTTTTTATGTATTCTTATTCACACGAAACCCAGCAATAATTTCAGGTTAAAAGCGACAAATCTTTTGACATACACGTAAAAATTCTCCTCCCCCCGTAATTTTGTTGTATTGTATAGTAGGATACCTTGTATTAGTATTATTATATTTATCATCATCATTATTATTGATTTGGATTTATCTAAATGCCTAATCATATTGCTTAACGTGAAAATGTGGTTTCTGGAACCGACTTGTCACGTATACTGTTAAATATTTATAACGTAATATTTTTAAAACGAGTTTAAAACAATAACCATTCAAACGATATAAATATATTATTTAAATTATACTTTATTCGATGATTTTTTTTTTGCTCTTTTTTCTTTGTAACGTTTTATTCCATATGTAAACGCATATTATTATTATTTTTTATAATTCCTTTAAAAAAAAAAAAGAAAGTTTTACCTATTATGCGTGTGATCATTTGATACGTTTTTATAATAAAAAACTTTTTTGAAATAAATACACCTACCGCTTTTTAGAAATTTCCTAATAAATTTAATTAAAAAGAAAAAGGTGCACACAAATGTTATACTTCTTTATTTTGCTACAACAATGGGTTTGAACTTTATAAAATGTTATAAAAAGAAAAAAAAAGTAATATTACTTAGCATGATATTATATAATTATATATTTATATATATAAGTTGGTAAATATATAATATATTATATTAGTAAATATGTATAAATGTATGATTGTATGTATTTATATATACAAGACACAAAAAAAAAATGCCTAAATACACACACACCGTTTCAATGCATTTGTAACAAAAATAAAACAATAAATAAATAATAATAGTAATGAATTCAGAATGATAACGGGAATCAAATGTTTAAAAATAAAAAAATAAAATACTCGTGGAATTTTTTTTTTTTTTTTAGTTTGAATAATAATAATTACAATAACAATAATACATCTTGTCCAACAGAAAATAAAACGTCAATAGAAAAAAATTATATAATATGTGTACATGTATTTATTCGAATAACGAGTGTTTATAGTACATATACATATTATATATAATAATAACAGTTAAATGAAATAACGACGATTTATCGGATCGCGATCGATCGTGGTTGCAGTGCGTCAGACGAGCAGACCTTATAGGGAGGACGCCTAAAAATCGGTTTAAGATTACTTGATCCTGTTGGTCAAGACAATTTTTATTTATTTTTGTTTTGTCCTACGGCCACGAAAACAAAAACATATAAAATCCGCAAATAAATTGGGCGCAATCTCACAACAGAAAAACCAAATAATAACATTTTCATATATAAAAACAAAATAAATTCAACAAAGAAATTATTATTATTATTTAAGGCCATCACCCGACTCACCATTTTGTAATCATCAATTCTGCTGATGGACCGTACCAACATGTTGACAAACACAATGCAGGGAGAGTCGCCTGCGGGATACAATAAAGACCGACAAAATATAGTCAGCATTGAGAAAAAATAAATAAATAATAATAATAAATAAATAAACAAACAATTCAGCATACTACGTAACATGTTACATTTTCATTACAAATGAAAACAATAATATCGAAATAAAACGAAAAATTTAAAATAAACTCAAGAGTAACGCCTAAATAACACGACGGTGGAGGGGGGGGGTGTACTATAGGTGTGTATATATATATATATTTTTTTTTTTTACAGAAAAAAATAATTCTAGCGCTATTCGTTAGGCCGTCGTTCACTATATATAATAATATATATATATATACGTATTATAAAACATTTTTGTATCATTCGAAGTGTTGAATTCTATCGGGTTTGCGATGAACGTTGAATGCGCATAATGTGCTGTTTATACTCGTGGGAGATTGTATACAATATAGTAAAAAAAAAATGACCTCGAAAAAAAATCTATTTTTTTTTTCACCTATTATAATATACGATTTTATACGACACATTAGGTAATGCGTACGTGTGTGTAGTAGTATGTGACGCGTCGTAAAAAAATAATGTTTAAAATTACACCGAAACCTACTATTACGCGTAGTGTCGTGGGTTAGGCCATAATTATTTCCTCGTCATTAAGTGTAAGTAATTAAACAGAAAAAAAAAACCGCACTATTCGTAATGTACGTGTATTTTGTTCTCATTATATGAACAAATATTGTGTTGTGAAAACGTTTCGTCGTTTTCCACGACATTTTTCGTAATTCATTAATAAAATAAAATGAGCGCGCGTTTTCTGTCGTAACGAACGTACCGCGTATAGACTGCGATAATAATTATTTAATATACAATTTTTGCGCTTTAATTTAAGCGGATACGTTTTACACGGTATAAAACGATAATTTTTAGAATAAAATCCATATTTATACGACACTATTAAATCTAAAAAAAAAAAAAAAAAAAACGTAATATACAGTGCCTCGTTTGAGTTGGCCGCAATATTAATATTTTAAAATAAATAAAATTATTCGGTCGTTATTCCTACCTACTACTACTACTACTACTGTGTATAATAATAATAATTAATGCAAAACACAAATGGAAGCAGGGCCGTATTAAATTCGTAATATTAAACGCATTTGCATTTATATTGAAAATATGATGAACTCGTGAAGTTCCGATAATTTTGATTATTACTTTTCAGATTTCAAGTCCATATTAAATATTCAATTGGTTTTTTTGTGACATTTAATATTAAATTCCTTAACGTCGTTATATTGCAGCAATCACAAGAATAGCGTCCATTAGTATATACTCGTATATATTTTTTTTATAAATCTCATGATAATAGATATATAAATTTTTGACATAATTGGTAGTTTATTTAAATACGTAATTTTTTTTTTTTTTTTGCGTATTTAGGTAAAGCGCGCAAAAATTTAATTATTTTTAAAAGTATATTTAATTATTATTCGTTACGCGTAACAAAATTAAATATTTTTAAGGAACTTTATTTTTAGAGTTAAAACGAATTACGGTTTTTTTTTTTTTTATTTTATACTGAATGAGAGAAATTAATATTTATAAAAATCTTAATAATTCGACGTATTTTTTTTTTTTTAACAAACCAAGTGCGATGATCTCGAATGTACCCTGAATGCTAAAATTATTTTAATAATTGAACAACTTTGTTCTCGGATTGAAGGAAAACATTCTCGAACAACGGCATTACGACGAAGTGTTAAAATGTAATAAACAATCTTCGTTATTATAAATCTTTTTTTTTTTTTTTTAAAAAAAAAAGACGTATTTATTCGTAAATTACTCGACAATAATTGAAGAACAAAAATGTGCCAGTATTATATTATGTAATATGGTTTCGATGAATATTATTTACCGATAGCGTTTATTAAGTGAACTTTTTAAAATGTTTCGTCTTTAAAATCACACATATTATACACATTTATACCAGTGCGAGTTGTCAAAATACTTGTATTTGTAAAAACAAATTGTTTTTTCATTTTGTAACATGACGAAAGTAAATGTTAATTTGTTTCCTTGGCCGGTGTTTTTTATTTATATTTATAATAATAACAATAAACGGGGAAATGAGATCAGTATCATAAATCCGGGATTTATACGTTATAAAATATTAAATCGAAGCCTAATATATCAAAATACAATTTCCACAGTGTTTTTATAACGGAATCGTTATAATCTACAATGAATAGCGCTATAATTTATTATGTTAGCTCAGACATTATTACTGATATAATAACGGTGTGTTACGCATATTTCGTGTACTGTGTCAAACCTAAAATAATATATATGTAGTGAACTTCAATAGTAATAATAACAATAATAACAATAATAATAATAATAATAATAATAATAATAATATTGCTTACATTAGCGTGTTACACTAATAACAGAATATATTCTATAGCGCCTATCTATAAAACGACCTGTTACATGGATGTATTGTTATATATTTTGTATATTATAGATATGATTGTGATAATACGGAGATAATTATATTATATTATACGTGATTTCCGTCGATTAAGTCAGCAACAAGCGTATACAATTTTTGGTCCAGCAATAAAAAAAAATTGTATTTAATAATATTAATTGCGACGTGGTTCGGAATAAAAATAAAAAAAGCGAGTTTAATAAAAAATTAAAAAAAAAATGTTTATACATGGGGAATTGAAACCGCGCGCAGGCACGTTTTTTCTTGTGCCTCTTGACAACGGGAGAGGGGACTGTTGTTTTAAAAATAAAATAATACAATAAAAATATATATATAATAATATTTGTATTTATTTTAATCACAATCATTCCATGTAATGTACAAAAATAAAAAATAAATAAATAAAAACTGCTAGGAATGCAAAATAAAACGTTCATCAAGAGCAGGTGAAAGATTCAGGAACAATAATATTGTAAGTATATAAATATAGCGGACGGGACCATCTACAAATATTGGTATTAGTATAACATTTACGTTAATAATATAACGAAATAGAATGTTTTTTTTCTCTCTAAAAATAAATATATATATTTATATATAAAACAAAAAAAAAAAAAAACAAAAAATTGCGTTTGTTTTCGCTCAAAATACCAGCATCCAACCTAGACAAGATGACTTACCATCTTGTTGTCACTTATTGTCATGATACTTCTCACAAATAGGTTTATGTGCACGATTGTTGGGCCATCTAGGGAGTTATAAAATATTTTAAATATAAAATATATATCTAATCAATTATTTACTATCGTTCAAAATAGTAGGCAAAATAAAATTTGGTTTTTTTTAATTTTGATGGTTTAAGGCAGGGTCTCCAATCCTTTTTTATTCGAGTGCCGTTTAATAAAATTAAATGTTCTTAGCAGTCTAAAAATATAGAGATACACATATAATTTTTAATCCCATAGAAATATAATAAACGTAAAAATCAAATAATAAATGTTTTCGACGAATGAAATAATAACGAATTTTAATAATATTGTTTGTACGTTGTTAATGAACGATTTGCATGAAATTGACATTTATCTGCTAATTTTTTATCGAATTATGGTTGTATGTTACCGATTCCAATTTTCAGCGTTGATTGTAAATGTTCGTCCGACATTTGTTGATCCAAATTTTGATTTAACGTATTTTATCACAAAGAAAGTTTGCACAAATAGCTTTAGACATTGAGTGTCTGGAAAGAATTTATGTTAAAGCTTTTTCTTGATATCTGATTTCAAGTGTGTATCATAACATAATTTATTTGCAGATCGTAGTTTGGAGACGCCTGATATGATTCTCGACACAATCGATTTATAAAAATGACGTTAACGTAATGTTTACAAATTATATTATTTTTTTGTAAAATATCTCACGTATTTTACATAGTTTTTAGTTATTCAAAGCAAAGAATGTTGGGCGAGGGGAAAAAAATCGAAACAAATATTATTGTTATAAATAATAAAAACATTATGTATCAAATTTTGAATAAAAAAATACTCGTTTAAAATTAATATTATCTCATGAGTTAATACTTAATGGTCTTATTAATATATTATACACACATTAATATTATGAAAGCAACTAAATTTATTTTACAAATATTTTGGAATGTATTAAATATGTTTTATAATAATTTATGTATAATCAATGATCATCTTAGATAACTGTGTCTATGGATAGTATCAACAGTAGGTGGAAAACAAAGATAAGCTAATGAATATTGTACGAAACGTAAGAACTGTGAATTCGTTAAACAATTTTCTGTATTAATACAATATTAAATATAACATTAAAATAAAAGCAATTAATATGAATTTTTGCTGAAATATATGTTTAGAAAATGTTCAAAATGCGTTTTTAGTGTATAAAATTAACATCGCGACGTTCAGCTATAGCTTGTAATAATAATAAAAAAAACGAACATTCTGTTAGTTGTTAGTCAAAACGGAAAGAAAGTGCTTTTATGTAAGAATACGCTTAAGTAATTCAATGAAATAAGAGTTGTAATATGGTGCGGATAACAGTGCGAAAAATAAACCGTAATAAATGATTAAACGATTTTCGCAATATTTCTTGTTAAGCAAACAATTGAAAATCGTGTGATCCAATGTGCTTAACCGAATGGACTTACCATATTTTTGTCACTAATATTCTCGATTGTTCTTATGAATACATTTATTTTAACAATAACCGGGCCATCTAGGAATTATTCAGAGTACTAGTTTTTTTTTGTTCTTTTAAATTGGATAACAATATTATCAATATTATTATTATTATTATTTCGGGGGGAAAAAAAATGTGCGATCAATGCAAAATTATAACCGAGGGCGTTCGCAAGAATTCATCGATGTAAGATGGAACCACTGCGTTCTGGTGATGTGGTAGTGTATTGCCTTAACTCGAGAGAGTATTGCCTACTACTCGTATATAAATATTATTTGTGTATAAGTTAATTTATATATATATATAATATTATATCACGCGCAGTTACACATCATATTACAGGGATAATACACGCTTATGTTGTTGGACGGACGAAGTTTCGATTTTTATTTTAAACCGCGTTTCAGAGATAAATTGTTGGTGCCGTGAACGAAAAATGTACGTTGAATTATATGAACTCGTAAACCCTCGAAATCCGGTCTTACATGGCGGCCGCGTACAATAATAATAATAATAATAATAATAATATTATTATTATTATTACACTCACACTAACGATCGTTTACAATCAGACACACGCGCACCAACATGAAGTAAGCACTGTTGCCTATATAGTACTCCTTAATATTGAACCGTCCCATCGACTTGGCGGCGAATACCGCCGCGGCACGCGTTACACGCGATTTCGTCAATATTTTTCGAAATTTTATACCGCAATCGACACTATTTAGAAGCGTTTTATCTGTGATCCTTCGAATACCGTTCGTAATTCAATTGATACACATAGTTATGGGCAACGGAAAGAAACCGACGAGGGTTTTTAAATGTTTTGTGAATTCAGTATTTTTTTTTTTTTTTACTAAAAATAATATAAATATTATACACGGTGTTAAAAGTGTACGTTTTACATAACGGTCATTGCATATAATACGATATACAGATTACGCATTATTTAGAAATATGTTTTTATTTTTTCGAATTTCACTTATTAAAAAATAACACAAATGCGTATAGTAAAAAAAAAAAAAAGCCAAGAGCAACCGCCCTTTGCAAACGCCCTTGATTATAACGGAATATTAATTATTATAAACAATACATGTTTTTGGTTGTTACAACTCTATAGCTGTATATATCCTACCTAAACAGACAAAGCAAAAATGAGCGACCACTTTGAAGCGAAAACCTTTTTTTTTTTTTTTTGATGATGATGATGAACAGACTTCATAATAGCACTGAAAGGGGATCATCGTTGTGTGTAGAAGAAGTGTTCATCATATATATATATATATATAGGGTCTTGTCATTTTGGCGAAAAGCCTAAAGTACTTTAGATTATCAGTATAGTGTATTTGAACGAAAACAACTGAGGGGGAAAATGTACTAATACAATATAAGAGAAAATAACAAGATACCAACAGTTTTCTTTTTTTTTATGATGATAAAATCCTTATAGATTATATGACAAACCTTTGCTCCTATAATTTCTTACGCCTCTACGTGAATATCATTATTGATATTGTATTATATTTAGTGTTTAATATTTCCGCACCGGTTTTACTGATTTTCATCAAACGTAAATTAATTTTAAATGGGACCAGAGGATAAATGTAGCGTATACCATTTACGAATACCGGTCATGAGTATTTGTATACACATGTAATACAATTTTCGATTTTCATATAAAACAAAAAAAAAAAAACAGCGTGTTAGATTTCTCTAATCGTATTGTGTTACCTGTGCCGTTGACTCCCGAAGGACGAATCCTAGCGTCGTAGCTTCCCGGGCCTAAGATTTGATCGAGAACCTCTTTTTCCTTTTGCCTATAGTTGACTTTTGGCGGACATCTGTGTTGAGAACTACTGACGCAGCCATCGTCGTCAACCCTAGCGCTAAAACACCAGTAATTTTTTTGTTTTTTTCTTACAAAATATAAATTATCATATCCCGAGTATTTTCACTCGCCTTGTCGAAATCCTGAACAATACGATTACTATTGAATTATACGAAGTTATGGTTTTCGTATTTCAATTTGACTACGCGAATTCACCTAGAGTTATTCATCTAACTTCATTGAACATTATTACGAATAAATTAGTTATTTGGAATGACGAAATGGGTCGGGGAGGATGTGAATATTAAAATCGCGTTTGTTATTACTTCAATATCGATTTAATCTGGGAATTGTCGCGTAAAAAGGAGGGGAAAAAAACGAGAAATGTCTAGAACCGTAATAGAATTTTCTTACCAACAGTATTGAGCAATGTGCACGGATAAAAACACCACCAAAAACGATGGCCATTCCTTGAAATTATTCATCATTCGCGTATCTGAAATCCGAATAAACAGAATAAATTATCGTAACTCGCTTATACCATTATGATCGTAAAATACCGAATGCGGCGTCGATTGTGCGAACGCGCGTTTTCACCAAACTATTGCTTATTAAGTTTCGTACGCTGTTATTGTAAGTAATATTTATAACGAAGAATTTTCAGTAGGTACGAATGGCACCGCTCAAGTCTGCGTTGAACTGAATGCCCCACATGACATTTAAGGTGTTCCACACTGCGATATTTCACATATACATATATTGAAACGTGTGTACTGTGGAATATCGCAGCGGTGTTCGGGCAGACTTTTACAACACGGTTTAATAACATTTTTTTTTTTGCTTTTTTTTTTCTCTACACGTAACCATTAAATGCTATTTGGCCGACGGTATAAAGTATACACACACACACACAAACAAATCGCGTAAAGATATATAAAAAAAAAAAAAAAAAAAAAATAGAGCTAAAGAAAAACTGTATACGATTATATAAATTATTATTCTTCGCCTAAGGATTATTATTATCATCGTTAAAATACGTTGTTACACTCTGTACGCAAATCATGAATAATATTACGTAGAAAATAATGCGACTGTTGTACTTAAAAGTGGATCGCCAAACGAAAACCGTATTTCAGTAAGTTTTGTAATTGTCCTAATTGAATTAATTTTTTTTTTTTTTTTATCTCCGGCACCACTGGTTCGCGTTTAGTTTTTTTTACGCGTCTTAATCGCCACAATACATCGTATTCCTCGAACCGTATAATCCCGAAACGGTTTGATGTTATCTCGCGAAATCCGGTGATATTTCGTACGGAGGATGAAGAACCACATAATTACACGTAAACAGCAGCGGACACCCTAATATGCAGTACACAAAAAATTTGATACGACGAAAATCCTACGGTTTTTCACGCTTAATCGATAAACTTAATTTAATACACTCGGTTAAAAAAGAAAAAACGCGATTCCGATAATAA
This sequence comes from Chaetogeoica ovagalla, assembly GCA_032441825.1. Classification (NCBI taxonomy): domain Eukaryota; kingdom Metazoa; phylum Arthropoda; class Insecta; order Hemiptera; family Aphididae; genus Chaetogeoica; species Chaetogeoica ovagalla. Next base: position 1,332,470 of record CM063726.1, read on the forward strand.
CGACAAAAAAGAAAAGCGCCGCGGGAGCGTTGAATTATACGTACTGTGTGTATTCTAAGTGAAATTATTATTATTATTATTATTATTATTGTGAACGCGAGAACGTAAACTTCGAAAAAAACAAACGGCTGTGGAATCCGCGCGCGAATAAGAAACGAGACGGGGGACGTCGTCGTGCGCCGTGTTGGCATTTGGAGCCGACCGCACAACGTCGCGCTGATAGACCGAAACCTATTTGACCCAGTTTATTTGTTACAATAACGAACGGTTGGTTCGTTGGACCGTGGACGTCTATCCGCCGCTGTCTCGTCCGATGACAAGAGAATTCACTGTATCTCTGTCGTACACAAAATATATTTTGGATTTTTTTTTTTTAGACAAACATTTAACGCTTCTTTTACTACTCTTTTTTTTCCCCTTAAAAAAAAAACACGTACACATAAACGGCGCAACCCGTTTTATCGATATTATTATAAATCGATCGAACTAACATTTATTTATTTTCTTTTATTTTTTTTACACGACGATTTTATACATTTGTACTTCTCGACTTCCGCGCATCAGCTCAATGGATTCTCGAATTGTATTACATTGCAGTGGCGTATTTACAGGATGCGTTCGAGACGATACACACAACACCATTTTAACGAATTGTTGTTTAATACAGATAGGAATTGTTTTTAATGCTACACACCGGGCTTGTCTTTTTTTTTTAATAATAATAATAATAATAAAATCACGCCGCCGCTATTTCGTCGCACGTGGAAAACGTGTTACCCGACGGTGAAAAGGAGAGGAAAATCGTCGTCATAATCCGTTTCGGCGCGAGTCCACGGATATCCAAAGGGTTCGTGTCTGTATTTAATTACTATTATGATTTATCCACTGGCCCGGAATCGGTTCTCGCGACCGGGTGGGCGACACGTTTCAAAGGAGATCAAATATATTGCATCCGGCGGTCCATCTCTTTTGTCACCTCGCTGCTCTCGCGTCTATTCGTAAACGGGATTTCGACGGTCCATCGCATCTGCATTTAATTCTCGTGTACGCATTACGTACGCTTAATTAATGCGACCGGTGTCCACGGGGCATCGGCGTAAGGCGTTCCCAAAGGAATACTTTATTTATTTATTTTTTTTTTGAAAATTTCATAGAAGCATTAGTGTAACTGATTGTTCGCATAATAGATATCACTTTGCATTTATACAGATATCGAATAACTATAATATTACTACGCTGTCGTTAAATGATTTACATTTAACACGCATTTTTAGATCGATATAATTGTAATGTAAATGGTATTTTTCCTTAAATTTCTCGTTGCGAATTCTTCAATAATTCGCTGGCGCGATCCAATGTTTTTGCGGCCAATTTGATTTTCGACAGAAAGCGTTTTTCGGCGAACATAAGTGGTTTTTAATTTTGAAGAGAAATACCCTCCGCGCCGGCTCAGACGACAGGAATAGTGTGTACGTGTATTCAGAACGATAAAAAAATAAAAATATTATAAAATGAGCCGAATGACGTTTTGATGATCTCTACACGCCGGTCCCGAAGACCACCGGAATTTTGTACAATAAAATTATTAAGTGGTTTTTTCTCTCTCTCTCTCTCTCCGGAAAACATAAACTACAACAGCGTTTTCGCAATTTTCGGCAAATCGTTATTATAATGTAATATCGTCAGACAAATTCGCGTTACGAGCATTTACCAGAACATTTACCGGATGGCACCGCTAAGAGTACCTTCCTAATGACTATTCATTATAGTATCGCGTGGTACTATTTTCTCTTTTTTTCATTCTCTCGTCATAAATTATTACGGGGGGTTTTTTTTTTTTACTCTCTTTCTGTTATTTTTAATTTTTTTCTTATTAAAAGTTCTAACGCAAATCACAATCGAAATTCAATTTTGTACCAATGACATATAAATTTCGAATACCATTAATATTAACGGAAAATTAACCGCACATAATGACAATGCCGGTGAACGTTGTATTGGTTTTTTTGTTTTTTTGTTTTTTGGTATAAAAATCATCGGTTTCAACCGAAATGCGGATTACTGTATACATATAACTCATAGGAGTGTTTATTAACGTGTTGTTAATAAACACGAGTTTTATTCAATGCACGTTGAATGTTACATAAAAAGAATCGATTAATAATTTGTCTCTTGTATCGAAGTGTCGGGACTTGGTCGAGGAAAAAAATATTCTTTTCTCCGCGTTATTGGTTTATTTGAGAAAACGATAAATCATATTTACTACGGATCGGCCAGTTAAATGAAATAGTAAATCGAAATATTTATTTATTTTTTCGTATCATACACGTCGGGTAAATTTTCATTTTGGGAGGAGGGAATGAATAGATTCCAATTAAAAAGACACCACTGGAGCGGTGTTTTTAAAAAATTATTATTATTATCCACGTTTGTAATAATTATATAATGCGTGCGCTTAAATGTAATGCGATTTAAAATAATTTGTTTTTTTTTCTTTTAATGAAATATATATATATATAATGTTTCTTCGAAAATACAATTTTTTTTTTAGGAAAAACGCATATTTTCCGAGAAGTATTGAACGACCAATTTTCGAAACGTGTGTTGGCGCGTGTTGCCCCGTTGTGCAAATGGTTATTAGGCACACGTTCTTGCGCATGCACACGGTTAGTAAATCGAAAATAGTTTAATAATTTTACGCACGTAACACGAAGATTTGTATCTAAAAGCTTCAAATCTCTAAATTCGACCATTTGAAACGAATAAAATTCTATTCCTATAAATGATTTAAAGCCATCGGGGGGTTTTTTTTTTTTTTTTTTTATAGATTATCGTGCGAGTAATTTTCGTACGCAAATTGTATAACTATTCGAAATTGTAAAAAAAAGAAAAAAAAATGTCATCGTTTAAAAATATGAAATATCGATTTCTAATAACGATGATCGGAAGATGTATTGCGAAAAGTTTCTCGACGACGACGGCACGTGCATTTGTACGCGGGCACTGGAATGTCGAACAAACGCAATAATCTGCAGGGAGATACGGTTAGGCGAACGGGACCGGGAATAAAACACGAATTCGTGCCCAAAGTCGCTTAGTGTAAACTCACATATATTATAATACGTCTCGTACTGAACGGCCATTTATATCCGAGGTAAAGCCTCGTCGTGTAATATTTATACGTGTAATATTTGAACGGAACTCGGATACGGATTTTCGCCGCGAGGGAATTTCAAATCAAACTCTTTTACTCCCCGAAAGAAGACGGAGAAAAAAACACATTTCTCGCGTGTGGATTTCCGGTCACCTAATTCTTTTTTCCCCCGTACGCGTCCTGATTTACGCGTTTATCGAACGATTTCTATTCATTTTTTTTTCTCGCCACATCAGTCTGGCTCGCCCGGCATTTTGCCGCGGTCTCCAACGATTCGGGGATCCGTCGTCGAATAGCGAAATTAAAATACGTTTACAGGAAGAAAACGATACGAACGTGTGTGTAGTTTCTAAGTCGAACGTTTAAAAAAAAAAAACCGAATTCAAGTTGTCGATCAGTCGAATAATACATCTTTTCCGCAGTACGCGCAGGCGCGCGGAATTCAACTCAATTCGGTTGATTAATAGAGGTAGAACAAACGACAAGTTTCGGCCTTCGAATCAAAGCGCTACTATTACACTGTTTCGATGTTAAAAATGTAATATGTTTAAAACGATTTTTTTTAACAAGCGTATAAGTTTTGTATAGATCACAACAACAAAAATGTTTTTTTTTTAAATTTAATTTTTTTTTTTTTTTTTTCGTTGAAACTTTGTCAAAAACAATTGGCTACGACAATTAAAACATATATGTTATAGCGAAAAAAAAACGATTTTTACTTTTTAACAGACGCTTAATGTGTATTAAATTACAAAGCCGGTCCGATTGAAAAAGGATAAGAATAACGGGAGGTAGATGTGTGGAAAGAATGGATTGAGAATTAAATGAGAAATTGTATCTATTTTTAATTTAGAGTTCAGTTAAATAAATCATCCGATTATGGCTTTTTCCTCTAAACAAAACTAATTTACGCGAGAAAAAAAAAAAAATTATTTCTTTAACAGCATTTACGTTTATAGTGAAATGAGAATCGTCGCAGCGGCCACACCGACACCGCTGGCTGTACGTGGTGTCGTACATTTGGCCGTAGACGTCTCGTCCGCGCACAGCAGCAGCAGCAGCAGTGAGACGCACAGGTAAAACGGTAGCGCGACGGCAATGGGAAATTGATCTGATACGTCGTCGTCGTCGTCGTCGTCCCTGTGCCGTTGCCCGGGGCTACCGGGTCGTCGTCGGCGAAATCCGTGACGTACACGCACACCGCTGGTATTACGTCATCGTTACAGTACACGTCGTACAAGCGTACCCTACCCGGTGCAGGGGTTCGAAAAATTATATCGTTACCGCGTTTTCGTCCGTCACCACGGCAACAGTCCCCGCAAACCCGTTTGAAAATTCGTCGAAAACGTCCCGTGATTTTTATCACGAAATTTCGAAAAACCTAACCCAGAAACGGTGCCGCGAAAATTCCACATATACTGTTATGAATCGTGAACGATTTTGGTCCGCGGGGATTTATGAAATTATTTCTCTAAACGCGACGGTCGCGTCGGAATTTCGTCTTTCAACCGAACCGAAATAGCGCGTGTCTCATATTTAATACGTTTTCAATCGACGCCGAAGTAATCGACAGAATTGTACGGACGGTACACCGTGTACGTTGAAATGAGATTAGGAAAATGTATTTATTTATTTTTTTCCCGTACCGAACCCGACTCGCGTGAAATTTGTATTCGGGGCTCGGGATTAAATAGGCGTCGGTAAAATCCCGGCACGCGGTTGTACGGGCGCCCATCCCTTTGGGAGTGCTCGAAACGCGACCGATACTCGTGCCGAATGCAACGTTTTGAGGATTTTCGTGTCGCAAATAAATAATGATCCAGAAGAAAACATTTGATTCAGAATTCGTTTTTTTTTTTTTGTTGCGCTTTTAACGTTATTATTAAATTTTTTTAATGATAAAAAGTGACTAATGTTCGTAATAACGGGCTCTCGTGTTAAATATGTGGATGTGTCGTTAATTAATTTTTTTTTTTTTTTTTAATATACGTGTTTTTTTTTCGTGTAGATGCGTAATTACGAGCTGTGATTAAAAAACGTAATGTTACGTCATTAATAAGGTTTAATTTATTTATTTTTTTTTCATTTTTGTATACGCGCCATGTTGTATATATATATATATACGTAAAAGAAAAAAAAATCAATAAATATCGAATAATTTCCACGTAGGGAACCGGATGGAAAATTTTGAAATTATCGAGTTTCTCGGTAAAGTTTGAAAAAAACGGCGTTGTGCACAATATACCGAGAAAATTTTTTTAAAAATTCACAAACACGACGTAAACAAAATTGATTTTTTTTCGTATACGCCCAAGTGCTCAATTCGTATTAAAACTCCTCAAACTACGAAACTTTACGCAATATGTAAATTATTAATCGAGATTCAAACGGATTATTTTCAGATCCCGGACAAAGTGAAAAACTTATTTTCTTCGAAACGGATTAAATATGGCTTTAGTACCTTTTCCGTATTGTAATTATTAATATTGAGTTTATTACTGTTTTACGACTGACGATAAAAAAATAAAAAAAAATGTTTGTTCGAATACGCGTAACTAATAGATTTTGATTCGTTTGTGCGTAAGAAGCGTGGCGAAATGAAGTTGGGTAATTACTTTTCCGCGATTATTCATTACCTTATTCCGGTATTTTGTTTTCAATTTGGAAATATACGAAAATTTTAATTAGCTCGGCGAAAACAGAAATATACGAGCGTATACACTCACCATACGTATATTATGACATTCGACGATAGAATACGGAGTCGATGCAGAGCTGTTATTATTATTTCGAGATTATTAATGATGAGCGCGTTTAGCAATTAAGAGGTATATTATATAATAATATATCGGTGTTGCAAATTAACGCATAATTAGATAGCATACGGTAATCAAACTATACATTGAGAATATTTTTAAGTTACACAATAGTACGCTTGGCAATATGATTAATTAATATTATAATAAAGATTCGCGCGAACGTCGTTAAAATTCCTCTTTCGTTTTTTTAAAATAAAACATATTATATACGAATAAATGTTACCGCGGTTCTGAATTTGTCCACGGTATCGTACACGCGTTAGCGTATTGAATAGCCAACCAAAATCTGTGACATGTGTGATCAATACTGTTCACTTAAAGCCACCCTTTTTTCGGTTTTTCGACGCGATAATAGTACAACATGTTAAATAGCGCTTACAACGCTTCATTGTGTCACTTTTGTTGAAAACAATTATTTTTAAATAGCTCTCGTATACATATATAAATTTTATTAATGGCTTCACAATGAACTCAAATTCTTAAATGACACGTCATCAATCATAAAGTTTGTACACTCACGTGTTGATTAATATCGAACGGATGTGCGCAAAAAAAAAAACTCAAACCGAACATCATTAACTATATGGTTTTAAGAACTAAAATTAAAAGACAGTGGAAAAAGTGTTCTTAATTGTGACGTTTCTTGACTTTTGAGAACGTTTGTAATTATTAGAAAAAAACGTAATTTTTCCAAAATTATTTGAAAAAACAAAAACTCTAGAAAATATATTATTAGCGTATGAAAGCTATAATGTTAAATAAAGATAAAAAAAAAACCGAAAATTTAACGGTTTACGATTTTTTCTCTAAAACGATTTGAAAATAATAATTATTATTATTATTATTATCATAATCATTATCATTATTATTATTATTATTATTATTATTATTATTATTATTATTATTATTATTATTATTATTATTATTATTATTATTATTATTATGTTAGTATATAACGCGTTATGTGACGACGGTCTTAAATGTCAGCCATAAATAATTAATTATAATTATTACTTTTTTCCAATAATAATAATTGAAAAAAATATATTCAACAACGTGGAAACAACACGAAGGGAAGAAACACAAAGGCTTTAACGAAGTATCCATAAGAATAAACTTAAATCGACGAATTTCGACACAATTAAGATATAATAACGATAGTTACTTGAAGTTCGTGTTGTTTGTTTTTGTTTAAGAAGAGTGGCAGGATCACAAAATGAACAAGCGCATTATTAAATAATCAATATTATATATATATTAATAACGATATTTTCAGGAAATGTGCTTACAATATTTAAGCGTAATTTATGTACTTAATTGGATTTTATTTTAGTTTCGATCGCCGCGGTACTCGGCTGTTTATCGTATTTAATAATTTTTCAATAAAGTAGTTCGTTGAAATACACATAATATTACGTTTTCGTTTCTTGAAAATAAAGTACGATGTTGATATTATTGTAAACCTATCGCGCGTTGCGGTACGTTGCGGTCTATACAGACATATAACGTATATTATAAATCATGATGAAAAATGAAAAATAGGGGAGAAAAAAATCTCTCGGGAAAGTCGCCAACAAAATAGATGTAGAAAATTGAAAGTGGCGTAGGTGTATTTATTTATTTCTCTATCCGCGGCACCCTTAAGCCACGCTGAAAGCATTTAATTTAAGCCGTCAGTGTAGTAGACTCAGTGCGCTGTAAGAGAATCCCACGAAAACGCTCAAAGCTCTTGAAAACCTATAACGGTTTTCTTGCGTCTAACGTCATTACGTTCTATTATTAAGAGAATTCAATACGGTCTTAGGAAAAGTGTTTTTAATAAAAAAAAACACTTTTTTTTTTTTTAACTATCCCTATACGGTTATCGCGAGAACGTTATATCACAACTTAGCTTAGTTGTGTACACCGCGACGTTCGAAATAAATTAACGGAAATTTTACTTGATACAGTGTTATTAATTTCAGCGTGAAATTCGCTTGTTCTCGCTCAAGCGAACGATGTTGGCGTTAGGTTTGTAAATTACAACGCGGAATGTTATGATCGCGATTAAATTATTATTATTATTATTATTATTATTTGTATACTTATGGCAGGGTGTTTGTGAACACATCGCGAGGCAATGGAATTAATATATAAGATACTGATACACGATTACGTAACAATATAATAATCCGCGCGAGAGTTTACAAAACTCCTCTCCTTCGTAAAATAATTTATAACACTGAACGCAAACTGGTTATTGTTACTCGGAAGAAAATGTTATAATGGCGTTTCGTTAAAGTGAAAAACAATATTAAATTACAAAACACTGCGTGAAAATGGCAATTTGATTAAAAAAAAAAATATATATATATATATATTTATATACGTTCGTATATGCGGACTGCAGTGGCGTACCTTAAAGATTTTGCCGCGCCTACTAATACTCGTCTTCCATAAAAACATTTAAATGCAAACATATCGATATAAAACGTTTTATTTACATTATCGATTCAACTAACATTATTTACAATACGATTCATTTCTGTTCATTGAATTCTCGAATCATCATTACGCTGACGCTTGAGTATGATTGTTTGGTTTAAGTACTTATTGGTAGATTATTAAGACGGTTATGTTAGATCATAGTGCGTACGTCTTAACCATCTAAATACCACTAAAAGATCTCTCCTTAAGAACATTTAGAAGCCGAACATACAAAAACGTTCTCAGCTCCATGCAATAATTGATTTATACCCATGTACGAGTATGCCCCATAAATACATCACTGCGGTTAGGCGTGTGTGTGTGTGTGTGAACACCATTACGGTTTACAAATAGAAAATAGGATATTTTCGTAATGTAGAAAAAAAAAAATGATCGATCAGTGTGTAATATCGTTTTATGCCAATATCCGTTGTCGCTTTACCGTCAGATGATTCTTTTTCAATAAACACCCAGCGAAAAAGGGAAATGATACTTTGATTTGGGATGTTGCGGGGGAGATAAGAGAAACGTATCACACACGGGACATCCGGATCTAATAAATTTTTAGCGACCACCAGTTGATGTTATATTTCTTGAGGTGACGACGGCCCGTATTTTGTACGTTATAAATTTGGTAAATATGGTTTGTAATAAAATATAAACCCTTGCAGTGGCGTACTTACGGAGGAAGGTTTCGGATCAAATCTCCCCGGTCCCTCTTCGGGACCAAAAAATAGATTTTAAATATTTTTGCGCGTTGGTCAAATAATATCGACACGTTTAATGCTAACGTCGGCAACGCACACACTATATCAATGTTCTATTTAAATAAAATGGTTATGATGAAGATTTATTGTTGTCAATCGCACAGAAGAGTGTGAATGTGAATGTCTCTAGGAAATCGAAAAGACTTACTTGAGGAATTCTGCATCACAGATATTGATATCGTATATTTATATATATATTATATTCAGTTTTATTAAATAAAATATTGATTTGCAATTGGTAAATATATTAAACGGCGAAGAAAAGACTTATTGGTTTGGCTCACAATTGCCGGAAAGAACGCAATAAAGCCTAAAGTACTCACCGAACTCCCCGAATAAAAAAAAAACACGTTTATTTTTCCTTTTTTCAAAATCCTAATGAGTACATCGGATTAATCGGGTAATCGCATTACTTGACGAGTAATAAACAACTATTTGATTTATATAATATATATATATATATATTTAATTAAAATGATTACTAAGAAAATAGTTAAATTCAAAATATTATATAATAACCAAGTCTTTTACAGTGGCGATGAATTTTCTGTGTTTCACTTTAAATCCTCCGCCGTTCACCTCCTCCCCGACCGGAGAGAAAACGAAAGATCGAGCGCATTCGAAATGTTTTGTTATAAAAACGGAATCGCATCGGTTATGGTTGTGAAAAAGAAAACGAACAAACGAAAATCGTGTTTCCAGAGAGCAATCGTAAAAAAATTAAAAAAAAAAAACCACGTCGGAACGGGCAAGTGCGAAGGTACGCGCCGTAATGGGATACGCCCGCGTGTTGGCGACCGAAAAGTCGAATGGTCGTGAAAGTCGTGTTTTTTTTTCGTTTTCGGAAAAATGGCACGCTTAAAAATAAATTATCTCTCGCAGCTTTACAAAACGTATATACACATATATGTGTATAATATTATAACGATTATTATTATTATTATTTTTTTTTTTGTACGATTTTCAGGGACGGAGGTGTATAGGGTGGTAACAAGACTAGTGGGAGGGAGGTAGCAAATAAAGGGGAAATGCGAAATTCACAACGCGTTATTCCTTTAGTGTCCGTATCATCACGTTCCAAAGCTTTTAGCAGGGCGTGGCCCGTTGTACTAACCGTATAATAAATATATGCCGTATAGTACACAGACAAAAATGATAAAGACTAAACGAAAACAAAAAAATTAAAAATTAAACGTGACGAATTTTCATCTCGCGTATACGTGCGGCGTGATGTGTGCACACGCTTCTTGCTGAATATTATATAACCGCGGCACAACAGTTGTCATAAATCAAATAATAATAATAATAATAAAAAGATTTAAATGAAAATATTACGAAAAGAACAAACAAAAAAAAAAAAAAAAAAAAACGAATAATTTATTACATCTGTCAATATTACGGTAACAAAAAAAAAACATTAATAATATATTCGATTTTGTGGAACGTATAATATGCGGTAAACGTGAACGTCTGGCATCCACCGATAATACTCGTAATTATATTTTACGAAACCAATGTTTTTGAATTAGACTTTTTGTTTCGTCTTATCGTGCGAGCGGAATATAAATAAGTAATTTTTTTTTCTTCATATCCCTTTCTCTCTCATAAATTATACACACACACACACATATACACAACGAATTCTATGACTCTACAAGGAATGCTTATATATTTTACTAGAACGATAATTAAAAAAAAAACCGATAAAATATATATACTTCACTTTATCAAACTAAAAATTTATATATATATATACGTATACGGTTTTATTTTTTAAAAAAAAACGTACAATTAACTTAAAACAAAAATTTTCTGTTATTCGGATAAAATTGTTGTGTGTATAATCGTTTGACGATAAATCGAAAAAAAATCACGGAGAATACGCTTATTCACTGCGGATTTCTACTGTACGTACGACACGATTACCGCGGGGAGTTGGATACCGATTATCTGTCTCGATCAGTGGAGCGGCGATCGTTTCAATGATAAAGAGCGGACTGTTCTACTAACCCACGTAATTTTTTTGATCGATGAGCAGAAAAAAAAAAGGCCGGCCATATACGGATTGTGAAAGGTAGTCTTTCGATCCTCGGACAGAACAGTGTATATTAAGATGTTTGAAATTCGAAACAAAAATAAATCATTACGTTTGATAGTAATGATTCTGAACTGAGGCTTTGGCGAAATATTTATTTAATATTTACACGTGTAAAATAAATTGTTATTAGAATATTTGACATTTAAGTATTCGAACAATTTTACTTGAATACTATACGCGCGTCTATGTAGAATTATTAGTAAAACGTTGTGATTTTCTAAACGATTGGCCAAAAGTTCATTGATTCTAAATTATATTATTATTATAACGCACTATAGTGCAATAGTGACCTGTATTTTTTTGTAGTTAATATTGTACATAATATGATAAACCTATGATAACTATACAGGAGCTCCGAAATTACTCCTCCTTCGCCACTCTACTGAATTCGCAGTCGAGCATCTTTGATTCCTACAAGTACCGAGATCATCATGACGCGTTCTATGATGAGCGACGTATTCATTTTCGTTTACCATTCGTGCAGGTTTTATTTTACGCGATCTACGGAACGAGAGCGACATGGTATCAAATAACATTTACGTTCACGTGCATCATATAATCGATCCTAAAGAAATCGGTACGACGCGCGGGGGTACACCTACAGTTGCAGTTAACGATGTGAAAACACGCGATCTGATTGAACACGCCACTATGCGGGGTGTGATAAATAATGAAACGATAAGGATACAAGTGATTTACAAACGTCGAAACGGACTGGGGCGTTATGAAATGTTAGTATATAACGTGTAAAATCGTTATAGGTTGTACAAAGTCATTTTGTAAACCGTCAATTCTACCGTGAATGGAAATGTTAACTTCGGCGTTATTCAAACGCTCTCTAAGACAATTTATTTTTATATATTTTTAGCGATTTGATGATAAAAAAAAAAAAAACCTCGAGACGCGTACACAGTGAAATATTATATAGAAATAACATTTACCATACGTCGGGTTTATTTCTTTTATTTACTCCGAGCAGTTAATATTGTTCGGGTTGGTTCGTAAAAAATATGAAGCACTTGAATTTTTCATTCGGGAGATCTGATAAAAATGGGTCGAGTGGCGTAAAAGGCGCATATAAAAGCCTTTCTAGCGTCGTGAGTCGTTGTGAATTTTCGATCGTGTACCTTTTAAATAGGTAGTTTTAACCGTTTCGTTCGTAAAAAGAAAAAAAGAAAAAAGAACTGCGCGCATAAAGATTTTATTGCAGCGTGTATAAGGAGAATAAAAATTTATAATCTAATTTTACGATAAGATTTTTCCCAAAATTTATTTTCAACTCGAACGATTTTCCTTTTCACAACGACGAGGCCAAGTATATTCAGGCCATCGAATTTTCACAAAACAAATACACATACACAACGTGACTTTACGCAAGGTCGAAGAAGACACTTTTATAATTCCGTACAAAACGGAATTTAATTAAAAACAATTTTCAAATAAGTAATTCTCAAAGGTAATGATAAACCAAGGAATAAAACTCGCGTAGGTCACCGTGGATAATAAATGTATCGGATGGGTCCATTATGTTGCGGTCATTTTATAAGAATTATACGGGGTAGCTTATTCTTCCGTCCATTAGCAAGTTACTATTTCTTCCGTTCCTTAAATGCCACAACGTCATAATAAACTACGACGAATGTGACTTTTGACGATACATTTTTATAATTACGTGATTATGTTGAATTTTAATAAACAAAATAAGCTACGGCAGTGTCACATATTATAATTTTGTCGAAATTTGAAAATAACACGGTTATCGCCACGTATGATTCCAAAAGACAATAATTAATACAATAATATCGTTAAAATAACCTAAAAATATTCACCGCGTGCGATTAAACCGTTCAAATAGCGACTTCTGTCTCCTTTGAAACGGACCGCTGCTGTATTAGGAGCGGCCCATCCATATATTACGATTGATATCTGATATATATATCATATGATCCATATATGATATGTCTAGTGGAGGTCGCGCGAAAAAATATAATTGCATTAATTTTATCACAAGTCACTTGTCACCGACACTCGATCGCGGTATACATACGTTTCGTTCATCCGCCGTCGGTTCCGTGTACTTTCTCGTTTCCCGAATCCCTGAAATTACCGCTGGCCGAATGCCAATGTTAATCGCCGAGAACAAGAGTTTCGGCGCCGTACACACGTTCGCGATAATATCCGCGTGTATCGTACAATAATATTGGAATTCGCTCGGTATTAATACGAGGGATTAATCTCCATATAGATACGCACTCTGCGCACGATGTCAGGGCGTGGTAGCCCGTTGAAATTTAAACGCATTCAAATTCGATTTATCGTCCGTCACGTGACACTGCGGAGGTAACGGTCGACAAATCGGAGAGAGGTTTTTTTTGTTTTGTTTTTAAATTAACGTCCACGGCTGTTATTCGTCCATTAGTAATGCCGTGTCGGTATATGAACATTTTTTTATTAGAGGCATCAAGACCCGAGTAAAAGTATTAACTAGAAAATACAAACTCTATTCGACGATCTACAACCGTTTATTAAAATATAGTCTTAATGAATTGTATCGTTTTGATTTACTGATAATTGTAGTTAGTTTTTTTTTCTTTTAACGTGCAACTCGTTCTAAGAATTATGAAATCTAAAAAAAAAAAAAAAAAAAAATAAATACGTCAAGAGAAAAAAATGCTAAAGTTCTTTTACTGTATCATTGATAATCGCGTTTGTAAATTTAACATTGAACGAGTTTGAGAAAGTGTTTAACTTGACGCCAGAGGAATTTACTTATTACAAGTTCAAGTAATTATGTATGTGTTTTTCGTGTTGTTTCCAATATTTACGTTATTGAAAAGCTTTTAGAAAATTCAAAAATAGTAAAACTATTGTGTTTTTTATTTAAATATTTTATTTTTATGATTTTATAGTAATAGCAGTCGGTTAAAATATTACGTGTCTATAGTAATAACGTATTAATTGATTTTCGTACACAAATTCAGAGCTTTAGCAAGTATTACGCGATTTTTAATTTATATATGTTTGGTCTGGTAATTTTAATTTATTTGCGTTGGATTTCAAACACGCAAGTTTGAAAAGTATTATTCATATGTTGGTGATAATCATAAAAGCGTATTTCCTTCATTTCCATTAAATGTAACAGAACATTTAAATCAAAAAGGTTTTTACTTATTCAAAACTCACGCGTACCTGAGTGAAATTTATAATGAAATATTTCAGATTAACAAAAGTTTTTCAAAAATAAAAACATACAATCGTTTCTATCGACGCGTATAACGTTTTATTATAGAAAAAAAAATATCCAACGTATATATCAATGCATTTGTATATAAATTATATATCCAAAACTATAAATGGAACATATATTGAGTAAGATTTTAGCGGTGATAGGAAATGCGAATAATAATAATAATAATAATAATAATAATTTCGTGTACTGACAAAAATGAATTGAATCGAATCATTTCATTTCCTTGTTATATTACGACTTTAATAAAAACAAAAATAAAATAATAATAATAAGGACGTGTTCGTTTAATTTCATTACGCGTGAGAAACATTGTACATTTTATTCGATAGATCGTAGAAAAACAAAACTGACCTCTGCAATTTGTTTATTACGACGGTCAATTCGTTTTGTCGTATACACGTTTTTAAAGTATTTATACGAATTGAAATTCAAAAACGGTGTTCAGGGTTAAAATAATAATAGAAGTTTAACGATTTCTTCCGTCATAATAAAAATATTATTGCACGCGAAGCATATAATAATAAAAAAATATTACTCGCATCCTCTATGCGATATACAAACAGTATAATAAATAATACACACGAGTGTGCGTAATGTGAAATAATATTTATAAAACATTTTATATTATATTGTACGAAAATGAAAAAGGTTGCGCGAGCCGCGGAGTGTTGTGAATGTCGCTGAAGTGAATATTACTTTGGATATATCGTCGAATTCGCCATAAAACGATTCTGAGCGGAGCCTCGGCGCGTGCAATATTATTTATTATTAATAATAATAATATATAATAATATAGCGCGCATAGGTATAATTCATCGTTTTAATAATATCATTCCTTATAGTATAAACCTATGTAGTCAAAAATTTCAATTTTCATTTCGTTTCCCGTTAAAATAATATACTTTGTCCGAATGTACCCAGAATATTTCATACAATAACGTGTCATTTCATTAAAAAAATTATATGAATTATTTACATTTGTATGCATATAATATATATATATATTTAGATTTATCGTCATTTCTATCATGAATTAAAAAATATCAATTATCGAAAAAATTAATACGGTTTTTTTTTACCGATTAATTTATCTTTAGTTTTGATTCTTTTTTTTTCTAGACTCTTTTGAGAAAATCGAAAATATCGATCTCGTTAAAATACGAAAAAGATGCAATTCGTCATGGGGAAAAAAGCTCTACGACCGTATGCAAAGATCGGAACATTCCTATTATTATTTTTTTTTTGAATTTTTTTGGAAAATAAAAAACTTTTTGAAAAATAAACAAAAACACATCGTTGTAAAACCAATACGATTCCTTAGAATATAAAAAAAATAAATAAATAATGAATAAATATTTCGTTAACGAGACACACACGCGAATACTAATAATAAACAAAAATTATTTCGTTACGCTATTTATTTGTCCGCCAATCGTCGTCTAGTTCCTTCGTTCCGTTCGATATACCGTGCGCGATAATTATTATGTTTTCCTCGGACGCAATTCGGCGATTCGAAATGTATCGTCAGGCATAAGTCTCTATCGAAGCTATTTCCGTTAATAAATCGTCGAAACGTTATCCAACAGAAATCGAATCTCCGCGGTCGGTAACGTAATATTATTATAAATACATATGATATTATTCGTATGTACAACAAACCGTGGCCGCAACGTTTTTCAATCGTGTACGATATTATTCGCGCTGGTACGATCGGGGGAATGGTACGTGGTCTCTCCCGCGTGCGTATCGTTTTCCAGAAAATATTATTCGATCGCGTTGCAATATCGATTTTGTCACGTATGTACGCGCGGTGCCCGTAGCCGGGTCGACCGGAAATTTGGCAGTCAACGTACGACGCGACGACGAACAAAGCGCGTTTACAGTCTCGCACGACAAATCACACACACAGCACGCGCAGAATTGAATTTTCAAGAACAATTTATACGGGTGTGTAATGTCCACACATATTTTAAAAATGACACGCTGCGTTAAACGAGTTGGAAAAACAATTTCGAACGAGGTTTGTCGTTTAAACGTCGCGGACGACAATGTTTTAAATATATTTTCGAATCCGACATACGAGACGGATATAATATAATATTATTAACGTTAATAATAATAATAATAATAATATTTTGTTAAATTCTGCATACACGTGCGTATTGTATTATCGATAAAAATCGTATTTGTTATATGATGATATTCATATAACATAAATCGATGCCTACATTGAGTCATACGCCTGAAAAGTATATAGCGTACAAGAACAAAACTTTTTTTTTTCAATATTTATTAAACGAAGATATATATATATATACAACTAAATAAAATATTACGACAACAGGATATCAAATAATTTTTCTTAAAAAAAAAATAAAAAATAACGGTTATTATATGTCCTATATTTTTTAATACGTTTAACGTTTTCGTAAAAGCTTATACGCACAATATTTGCGGTTCGTTTGTACGTTGTATGTACAACGTACATATATTATAAAATAATAATAATAATAATAATAATAATAACAATACAACGGTGTTTACGAGGTGGGGGTTTTTTTCCACGCTTGGTATTTTTCGTCACGTCCAACACGAATACATTATTATAAATACGTTTCATGTTCGATACAGTCGCGTAGAATAATTGACTTTAAAACGGTAATGGGGAGAGGGGAGAAAAAAAAGCTTCTGGAATAAAATAAAAAAACCCGAGTTAAATTATATTATTATTATTATTGTATAATAATACATATGGTGTTATATGGTACGCGTCGTGTCAATTAAACCGTTTTAAACAGTTATAATTATTAAATAATATTGGTTAAACGTTGTGCACTTACCGGTATCGGCTTAACGGCGGCGGCGGCGGCTGCGGCGCTACAAGAGAAGACGGGCCATTGCCGGGGCGGCCCGCGTCCGTCGCTGTCTGTCGGCCGTCGAGATGTGCGCGGCGAGCAACAGAACACCTCCGCGCTGAACCACGGGAACCCGACGCCGCCGACCGGGGAGTGTATCGACCGGGCGCGGGCAGCTCCGGAGACTGGGACCCGGTGGACCACCACCAACGCAAGCGCACACCACCGCCGCCGCCGCCATCACTTCGTGCCCCGTCGAAAATCCGCCTCCACCATCCGTTTCGCGTGCTTCACACACACACACACACACTTCGCCACCGCACTACACCGACTGTCGCTCGTCGTTATTCACCGCGCCCCCCTCTTCCCCCACGCCGGGCACTGTGCGTCTCGTGTACGGTCTGCACAAGGTGAACGAAAACGGTGCAGTGCGCCGATGGGGGGGGGGGGAGAGGGGCGAGGGATGTAATGAACCGTTAAAGAAATGAATTTTTTTGTTTTATTCGATTTTTTTTCCTCTTTTTTTTTTCACGGTAATCTCCGCGTCGCGTCCCGGCCGTGGCACGCGCAGAACGAAACGTCTACGAGAAATAATAATTATATGCGCGCGTTGCACGGAAATGCGAAACACGTCCGCCGTGTCTGTCACCGGTGTGTGTGTGTGTGTTTAGGCGTTTTGCACACTCGCGAAGCCGCGCGCGAGTCACAAGTGCGTCGTACGAGACACACGCCGAGTCGCAAAGCTTTCGAAACGATAATCGCGTGATGATTAATTTCGCATGGCACTCGTATACGCGTTACGCGAACAACGTGCTTCGGATCGGTGTCGAAAAACGTACACGATTTCGCGGGTTGACATGACTGGAGTGTTTTATTAGATGACATGTAATAGTACGCTGCGGTTGTTGTCGCGTCGACAACGGATGGAAACCCGCGTTTCGATTTGAGTTTCCAAAAGAACCGACGGTTCGCGATGGGGCAGAGCACCACGCGATATTTTTTCTGCACGTTTAAACGTACAATTTTTTTTCACCCGAAAAAAAAAACATTGCTATAATTTTCCACGTTGTTATTCTACTTATACGCATAGGGGGAAAAATTATTGAAAAAAATTGATACAAAAACGTCGAAAAACAAACGTATTATCAATTTCGTTATTATTATTATTATTATTATTATTATTGTTATTATATTTTAAATGCGTCGTCGGAACACGGAGAGCGTTGTGGAGTATGTTTCATTAATTTCGTATAAACAAAATTCGCATCGTAATTATTGTTGGAATATGAATTTCTCAAATATTGATATTATGATTTTTTGGGAGGGATGGTGTTAAATGATTTTCGCACTCCTTCTCCCCGTCCAGTATGTTGTTCGCTTCGACTGATCGGAACGTCATTGGTTTTCGACGTTTTATACGTTCGTACACTTTCGGAAAACAAGAAAATTATCGAAATATTGTCGACAAATCGATTTCGTTCGAGCGCTATATTTAATTGTAAACAATATTTTTAAAATAATTTAATAATATTGATATTGTCGTTTAATTCAATTCATAATAGTCCACCATTGAGGACCACGCGAATTAAAGTAATTCGAGCAGAAGTAAATCAATAGGAATTTCAATGACATTGAAATAAGTTCTACAAATATTTACTATAATATATTATTCCATGAGTCATAGGATTACGTACTCTATGCCAGTAGAAATTCTAAGGAGAAAAAAAATAGTAAAACGACGGAAATATAATATGATATTCATATTTAAAACGTTTATAATTGTTAATAAAACCTGTTTATGGATATTATATTATCACGGTAACTGTCACGATGCAAAAAAATAAAATTAAAATTGTTTATTTTAATAAGATCTTCCGACTATATTTTTAAAAAAGTATTTCGTACTATTCGTATGGAGTTTAAACGAAAATTAAAAAAAAAAAAAATGGCGGCTTAAAGACGGCAGTAAACTGCAGATCTCGATGTAGAATGTTGCAGCCAAGTGTTGACCATCTGTTACATTTTGGATCAATACATAATGAATGTTACAAAATGTCAGGTACAAAAGTCTTTTGGTTGAAGTAGTGGTGTGCGCAGAAATTTTATAAGGGAGGGGCATGACATAAACCAGAACAATGAAAATGTATTATAATAAGAAAAAAAAATCTTTCATTGTTCAATTTTACAAGAAGTATTTATTATTTTTGCTATTAAACTGATAACATTAAGAATTAATAGGCATAATTTAACAAAATTATTGTGAACTGAAATTGTGCGCAAATAGATTTTAAAAATAAAAATGGGTTTTAGTAAAATATTGCTTAGTCAAGTGTAGGGTAAAAGTATTATGTTAACATTTTGAAAATATAAAAAGCATTTTTACTTCTTAACCAAAGCATTGTAAAAGTAATGATTTAGACAAAATAATATCTATGAATTATTAAACGAAGTCTAATAATAATATATTTATACATGCAATGTTCACACGAATAACCTAGTGCATTATTATTATTTTTATATTTTAAAACAAGCATTAACATCATATACATGCTAAGCAAAATAAATTTAATTTTAAAATAAAATTAACCATATATATATATAATGATTTTATTGAAATAAATATTTTAAAAAATTATCATTTAAACATCATTAACACTGGAAAAATGTGAGTCTATGTACTTTATTAGAACATTATTATTTTTTTCTTATAATAAATTTCATATAAAAATAAAGTGTTTTTTGATTTTTCTATTCCGTAAAAAAAAAAATACTGTCGACAGAAAAAGGAGCAAGGCGAGTGGAGTTTACTCGGTACGAGTTGTCGAGGAACGATGAACACAGTAGAACGATGGAGTTATCATGGACTAATGCATGTGCGTACGAAGATACGCCAATAAATATTATTAATTATCACTTTAAACACAAAAAAAGAGCAATACATCAATTTTCTGATTAAACCACCGTTTTCATTAATATGTATGAGCTATAACCCGATAACCGTGATCAATATGTCTACGTAGAAAATACATGATATTATGTTGATGAACTGGAGTTCAAAGTCAGTTTGTTTTTATGACTCTAATAATTATGATAAAACAAATTTTTTTTGACATTAAATATACGAGTAATAAATCCGCTGTTAATTAATTTCGTTAACGAGTTGACAGCGTATATTTGTACCCGTAAACGATTTATGATAAAGTTACTACATAATTTGAAGTTGATGATTTTTCTTATACGTAAACAAATTAATGTCAACAACTACGGCAATGTTATAATACTCGAGTGATTGAATGGGTTTGGTCACCACTTAATATTCTGTTTTTTTTTTTTTTTTGTTTTTCTGGGTACTAATCTGTTGGGCGATTCAGAAAAAAGAAACATCCTCACTTTCGAGTCTCGTATCTTTTTTTTTATAAATACAAATATTATATATATATATATATTTATAAAAGAAATGTCGCGAATTCATTTTAGACGTTTTATTATTATAATGATGATAAGAAAAAAAAACAGGAATAAACACTTTTATTATTATTCATCGCGTCTTTTTAAAAATTCAACAGCGCATATTAATAGACGTCTTTTTGTTGTTGCTGCTGTTGCCGTTTTGAGCAACAGACGAGCATCGCCAGTGAACTGTATACTGAGGAAAAAAGCACGTACAGCTCTCGTGTAATGACATTAACTTGTGTATGTACGTAATATATTTTATAAACTACAAATAATATTGTGCGTCACTATTGTGTTTATAGCCTTATTGGGAGATGGTCGTTATGAATTAATCATATCGGTCGAGAGCGTTAGCGATCGGAACGATTTTTGTCTCTGATACGTATATGTGTGTACAGATAAATAGAGAGAGTTGTATCAGCGCTTTAACGTTAATTACTCGAGCGCGTGTTTATTTTAATTTATTATTTTTTTTTTTTTTTATGAAGTTTCCGAGCGATAAATGTCATTACATAAAAATGCTCGAACAAATTTGTTGACGTGTTATAAACATCTTTAGCCCGAGGAGCACACGAATAATCGTATTACGAGAACTAGCGAACGCGTTTACACGCGCTATTAGTCAAATCGATAATGATGTTATTATAGTGCAAAATCTCGTGAGTTATAAAAATTTAACAAAAAATAAATTTTTTTTTTATATATAAATAAATGTGTTTTATAATAATAATAATAATAATAATAATTCGTCAACCGTGTATATAATAACATGTACGTAATTAAAGTATTAAAATAGTAGACTCTGACGGTCATCGTGTCATGCAACGTTTTTAATACTCACCTACGCGTATACACACACGCGAAATAGACATTACGGAATGAAACTCTTGGGACTACTCGCAGATTATTATAATAGTTTTAAACGTAATTCTGGCCCGGATAAAAAAAAAAAAGTAAAATACTTTCAATTATAATCGTAATTAAAGTCGTTTATTTCATTTTAACGGAACTGCAATACACGAACAAATAATGTTCTCGAAGTGCGTCTTTTCAAAATACACATAAAACCGAACGAAGTAAATATACTTTCGTTTGATAATGTGTCAAAAAGAAACGGAGGAAAAAACATTACACAATTTAGCGTATTTATATAAATAAACGTAGCTGCTTTTATATAGGATATTTCTTATTCCGAATATTGTACTCGGTTAAACACGGGCACTTTTTTTATTTATTCGATTTTTTTTATATACTATTTATATATTATTAGTTTCAAATAAAGATTTACTTTTGTTTACCTCCATCAGAAAGTATACTATGTCGTGATATATACTTTTTAGATGTCTGAAAATATAATCCTAGCAAACATATTATATAAAAAAAAAATTATAAGTAATTTCCCGTCAATAAACCGCAATCAAAGTGTATGTCGTGTAATGGTTAAAAAAATCTGTCAAAGTCGTTTGATTAAAATAAATACACATTTATTTTATATTTATGTATAATTCGATGACTATAATGTATGTATTATTTGGATATCGCAGAACAGAACGTAAAACTATTATTAGTGTTTACAGCTCATTGAAAACGTTGAAATGTTTAAAATACATAACAGCTCTGATATAAAATGTGTAAAGCGGTGAAAATGTCACACACGATATAAAACAACAAAAAACACGCGTACGTTTAATAATAATTATTACAATCACATTATTTATACTATTTTATACCAAGTACAAAATCAAATACAATTTCAACTGAAGTTTTAATTTATTTATTAATTAAATTAAACAGTTTCGTGCACAATTTTGGAATTCTAAACGCGTATATATTTATTAATTTGTAATTTTTTTTTTTATTCTTCAATTACACCGTCCAAGCGATATTTTCAATATATGCGTCAAATTCTTTCTCATTTTTTTTTAATTCGCTGGATAAATTAATATTATTAAAATTTAAATCTATACTTTTTTTGCAATTAATACGTTAAAATTAATAACTCGTAGGAAAATTATATGGCGAGTAAATAAAATAATACGTATATGTGTATATTTGAAAATTAAAATAACACGCGTAACGACGATTAAAATATCACAATTTTTATATAAATAAATTTTGAAGAAATGTTTCATAAGAAATATGCACATATTGCCTTTTTATGTTCAAAAGCTAAAAATGTATTTTATTCGATAAATCATAACTTTTCTCAATATATTTTACAAAGTCGGTTATTATATGTCGACGAAGAACATTAATAGACGAATAATGTTTTAAAATATTTTAGTTACGAATTGTTTTATAAATTTTTTTTCTCCACGTAGATAGTTAAGTTTTCCTAATGACTATAATACTAACACTTTTACGGAAACCCACGCAGTTAAAAATATTTTTACATAGCCCGATTCTCAGACATATTTTAAAATTGTTTACTGTATTTTAAAATATTTAAGAACTTATTAGTGGTTAATGTTAACGCTTGGAACACCTGCGTTCTAGTTTACCGTATAAAGTTTATTTATCGTTAATTCCAATTTTCAAAACTAAAAATAATTCGTTTATTTTTATTTTTTCAAGGCCACCCGACTAGATTACAACAGAAATTTAATTTAACTAAAAAAATTGCGTTTTTTTGTACAGTATTGTAATCTGTAATTAAATGCATAAAAAAATATATATTGAACGAATATAATATTTAAGCATTCGTAGTTTGCGGTAAACGTTGGTGGTGGATATATATTATATATCCACCACAAATATAATATATATTTAGTAATATATATTATATATTACCAAATTATACGCTCTCGCAAAACAAATAAGCGATTATACTTATTTCAGATTTTCAAATGTATTCTGCTTTTTTTTTTTATTTGCCATAAAAGGCTTTCAAGAGGAGGCAGTACATGAGTTTGACTGGCTGACGATATCATCTCGAAAGGGGTGGTTTACGATGGTAATAATCTTGCGTATCCGCTGTTTTCACAAAAACGCGTAGGTACGCAAGAGAAGTGCAAAAACAGGTGAAATCGAATACACGTATTCTAGAAACTCATAAATACCACACACCCACTTTAGTGTCGAAAAATTATACATACGAGCGTAGATTTTCTCTTTTGCTAATAACACACGTGTATCTTAAAATTTTAGCACAATTTCTCCCTAGTACAGTTATTATTATTATTATATTTTTTTTCAGTAATCGGATAAATTGTCTTATAAATTTAATTCGTAAGTCATCTTAGAAGCGTCACGCGAGTGCAGTGTACAGGATTTATTCGGTCCGTCGAGAGTTATATATTAATGTTTTTGAACATTTTAAAAACGTAACTATACCGAACGATAATTTGAAAGACAACGTTTTATTACAGTAGACAGACTCGTACACGAGGTTATAATATTACATTGTTTACGATACGTTTAAAATGAATTTTTGTGATGCAATGCGGAATTATTACATAGAAACCACCGCAGTACGATATTAAAATTTTTTTTAGGTCAATAAAATATATAATTCAAATACATTTTCCATGAAGCCATATCGACTCTTGTTCGGAATATTTTACACTTTTAAATTGACCGCCTATATATATATATATATATGTGTGTGTGTGTGTGATCGGTGTCAAATGTGAAGATTTTCAAATAAATTCCCTAGAAAGTCGGCAATGTTATTATAATTAATATTGTATTTAATGATATACCGGCGTCCACGCGTTCCGTCGTGGCTGTTTCTACTAACAATACTGTAACGATCGGCGTACAAATCTGTATTAGAATTGCCTATCTGGAACGCCACGTGATTGTCAACAATCGAACTGCGCGGTGTCGCCGTCGCGTTTAAAAGCAAAAAAAAAAAAAAAAAAAAAACAACACCGAATCGCCATAAAAAAATATACATAAATTTTTATAAAGCGTGTCCGTATTGTCTTTTTCACTATAACGAAAACCGAGAAAATCTCATTGCGACAACGTTTTCCAATTCGCTCTTGTTTTTATGTAGAAAAAAAACCGTTGCTTGCGAAATCACAATTTATTGACACGATTACACTATTATTAAGTTCAGAGTGGAAGTCGATATTTATGGCTATTCATATCCGGTTAAGGAGCAGTCGGTTGGCTGTTTATCCTGCGCTACAGTAACCGGACTTTTGAATCGGGTCTTCGGAACGATCTAAATAAAGTTTTTTTAATTTAGATTTATCACGTCCTAACGATTTATATGTCCTGCCTTTGTCTTCTTACACAAAAGTAAACGCTATATTGCAACGAACAGTGGTCCGGTTTTCTGAAACGAGTAAAAATAAATGAATAAACTGTATATGTTAATTACATTACCATCTGAGTGACCTCGATGTTTAATGGATAGTCCGTCAAGATATCCACAGATGAAACCGACCACGAATCACAGCTGTCTACGAACAATACAAACGATCGATAAACAATATACGACGGCCCTATGACGTGCGGGGATTCTTAAATTTATGGACAAACGATAAGAAAAAAAAAAGATAAATATTAATAATAAAATACAAAAACGATGGTAAAAGATTTCCATGTACTGATATAATATGACGTACGATTTTGTGTTCTGGGTCACCGCGCTTTTCTTACGTGGGTAAAACGTGACGAAACAACTGTGACGAATTCAGTGAAGTTGTGTGGATACACGGATATCAATAATTAGTTTATTAATTTTTGTATTTGTAATTGCGAATTATTACTAAATTATATGATTATTAAGCTGATAATTAATACGGAGACAAATAGCGTACATTCAGTTATTTTAGGAAATATATATATATATATTTCCTATACATATATTAACATCGTAATTCAAGTATTAGAATTTTGAACAGGATATATAGGTAATGTATATATTATATTATAATGATCATAAATCACTGACGAGATAGTTGATAAATATTTTATATGTTATTAAACAAATGCTTGTATTAATTTTTATCAACGACCTAATAATAACTAAAAGACTATGATATTTTGAAAATTCAATTTAAAAAAAATATGTTTTCATTGAAATAATATAAATTTAAAACTCTAAAAAATATTGCGTATTAAACATTTCGAGCGGTGTCTATCCGCATAAAAGGTGGACCATGATGATTAACGAATTACTTTTGTTCTATTTTATATTTTTAAAATCTGAAATCGTCATTTTCTTGACGATATATTATAGAAAAAATTGAGCGTTAGAATTTCTATTAAAGATCATTCGTTGATTTTCTACATTTTTTTTAAGCTTATAAAAGTCCCTATGTTTTCTTTAGCAAAATGTTACTGGCCGTCCGGCTTCTCTCGCATACCGCTAATGAAAAACATTTATATTTCCTTGAAACGTGAATAAATTGTAGAAAATCAAAAACTAATCTTCAATAAAACGTTTTTGCTACCATTTTTATTTCTAATGCCCATTTTAAATTTTACAAAATGATACATTTAATTATATATATATATGTATAAAATCTTTTAAAATATAATGATTGTAGCATAGGATTATATTAATTTTTACGAAAAAAAAAAACACAAAAATATTGATTCCAACAAAAACATACCTAAATTGTAAAAGGATTTCCGTTAGACATTCTACGCGTAATATTGGTTGTCGCGGCGGACGATCGATTGTGAAAATGCACTTTTTCCGAACGAGTAAAACAATATGTACAACGGGCATTATTTTAAGTGTTTAACGGAATCAATGAAAATTAAATGCGGTTAAGTCTTAAACGGTATTTGTATTAAACGCGTTGTAATCGATGTAGGTGAATTGAAATAGCCGCGATACGCGTAACGTATCGATTGTACTCGTTATATACGAGTACATATGAATAGAACAGACGAGAAAACACGCACACTTATATATCTTTACGACATTGATTTATCGTATTTAATTCCCTGACCGCCAAGTGGACAACTAAGACGTCATTAATAATTTGTACTCCGGAGAGACGTGCGTGCTTCGCGTTCCGCTTGTAATGATCACGTGCTGATCGAGACAAAACGTTATAATAATAAAACGCCGTGATCGTTTTGCGATTAAAAAAAAAAAAACCTCTCTATTTTTCTTTTCTTTTTTTTTTCTCGTAAAGTATACGCGTTATTAATTATTCACAAACACCGACTTATCCTAATCCAAGTGTACTTGTTAAACGTTTAGTCATTATTTACACCTATCTTGCTGATTGGTCCAAACATCGGTCCGTTGCGTTTTACCAAATACCAATACGCGTTTGTGATCCCAAACGCATATTTGTTCAAATTTTAAGTATTCGTCAACGCACACATTATATTACACGTATCGTGAACGACTATTATTTTTAGATTTTTTTTTTTTTTGGAAATCATTGTAATTTAATAGAACCGATCTTACGTCAAAAATATAATTACGATTTCTATCGAAATACGTACGAAATCACTTGAAATTTATTTATAAAATGTTTTTAACACGATAACAACTCGTAACAATGGAATACAATATAAGTATGGCGAACAAATTATTGCCGTTTGTAATGAATTCAATTCGTTTTTGAATATACGTTACACATTGCGAATTGAGACTTTTTGCGATGAATCGTTTCAAACGAACTTTTAAATTTCGATTTTTCGCGTATATTAGTAAATTAATACATTTCCTAAATCTTTTTAATCAATACACAATAATTAAAATACGTACGCCTGTGTTTAGTAATGTTAAGGACATTATTTATCGATTTAAATGCCGGCAAATATAATAACGTTAAAAGTAATTAATTTTAAATCACTTTTCTATAGTACTTTTCAATCATAAGTTGACGTGATAATTAAAAGAAAAAAATATTAAAATGTGTTTAAATTTTAATATTTTGAATACATAATAACATTTTTTTTCATAAAGTTTTCAATTTTAATATTATAATTTCCATAGAACCAATGTCCTTACTAACGAAGAAATAAATAACGTTATATTACATAAAAAAAAAAAAAAAATAAAACGTATTAAAAACGATTTTTATAATTATGAGACAACGGAACATAAAAGTAAATATAAGGACACTGTGAACATTTTCATAAAAAAATTTTCACGCGCAACTATGAATTATTAATTTTTTTCACGAAAAAGAAATAAACAATACTACTAGGAGGCGACCGTAATTAAATATGGAATTTTTTATTATTATTTTCGTTACGGTTTTTTTTAACTATTATACAATATTCGTTGGTTTAATTGTCTGAAAAGTTTTGAAACTTTTAGTTATAAATCGTGTATGTAATATTTATGAAAAAATAATCCCTTTGTCATGATTTCTTAATTTTTGTCAAGTTCTTAGTATTCACATAAATCATGTAAATATATGTATTACATTAACTGTGACAATGTACAAATCGCGAAACGTAAATTATAATATTAACATCGAACGACGCAAAGTCTAAAAAAAAATATGATTCGTAAATTTATCGCGTCATTTTGGAGTTTCATTTACAGTTTGATTTTAAAACGAAAAATAATTTAAAATTTTACTCTTTTCCTGTTCAACAATTTGAATACATAATTTATATAAAACGATACAGTAGGTTTTATTGATATTGCAATCGATTTAACTACCATTATTATTATTATTATTATTATTATTATTATTATTATTATTATTATTATTGTTATTGTTATTATACAATAATATTACGTTAATTTTATATTTTATCCGTTTAATTGTGCTCACTGAATTCTTGTTTTATTTTTTACGTTGAATCAGAATTTATATAAAGTATTAGTATTACATATTAGATTAACTCTCTTTAGGCTACTAAAAAAATTTATGAGGTGCATTTAAAAGCTGACAGCATAAAATTTAAAAATACTCTTACCGTTTCGTACTGACGAAATAAATATATTTCATATTACTTTAAATTATATTTATGACATATTGTCAGTCTGTACAATCGCATGTGTCCAAAACGATTACTAATACAATATATTAACGAAAATGAAATCGAAAATAGGATTTAAGAATAATATTTAAAAAATGTTAATTTAACATATTATAACCGAATTCTAATTGTTTAACCCTAAAATCCAATATACAGAATATCTTATTTGAATAAAAATGTATCCGCGCTGGCTGTTTCCAGACCAATGTACCTCTATTGAAATATATAAAAAAAATGTATCGTCCGAGACGATATAGTACTCCATAATTCGATTAAAAATAAAGTCACTTTATATAATGCGAATTAGTGAAAATTAACATTACCTAACGCGCTTTCCGTTCGGAATCTTCTCGAGAAACCAATGACGAAATATAATTAACAATAAGGATGAAATATATATGACCTTTGCGCGATTCGACGAAATAAAATACATAACGTTTCAAACACATTATATTATGTCCAGTCCCATCCTACGCATTTGGAAGCGTCAACCGACAAAAACCGCCCGTGTTATATTTACACGAAACTCCACACGACGGCAGAACAGTAAGAGGTTTACACTCTGTGGCTGACAAGCAGAATACAGAAAATCGATTTACCCCGAAATATTTACGTTCCTGCAGTGTCCTTATTTTAACTTGTGTATATCATATTCATATATATATATATATGTACAGGATGCCTCACTGTGAACTAACAGATAATATCCGTTTTATTCGACATTAATTTTTCAATTAATTGCAGTACTCCTGTACTATAATACGTGTAGATTTCAATTACAAAGGGCTCCAGATAAAAAAATTAATGAATGAAAATCGTATCTTATTCAAATGATAATAATCAAAAGTTTTCAATCGAAAAATATGCATTATAGACAGACCTTGGTGTTTTAAATTTTAAAACGTCATTAAATTTTAAGCAATTTGTTTGAAATTCAAATACTCTACTTGCCAATCAATTAGATGCGATGCTCGATATTACATCGAGGCAACTTTCCCAAAAAAAAAACTCGTTGTTATCATGGCAATGTTAATTGTCAAAAAACAAGAAAAAAAAATTACAAAAACAAAAAAGAAAAATCAAAAAAATATCCGAATAAAACAAATGTTAGTGTATTTGTCAGAACACCCTGTACACAAATATAATATGTCTTCACCCGGCCCCCTTCTCTCGTGAACAAGTTTTTTTCCCAACAT
Source organism: Chaetogeoica ovagalla (assembly GCA_032441825.1). Classification (NCBI taxonomy): domain Eukaryota; kingdom Metazoa; phylum Arthropoda; class Insecta; order Hemiptera; family Aphididae; genus Chaetogeoica; species Chaetogeoica ovagalla. Next base: position 1,362,448 of record CM063726.1, read on the forward strand.
TTCCGCTCGCACCATTCCATTCGTAAAAATATTATATCGTTTTTGCATAATCCGTTATTATTAGTCGAGTGTTTCAGACATTATATCGTCTCCTGGTATTATTTATAGTATTTAAGTATTCGGAAAATAATCGATTTACGTTCTCTCTTCGTGTCGTACATATCTAAACCCACCTACTCGACCGCCATAAATTCCCCTCACGAACGTCATTCGCTTTTCACAATATTTTATTCCTTTGTGAATAAGATTTAGACTTTAAAACGCCCAATTATTATTATTATTATTATTTCTATATAAACGGCGTTGTCTGTCGTCCGTATAAACATTTGTAGCGCGAAATTATTCCCCAAAAAGCTCAAAAAAAAAAAATAAATAAAAAATTATATAGTTCTTTCCGCAAATCGCTCGAATACATCAATTTGTACAACACGTACGAACAATTTCGAAATAAACAAAATGTCACTTTTAAGAAACTGAAGCATTCCTAATGCGCATATACACTTATGTAGAGAACATCCATCTGATGGTATCGGCTTGTACTGCCAAACATTTTTCTCACGTTTTACCGAAATAATTTTATTGATTTATTATTGTCTGGTAAAATCAAGTGTTTAGTTTCAAGTAAGGTTTCCAATGAATTTGAACGATACTGGGAGTAAGTCTGAAATGTTTTGTAATCGGATACTTGACATTGACGTGGGGTAAATGCAAACGGATCTTTCATTCGCACAAGTTCACATAGCAGAGAAGTCAACAATAGCGTTTAAAATACCATTGTCAAAGTTTAAACTCGGCACATTTTATTTCCAGTGAAAACTTTGACATATAATTAACTCGAATACGCCAAAAGCGCGATCGCTGTATTATAATATTGTACACGACGTCCGCCATATAGTTCTTGTGTACAGTGCACGCATTCACTTTGATTTAAATCCAAAATTCATAATCTGTATTTCGGTCTAAATATATATCATAGTTTAAATCATTAATAATTGTTTCTTCAAATATTCGTATCCATGTAATCTGCAACGCTATTGAGTACAATTAACGAACCGGATAAAATAAAATTTTTTTTAAAACTATGATGTTAGATTTTACTTGTTTACTACATGTTTTTTTTTTTGAACATAATTGAATAGGTACGTAAATATTTATTATCAAACTAACCGTGTAACGTTTTCACAGAGAACGCCGTGTAAGATATGATTTGTTATCAGCCATTAATATAATAATAATTGGACTGTAAAAAAATATTTTATACGTTCAATTTATATTAATGACACAAATATGGTTATTGATTATTTTTTGCCGCATATATTTTCTTTATAATCTTTAATAAACCATATAGTATTTATGTGATTTAATGATTTCTTGGATAATGACGTAAAAATTTGTTTTTTTTTTTTTATTCTTATGTAATTACCGTAGATTTATTGTAAACAATTCAATTCAATTGATCTAAACGAAATAAACGTATACAGTTTTTTTTAATAACAAATTATTATGAAGTACGTACTTTAGCATTTCGGTTTGCTTATTTCTCGAAAAGTTTATTTTAGTAAAATCGTTTTTACGCTATAGTATTATGTATTATATAAAAAAATGTTTGAAACAAACGAATAACGATTTACTATTACATATGAAAATAAATTATTTCGTCGATGAATTATAAACTTTTTAGAACTCGAATTATATTTAAGGTAAGCTATCCATCAACTGTTTGAAGTTTAGAGTCGGCTATTATTTTAATAAAACTCGGTTTTAACTCACTAAAATCATTTTTTTTTTCATTATTAGTACTTTCACTACCGATTTCGTGTAGTCACACACGATTTAGGATATCGTTTTGTTTTTTTACACTTAACTTGTCAGCGACCGTCAAGGAACGATTTATATTATTAAAAATGATTTTTTTTTTTTATTTATTTATAAATAACATATTTATGGATTTTATTATATGAATGAAATCTATGGATTTCGATCATATATTTTATGAGTTTATAAATTATTTTATGATTCGCGCAAATTATTATCGAACAATTTTGTCGGTAAATATAAATTGCGTTATACGAAATTAATTTATACGTGGAACAATCGTATTAACGTTTAATCCGTTCGCTAACACAAATGCTGCGATATTGAAAAATCATTATCTAAATATCATTATAATTTCATTTTACACTGCTGTAATACTTGTCGGGTTGGATGACGGTAACCAACATTATATCATACAGGATAATTGTTTTTGCGCCACGATTATTTGCCGATTTTTTTTTATTATTATTATTATTATTTATCAGTAAATCAAATTTAATGCTTATTTATCATATTCCGATTTAAATATCGCGAATCGCCCGTACTCTCAGTAAAATGTAAAATTAAAACGTATTAAAAAGGTGAAATTACTGCTCGTGTTATATCGGTCGGATTTTAAAAACCAAAGTGTATATACGAATTCCCATTAAATATATTATATTTGTATTATACGCGTCGTAACGAATAAAACGTAATATTGAAAAATTATAGATTTGAAAATTTCGATTACGAAAATTATTTACATTGCCCGAGATGGTAACTGGCTCGTGATATTGTATAAAACGAAATAAATCATCTCTTATATAATCCCGCGGAGGTGGAGCAACGAACATACGCGATCGGACGGGAGGGATAACGAATTTTATGCAGGGCCATGGACGATTTGCAAATGAAAAAAAAAAAAAAAATGTCCTCTCGTTCTAAATGGATCCGCACGTTATACGTACAAGCAAACGTGTAGGACGATCTGTAGTCCGACCACTACTTGAAATTCTCTCTCCGGCGTGTTACTGGCGTGTCTGCATCGGTTTTTCACCGAGTGTACAACCGCGCGTATTAGCAATGCAAAACTACATATTTCGACAGGTTTCACGCGTGTCTCCATAAATATCACCATCGCCGTGTTAACCTCACACGCAGTACAACACGATATTATCGTATAATCGTACGAATCGTATTATAAAATATAGGAAATAAAAGAAAACGTCCGATTTTCGGTCGAAAATGTGTGATTGATCAATAAATACACGCCACTCGTTGTATCTTATTATGGATTCAATAGCACCGTGTCGTGTGAATCACGTCTTCGTTAATATGTGGAAGAAAAAAAAACACCGTTTGAATAAAATATTTTTCAAAAAAAAAAAAAATAATAATAATAATAATACCGATAAATACAATATTGTCGCACGCCATTAATTTTTCTCGAAATATATATTGTGTGACACGATGTATTTATTACTTTCAAGATACATATTTATTTATAAGAATATTGTAGTAGTTTCAATACATTTGGACGATTGGCTCGTATCATGTGCGCTTATAAATCGCTTATAAATTTTTATGATCGCAAAACGTGCGCGCAGAAACTCGTCGAAGATAAATATAAAATAATATTTGTATTTCGGATTTTAGTACCCGGTTATTATGAGCGTATCGTCGATAAAATATATTTTGGAATATTATTGACGACGATTACAGTTTTGTAATTTCCCGTTGACAATACCGTTTTCATCAATTTTATAATTTTCAGCTAATGATTTGTTTGCGCGATGTTTTTTTTTTTTTTTTTTTTTTTTGAGGTCTCCGATTATAATATTTCGCGAAACGTAGGAAATTAACAACGCACCGTTTAAAAAAAAAAAAAAAACGCCGGAACTCCGTGATTGAATAGATTCATATTTATTCGAATCGTTCAAAAGTAATACGTTTCCGACTTTAAACCGTTTTGCGGTGTAAAATTACTCTTATTTTTATTATTAATGTATTTATTTAGTGTTTAATCGTCAGGAGAAAAAAAAATGGTCTTAACGCAAATCGTTGAAAAGAGATGGGGGAAATTGTTATTCGTAATACGCGTTTACGTATTATTGTCACGGGGGTTTGTGTTTAGCGATGTCCGCATCGATTTTATTTCGAAAACTGTTATGCCAGTAAACTGTTACGTTAGGATATTCAATTGAATTCAAAGGATCAACCGTCGTCCCGTTAAAATCTATCCCCTGGCATTTATACGTTGCCGGAATTAATTTCCCGGATTTGCAAAGTAAATTGTTTTTGGTCAAAAATCCGTTAATGCCACGCAATTAAAACGGTTTCGGTCTTAGCGCATTGATACACGCATACGTTTTATACATAATTTTATTTATTACCATACGGAGCGCTCTGCAAATCGAATACTAAAAATACGCGTATCCCGCATTAATATACGTTTGAAAACGTTTCGCAAGTAATGGACTCCATTCGTTTTCGGTAATTACGTGTGAAAATCGATAATAATATATTGTTTGGAAAAGTCACTCCGAAGCGTAATTATATAATAAAAACGTTTATTAATAATGCGCGTTTATCCAAAAAAAAAAAAAAAATTCAATTTCTTAATGGAGTAGTTCATTTTTAAACTTTTATTACCGCGTCGTAATAAATTAGTAACTCAATACGTGCATATATATATATATTATATTATGTCAATATAATAGAAAAAAAAACGAATTAAACCTTATTATAAAGTAGTCACGACGATTTATAATAATATTTGTACATTCGATTAGTAAAATTTGAAAAATGATATTACGTTAATTCTTAAATTTTCTGCAGTAAGTTCACACACGAGAACGATTGAAATTGAAATTTTCTTCGTTTCTGCATCTTGACACATTGTACATTTCTCTTGATTTAACGCTTTACATTTTGTTACGATAACAAAATATATATCCGACGTGTAAAACTGTAATTAAAAGAAGGAAAAAAAACATTTTTTTCTTTTTTTTTTTTAATATCAAAAATAAACGTTTTCCATTTAATTCGCGCGACTTTTTTTTTTGCGCAGAAAATTTAATAATAAACTCGATTACGACGCGCACACAACATGTAGGTCATATTTTCTCGTATTTCTCACTGCGAATTGAGATTAATCGAATTTCCCGTCGTTCCGTATTCGTATTGCTTTATTCGGGTGCCCCGCCGACGTCAGTTATTCGAGCAATGCGAAATTCACGATAATCGCATTATTATTATTATTATTGTTGTAAACTACAGTAGCTCTATAACTGCTACTAAAAATGACGTGATGTTTATTTTAATAATTTATGATACACTCGAAGTTTCAAATCCAACTGGATTTTAAATGGCTTTTTTTTCTCGTAAATATAAACGTTAATATTTACACGTCATTATAATCAGAATACATTACACCAAACGTCACCTACGAATATGATATTATCAATTAAAAAATTAAGTGCGACGTGTATTTTAAATGCGCACACACACACCGCATACGACGTAACTGTATACGAAAATGTTTATTAAATTCAATTACGTTTTAACACGAAATGTTGTTTAGGCTGAGGGTAAACAACGAAACGGCGCGTTGCGAAAATTTATTGCGTCCCCGCATTCAATCAATGCGTAATTATGAAACGTTTTTGTATTCCAATGAAAACACTGCAGCGATCGTCAATGGAAAATGTTAATTCATAACGCTTCTTCGATTGATACGAGCCATTGTTTTAGTATTTCTTTAAAAATATTTCTCGCATTCTATTCACTCCTATATAGACTAAGAATTAATTCCAATCAAACTACTGGTAGACCTTTTTTTTTTCGCAGCTCTTACAACTAATTCACGGTCTTCGCCCCGTCAATTATTTAACTCGTTTTATCATACTTTTCCGCTCATCGATATTCCGCGTGGCGTTAATAAAATAAAAATAATCACGTGTGTGTGTGTGTGTGTAGAGCACGTATTATGAGAGTGTACAACACGGACTACTGTGTGAATCAGTGCACGAATGATTTCTTCTTATTTTTTTTTTTCTGCTGGCATTCGTTACTCTTTAAGAGTTCTCGCCGCTGCTGTGAACATGGCGTCATGCGCTCCCGTATAATCCTATTTTCTTGAGATCTTCCGCTCTATCCGACCGTATCTCTCCGGGCCGCCCTTGAGATCTATTTTCCGGTAGGTCTCCTCCATTCCAGTACCACTCTAACCGTCTCTTCCTCATCCCTGCGCATTACGTGACCAAGCCATTGTATTCGCTGGCCACTTAAAGCTACTGACCGGTGCCAAACCCAATTCTTCCCGTAATTCCCCACTAAATTTCCTTCTCCGCCGCACACCTGTTCCGTTATCGCAGATACGATCGCGAATTGTTCTCCACGTTCTGTTCTCAACCGTTCTCAGTCTCATCACCGCGTGATCGTCCAAGCCTCGTATCCGTAGGTTATTGCGAATCTTATTATCTCCGTTATACAGCCTTGTCTTTGTTCTCTTTGAAAAGGACTTCGATTTTAAAAGTTTACTTACGGTGAATTCTTCTCTTTCAGCCTCTGTTGTTCTTATTCCAATCTCTCTTCTTGATTTAACTGATGAATGATTTTTGATCGGCGTAATTCAGTATTTTCGAAGAATACCGTGCTATCGTCGAATTCAAGAAATGTATTATATACGAAGGTATTTTCCCGTACATAATAATAATAATAATGATATTGTGATCGCCTATGGCCCATAATGTTGTGTTCGACATTTACATGCTCAATTCATATTACAATTATTTCTGTTACGCGATACGCTCTAAATTTGATTCCAATCGTTTAATTTCGTATTCCGAATCCCCGACTCACCGCAGGGTCTCGTCGTTATCGCGTGAACAGTGATCGAGAGAGTTTAAAAAAACGTTTCATACTTCGAAGTAGTTCTTAACTTAATAGCTAAAAAATAAAATTTTTTCATATTTAATGAAGCCAACAGGGTATATATTGGTTTAACAACGATGTGTTTTTTTCTTTTTATTTGCCTGTTTACACACTTACGTGGATGATCTTGACATGCGAATTCTATCTACTCTCTACGTTTTTCGATTTTCCCAATGGTTTCGTTGAGCGGAGCGGAAAACTACGCATGACTTACGAAAAACCGAATTAAAATTGCCAAAATATTCGTCTTGAACACGGACAACTGTTTTGTGTTCCTTAAGAGTACGCAATTGAAATACTACAAACTTGGAAGTTTTATGATGTTTGACAGATATTTATCAATCATATTCATATTAATTACAATTGCCCTTCGTCGTTCAGAATCGTTTTTCGAACTACGATGTTTGGTTTTCGAATTCAAAACAATAATAAAGCTCTAAAATGTCAAATTCGTTTGAACCCACGTCCTCTGCACTCGCGGTTCGCTGCTACATTTTTTTCCTAATAAAAAATTATATTTGCACTTATATGTTTCCGAAACGGTACGCCGTAAAATCTTCAGAATTCGAATAAACCGTGAACGATTTCTGAATAAATACCGAAACGTTGAGTATTGGACCGAGCCACAGTCTTTTTTCCCCCTTTTTTATCGGAATATTTTACACTCTCACCGCCGCCGGAACCTGATGTGCCATTTTTGAATTTTATATAATGGGGGAACGTCGATCGGATATAATCCGCGCGCGATTAACGCTTTTATGGGACCGTGCCGGTTCTCTTCCTGTTGATGTTTTATATTTTCTCCATCACTTTCACCGGTACCTCGTCCCATTCGTTAATAATAATAATAAAAAAATCGTATTATAAAATACATTTTCACGATAAATAAATCAGTTCGGAATAACGGAGTAATTCCGGCGATTACGCTGCAGGTTTATAAAAAAAAAATTAAAAAAATTAAAAAATGTTTTTTCGAATAAATATTGGATTCATTCGAGATTAGTAAATCAAGATACGAGACACTGGTTTCGTCATATTGGCTCGTATTCTTGAGATAATAATAATTAATGAATGTCTTAAAAATGTATAATTATTAATTTAATGTAATAATACATAAATAATTATACAATTTAGATATAAAATAACACGTAATAATTTAATGATTAATTTCGAAACAAATATCTACGTTGTATTGTATATACCGCACGACAGAGAAATATCCAACACGATTTGATATTGTACGAACCAGTTGTGACAGGTTCGTGAATAACAACACAACGATCGTGAAGACGCATGAATTGTCCTGTTTGCACAGAGAGCGTGAACCGCGGATTCCACGAACCACGACCGCGGTATTGTCGCGTATACCGTTTGCCGAGGTAATCCGAAGAAATAATTTAAAGAGTGTAGTGCGTCAATGTATTATTAATTATGACGCGTGCGTTTTAAATAATATTTCCGTCGTTTCCCCCGTAATTACGATATTTTATTGGCGAGTGTTTTCGAGTAGAAAAGTGGAAATTCGGTGTACCACCTACGGCGTACGGCGAGAGCCAACGCACCCGCTATGATGATTTTCGTGCGGTGAACGTAAGAAGGGGGATACATGAAAAGCAAATAGGAGTATCCTGATCTGGAGCCTGGAATCGGTCCTTGTCGGCCGTTGGATATAACAAATGTGAATGTAACGTATTGTTCTTGTCTTGAATGAATCTCGTTTAAAATCAACGATACTGTCATAAATAAACGATGATAACCAAAATACGAAATCCATAGAATCACGAATAATAGTTTGTTCTTTTCCTTACGGTTTATGAAAAATATGCGTTAACAATTTATTATGAGTTCTCGGTTGATAACTCCACGAGGTTTACGAGACCTCAAAACTTTTACTGTATAGCCACTGATGTGGTAAAATCGATGCGGTCTGATTCGGTTATTTAAATTTGTGTTTGCATCAACGTGAAATGATTACTAAACGATGTCGTCGTTTCATTTCGATAAAACCGCTTAAAGCGCAGAAAAAGTAATGGCGGAAGCGTTCGAATCGCGGCGTGTATTGGAAATAATTTAAATCGTTTTCGCCTTTCTGAAGAGGGTCCCTTTTGGCGGGTTAGTGAATTTTGCACGTTCGTCGTCGTTTAAATTATCATACTTTCCATTAAAAATAAATTAAGTGAAATAGTAACGTTTGGGGTTCGTTTCGGTACTCAGATACGTCTTTACCATAAAAAAATTAATAATAAAAAGCTAAACTCGTGTTTGTAATATTTTAAAGTCCGTTATTATAAAAATATATTATATACAATTTCATTAATAAAACATTTTAAATTATCGGACAACCGTGTGATCTAAGACGCAGTGATCTAATTATTATGACGTTGCTCTAATTATTATTTTTTACTTATATCAATTACTATATATGTTAGCTTTGATTTTTTTTTTCAGTATATTTTAAGCGATTTTTTTATATGGAAAAAACAGAACTAATACGTTAATTTTCTCTCCCGTGTTTATAAATGTCATAATAATAATTTATCGATTAAACGATTGAAAAAATCGTATAAAATGCATTTATATATATATATAAATTATAAATCTTATGTTTATTATACGTAAAAAATTACACGAACTAACTTTTTTATACGATGTGATGTATTCACTTTTGTAGACTTTTACACCACTTGACCTTGTATACGCGTTTATAATATAAAATTGCGCTGTAAACAGTTAAGATTTTTCTAAATCATTTAACATGACGGGGTGTTCGAAATGTAAAAAATTGATTTTCGCGTATGAAATTAATGTCCCCGAATTTACAAAACCGTCAGAAAAATACGTATTTGAAAAATATTTGTCGAAATTCGATTTTTACAAAAATGTACGCGGTCATATTTATTGTCCTTCTGCGAACGTAGTCATATAAATAAACCTTTTTTTTTTTTATTTTGTTTCACGTTTGGTTCAATAATAAAATCACGAATAACGTAATTTTATGACGCGATACTTTACTTTCAATTGAAAAAAATAATAATAATAATGAATTATTCCTATTCGTTTCGAAAGTAATAAAACACATTTCCAATTTCTAAAACGAAAACGATAGATGAGACACAAATTTCGATCTGACCGCAAATACGTATAATGCGTATGAAGCGAAAAGTGTTTTCTTCTTGCGAAACGCGTATCGATAAAAAAAAAAACGGAGAGTTCTATAATTGGAATTAGTTACGATACGTACGTATTTTTTTTCTTTTGCATTCAAACAGTAAAACACAAGAGTATTGACAACAACAAAGGAGACACCATCGATAAAACGATTCTATTAATGTAAATACTACGACGGTATCCATTAAAATCCAGTGCGATATTATATTGAAATAATTTTTATCGTTACCCGTCTTTATTGCATCTTCGGAAATCAGAAAATTATTAATTTTTTTTTTATCGCCTTAAATCTACACGTGCGCAGTAAATGTTCAATTGAAATCGCTTATACGATGTAAGTGTCTGTAGCGTAATAAAAAACGGAGTTTGATTAAAAGCGACAAAATATTTCCGTCGGAAAGAATATTTATTTATTCCGTTTACAATATTAATCGGAATTAAATCGCTGTCCATTGCGGTTCGTGACATAATTTTGTAATAATTGTAAGCATATTATGTATCATATCAGTCATACGACGTTCCGATGTTTTGAATAACTCATTGACTAATGAATTTCGTTTCGTCATGATGATGTCCACAGCGAGAAACGCCGTTAAAATATCATTTGCGTAAATAATAATGAATTTTATATGATTTTATTTTATATAATAATGAATTCAACTCGAAAAGCTAATGATTTTTCCTGTATATCATTCGGCTGTCACGGATTAACTACTAATCAGCTAACCCAAATGATGGGAACACGCGAGTGGCCATTTGATTTTATTTGAGAGTGTTTTTAATCGATGAGATTTTTTTTTCAATGCTCTTTTTTTGTCGACGGCGAAGACGTTGATCAGAAATTTTGCGATTATTAGAATTTTAGCTATTTTAGCTTCGTCGGTAACGAGTCCTATTTAAAGGCATGAATATCGGGATTGTTTGAAATGAGATGTGAGCAGAGGCTTTGGTTGTTAACAATTTTGGTTGAAATATTTGAATTTTTTTTTTTAATTTTCAAGGGCTTTGTAGTTTTCCAGATTTGGAGGCCGTATACCCGCAGTGGTTTTAGGAGCTTGCCGCGCAAAATTATTTTTGTGCGTGTAGATTCAGTTTTTGTTATACGAGTAGGTGTGAGACGAGTAGGCGATTTCTATTGTTATTTAAGTGTACAGGACTGTGTAAATGTATGCGAAATAACGTGCTTTGTTTTATTTAGAGAGAAGTCAGAGTTTCGTGAAATATAAGAAAAAAAATGTATAATGATTTCATTTAAATGAATTTGTTCGTACAAAAATAACTCGATAAATATTCAACGTTATTTGCCTTTTAGATTTTTTTTTGTTTTCTAAAGTTAATTCCACGGGGAAAAAAATATGAACGCGCGTTTGCATTTCTCGGTTTATACTTGAGACGACGGAGTCTCGTGAACACGATAAAAGTGCTTCGCCGTTTCGATTTTCCGCAATTACGGGACCGAATCGCGTGATATATTTTAAGAGTGGTTTTATACTGTAATTACCTCATTGATTGCTACGAAATATCAAAATTCGATAAGGGATAGAAGAGAGAAGGGACGGTCACGATGATTATAATAAAACGTATCGGTTTCATTTGTTCGTGGATTATTAAAAATACTTCGTACAATTAATTTTTACGAAAGAACCACGAAAATTATTAACCGCAGCGTTTTAAACGAACGCGTAACGAGTGTCTTAACGCATTATTCATTGTGATTTTTCTTTTTTTTTTTTTTTTAATTTAAAGGGGATTTATTAAATTTCAGCGTTTGAGACGAAAACGGATTCACTGTGGTCATAACGAACCAGGGATCCGGATAAAGGTCCCTCCACACACTGTGACGGTAGCGGTTAAGTCGTTCATCGTTACTTAAACGTAATATCCGCCAAAGAGTCCACACACTGTAACGGTTTACCATTTGGCGGGAAATAACCGCAACGCTGTCTTTCCAAAAACCGTCGCCGCACGCCCTATTTTCCTCCGCCACCGCCGACGGTGGTAATTTCTTTCGCGTTATATTTTACGATTTTCGCTCGAGTTTCCCCAATAGATTGTACAAAAAGGAAACACAACGTGCTTAATTAATCGATCGATCGAAATTTTAATAAAAAAGACCAATTATCATTTACGTTATGAACTTCAGTGAGTTGTGTATACTTAGCGATTGTGTTCAATTAAACTCGAATTTATTGAAAATTGATAAATTCGTATGGACCACGCATTTTATGGACTCGGATTGAGTAATTATCATTTGCCGAGTAGTATCATAGCATTTTCATATAATACAGTACAGACGATTGTACCGCATAGCGATATAATGTTTTATTAACACACGAGTATAATAATGTTTTAAAGACCTACGCCGTACACGTACACGTGAGTGAAAAATAATATATTAGTTCCCCCGTTCCCTTCCAGTTACTGCTCAAACAATGTGTGTGGAGACATTAAAGGCGTTGGAAACGAAAGCGCGAGCTTACGGCCCGACATAAACAACACTATCTATACAGCGGGGGGGGGCATTTTTACAAAACTTCTCATATTGATAATTATGAAAATGTGTAACGTGAGATTTTGTAAATATTGGCAATTCGTGTTTGCTATATGAAATGATGGATTAAATTCCGATATCGATTCTGTAAAACTTCGCGAAGAAATAATAGACGTAGAACAAAAAACAAAAAAAAAAAAAAAAGAAAGAAGAAATTGACATACAGACAATTTTACAATATATCTGTATAAAACGTTAGAAATATTTTCTGATATTTACGTGCGTGGCGTTGAGAATTTTTATTAATCATACCGAAAACTGAATAAGCCTTAACGAAAGAACTTCTCCGAATCGTTTATATAATAGCATTGGCCACGATTTCAATTGAATAACATCGAATCGCGGACGATTCCGGACGTGAATGAATTGATCAAAGATTTCGCTATTTACTATAAACGAGAAAAATAGATACGTTTTTTTTTTAACCTTGTTAAGAATAAATTTTATTTTTTTCTATTGTACTTGCATTATGAAAAGTTTTAAAATATGTTTTAAACGTATAATTCGAAAAACAGTTGACGAGCACGAGTTATGAATTTATTTTCAAAATACACTCAAACGTACACTGACTTTACATTTTTACTTTATTCGTAGGCATAACGATAGTAAAAAGAAACCTATTCGTCTGAAATAATTATAAAATTAAAGCGGTAAAATTGCTTGCGTGTAAAACGAACGCCGGGGATTTGAAGCGAACATTTTGGCCTACAATCTCGTCGGACGATGACGACTACGACGCGAAGGCATTCCAGATGATTCAAACAATAATGATAATAATAATAATAATAATAATAACTAAAACATTACAGTGCTCGGGATAAATCATCACTAGCTCTACGCGTTTTGCGATTCCGTTTTCACGACCCACGCACGCATGCACGTAGCATTCCGACAACAATAATCTCGCAAGACGTCTGTAACAAATGTCGCCAAGCCACTTATACAATATTATATCGGATAGTTTTACTGACTTTTCACTCGTTTTGGCGGTCCCTCTAAACGCCGTTTCTAAACATTCTCATTAAAGTACTTTACATTATAATATACGTGTGTTACGTTACGAATGGAAAATAAACGGTCATTGTAGAGTTTCGTGCGAATAGTTTCTCAAGTTATGCGGAGGATATCGTACACAATGCAATGAAAGTGAACAAAACATAATAATTATAATAATACGTTCGTAATGTTGTTTCGAGGCTTGATGAATGTTAGAAGAAAAAATGTATATATTAAACTATTTGATATTTTATACTCTGACCGAAGCGAGAAAAATTCAAGTGGTTTTACAACACCGTTTATAAGTAATGCACACGAACTTTCGACTAGTGAAATCGTTTCATTACGTTCCTACTCACCCATTTATTGTTACTATTATTATTAATATTTAACGAAGTAATTTAATTGAGAGAGAGAGAGAGAGAGAGAGAGAGAAAAAAGTGAATTCCGTTTAACGCGTGTGCCTACACAGACTACAAAATACCAATACAGATATGTATTTATTTAAAACCTATATAATTATTATTTTACTCGCATAGAAAAATTATCCGTTTTATTTTGTATTTTAGAAAATCGACGATAGGTTACTTTAAAATAAAGTAAAAAAAAAAAAAAATATATTTAATTTTAAAACTATAACAATATATAAGCGTATATCCGATACATTATATATAACATGCAACGGATAATTGCGTTGGAAAAATATCTTTCGAATATTTCATAATCCGTTATAACCAATAATACTGCACAATTGATCACCGTCGTTTTTAATAGGATATATAAATAATTTATACTACCAGTAATATAATCGCTAAAATTCATCGCGGATATAATTCGCTCATCTTATGAGTTTTTTTTTTTAGTGGAAAAGAATTAATAATAATGAAAAAAAAACGAATTCAAACAGCAGATAATGTTTGCGGATATTTTAGTATAAGTGGGAAAATTTCACAGTAAAACGTAATATAAATTACGTTTCGTTAAATTATAATTATAATTTAATTTTAATCGACGATATTTTTTTACACACAACTAAAACACGCGATCGTTTTCGAAAAGCAAAAAAATTATATCATTTTTATTATTATTATTATTATTATTATTATTATAATTATTCGTCAATTAACACTCGGGATTTTTCTAAAAACACGCTAAAACCATTATATTTTTTCGACAAAATGAATTTTTTTTTTTGTAATTCATGAGTAAATTAGAGAGAATTTTTTTTTAAATGACGTGTTTTTTTTTCATTGTCATTTGTTCCGATTTAAAGGAGTTGCCATGAGATTTTTTTCAATATAACGTTCATTTTAATTATATCGAAACTATTTATGAACTCTTATATAGTTTTGAAAAAGTTTTTATCATTTTTAAATATTATATCTGTTGTACGTTGCGAAATCGTCCAAAAATTCGAATAATAAAAAAAAAATATTATTTTTTCATATTAATAATATGATATTTATTACAAAATATTTTACCATAATTATAACATTTGAAAATGTTCCCGGAGCAATTAATTCGCTTTGTTTGATACACGTTTGAGTTATATTAATTAAAACATTTTAATTTCGGACTAAAAACAATCGGTTAAAGCTATAATTATTTCTTTCGAAGTCATAAATACGTATTATTTTTACAATTACGTTTTATTAATAATTCTATATATATATATATATAATGTAATTATGTTGAAATTTAGATTTACTTTAAATCACTACGCAATTTATTGTGTCGTGTTTTACTTTTTTTCCCCCTATTACTCATACGTAATTGTTAAACACGCAGTGTACCGTATAATTCAATGTTTTAGCAAAAAAATAACAACAATTCCTTTTACTTTTAATTAAAATGCATATAAAATTTAACACAGACACAATCGTAAATTCATAATATTTCATTCATCATTATTATTATTATTATTATTATTATTATTATTATTATTATTATTATTATTATTATTATTATTATTATTATTATTATTAAGCCTCGTAATATATAATACGTATTATTCACTTTAACTTTTAAACGAATAAGTCACAAATTACGAAAAATATATAAATTTATATTTCTGCTACGAGAACGGCTCAGGAGAAAATAATTCCAATTCCATGATGTGATCTAAAAGGAGAAGAAAAAATCAGTTAGAAAAGTTAAGCCCAATAAATACCAGGTGTGAACCCGTTATTCGGCGTTTTTTTCCATTTATCTTCGTCACCATAATAGCTTACGGAGCTGTACTACGTTGACGTTCACAGATTCGGAAATGGAAATTAAATTTTTTAATAAAAATGAATTAAGTCGTTATACGAATATTTTCAGGAGTCCTTTAATATACTGGAACCTCGTTGTTCGCGAAGTGCAATATCGGCGTTTCCCCCCTGCGGCACAAGTGTTATAAACGCTGACGGTCACTAATCATTAATCACACGGAAAAAGAAAAAAAAAATGGATAGTACCACGCCTTTTTCGCGTCCCGACATGCAATACCGAAACTAATTCACTCGTTCTGACGGGCTCTGAACAGTAGGAGAGGAAGAGAGAAAATAATAATAATAATAAACAACAACCGTATGATTTACTGCGGTACGCGTGCTCATATGTGTCCACTGTAATCGTGACAAAATGAAATTATATAGTTGGGATGAAAAACGCGAGTGAAAAAATTATAATAAAACGACCACCGTATGAAATAAAATAACGGTTTACGTTTCTCCCGGAACGAACGATATAATTGCGGACGATTTTACATGTGTAACAATAGCGATATATAAAATAATGTCCATAAATATTTTACTGTAAAATCGAGTCGCGCGAAATTCGGTGAAGGATTACATAAATTTATTATTCGCGTCCAGAGGATAATTATTATTATTATTATTATTATTATTATTATTATTATTATTATACACATATACCACGTTTATTAGTTTAAATTAATACAACTAGAGATTTATGTTTTTATGTAAATAAAACAATAACAACACACGCATGTATGGGATAGAATTGAAATGTTCGAATACGGAACGAGAATTAACGAATTTTCGGTACGCGTTTCAAGTAAAAAATACGCGAAATAAATGTTTTTGCGACCGAAATTAAAACGTATTATATAAGAAAATAATTTCAAGTTGATTCCAATTTTCGTTTCGAACGGCCGGAAATTTGTCAATTCCCAACGCGTTTCGGAATTTCAAATTTGAAGATTCGGTCGCGATGGTAATAATAATATATTTCATGGTCCAATGAAATATATTGTATTATAATATAAAATACATTGATACAGTTACGTACTATGTATATATTAATATTATTATTATATATACATGATATAATAATATAGCAATAATTAGGTTTGTCGAAATCATTTCAAAATTGTTCGTATACAAATGTAATTTATATATATATATATATATAAGTACATAAAAATATGTGTATTTTATATAAATTGATTCGGACGTGCACCGACAAAACGTTCTTTGCTCGAATGTTTCGCCGTGTCGTGTCGTACGAGTGGAATTTTATATCTATAATAATAAATTGTAATCGCAGGCATGTACTCGTCGTTTCATTGATAAGAAGTGATAAAAAAGTATTCCGAAAAGTCACACACCAACAATTATTTATTTACTCACACACTCTCATGACAAATATGCTTCCGTATTATAAATTGCTTATAATAAAACTCCTTGAAAATAGACCGTTGCCAATCCCCTTAACGATATAATAGTTTTCTTCAAATTAAACACCGATTACAATAATAATATATTCAGATATTCGTTTAATGTAAAATTAATTTTTCATTATTAAAAATCATGTTTGAATATCATAATTATCTCGTTTACGATGCTGTTCAAATATAGCTTGGAGTATCGAATATGATTCAAACATGATTAATACGATCATCGGAATATGATTGAAACAACAGTGGCACGGTGACCGTTTTACACTGTGTTCTAATTGAACCTGTTCGTTGTATTTTTTTAAAACCCAACGCACGGAGAACAAAATAGACGTTAATTTCAGTAATTATGATATAAAACAACGTAAGTTACGTATCATTCGACGTTACACGAATGACTCTTTTTTTTCTACTCATTCTGGTGTGTGGGTGTTATTCGCGATTTCGCTTCACTTAAATTTGTTTGACTCGGTGCCACTGAGTATTAGTGTTGCTGTTGAAAATCTGCTCTTTGGAGACGCTATTTTAAGAAAAAAGAAAATGTTAATTGTCCTTTCTTATCAAACTATAGTTATAAGTACAAATCTAACATATCTATCGAATATAAATTCACTATCGTGATAAAAATAAAACGTGTATCGCCTAATTACTGTTATAAGAACAAAGTTTCAAGTACACTTTTTACTCATAAACGGAATATTGAAAATAAAAATCAAAAAAGCGTTTTTATTTATTTGTTTTAATTATTAAAAAAAAAAAATATATATATATGCAGAAAACAACAACGCGTTGCCGTTCGTAAATCAAAAATTTACATTTCTTTAAGAAATAATGAACGGTGGTATATACAGTAAAAGTTTTGAAGAAGGTCTCTTAATATTTTACGATAGATTTAATAATTAACGAGTAAAAAAAAAAAAAATAGAAAAATTATACTAGTTTAAAATCTTTATTGATAATCGGTGACTCGTGATAAAAAATATATATTGGATTGTTACGCGTCGTCCGAGTCGACACGTACGAACTGCAGCGGTCAAAAATGAAATTTTCATATGTAATTTTTTTTTTTCAGAGTTCACCTTACGAGTTCGATCGTGGAATGGACGTTAATATAAATATGGTAATATTATTTTCAGTTACCTACGACGATACATGTACGATTTACGATTCACCATTTGTAACTCGTATTGATATATTTTCATAAAAAAAAAATGTTCATTCCATTAGTTAGATGCGTATAATAATATGTTAATGACGATGGATTTGAGTTCGCATTTATTTTCTCGAATTCGAACGTATTTGATTCTATTATTTATGCGCTTATAAATAATATACCATACTTATACTCGTACATCTGCCTGTCTTCGTCGTTGTACGATATAATCAACGGCGTGAGACAATCGCAAAAATAAAATACCGTATAATGTATAAAATTGCACCGTTAATTAAAATTTCATACGCCAATTATGCGAATAAATAATAAATCTTTTATATATTTTAATGAATATATATATATAATCGCTTTTTAAATAAAAGCGTATTATTACGAGTAATTTTTAATTGTCTATAAATCGTAAATTCGTGTATTTTTACTCTTCGGTTTAAGTATTCGAACCAAATAAAAACTTTCGCAAACATTAAACCGATATTACCGAGTTATATATATATATATATATATTAATAAGATTTATAGATATCCACAATAGTTTGTCATATCGCACAGGGCCTTGTAGTGTTTTTAACCGTCACACTGGCGCCCAACCAACGGGAGAAGGAATACGTGTGTTTTCTAAATGTGTTCAATAATAATAATAATATATTGGTGTCCAATACGAATTCTGTTAACGTGAATATTAAAAATATAATAAAGAAAAAATCATTTAATTTGAATTTATTTTTCAATTTTTATTTTAAATATAACCCGTGATTTTGTGCGTGGGTCAGGTTATTTATTTTATGCGCTTTTGATATCGCGGATAGCTGTTATTGGTATAAATATCTTGTCGCACAATATAAAATCAAATATTAAGTATTCAACGAAAGACTGGAATACATATTAATATATATATATATATATATATATATATATATATATATAAAAATATCAAGCAAAGTACTTTATTCTAAGATTTAAAAATAAAAGTGTTTTTGTTTTGACTATAGAAAGATCGAAATAAAAATATTTAACAAATTACTAACTCTAAATTCATCTTTGGTAAAACATCAAATTGTCTATGTTTTAATTCTTATTTTATTTTAATTGGCTTTGAATACAATGTGTTCATTTTTTTTTTTTTTATATAATGTTTAACGTATTTAGAACAACTATCCGCATACATTTATTTTTTTAATTATTTTAATTTGTGAACTCGTGGCTTGTTCAGTGTGGCTAGTAATCTATTCTTGAATAAATACATAAATTATTCTCTTAATTATGATAAAATATAATTACGTATATAGGTCATTATCAGCTATGTGTTAGAATTTCAATATTAATAATGTCTATAATTAAACGGAAATAAAACGTATTAACTTTAATTTTATAATATTGCAATAAATAGATCCAATTTGAAATCACATTTCATCGTTTAGTATTTCACGTTCACACTCGTCCCGATTGTCTTCATCACACTGATAAAAGCATTAACTTTGGCTGAACAAATACCGCCCATTACGAGAACTTAATTTAACGGATATCGAGAGAATACAAGCGCCATTCATAGAAGAAATCTGACATGATACGTAGATCATCCAAAGTGTCTATTCAAATTCCTCAACAATGTTTCTAATTGATTCTAATCTAGACATTTTTTTTCTAACTCTTAGATGTCTACTATTTAACTAATTAGTTTCTTAAAATAATATTAAAGAATTGTGTACACAGCTTCGCAGTAGTTTTTTTTTTTTAATTGTATCATATTATGCGCATTGTATTATAATTCAAATTATAGTGATCTTACTTAAACTTATAATAATAAAATATGTATATAGGTCAGGTGTTGTAAAAATAAACTATTTTCTTATAGTAGTACTCTGTGGACTAGTATAGAGAGTAGGAAATGTTTTCAAGAGTAATAATTCCAGTTCGGTCTGTAATACGAAAACTGTTTTGTGTAGTTCTTGTATAGTGGTAATCATATGAGCGCGTTTCACAATCATTTTCATTCTAAAAGAAAATATATTTAATTAGTAACAACAATTTACACTATTAATAGTAAATAATCAGAGTGTTTTATTATCTGAAGATTTGACATATTCGTTGCGAACATAATACTAAAAAATAATCGTAACGTATATTTACCTCGAATCGCTGATTAATTTCAGATCTCTAGTTAAATCGTAATCGATTTTGTTCTTTAACTCGGATAGACGAGAATTCGTTTCGTCGATGTTCCTATCGATTTTTTTGTTTTCATTTTTAACGCTTCTTATTTTATCGATTAGTTCGTCTAAACGTCGTTTTAACACTTCCTTATCCTTGGAATAAGTCTAAAATAAATAAACGTATACAAACACATGCACCGTGCGGCGTACAATTATTGTTTAAAATATTAAGTAAATCACTCGTGTCTTACAATCTGAATAGCAGCCAATTCTTTTTCTACTTTTTGTTCGGCCAATTTAGCTATATCTATGTCTTTCGTTTTAAATTTCAGATAATGTAACATATTTTCAGTCACTTTCATAGACGTTATAACATCAAAACGATACTTATATAACGTGATTTTATGTTGTTTTAGAATCGCATGCTCCCACTTTAAGAACCGGCATTTACGTTTGAACGTTAATAATTTAGATAATACGTCAATTTTAATTTTTCCTATTTCCTAAAAAACAGGAAGAAAAAAAGCGTAAACTTATGTACAAAATTTAACATTTATATCGAATTCTAAAAAAATTTCGATAGTCGAAGAATTTCAAATATATCACGTGATTTAATCTACAGTGGATTCGGATAAATTACAATTTTTATTCGAATCGGAAAGAAAATCAATACGAGAAACAGGTCATACAGCTTTTTTCGTGCATACATTTTTTCATTTAAAAAAAAAAAGAATAGTTTTAAATTTTTTTGTGAACGATTCAATATTAAAAATGCAATTTTGGAACATCGATTTCTCGAGCTGAAAATGTGTCGGTTTTTTTTCACTTCACTTAGTTTGAAAAAAAACCCTACTCGTACGTAGTCCTTTCCATTAAGACACATAGATATCGTACATAATGTGGTCTTCGAGAAATTGAATTTATTGAGAAAAATCTAGAAAAACATTTTTCAGTGGAACAATCCAAATATTACAATTCATTAAAACATCAATAATATATTTATCTAATATAGCCGGATTAGCGTGCACACAATAGGATTCACACTTTATGATTGGTTATTTTTTATTTCGTTTAGGTAGAACAATAATAATTCAACATCGTTTCGATTGGTTCTACTGTGTAATTCGCAAACCATCGTCAAATTTGTGAAGTTTATGGAGAAAATGCGATGAGTGATTCAATGGTTAGGAGATGGGTACGACTTTTCAATGAAGACCGTACAAATGTTCACGATGAAGAACGAATTGGGCGACCGTCTTTGGCTAATGACGTGCAAGTATGACGAACCAACTTCTTGCAGACTTTGCACGGGAACAATTTAATCATCCACCCTACGGTCCAGATTTGGCACCCAGTGATTTTCGTCTTACACGCGAAATCATTTTTGGATGGCCAGAACTTCGACGAAGATGATGAGGCGAAAAACGGTGTTATAACACATAACTACAATCACAGACGTCATCTTTCTATGATGAAGGAATACAAAAACTAGTACCTCGATATGATAAGTGCTTAAACAATGGTAGTAACTGTGTTGAAAAATAAAGCAGTACATGTATTTTATATTCAGATAAAATTTTTTTTTAAATTTACACTTTTACATGTTTTTATTGCCCAACGGAACTTTCTGTACGTACCTCGTAATTACTAAATTTAATTAATACTATTAATTGAAATAAATTTATTGTAATTTTTATGACTTCAATTATTTTAGACTCGAGTGGACAAATTACGAAAGAACTACTGTTTAAGACTCTCTTGGATACGACCTGCATGTACGTATTATGATAACACTAACGCATTTTTTCCCCCGTAAATTCGTATCAATATTATTTTTGATTATAATTCAAACTTTTTTACTTTAATTTCAGCGTTCACTTCATCAATATCATTTTTCGCTATCAATATAGTGTTGTTGAAATCTGCACAGTGTCCCGTCAGTTCGATTTCGGTATTTCCTTGTTTCACTACTATTTGAATCTAAATACATTTTTTTTAAAATGGTTTAAAAAAAAAGTGTTTATGTGTATATTAACACTGCGCTTTATCCCAAAAGTTATGTGTTTTTACCTCGGGATCATTTTCGTAATG
Organism: Chaetogeoica ovagalla; assembly: GCA_032441825.1. Taxonomy (NCBI): domain Eukaryota; kingdom Metazoa; phylum Arthropoda; class Insecta; order Hemiptera; family Aphididae; genus Chaetogeoica; species Chaetogeoica ovagalla. The sequence continues at coordinate 1,384,989 of CM063726.1, forward strand.
CAAGTTTTGATTTTCCAATCTATTTATAGACATTTTTAACTTTTCCATTATAGCTTCAGTTCGTGCTCAGACGCCGTACAGTCCACACGTATTTTGTCTTGACACCGCTTTTATCTGCTTTCGATAGCATAGTCATTAGTGCTCGCCGTCGCGCCCTGCGCTCACTGCGTTATCTCAAGTTGACGGTAATGTATAACTTATCGTTCGTCCCAAGTCTAAAACCATCATTAATTCTCTATCGAAATCACCATGAAAAATAATCAACCTAACAATCCTAACAATATAATTAAAAACAAAACGAATAAAACCGTTCCACCGCTTACTATCTCAAAAATAATTACATCAACGAATTTAAATGCCAATACTTTAAACACTGGATGGTCAACACAATCAAATAAACGTCTACACTCCAATTCCTCAAACGCACTATCCGAACCTTCATCTCCGAATATGGATACAAATGTTAAACATAAAACAAATAAAAAAAAAATCTTTGCTACACGCAACAGATTCGAACTACTTGCCCAAGACGATCCATTCAACCCGCCTACTCCCGAAAATATAACTTCCAACTCTCATCAAAATGATGTCGAAAACGATTTAATGGAAAATGAAAATACACTCATTAAACCTCCTCCACCTATATTTGTTAAAGGTGTTGAAGATTTTCCCGCACTATGTACAGACTTAATTGAGCTTATAGGTGTCGATAATTTTATATGTAAATCTTCAACAAATTCATTGAAAATACAAACTACGGACCCTAATGCATATAGAGCATTAGTACGTTACTTAAAATCTGAGAAAGCCGAGTATCATACTTACCAGCTCAAGGAGGATAAACCACTCCGGATAATCATACGTAACCTCCATCCATCCACGCCACTAAATCTAATAAAAGACGAGTTAGAAGTTCGTCTCTACGAGGTAAGACAAGTTACCAATGTACTACATAAAGTCAATAAAAATCCTCTCCCGTTATTTTTCGTTGATCTCGAACCAACACCGAAATCCTATGAAATTTTTAAAATGTCTTCACTACTTCATTGTAAAATAAAAATCGAAGAGCCACATAAACCTAAAACAATCAGCCAATGTTTCAATTGTCAACAATATGGACACACCAGAACCTACTGCGGCTACCATCCCCGATGCGTTCGCTGTGGAGCAGATCATCAGTCAACTGCTTGCCCGAACCCACGCGATGCTCCTCCAAAATGCGCTCATTGTTCTCAAAACCACCCAGCCAACTACAAGGGCTGTACAATTTATAAAGAACTTCAACGTCGTAAGATAGCCAGCACACCAAGCAATCGAATACAAAATAATTTTAATACCCAAACCACTAATGTACAAAGTAGCCACCCACCTGATCGCACTTTCTCTTATCATCCCTCTCCTCAAACGCAAACTTACGCTCAGGCCACGTCCAATTTACCAGCCAACGGTGCTCCACTTCCTACTACTGATACTCAACCTCCTGATTTAAACAAATTATTGACTAATTTTTTAGACGAATTCAAAAATGTTATAAATCCACTTATATCTCTATTAACTAAAGTAATCTCCAAGCTCCTCGACAAACAATGACTAATAATAACTATAATAAATCTGTCACCGACAATTCGCTCTTAATTTTACAATTTAACGCCAATGGATTAAAAAACCATGCCCTCGACCTAGAAACTGTATTAAACAACAAACGCATTGATGTTGCCCTCATTTCTGAAACCCACTTCACTAAATACTCCCATATACATATCCCCGGTTATACTTTAATTAAAACAAATCACCCCGACAATACCGCGCATGGTGGTGCTGCTATTTTTATTAAATCCAATATTGAATTTTATCCCTTACCTATGTTTTCTCAACCCTTTCTCCAATCTTGTGCTATTAACCTAAAAATTAACAATACTCCACTCACCATTGCTGCTGTATATTTACCTCCAAAACATAACATTAAAAACACTCAATTCGCCGACTACTTCAATTCATTTAATAACAACTTTATCATAGGCGGCGATTTCAACGCCAAACATCAGTCATGGGGATGCCGGGTGAATAACCCCCGAGGACTCACCTTATACAACTATATAAACACAAAGAGATTTAAAGTTCTAGCCCCACCTGATCCAACCTACTGGCCTTCTTCGGCCTGTAAAAATCCAGATATTCTTGATATTTTTGTGTCCAATTTACCGAATAACTTATTCCACACTATTAAAAACTTGCTCGATCTAAATTCTGACCATTCATCGATACTACTAACTCTCAATACTTCCCCTTCTGTTAAAGAATCCAACAAATTATTTAACAAATTCACAGATCATGTTAAATTTCGCGAATTAGTCAATAAAAAAATTAAGCTAAACACAAAATTAAAATCTCCCAATGACATAGACCTAGCGGTCCTCAATCTCACTAATATAATACAAACTGCAGCATGGTCTGCTACAAATACTATGCCACTACCTCCTTCAGCAAGCCCACTCCCTGAATATTTACGTAACAAAATTGTAGAAAAAAGGAGAGCAAGAGCTCTATACCAGCGCACGCGTCTACCATCCCATAAACTTAATTACAATAATCTAGCTAATTCACTGAAAAAACTGCTCACTAAATTTAAGTCAAACATATGGCAAAATCACTTAATGAAACTTACTCCCTTAGATGGTAGCCTATGGAGAGAAACAAAGCATATACTTCGCTATAAATCACCAAATCTCCCTATTAAAAAATCAGATGGCAGCTTAGCTACTTCGGATTTCGAAAAAGCCGAACTTTTTAAGGATCATCTTGCTAATACTTTTCAACCACACGCTGATATCATGGACGATGAAAACATGAATCTAGTCGAAACGTTCTTAAATACCCCCCTCCCAATGTCTCTCCCTGTAAAGTCATTTACACCAAATGATGTAAAATATGCTATACATAAATACGCACTAAAAAAATCACCAGGCTACGATTGCATTACTGCGGAAATAGCCAGATCCCTTCCAACTAGAGCCTTCGTTCACATCACTCATATATTTAATGCTTCACTTAGACTTTCCTATTTTCCCTTACTATGGAAATTCGCATCTATTATCTTATTTCCAAAACCAAACAAACCACCAGACATACCATCATCACACCGCCCAATCAGCCTTCTCCCTTTTTTCGCCAAAATACTGGAACGGTTAATTCTGAAACGAATTCTCCCGATAATTACTGAAAAAAATATTCTTCCAAATACCCAATTTGGGTTTCGTGCTTCTCATTCGACTATTCATCAAGCACACAGAGTCGTAGACTCCATTTCGTATTCCCTGGAAAAAAAACTGTTTTGCAATTGCGTATTTCTGGACATCTCACAAGCATTTGACCGCGTATGGCATGATGGGCTTTTGTATAAACTTAAGAAATTCCTGCCTCCCACCTACTACTTACTCATCAAATCCTACCTAACAGATCGGCATTTTCAAATACGCTACGGTTCTACTTTATCCGACGTAGCAGCTATCAATGCTGGTGTTCCCCAAGGGGGCATTTTGTCTCCTATTCTGTACAATATCTTCGCTTCTGACCAACCAACTACCCCCAACACATCAGTAGCAGACTACGCTGATGACAAAGCAATAATATCTATTGACAATGATCCACTTATAGCGTCAAATAATCTCCAAACTCACCTAAACACCATGGAAAAATGGTTTACCAACTGGCGATTCAAAGTAAATCAAAGCAAATCTGTCCATACGACCTTCACCCTCAAACATGCTTCCTGTCCTAGAGTTTTTCTATACGGTATTCCTATCCCCTTCTCTCCAAAAATCAAATATCTCGGGCTCACTCTCGACCAAAGATTAACCTGGGCACATCACATCAGAATCAAAAGATTAGCACTGAATCATCGTCTCCGCATCCTAAAACCCTTAATAAGCAATAATAACTCCACCTCCATTAAAACCAAACTCCTGATTTACAAAACACTTCTCAAACCCATATGGACATACGGACTCCAACTTTGGGGCAACGCTAAAAAGTCTAACGTACTAAAAATACAAACATTTCAAAACATTGCTCTCCGAAAAATAATGAACGCCCCACCCTACGTGTCTAATCACACCCTTCATACTGACTCCAAACTCAAAACAATTAACGACGAAGCCAAAATATTTTACAAAAGATTCCATTCCAAACTAAGTAACCACCCTAACGAACTCATAAAAAACTTGTCTACTCCTTTCATACCTGGTAATCCCCGTAGACGCCTGAAGCGCAAGTGGTGTCGTGATCTCTTAAGATAAGCTTCTAAAATTAAAAAAAAAAAAAAAAATCATAGAAAGTGCCATCGATGGGTGGCTCCTTTCATCAAATTTTCCATGTCAATCTTTGTAACTCTCATCAAATATGCTTATTGTGTCTAGTCTGATACAGATTGTGTATTACGTGTAAAAATAAAAAAAAAAAAAAAAAAAATTATAGCTTCCTCGTCTTCTTTAACACGCATTAAATTATCTAACAAATTGGCCTTGTCCATTGCGTCTTTTTGATAGGTGTTGATTTTAAATTCGGATTCAATTTTCAAACGTCTAAAATTGCAAACTTTATTCCACGTTTCTTTGTCCATATTCAGCTTATAGTCCTCAACATATTTATAATCGTCATATACCCTGAGTATGTCTAAGTATTTGACGAATTCCGAGTACAAAAGGTCTAATTTATCGTCAGTTGGATCCATTATAGTGTTGACGAACTGGTAACCAAGTAGTGACGAATAATTTGTAATACCTGGTAGTTTAGGTCTCCGACTAAAAAAAAAAAAAAATACATAAATTCTATGGAAGTTATGAAATGTATTGTGAAACTTTTACTTGTAAGCGATCAATGCTTGTTCATAAATGAGTTTGGAGGGAAACTCAGATTTAAATCGTTTATTGAGCACACTATTTTTGTGTTTCAACGTTTCTACAGTATTGAGCAAAGAAATATAAGTTGCCTCGGTTTTTGCAATTGTTTTAGTCGTTTCTGCAATACTTTGTTCAATCTTCACATTGGTTTCCCTTCAAATACAATTTTGAATATTGAATGTTTATAGCATTTAAATTAAAACTATTTTACATACATATGCAGCGCAATATGATTTTTTCGTTGGTCACTTTCATTTAACATTTTTGAAAGTCTAATAATTTTCAAATACTCCTGATTGATAGCTGAATTGTATTTTAATTTCGTTTGAAACAGTTCAAATATGTTATTGTCGACTTCATCTAAATTTTCTTTGATGTGCTGAATGATTTTTGTCTTTTCGTCTTCAAGAATCTTCTTGTATTTTATTCTCTCGTCATTCCTAATCATGACCAGTTTTTCATACTCTCTTACAGATTTTAAATTTTCTTCCGTGTATTCTTCGGGGATTTTTTTTAGCTAAAAATAATAAATAATTAATAAAAATGTAATTTATTCAAATCATATACCGAACCATGCATGGAGGTTTTTGTACTTCTTTTTTCAATTCATCTTCCCATCTTTTCTCTAACACACCATCCATCATGTTGTTGAGTGACCTTTGTTTGAAGTCATCTGAAATTATCAATTTTCTGCTCTGCTCGCCTTTAGCTATACTCGTATCAGTTGATATTAATTTTTCACCCGATATTGAATTGTACGATTTTGTAGGAATTTCATCGTCTTGGACGGAAATGAGTTGTTCGGTATTTTCGTATTGATTCCATTTATAATCTGTTGGTGTAGGTTCTGTACACTCGACTAAACATGTCATACATTTAAATTAAAATAATATTTTGAATTTAATTCTCATTAAATATAAAATAATACTTTGACATGCTAATCTGAATTCAGTTTCAATCGCACGTAATCTATCGTTATATTTCTTCAAGATATCTAGACGACTTTGTTTTTCGGTAAACAAATCATCAAACAATTTATTAAATCTATGCTTTAGCTTGTTTACCATGAACTATTTACAATATAACACAACCAAAAATTTATAATATTTATTTTTGCTAATTACTTATCAAAAATATATTGTTTACATTACTTGAAGTAAAATTATTTCATCTTCAGCCATTTCTAATTTATAATAATCGTATTGAGAATTAAACTGCTTAATAGTATCAACAAACCGATGACTAATTGATCCCATCAATAATTTATCATTACTTTGACTATCACTACTTTGTAACTTTGATTCGTTGTCTAAATAATCTCTAATAAAATTGTTTTTTTATATTTATAATTTGCATGCAATATTTTTACACTCTCTTACTTGGACGCATTCAATTCGTTATCTTTTAAGGACGCTCGTTTTTCTATTATTTTATTTGCTTTTTCGATAACTTCTTGATCCTTCATACTAATTGGATAATTGTCTACTTTATATAGTTTTTTTAGACACTAAAATTAAATTAAAAATATTAGAAGGTTATAAGTTTATGATTTTAATATACATACATATATAGACTTTGGTTTGACAAATAATGATTCCCAGTGTTCCTTTAAAATATCTTCGGTCTCTGTTTTAAACTTGTTTATATCGCCAAGGATTTTCGTTTTATATTCACGACGTTCAATTTTACATTTTTCCCTAAACTTTAGTTTGTAATCGACGTTTAAATCAAATTCATCTATGTTAATTTTTGTATCCTCTGGTCCATTAACATTCATTTCAAACAAGTTTAGGAGCTGAAATAAAAATGAATAACAATTAAATCGTGAAATATATTTTTATTTGTTTTTCATTACTTCTTTTTTTATTTTTTTAAATTCTCGAATTATTTGATTTTTCTGTTCGCCGTATGCATATTTATTTGCATTTAATTCATTTTCATTGTTGATCATTATCCAAGTCATTCGTTTCGGAACTAAACAATAGTAAAAACTAATAAACATTTATCTCGTCAGATCCATTTTCCACATATGCGTTGAATATTTGAAATACCCGCGACTCCAGTTCGAATCATATTAATAGGTGCTTTTGAGTATTTATAATATAAAGCCAGTAATTATAAAAATTAAAACACATTTTAAATACAAAACTATATATTTATATAGTTTGTGTGTAAATATATGTTTATTCACAATCTTTTTAACGCTAGAATAGTAGATCAGATGCCTTTTTATTAATATATATATATTTTTTTAAAGTACGTTCACACTGTTGGTTACCGCGCGTCGAGTGGGTTTTTTTATAAGTTAAACAAGTGAATTGGTATCAATAATATTAATAATCCAAGTCAATATTTCTAAAAGAAAATAAAACGTACTTATGACCGAGAACTACGAAGAGTTGAAAGTCAGCTCAATAATGCTAATGACAATACATTAGGTATTAAGCGCATATTCCAGGGACTTTTCTCAACTGCGCGTTTATACGAACTTATCGTCGGGAGAGTGAGGAGGAGAAGAAGGTTTTCCGAGTTCATATTATTTAGAACGGTCATGAAAATTCGTGAACACGATCCGATAATACCTTCGAATATTAAAATATATTTAATTAATCACACACGAATTCAACTACCTACGCGAAAATTGGTCGATCAAATGCGCATTTAACTTTATCAACTATATTACAAAATAAGCCCGACTGCACAATACCATGGCATACTTTTGATGGTATGACTGAGAGTAGTTAACCATTGCAAATGATATGTTATTATATATATATATATCATTTTTTAAATTTTAAGTATTTATAAAAAGATTGTTACACAAATTCATAGTTGAGGATGCTTATTTTATTCAGAATGGTCGTGTGTTAAATATTTCAACTACCCAAATTGAAAAGGCACGACTAGGAGACTATGACTACCACCGGCACTTCAGTCCAAGTCATATTAACCGGTGCTTGTGATTATTATATATTAAGTAAATAAATACAAGAAACACGTTTGTAAAAAGTGAAATTATGTATATATCATTCATTATTATATTTCTATTACTGAACACTAAACTGACTTTCTGATTCGTCTTCGAAGCCTATTCCTTTTGTTTCCGTATCGTTTGTAATTATTGGCATGTCGATGTGTTCGCATCGTCGGAATCGTTTGTTATAATTGCACGTTTCTCTAAAATTCATCATTACACAATAAATATTTTAGTATATCGAGTTCAAAGGTGAAATAATTATATTATACTGCCGTTATAAAATTCACTTAAAACTTGTACACATAAAGTTTCCTTGATGGCACAGTGTCAATACATGACGGGCGTCGATGCCGACTCGCGCGGCTAATAATCCTCCGGTTTGCCATTGACTGCAATTTACCGTGACGATATTTCTCCAGTTTCCGTTATCGTCAAACTCGTAGAGATCATATGTACCGTCATAACTAAAAGCAACACAATGGCGCTTTCTCACAGACACGTTTCTTACAGTACGATCCAACGGCATGGTTTTTAACTCCAAAACTTTTGCCTTAACCAAAACACGTTTGAATTCAATACCTGTACCGAGGCTTTAAACGCCGAATCAAATATACCCGAGAAATGTCTATTTTCATCATGTGAACGCGTTTCGACAGCATCGCAGCGAAACCTATGTTTATTACATTATCAGGTACATCGAACGGAATCCATTTGAAAATTGACGTGTAAATAAACCGTGTATTTTTTAATTCAAAAACGATATCGAATTTTGTATCGAATATTAAAATATTATTCCCGACGGTATCCGCAGTGACATCACGGTTTTCATATAAAATCGCAATAAACGACGACGTTTTATTGTCCAATATTTCGATATCAATAACTCGTTTTTTCAAGTGATATTCCTTCACGACAGAACACATGTGTCCCAGTTCAATCTAATACGTATATTATAATAAGTTATTATTATTATTATTATTTACTGTCACTTAAAAACAAAATTTTAATAAACTGCTATATAAGTAACCATTATATACATAGGCGCGAAAATTATTACAGCATTCGGTTTTAATCCATACGAATTCCGATCGATTCCCAGTATAAAGCCATTTAATGACACAAGTCCGTAAACACAATATAAAATTAGACTCTATTCGATTAACTATTTTTGTTGACTTACATTGAGGCGATAAAACCGACCGGTAGGAAAACTCGTCACAATACATTCGTTTCCGTCGGAGAAGAAATTTACCGAAGATATCTCCTCGTCGCACAGTACTATTTTTGCAATGTTTTCTAAGTCGTTTGTTTTACGATCGGTTTTCAGTAATTCTACTTTACCGTTTTTAAACGAAACAGCGATATAAAAGTAAAACGGATTGCTGCACACATTTGTCGCGATCCCGTTCAATTTCTTTTCGCCCTTCTACGTGTAAAAAAAACAACAAGAAATAATTGAAAGAGCCGCGCACTCGACGCGGCGGATGTATAAAAAAAAAAATAAAATATTTTACTAATTCTCCGGTCGTGACGTCCCACACTTGTACAATATCTTTTTCGTTAATAGTTGCAATTGTCTCGTCCGCAGGCTCGACAAACGTAAAACACTTTATACTTGTCCCGTACACTTTTAATATTCGTTCTTTTTTGTGTGTCAGTTCCAACAGAATCCCCTGAGAAACGAAACGAAACAAAAAAAAAAAAAAAAAAAACACACCGATGATAATAATCGACTTATTTGATCTATAATCCGCGAACGTCATAAAAATCAATCACCTCGTTCGACCAACCGTACACGTCGTTCTCGCCTGCTACCATACACTGCAGCGCGTGATTAACGACGATCGTCCAAGTTTTTGTAAAAACGCCCTTGGAGTCCTTGAAACACTGTTGTACGCGTACGGAATTGAAACACGAGTGATGAAACGATTAATACGCAGTGACGTGTTTACGAGGGATCCAATGGTACCCCTCCCCCCCCCCCCCAGAACCAAAATGTGAAGAAAATGTCTTGATAATTGAAAGGAGAAAAGTGTTCAAAGTATAGTGAGCACTATTAATTTTTATAGGTAAATAAATGAAAAAAAAATTTTTTTTTTTTTTTGTCTTGTCTACACGTACACGTTTCCCGAATCTTAGTGTCTAAAAAGTAATAAACGAAAAAGAAAAAAAAGAAGATATTCACATGTTGGTTATGTGAGATTCGACGATGAGTGGTGGTGGTGGTGTGGTACAATTTCGTCGCACCGCGTGTGTGCTGTTGTAAATCATCCCTGTGTGCCGCCGCCCCCCCCTCCACCACTATTAACTTTATAAAATAATCAGTTTCGTTTCATTAGTATTATTAGCGGATAATGGTAATGAATATCGAAAAATTATGTAGTTGCGGGCAAATATAAACCATTGGAAAAAAATGTGCCCGTCTCGGAAAAATGACGAAAACACGTCGTCACTGCTGATAATGGTACGAGCCACTCACCGTCAGGTGGTGGCCCGCGTACAACGCGAACCCGTGTTTGGTAGAACACATCAACGCACGCGTTTCACCGTCGTTCCCGGTGCACCGCGCGCTGCAAATCTCGGGATTCGGCGTACCGGGCTGTGTGCGATACACGTTGGTCGACGAGTCGCAGAAGACGAACCATCCGCTGGGCGTCCAACAGCCCGAACCGACGTCTAAATCGTCCGGCAACTCGACCGGAGTTCTTTTCGCGTACACTGTTTTGCAACTAATAAACACGGTCCACAGTTGAAGTTTACACTTCGCGTCTCGTTCCGTTTGACTTAAATAAACAACACGGCCGGTTGCCGAAAGACTAGAAAAAAAAAAGAACGCGCGCGCGGCGTTACACACTCGATACGCTCTGCGGATTAACGGCATATCACTTCAATGACTGATTCGGCTGAATGAATCCGGTATTGACGGTAAACAGTTTCTCTTGAATCCTCCACGCCCACACGATTAAATCCAGTGCCGGGTAATCGCGCAAGCCGATCAAGTACTCAAAATTCACGAACGACATCGACTTGTACATTGCCGAATTGTCGTTATCTGCGAAAACCGTTTAAAAAAAAAAAAAAACGATTAATTACTGATGGTAATTTGTATTCATTTTTCCAAATCTACAACAGGTACAATACAATACGGTGGGGAGGGGGGGGATACGTAACAATTAATTTCCATCGGACTGTTCTGTAATCATCGATTTCGTACGTCGTAATTCTATTCGTCGGACTATTATTATTACACTATTTGTACCTACATCCGATCTTGTCCGATCTTGTAAAATTGTCGATAGAGAGAGAGAGAGAGACGGTTTCGTTGGAATCCCTACAACACTATTTACCAATAAGAGTTGCCAGTACTTTCAGATCGGAATACCGACATATGATCGCTTTTGCCGTGGGCGGTTGTTCAGCCAACGCCAATAAGTCCATACTGCTGCAACAATCGACGCATACAACACCGTCCAACGGTAGACTATCGCCGCCACCGGCCGGAGTAGTAGATCCGTTCCCGCCTACTATCACGATATCTTCTTTCTGTGTTCCCACGTTATGAAATATCAACGTCTTTCCGACGTGTATCAACAACACGTCTTTGGAAACAAACCTCAATTCGTGAACACCGAATGGCTTCGACCACCTTTTCAAAAAAATAAATAAATAAAACGCATCTATTCGGATAAAACGTATTGTATCCAATACTAGACTAACCCAATCGAATCTAAAGTTCTAAATCTGTAGAAAAACAAAAAAATACAAAACAAAAAAAAAGTTCTATCGTATATTTTAATATCTCTTTTTGGATTTAATCATCGATTGTTAAGAGACATTTTCTCGTCCAATAATCAAGATATTAAATTATGTTTCCTTATTTATTTTATTATCGGCTTTTCTTATTTAATTTAAGCGTATTTTGATATCACGTGCTCGCTGAATCGGGTGAATCAAAATCGAATGATAAAAAATAACGCCTTTTAAAATTGCGGGGAAAAAAAATAAACATTCGAAATTTTATTGAAATACTGGTTTAGTATTTACAGTAATGATTTAAATTTAGTAAATAAATATAATTACAAACAGGATATAGTTATAAACATTATATATATATATATATAAAATCAAGAATAAACAAGTTTCGTATAAATTACTAGACAATACATTTTTTTTTTACGGCTTTATATTGTAAATAATAATAATATATAATAATAAATAATGTTAAGAAAAAAACGTTCAACACGATTTTCGTTCAATTAATGGTTCCGTGCATATAAATATAATATTTGGTTATTACATTGAGTTTAACCCAATAAAATACATACCTTGTAAATATACATTCGCTGGCCGTGCATGACATTTCCTCTTTGTTCTCTGGTAACCCGTGCAATTCTTCTTGGCTTGAAGATTTTAAAGTCACGTTTTCTTTTGAATTATTCATTGTTTCGATCGTTCGCGGACTTTTGTTAAAAAACAAAAAAAAAAAGGAGTTCATATCTAAATTATTTAATTAAAAGAATGTCGTTAATTATGACGCCGACACTCAATTTGCGTGTACGCGTTTTGTATATTTTAAAACATAATTAAACGACGGGAGCCCTGCACCCGTATTAATTCGAAACTCTCCTAAATACTCTATTCTCTATATTATATAGGTACGTAACACCTGTACGTATAACCCGAATTGTCATTAATATGGAATAATAATAATAATAACGTAGAACACGAGTTACGAACCCGCCCGTTTCGCCGCGACCGATTCGCCGCGACCGTTTCGCCGCCGACCTTTTCGCCGACGGACTATTCGCCGCCGACCTTTTCGCCGACGGACTATTCGCCGCCGACCGTTTCGCCGCCATACAAATGGAAAAAAACATCTAACATACTGTTAACTGTATATTACCTATATTTACTGTATATTACTGTATAATATCAGTATTTTCATAATGAAATATTTTAGAAAGATTTTTTTTTAAATGCGTAGTAGAATTTTAATTATTTATACAAATTATATTATAATTTTAAAATCATTTTAAATATTATTTTATACATAAATTGTGTTCAAATCAGGGTTGGAAAAAACGTTTAAAACGTTTAAAAAGGGTGTTTTTTAAAGTGTTTTAAATATGTTTAAAACATTTTTTTTTTCAACTTGTTTTAAAAATACTTATTTTTAAACAAACTTTTTTATTGCAGGTCTGTAATAATTATACTAATAGATTATTATGGCTCAAAATTTCGGTAATCAAAAATCGAAGAACCATAATTTTATAATAAATATTTTGTATTAACCACAGAATATGTAGCATAATATAACTAGTTTAGCGTGTTAACATGTAGTAAGTTTCAACTATTTACGAATTTATATAATTTACAGACTATATTATAGTGTGTAAATTATATAAATTCGTAAATATTTGTAACTTGTAGTCGATAGGTATCAATAATAACTTTATACTAATATAAGACCATTGATTAATTACCAATTACCATTGATTAAGATCGTGTACTAAGTACTTGTGTCATGGTAATCATGGAGATAATATATTACATGTTATATAATAATATTACTGAATATTTAGTGTATTAAGATTCCTACTCAAAAATAATACATTAAACCAAGAATTCAATATTTTGTGTTTATTAGATTTGAATATTTTTATAATATAGATTTTTTAATTTTAAATTTACTAAAAACGTTATTTTAATCGCTGTTTTTGAATGTATGTTTAAAACAAGTGTTTTAAACGTTTTAAATAAAATCAATATGTTCTTTTCAGTTGTTTTAAACGTGTTTAAAACACGTGTTTTAAACATAACAACCCTGGTTCAAATTAGCTATAAATTGTCGTTCGTTATAACAGCTAATGTGAAAATATCTATATTTATCGAGAATTCCCATTGTTGTTGCGTCGGTGCCGCGTCGCGCCGTCATCAATCCATAAACAGCAAACGGCTTAATAATAATTATTAATAATAGTGGAGTGTGATTTTTCATTTACGTAAAAAGTGGTAAAATTTAAAAAATAACATGGACCAATATTCAACAGTAAGTGATTATTTAATAACAATTTATAATATTCTGTTGTATTATTTTTGTTTATCATGTTGTTGTTGTATTCTGTCACGAATGTTCTAGAAGGGGTCCGTTTGGTTTTCCGAACGGACTTTTCTAGAATATTCTCGGTGGACGCGGTTACTGATAAATACCGCCGTCATCACCCACATAACACACATTCGTTTTTACGACGCGATTGATGTATGTACGTATGTTTTTTTTGAAAGAAATTATAATTGTATTGAAAGTTAAAATAAACCGTCGTATTCGTATTAACCTAACCTTCGTATTTGTCACTACTTATTTATGTGAGAGTGAATTAGCTGAACTGTTATTCGCAAAATAAGTACAGACGAAGTACCTACACTTGATATTCAAAGTGATTTATGAGTCAAAATAAGTTCCATTCAGACTGATATTTATGTTCTTGTACGAAATAAACCACAAATTGCACATTAAATTAAAAAATTGTAATTTAAATATTAAGATTTTTTACTTTTATTGAATATCATACATTAAATAAATTGTATATTCATTAAATGTAGTAATCTCAAATGAATCAATATTTATTCAAAAACATTGGCAACAACATTTTTTACTTTTTTTGTTAACCACTGTTATAGATAAAGGAATTCGAGAATCTTTTCCAAACGTTGAAATGGTGTTACGGATATATTTAACGTTAATGATTAGCAATGTGACAGGTGAAAGATCATTTTCTAAATTATTCCTCATTAAAAATGTGTTGCGAACATCTATGACACAAGTCCGTTTAAATTATTTAACAGTCATGAATACGGAACGAGATTTATTGCAGGAAATAGATATTGACCAAGTAGTAAAGATTTTCGCAGAAAAAAAAGCACGAAAACGTTTTTTCTAATTTCATATATGAATATTATTTTTGTTTTGTTCACATAAATGTATTACATTTAATGTCAATGTTTTGTAAAAATAAAAGTTAACTTAATCTTATTTTAATGTTTTTTTAAGCTTTACTATTCTTAATTTATTTTCCCAAACTTTAAAAAAAGTATTTTTAATTGAATGTTATTTTCTATGAAATTTTCAAATAATTAACTTTTGCTCTCCTTACAAGGGGGCCCCCACAGTATTTGTGCCCATGGGCCTCGAATGGTTAAATCCGGCGCTGGGTCCAGTGCGAAATTATGTGCGGGGCCCCAGATAATTTTATACATTTTAAAGTCATGTTGAAAATCTTTGAAAATTATTGAAACACCTCACCGAAAACTGTAACATTAAAATACAGTACATTACCCTTCCCCTCAGACAGAAAAATGAAAAATAGGTGACGTTGGAACACTCGGGGAAGTATTTGAAACAACTCTGTGAAAAAAAAAATCGTAAAAAATTTCAATAGCGTCATCTTTTATATTTATAAGAAAGGATGTGTATTATTAGTACCTAGTGTGTTCATGATATTAAACATAAAATAAATATTGTATAATGTCCACGATTTACAGTTGTATTGACAAATTGCCATATATTGTAAACTAGTAATTATAAATGAAAAAGACAATTTTTAATTTATGAGAGGCTATTCAAGTGTAATTAATACTGATTGACAGTTATTTTAATATAGGTATTAGGTATATCTACATTAATAGCTTATTATGGTCATTTTATATTATGTATAATTTATTTTGTACTAAATTAAATGAAAAATTATAGAGTTTGGAAGTAAATAATATAAATAAAGTAAAAACACTGAAACTTTTGATTGAGAAAAGTACAACGAGTGGATGGAAGCGAAACGGTGTCGGCGAAACGGTGTCGGCGAAACGGTCGCGGCGAAAAAGTCGGCGGCGAATAGTCCGTCGGCGAAACGGTCTGGCGGCGAATAAGTCGGCGGCGAAACGGTGGCGGCGAATAGGTCGGCGGCGAAACGGTCGCGGCGAAACGGTGGCGGCGAAATGTCCTAGACCCCACGAGTTAACGCCAGAACGGAAAAGGAATATTGGTCTTATTGACCCGGAATAAATGTTATTCGAATTATTGGAGAATAACGTGGAACTTTAATATGTTTTTAGTTGTACGTTTATCATATTTTCGCTGTACTCTATTCAATTTGAGAAGATTATACCGGTTAGCCGAATGAACACCGGAGCAACGCTCAGCTCTGCTCTGGCTGTTTGCTATATCAGCGACGATCAGAATACTGATGCGAACCAATTTTCATCCGTCGTTTGCCACCCGGTGTAATCTCAAACTGAATACAGTTAATAGGAATATATACAATATCGACGATTACCGCGCACTGGTATCCGAACCGTGATTTCGCCTACAGAAAGATCGAGAAATATTTATTGTTTTTTTTTTCTAATTCATTTTGTAACGTTTAACATAAAAATTTAATTAAATATAAAAAAAAAGAAAAATGTCTACGGATCTCAATTTTGTCACCGCAATTTTTTTTTTTTTTTTAATTACTATTTTATGTGTTGATTTTCGTTAAAAATCACGTTATTATTCGATTTTCAATTTCTTCTTTTTTATATATATATATATATATACGAGAATATACGCAATCAGTGGCGGATTTACGGGAGAGGGGGTCCAGGGGTCCGGACTCCCCCCCCCCAGATGCCGGTATATATAATATATTAATAATATAAAATATAAAAACAATACGTTTGAAATACATATTATTTTTCAGGATCTCCCCCCCCCCCAGAAAAATGTTTAAAATCCGTCACTGTACGCCAATATTTGTGTATCTTTTATTGTACATAATAATACGTACGTTACTTATTTGTAAATTGTAAACGAATAACAAATTGCAATATTGTTCCGTTGTCCTTACGAGTAACGCCCAAAACACGAAAAATTAGCGTTTTGAAAACCCATAGAAATTTTTATGGCAATTATTAGTGTGAAACATCAGTGTAATATGCACACAACGATTGAACACGCCGAATAAAACATTCCCGGGCGTAGAGCTTCGATCGAATTCCACGTAGGCGCCTCCTACACAATTATAATCTAATTAATTTCTACAACTGTAACGCGCATAATATTAAAAACGATGCGTGTAATAAAATGTAAATTCGTAATGAGATTAATTAATCGTAGTGTTTATGGCGCTTTAGCGGTATATACGATATACTCTGTAAAAATTGTTTTTATATTATCGGATTTTCATATTTTTAGATTTTCGATAAAAATAAAACTCTATTACTACAATCATACGCTCAAACACTTTCCATACCTACCACCAATCATTTCGATTACAATACAATTCAAAACGTTTAGCGCATAATACATATATTCGTGCTGCGATTCAATTCTGTCGTCGTCGTGCTATACTTTAATAATAATAATAATAATAAATAATAACCGAATCAAACTACTAATATAATTTGTGTGATTATTTGCTACTTATATATAGTAAAATCTATTAGTGCACGGTCAAGCGAGTTGAATATTGAACTATTTAAGTCCGGTTGAGTTAAAAATTATTAATTTTTTTTTTTTATCGTTAAATTCGAAACAGTTAATATTTTCTAATAAAGCGATAATAAAAAAAAAAAACGAAATAATTCCTTCGAACGTCATTTTTATTTTTTTTTTAAATTTATATAAATAATTTTTATTATTACCCACTCGCTGTAGTAATCTGTTAAATATAAAGAACGCTGGCAATACAATTATATATATTTAATATTATTTGATTTAACGATACATTATTTGCACAAATTTGTTATAATCTTAAAAAAAAAAAAATCGAGTCAGTGAAGTAACTCAATTTTGACTTCAATACAGTCTTATTATTTATGTACGATTATAGTAACTAGGGAAACTGTTACTATGCACAATCGCAAGTAATACACTGCGCATGTGATACATTTTTTTAATTTTTTTTTTCGTAATATTACAACGTTTGATTTTATAATAAATCTTCTCTACTATTATTACCGAAAAAATAATATAAAATCGATATTATTTGTCGCGTCGCAAAGACAGCGAAGATAAAAAAAAAAAAAGAAAAATTTCGTTACCGATAAAAATGTTTAAACGTTTCATTTTCCCTCGTTGGTCACACTGTTCGAATTTACTATCACTGTTACGTTGTTCCTTTATCGTAACACACATCCCGCACCCGAATGAGTTTGCATTTTGAAGCTCTAAAATCGTTGTCGTAGTGCTGTCGAATTTTTTTTTTTTTTCTACGCTTTTATACTTTCATTGACTTTCAACGGTAAATCGTTTTAATACACTCTGTAACGCGATGGTTCTCGAAAGTACTATGATATGGTGAGTATCCTTGGCCTGATATTTGTTCTTGTTGGATTGTCGTTCGTTCGCTTCAACGGATACTGTAAAGGAGAAACGCGTATTGTCGATTTCCAATAAAACGCTATTAACGTCGTACGTTAATGATGTATAAAAGTGTTAGAAAAAACGTATTACGAACATATCGTAAACGTTTCATTCTCGATTTGCTTGTAGAACTCGTTTTTGTTAAACTAAATAACTATTGTAGGTGGAAAGTTGGTCAAATTAATTGGTGAAAATTCTAATAGACGTTCGAAATGATGATTGTGCAGTGTGTTGTAATAGAGTACGGTACATTTCCTTTTTGTGCGTTCGTCATGATTTTTGTTCTCAAAACCGTTTTCGACTCGTGTGTGTCGAATATAAATATGTATATATAAATTTTTTTTTTCTCGTGTCCTTTCAATATAAATTAAATACATTTTCGAAACGTCTTACTATTAGCCAACCGTATCGTTCTATCTGTGTTTAATATTATAATTAAAAATCATAACGGATTATAGAGGATTATAGGTAACGACTAAAAATCGTCGATCAGAGTATACACATACTTTAATCGATAGATAGGTTATTAAAATAGTATTTGCTATATTTAATACATTCGAAACGATCTATATTGTTATTAATTTTTCTATCGAATGGCGACCTTTTTACGAGTAGGGCCCAATCATAAAACAATTTCATTGACTCGGAAATTATCTAAAACATTTCGATTATAATCGAATATAATTATAGTAAATGTTTCAAATACGTAAAGTAAATGTAGGATACGCGTTGAAGTGTGGTTTGTAGAAACACATAATAAATTATTATAAAATATAATTTTCGTAATATAATGCATTTATTATTTATCGTTTATAGTGTTGACAACAGTGACTATATGCGCAACGGCGATTTTGTACCTACCCGTCTACAAGCCCAACAAGATGCTGTTAACTTGGTTTGTCTTTCTAAAACCCGTTCGAATCCTGAGAACAACGTTGGTCTTTTGACTTTGGCCAAGTATGCGATCTTAAATGAAATGTTTTTTCAATAATGTGTAATTTGAATATTTGTTTTTATCTAATTTTAGTGCTCGTGTATTAGCCACTCTGACAGCAGACGTGGGTCGTATTCTGTCTAAATTGCATCAGGTACAGCCCAATGGTAACATAAATTTTTCTACTGGCATTAGAATTGCTCACGTAAGTTATAATGTAAATTATTTTCAAAATTTAAATTTAAAATTTCATTTGTACAACTCTGTATGTTTTAAACTTTACAGTTAGCGTTGAAACATCGTCAAGGTAAAAATCACAAAATGCGTATTGTGGCGTTCATTGGTAGTCCGATTGGTTTAGATGAAAAAGAGATCATCAAGTTAGCTAAGAGGCTTAAGAAAGAAAAGGTTAATGTGGATGTTGTTTCATTTGGCGAAGAGGTAAAAATCAAAATTCAAATAACGCGTAAAACATTAAAAGTTATTAATTTCATTATACATAAATAGGCTGAGAATTCTGATGTATTAACTGCTTTTGTTAATACATTAAACGGTAAAGATGGTGGTGGTAGCCATCTTATTGCTGTACCTCCTGGATCGCATTTCTCTGAAGCATTAGTGTCATCACCGGTTATTCAAGGAGAAGATGGTGCTGGTGGAGCTGGCCTCGGTGGATCAGGATATGAATTTGGAGTCGACCCTAATGAAGATCCTGAATTGGCTTTGGTTAGTTTTTAACATTTTAAACTTTTTAATTGATTTCTATAATTTATTGTTGTTTTTAGGCATTACGTGTTTCGATGGAGGAACAAAGAGCTAGACAAGAGCAAGAAGCTCGTCGAGGTCAAACCTCGTCTGGTGTAGAATCTTCGACTACTCGTCCAGAGACTATTAATGAGAGTAAGAGATCTTACTCAATTTCATTATTTTTATAGATTAAAACGAATATAATTAAATTTATATAGACATATAATAATTATAATAAATGAATTAAAACAACGGTCTCTTATGTTGTACAAGCTAACACATTCAATACCAGCAATGTGTTTATGCTTCAATAGCTGACGAACAAAAAGTTATATTGTATTCATATTTTTTTCCTTCTAAACTAAATTTTTATTTTCATAAAAAAATTATACAAATCAATACTTTGTGTATAAAATTTAAATTAATTACTTTTCATTGTATTCATATACAGTTCATACTTTTAGTATAAAATAGTTGGGAATTAAGGTAGGAAAACATACTTTTTTTTAAACATTAGGGTGGTTTTTCCTGCAAATTGATAACAAAATAAGAAGTATCTTTACGATTTGTACAATACATAAAATGTGCATTGAATAGTAAGAAAACGTTTGATCTTGATGATCTATTTCCAACAAACTTAAAATCTATATTAGACATGTTTTTTTTTCTTTTGTCACCTTATTTAGTTACCATGCGTTCTAAGTTTACTTTTCATTCAGTCTATATAACTAATACTTCTTACTTATCCTTCCATTTAAACACAGAAATTTCATTATTTATATAATTTGATTTTAATTCTCCAGTTTTCAGTTTTTTTTTATTGGTTACTTTTTTGTATTTTTTTTTTCTATTGATTTGTAAAATAACAGTGGGTTAGGTATTTTTTATCAAATATTTCTGAGCCAAGTCTGTGCTATTGTAAAAGTTATTTATGTGTAATGAATGGTCATTATTTAATTTTCCATTTATCAGATTCATAATTACGTCCTCTGTATAACATGGTATGAGATTACTGAAATGGAATTAATGATATAATTTATATATATTAGCTACATTATGTTCACATATATTTTATAACAATTCATACTCCTATACATTATATAGTGATAGTATCAAATATAGGAAAAAAAGTCTAAAAATAATAATTAGATTTTAAAACAATTTTTTTTTGTTTATTCATAATGGCCATTTCAAATTTAAAAAAAATACATTTAAAGCCACAATTATAGAAGACTTAAAATATTATGCATATTAACTCAGTGTTAGCGGCCAATCAGAATATAAATGTGTCACTAATATAAATAAGAAAACATGCAATGATTGATCCATAAAAGTGTTAGTAGCATTGAATGTGTTAAACATAATAACTGCGTTTCCTTTTAGTTTTCTTATAATTAATTCAATCATATTTAATAAATATTAAGTAATAAAAGTATAAAGATATATCTTACATGTGAATTATTGATTTATTATTATTACCGCAATATTAATATAAGTTTAGAAACTTCCCAATTATTTAAGTTAAAATTGCTTTTAAGTATCTTAATTACTTTCTGTTTTGTATTTTAAGAACATAATATTATTCTAGTTAAATATTAGCATCTTATCCATTCATTAATATTCATTGATAAGCTAAAAAATTGAAACTAAATTAATTTGCCTTGTTATGACAATTGCAGCTCCAACAGAAGAAGCATTATTGGAACGTGCATTGGCCATGTCTATGGAAACTGGTGAAGATGAGCCAATGATTGTACAAGAAGGATCTGGAAATTCGGCTTCTGGAGTTTCTGCTGCTGCTTCTCAGATGGATTTTAATAATATGTCTGAAGAAGAACAAATAGCGTTTGCTATGCAAATGTCTATGCAAGATTCAGCCACTGAGGATAAAGCAGCTATGTCGAGCGCTAAATCCAAAGATGAGGCCATGGAAGTAGAAGAAGACTATTCCGAAGTGATGAATGATCCCGAGTTTATTCAAAGCGTGTTAGAAAATTTACCGGGTGTTGACCCACAAAGTGATGCTGTACGCCAAGCTGTTGGTCTCGTCAGTAAGGATTGTAAAGAAAAAGACCAAAAAAATGATAAAGATAAGAACAGCAAGAAATAATTAGTGTTTAAAAAACAATTAAAAATATATTTTATTATATAAATATTTTTTTTTTTTTTTTTTTTGTAATAACTTATACATATAATTAATCTCTCTTTCTCGTAAAAAAAAAATAATAATAAAATTACTAATATTTTAATGAAAATCTGTAATTATTCAGTTTTAGAAAAGTAGTAGATATATAATAATAAAATTAATATAATTGGAATTATTATTTAAGATATATATATTTCATTTACGAATTAAGGGTGTTTAAACAGTGATAGTTGTGTAATTTGTAAATGAATATTTATTTAATTTGCAAATACAATTATAAAACGAATCCGACACAAATAAAATAAAACCAAATTATTAACAATTGGTCACATGCAATACTTTATTGTTTCATTGAACTTGTTCTTAAATTATGTTTGTCCTGATGGACATTTAACATGTAATTAGTAAAAAAAAACTTAAAAAATATTTGTTTTCGGAAATTTGTTAAACATTAATTTGTAGTCTTTTTCTTCTAATTATATTGTATGCCACACGTATATAGGAAGTGTGAGTTCTTAATAATCGATACATTTTTTTTTTTTTATTATTATTATTAATAATTTAAATATCTGTATTTCTTGCAAAATATAAAGTTGTAAAATCAATAACATGCGTATTACAATATTGTTATCAACAATCTGTTAATATTAATTTAAAAAAAATTGTATCTTTTCGAAATCTAGACGTTTGAGGAAATTAAACCGAACGCAGATATTTAATCTTTTTTTCTTCTCATTATATGATTTTAAAAAAAATCGTTTTACTCTGGCCATTGATGTTTCATCAAAAATTAGAATTTATATTTAAATGTTGTCTATATAATCGGTAATTGTAGACTTCAAAATACAAGTTTAATCATATGTTGGGTCAGACTCGCGCCATTGCCATTCCGATATTCGTAAAGCAACAAACAATCGCGCATTTGTCAACGCGCGTGTATTTCCATTATAAGTATTGATTCGAAGTCGTTCCAAAACCTTGTGAATGCTGAGGACGGATTCTGTGGCCGCTGCTCATACCTCGATCTCGAATCAATAAGATGCAGGAAGGCTGGTGTAATAAACACGGCGTATTCAATACAAATATATCGGCACGTCACTGTTTTTCATACGTATACCGTAAAAAAATATATAAATACGACCTTGTTGTATACTATATAATGTGTTAAACAGCGCGAGAACGCGGTGCGCGGCGGGGTTTTATCACGAACCCGATTAAATTCAATGGAAAACAAATCGACAACGTGCACAAGAAAATGAAAATAAAAGTGAATTATAATAGACACTAGCAAGTTTTATAGAAAATGCGTGCGCGGTTTAATCGGGCGAGCCATATATTTTTTATATTATAAGACGAATCGCCAAATACTGTGCGAAGTAATACACTCGCGTGTGTTTCAAACTCCAATGTTCGACCACACGCAAACGGTTCACGTTACGTATTAATCAATAATATACGTATAAGTAATACGTTTTGTGCGATCTATATTTTTGTACACTAAACTTTTCTGAAACCACCGATCTTCTTTTCAACAAACGTTCTTTTGTCCGCACGGCCGATTGCTTTCAACATTTTATCTATTCGTATAGCGTATTCTTTTCGCGATTAATTGTTTATTTTCAATGGTGTGCCCGAATTCGGAGCCAGAAACAAATTTCACGTTAACACACATATTTTTTTTGTTCGTACCATACAAAAAGAAAAAAAAAATGTTTAAATATGTACGGCGTTATAATAACAATTTTATTTTTAAATTAAATCAATGACGTGTACGTAACGATGTTATATTTCACGTTATATATTATTATAATCTTATTATTATTTTTTGTAATTTGGAGAGTGTTTTAACCGAAACCCCCTCCCCCCTATGACTACTAGCTAAGACCTTGTGTGTGTGTGTGTACGCGTATATCGTGGGCTAGATGCGAAAACTTATAATTGGAAATATTTTACTTTTGTTTTACTACGCCAGTGTAGAAATACGTTTTTTCGGTTTTTACGAGGAGAGATTTTTAAATACGAAAAACTATGATGTCACTGATATACGTTTCATCATAATTAAACCGATAGAATAAAACATTGGAATATAAAATTCATCGATAACACTTTGTTTCAGATCGTTAATTAAATAATCGAAAGTCTATAATAATATTTCGGAACAATTGTCGTAAAAAGTTTCCAAAATCAAAATGATATTTGCGATAAACATGTAATGATAATAATCAATGCTCTTTAAACTATACTCATACGAGTCTGAAAAACATAAAATTAAGCGCGCATTATTCATTGATTAGTCAGTATTATAATTGTTATAGGGGGAAAAAAATTGTGTTTTATAACAGTTTATTTATAAATATTATTAAAAAGATTTTCGTTCGGAAAGAGATTAATTTTTTCCATAATATTTATATATATAATTTATAACGTAAATCCTGTTGTTGGAAAGTACTATTGTAAATCGCTGTCCATTGTCGATAGAAGAATCGTATCCATTATAATTGAGTTCGACATAATTTTACACGTGAGTGACCACCAGTGGTAGATGTAAAAATATTCAATGAGGAAATGGGAATCGGAGTTGAAAATCAACATTCCGTCATTATTAAAAATAATAATAATTGATAATATAATTATCAATTATTATAATTAATCAAATAAATTATTTGGAATCGGGTAAGGACGACTGTTTCTTTTTATGGATGATTCGCATCTAAACGCACAACGGGTAATTTTAATCGGTATAATTTTTAAACGAATTTTATTTCCTATTCTCGTCGAATTCGTAACAACAGTAATCGCATAAATATATCGTCATAGACAGTGGGCCGCCGCTGATGCGTTTTATCGAACATGAACTTCAAGTTTAAGTTTGAGGATCAAGTTGAATCTTTTAGACGTGAAAATTATCAAACGGCAGTTTTCTCACGATCATGGTATTTTCTTGGCCATTTATATTATTGTAACGGAGAAATTATACTTTTTTAGGTTTTCAACTCTGCACATTAGTGAACACAGCGTCGAATTCATATACCCCCCTAACCGTAATACACTGATAGGCATTATAATACGAATTGTTTACGAACAGTCGAGAATAAAATCGAAACGAAAACGGATTTAAAACGACACCGTTCCCGATACTTTTGGCCGGTAACGACGGGTACACCGAGGCCGCGCGATCGTATAAAATACGTTTTTAAACATAATTTTCCTAAATCGCAATTTCGAATAAAATAAACGCTTCCTAAATCTGTGAAAAACAATAACGACCACCGGTAGTTTGAACGCCGGTGATTACTTCCGATCGTTTATTACGACGCCCGTTTGTTTCTTCGCGAGTAACCAAGTGAAATGTTGAAAATGAATTCAACGAGCGCGGAAAAAGCGCGTTCGCGTATTCACCATATAATTACTATGTGAATTATATTCGTGTATTTACATACAATTATAATAATTGTATTCACGTACAATTATTATAATTGTGCACACGTTCCGCCGATGTATACAATTATAATATTACCTATTTATAATAACATAACGCACAATGTACGATTTATATTGCATATTTAATTGCCAAATAATTTACCGTTTGTAGTGTGCGGGGCAACGTGAACGACTTCGACGTGATACCCATGACGTTGCTTAACGCGACCAATTTCATCATGGAACACCAGAGGTATTTGCTGCAAAACAACGAACTCGACGACGTGACCGATGGACAAACGTCCGACAACGGAGGTACAGTATAGGCTGAGCATAGGCTTAGACAATGTGTAGAGTACGGGTTTTACATCCAATTAAGAGGAATGGAGGTGGAAAACGACGCTTTGCGCTAGATGATAGAATTCAATAATTTTTAAACAGAAATCTTTACGAAAATAAAAAACCGGCCTTTTTTTCCACTAACTATACAAATTATTTACTTCAAATAATATAAATATTTAATGGGAAATTTATAGCATATAGTAATACGATTTCGTAAATCATTGTATTCAACGGAACGATTTTTAACGCGGGACTTCGGTGCGTACTTTGTTGGAAAATTCAAAGTGGTAAAAAAAAAAGAATTATTATTATTATTACTTTGTCAGGATTGTCGAGATTTTTTTCAATATAGTCGAAGTACGACTTATATGTCTTATAAAATGTTCATCCATTAAAAGCAAGAGTTACCTCTTTTATGATTTAAATAACTCGACATCTCATAATCGTCATGAACAACACAAAATCGAAAGAATATTTTGAAATTTTTTTTTACGTATACATAGTAAAAAGTCACATGTTCGGTGTGAATTTCAATTCCTATAGGACCATGAAGTCGATAGTTTTTTTTTTTTTTTTAATGTCGCATTTAAAAACTATCGAGAAAATAATTTTTCTTCCAATTTTCGAGTTGTTTTGAAACTATACTGAGAAAATTCGTAAAACGTTTCAAATTAACTACCACCGACTGGATAATGCAATTCGCTACCGGAACGTAACGCATAACGAGACAATCATCCGAGCATTTTTTTCTAGTCGAAAATTTGTACGCAGAAAATAAAAATAATAAACTTCATTGTAAATAAAATAAAAATATAAACAAAAATAATAAACACCTGTTGTAATACCTCGCTATACGCTCAGAATTCGAAATGAAAATAAACAAAATTACATATAGAGAGAATTATGAATGTTATGCAATAGAAATATGTATGTTTTACAAAATAAAAGTAAACATCAAGAAAATTGTATGTACACAGTGAATTAAATTGTTTCAAAAGGAACAAAAAACAACTAATATATTATGTAATTATTGATATGAAATATTATTTTAAAAACCTGTTTGTATATTTTACAAGATATTTTTTTTAAATTTATTACGTTTAATTTTCTTGTGTTATCCGCGTGAAATTCTTCGAAAACTGAATTTATATAAATATCGTATTGCGTATTTAAAATATGAAACATATATTTAAATATAGAAAACGATTTTTTGGAAAAATACATTCGTATGTTCACGGGGAATTTTCTATGAAATTTAATAATCGCTATAAATTTCTATTTCGTCTGTAGACACTCGTTTTCGCACAGTTTTCTTATGGCCGTCAATCTAATATACTCGTATATATGTATATATATTTAATTAATTAATTAATTATTTAATTAATTCGATCGATTAATTATATATATATATATTATATAGAACGTATTATTTCAGTGAGTATATATAGATAAAAAAATAATTATATTAAATAAAATATAGACAACAGACGGGTTCTTTATTTATATATATATATATAATTAATCGATCGAATTAATTAAATAAATAGGATTAGAAGGTTTAGAGGTTAATTAGACTAATTACAGTTTATAACGTCCTAATAACTATTTCATATCGAATATAAGACGATATGATTAATTGGATTAGATGGTTTTATTAAATACATAATATTACAGACAGTCATAAACTTTCTACAGCTATTTCACTAATAATTATAAATTTTCTCTCGTAGTTTTATCGTATTTAAATGTGTATATATTTACATATATGCATGTCATATTTGGAGCTGAATTAACCACCGTTTTGTTTTTTTTTCTTCTACGAAAGGATAACGATACGTCCCGTTTAAAACAAGAATGTCACGTTTTTTTTATAATGTAAGTCCTTTTATTATTTTGTACATAATTGAAAGAATAGCGAACGAATTTTATGGCGCATGTAAATGGTATGTATAAAAAAAAAAAATAGAGTCGTCTCTCTTTTGAATATTTTTTTTTGTGACTATAATTAATAAGAATTAGACATATATTATATATGCTGACATTTAAGAAAGTTTAAAATATTTATTTGAATTACATAAATAATAATTCCGAATGGAATTGAATGGACGAAGGCAAAAGTAAAAATACAAGAGTGGGCGACGAATTGAAAGTGCACAACGACGGTGTGAATTATTTGAAGAGTTAGAAAAAGAAAATATTTCAATAAAAATAATATTCACATTAATTATCGAATTTCCATTAAACTAAGCAATAACAATTAAACTAAACAATAACTAAACCTTAGTTATTCCTGTAATAAACGAATCGATAAAAATAATATTTTCCGTACTCGAACGTTTTACGAACAGATTGAAAAAATTATTTTTCTTTCATAAAAGTCGCATTAGATTAATATAACTGTTATTTTAAACATTCTATACGCATACGTAGTTTCATGAATTTTCTTTCGACGCACAATATTATTAAGCTGCACGAATTCTTTAGAGAAATATAAAAAACCGAGTTGTGAAGGAACACAAGGATTTAAATTATTATTATTATTATTATTATTATTATTATTATTATTATTATTATTATTATTATTATTATTATTATTATTATTATTATTATTATTATTATTATTATTATTATTATTATTATTATTATTATTATTATTATTATTATTATTATTGATCAAACTGTCATAACTCGTGACATATAGAAAAAAATTTATTTCCGTAAAATTCAGTTGTAGAACACGAGGAAATTTTCTTAACATTGTAAAATGTGTCAATACAATTAGGTATTTATTTTGTAAATTTTTTATAGAAAATTTTTTTTTTCGTCAAGGAGTTTTTTGGTTCAAATAAACGTCCCGTTTTTTAAATTTTCAAATATTCTCATTGCTCACCCTATTCAACAGTAATTTATCTGATTTTTGAGATTAAAGAATGATAATTCAAATATATCATTATACTATTATAATATACTATAATGTGATATATATATAGTATAGTATAATACGTATTGTAGACGTAGATTTTTTTCTACTATACGTATACGTAGTGTATACGACACGTTACATATAAAATCATGAATAATAATAATATTAATAATATTTATATATATATATATATATATATATATATGTATCTAATGTACGTATATGCGTGAATGTATATATGTAGGCACATACAAATATCATGTGTTTGACAGTTGACACCTGTCACTAAATAATGTTGGAGCACTGAAAAGCGTTTCAAGTTTGGCTTTCAACTCATATACGGTTTGCATAAATCTGCTCTAAGCGATATGTATTTAAGTGTCTTGACTTTGAAATAACCGTGATGTATGTGTACACCGATTTCAAACACAACGATAGTTGTACGAAAATACTTCACTTCAAAACATGTATTATGCATAACGCATACGTATTGCGGTTAGGTTAGACGTTTCAGAACTATCGCGATACTCCAAAGTCGATTTAAAATAAAACTATTTTTTTTTTTTTTTAGAAATGTTTGCGATTTTTTGGAGAGTTATTAAGATTTTTACATATTATATATATATAACAAATATTTTTAATATATACGCGGTATGTTAATTAATCACGGAAAGTCAGTTGACCTAATTTGGGAAACGAGATACGGCGTATATTTTTTATGAAGGTTTTTCAAGCCATATAATGCAACCGAAAGTCTTCTATTTATTTACAAACCTTCTGCAAGTGGTTTTTTTTTCGCGAAATATAAATTTTTCGAATGCATCGTAAACAAAAAAATGATTTCAACAAAATAATTTTTGTTGCTTTTTAAGGGTGAAAAAAAGAAGAAGAAGAAGAAGAAGTTATTCAAATTACTTCGTCGAATCTTGACTAAATTCGAACACTCCGACAGCATCTCATTAAAATATATTTTATTGAATACCAATACACATATAATATTATGTATACGTATAGTAATTTCGACTGCGTTTTCAATATCGTTATTAACAAATACGTATACGATCGAATGAATCTAATACAATGAAAAAAAAAAGAAAAAAAGAAATCGACCGATTCGAATTTCTCTGTGCCTTTCAAAATTGTTTTACACATCGCGTGCCGTTAAGCGTTCAGGTTTCGTCGTGATGATAAATCGGTATGGGCATAGTTTTCGCAACGGTATTTGGGTCGTGCTAAATATTACGGACTCGGTAATATTGTTGGAAAGCGTAAGGTGTTCTGAATTATTCAACGCTCAAACATTCGTCCGAGGGTCCAAATAGTAATTGAAAATTTACAATTAAGTTAATTGATTATATGGTGAACAATTGAAAAGTTATCGGGAGTTGGTGGAACGCCGTACGTCAGAAAGTCGGTGCAGATATACTTAAAGTAACTAAAACAATAAAACCGTTTCATTATTGATTTTCTCTTCTATTTTACAATATCGTTGTAAGACGGGACGGTTTTAAAACATTCATTATTCGAATGATTCCGAATTCGAACACTCAAAACCATATAATATATGACGGCCGTCTCGCGGTTGAAAGCCACCGCGCGTCCTCTAAACAATATTACCAGAATGCCTATATCGAGTTATGGGTAAGAATAAAAAAATAAAAGTTGTTCGCCGTGACGCCCGACTGTAAAAAAAAAAAAAAAAAAAAATCGTAATTTTACTTTTTAAATTATAATATAACGTTAGTGTGTTATTAGTTGTTAACGAAACTAGTGATGTTGTTTGCATTACGGTCGTGTCACGAGAAACGTACCGATTAAACACTTTTTTGTTACTTTTTAACTAAAATATTGATTTGGCATAACACTGTGACAATGGTTTTTTTTTTTTTTTTTTGGAATTTCAACAACGATTTGTTTTCCGTTCGTTAAATGTTTTGTCTACCGGCGCTGTTTCACCAGCTAGTCGCAATAGATACGTAACGATATTAGACAACAAATATTACAAGACTGTATTAAAGCGAATTCCACACTATTACGAGTTCGACAATTATTTTGTTGATATTTTCGAATAACGTTTTCTCATAGTTATTAGTCTTAGTGTTATTATTGAACTCAAGTAAAAAAAATATGTATAATACACTCGTGTGTCTATGGATCAGAATAAAAAAAAACCCAGTTATAGAGATCGCTATTTTAAATTAAAATAATAATGCACGATATATGTCCTTAGACTCCGTTACAATTGTTTCCGTATCGAGTGAAATATTTTAATTTATTTTTTTTTTTAAATAATATATAAATACTTCTACTTAAAAACTTTGAGGCGACATTTGGATAATAATTAATATAGCGTGATTTAAGTAGCGATCACAGCTATTACGTTCCTTAATCAAATGGAAATGTTTAAAAACCAAAAACGAACAATACAATAATGTTTTTTAATTCGAAATTCGGCGTAAAATATTAAAAATATTGTATCCGTAGTCACACCGTACAAAATCTTTAAATAAGATTTGAATTTACGCACAATATTAATTTTTAATCTCGTTTTTGGTAGACGTTAATTTTATCGAACTAAATTAACGTAAACACTTTTATCGTAATACATGGCGAATGCAACACGGGATCAAAACGTTTTATGTAATACGAACAACGAACAACAAATTAATTCGGTTTTCAATCGTAATAAATACCAATTTTATATACTTTTATTGTTAGGATAAAGATATATATATATATTTTTTTTTTTTTTTTGAAAATTATTAAACGGACTATTGTTTTATTTGTAAATAATATTTGTTACGTTTAGTTTGCCCGGTCGTAATCGAGTTTGAAAGTTTTCAGTTAAAGTTTACAGAAGTATAATCATTCGATAGACTTGAACAGTGATCATTTAAACTTTTATGTTTTCATTTGTATTCGAATACGTTTTTGTTGAACTATCTTCAACACAGTTCATTAAATGTTTTTTGTTTTCAATATATTATATTGGAAATAATAAAGATCAGCAATGGTTGATACACAGAATTATTGAAAAGTACTTATTATTATATTAAAAACGACTCCGTCTATAAAATATATATATATATATAAAAATACTGTTCTAGTAATAGAATACATTTTACCGCGCAATACGATTTTAATATAATATCAAAAACAAACAAAAAATCAATATTTTAAATTTTATTAAAATGTAAAATTTATTTTAAATTATGGGACGTTGATTGGTCCTGATTCGTATAAATCGTCTTCGAGGCCTCGCCGGTCTAAATATTAATAATCATATTATTAATATTTAATATGATAATATTGTAATCGGTTCGATAATGTACTTGTTTCTTAAACGTAGTGCTGGCCAATATAGAAATAGAAATGTTTTGGTGTTTAAAGGAAGTTTTATAAAATGTAGAAAGAATTAAATGTATTGTAATTTAAACTTTACGTCGTAACATTTAACCATTGGCGTTTTCTTTTATGAAGTTTTACCGGGACGAAATAAAGTTTTGAGACAACGGTTTCACTTTTCCTAGTATACGTATAATATTGGTTTTGCAAACGGGACCACCGTTCCTCGCCGGAGAATAATTTGGTCAGTCTCGTAATAAATAAAATAAACCACGTTCGTTATTTTCCGGGAATTCATGAAATACGCATGCGAGTACATTTACCGTGACGGCGATAAGAGAATTCGTTTTATTTACACGTAATAGTCACGATTAAATAATATTATTTCAAAAAAAAAAATAAAAATATATATATATTTATATATGAAAAAATAAAGGAAATTATAATAGAACGCGTTGAACGAAATCGTCAATGCATTTGTAATTCCGTATGAATAATAATAATAATAATAATAAAAAACTATGTATAGATGCGCGCCCCGGGACGTCAATGATCTTCAACCTCTATCTATTGACTCGCAGCAATCCATTTTAACGAATGAATATTTTTTCGCTACCCGTGTCATCGGACCGTTTTAAACTGAAGGGGAAAAAAAAAGCTTCGTGTTTTATTTCCATTTTATCGTTGTAAAAATGTAATCGCATCCGAATAGCTAAAATCGTCCGTTGAACACCACTGCTCCCGCCCGAAGTATCCCCGTTCTCAACGAAGTATTTTAATATTTTCAATCGTTACGTTGTTGTGTTTAAACATCGACGTCTCAATCCGAGACCAATACTTCTTCATACGAATAACATTCCGTTCAAATCGTGTTTGCTGTCGATACATTTACGAAACGGATTTTTTTTTTGTTAACTTGTGCCGCGGAAATTTCAATTACACGCGCGTTTCTCGCGTACTCTTATAATATATTCGTGTGTTTTTTGTTTTTTTTTATACAGTTAATACGAATAGCGGAGAAATGAACGTGGACGACTTCGTTAAGAGTCCATTGGTTTTAACCACGGAAGTGTGCAACCCGGGAAAATGTCAAGCAGGGAAACTGGATGGAGTGTGTATTAACGGCGAGTCGTGTTTCAAACACGGCGGACGGATCGGCAGTCCCTGCAACGGATCGGAAAATTTGATTTGTTGCACATGTCAGTACCAAAACGCGCACAGACCGTGTCCCCGGTGTGTTAAGGGCTATAATCAAAGCGCTTACAGTACGAATTTAAGCGAATTTAAAAATTTTTTTCATTTTTATTTTCTCACCGAAGAATCGCCGTTGCCCATAATTTAAAGACACACACACACACACACATTCCGTGCCGAATCGCGTGATGTTTTATTTACACGGTTTTTGTGTACGGGGACACTTAAAAGAACAAAAAAAGAGAAAAGAAAGAAACTCTTCGTTGTACCGAATATATTTGAATGTCTTTTTTTTTCTGTTTTTTTTTTTTTTTTTATTTTTACCCGCCGACACGGACGCGGCCGATTTGCAGTTTTACTGACGTGCGGCGACGTTTCCAGCCAAAAAGTAACGTATCTGCAGTCGCCCGATAGTCTGAAACTCGATTCTGGAAGTTTGGCGTGCGATTACGACGTTCTCGTGCGAAACGATACGTGTGCCGTCCGGTGAGTGATAATCGCATTTAATTAATTTCACACACACGAGTCGCCGCTGACCGACATTGAAATCCGGTGGCCGGTGTTTACCACAATATTTTCGCGCGTCGTAAACTCGCCGGAATCAACGTGTCCGTCATAACGTATTATTATTTATTTTTTTTCGCCGAGTCTTGACAATGTTATTTTGTGTGTTTTACATCCAAAGTGTGGATTACGAAAGGGTGAAACTCGCCAGAAAAATAGGAGGAGTGTGCGATATCGATCAAGTTTACATTTTGAATTCCAACGACGGACCGACCGCGGGTCAGTGTGGCTCGTTGACCGGTTACAGTAGTAAGTCTACATTCGCGACGCTGTATTACAATGTGTCGAATGACGAATGACAATTTAACGGTCGACGTCCTCGTGTTTTTTTTTTTCCCAATCAATCCGAACCAGACGCGTTCCCGTAGGGGGGACAGGGATAGGGAGCGGAGGGACGATCTTTGTCAACGAAATTGTCCATTCGAAAAATAGGTTCGTCCTCCCCGCCCCCTTTGAAAACCGTCTAGGGACGACCCTGATCTGAACTAAAACTGGGCGGGGAAAAACGCGTGTTCACGTCTCTTTTCATCCCCAACCTCCTCCAAATCTCACCGAATCTCCCAACAGTCCACTGCGTGAAAATCGACGTGCGATTTTTCTCCTCGCAATCGCATACGAGTGATAAGAATTAAAAAAAAAATCTGCCGTGGGGATGGGGGAGAAACGTTATTTGTTATAACGTTCAAAACAACAGGTTTCCGCGATAAAATATTGTTTCCGATTCCTCTTCGACAACGGTTCGGAATCACGATTTTCACGGGGTAAGTATAATTTGTTCGTTGACTGCTG
Source organism: Chaetogeoica ovagalla (assembly GCA_032441825.1). NCBI lineage: Eukaryota > Metazoa > Arthropoda > Insecta > Hemiptera > Aphididae > Chaetogeoica > Chaetogeoica ovagalla. The sequence continues at coordinate 1,419,667 of CM063726.1, forward strand.
TAATCCTTGAAACGACGGTAAAGCAACCACTTTATCCGATCCGACAACAAACGTTTTAATAATAATAAAAAAAAATTTTTTTAATATACTCGTTAAAAAACGCCCGTTGCCCCACGATCGACCGCTTTAATTTTATATAATATTATAAGTTATTCGTCACTCGTGTTCGTATTGTCTCATCTCTATCGCCTAAACATCCTCTTAATACGCGTTACTTGCCGTTACGATCGACAATTTGTCGATAAACAATAATGTCTAACGCGAGCGCAATAAGTTTGGAAAAAATAATCATAACGGTACCTATATATTGTTATTATTATTATTATTTTTTATTTCCCGTCAAATGCGTCATCGATTCGAAACGTCTGGTGTTTTTAACGGTTGATCAGGAGAGGAGAAAAAAACACGAGGTCGTGTATGATAACGGACGAATTTTATTGAAATCGTTATTGTCATTATTTGTTAATTTTTTTTTTTTTTGTTTTTTTCTTTTGCTGCAGCTGTGGTGGCCGTAAAACCGAATCAAGAAAAACCGTTGAAAATAGCGATGGTCGTTCAAAGTGAACCCACCGACTATTGGTTGATCAAGGTCTCGCAAATAAGTTGCACGGAAATAAAACCGTTCAAAGGTAGGGAGAAACAACGCGCGCGATATTTTATACAGTCGTAGGGAACATATTATTTTCGTAGTCGCACGTTTATAATTCGTCCCCGGGGACAAATTATATGGAGAAACCGCGTTAAAACGGTAAGCCGATTATTTCTTTTTTCTTCTTCTTCTTCTTGTCCGTCGCCGAAAAAAAACGGAACTTTATAAATCAGCAAATCAACAAACTATACGTACCAAAAAGAAAAAAATATATTTTCGCATAACCAAATACATCACACATCGTATTATAGTACACGCGTGCATACAGGAATCCTAATTGGTCGATGACATAAGTCCGCGCCATATAACATTATAATGTCTTGTACGCTACGAGCAAAAAACGATTTAACCGTCTGGAAATCGTTTTCCCGCTCCCCCCCCCCTCGGTTTGAGCTAAATGTATTATAATAACATCTATATAATACATATCGAATTTAATTGTATTACATTTTATCAAACAAAAGAAGAAAAAAAAATATATATTATATATATATAAAGAATCACAGTTAAGAGTATTAAAAGTGGGTATTTTCTTTCTTTGTCTTACACACACGAAACATCGAAATAGACGATTCATAGACTTCCTTTCAACGTGTCGATCGTCCTAGTAGTGCGATAAAAAAAATTTTTAATCCGTCGTGAATTTTACTATAAAACGACCTATCTCATTTTTTTTCAATTTTTTTATGTTAAGATTTTCAAAAATTGATTATTAGCAATTTTTTTTTTTTTATTCTAAATTCGTCCAATTAATTTTTTAAAGATTTACGAGAAAAAATTATAAATGTGGGAGAAGGTCGATCTTGAGTAGACTTCGCGACGAATTCAAATCTGTTTCCAAATGTCTTGTCGCAACGCGAGATCGATCGGTACGTTGGAAGTAGAAAACGTCTATTTCGCCGTGTTTCGTGCGCGTAGGACGATGTGAGAAAACGCCCGCTTTCAATCCTCTTAATGTCTCTATGTTTAAAAAGTACCGACGTGGTAAAGAAAAATCATAAATTATTACTATTACTACCTATCCTAACAGTCATTAAACTTCAACAAATATTGTAGTCTGTAGTGGTGTGTGTGTGTGTGGAATTAAATTTCACCGAGACCGATTGGGGTTTTGGAGAATAGTGGGCACCGGGGAAACTAAATTCTGTGCGTTGAGTCTATAATGGAAAAGACGTTTGAAGTGAATGTAAACAACCCGTTTGTGTATACAAATATTGCGTTTGTGGATTTAGAAAAAGCATTCGACAGTGCGAATTGGAATAAATTATTTAGAATACCCCGACATCTGTTGACGTATAATGACGATTATGAAGACAAAATAATTACTACAAATAATCACTGTACGCGAATGAAGTCGCGGTGATAAAAAGGAGGGAAAGTAATTGGCGGAAAGCGGAGAACAATATAAAAAAAAATTAGTTATACTACTTTTAAAGAATATACCGAATAAACCGGAACGCTAATAGCTTGTAAACAGCGGTTGAACTCGGACATATAACAATCGAATTTCAAAAGTCGGATACGGTTCTGTGTTTCGCGTGTGTATTTGGGTAGGTAAATAAATTATAATATGGAAAAAGTGAAACGGTCGTGAAGTTCAGAATAGCGCAAGCGAAATGACTGACGTTCTGCGAAAAATAAAACGTACTTATTCACCGCAAACGCAGTGAACTCGAAAACAAGAAAAGAGCTTAAAAAAAAATAAAAAGTTTTGTGTAGATTGTAGCGTTGTACGGGATTGAAACGTGCAGGACGATAGTCGAAGCGGAGAGATAAGAAATTGAAACGTCTGAAACGTGATGCTGGAAAATAGCATTGAAAATTCCCTGGACGGTGAAAAGAAGAAGTGTTTCCAAATGTGAACGAATCGAAATCGATTCGGAATGCGATCGAGGAAAGAAGAGGGGAAAAAATGAATCTGTTACGCATGGGTTTGTAATAATTCAAAGAAAAGTATAGGGAAATCAAAAACTCCGTTCATTAAACGGATAACAGAAGACATATAAATTACAAAAGATTAACAAAAAAAGTATCGGCTACAGATAGAAAAGCACGGAGATTTAAAAGCCGTCATATTGGTAATTTATTCTGTCTTGGGATTGAACAAAAAAAAAAGAAAAAAAATGTTTAACCTCTAGTGGCACGTGTAGTATGTTCAAATCAATTCTCTGCGTCTCGCGGCTATCCTTTTCGCCGTTTCGCATTAATCTTGTGTTTCGCGCGGAGTCAACTGTGTCGTAATAAATTTATTTATACACGCGTGTGTATAACATCGCGATAAAAAAAAAAATAATAATAATATAGAATTCCGTTTAATAGGGTTTTTTTTTTATTTTTTGTCGTTTTTATTACCATTTCGTCGGTTGAGAAAATAATAATCGCGAATTGCCCGCGAACGGGAATACAATCACGCGTGGTGGTCTGATTGTAAATTTATTATTACAAGTAAATAATTCATCGTACATGTAATACTGTTCGTGTAGCACTCGTGTTTCTATTATAATCGAACGTGAATTTTCCATGTAATCTCCTAGCTGCTGCTGTATTTAATTATTATTGCAATGATCCGAAGTCGTTAAACGCGCTCAGTAAACGTATTATTTGCTCGATAAATCAAAATGCGGACCTGCTCCCCGCGGACATTGCGCGCAATGGTTTTTGTTCGTTTTTGAACGCGCAATACGTAAAACGGTTTCGCTGTAGGTATTTTCTCCGGAGTGATTTCCATTGAAAACTTGTTTTACACAAACACAATTAATTTGGAATTATAATATTATGTATTTATTATTATTATTATTGCTGTTATAATGTAAAACGTTGTTAAGTTTTTAATTCGAAAATTTCGTGTATACGTTTATTAATCAATTGACAAAAATAAAAAAAAAAAATAAAAATGACATTTAGATCCATTACTTCACAAAATATAATAATAACACCTCTCGTCGACTGAAAATCGAATAATTATATATATATATATATATACTCGAGCGCTCAGAGTATAGTCGCATTTGAATTCATACGATTTCAATGAAATCGTTTCGTTTACTATTGATTACGTATGTAATATTGTATTACGTAATTTTCATTTTCCCGCAGTTATTGTCATCACTCCATTAGTCATCTGCAATTACGCTTATATCGTATCACGAAATTACATCAAGCAAATATTTCGAGGAAAACAAAAATTATTATTATTTTTTTTTTTTTAAACTCTAGCCTGAATATAAACATTTTATTTACAACGTCTATATTATAATAATAACGGAAATAAGCAACGGTCTATATAGCGAAATTTCAGAATAAAGACACTTGGCCACCAGCTAGTTTCCCTACACCTCTCGTATACATATAAAAAAAAAACTCCCCTGTTTATTATAATATAGAGTGAGATTTATTAAATATTTTGTTTCGTGTCAGAAATAAAAATTCGAAACGGTTGAAAGGAAATGTGAATAATTCGCAAACCGATTTATTTATATTTGCAAAAAAGAAAAAGAAAAAAATCGTGTACGTGATGGGAAATTCGTAGACGGTTATTTTATTTTATATAAATATATGGCGCGTAAATGTAACTGTCACGATATCTGTCCACGACAATTTTGTTCTTTTTTTTTCTGTGTATGTATAAAATGACAATTCGCGTGGATCACTTTATGTGCGTAATAAAAAAAAAAAAAAAAAAAAAATACACAAATAAACGAGTTATAACGCGTGTCAGCTGCACGTTACGTCTGTGACAGAAAGTGTTATAATACAGTGTTATAACACTGGTTCAGAGATTAGAACCCAGGGATTGATTTAAATACGCTTATTCGACCAAAAATATTATTATTGTTGTTGTTTTTTTGCTAAAAGCGTGCGCGTTGTTCGTTTTTTATTAGAGTCGATCCGTGTTTTCTTTCTCTACCGTTTTTGGTTTTCGTGAATAGGTTTTTAGCCTCACGAACGTGCTGTTTCTTTGGAGACTTTTTCCTTCTTTTTTTTTTTGTCGAACCTCACAGTAAACCCTTTAGCCGTCAATACTAAAATATAATACGGACTGAATACATTATTGTATAACGTATTATAAAATAATACGCGTTTTGCGCGCGATAATTCGTTTCGGTTAATATCGAAAACCCTATTTAAATTAATATCGTGCCACGCACACGCACGTTCAACGCCCGGATAACTGTAGGGATTTCAATTTTCCGCCGGTACCCTCCATAATAAGTCATCATCCGACTCGTGGCCAAATGTCTCCGGACCGCGTTTTTGAAAACATTTTTTGTTTTGTTTTATTTCTCAGTTTCTAACGAACAATCGTGTATTTTCGTGAAAAAAACAACAAAAAAGGTTTCCTCGTGTAAAAAATAATATTATAATACGCTAAAGAAATTGATTAAAAAAAAAAAAAAAAACTACAGTGTCGAGTACGAGTGGTTTATAACGATTTTCGTTGTCACCGGTGCGTTTCGGCTACGTTACAGCTACGGCGGTAAACGAGAGAGTTCGTGAATTTCAACGAAATTCAAGCGTCGTCGTCGCATTTATAATAATATTCGATCGAGTGTCATTCGGTTTGTAATTTCGATTGTTTCCACAGACTTTTCCCGAAATCGTGTTGGCTTTTTTTTTTTTTTTCAATTTTCGGGACTCGTTATTTCGTTAATTCGAGACCATATTCGGTCGAGCCATAGCTTTTTTCCTATATATATATATATATAAAAAAAAAAGAAATCTATTTTTCTCCACGACGTCTCTTCGCGCGAAACAATAACACGTAAATATTGATTATTTATGATGCCTCTGAAGATTTCTAACATCGGATTTTTTTTTTTTTTTTTTAGAAATTCGAATTCGTAGAATTAACTTTTACTTACGCGAGTATACGTGTAATTCGTAATAGAATTATTATTATTCGAGTAATAAGAGTCAACGTTTTCTTTCTGCAAGTGCTACGAGTCCCTTAACGCCTAATAATTTCATAAACACCATAAAAATTTAAAAACAAACGTATAATGTGTTTATTATTTGAAACGCATAATTTAAAAAAAAAAAAAACAGTCGATATTTTTCAAAACTCTAATGTAAAGACGATAATTACGACGTATTAAAAACAATCGTTTTTTTTTTTTATTTTTTGTAAGGAAAACGAAAACGGATCATTTTTGTCCGGTCTTTGCGCGTTTAAAACAGATCGTTTGAACCTCGCTCTCCTCCACCACCCCCCCATCGTGTCTCTTTTCTATCGGCTCGAAATCTCAACACCGCGGTGACGCGGAAGAGAGCGTATTTTACACGACACGATTTTCGTTAACAAAAAAAAAAAAAAATGTTTTTTTTTTTTATCCCCTTTTTTCTCTTCCGGCTGAATGGATCGCGTTAAATGTGTATTTTTTATTAGCCTCGATTTTTCCGTGTTCCGTATATAAAATATTACGACGATGACGGCGACGACGCTAACAGGCGTCGAGCCGGTCTTTCGCCGTATCGATTTCCGTGTATAGGTCTCGGGCGGTATAAATGCGGTCGTCGTTTTATTATTATTATTATTATTATTATTATTATTATTATTATCAATATCGTTTTGCCCTTCTCTAGATTCGCCCGACGAAGACAACCCCAGCGCAACTATATGTATACCATATCAGTGTTCGGAACGTTCTCAAATAAAAATTAAATTCGTTCACGTTCGTATTTTTTAAAGAACACGTGTGTCGTCACGTTCACGTTTTTTTATTCTCTATGCATTTATAAAATCAATACATAGAGTACATAAACGGAGTATTGTGAATACTGCGTTTATAAAATCCGTACTCACAAATAGGAGTTATGTGTAACAATTAGTTTGATTTTTCAGTGATAGAATCAAGCACTTATCGTCAGCAGAATAACGAAGTCCGTTACACGTACGAACTTTATACGTCGTGCGATTAAAACAACGATTTTCGTTTGTCTTCTGAAGCCTAAAATAAATCCGTTATTAATTTGTCAATCGTATAAGTGGATAATAAATCGCTGGGCAAGACGTAGGCGGGATCGGGCACTTGTTCACACTCGGGGAGGACGTTTTACGTACAAAAAACTATACGTATATATCGGATCAATTGACGCGCGGACGAATTGATTTTAAAGTTTAAAAGATCGGAAAACAAATAATTACGTATAATTATAGGAACGATTTTAAGGAATTCCGGTACAACGGGTGCTCAAACGAATTTGAACGGCCGCCTGAAAACCGTTCAAAAGTTCATTGAAACCATGAACGTCTCGTTCGCGTTCACGTTTCGCTCGTGTGGGAATCGCGGCGCTGCGTTATTAACGCCCTCCCCCCAGCACCACCACCACACACGTTTACACGACTATAACGAACGCTCATTATTTAAAATCCCGATCAAAACCTTATGAGTATCGTTGACATCGTTTACGTCGTAAAATACAATAAATAGAGAATTTAGTTTTTTTTCCAGAAATCGTCTAATGAAATTTCCATACGTGTACCATATATGGTCCAGACGCCCATCATCGTTGCCCGTCACCGTTTATAGTTAATATATACGAGTATATATACGTTATCATATAACGGTACGAAAAGGCGGAACCAAAATTAAAAAAAAAAAAAAAAACGTTTACGGAATCGAACAATACGTATAATAATATCGGATAATTCGTCGTAAAATTCCGTTTGTTTAATTGATCGATTCTCGTAATTAATGTAAAAAATTTCCTTGGACTCTCATCGCGATAAACGTACGATCATTCGGAGTGATTGTAATACAATAAGATTTATATCCAATCGATTATTATTTTTATTATAATTGTATACGTTATTTTAACCTTTTTTCCATATTCAACAGTTCGACGAATCGATTATAATTTTTCTCAAATTATTGAAATCGCGTGTGTGTGGCGCTTAGTTAATACTCTATTTCTCTCCTCCTCCTCCTCTTCCCCTCCACCCCCCCCCCAATCGCTCGTCACTTATTTAAACGAAAACGAATAAAAATATTTAAAATCGCAAAATGAAAAAACTGAAATCGATTGCGATCCAATACAGGGCCGTCATCGAAATCGATCTATACCGGATTGCTAGTCGTGGTTCCGATACACGCGACACCTGCCGATAATAATATTAAAAGTTAACGCGCTTTTAGACCACGAATATAAATTATTATTATTCCTGAAGCACAATCGGTTCGAATTTCGTAATTTTTTTTCAAACACGTTTATTTTTTTTTTTTTAAACATTGATTTTCTCACGTGCCATCACGCGCAAATGTGTGTTGGGTCAGCAAATAATGTTATTCGCCGCCGTTTGATATCGGCATACGCGTATAATATTACAAACGCAGTCGTTTAAACGAGAGCTTTGGGTTTCGAGAAACGGTTGGAAATTTACAATGAGAACGTGTAGTGCTACGATTAACCCGGCGGTAGGTCGCAATAACCGCACAAAATATGTTCCTAAAAACCGATATCGGGGAAAAAAACCATTTGCCGGGCGTGAAAAATTTAAAATTCCACATTATTTACATATATATATAAAAAAAAACCACCCGCCTCAAAACAAAACGGTTGAAATGTCCGCGAAACTCACGCGGACGAGTAATTCCTTTAATAATAAACGCGTCGGACGAAACATTTCCGATTCCGCCGGTTTCGAGCCGCGGGCGATCGATTTATCCGAATACCAAACAAACGGGACGTTTATCGACGTTTCAGAATCGCCGGACTGCGGCGTGTCGTTGACCGGACCGCTGTTATACGACGACGACGACGACGACAGCGACAACGCGATCGGTCCGCCGCCGCCGTCCGATTCCGGCCGTTGCGACGACGAGTGGATGGGAAAACGGCGGCAACGACGGCGGTTCGGCAAGTGGTCCGCGACGACCGGCGACGGTGGCACGCGGCGGCGGCGACACGACAACAACAACAACCGGAGGATCGTCGGCGGCGACGAGGCGAACGTCGGCGAGTACACGTGGCACGTGGCCATCGCTTTGGACGGGTCGTTTTTCTGCGGCGGAGCGCTAATCGCCGACCGATTCGTCGTCACCGCGGCTCACTGCCTCATGACGTAAACTGCGCACTATCATATATATATATATATACGACGTAGTCTATAGTAAAAAAAAAAAAAAACCTAAAGTTTTAAAAAGTAAAATTGACTAAGAAAAAAAAACCCCCCCCCGTTAAGTGTCTGCGCGGGTTCATGCTCAGTTGGCAACGGGGTACTATTGCCTCGAGAGAAGTTGTATCCGCGGTAAAAAGCGAAGAGACGCTCGGATCCGTTTCGATAAATTTCTTCTTTTTTTTTTCTCTTTCGCTTTTTCTACGCAACGTAGCGAACGATCTCATTTTTTTTTAATATTATAAAACGGTATACACTCTTATTGTTTTACTCGAGTAAAATCAGCTGTGCTCGTCGACCCGGGTGAGTGGGAGGAGGCAAGGGGACGGAGCTGTTTTACCGCGTTAAAAGAACGAAAAAAAAAAAAGAAATTACCGTCCTTTTGTTGCGATTTTCGAAGGAACCGGTTGATATACGCGCAACAGGAGCCCGTAGATATGAAAAGAAAAATCAGGAAAAAACTGCGTGTTTCATTATTATTATTATTATTCGTATTATTATTACATCGCCTCGTCGCTCGTCATATCCAGTAGAGCAGCTCGGTGATTTATTATTTTATTTAATTAACGTCCGAAGGCGATTTTCAAATACATATAATCATATTATTACCATTCACTAGTGTTGCACATTTACGACAGAAAACGTATTGTACACAGTTAGGATTGATGAATAAGGGTTAGGTAATTAGAATTAGAATTGGTATTGGCGTGTATTGTATTACGGAGCGTGCGATAAATAGGATGATTTTGGGCATAACATGTGGAGTGGATGGGAGAGGAATGTGGGAATAATTGATGATTTCCAGTAGGATAAATTGGAATACGGAATACACTACAAGTGTGGCGTGTTGATCTGTCCCACGCGGTTCTAGATTTCAACGTGATAAACACACATCAAAACTGCAACAGCAAACGTAGCGCTTAAATAAAGTGAAAGTAAAAAAAAAATATATATATATATAATATATATATATTAGGATGGTTCACGTTTATATAGGCTAAAAAAAATTTTGAGAAATTTAAAATGAGTACCCCCCCCCATTTTTTTGAGTGATAAGAAATAATAATTCTGCGAAAATTTGGACTTGATATCTCAACCCCTTCCCGTGCCGCAATAGGGTTAAATTATGGCCCAAAGGGATTTTTTTCAGTTTTTTTAAATTATTTCAAAAACTAAAACTTTTACAAAAAAAATGTTAAATCATAAATTATAGAGAAATACACTGTCTACAAAAAGTGTTATTATACAAATTTTATTTAATCCATTATTTCATATGGAAAAACTAATATATACTTGCTCAAGACTAGTATAATGAAATATTTTGTTTATACGTAATACGTACCTATTCTCAAATATATGTATTTTTAAACCAAAAAGATTGTGACTTTTAAAGGTGTTTTGAAATAAATTATTGTACGTTTGAATTTGATAGCAATGTATATTTCACAAACAGTACTATACTCTATGTCATATTTTATTTCTAACTCCAAATTATTGCGATAACGATTTTATCTGTTATTACTTTATCGTCAAACCAGAATTAAGGTTATTAAGTATAACGTAGTCACTCCAGTCATGTGTGTAACACTAATTTTGTGATATTCAATATTCATATTTTTGTATTTTGCGTAATTGTTTTTAATATATCTAAACGAAAAATGTATTTAATAGAATCGGTTAAAAATCAAATTACGGGTAGCAAATTACCATCAATTAAAGACTGTTTGAGTGTACTATTTTTTAATCTGAAGTTAGTTAAATTAAATTTAAACGAAAGCGCCGCACTTGTTATTGACGAGTGTTTAATTTATTGGAGAAAAGCAAGAATAAAATTATTATATAACATAATAAAACTTTTCAGGTTGTTCAAGAATACAGAAAAATATACCCATCATTTAACCGACAATGCCTATCAAATGTAGAATAAAAATGTGTTAAATATTTTAGAATAAAAGTAAAAAAAAAATTTTCAGTGTCTAAAAACATTTTTTATATTAGTTTTTCTATATGAAATAATGGATTAAATAAAATTTGTATAATAACATTTTTTGTAGACGGTATATTTCTCTATAATTTATGATTTAACATTTTTTTTTGTAAAAGTTTTAGTTTTTGAAATAATTTAAAAAAACTGAAAAAACCCCTTTGGGCCATAATTTAACCCTATTGCGGCACGGGAAGGGATTGAGTTATCAAGTCCAAATTTTCGCAGAATTATTATTTCTTACCACTCAATAAAATTGGGGGGTACTCATTTCAAAGTTTTTTAATCAGTATTTTTGGACTATCCTAATATATATATCACTCGTACGTGTCCTAAACGTTATTATTCACAACGACGTATTAACACGGCATTATCGTAAACAAATAATTAAAATGAAAAATTGTATTTTTTATTTATTTATTTTTGTTTTTTTTAGTTTTGTTCTCTTAATCGCCGCCCACACGTTTATAATAATACATAAATGATTGTTTTTTTTTTTTTTTTTAATTAACTCAACATTTTCGTCGGTCAAAACGAATAAAAGCTTTAGGTGGGAAAATATGACTAAGTACGTTTGTATTAATTCTCGTTGCCCGGTCTAAAATTATATTATACTTTGACATTATTTTTCGTGCAGATTGTTCCGTTACAATAATAATAATAATAATAATAATAATAATAATAATAATAGTAATAATAATAATAATAATAATAATAATAATAACGATACGATCCGCGCCGGATTTTTTACAATCAAATGTTATTTAATTTACAAGAAAAAAAAGACAACCTTTATTCAAATGCCAAAACGTCAAATGCCGGCGGTGTTTCCGATATTTTTAAATTAATTATGATTGTTAAAAAAAAAAAAAAATGGTTTTTCGATATAAAATAATATCATTTTACATTATTCAGCATACCGCAGACAAGCGTCGAAATTAATTATGTCATTGCGTTTAATATTATTTTAATATTATCTTTCAATCCTACGCATCAAAAGTTCAAACACTTGGTGGACGTTTCAATAATAATAATAATAATAATAAAAAAATTTAATCGAATTTTAGTAAAAAAAAAAAAAATTACCGCCATCAATCTTAATCTAATTGGATTTCGTATCAATTCGCATACTTTTCAATTTGTTTTCGTCCGGTTATATTATGTCACTAGGATTTCCGTATATTTTTTTTTATATATTTTCCGTATCTTGTTAGAAACCGTTATTTTGTAACTATATATACAATATATATTACATTTTTATTTTCATAAAACATACCGTATACAAATAACGCAGTAGCCCACGTTGAATCGATTGAATTTTAACAACGGACATTTACCCATTAATTTACACACAAACATATAGTTTTGCATTGTGCTAAAAAATTTTCGGCTAACACGAGAGTATGAAATCAACGTTCTGCGCGACGAAATCTCCGCGGTTTTCATTTTTCCCCGTTATTAATTTCCGATAATTAGTTTTCGAAATGTATACACACACGCCTCATTTAAACACAAAACCCACATACGGAACCGCGTGAAACTTATAAAACGAGTTACTTACGATTACGCATTTTTCAATAATAAGAAACATGGAGTTTACCATTCGTTTTAGTATAATATTGTTTACTGGACCGGGGTAAAGGAGTTCACGCTCCGTGAACGAGATTATAACATTTGAGCAGGCACAAACTCTCGGAGAGCATATTATTTCACAAAAGGTGTATCGATTGCCGAGAGCTGGTTACGCATTAATTAGGGAAATAAAAACGAGTTAAAATCGTTTGAAATTATTAACTTACGATATTATAGAGACGAGCATTGAAAACACGAGCACATTTCAATGGCCATTGTTCGTATGACACAACTTTTCGTTTTATAACACTGCATAGAGGGACGTTCCGAAATCTTTTGGAACAATTTTTACGCATAACTGTTCATGTAAATGAAAATTTTTTACGCGCGTTATAATCGAGTTTATTTATTTGTTGTCGAAATCCACATATCGATCCCCGTCTTCGTCAATTTTTAACATAAACGCTCGCGGCTGTAGCGTCGGTCGAATCGTTTCGATTAAAATTCCCTTTTTTCGCATCGGAAGTAACGCGTGCGTGCTTATCGCACGTTTGAATTAAAATAAGTAAATTATTTTATAAATATTCAATACGTGTCATCCTAAATAATATTATTCGTTAAATACACGTATTTTATACGGCGTACGGTCTAGAAATTTATCACCCCATTAGTCGAACTAATATAAATTTCAAATTCGAAACCTACAGCCGCATAAATGTATATATATATATATTATGATTAACCGACCAAACGTATTTTATGCGCCATAAATTACAAACGCGTTAAAATCGCATTATCGATTTATTTATTAAATATAAAAACTTTTCGGACATTGCGCGTACAATTTTTTATTTTATATACACGCATACAGTTCGCGTAGGGACGATTTATAGGGAAATCGCATTTCGAAACACGTCTACGTGAACACACTCTAAAACTAAAAGTCCGTAACGAGTTTAATGATAATGTACGTGCACGTCGTACCTGTTTAATGTGTTGAAATTATGTAGATTATTTGCCGTGGCCAAATGGAAAATTCCCTGTGTCGTCTGACACACGTAATATTTTATAATCCGATAATCAATCGGATATTTGGAAAATGTATTTTGTTTGAAGACGGATGAAAAAAGCTGGAAAAAAAGATGATTTCGTCGAAATCTGTAAAAAAAAAAAAAAAAAATGTACGCTACTGCATCTAAAACATATTCGTTTCGATATAATATTATGTCGTAGAAACGTAAAATTTATATAGTTCACGTCTACGAATAAACTGTCGTTTTCTCCGCGGTGTTAGTAGAGTAACATAAAAATAATAATAATAAAAAAAAAGTACTTAATATAAACGACACTATTGCAAAAGGCATTATATATATATATAAACATAATCTGCAGTGTATGAAAACCGTATTACAATACCGCGAGTCGTATCACCGTGAAATTTCACTATATTATTATATCGTCGGACTCTGTACGATTTTAATTCCTTTTATTTCCGTAAAAAAATTGGTTTTTTTTCTCGTCGCTTTTCATTTGGTTTTCCGTTTTTTTTTTTTTTTTTTTTACGATATTTATATACCGATGCGTAGTATAGTAGCGTGTAATACCGCGGATTTCGCATTAGACAAATAAAATTACAAAACGCGAAAAGAAAAAAACGTTCTTAAATAAATCGTTTTCCTTGTTGGAATTAAAATTTTACGTTCCATTTATTGGGGTGGTTTTTTTTAAGAATATTTTAAATGAACAATTATTGATATTATGTACTTTGCGGATAGCGAAAAACAATTTTTATGATTTTCTTTTTTCCCCCAGAGACAAACAATGTTCGATTTCCAAAAATCAACAACGAAAATTGCCTTCTCGTTAGCTTTAAAATAAGGTCAAATAATTTTCATATCTAGACATATTATGAGGCGTTCGGAATTTCGTACAGTACCGCTCCACACTCATCATCGTCATAAAAACCCCATGGCTTGAGATTTGATCAACATCTCGTGGAATCCGTTCTCAGCCGATTTAGAGACCTCTACGCGGGAAAGGACAGTTGGAAACCGGCGGCGGGCTCTGATTCTTTTAATTCTATTAGTGGTTCGGGTGCCATCGTTTTGCATAATAACTCTATCCGCCTAGTCCCTGACTGTTCCTTGAGCTAGTCTGTTGCCATTGTGATACTCTTCCGCGATTTAAGCCTGTACGGTTGATTTTGTTGTACAAATAATTTTCGTTATAATGTAACGTTACGCGACAAGTGTGACGATGGTTTACGATTATCTCGTGTGCGGATGACAGGGGGTGACCGCAATGTATCGCCCTGAAAACAACGATTTTTCTGCACGCAGGCGCGACACGCCGACGGACGATCTAACGGTGCACTTGGGTGACTACGACCTGACCACAGACAACGAAACGGAACACCAGGTGCGGAAAGTGTCTCGCGTGTTGTTCCACTCTCATTTCCATCCATTTCTGTTGGTCAATGACATCGCAATGCTCCAGCTCGACAGGCCGGTCACAGCTGACAGCAAGACGGTACGGCCGGTGTGTTTGCCGTCCACCGACGGTGAGTACCGGATTAAAATACTCCTAATTAATACTCCTATACCACTGAGATAGTCCTACTAATGATGCGCCTACACGATTCATTGTGATAATATTTTATGCAAAATCACGGGACACGAATACAGGATCAAATTCGTTGTTGTCTCCATGATACGAGACTTCGAAGTCAGTCGATTTAAGCAGAGGCATTTTACGTTCCACGGGAGCCGTCATTATATTATGATCTTCAAAATTGTAGCCAAGACTTGTTTTCCGTAATGTGTTTTTTTCCAAAAAAAAAAAAAAATTTAGCTGGAATATGTTGCGTTTTTCAAGACATCGGTCTAAATCAAAACTGTTTGTTGTTTTTTTAAATTCTCCAACACTAATCGTATTAATTGATTTCAAAATCTGAAAATATCATTAGACAATAGTATGTAATATGTATTGAGAAGAAACGGGAAACAATACAGTCGTAGATCAAAAGCAACAAGATATTATATTTAAGTTCTAGACGAGGTCTTGATCTGTCTGTATGATATGTATCGAATATAAGTGTGCAATTATAAAAAAGAAATAGTCTATTTCGGTGAGGGGAGACTGAATTTTCTGTGGCTCCCATGGCTAATATCCCATTATTGCCGTGTGCGCTAATATATATATATATATATATATATACAATATTTTATACTCCTGTACTATTACGGTTTCGTAATTTCGGTAGAACGCGTAATAATATATTCTAAAACGTCATCACGAATTCACGTCACACACACTATATGTTTTAGTAAGCAGAGACTCGGGTGTTTGCGGTAGAATATTCAAACTTTGAGTAAACGTAATCATTAATTATTTATCTAATCGACTACGAACCAGCCGCAGTGAATGAGTGCGTTGTGTGTATTATCGTCTTAGCGTTTTCTACCGAATTACACGTAATATATCGCGTTATATATAATGTCATCTTAATCCAGTGTGTACTTTTCAAAACTTTTTTTTTTGCCATGATGACCCATAAAGTCGGTTAGATTAAATTAAGTGATCACCGAGAAAAAAGAAAAAACAAATGTTTAATAATAGCATTTTTTAAATTTTTTTACGAAGCGCTCCCGTCATTTTCAATACCGAATACCATATTATTATTATTATTATTATTATTATTAATAAATTCAAAGTTTAATCGTTTAAATGAATTTCGCTCTTAGCGTTTGTTATCAGATATTAAAGTATGTTTTATTCGTACCCAACAACCCGATTTTATTTCTATCACACTTGAAGTAATTTATGTATAAATATATATGAGTATATATATATATATATACACACACGAAACAATTCAGTGTTTCGTGGACCGTATAACGTTTTGCCGGTTGGTACGGGGACTATTAAATTTCGTTGTAATAATTTAATAAAACTTAAAACGTGTTTTTCATGCGATTTTACGTAGAAAAATAAAAAGAAAAAAAAAGAGACAAAAAATAACTCACCGAGAAGACAGCCGTTTTAAATAATATAATATCGGGACACGAGAAAATTATACGAGATTCCCGTAATTAATTTAAAATAAAGTGTAACGCCGATATAGATCAACCTATATCGGGGTATTCGCCACTCACCACAAAAATATGTGCGTATACGATTTAGCGAAAATTGCTAAATTGAAAATTAACCACATAATAATTATTAATTGTTTCTAACCTTTCTGCATTGGTTGTACTAATCAATATTTACTTTTGACTGATTTCGATTTTGAAAATACTGTACGCCCGGGTAATGTATCTAGACCAGCGTTCCCATACCAGTGTGCCGATATCCATCTACAGGTGTTCCGAGAAATTGCATGATTATTAATAATAATAAATATTTTACGGGGTTTTTATCGGCAATCGCCTGACTCTCAATATTTTGATAAATAGTGTAATAATAAGTGTTATAATTGAAGAATTATTGGAAGAAGACATCAGGGGATGCTTGTTAGTTGTCAACTATTCGGCCCCGGAGGAAACGTTTAATGAAAAGGAAACGGGACACTGATTCGTGTGTGTACTTTGAACAGTACTACGGTGTTTGAAACGAAAATAATATTTTCATGGCACGGCTAAACCCGCGTAAAATGTCGGCATTCATTTGTGTCAAAAACGCTGTGCTATGAACCACATTTGCACCGTACCTTGGAACCATCGTTTATTGACGATTTAAAACGGCGTCTGCGCCTAAAATGCTACTCGGGTAATGTATCATGCGCTTTTATCAGATTAGAAAAAAAATGTTTTATGTATGGGGAAGGGAGTAGTAGTAACTAGAAATATATTAACGCGCGTTCGCAACGCGGAGAAGTTGATCCACTGGAAAACACGTATAATTCATAACGTATTTCATTTATTTTTGTAAATATCTTAACGAGTTAAAGTGGATATTTTATCGGAAATGTCAAAAATTCTATTTTTTTTTTTTTGTAATTATTATAAATCTACGTGTGTTAGCAATTTTATTTTTCCAATACTTGGCCGTTTAAATATCCGAAAAATAATTTATAACGCGCGTACATATATATATATATATTACAATATTGGAATTAGTAAACGCGAAATTCCAATCTGTTCTATTCGAAAAATACGTTTAATTTTCCTTTATTTTGGTCGTCGTTTAAAGTGTTCGGACGTTTCTTCGACCGGATCCGACGAGATTCGTAAGACACGTATAATACATTACAGTTTAATGAGGTTATTTTTATTTATTTTTTCTTCCGCCGTGAACGCTTAGGTACACGTAATAAATAGTTTGTTGGTAAAACGGCTCAATCCGTTTTGCTTATAATAATAATAATAATAATAATAATAATAATAATAATCTCACCGGAACACCGCGAGCACTACGATCTCGGCGGGACAATCTCCCTACAGCCCGCCGTCGCAAATTACACAAGCGCGGAGTGGTCGGAAATCAAACGTTGTAATAAAAACGTTAAATCGCTTATACCCTCTAAGCGTGTGGTGTTTGTACAATGTAGAGTTTTCGTCGGTTTATAAGGAAAAAATTAAAATTTTTTTTTTAATTTTTTATATATATAATTCTCATTACACTCTGTCGTTGGCCGACACTTGAAGTATTAATTAGAAGAAGAAAAAAACCGGCGTTCGGCGAAAACTCGTGACATTCGCACGTCCGTTCTGTACGTAAAATACAACTGCCGTGAACGCGTTTCGCGGTGTGCCAGGTGAGTCCCCGTGGGTGTAAAATTCGGAGGTTACGTCGCTAACACAGTAATTTTGGTGTTTTCACGTTCGTATTCCGCTCGTTTTTAATGAATAATATTTTAGAAATATATACATAATTAATTTTTTGTTTTAATCCATGGCCGAAACGAAATTATAAAAATTCACTGAAACATTTTTACGATTTTTACACACATATATATATAAGTACTTAAATTGTTATAATTGAATACATATAAAAAATATTGTTTTCGAAAAACGCCTGTTCGTATCATTGGTGGTGTTGTGTACGCAAAAATTTATATTATCGTCACGCGTCTGCACGCTGCGCTAAAAGTTCTTGTGTTCTGTAATAATCAAGGCCGCCATTGTCGGGTATTAACGATAGTTACTACCATTTTTAGACGGTTAACTAATTAACTCAAAGAGTTTTACACTTTTTAAACGCGCAAACACGAACTCTGAAGAATTATTATTAAACGCGCCACGAAGTTATGACTTATAGAGAAAAGCGAAATTTTGTTTATTGTGCGATAAAGCCGCGCGGTATTATTTATATTATACATGATAGCCGGTTAAAACAACAATTTAACGACAATTCGATAAATGCAGTCGTAGTACGACGCACGAGAAGCGTTAATAAAACGCATTTTTTTTTCTCTTTTTGTCTCTTCCCGCAACTACTTTTACCGACAAGTCGACGTTTTTTTCCGAATTCGAACGAGTAACGCTTTTTTCTCGATTTCATAAAAAGTAACTTTTAAATTAAGGGCGATTGCAAGGGGACATTTTCTCTCGTTCGCCTACAACGCACAATACCGAAAAGCAGAATCAAACGTTTTCTATACTTCCATCTATAGTGATCCGACAATAGTGGATTCTGAATAATCGAACATTTTTTTTTTCGAAGATCTTAAGATAAAAAAAATGTTTTTTTTCAATATAAAAATTATCGGACCATTATAAAAATCGTATAACCAAACGATTTAACGGTTAATAGCGAATCAGTCTTTTTTACACAGATAAATTATAAAAGATACGGTATTTAACACAGTACGCGTAAATAAACTGTATATAATAAATAATAGAATCGCGTTAATTATTTTTAATTCGGCAAAAGGTAATATTTATTAAATACGAGTAACGAACATCGCGGACGTATCTTAAATACGGATGGATAGCGGGGAACGACAGTGGGAAAATCGAACGACGCAATTAATAATAATAATAATAATAATAATAATAATAATAATAATTGTAAAACGAAAACGGATTGCGTCTTATCGTGTATCGATTACAAGATAATAAGATGTGTATGCGGACCGCTGCTACACCTTCTGTTCAAAAAAAATATTTGTCCCAAAATCTTGTTACGATCAACATTTGTTTCAAATATCACCATTTGTTCGAATCATATATGTATAATCCAAATAACTTTTGTCCCAACGGATTTCTGTTCCAAACGGTTTATCTCCAATTGATTATTCGTTCAAATAGACTTTTGTTCCAATCACGATGTTGAAATATACCCTGTTGTATAATATTTTATGTTCGTGGTCAACGGAATATAATTGATTACAGTCGACCACACGTCTTCAACAACGACTATAGTGTGTGACAATACGTTTTTCGATTTGTTTTATCGGTCGAAACACCGAGTCATTATTTTATTGGCTTTTGTTCCAATACACGTTTATTCCAATTATTAGCAAAAAAAAAAAAAAAAAAACAATTATTCCAATGTATACGTGTTTCGAAAAAACACGTAATCCAACAACGGAGTATTTGTTCCAAAATCATTTCTTCCCAGGGACACGCGTTCCAAAACATTCGTTCAAACGGACAGATATTCCGAATTCGGGACAAATTGGAACAAATTTTTTTTTTTTTTTTTGAACAATTATTACCGTACCGTGTAAATGCTACACAATATATTATAATGTATCACATAATACGCGTACACAGGGCCGGATTTAGGGGGGGGGGCAGGGGGGCCCCGGTCCTCCACAAAATGAGGGCCTCCACTTAATGGGATTTTTTTGCATCCAAGTATAAAACACAATATAATATTTGCGAAATAAATTTAAATCACAAATTGAATAAAATTGTTCAATCATTTATGTAGTAAAATTAAAGTAATTTAAAATCGATTATTATGACTTGTAGAGTAGGATAAGCGATAAGCGATAAGGTATGATTTTTTAATTTTGAGAAAAACAGTTATAAATAAACACATATAACTTGTATAGCAAGCCGTCTCCTGACCGCTGTTGTAGCGGTACATACGTGTAAATGTTAATATATTATTAAATTAAATGAACTTATAATAATATATTAAATATATGTTATCGAAATATAATATATACTTTTAATTTACATTCCTAAATCCGGCCCTGCGCGTACACGTCACGATCTCCAATAATATACCTACGCGTCCACCGTAATTGGAATGATTTTTGTTTCGATTTTGCAATTAACATTTAATATCCTCTGGTCAGTGGCGTGTTTGACACTTCATTACGGAGGAGGGGAGGGGCGATGGTAAGAGAACACCCCCCCCCTTTTCCGACCATAAAAAAATATGTATGTAGGAATATGATTGAACAAAACACATTTTTTTTTTAAATCTCTCGAAGGGATCGCCCCTATCGCCCCTCGAATACGCCACCGCCTCTAGATTCTCTTGTTTAAAATACGAAATCGACTCGCTCCGCCTCGATAAAAGGTAATAAAAACACGATAATAATAATTATTATTATTAATAGCCGCGCCGGTCGTTAATGGCGCGCGTTCGCCGCGGTATAACGCGAAAACGTTACGGACGTGACGCGCGCGCAATACGATGTAAAAGTTTTGTTTTCGTTTTTGTTTTTTTTCTACAGGCGGCACGTACGTGGGCCGAAAAGGTACGGTCGTCGGATGGGGTATCACGTCGTTCCCGATGGGTGACCCCAGTCCCACGTTGCAGAAGCTCACCGTGGAAGTCCTGTCCAACTTCCAGTGTTCACGCGTCATCGACGATCACGTGGGTCCGGGCACGCTTTGCGCCGCCGCTCCGTCGTTGCAAGGGACGTGCTTCGTAAGTCGACGACGTTTTCGCGTTCTCGTTTCCCGTATTTTCTATACATTTGGAATTATTATTTTTAATTTTTACAAAAATACGTATTCCGTAATATTACGTGGATAATACCGGGAAGGGTGCCGCGGAAAGACAGAAATTTCTCGATATTTAAAATGTACCCGGTTGATCGCGCGAAATCAATTGGTGAATTTCAATGCACGTTGTAACCAAATTATACTATAATGTTGTGTATGGAGTAATCTCATGAGCGTTACAATATTTTATACGTGTGTGTGAATACAAGGCGTAATAATAATAATAATAATAATAATAATAATAATTGTTAAGAAATATCGATTTTTTTACTGTTATTGATTGGAGAAAACGCGAGCGAATTCGATCGGTTCTTAAAATATCGAGTTGATTAGTGTGTGTATTTCTTGAAAAATCGACTTTTCGTAAAAACCGATAGCGATTAATGCGAAACAAGTTTTCGATGGTATTACGACAATCGGCGAATTGACTTTGTTTTGCAATTATAGTAATATTTCGTTAAGAATTACTCGATAAATACAAATTTGTTATAAAAAAAAAAGTATATAAAATATTTTTGATTCGAGAGAAACCCCCCACTCGCTCACCAGATGGTGTCTAAGCCATTATCTATGATATACATATATAGATGCATACGTATATTTCTATTATATAATATTTATTCCATATACGAGGTATAGAATAAATAATATAATATATATATATGTATACGTTGAAATTTTCGTTTTTTTTTTTTAATGAGATATCGTCCGCAAACGTTTCTAGATTCGTATAGTATTAACGAAATATTATCATATACAATTTCAATACCAAATTGATGTCAGTTTAGAAGAAAAAGAAAAAAAAAAATTAAAACCCCGTAACACTTAAACCGGTTAAATTTTTATATATATATATATGTACGTCTCGTGGTACAGCGAATTTCGTTGACACAAAAACGCCGCCATCGTTATAAATATTAACGAAAATTCGTGTAACGCATATTTGATTAGTAATTTTACGTCACACACACACACAAGTGTTTTCTCTCTCTCTCTCTAAATTCTACGCGTACAAAACCAATCGTGAAAAGGAAAAGAATTTTCTATTTATTTAAAACACGACAGTATTTGAAGAAAAGAAAAAAAACGTTTTTTTTTTTTTGACACTACTATCGCGTACGGTATTTTTTTATTATTATTATTATTATTTACGTTTCTATAACAGTTATTGTTATCAGCTTTTATTACTCGTACTTTTACGCACGTTATACAACCGTATACGCGGCGATTGTTAAGTGGTACATTAAACAAACCATGGAATGGATTCCGTCCGTTTCTAAATAGTTTGTGTTGATTTATAAATGTATATATATATATATTTACTCGATAAAAAACGTAAACATTATGATATAGTGTTGTGTACAAACAAGAAAACGTTTCGTAAGAAAACACGGCTTGTAAGTCTTGTAAAAGTAAAAAACATTGTGTTCAATCGAAGTTCAAAAACGTTATATAATGAGAAATCGTAATGGACTACTTTGTGCACCGGGTTAGCGATTTTGTTTTTGCGCAAAAGTATCTGGGATTTTCAAAACCGCCACCACGGGCTTGTCAAGTTGACGCGTATATTGCGATTTTCAATATCCCTGTCGTGGCCATACCTGTACCGGCATACGCCGCAGTGTTCGCCACGATTAATAATTATTATTTACCCGTGAATATATATATAACTGCGGTGTACTGCAGCGTGCGTATTACGCTTTTATAATTACTATAATTTATATAAATATACATACAAAAAAGTTTACGAACAACGATTTTAATCGCATGTTTTTCCCCCTTTTTTACACTACAAATTAAATATGATATTTTAAAAAAAATTTAATGAAATCGACATTCGACGATCGTAAATTAATTTTGTTAATTACACGCCGTAGAAACGGGCGCAATCGATTTCGAATGTATACGATCAAATGAAATCCATACGTGTGGCCAAACCGATACCGTAACGTGATAAATAAAATCATATTTAGTCTATTTACGCCATTGCGATTGAAGAGAAAACGAAAAGAATAATTATCGCATTTCATATATTTTCTATTCGGTTTTCAAGGAGTACTATTAAAATATTTGACATCGAACGCATGGCGAATAATTAATAACGGTCCAAAACGAAAAAATTTAGTAAAAAAAAAAAAAAATAATAAAAATTATAAAAAATGTTTTTACGTCAGGTCTGCATTTATAAAATCAAATCATTATTCTATATGAGCCCCTTATTTTATTGTATCACGCGCGCTCTTATTTTACTTCATCGTGAGTTTGTACGCGTAATTTATGTACATTTTGTAAAATATAATACGCGCGCGCACACACATAATATATTATATAATAAATGTTGTCATTAATTTAAAAACAAGTGTACTCTTCGTCTGTTCATTATATAAAACGACCTTTTCAATTAAATTACATTTACAGCTATTATACTGCTTCAACAAATCAGTTTTTTTCCTCCTATTCCTTAAATGTCCTTTAAACACATTACAAACGCATATAACGTCTAAATATATTCCAAATTGTATTAAACGTACACCGCACGGTTATATATTTTATTTGTTTATATTACATATTTATTATATGCGTACGGAATGACGGGAGAATGATGAAACGTGTTGCAGGTTACATAGTTATTTTCGCATTTCATTTCTATTTTTTCGATACAGTGTTGTTTTGACACACAACGAATTGTACGCACTTTGTTTTCGTGCAATTTTTCTTATATTATTTCATCATGAATTTCGATACTTCATCCACGTAAAGTAAGCAAACGTCGTAACGTTTATGCTTCAATTTAATTTAAACGCACCGTATTCCGTGGATTTACAATATGCCTGTAAATATCTAACAAACGTCCGTAAAAGACGTATTCGAATTAACGGAATTCGGAACTTTAATGTTTTAATCAACTTAACTATTTCATTTTGTCCGTATAGGAAAAATCAAAATACACCTGTCGCGAATTTTTTTTTTTTTTTTTTGCCGATCCGGGGAGACATTCAAACGAATTACTGTGGTATTCTTTTAATTTTGTGCTATTTATAGAAAATATAGATTTTGAGGTATTTAATTCGTTAAAGACGTAATTTTTGGTTTTAAAATCTAAAACAATGTCAGACGCTTGTTACTTTTGTATATTCAAAAAATCCTGAAAAGCAGCGTAAAGTCATAATTAATTTTAATAACAATTTCAAAATTTTCGACAAAATGTAATTACACCGAAGCACCGCTCGGAATCGCAATAATCAGTATAGCAATAATAAAACTCTAAAACTTCTATCCAAGTAATTGACTTAAACGTCATTCACAACACCATATGGCTCGCCACTTTTTTTTTAAAATAATTATATATTTGTTGAAACGTATAAAAAAAAAAAAAAATGTCAGGAATCACGAGTAGTAGTCGAAATGATTTTCTTTTACGAACTGATATTTTGCATTAAATTCCTCCCCTTTTTTTGGGAGAGGATGCGTGTAAAGACCATTTAAAAAAAAAGCGGCCCATTTTCTTCATGGCATACCTCATACCAAATGTCTGCACACGCCTATGAGTCCATATCACCTTATATATTGAACAATAATTGTATAGGAAATAGACGATTGAATGAGCAATAACAGTAAAAACGTGCGAGAAAAAAAACATTAAAAACTTATTGAACACCCGCGGCAGACTGGTTTTTCGTAAAAAATTCGAATCGATAAACTTATATTTCGATGTGACAATAATCAACTTCTTTCTGTTATTCCCGCGGAACGAGCCGGTGCCGTTGCTTAAATGGCATTTGAAATAAGATTCCACTGCGTACATTCGTTCAAACGTAACGATGATAGATGTTACGAAATGATGGTCCTCCAACAAGACAACGGGTTTTTTTTTAACTTTTAGCGCTCTTAGTGCTCGACCGACGATCAACGTGTTGAATCGAGCGGTCCAGTACTTAGTTAGACAACAAACGCGATCTGTCGTGTAAAATAGGGTCACTCATAACCGCTACCGATGTATAATATTATTACGTGTATTTTGTATTTATTATGTTTTGCAGGGAGACAGCGGCGGCCCTTTGACGGTGCAACGGGATACGGGGCAAAACGTTTTGGTCGGCCTGGTGAGTTACGGCGTGACGGGATGTGCCGTTAAACCAGCTTTTCCCGATCTTTACACACGAGTGTCCGAGTACGCGAAATGGATCGACGTCATCACGTCCTCGTAAATCGCCGGAAAAACGAAATTTTTTACACGGTCGCTGTTACAGTAGTGTACGAGGCGCGTACCGCCACAATCCGAAGTATCCGCGTGTTTTGGAAAAAATTGAATTAAAAAAAAAAAAATATATATATATAATATATGTATGGGATTAAAATTTTATTGCTGTGTGTTTCTATAACGCGTTTTCATACCGATACAAAACCAAACTGTTGTGTGAAACTGCAAAAGTGTCCTACATGCCCGCCGCGTCCAATTTTTCGAATATTCCGTAATGTATCATTACAACGTCTACGTTAATACGGCACAGGCCCAAGGGCGTAATTACGACGGATCTCTTCCCCCGCGGGCTTAATTTTTCACAAAAAACATATTATGTGAACATATCAAAAAATACGTATAATAAGAAACAATAGAAATAAAATATTTGTGTTGACAAAATTCGATAATCATATATAGTATTGTCACAGTATTCCTCGTTTTATTAGGCTGTATGTCGTCGAAGAATGGTCTCTCCGTATTCGGATGTTCAGACGCGAAAACGGATAGA
The DNA here is from genome assembly GCA_032441825.1 of Chaetogeoica ovagalla. Classification (NCBI taxonomy): domain Eukaryota; kingdom Metazoa; phylum Arthropoda; class Insecta; order Hemiptera; family Aphididae; genus Chaetogeoica; species Chaetogeoica ovagalla. Next base: position 1,445,648 of record CM063726.1, read on the forward strand.
ACACTCAATAAATCAGCTCAAAAACCAAGAAAATTACAATATAATATATATATAGTTTTTTTCTAGAGAAAATGATTTAAAAGTATAGGATACGAGTACCAATCGTTTTAACGCTGACGTCAATGCCGGAAGGATAGTTACATTTATTTATGGACGTTATTCAAAGATACACTTTGTCGCTCTTTCCCATATAACATTCGTAATTACGCCCGTTGGACAAGACTCGAAAATCGTTCGTACTGCGATCGCTTGCTTCGCATGCGCACTCGTTACATCGTACAATGACACCCCGTGCTGCAGATCCTTCGAATTCGAACGCAAATATACCTTAAAATAATAATAATAATTATTATTATTTTCATCTCTTAACGAACGGGTACGTGTCATAAATATAATATGCATACTGTCAAATTTCACTTTTTGCTGCAAATGCCCCCCCACCGTGCATTTATACGACCATTACCTATAGACGTCGAGATTTATATAATTTTTTTTTTTTCACATAACATACAACGTAAAATATGATAATATACCGACTGCAAAAACAATTTGTCGATGGCGTTATACACGACCAATTAGTATACGCGCGGCCGTTTCGATACGCGACAAATTATTCTGTATTATTGGCGCCAGCAGAGCTTTTGAAATTTCGATCCGTATAATACGAGTACATAAAATGTTGCGCACGGATTACGGATTTATTAATTATCGTAATTACTCGACACACACATTCATATTTTAATGGTCGGTCGATAAGCGGGAAAACAACTCTATACTCGTATGAACGATTTCTACGGTTTGGTGGTCGTACATTTATATATATATATATATATGATCAGAGCAACTGATATTTTCTAATGAAATATAATGAATAAACAGAAGAGTGTATTTCTGCTGATCAAATCGTAATAACATATTTAATTAAAAATAATATTCGAAAATATCGCGCAAAAAAGTTTTCCAGGGATGAGAAATTAAAAAAAAAAAAAAAAAAAACTCGTTTCTGTTTTTTTTTTCTTTGGCTGCCTACAAATTAAATTATAATACACTTTTTTTTTTTAATAATAATTAAATTATTTTTTTTATGTCATTTAATTTCACGCGTGAGCGTGACAACTTTTTTTTTTTTAACGGCAATTTCTCGTTTTAGTTATGAGATTATTTTTATTCGGTTTTTTTTTTATGCGTTTTTACGATAAAATCGACTTTTTAAATGGAAAATTTAACCGAATTTTTGTTAAAAATGATAAAATATCCGATATTTTCAAATTTCTGTAACTCGGTCAATTTAAAATTTAACAACGGTAATTCACTGAAATCAAAACAGAAAGTCGGCCATCTGTAAACGAAAAAAATGAATTATTGTCAATTAACGTTTGTGCGCGGTATAATTTATTAATTATTCGTACACTAATTACTCAATTGAAACGTACGATATCGGTTTTGTATTCAATAATTGTTTAAAAGGTCTCTGCTCGAGCGATTACGCCATTCACAGTACGATTGTAAATGTATTAAACATTACACCCGAGAGTGGAAAGATGAAGTCCTCCCGGCTCCTTTAATAAACGCGCTGCTAATATACTCGTATATGCATATAGGCGATTTCATATATTGCATAGCAGTCTACTAAATATTTCTACCTTACGTATATTAAATACAAATATAATGAACAAAATAGTTTACCGGCCTAAAGACGTGCTCAGCTTGCCCTTAATTATTTTTAACGCCCAATGGTCGTGAAAATCAAAAATTTTAATTTTATATTTTTAAATGCGAATTATTTTTGAATAGTGTCAACCGTTGTCGTATGCATCATAGTGATAAAATAATAAATACATTTGAAATAAAACGGCGTTTAAGCGTTAAGACCAATCGTTTCTGACAGTCGAAAGACGCGTAAAACGAGATTTTTTTTAGTTTGCTTTAAAAAAAAATACTAATGAACGAGATTATTTCTCGTTATCGATTATTATTATTATTATTACTATTATATGTTTTCGTGTTTTTTACAATACACAATATATAACACACTATCGTTTTGTGCCTAATTAATTTCACAGAAATTCGGTCATTTTCACTTTTTGTATATTATTTTGTAATCAGTAATTATTTTATTTATACGTAGGAATTGTATGCTTCTTCAGTATGTGCGCATAAACATAACAAGTAAATTGATAATTTACGATGATATTTGAATTGTCGAAAAAGAAGGAGAGGGAGGGAATTGCTGTTTTTAGTAGCACACTCGGTATTTATTTTTTTAAATTTATTTTAAGCGATACAATTATTACGTATATAGGTTCTCTATAGTAATAATTAATTTTATTTAAATTTTCTTGATTGACGAAGTATATTTTTATATAAATAAAATATTTTAATAAAATTATACGAAGTCAATCACGCGATACCAATCTTAATCTTGAACGCAATGTGAACGTAATGGATTTTTTCTTAAACATTTTTTTTTTTAATATTTAACGACAGTTTTTAATAAATAATAATACAAAACCGTACATGCATTTATCATAATGTTCACGAAATTGATTATTCAAGCCGTTTTTTTTTTATCTCGTCGACGGCTAACAGTTCTATGTATCATCATTATTGTTGTGTACATCGATTTAATTCAATTGAGTTGAAAAAAAAAAATAAAGGCTTTTTTTTTCTACGATGACATCCATAGTTCAAGTACAATCGTATTTAATTAATTATTCGTTCGTTTGTTGTTATTTTCGTTTTTTTTTTTTTTTTAAATCACACACAAACACGTCAAAATCAATAAAATTGTATTTAAATAAAAATAAATACAAAGTTTAACGTTAAAAACGTTTTTGGTCGTGTGGTATCCATTAAATTGTCGATTTTCGTCTTTGCCAGCTGCTGTTTGTTATTATTAATTTCTTTTGGTTTTTGACAATAACGACGTGGTCATTTCACCAAATCGACTTGAAATCTTAAAAAATGTTTGTTTTCCGCCACGCGTACATAGTTTTCCAATACTCGTATACTTAAATACATATCGCCATGAATCTATAGTGTGTATAATATTGATTTTTTAAATATTTATATAATTAATATTTTAGCACTTCTTAGTAGTTAACTTTCCGAAAAATCACAAAAATTATACGTACGTTGAAAATCTAAAAATATTTGAAGTAAGGCGAAGATGACTTTCCAATTCGTGGCAGCTGGCCGCGATTTAAACGCTGTTCAATCAGCATCGAGTTTCGATTACATTTGCGTTTTCGGGGTAGTAATGGTTTTAATTCACATTTCATCGAGCGTTTAAAAAGTAATATCGCCTCCCCCCTAGATACTTGTGTATGTACCTATATCTACTGACAACTAAAATTAATCGAACTAAAACTAAAATGTAATAAAACATTTTTTTATTTAAAACTTATTATTTTCATATAATTTTTCGATAATTCTAAGTTGGCAACAGATTCGACGGGCCGTTTTTCTATTCACCCCCCCTCCCCTAGGGGATGAAGTAAATACGCCCCTGATTTAATATGAATAAAATAAAATTGAGCTGAAGTCGAAAATAAAGAAATACGTATATAGAAATCGTCGCGTTGAATTTGTTTATTTTGCTACCGCGGTTTCGAGGACACAAAAAAAAAAAATCATCATTAGGCACAATAAGCGAAAAAAGAAATGTTTTTTTTTTTTTGTTCTCGAGAAGACGAAGAAGAAAATTACGGTTCAAGTCATTGTCAACAATTTTAAACGCCTACAAGGCAAATGAAAGAAAAATAAATGATCAACAGGTGTAAGTCGCATTATATACGCAAAAACGAATTCAATAATAATAATAATAATAATAATAATTTTTTTTTTTTTTGTAATCTACACAAAACAGAGGCGGTTCTCTGCGGCTTTTCACGTTTTGTTAAAAAGAAAATAGAAAAAAAAGTTTCGCGTTACGGGGAATTCATCGATGTATATTTTTAAATAATTTCGTACGCGCACTCATTACGACTGTTATGATGACGACAATCGAGACAGTCGTTCTTTTTTTTTCTTTTACTTTAAAAAAAAATCAATACGGTTCCCTGCAGAATACCCGTTACATAACTCCCATCCGTGCCACCGTCGTACAGATAGGTCGTGTTACTTATGTGCTTGACAGACATTACTCGTCGTGGTATTCGGACCGTATATTTATTATTATTATTTTTTTTTTTCGAAACCGTTGTTTTATATTTTTCGCGTTCGATATCACTTCTGAAAAGTTGAATACTTACCCGTCCCCGTACTCTCGGCGTCGAACTTTTCAAGAGTGTGCGTTATTTTCATCTTCTGCGGTAGTACACTCTTAAAATATTACCGAGCCCTCCCCCTCCTACACACACACACAATTATGAACTGCTCTTATACTAAAAGTTTTTCCGACGTAATTTTTTTTTTTTGTAAAAAAATATTTCATACTTCATCGATCTTTACACAGTCTCTTTTCGCTGTAACAACTTACACCAAGTTGGTACTTCAGAGAGGTCGATTTTCGATTTTCTAAAAAAATAAAGAAAAACGCATAAAATCAATTGAGAACTACCGAAAATTTACGTAAAAACGCGATTTCGGCGCGAAATCGATTACCGTTATTTTTTCATGATTTCGAAACTATCCAACGGTTATAAAGACATGAAATTCTCGCCAAACACGTAACTTTATATTATATATTAGGTCAAAAAAAAAAATGTTCAAAAAGATCTCTTTAAATTTCAGCTATTTATAACAATATCATATGGATTTTATGATGTGTAATTCATAAAACGGATAATTTTTGGAATAACTTCGGGTAACATTAATGTACGACGTCAGGTTGTACAATATATCCGAAAAAAAAAATTGGAATACCGGCCGTTAATCACCTTTTTTTTTTGCATTTATAAACATTGCAAATTTTTCGACAAAGCGTATTTTATTCTTTGTGGTCGATATATCATTGCTTTCGAATTTATAATGTAACAACAAAACTGTAAAACCTTTATAACAGTAATTCACTTAAAACGACATTCACAACACCTCGCAGCTCCCCCCCCCATCCTACTGTTCTATAATATATTAGTACAACGTTCAATTTATGTAATTGTTTTAACTTATAACTGTTGTAGCTTTCAATAATTCAACACATAATTTTGTATTACAAATTTTTTTTAAAAAAAATTACAAAATGGGTACACGTGTATGACAAAATATCAGAGTATTATTTCTTGAAAAATAAATGTATTTCACCGGGTTCCTGAACCAAGAGTTTCCATCATGTTGCGCGGAGCCTTGAATACTACTACTGGAGTAGATTTTTATATAGAAACGTCGCGTCAGTCATACGGTAATATATAATACATACATGTCGTTGTCGACGCAATTTAACGAGGCCGTATGGCGACATCGTCATTTGTATATTTTATATTAAAAAAAATATATATATGTATATGATTTTTTCCTCTTTTTTTTTTTTACTTACCTTTAATTTTTTTAATAATATTACGTGCGTAGTACTAGGTGACGAAACGTACGAACGGATTTCAATAAAATCACAGATCACTGCGTACGAATCGAGTCTGAAGGTACGTTTCCAAGAGTTTCCGTCGCAGTCGGACGGTAAAACATTTTTTTTTTTTTTTTAAACGATATTAATAATTCCCCGTTTATTATTATTATTATTATTATTATTATTATTTAAAACTGTTTGTACTACCGTAATAATATTTAACGACTAGAAATTAAAAGGAAAAGTACATATATATATATATATTATTATACGAAAAACAACGATAATGTTGACTGGAATGCGATTAGAGACGATTTGCGAAAACGAATAGCGTGCGATTACGTTTTATTTGTGTATAAGTACTATATATATATATATATATATATATATATATATATATATCGATGTTCGCTTCTTTTTTTCTAAAAAAAATAAGTATCGATTGAGAGTTTAATAACTGCCGAGTTCAATACGTGATACAAGAGTATTAACACGAAGCGTATACTTACACGATATATTAAAAAATTGTCTCTTTCGGTATTGTACAGTATATAAATAATTAAAATTACGTCGTCGCAATAATATTTGAACTAAAAAATATTAAATGATCCGAAAAAAATTAATGTACAAGGCGTTCTAAATTAATTCGTCCGATTTCAGTAGGCTATAAATCTTGAAGTTTGTGGTGAACGAGTTACTACCCCGACCAACTGAAAGAAGGGATTATCAAGTTTTTTCGACTCCAAGTAGGTCGTGTTGAAGTACACCTGAGCCGATTGGAGCGCTTCGATAGTGAAACGGTTTTCGTCCAAAACTCAATGTTTTCTTCGCCGTTTCAAAAGCTCGTTATTCTATGGAAACACAGTAATTTCATAATTATACAAATGATTACGGATCAGCTATTCGCATAGCTGCAAATTGATAGAGATGATTTCATCTTCCAAAACACGATTGATTGTTTGATAAAATTCCGCAGATTTCTCAACGATGACATTACCACGTCGGTACTCGCGACGCAAAACGTTACTCTCCTCGAGCGTCCAGTAGTACACTCCGGACCTTATGCGGTCTGCAGTTTTTTTTTCTTTAGGGATGTCACAAAAGATACATTGTACGTGTACCTCTACTATTGATAGATCTATAATAATTAAAAAGACGCGTGACAAACGCCATCCAAACAATTCGATTACGGTTGACGTGCTCATGAGGAATTTGATTGTCGCTTAGACGAGCGTCGTGCAAGTAATGACAGTCACGTTGAACGTTTATAAGCATTGTAACGAAAACTTAATGTAATTGATAACTTGTAATTACACAAATTTTACGATAAATATCGCGATTTTTTTTTTTTTTTTTTTTAATCGGATAAGTCGTTTGAGAATACTCTCGGTGTATAATAAAAATGTTGAAATTTTATTTATGAAAAAACAAAAATAAAACTTTAACAACAAATAAGCATCGTATTATATTACTACAATATACTCGTATATATAAAATAATCGAAAAAAGCATAAATATTTTAACCAAACTTCGTTATAGGATATTAAAAAGTATTACATAAAGGATGATTTCCGAGGAATAGTGTCGTGATAATAAAAACAACATTTATATATACCATAACAATATAATGCGTTTATATATATATATATAATTCCGTACCAATTTCCATAAATGTTGGACATAATAAATTCCCTTTTAGTAAAAACTTAAAACATAAAACAATTATAAAGTTATACCTTAAATCACTATATAATATGTAAAGATCTTAATATATATTTTCTATTTTTTTTTTCTCTGTAGGAGTGTTTTTAACTAGAATTTTTTTTTTTTTTTTTTTTGCAGCTACTGGCCTACATTTTAGGATTCACAACGTATATACGTATATATGTATATACATACATAGGTATACAATACAATTATATAGTTTTAAAAATTTAAATATCACATTTTCTTTCTTTTGAACTTGTGAAAATGAGTTATGGAATGACACAATGACGAATGAATGGAAATATAAATAAATAATGATGGAAAAAAAAATCACAAGTTGTGAAAATGGTAAAAGTATATCCGTGTGCATTGTCATTTATTATGTACGTATGTGTATATTATACATTCACACGCGTAATAAAAATTATTATCAGCTAATGTGTGATATGTTCGTTTAACGGTAAAATTATTTTAATCTGTCTCTTGAGTAAATGGTTTTTTTTTCTTTTTATCGATTGTTTAAACTGCACTCTGTGGTAAACCGAAATACAAAAAAAAAATAATAATAATAAATAAAAATGTCTTATTTTATTAACTAGACGTAATCGATTTACTTCTATTAGGTATATTCGCATATACACAATGAGAGACATTTTATATACGTCCCTCGTATATTAATAAACTATTCGTATCTCGTTTATTACACATAAATTTATATAAATTAAAAATATCATCTCTCGTGTATACAAAAAAAAAAAACTTAGCTCTATATAAAATCAATATTCCGCTAATCGTAAATACGTTCTACTCGACTACCGACAATTCTCTCTGCCCGCGATACATTAAAATTAAAAATATTACTAATCCCGAAACATTATTTAACAACCGGCCGTTATTCTCGTTTTTCACCGTCACTAACCTTAGTTAACGTATACAATAATCTATTAAACTTGAATTCCTATTAATACGCATAAAATAATTGTGAAAAGTATTTGTTGTACGTCGAACAATTTTAACGCGTATGATATATTTCCTCGTCGATCGAGAGAAATAACCGCTGTTTCGTAGAGCAATCGATGAGATCGATTGATTCGTCGTTACCGCCGGTTTTTTTCGTTGTGGTCAGTAATATTATAGGGCGTTTTATTTTTTATTTTTGACGATGATAATAATAAAAAAAAAATCGACAATCTAAAATTCCATTTAGACGACGACACTCGCTAATCGTCGGAGGGGAAGAAAACAGTTATTCTTTAAGACGGACTGCGGTTGTCTTAAAGATGAATAGATTTCATGAAATACACATATAAATATGTTAACGGGCCGATTTGTAGTTATTGTTATTATTATTATTATTATTATTATTAGTATTATTTGAATACCCGTTCTACAAATACGCAATAGGATAACGTGATTTAAAAGATCAGATTACTCGTTAACAAAATCTGTAAAAGGTAAAGAGAAGAAAAAACGGACGTAAATTGATTTATTTTACGTATATCGGATATATAACAAGTATAAAATATATATCAGCTGGGGAAAAAAAATAATTGTATTACACATTTCTACCACCCTAAACGTATACACACTTATAAAATATATTTAGTTTTATAACGCGTGGATAAATCGTTTAAAAAGCACCAATGCATTTTTCACACAGATTTTATACGACGTAACTAAATATATCACATTTAATTTAGTCGAGAAAAAAAGACTAAAAAAGAAAAAATACGGCATTAAAAAGATAAAATAATAATAATAATGAAAATAAACGAAAGAAACGTAGCCGTGTCTCATCGAGAACCGCAACGGAAATACGTAATATAAATTGTCGTTTAATTGCGACAAATTATACGAATTGTTGGAAAGCTTTCTTTTTTTTTTTCTTTTTTTTTTTTTTGAGCAAAATAAACGTATATTGAGTGGTTTTATATATATATATTCGACATAACTGATGTTTTGTGCGGTGAATAATTAAAATGCAATGTGCGATGAAATGAAAATATTTCTCTACGAACTGCGAGTAGGTGTACTACTAAATTTTGCGTAATCCTCAATACGCGTATCTCCCGCTTCTACGGTGCGCGTTATCAATTGATAAATTCTACGTAAGCCAACCCTCGTCCAAGTCTTCCTAACGACGTCACTGCTTTAGAAAGAGCTCGAGAAAGACTCGTCTCGTCAATGTAATAAAATATACACCGTTTCAAAAACATAACATTACGTAGTGTACGCGCCCGAGTTTTTGAGAAGGCGCAAAACAAAAAGAAGAGAAACAGACAGAGCAGGAGTGGCAAAAAAAAATGAATAATAAACAATAAATTATTCGTGAAAAACTTACGAATGTTGATGGAGGTAAAAAAAAGAAAACTACCTTTCATATTGTGCTCATTAGTTTGCGTGGTTTGTATTTTGTTATTGACTCAGTCTCGCGCGTTGCGAACTCGACGAGAAGACGAAAAGAAGTTTGAATACATAAATATCGGGAATTAATCATTTATGAAAATAATAATTTTTTTTTTCTCCAATTCTTTTCTGGTAACGATACCGTGGGGCTCTACTCGATATTTTCGAACGAAACCCCCTCCTAATATAGTATTAGTAGACTTCTAAAATAATTTTTTTTTTTCATTCGAAAACAACGTTTTGTCGGTGCTCCGAAACACGTGCTGCTCCACGTCCCATCACAACTAGAAAATCGAACGGACCGACTGAAATCGCAAAAACTACGCTGTTATTGGAAATGATTCGCCGCCCATTGGTTTCGCATAAGAGAGGACGGCGCGCGAACGACGGACTAAAACCGGATTGACCTGTAGAATAAGTATGAAATCGTCGTTTGAAATAGTGTTTTCACAATACGCCGCCGATGTAATAATTTAATATGGAACGCGCCGAACAAATTACAGAAAAAAAAAAATGTCTTATAAAATGTGAATCGATCCCGTTCACGTACTTACACCGTCGTGTACCGTGGATCGCCCGCGTTTACAAACACGAAAAAAATGAAATTCAAACGACAATATAAATTAATATGAGCGAAAAAAAAAAAACGCGGAGAAATTTACGCGAGTGAGGAGGGGGAGGAGGAGGAGGATGGTACAATATCGAATTATCCATCGTGTCGCGGATAACGCGCGGAGGATAATTAACGTGAAAAGGATAATAATGTAATAGACGACGAGGCCGCGGCCGTTACAGACTCGTTACAGACTATAAAATTATAATTATACAAATAATACGATAACGACTGAAATATAAGAAACATACGGACATAACATTTATAGCGAAGATATTTAATAATAATAATAATAATAATAATAATAATAATAATAATAATATAATATACGTGTAATATACTAGGGCACCACGTTCAGAACGCCCGGGCCCTCTTTGTTTCCTCGTCGACGATCCGCTGTTGCATCAGATAGTTGGCCATCGCAATTCCGCTGGCCGAACCGCACACGGTCACCTTCCGGTTGGTGGTGCCGGGCGCGTACACGCCCTTCTTCGATATGTGGATGGTGACGCCGCTCATCTGCTGGATCTCGACCAGCGACCGGCCGCCGGGTCCGATGATCGCGCCCACGATGCACTCGGGCACGTCCATCTCGCGTTTCACCGACTGTTGCTGATGATCGTCGGTCGCGGTCATTTCGAACAGTGCCGCGGCCGCCGCAGCTGCCGCCACGGCCGCGGCCGCCGAGTGTCCGATCGCTTTTGTCGGCGCTCCGGCCGCGGTCACGCCCAGCCCGTACGAGTTGGCGTTGGACAGCGTCGGCGGCTGCGGCTGCGACTGCGGCGGTGGCGGCGGTGGCGGCTGCGGCTGCGGCTGCGGCGCGTTGCCCGCGTTTTGCGACAGGATCGCGTTGATCGATATCGCACCCGCGCCGGCCAGTCCCAGGTCGAACAGGTCGTTGGTGACCGTGCTCAGCAGTCCCGTGCCGCCGTTGTGATGGTGCGTTACCGTGGGCGGTTGCAACATGCCGCCCGTTTGCTGATTGATCAATCCTATTATGCCGCTCAGACTCAGAACGTTGTGCCTGCGAATGACACACACAAACGCATTCTTATATTAACCAACTTTATAAATCCTCCGGCAGGCGGATCCCTAAAAGCACTTAAGAAGCACTTCTCAAAAAAAATTCGTTTCGAATTCCCCGAGACTCGCGTTCGTTTTACGTGTTGAAACGGGTGTTTTAAACAATATAAAAACACTGCAGAATACGTGTTACGTATAGGTACAGCGCAAAAAAAAAAAAAACAAGTGTAAACAACACATTTTATATTCATATTGGACCGATAAACATCAAACGCGTGTCGTTTGTATTTGCCGTGTTGGACGTCGTAACTCGTCAAATATCGCATTGTAAGAGACAAATAATAATTATTATTTACTTTCCAAGCGTGCAATATAATTGTATATTAGTAAATAATGTACAAAATAAACAGTAAAAAAAAAATTACAAAAATATGCGGTTTTTAAATGTGACATGTTTTGTGGATTGTGACGAGTGCGTTATTAGTCCAGTGAGGTGAACATAACATTAGCGCCCCTTCCATTTGAATATATAGGTTCAGTTGTGCCCATGGGCCCACGGCCCTGTGCAAGCCCTATGATTATCGGGGTTAGATAAAAAAAACCGTGACGACGAACACGTTAAAAAAACGTAATCGAACGTGAGTGACGGATGTGAAAAGTAGGATCGGACCACGCGGAACAGTCGATAACCACTGCTTTTTCTCGAAAAATAACTCGCAAAATATTTTGTCGAAATCTTATTCAATCGGACTTCAAACGAATCGTAAAAGTTTCACTAAAAATAATAATCGCGCTACTTTTCGGTAGTACGCCTCGTGAACAGACGTTTTCGCTCGTTAAAATATCGAGAAAAATAATAAATAAATACCGTTTCCCCCGGTCAAGCGGGCACAACGCGGTCGAACGTTCAACCTCGAAAATCGTTTCGTACGCGCTTTTTCACGCTCGAAAATTAGTTTTTTTTTTTTTGTTTTTATTCAAAGCAATATTATAACGATTATTTTGAAATGTTTTTCTGTAAATACATTTATTGATTTTTTTCGATTTTCCCCCTAACAATATTTTCGTTTCGGAATTAAATAATAACAGTGCGAAAAAAAAATAAAAAACTCCGTGCGATATTAATTAAATAATTTGCATCGCGTTGAAATCGTATTTTTGATAAATGACTGTTATTTCCATGTGGACATCGATGAAAAGTCGAGAAAAAGTACGGACCGCGCGAGTAAAGAGTTTGTCCGAGCCCTGTGCGTCGATGTAACATGACAGTCGAACGACGCGATAATAATAATAATAATATTAATAATAATAATAATAATAATAATAATAACAATTAATAACTGATCATTTATATGTACAACAAACTGGCATGTATCGATCTCGACGATTTCATCGACCGGTGGTGTGTCGAATAGTAGTAGACGATACCATGAAAAAAAAAATTCTACTAAAATAATTGTTTTAAATTATTTACAATCCGTTTCGGTCCTTAAGAGTATAAACAGATGAAAACATGAATTTCTATCTTGTGTGTGTGTGCAATATAAAAAAAGATTAGTTGTATTTGCAAAACGAATACACGGCCAAGTGAGAGGAAATAAAAAACGTTGCAAAATCTGTTTTTATTTTCGACACTTTACACGTGTAAATCGACACATTTTCAATCGTTTAGACACCACAAAAACATAACGAATAAATTCTACGTTTAAAAATAATATACTGAAAGCGAAACACGAGTAAGCACTAATTGAAGACCATTTTTCTGTTATTATTATTATTATTATTATTTATTTTTTTATATATATATATATAACTTAAATACTATCACGTTTAATTTTTTTAATAAACTAAACGTACGTGTATTTTATTCTTGTTTTAATAAAAAAATGATAATTTTTGATTTATGTGAAAAACATTTTTCCTCTGATAGAAATAAATCATTAATCGTTTCGCGCGTGTGTGTGTCGTTTGGATTTTGAACATTTTCGCGGGGAAAAAATGTTGAGAAACCGCCGTTTTTCCGGCATTCCGACAAATCTCCGTTTCATATAATTACGGTTTATTTTTTTTTTTTATTCGTTGTTGAAAAATCAAATTCGGATACCGTTACACGTGCCACGAGTTACCAAAAAAATATCGTGTAACAGACCATTTTTCAGAGATACTATTTAATACGACGACGACGGCAACGGTGTACTCTTTTGGTTTCGCGAAAGAGAACACTTTGAACAGGCGCAGCACTTATCGGTGCGTTCGAAATATCGTTTTTCGCAAAACACTTTTTCAGACGAAAAAAATAATAAATTTTCTACCGTCTACACCGAGTGTTCGTTTCAATCGCAAAAATAATAATAATAATAATAATAATAATAATAATTGTCGTTTCACGTGTCTACATTTGTAAACGCGGAAAACGTTTTAAAACCGAATCCAATCATATATACATATATATTTTTTTTTAAATACGGTACGACACATTTCGGTATAAGAGAAATTATTATTTATTTCGGATTCGCGCAATTCGTGTACCACAAAATCGATCTGTACGTAGTAAACGGTTTTCTTTTTTCTTTTTAATCACACGCGTTACGACTGTCGATAAATTGTATTGAAATATGTAAGGAGGTGGAGGGTGTATAAATAACTGAAACTATATACTCGTATATGTCGACAATATAGATATATCGTGTTAAACGCACGAATTGTTTTTCAAACAAAATATCAAATTTTCGGTAATCTCGTTGTGCGCAAATAATGTAGCAATAATATGTCTTGATTCCGTAAGAAACGGTGTATACACACACATAAATGATTTGTTTCAAAATCGTTTTCTTTTTTTCTTCTTCTGTTATTATTACGTTCAATAAAACACTTTGAATATATTATAAACTCGTTGGATTCGATATTTTTTTTTCCCCCGTTAAGCTTTCAATCCACATCCGTGTCATTATAAAATGAATTACAATTAACCAGTATTCGAATTATTAAAAAAAATAGAAATGATTTTTTTTATATACGCGTATATATATATATGTTACCGGGTTCATACACGTGACAAGCTTGCCTCGCATTCAGTGCCTTTTTTTTCAACGTCTAACACAATAAGTACTGAATACCGTCAATACCCTATTTATGATGAGTACGATTTATCATGTAACATAAATAATGATGCGATGCGAAGGAACACGAAATTCTATATCAATAAAGTAAAAAATAAATAAATAAAAACGCGCGCCGTCGTCGATTCGAAATTACAAAAAAAAAAAAAAAAAAAAAATGGATAGCAAATCGTATGGATTTCGCCTTAAGTGAATTACTCAGGTACGGTTTTAGACTTTTGTTATTAATACTAAACAATTCGAAAGCGAGTGTCATAAATTATTTGCATGCAATATAAAACGATTCTGATTTGGCGTAATACGCACTTTGTCGGAAAACGTAAATTGTGACTTAGAATCGTCAAGATTTTCTTCAATATAGATGAAATAACGTAAAGGACCTATGGTCGTATAAAAAATTTTCAACTCTAAGACCCAAAAATTATCACTTTTATTGCTTAAATTAAATAGCTCGACACCTAATAATTTCTACAGATAATCCAAAAGTGGAATAATTTTTTTTTTTGCGTATATATATATATATATAGTGTAAAGTTATATATCGAGTGTAAATCTCAAGACGCGTTTGAAAACTATTGAGAAAATCGTTTTTCTTCCAACTTTTCGGTTGCTTTGAATTACGCACGAGGAAGCTACTGCGGAGAAAATCGAAAAACATTTCGAATAAACTACCCGAGCTCTAAGAAAACCTGTGTAAAGAACGTAGAATTTGCGCACAGAAAATAAAAATAAATAGATAAACGTCATTCGTTCAGAGTCCAAAAGACTATTGTAAAACGCGTTTTAAATCGCAGAACCGCGATAAATCACAAGTATATACGATTTCTATAAGTGTATATATACAGTATATTTGATTGAAGTTCAAGTATATTGTTGAAATTTTTGAAAGGAATATTTGTAATTTTAAGGACAATGCGTCGTAATATCAATATTTACCAATGATATTCACGCGTTACTTTTAAAATACCTCCACACCATAAACATGTCATATCTACTGAACCTGCGCAATAACGACTATTTTTCAATAACGCATCTCGCATTTACTCAGAGCGCGGTACTCTATTCGAAATGTACAATTTACAATGTGGAAAGGAGGAGGGGTCCGCCGAACAGGATTATAATCGATATTAATAATGAAATTATTCATAATAATATTATAATCGATAATAATAATGAGGAAATTATTCTTCAACCTTCTCACGCACTCAAATTAAATCTTAATGATTCGCTTTATTGCACGCTCCGTGTAGACGAGGAACGTGTGTGATTTATCTCATATCCTCGTCATCCCTCTCTCTCTTTACCGGCTAAACGTCGTCGTATTTTACTATATTAATTCTGTAAATATTCCTTGACAATCTTTCCTCCAACCTGAATCCTAACTGATTCCGTACCTTATATATATATATATTGTTTACTTTATTCTCGACACTTTACTGTTTAATTTTGTAATTATTTTACGTGTTAGGTTTCGTAACGCCCGTATTCCGTTTGTTTACGTAGTAATTGTCGAGCTCAATAGTGTAATAAATGTCAGCGAGAGACGAGAAAATAATAATGAAGCACCCGTTGTTCTCTTACTTGGCCAACGTCAAAAATGCAACGGCTATTTCGTTGACTGCGGATTCGGGGTATCCGCTGGACCGCAACAACGGTTTAACGTTGTCCAAGAATTTGTTGGTGAATATCCCGTTACTCACGTCCTGCGTGGACATCGACACGGTGTTCACGTTGTAACCCGTCTGATTGTTGGCTAAAATATGTTGTGGAAAAAAAAAATAAATAATAAGATTCGAATCAAAACGAAAAAAGAAAACAAAACGTACAGCAATTATTGTTGGTCGGGGTCAAAGCGTACGGCGACCCGGTAGGATTGAAATTCGCCACGGGACCGTTCACGTCGGCGTAGCTCAAATTCGGACAGGACCCGCTTAACGGGTCCTCGATTATTTTATTCAATATGCACGAGCACACTTTCTTGTTTCCTTCCATATCGCCTGGAATATAAATGAACACATTTATAAGCGCGTGTAATTTAAACTCTAAAACCACACGCGTATTAGATGCGGAGGATTAATAGCCCCCCACTGTGTGGTACTCGTCTTGAACGTGTACGTGCGTGTTGTGCACCGAGTTTTTAAATATTTCGAGCGCCTTCGCGCGGTCATGAAGAATACGCACAATATACAAGTTCGAATTGTCTACCGCGCGCACTTAGACATTACAGTTCTTATTAGAACGTGGACGAATAGTGGAAAAAATCGTAAAATACTCCGCCGATGTGTAATGTCCGTTGGCTAAAACGTTCAACTCGAGTTCAGTGTATCCTAGCCGTGTGTACGTAACCGTTATCCGTTTTTTTTTTTATATATATATAAAAAAAAACCCTTCTCGTTTTCCTATCAGTCCTAAACCCTCTATTGTGGCCGGGGAGGAGGTCCATTACACGAGTACAATCCGAGAACGTCGGTATATTTTTTATATCAGAGAAAATTAAACGCGTCTTCGGGACGGTTAAAACTATACCGATTGAATAGAGCGTATACACCCCACGCACGCACATTGACCATCCGCGCGGTAAGCGCGTAATGAATAAGAATAAAACAACGAATACCTGAAACGGTGATACATCGTTCTTGGAGAGTCGTGTCTTTTGCCTTTTGCGATATCTGCACGAAACATCCGCTGTCCTCTTTCAACTGTTTAATATACGCCCCGGCTTTGCCGATGATCATGCCGGCCGTCGAGTTTGGAATCAGAATTTTCACCTTGAATTCATCGTCGGTTATTATTATAACGCGGAATTCTATTCCATAGCAATGGCGTGGTGAACGATTTTTAAATCCGAGGCATTTTATCTGTGGCGGTCGATGCCCCGAGGACGTTCTCGAATGAAAATGAGACCTCGGGAAGGTTCGAAGAATGTGCGTATAAAGCGCTTAGCAAATCTTCGATTTAATTCGTATGCAACGAGTGTTGTTTACACATAATTTTTTATTTACTTAAAGTTGTTAGGAGAACGACAATAGAGATAATTCGAGTAAACGATACGATTCAAAATGTACGAACTAATAAGACGAAAATATGTGTGCGCCGCCGGTGACTACTCTTATCGTTAACTGTGTTAGACGCGTTTCTCGATCTGCATATCATAGCGTACGCACAAAGCTTTTGGCAAAGCTATTCTGGTTGTTTTCGTCGCACAAAGAACATTATCCAAAGTGAGTTCGCTTGTCGATTCTTCTACTTGTAAACGTGAACTCGATATCTGACTTCTGAACTAAAAATCTTTATATATCTACTTATTACTTACAACGCGTCTTAAACTCTGCTTCTTACATCTAAAGAGTTTCAAGTCGCTAATAGAATTTGAGTTTTTTTTTTTTTTTTTTTGAAGCCCTAAAGTTGTATAAACTACTCCGATACATATAGCAGAAACGTAAGAGATTTTATACGATTAAATCGTTAAAGATTTTTCGTAGGTTAAACTTAAAAAGACAAGTTTACGTTTTGGAAAGTTCAATGTTTTTGAATTGCAAAAGGGATTTCAAAATTCATTATGAAAAGACAATAATAATCGATCATTCGATGTGCTAGAAAGTCGTTGTCGTTTGAACGATGACGAGAGAGAGAAAAAGTTCTAAATTATTTTTTTCTTTTTTATGGGAGGGTTTTTTTTTTTGATGCGTGTACAATAAAAACGCTTGTGCCTCGATGTCTCTTCAAGTTCGCCACGCCACTGTATTAAGTGTAAATACACAATGATTATACGTTATTGCGAATTATGTTATTAATCACGACGATACAATATTTTTGTACCTGTTTCTCTCGATCCGCAATCGCGTCCGCAGAGTTTTGGATTCGATTTGCTACCTCTGGTTTTTCTCGTATTCGTTCCATGATAAATGTCAGCGCGGCCATTATATGTTCGCAACTGGATCCCGATATTATGCAAACTCTTTCAGTCGTTCCTATAGAATATTTAAATAATAGAAATAAAACACGTATTATAACACATTTTATAGAAAACGATTTTATGTTTATATTTCTGTTTACTCGTCATTTATCGTCACGAAAAAAACCGATACATTTTTGTATGTCACAACACGCGTGCCCAAAATTAAAATCGTTTTCCTACGGTTTCAATTATCCCATTAACGTTTCGTACGATTTTCTTTATTATTCATTTGATTAGTACAAGTGTTTACGGGCCCATTACAATATTTTATAAAGTAACGACGCACGATTAAGTTACGCTGAACGACCATAATTAAAAACAATTATGGACGAGATTCAATCAAATAGTTAACAACCGGCGTCGATACCGAACAATAATAATATAACTGATTTTATGTAAAATACATACGATTTTATTTTCTACGAATAGATCCTCATGAGATATTTAGTTTTTTCTAAAATTACAAACGTTTCATCATTTTTTTTTTTTTTTTTTTTTTTATTTCAATAATCTTTTAATCCTATTATAGAAGTTCACAACGCGTTTTATTATATATGTGTGTGTGTGTGTGTGTTTGTTTGTTTTTCTAAAAATGTATAGACAAAAAAAAACTTTAACAATTATAAATGTATATATCACATAAATGGAAATATAATAATACGTAGAGGAGAAATTCTCACGTCTCAAAGTGATTCACTATTCCGCACGTTTACATTTTTCGGTAACTACGAGTATATACAATGGACAATAATAGTTAAATCAGCGCAAATAATATATATGCTTTACAAAATTCTTTCCAGACAAAAAAAATGTCACTCCCCAAAACGATTAACTAAACACGGTCTTCGGTTTGAACAATATAATATATACGTTACATTAAAATTAAAATTTCGGAAATTTCTCTATTTATCGAATTTTTATGCAGATTAATTATTATTATTACACATAGATGGGGTACCGAATGCCCACAACTGTTCAGGTAATATTTTTTTAATATTTGTAAACAATATTCATTCAGCTTTAGCATTTATCCATGAAGTTTGTTTTTTATTTTATCACCTCCTCTCCCATCCATATCAGCGGTATATATTTTCGTGGGCGCCCTTGTGAATGTCACCAACAAAACGCTATATAAAATATATTTATTTTACAAAAAAATGCGCTAAATTAAATTGTTTTTTTTTTTTTTTATAAAACTTTTACACTGTGCGCGTGTGTATATACGTATATACAGTCTGCTTAAGGAGGATTTTTTTTAAATATTATATTCCCATTGAATAAAATATTTTTTTAAAGAATTAAGGTTTCCGAGATAAAACTGTTTCAACGAACAATGTGAATTATATATAAAAGATATTCTACGAGGATGGGGATTAATGTATTTTAAGAGATTATTCTACTTTAGAAATTCCTACTTTACCGTATAAAAACGTACAATATGTGTATTGGTAATAATAGTGTCAACAATTTTATCTATCATTTTGATAAATATTTATATTAGAAATAAATTTAAATATTCCCACAAAAAAAATCCGAATAAATTTAAATCGATGTCCATAACACTTCGGGATAATATTTAAATAGTATTAAACGTACCGCGTAACGTCGCGGATTTCATCGATCGCGCAATTAAAAAAATAATAATAAATGGTGTATTTATACGAATAAAACTAATTCGACAAATAAAATTAAATACGGGTTTGATGATTAGTCAAAATCGTGTATTTAGACAATCAAACGAACATCTTAAAAATAAAATAAATGAATCCTTCCGTTCTTTGTATAAATTATAAAGAAAATTTTTTTAAATCACATTGTTATTAATTTATACACGGTCAAAAAAATTATTTTATTAAGGTTTCAAGAAATATGATTATTTTATATGTATATATATATATATATATATATTAATAATCTACGAAACTCACACTCGTTGTACATTAAAGAAAAACACAAATTATTATTTTTAGTTTCAATATAATAAATAGCGGAAAAGTAAAAAATTCACTGGTTATACATATATATATATTCACTGTGGTATATTTTTTTTAGAAAATATTTTACGGTGGAAAAAAATTCGCTCTACGAATATACCGTGTGTGGCATGTAATATGTTCTCTATTGAAAATTAAACGCGTTTTTGAGAAATGAATAAAAAAATTTCAAAAATAAGCGTACGCATTTACCACACCTGTGTATCATACGAATATACATTTGGGGCATTTATTGTAATTAAAATTATTATTATTCAGTGTGCAGATTTACATTTTTTAACGATTACAATCGATTATTATATTTATTTTTACACTTAACACTAATGTATATTATCGCTAAAATTCAATGAATGAAAATAATAATAATTATTATTATTATTATTATTCGAATATACAATACGTCGTATAATCTTATTTTATTCCTTTGGGCACGACAAACGGGCAAAATTCATGAGCAGTATAAAATACGTACGCGTACCACACGGTTCGTTTATACCTGTATATATATATATATATATATATATATATACCTACATATTTAATTCGATTTTATCTAGCGAAATAATTTGAATACCAAATCAATACACAAACCAACATCGTCATAATTCGAGTGCCTATTCTAAATTTGTTTTCATTTCAACACTTCCGTGGTCATAAAATTTAAAACACGATTACCTTTAGAAGGCCAAGAAGAAGAAAAAAAAAGTGTGCATGAAAAACACACACACACACAGCTCACTTTGAATATAATAAGCTATACGGTTAAAATTTCCTACATTAAACATAATATACGATAATGTACGGCAATTTTAAAACTAAAAACTATAGAATCAGTATTATAAATAATGTCAACGTGTACACACAAAAAAAAAAATACAATTACGTTATTAAATTTACTCTCGTCGTCAAATGGACAGTTTATCATCTCCAGAACGATATAATATACTTTTATTAAACGTTTAAATATATTTTTCTGTGCTTTAAAGAATTCGCATAATTAATACACACGTGTTACAATAACATTGATGTTGTAAATCAAATTAAATTCTATTTTTTTAACACTCGTCTTTATTGTACGCATTTACGTATATATATATAAACTTTTTCTTAGCATTATTTCCTTAGAGTAATAATAATAATAACAATAATTATTTTTATTATTTTGATATAATATTAATTATTATTTTATTCGATGACCTAAATAATTAATTATACATTCGTATTAATTGAATACCGTTTAAAAATACATATATATATTTCTTTTATTAAACTTGACCAGCATATATTAATTTCAATAATAACTACGCGCAATCGAGTTAAATATTTTATTAATAAAACTATACGAAATACAATTTTATTATATTATTTTTTACATAATATATATATATATATATATATATAGAAAGAAAATTGAAGAAATTTTAATAACACGGTGGTTTACAATATTATAATTATACAAATTATAATAATTAGGCGTATTACGCACGTAAAAGCGTATATTATAAACAAATTACAAATTTTATATCATTTCCTTTGTATTCTTGACATTTAAAATAAATATTTTATATTAAATCAGAAAAAATCGTTTCACACCAATTACTAATAATATTTCATTTTAATAGTAATAAATTTATATTAAATTTTTTTTTTGTGTATATTAAATAATAATTAATTTCAGTCATATTAATTGCATCAAAATGTTAAATATTAGCGGGAATATTATACAGTAATGCGCTACAATTAACAAAATGTATCGTTTACCGAGTGTACGCGTTAAAAATCGAATATAATGAAATTTGTTCAATTCTTGAGTATCAAATACTCCTTTCAACCTTTTTCAAATATAATATATTCAAAGATGGAGATTAAATTATTTAATGTTGAGTCCATGAAGAACCATCGACTGATTAAACTAAATCTTATTTGATTGAGTAAATAACAGAATAAATTTCGTTTAATTAGGCAGACATTTTTTTTTAACAAGGCCATATAAAATTTATAAAAATAACCTTAATTTTGACTTAATTAAATTTTAAAAATAAACTCGTAATTTTTTTTCAATTCTTGATTAATTATTATAAAAAATATATTCATATTTATTTTTTACCAATTTTTTAATTCTGCTCATAGTGTATAATCATAACGCATAGAATAAGTTATCAATTAATTATTAAGGTTTTTAAAA
The DNA here is from genome assembly GCA_032441825.1 of Chaetogeoica ovagalla. NCBI lineage: Eukaryota > Metazoa > Arthropoda > Insecta > Hemiptera > Aphididae > Chaetogeoica > Chaetogeoica ovagalla. The sequence continues at coordinate 1,468,156 of CM063726.1, forward strand.
ATTAATATAATTCAAACAGAATCAATAGTGGTAATAAATTTCATATATTGATAAAACGAATAGAAATTTTAAAATTAGATATAAAAATTAAATTTAAAGAATAAAAAAAATCCCCAATTCAAATTTGGTAAGCCATATTTTAGTATCAAATCGAAACAAGTATCAAGTTCTTGAAAATTTATAGAAAAAATATTTATATAAATTCAGTTTAGAAAAAAATTACGCAATCGTAAAAAAGTAAAAAAAAAAACAATAAATTTAATAATATTTTAAACGTACATATACATTTTAAAAATATTATTTTATATCAATATCGGTATAAAAATAATAATAATTGTTCGTTTAAAATTGAATTTAATTTATACACAGTCTCTTTGCATTTATTCGTTTATTATTTTTTGATTCAATAATGTATTTTTATTGTAATTAATGATAATTTACTCGGCGTATTTCTCGTTCATTTCCATTTTTTTTTTTAATTTGGTTGTTATATTTTTTTTAACTAAAGACAACTTTTAGTTGAAACCGGTTATAAATAAACAAATTTAAAAATCAACAACTCGTTTAAAATAATAACATATTTATTATTTTTCATTTTATTTTATTTTTTTATATATATAATACCCATTGCCTCTAATTAATATATTTATTTGTTAATATTATAAAAAAAAAATTATTTTAAATTTTCATTTAAAAATTCTATACGCGATTTATTGAGAATAATAATTATTATTAACTGCAGAAAAATTAATCATTTTGTTTATTTAACACGGATTTAATGAAAACCCTATTTGTTGATCGATGTGTGTACTAATCGTGTAATTTGTCGAGGCAATTAATATTTAGATCGTAATTTTCCGAAAATCTGCAAATTCGATTCTTCTAAAAATATTTCATTTGTTTTTTTTTTTTATTTTTCGACACACAATGTCTAAACTTCATTCATTAAACGTATCTCCGACTATATGTAACAATTGTGTTACAATGGTGCCATTGAATGCCATTAACAACGCATTATATATAGATATTTTAATAATATATTGACGGATATTCTCTCTGTCTATGAACAATACATAAAATACACATGCCACGTGTAAAACACAAAACGTAACAATAAAATAAAATTGCAAATAATTTCAAAATTAAAAGACGTAAATTCAAATTTTTTATTTTTTTATATGTATGTATTTTATTTTAAAATTTAGCAAATAAATACATATTATTGATTTTTTTTTGTTATATAATCTGAAATATTAAAACGGTTTTAACAAAAATAATTAACTCACCAGGATAAAAATCGTTTGTTTTCGACATTTTTACTTTAGTATTAGTGTCTATCTGTAGCTGTGCAATCGTTTCCCCGCCTTTGCCTATGATAGCACCAGCGGTAACACACGGAATTAAAATTTTCATGTGATACATTCCATCCGAATTTCCTAAAACAAAACAAAACAAAGAATTCCAAAAATTATAAATCTACGGTAATACGTAATATAATAAAGCCATAAATGATATCGGTACATTTTTAAAAATGTTTAATTCGACATAGACGAAACTCGATTGCATATCATTTTGATTTTGGTTTTTGTTTTTTAACGATAAATGAATATGCAGAAAGTCTTAACGGATAATTTTTAAATATAAAACGTAAAACTCACCGAGTTATTCCATTATTAAATATGAGTGTAGGTAACTTATTTCGACTCTCTTTTACTATAACACCTAACACGCTTCTAGTTGGTAAAAAGTTTATTCGCACATATTTAATTGATAAAAAATTAATTGCTAACCATTTTAAGTAAATAAAAAAAAATTAAGTATCCCCACTGTTATATGTAAAATAAAGTACATATATTAACTTTATTTAGATAAGTTTCATAAATATTAGTTTTTTCGCCCAGTGTAAAAAAAAGCGCTAGATGCGTAGTAAAGAATTTTAAATTATTAATATCATTAACAAAGACCAATAACAATATTTGATTTTAAAAATATTGGATTACCTAATAACCATGACCTAACGACGTAAACAAACATTATACACGATATAGTACTCAATGTTTACATTATGTAAAAGTGATAAGGAAAGAAAACAATTTTTTTTGGCTTTAAATTATTTTGGTTAATAACGCGAAACCAAAGAAAATTGTATTATTAAAAAAATATTCATTCGTGTGTCGACAGGGGAGTTATTCGAGTATTGAAATACTTGGCAAATGAGCCAGTCGTGTTAGCCAACACTAGTGTATTGTCAACCATATTCTGAGCGAAATATTATTATTATTATTATTATTATTATTACGATTAGCTTTAATTTTGTGCCAACGGTTGAAATCCCGCGACCGTCCGTCTCGGTTTAATTTTTTGCATCATATATTTTATAGACGAAGTCACGATTTTTTTTTTTTTTTTTTTGCTTTCTTTTAATAATATTAATATTCGTTAACATAAAATTATTCTAATCGTATTTTTAATGTGTTTAAATGAAAATGATAAACGGATATCGATTTTCGAATACAATGGATAACGAACAAAACACTGAACGCAATCGATTGAACGAATGCGACACTTTTGAAATTTTCTGGACAACGTTGTGTTCGTGACATACTCAAATAATACGAATACAATAAAAGAACAAAGATAACCGTAAGTTATTACAGGAGGTACGTTTATTCTACTGTAGATTTCAATAATTCAATCGAATATAGCGTTTAAAACATACAATACGCAGGGGCGTAATAATATAGATCATTTATGGTGGAGGAGGGGTGTATGACTTTCAATTATTATTATTATTATTATTATTAATAGACCGACTAATTGTTGCCGATGTGATTATTGTAATTAGAAGTTAAGCAGGAGTTGAAAAAAAAAAGTTGAATAAATAATTGTGCAACACGTATAAATAAAAGACTTTATTAATTATTATTATTATTATGAAAATCATACAAACAAATTTAATCGTTGTCTATTTTGTGCTAATTCGTTCACAATTTGTAATGGTTCAACAACAATGGTGTCTCAATGAACACTGAAAAGAGCTAGTTTATTGTTAGTCGCTCTTGACCAATGGTATTTCTCATGAATGTTTTTAAAACGTTTCAAATTATCCAGTTAATAATAATATTTCTATAACAAAGTCACCTATTTGTATCTCATAAAATCAACGAGGGGGGCGAGAGAGGGGAAAGAAACCGCGTTCTTACTACCATTGCCGTATACGCGCGTTAATTTTCCGTTTTAAATAACTTCCAATGACAATTTTACTCTCGAAATTTTCAAAATAAAAAAAAGACAAATCGCTGTTTGCGCGTCGTGTCAATACGAGTACAATAATTTACGACGAGACGGATTTGTAGAAAAATTACACACGCAAAACAGAACGGTCGCCGACGTTACAATATACGAAATAATATATTATTATGACAAACATTGTTGTACGAAGAACATTTCATTTTTTTTTCTTTTTTCAGACACACGACTGTTATATTATTATATCAGTAATAACGAGCTTATGCCCGGCTGGGGCGAAAATGCTGCTGCGAGTTTGTCATTATTTCTTATAGGTCACGGCGAGGGCGTATTTCGACCGTCCGCCGATATCGTAGTAATAGTAGTAGTAGTAGTGACATCAAAAATAATGATTAACGGGGTCTTCTATTGGACAACGACGAGTCCCGTGTAGAAAATTCTAAGATATATTACATATTTGTTAACACACATTCCGTTAAAATTACATTTTGAAATGTATAATAATATGATCGCTAGGTGTATCGTATAATATTGCCCGTTGGAATAACGCGACATAATAATAAATGTTAATGTATCCCCGAGAATAATAATAAAAATGCATACCTGTGTCACGCGTTATCATTATAAAATATGATATATTACTGTAAAATATTATGTCTAAAATTTTAGAAACCGCGTGTATCAATAAAATATGTCGCGTTTAATAATAATATTATTTAATCGTCGAGTATATCTACGATGTATAGATACGTCGTGTATGGATTTTCGATGAATGACAAACATTTCAATACTACGCTTCACTTTTTTGTTGTTGTTTTAATCCTATAAAAGATAACGTTACAAATTATTAAAGTATTTACTTTAACAATAAGTTTTATTAGAATTCACACTAACTACAACGGTGTAGGTTATCCGAAAATATATATTTCTCTACACTCGAACTACTAATATATATTATATATACGTACTTTCTATTACACATTGAAGTATTTAATGATTTAAGAAGAAGAAAAAAAGAAACGAAAAGCGAAAACACGTTTTTCTGCAGCTCGCTAAAAATTAACTATGGGCGGTGGTGTATAGGAGAAGAAATCCTATTGATAAACAATTTTTATAATTCACAAAGTATCAAATAAACATTTTTATAACGTCATTTATGAATGGCCCATACAATTCTATCCCGTAAGGTTTTTATTTGAACTATTTACATTATTCTTTTTTTCTTGATGTTCATCTATTTAAGCTCTTTTTTTTCAAGGAAAACTTCAAACGTTACCGCTTAGAGGTCGAATTATAAGACCTAGTCAAAACGTAATACTATTTATTACGACGATACGAGTATATATATATTATACAAGTGCACAATATCGTATGAAACAAACCGAATATTTTTTTGAGGTTTATATTTTCGTATTATTTTGAGATTTCACTTTTTATACAAAAATCAGAAGTCTTAACTCGTAATAATTTTATCAAAAGAAGAAAAAAAGTAATACTTATTAAAAATCGAAATTTTGTGAAAAAAAATGTGTCGCTATAAATGTATTGAAAAATATTAGCCGGTATTTAATACTATTAAAATGCGTATATACATTACTGAAATGAAAAAGTTCGGGTAAAAAAAAATATATTTTTTTTAAACTCGTTATTTTTATTTATTAATACTATAAATATATATATATATATATTTTTTTTTTTAAGTCTTTGACTTATAATATCCAAATGTAATCTAAAAAAACAAAAAAAGATCTCCCTTTAAATTCTTGTTTTCTAAACGCTTCATTATAATTACGTACGCGTATCTACATTCATATTATCGATTTGAATAACATTAATCAAAATACCTGCGCGAATATCAGTCAAATCTAATTATTTTTTTAAGAAAAAAAAACGAAAATACTTTAAGTTTAAATTGGAAAAAAAATGTGTATTTAATTTTAATCATCGACCGCATTGCATATTATATATATATATATAATTCGTTAAATTTTTAATGTTTTGGGGAGAAAAAACACGACGCCGAGTTCAAAATCAATGTAAAACATTTTGTTTTAAAATCGATACGGTAATACGATATAGTCATATTTTGTATATATTTACAGATATAGCGTCAATATCAAATAAATTGTTCCACGTTTTATTCAAATTCAAGCCCTTAAATTAATATATAAACGTAACAATGAGATCGTCATCTCACTCATCGTCTCTGCATAAAATAAATTTCATATTTATATTATTTATTTATATATATATACCTAATGCCGTGGATGATAAAACGATATACGCACATAATAACCGTTCTGATCCGGCTTCGCCCGGACCGAATGTTTTATTAAGACTGTACTATAGACACATAGATGTCATCTCGTTCGAACGTTTAAAACACACATTCGAGTAAAGTTTAAAGTATTATAATAACAAATAATATAATATAATAGTACATTGTATATTTTTAAAAATATATTACGGAAATGAGATATATAATGTACGCGTTTTATAACTATAAACGTGTATTTAATCTTAGTTTTATATCAATTACTTCCCGCAACACAGCTGTAATTATTTATTTATTACACGCGGCTGACCCTGTCGACTGGCTTCGCTCAATGCCTAAAATACATTTTTAATATTTCCCAGTTCTCGCCATACGAATGCACGCGCGTTCGCGCGGTAAAAAAACAATCTGATCTCGAATCTCTAATCCTACGGATCCGAAGGTTTGACGTCGTAATTTATTTAATTTTTTTTTTTTTTTTTGCAATTCTCAAAAAGAAAAACTTTCAGAGAAAACTTTGAATGTTCGGATTAGAAAGGTACGAGTCAAACGACGGGATCGATTTGACCGAAAGTTTTCTCTCCTTGAAGTTTCTATAGAGTCAGGGTTGCCAGAACCGCAAAGGTTTACTCGTTTTTAATACTGTTTATTTCGAAAAATGCGGAAAAAAAACGTTCTCAAACTCATACGAGACAATCAAATTGTCCGTTCTTTCTAGTTTTCAGGGTGAAACTGCGTAGACGACATCTCTTTTTTCTTGTAATTCGGTTCAAACCTCATCATCCAACATTATAATAAAACGTATAAAATTATTTGTCTAACAAATCAAAAACATTTTCACTCAAACTTACTTGAATTCTGCTTGCCATAATACACTATTCTACAATCGTAGAAAGGATTTTGTTTATTTTTAGGAGAATTTTTTTTTTTTTTTTTTTTTACTAGCTACGATTGCCGGCACATGGTCACAAAACCACAATTTCTGGGTTTTTTCGCCTATGTAATGATGACGAGATATAAAATTGAGCAGTTATACCAGTAGTTATCGAGGACACCGCACAAAATAAGCTTTTCATACGCGAATATTATATACGCATAAGTAAATCAGATATACACCTGTCGCATTAAATATGTTATGATCGTATCGGGGGCACGTAGCCACGCGGGAGAGGAGCAACAAAAAAGGGAATTTATCTAGAAATATTAAAATTATTAATGGGGATTTTAACAATAAAAACAAAAAAATTGGGAAAAAAATTAATTATAAAACATTTTATTCTGATATATTAATATTTATTATTGAAATTAAAAAATTTTATTTGTAGTGTAGACAAAATTAAAAAGATCGAAAACTTTTGTTTGTTTTTTGTACGAATACCTTCCATCAAAAAAAAAAAAAAAAAAAAATACTCGTTTTGCCACAACTAAGAGAATTCTGTTTCTCAGATACCCGGCCCGAATTATTGATTATTATTTAATAATTATCGATTGGCTGCGAATATAATGAAATAGCCAATTGTTTAACGCGCGCGTTAATATGTACAGCGGCAAACTGGCGGTAATATACCGGCGGACAATTATTATTTAAAATATATAATAGGTATATTTATCGACACGATTCGCGTACTTGTATACCATCACACTTGAAAATCATTGAAAACTACGATTAATATTATAATAATAATAATAACTCATGGCCGATTCCAAATCGAAATCGAAAAGTATCGCACACCCGTTTCTTCTGCTTCAACAGCGGCTGCAGCGTCTCTCATCGCATACACGTGGTGCCGACGACCGTATCGATTACCGTCCGTTCACATATACATATTATTATACAAACGAACAAACAAATAATTCCATTTTCCGCCGTTGCACAGTGTAACTGGCAAAAGTCTCGATTTTTCTGATTCTATTTTTTTTTTTTTATTATTTTTTTTTAAGAGAGACCAAAAAACAAAATAACTCGTGAAACATCGTAATATCCTGCTGTTAAGTTTTCATCGATAAATTGCCAGTTGAAAGCGAACGCGAAACAAAACGAGTTCCGTAATTAATTTCCAGTAAAATAAATATCGAGTCAAGGACGCGTACTGCAGCGAATATTGTAAATACGCGGATAATACCATAATAGAAATAAAATAAACCGCGTCGAATTTTTCAAAAAAAATAAAAATAAATATTGTAATATTTCATTCGCGGACACGATAACGGTAATAATCAAACGTCACTTGTGCAATCCGACCGTACAGAAACATTGAATAAACAGAAAATGTTTTTAAACCGCTGACTATTCTGATAAATGCTTAATAAAAATAAACAGTTTACTGCAAAAAACGGGTACTGCTCGCGTGCCGTGGACACGCGTTAACATTACTAAATCTCCGCACAGTAATAACTGTGTTTTACACTTTTTTAACGTACACACACGCAAAAAAAAAATAAAAATAATAAAAAAAAAAAACTGGACTTTTTAGCGTATAAATATTATCACCATACTATGTACGTACACCATCGTCACGGAGATGACAGAGCGAAGGTTTTTTTTGTTACAGGAAGTAGGACACGGCCTCCTCTCCGGTGAAAACTTTTAAAACGTACAATTTTTCTCGTTTCACGTCCACGCGCGCCGTGGAATTCAAATAACAACAACAACATATTAGTACGACCGCGTGGCAATACTTGTCGTTTAAACTCTACTTAACCGCGTCGGGCGTACGACGACTCCTCTATGCGCGAAAATTATTATTTCGAAATAACGAAAATCATTGCTTTCGCGTGCGGACTCGACGGCGGAACAACACCCCAACGACGCGCGTACGTGTGAGGAAGCTGCTCGGCGGCCGCCACTGTTGTTGACGTTCACAAAGGCCGTGGAAGAAAAAAAAACGATAATTCCAAACAAAAACAAATACCGTATGGAGAGAATATAAGAGCGAACAACACGACGTTTATTAACTAACGCGAATACGATAAAATCGTAATTCCCCCCCGGTTGCCACCAACCGCATCGCCGCGTAACGGATGAAATATTTCAAAAACGAAAAAATAAATTTTCAATTTGTTTTTTCGCGCTTTTTTCCCGCAAGAACGGCTGTGTCGCCGTCTCGCGTTACGCTCCTTGGCCACACTCGCCGCGTTCTCCTCCGTCCTTCTTCTTCTCTTCATACGACGACTTAGCCGCGATCCGCGTACAAACATAAAATATTATTTTACGTTCATCATATTATTCGCCGTATAAGCCAAATGTGTATACACACACAGACACACTGTCAAGGTCACGACGCAAAAGCAGATCCGTCTGAACGTGTAATAATACGCACGCGCGCGCGTAACCGCGAACGTATAAAAAAAATCTAACCCCGACGACCTCTACTGGGTTACTGTTAACTGGTTCGGCCGCGCCGCGAGTTTTAGCCAATACCAACCGGTTCGACCTTCACAACAATTATACTGGACACCTCTACCTATGCGTCGTTAACTGGTATTACACATTTATTACACCGCCGCCGCCGCCACTAGTAGCCTCCCGTAGTAGTAGTAGTAGAGCGCAAAAAAAAAAAAATAAATACACGACGACGAGTAAGTAAACTCGAATTTTTTTCAAGTATACACTATTGAAGAACGTGTTTATATTAAAATATAATTATACGACTATTCGTACACATATATTAATTAATTTATTTTTATTATTTTACCGTCTCTGATATATATATATATATCATCAACGATAGAAATCCCGTAGCCTTCAAATAAGAATTTAAATTATATATATATGTACTCGATTCGTTTGTTGCAGTGTAACAGTTTTTCGTTGTGCACTGAACTCGAGTTTTTCAAAAAAATTAATAAACAATAACGTTTCGTCGTACGAATTCGGTTTTTATTTTCAACGCAATCAATTCCAAACAAATTAATTATGCAATTTAAATATGTATTTTCACATCGCGTTTTATAATTTACAGAGAGACCCACCCGTGCGGTGGAATCGGTCGTTGTTTTAATCACCCAATTACATTAAATATATCGTAAAAACATTAAGACTAGTCGTAGTAGTAGTAGTATTAGGTAAAGTGGACGTTGTAAACACATTTAATTTGTCTGTTTGTCGTGTAAAGTGTAAACACACCGGTGTAACGCCGAGAATCTAAATTATAGTACATCTACTAATATTTACTACGTCAAAAATAAAAATGGAAAATAAAGATTTCAATTTTAAACGTATTAATAACAGAGTAATTTAAAAATTATTTACAACTCGCCTTGTTATTAAATGAAACTAAAAACAGACGGCCTGAACGATTTCCTCCTAATATTTATTAAATTATTTAACGCGACAATTCAATCGTAATTGTTGATTTCACGAATACGTTGAATTGGCTGTGGCGACGAAACAGTGAAAACGTGTATTCAGTCTATATAATACAATAATTTTCATTATAATCCATTTTCTTCTATTTTTTTTTTTTTTTTTTTGTATATACTAAAATAAATATGTTTTATACGATATACTTATACAAAAAATACAAACTAATGACAATAGCTGAAACAATAGATTTCTATTTATTATTCATTCAGTACATATATAATCATCGTTTTTTCAATAATATAATTTTATTATATTATTATTATTTTTATTATTATTATTATTATTGTTATTATTATTATTATTATTATTATTATTATTATTATTATTATTATCATCATTATATGTGTACTTGGATTTTTTTTAATCTATATATTAATTAATTTTCATTTTATGGCGGATTGATTATAAACGAATCGAATATCAAAGGATTATCGTTATAATGTTTAAAAAAAAATTGTCACTAGCTATAAAATCATGACTTTTATATATATATATAATACCTACATGTATAAACACATTATTAATGAAGTATATATATGAATAAATATTATTTTACTAAATTTGAATTTCAATATATGCTGTATGTCTATAACATAGCCTTATATATTTAAATAAAAAAAAATAACGATTCGGATAATAAAATAAATACGCTTCTCCTGTATGCTAATAATTGTTCGTTATAACGAATAATTATTGGGATATTATTAATCAAAAAAAAAAAAAGAACCAATAGAAAAAATACGGTATACTATATATTATGATCAAATCAATAACACTTAATTAATAATGTCTAACTAAATTAAAATAATTATAACACAACACGCAGGAGAACGCAAAACCAATTCATCAAAAATAAATAAAACAATTAATTAAAATGTGATAAAAAGATAAATAATTGATTTTGGATGCGTATTAGTGTTATTCAATTAAACATTATTAAGCCGTTCTCGATCGTGAAAAAACATTATAAACATTTATAATACAAACAGAGAACAAACGGTAACATAAAATTATTAAAAAATATATGAAAAACAACTATTAAGCGTGATTTCAATACACTTCCAAGTCGATTCATTTAAACAAAAAAAAAAAAATAATAATGTTAATAACCTGCGCGCATTTTAAAATTCAAAGTCACTATAGAGAACTAGTTTCAATTATATTATTCCCATAAATATTACGCTAAACGTGTTTTCACTAATATATTTTTAATACGATCGATATCCATTATTTTTTTTTTAACGATGTTGTGACACGTTTTCTAATCGTCACGAGAGGGAAACTCCGACATTTCTCGATGACACGACAAAACGCGTTCGTCGATCATATCAATTCGAAATCAAAATTAAATTTTTCTCGAAATTGAACCGACGACCAATCCATACGATGAATAATCCTAAACCGACGATTCCCCCGACCCCGGGGGGATAAAACGGGAAACGTAAAAATACAAGTCTAATTTTTATAATTTTTTTTTTTTATTTTATGTACTACGTGTTATTATTAAGACAGATTTTTGAAAACGCAGAAGTATCGAACGTAGTAGTGGCGAAAAATCGATGGCGAGTATCACCGTTGTTGTTGGAAAAACGCTTTTTCCACAACTCGCAACGACGACGAGAGCAAAGATTCTCAACAGCGATGACAATGAAAAATTGGCCAAGAATAAACGGGATATCGAACAAATTGTTAGAAATAAGCAATACATCATCAACAGATCTAATCGACTAACATTTACGATTACTTATTGTTTGTAAAAAAAAAAAAAACAAACATTTGTTCTCTTTGAATGAAATAAAATATTATTTAATTTTTTTTTTTTGTTACGCTAAACTTTTTGGGGAGTGTTTGCCAATATGAAACCGTATTCTAACCTACGGTTTATGATAGGTAATAGTTTAGAAAAAAAACATTAGGAACCACTGATCGAAATAATATTTTTTTTTTAACTCCATTACCTCTTGTTTCTACACACGCACACACACACACATATTATATATAACACGTGAATGTTATTATGTGGAAATGTGTCTGATTATTATTCATAGTCAATACAAAAACAATACTAACAAAAATTTACATGTACGTGCATACTAATGAAATGTAAAAATTAAATCAAAGGAAATTGTATTAGGTATACTACAGTTTTTATAATACATGCGCTCTCTCGCAGTAGTAGTTTAAATTTAAAATAAATATACAACCGAACGGTTTATTTGAACGAATATGTAATATAAGTAAATGCTTACTTAGTAAATGCTTACTGTGCGGTATTTGTCCTATAAATATACGTTACATAAAATTTTAAAAATAATACATTTATCGTAAACGATTCGAGGGAATTTATAAGTATATCACGTACGATTAAAATATATTATTTAGTCAATAAACTAAAATTTAAGAACGGTTCTATAAATTCGAAATAAAACTCAACGATTTTAACAATTATTATTATTATTATTTTTTTTTTTTTTATCAAATAAACGTACAATATAGGTAGTATAAAATACTATATGGAACGCGCAAATGTGGCGGAGAATTCGTTGGACACGCTGCAGTCTTGTTAACTGCGCGCCAAGAATTTAAAGGCAAATAAATGTATCGAAATGTACCCCCTATCGCTTGCTGTATAACACACACAATAATATACGGTTACATCAAAAATCGTTTATTTATTATTCGAGCGGTGAAACAATTAATTGTCTGAAATGAAAATGCGAAATCGAAAACTTAATCAATGTCCGCGTAGTTAAACTTTAATTAAAAATTACGATTGAATCGATTTGTCGAATCGATATTATTTCTACGTGCATTGACTCCGGAGAAAGAAAAAATATCGATTTAACAAGATATAACATTTGTATTAATAATGCCGTAGGAACTCCGTTCGAAAAAAAATAAATAAATAAACAAACACGTTTCTAAGGTAAATCCGAATGAATTGACTTTAAACTATTGACTATCGCTTATTCATAACGAGAAGTATAAAACCGTTTTTTTTTTTGCTCCTTTACAAAAAAAAAAAAATATATATATATATATACACACACACACAGACAATCGTTGAGAAACAAATCCGATAAAACATCATCTCAAACGGTGTAAAAACGATGAATATTTTTATAAATACGCTTGTGATTTTTTTTTCTCCCTTACATTCGCGTTACACACGTTTTGAAATGGACATGCCCCGTGGCTATTATAAGAGATAGAGTACAGGCGATTCGTTACACCGCCTGTGTTCGTCTCCTCCCGCACAATCGTTGTGTAAATGACTTCGCGCGCGTTGCGGGTGCTCAAACGTCAACGGCACCGAAGGACGACAATAAAACGAATAACTCGATTTTTCTCTCGAAAACACGCGCTTTACGGCGTAACAACAACAAAAAAAAACTCTCACGCCTCGTAGAATCGTCCGATTGCAATAATTAATATTATTTTGTCGGCAAGGCGTCCTACAGGGACGGCATTGGATTTCGACGCGTTCGATTACTTCATTAAAAACCATAAAAAAAAAAAAAAAAAAATGTGCTAAAGACAATCCGTGAGAATCTGTGCATATTCCAACTCTTATAATAATTACGTCAAGAACAGAATTTTCACTCCGAAAGAAATCTTCTTGTTTCGAAAAAAAAAAAATAATAATAATAATAATAATCGACATCGAACCGTTGGTACGGGCGCGCGAGAATTTTTCCGTAACGACGTGTTTTTGAGATAAAAAAAAAGAAAAGAGAAATGGAAAGTGCTCGGACTCAAATATTTTATTGCGTTCGGTTTGACAGTTTTTCAAAATAAATAAATATAAAATACACCGTTTGTAAAACGAGAGAAAAAAAACGATTTCATATAAAACCCATATATAAATCGATAGCCATTCAAACGCGCGCACGAGCAAAGTTTCGACATTTGTCTACTAATCGGACAATAAGAAATAAATACAATATTACGTAAAACACAAATAAAATACATTCCACGGGGAATACGCATTTATATCATACCGCAATTACAAATTTCTTTCGATTCAAGTATAAAAGTTTTTTTTGAAAAACTCAAAAGTAGCACGCTCGTTATGAGTGTACGACAGTCGAAGTTTCGAAAACGTTGTTTTCGTTAGTATTCGCTACGTTATATAATATATTATTATTATTATTATTATTACGTCGTTGGTGGTTTCCTACTACATTTCGTTTGTCAAGAAGGACTCCGACCGAAAACCCTTAAAATCACGATTAGTTTTCCATGAAAATTCAAAGCGTTCTTTTTTTTCTTCTTCGCATATACATATAACAATATACGAGTTTAATGGCGGGTAAAATAGTTTTTAGTCTCGTATCTTTTTTTTTCTCCCGATACAACTTTTTCGTACATCTCTCTGCATTTTCTCTTACAACAATATTGTAACACATTAAAATAGAATACATGATTTTTTTTTTTTTTTTAGTTTAGTTTAGTTTTTACTCGGTAAACCACCACCCATAATCGTCATAAAATCATTTTTTTTTTTAACGAATGTACGTGATGAGCGTAATATTTAATGTTCGATATTTCACTCTTTGACTCTTGTTTTTAACGTATTCAAATAAAAAATTAAAAACCGATATTGTACGAGACGAGTGATGATATTTCCCAAAATAATTAAACGCAATATTATCGTCGTTATAACATATACGTTATAATTATTACAATAATATAGTCATTTGTTAACGTATAATAAATTCTACGGGCGCATTTTCGTTAACCACAATATTACGGAAATTAATATATTGAATTAGTATAAAAAAAAAAACGGTTCGTTTTAATACCAAAAACACTCGGAAACTATTATTTTATTATACTTTAACCCGGATAATATGGCCGAAATAGACTTATTAAGACTTAATGAAAATAGATAAATAATTAGACTTAATGAAAATAGATAAAAATATAAATTATTATCAATTTCACTATATTTGTGTATTAAATACATATAAATATTATTACGAGTATCGATTACGCAATTTACGAATAATCGTTTAATTAAATATCAATAAATATTTTATAGGTTTTTTTTTAACGTAATGTTCCTCGGTATTGTGTTAAAAAAACGCAAACGTCATTTACAATACGTTAATTTCCTACTATTCATACTCGATATAATTAAATTGTTATTTATAACGATTGTCACAAAAAAAAATGCATAGCGAAATTAAAACGCAATTATACATTTGTATTACACTATTTTTTATTACGCGATAATAATTATAACTACCAATATGTGTTGTTCTTATATCACCCGAGTAAGTCTTTATTTTTAATATTTCAAATTTCTACGTTTATATCGAGTGAATAATATATAACTACTAATTAGTGGAACATAAAACCTTGAGTCAACACGAGAGCGTTAGTTTAAAATAAATAATAAAAACAAAAAAAAAATAAAATAAAAATTGTTATTTATTTCGGTTCGCTGCATTGATTATTCCTTACGGTGGTTTTTAATTTACAATTACAATTAAAATACATCGTTTGATTTGAAATTAATTTCAATTATATATATATTATAACGATGTCAAATAATTATGTAAGTTTTATTCGACAAACATATTCAAACCGCGATGAATTGAAAATCGAATTACGTTATTATTATTATTATTATTATTATTATTATTATTATTATTATTATTGTTATTATTATTATTATTATTCGTGCATGGAATCGATGACCTTTAAACTAAACGCGTTTGAGACTCTGAGTGTAATGATAACGTGAGTATTAAAGACCTTAGGATTGATTGACGCTACATGGATGTACTAAAATTACTAGTATTAAGGTATAATATTATACGTACATTTTTAATCAAAGATCTTCAATTTCTCAAACCTTGAATTCCGCCGACCGAAAAACTCATTAAAATAACTGTTACTAAAATGTTATATTATGCCCATGTCATAATATTCAATTAAATCGCGAGAAATATAAATTACGTACGTTGGTATTAAATTATTATTATTATTACCGCTAATCGAACGTATAATTAAATTAAAAATGATAAATAAAATTAATATTTTAATACGAATTCGAATTACACATCGCACGTTCTACACGCCCTGATATCATTTGAAAATGTTTAAAAACGAATTTATTTTAAATATTTAAACTGTACACCAAAAAAAAAAAAAAAAACACATTTAATTAAAACTCTTGCGAATATAATTGTTTTTCGGCACGAGACGGAAAAAAAATTAATATTTTCTATTGACAGTTTATACGTTAAGTTAAACACACTCTTCGATACATTGAAGAAGAAGAAAAATCTATAAAAACCATTAAAATTTACTTTTGAAAACAAAGGCATCGATTACACGGACGTTTTAAATGCTTTATATATTTAATAAATTATAAAACTTTTATTGCGTCTTCATTATAATATGATAAAATAATATATATTATAATTTATATTAAAAAAATGAACCAACAGTTTTATCTTGTATTATTTTGTTTACAATACGCTAATTAAAATACTTGAACTCATTTTAGATAAATTATGGACGGGATGAATGTTTTATAGTATATTTCTGGAATCAGTACAAAAACTGTTCATAATAATTTTGGACACCGTACGTTAAAATAATAGCATATACGTAAAAAAAAAAATACGTGTATTCTATATTCCTATAGATATATTTTATGGAAATTAACATAAAATTCGTTAACAATTATGACATTTCATTCTATCTATTATATACCCTATAGGAACATAATAATTATGTACCGAAAATTAAATAAATAATATATATGTATAATAATTATCTTAATCATATTATGATGAAAATTATTACCACGAATAATATAATAAGCAATTATAATATTAAAAAAAAAAAAAACGTAAACATAATAAAAAATAAAGTTTAACTTTCACTGATAACCCCGACTATTATACCTACTGAATTACATCCAATATTTCATCAATAAAAATAAAACTTATTATTTCTTTTTTAAACATTTTTCTTACGAAAAATATTATATTTTATGGACGTGCGGTGTATTCGGGATTTTTTTTTAAAGAGAATGCCAGCCAGTGTACGATCACTGCAACAATTATAGGATCTGCCGAATTATTAAAAATGCCGAAAATAAATATAAAATATAACTAACCTTTAGTAGTTTAGCTAAACGGTACGAATGCATGCAAGTCTGTTATGTAATAGGAAAAAAATCGTCAACGCTAGACATTTCCACGGAACAATATGAAAATATTATAATCGTAATTTGACCAAAGTATAGGTAAAACGTATGTTCACGGAATAAACATTTTAATTACGTGTAACGAAAATTATTAACATTATCCGTACTCATCATATACACACGACTGGAACACTTTAGTATAGTATTTTTTTGTTTCTTATTAATTTCGAACGAATACATTAGGTAATATTATATTAATTACACGTGTTTTCGCTAACATCGACTTCAACAATTTACCTCATTACTGTCGAAATCTAAATATCAATATTATTTTTATTTTTTTTTTTTACTATTTCATTATCAACCGGTTAATTATATATATATGTGTGTGTGTGTGTTGATAATTGTCCGCAAGCCAATTTCTTATACATATTTACTTCAATGTCTGCATGTCATACATAATAAAAAACCGTGACGTTTATTCTTTTTAGTGCAACAAATGAATATTCAGTAATTTAAGGTCAGCAATTTGTTTTAAATACATGACATTGGATATGATTTGTCGTATGTGTGTAATATTGTTAATGAAAATAATCTATACGAATAACGATTATTGATCGTCTAATATTTTTTAATAATAATAATAATAATAATAAAAATACACATAGGTATAGAGAATTACGAGTAGTAAATTTACGACGCGGTAAATAATGCCCTCGTCGGGTACGGCACTAGAGTGATATTTATATATTTGTATAGTTAAAAAAAACATATGTAATTTAAAATGACGATTTAGAACGGGCCAGTTCAAAAAAAAAAAAATATATATATATATATTATAAATAGAAATAGAAAAAAACGGAATGTCCCTGTGAAAACGAATGCGTATCGTAACCGTGATTTCAATTAGATTACAATGGTTTTTTTTTTTATGATATTCGTACCGTAAAAACTCTCTCGTTGATAATTACAATAAGAGAAATTTTTAATTGAAATCTACGAGAATATTTATAATTAAATGATTTATACGAATTTCATTTTCTCGTCAAAAATATATCGAGCCGGGGGACTCGAGTGGTATTTCTGACTGGAAGACCAGCTATACGTACACACATACATACATAAGCAGGTCAACTATATTAATTAATTTATGAAATACGCGCGAAACCACAACAAAATCAACAATAATGACTCGGGTTTTTTTCCTTTTTTTCTCTCCATTCAATCTTCAACAGACTCTATTCCTCTCTCCGCGCCGTATTCGAAAATCATTTTCTCATAAAATCTAAGAAAAGCAATCTTATTCAATACTCATCGAACACTTCTTTACACTCTATATAATATATTGACTCGGTTTTAGGAGAAAACAACGCGTGTGAGTGAGAGCAAGTCTTTCAAACAAATTTTTCGTGACCACATTTTTTCTAAAACCGTCAATTTACTCGTATATGAATAACAAATAACTATTAAATCCAACCGTAACGTAATTGGACCAACTTAAAAGTCGGTACTGTTGGATCGGAGATATATTAAATTTAAAAATCCCGAGGGAGGAGACGATCGATCGGACATCCACATCAATGGACGTACGCTGGGACGTGGTGTTAAAAACGACACCTCCCAATCGTCCGGCTTTAAAAGTATTTAAATATAAACCACAAGGTCCGCACGGCAGAATGGATTTGTCGACCCGGGTCCATGAGATTTCAACGCAAATGACAACCGCGAAACCATCGTCATGAATTATGTGAACGACAATAGGTAACCGTTATTGATATTAATCAATTATTACGACGTCGTTAATATACATTTGTTTTTTTTTTTCTCGTAAATCTAATAAATTCTCATAAACATTACATTATGGAAAAAAGCAAAAGTATATATATATTTATTATACGCGTACGACATCGCGGCCCTCCCCCGTGTCACTTTAAAACAAATCCTAGAACCCGCACCGGGTTAGGTGGTGTACACTACAAAATAATAAAATCGCGTGCGTTTTGAGGTGGTGGGGGGGGGAGGGCGTGGAACAGGGGAAAACGTAATACGAATATAATATTGCGATAATACAACGGATTTCGTATCGACAAAATGTAAAACGCGTTTGATTTCAGTTTTTTTTCCCCTTTCATTATCCAATATAATAACACTCGCGTTTTACACGACAAATAAATAAACGTTTGTATTTTTCTGTAGTTAACGAATCTCTGGTTAGTCATAAAAAAAAAAAATAAAAATAACATTGCGAAGACGCGCGCAATGGAGAAAAAAAAGTATGAATACCCCTGTTGCGTACACCATATAAATTATAGGCGTGTCTCCACGCGTATATACCGCACGGTATATACCCGGTACTCGGTATGTGGTCTCCCGCGAGACATACGCCCATATACGCGCGTATCAATTAAATTTTCCGTCCGCGGAATGAAATTGGCTCCCTTTCCCCCCCCCCTCTTCGTCTTTTCGTCCTTCTTCTTCTCGGCCTCCATACATACACGTACATGTAGTATATATTATAATTAGCTCGGGATTTATTGCCGGGTTTTAATGTAAAACCCAAAAAAAAAAAAGAAAAAGAAATGCTCGTAACGAAAAAAAATTCGCTTTAAATAAATTACACTTTTTCTATTGTGGAAGAAAAAAAAAATTAAGTCCGATTCGCGACTTAATCGAAACTCGATCTCGAACAGGAAAAAAACGAAATCGAATAGACTTGTTTCAATTAAACAAAATGGTTTGAAATCTATGTCACCATAAGAAACAGGATACGAATAAGATTTAAAAACTATTTCAGAAACGTGGAAAAACGCAAAAAAAAAAAAAAAAACGGCCTATATATCGGAAATCGTCGTGTCAAATCCGAGGAAGTCTATATATTTGCCATTTAAATCGATTTGCTGTCGAATGATTTCCACAATTACCCGTCGTCGTCGAAACACGAATGAATTATAAACAATACCATAGATATTCAATAATTTATTATCAAAAAAAAAAAATTCTATATTTTATACCGTACGATCGTTCCCCCTGCACGTCGTACAACAAATTACTATTATAACACGTATTTAATGACGCGCGAACGAATTAATTTGCCGAAATTTTCTTTAAAACCGGAATCGTTATTTACCTCTCATTTTAGTAAATGAGTAGAGTACACACGACGATTTCCTTAACGGGCGACAATACGAATATTATATAATAATACAATTCGAATAATGATTATAATAAAAATTACACGTTTATATAACTGCGACACTCAAAACGGTTGGGTTGACACACACGCACACGTACGTAATATTCAGAGGCGGTTAAAAGCGAAGGTCGCGGCGACACGATAAAATGTTATAACGACAGTGGCGTGTAGGAAGGTGTAGTAAAATACTCGGGAAACTAGAACATTTCCGTAGGCGCGCGCGTTAACGCGTTAAAAAACAAACTGCGACAATAATATTTCGATAGATTTCCACTGTTCAAGGCGTATTGTTTTTATACTGTATAAAAAAGAAAAAGAAACGGTTCGTTTTTACTTCTTTCGTTTTTTTCCCCTTGGTCTCTCTTTAACTTTTGAACCGCGCTCGTGCACGGTCCATCATAGCACTACACCGCTCGCTCGTGATACGAGTAAAACGATATTATACAATCGCAGTGGTGGTTTAGACATTCGATTCGAATCGTTTCGCCGAACAAATCGATCAACCCGAGACACTTTTGGCGATCGATAATAATATTTATTGCGATGCAAACCGTGAATAAATGGAGTGAATATCAATTGAATTACGAAAGAAAAAACTCCGTGTATTTATTATCGTAACGAATATTAGCGAAAAACGAAATATTTTTAATTGGAGCGAGTCGATACGTTTTCTATCTATTTAATAATATATACGGGAAAAAAAACACCGCTCGTTTAATTAATAACGAAAAACGACATTTGAAAACGATTTATAAACGCGAAATAACATTGTTTTTTTTTTTTTATATATATATGTATTCTCGACCCGTTATATTAAAATATTTTACAATTCTCGTGTTTATTTGTCAATGTATTGTAGACGGAAGAATAACGTTTTATTTTTTATTTTTTCCCCCGTATTTAATATTTAGTTGTTAACACGTATAGCCGAGAAAAAAATAACCCCTCGTACATAAAACGACTAAAGTGTTATATGTTTTTTCCAAGTGTTAAACATAATTATTATTATTATTATTATTTTTTTTTTTTACACCCATCTCGTTAAATGTTAAACACGCGATATTTTTTCGTAAACACACTAAACGCACGTGTATAGTCATTACGGTTTAAGACGACACATTTACTTTATTGAACCGTTAACTAAAAATATTATTCTTAAATAAATACAAATTTATCGGCGACGGCGGACCGGCGTACGTTCAGAACAACTCGAATACGTAGAAATAACGTGACAAAAAAAGAAAAAAAATCTGTCATTTCCCCAGTGTAACGAGTTGGCTCTAAAACGAAAAATAAAAATGATTTTAGGTCAGTAAAGTATAATATCCAGTAAGTATGTACATTTCTAAACATATTTAAATATAAAAAAAA
This sequence comes from Chaetogeoica ovagalla, assembly GCA_032441825.1. Lineage (NCBI taxonomy): Eukaryota > Metazoa > Arthropoda > Insecta > Hemiptera > Aphididae > Chaetogeoica > Chaetogeoica ovagalla. The sequence goes on from CM063726.1 coordinate 1,489,778, forward strand.
AACCTATCGTAACACTCGAAAAACAAACGCGTGTAAACGATATTTTCATTTTTCGTACTATCCGCCTGCAATCTCATATGAAATCAAAATAATGTATGTATATTTTATTATAAAATTATACGACGACAGCGAGAGCTCATCCAATTTTAATATTATTTTAAAACGTTTACAACGATCGTGTCGACGGTAAATCATAGATTTTTGCCCATACACAACGACTCGTTTTTTTTTTTTTTGTCAAACAGAATTTCTTCTCCGTTCGTACCACCGATTTTTCTTTTACATTATAATTTAATAGTCGAATCTGCAATTTCCCGAATTAAAAAAGATTTGTATAATAATAGCAGATGGAATTTTCTTCTATTCAATTTACTACTACAGTCGTTTTTTTTTTTTTAGAATTCGAAAGTTTATTATTATTATTATTTACACACGACTGTACCAGTTGATAAACAGGGTTAATATAACTACATATACTATCTTTTCAATAAACGTCTATGGATTTTACAATTAGATATGAACCCATTTAATTGAAAAATTCAAAACATTTATCGTTTGTTTGATAAAATATATGTTGAATATTATTTAAAATTAATTAGGTAACTAAATTAGCCGGAGTAAAAATGTATTTATTAATTTTTATATAATATTAATATTAATAAACGACAAGTTTAAAATAAAAATACATTTTATTATAATTGTTGGTATATATTATCGTAATAATTTGTTGAAGATGAATGGGGGTGTGGGGTACCTACTGGTCTGATAGAGTTTAATCATTGTAAAGAACGTTAATTTTTTTGTTTTGAAGTCTTTGATTCCCCTTTCTTAAATTTTTCCAATTCGAGCACTGATTACATAGCTACTAAGGATAATAATAATAATAATAATAATGTTTTCTAATAGATTCTTGCAATACACACCGTAATATTAAACAAATTTATAAAAATTCCCTTATCGATGGCGAGAAATGGTAAAATTAATAGATATACTATACCTATGAATAGGCATTAAAAACTATTGTACAAAGAGAATGAGAAACGCACCGATGTTTATTCTCGTAAATAAAATATTTTAAAGAACAGTAATTTAATATTTACAGATTTTACAATTACTTAATACGCCGAGTTCATTTTAATGGAAGCGTATTTTAATATTTGAATTATTTTACCATAATAATATGGAAATATATTAAGTAGTTTATACTCTCATACTTTGTATAAACTGTTATAATATCTCAAAACCCATTTCTCTTGTTCAATTCGTTAAAAAAAAAATATTAAATTTCCACTCGCGCTAACATTGTTGAAGTGTATATACTTTTTAATATTATAAATTACAATAACATATATATTTAGAAATACCAAAAAAAAAAACGAAATATTTTTCAATTTCTTTTTCGTTTATTAGTAAATTCCCAAAAATATTATATTTTTTCCTCTCTCGCTATAACACTTCTAGTTTGTATACAATATTTATATAAATATATTACTATATAAGCTATACGATTAAAAACTCATTACACTAATAGCAACAATGTCAATTACTTTCGACACAAATTGGAATTATAATGAATATTTTATTAATCCCTAAAACTTAAGCATTCATATATATATATATATATATTAGTTTAGATTATTACGCTATTGTTTTCTAAATCAGTGTAAATTGTTATTTTTGATTTTTTTTTTCTCAAAACATTGTCTCTGTGCATGAAAAATATATATATTTAACTTTCTTTATTCTTCACTGAAAATAAAAACTATTAAAGCATATTAAATATTAATATGTTAAACCTAATGCACATGATAATAAATATTTTACTACACTTTTTTATACTGATGTTATACCAATGAAATATATTTTGTAAAAGAAATATATGTATAAGTTTCTCCTTACATAAATCGTTTTTTTTTCTTTTGTACAAAGATGTATGTAATGTTTAAGAGAATAATAATAAAAAAATATAGAATCAATATATGATACATAATTCGTATCAGATATGTACCATAAATCCATAAATCCGATGGTTTTAAGTCTTATAAACAATTCGATATTCGTTCGATTCTACTTAATTGTCGCTTTATTTAAAACCCAAAATTTTCGTGTTACAATAGTTTAGAATTTAATCCATATATATAACATATAAATTCGAAACATGATTCACGACAAAAACCGATGGAATTCAATTTCATTAGATCGATATTATTTATGCTTTTCATTAAGGAAACATTGAATAAATATACAAAATTGTCTGTTTGCATTACGCGTAAATTCAAACGTATTGTACAAATACCAAACGAATACAAAACAAAACATTTACTTTTTTTAGTTATTGTTTATTTCGGAATCTAAAAAAAAAAATGACAATACGCTAGATATACTGTATATATATATATTTATTTATTTTAATTAATAACACGCAATCGGTGTACATTCAAAGAATATTATTATTTAATAATAAAAAAAACAATTATTATTATTTTAATCAAAAAAAAAAAAACTATATACATTTATTTACGGTATGTACACATAACAATAATAATAATATTAATATAGAAAATAAATATACGGTATTCGTTTGATATTGAAATTTTAAAAAAAGTATTTAAAGTCGCGTATACGTTTATTAATTTTTATCCCGGACACGTCAAATGATATATTTACTTTTAAGCGTTCAATACTGTTATTAAAAAATTAATTCTACGCGTACGTATTTTTTCATTCTGATATTCTCTTTTATCGTCGTACACACACACACACAAGACGATACTTGCATATTATCTAGACACATTGAAGTTTTGTTCTTCGAAACTCCATCTGTATAACACTTACTTACAATTAGTCTAGTGATTTATATGGTGCCAAAAAAAAAACTTTTACTTCGAGGTTACAACAATCCGTGACAAAATGTTTTGAAAAGTTTTCGTTAAAAAAAAAAAAATAATAAAAAAAAGAAAAACTTGTTTGATCAAACCGCCGGCGATTTGAAATTTGTTTTCTCTCTCTCTCTCACTCTAACTACCCGATTTCTATTTACATTTGCTTTATGCAAAAACATTTTCCCAAAAAAAAAAAACAATCGATGATCAACACCTTGTTTCGTAATGCGCGGAATTTAATGTTTGAATATTAACTGTAGCCGACCGACCGAATTATACACAACAACGAAATCGCGAATATTATAAAACTTTTAAACGTATATATATATATATATTTATACATAATTTCTAAACATCATCATCTTAATAGAAAACGAATAATTACAATAACGCGCCCCATTGATATGTATGTATACGCTCGTATATAGTTTACTGGTGTACTGACAGTTACGTTGTCTCTGGCGCTGTCTGTTATTTTACATTATAGTGTACCGGACGATCAAACGAATCGCATTTAAACGTTTAATCGGCTTATGGCGTACTGCGGTGCACGACGCATACGCGAATAAGGCGATAAGTCGTCTATTATTATTATTATTATTATTATTGTACGAGAAATTAAAATTCGTCGTGCGCGCGTGCGTTTGGCGTGTTCCGTGCGTATCCGATCGGTTTATAAACAGAACAATATCACCGCCAAAAACGCGGTCTCCAGTATATACTCGTATTTATATAAAATCATATACAAGCGTCATATACAACTGATAACAAAAACACCGGTTATTTGTTGGCCCGTCTCACCCATCCCTGTGTGTGGCTTTCATACGCGTTTTAACGGAGACCCGATCGAATAATTTATTACCGATGACGACGTGTTCCGCCGATACGTGTCTTATAACGGAAAAACACGTAACCGACGACAAAAATCGGAAGAAAAAAAGAAAAGGAAAAAGGAACGTTTTATACTATCTAATATGGTATTATAATGTACATAATATTATGTCCATTACGTTTCGATTTCAAAATATTTTTAATAGTGTATTTATTATTATTATTATTATTATTATTATTATTATTATTATTATTATTAATTATTATTATTATTAATTATTATTATTCGTACAAACGGCATCGAAATAAAATCAATGTAAATATGCGAGTATAATAATATACACACGAGGACAATATTATCATAGCACGTACATGTTATATATATATACTCGACCCCGGTACAAAAACACACACAGCGGCGAAACGATATTTATTTTTTTTCATTTTTTTTTTTGCGCAACACTATAACAACGTATACCTAATGTGTCATTGCACGAAATAATAATAATAATAATAATAATAATAATAACACGCACGTGTAATAATAATACGAGATTTACACGTTCCGACAATAAATTAATATATTCAACAAAATCGTTTACGTTTCGACGTGTACGCGGTAATTATATTATATTGACGGGCACGTTATATTACACCGCGCATCGTATCAGTGTGTTTATGGTTACGCGGGATCGTAAACGTAAAACAGTAATTAATTTTTCAATACGTTTTAATACGTAACACAATACCGTTGTGATAAAAATTAACAAAAAAAAAAAAAAAAATTAATTAATTAACGTTACGGGTATAAATAAATATATATATATATTGATACAAAAGCCGAATCGACGAAATCATACGGCCATGACATCATATTTTAACCGCCCTTATAAATTACAAAAAAATTTCTTTAAGCGAGTAAATCGACAATTTTTAATGTGAAATTCACACCCTTCCTTCTATAGCGTAAAGGGGGATTGTCCCTCCTCCAGACCGAGTGCTGATGATAAAAGCCAAATGAGTGTTGCTATAAAAAATCAACGGAAAAAAAAAATAATAATTATAAGGGTTGTTGTATTAAATTCGTTTACGTTTACACTACCGGTTTTTATCGGAATCATCGTCGGGCGCATATAAAGTGAAAAAAATTTATATTAACGAGAACACGTTATAGAGGAAATTAATACACACGTAAACACGATTAAACTATACAAACACGATTTCGTAACGCAAAGAATTACGTGAGATTCCGGACTACAATATGTTTATATATATATATATAAAAAAAAAAAAGACTGGCTGTCTGTCGTCGTATAAGTTCTTCGTTATTATTATAAAAAAAAAAATTTCAAAAAAAAAAAAAGAAGAAAAACGAATATAAATCGTTTCTAATCGCGCACCAGTTTTCGTACTTTTCGTACAAACTCGCGCGGTCAATAATTCGTTTTCAGATTCCGAACAAAACGATATCGGCGAATATAACATTATATAGGAGATATGAGCGGAAAGCTATTATTTTACAAAGATTTTCAAATTTTTTTTTTCTACGTTTCAGATTTTCGACCGGAAAGAAAGCTCGGACGAGTGCGTTTAAGTAGCAAATTGTTGGTGCTTTATTTGAAACATTTTTCGATTTTCCGTGTATATACGAGTTTCCTTGCGTGCGTATTTTCGATACAACACAGAAAATCGGAAGAAAAACTTTATTTTCTCAATGTACGCGGCACGAGAAAATACTCGTACTACGGAGAAATCGTGTTGAAAAACGGCGAGAACGCGAATTCGTCAAAATGCGTCGTAGGGTTTATAATTAATAAAAATAAATTATATTATATTATACACCGTGTATAGTTCAGCTCTCAGAATCGTTATATCGCGTCACTTTCAAATTTCTAGTAAAAACAACAAAACTCTAAAACTCCATCCAAGTAATTCACTTAAGAAGCGACACCCGAGGCGGCGGCTCGCTACTCGCTTTTTAATAACATTCGCACGCGAAACGTATACAATCACCCAATTTTACGAACGATTTTGAAATTCCTACTCGAAAAGTATTTATTTGAATTTCACGATAATCGAGTTTTATCTTTTACACTTCGAATTTCGTAGTAGACAGAAACGTATTTATTTTTATTATTTTGTAAACGTACCAAAATCCGTGACTATTGGAAACACTATTTTGGTGTGTCTTTTCGCGTATATTCTTAAAACTAGTTCCGGATATAACAAAATCGTATGCCAACCTACCCGTTGCCAAAATACTACGGACCATATACGTTGTAGGCATAACTATAAATAATATTATATATATATATAAATTATTTTTATTTATTTTCTTTTGCGTTTTGTGGTTTCACGTACGAGATTTTGAAAAGACGACAAAATCGATTTTCATTCCCTTGCATATACGCTATAACACACACACACACAACGGTAATTAGAATTATTCAAAATATATTATAATGCATACGAACTGAGTAAACCCGATGCGCGTGTGTTAAATAACTATATTTATAAAAATGTTTTTAAAAAATATTATTTTATGTAACAAATATAATAGGCCACTTTTTAGTGTACCACGTTTCTGAGACGACGACGACGCACCATTAAACACTGAAATCATTGAATGGATTGGATGAAAAGAGGATATTTTCGACAAATTTTGTAAAAATAAAAAAAACAAATCGTGAAAATGTTCAATAGTATCGTCGGAAATGTGATACGTCCAAATACAATGACGGAAAATGGAAAGAAAGGCGACGCTTTGACATTCGCAGGGAGAGATTCAACGACTCTGCGAAAACAAAATCGTAAAATTATTCAAAAGATTCGGCAAAAAACTGGAACATAAAACACGCTCGTTCTTTCTTTAAAAGATTACGTGTATAATAACTAACCTACTAGTAGTATAGGGGAATATTATACACGACTGGCATTCTGTATATAAAAACGTTTAATTAACGCAAAATAGTTAAGTATGTATAAACTCATCTGAATTAAATATAATTTACTGAATCTGAAACAGCGTATTAGTTGTATGAAATACGACAATATATTATTTATATATATATATATATATATATATATATATATATATATATATATATATACAGTGCAAACAAAATAAAAACAAAATTCGATTTTACGCAACCGCTGTGTAGAGTGACGACTAAGCATCGCAAAAAATAAAATAAAATTTTAAACAACCGAAAACTTAAACAATGTCGTTGATTAAATTTTTCGAAAATTCAAAGAGGCTTTATTCATCTACATAATATTATGTGGACACGCCGAACAGACTTTTTTCACTATCGTTGAAACCTATATCACATTATACGACGATTTTTTTTCTCTGACAACGTCCCCTTCGCGCTTATGTGCTAATTTTTATTAATATTATTATTATTATTATTATGCTATCGACGTCGAACGTCCGTTGAATTAAAAAAAAGAACAGAACGAAAAGAATAATAATTACAATAACGAAAAATAAAAGGCTATACACCATCGGCGTTGGTATTAAAACAAAAAATTCCAACAGAAACTTAATAATAAAGCTCAGTGTATTGAAAAAATATATTCGATGAATAAATGCAATAAAAATCATCGCGAAGAAATCCTTTCAACTTTTTTTTTTTTTTTATTCTCCTACACTCGCTGTTCGTTTGCAATAAACCTAATCTTATAAAATTTGTTAGAAAAAAAGAAAAAAACGTGTTTCCTCTTATATAGAAGGAAAACTCAGTTCAGTTTTATGGTTGTAGACGTCTAAACTTTTGTAACCGTAACACAACGAAATTCGCGTCCATATTCTGAAAGTGTACGAGGGGGAGAAAAAAAACGGTTTACGTTCGAATGGAAAATTAAAATTGTTGTGACATCGGTGTAAAAGTTTTCATTGGTAGAATATTAATTTAATGAAAAAAAAGAAAAAACCAACGACGACGCGGATTTAAAACAACATTTTACGCATATGCCCCCGGCGGATTTAAAGAGTTACGTCCGAGAGAGCTTATACAGGACTTATTATACTCGTGGCTCAAAGACATCAGAAAATTATATATAAATAAAACGTTTTTTTTTTTCATAAATCATTATAAATAGAATTTAATAGTACACACGTTTATTAATTAGTAAAAAAAAAAATTAGAAACTCGACCGGGGGAAAAAAAAAACAAATATCCGAAGCTTGAGATGTGTACTAAATCGTATATAAATAAGTTTGGATTGTCAAATGCGTTTCAATGCACATAATAATTTCGGATCAACGTTTTGTTTTTTTTTTTTTTCTAATCAATTTTAATTTTAAACACAACGCGTTATATAAAATAAAATAACGTTGTGTCGAAAAAAAAAAAAAATGTTTTTTTTTCTTAAATAATAAGAGACGCGGCGCGGAGAGGGGAGGAATCGTACGGAATTTAAATTTTATAACCGAAAATACACCACCAGAAGTAACAGCGGGCGCGTCTAAAACAAGTCGTTTGTAAATTTCGAAATGAATTCGTAAGGTTTGCGCCTGATTATATTAATTCCGTTTTGTGTGTACTGGAAAGTCGTGCGCGCTGTATTGCGGTACGTCACGTCGTTTTTACGGTACACGAGATGAACGGTTGTTTTTTAAATTATTATGCGCACACTCTTGAACAAAAACAATACAATGCAAATGATCCGATAAAAAAAAAGAATTTAAAAAAAAGTGTTGAATATTTTTTTACTCGTTATTTAACTACCATCGTCGTCACACACACAAACACACATTCCGTTTCCAGTTCATCACATTTCCTATATCATATCCGTATTACATGCGTCGCGTTAGAAGCACAACGTCGTGTATATCGACCAAACGTTATTTCGCACACGCTCGTCCGTACCACGCGCGTAAAATGAATTTCGTTTTTTACACAATCCGTCCATACGATTTATTTCAAATGTTATTTCATTTGAAATAAATATACGCGTATACGGAAATTTCCATAAAAAAAAAAAAACAAAAAACTTTTAATTGAAATAATACGGTAGACGATACCTCTATACACTTCACACATACACACAAAACAAAAAAAAACGATTTCTCTGCTTCTCGTCGTTTCGAACAGTTCATCAAACCCCCACGTAATACGAATATCGTGTGTACAAAAAAAAAAAAAAAAAAAAACCGGAGCAAACAGAAGAAGAAAAAAAAACGGCGTTATTTAATTACGCCTATTCAATTCGTCACAAAACGCGATTGTGTTTGAACGCGTTAAGGCGAGATATTATCCACGTACGTGGACAAATTAACAAACGCGAAAAATCTCTTGAAAACGGTAACGAGTCAAAATACATACGCCGGTTATTTATTCCGAAACGAACGTTGGAAGTGTTCATGTGGAATTACATAATTTTGTTGTTGTTTTTTTAACCCGTTCCCCTTTATTTATACGTACTTATATAATAATATGTAATATTATGTAGACGTCATACCGCGTCACGAAAGCGATGTGCAAAAGCCGAGCAAAAGTGAAAAAAAGAAATTACTTAACGTTTAAAACTTCTAAACGTATATGAAAGCACTTTGTACACGAATGCTTTTACACATTGAAATGTAAAGTATAGTTACGCGAAAGTGTCGTCGTATCCTTACACTCATCGTTTTACGGTATTATAATACAAGAACAGAACTATCGATGATAACCCCCCCCTCCCCCCAATCGGGCTGCATTTTTTTTTTTTTTTTTGGTTTTTAACTTATTTTTATACGCGAGTAAATAATAATTTGCTGCGCAAAATCAAATTTGTGTATTACTTGTAAAATCGTTTTTTATCGTAACACTCGAAACGCGTATAACTCATAACGAGAATATTTTATTTTTTTTTTTACACGAATTATCAATTAAAAGGGTTTTGAACGCGTAACAATAGTTTCAGCGATTATCAATACACTAAATCGTAAAACATTTTTTTTTTTTTTTTTTTTACGTACGAAAAAATTAATCACATCATCGTCACGATTACATAAGCATATTAAATCGATTATATCACACGGATATCTCGATAACATTTAATTCGACACAAGCATGATTTTATTTTTATATAACATAAAATAAGTACATAATTTTTATAACCCGACATATAATTTATTATATTTTATAACGGCGTTTCAAAACAAATAGACAAACTATATTACGTCGTCCGTCGTCGAACCGTTTACAATATAGTTTAAAACTGTTAGCAAACATTTATCACACGGTTAAAATTCTATTCGATTTCCGTTCGGTTTCCTCGAACACGAAACAGTATAATACAGCCCGTTGAAAACAAATAATAATAATACTACAATTATGCATACCGAATATTTAATTAACGTATAACGTAATAAATTGATTGGATCGAAATTTACAGTTGAATTTGAAAAAAAAAAGTAATAATAAGTCTTATATATGCATACGACATTTTTTTTTTTTAACAAATAATAGCCTATGCGATATATTTATACCAGTAACGCTTCTGTTTTCTATAATTGTAACACGCAAGCAAAAAAAAAAAAAACATTTACACACACGAATTATATATGAGAAAGTACCACGGATATAATAATATTGCGATTACAAAGTGTTATTGAAAAAGAAAAATTCTCATACAAATATCAAATAATCGATAAATACGCAATCGAAAATAATTAATTTCTATTTATACGATTAATTAAAAAATATACACCTGATATGACGCGTATAAGGGTCACAAGAACTTATATATATAAATAGAAAACAAAATCGACTTTATTATTAAAAATACAATTTATACTGTGAAATAAACACATCTAACTAAATATTCGTTATCGATTTAAATGTTAATTATTTTTTTTCTTCAAACTGATATTGTTTTATATTGCAAAATGCGAACATTACTCGGCCACGAAATCGGACTTAAAAATGAGTTTTAAAAATATTTATGTGTACAATAAATTAGAAACACTATTTATTGTATCACCGAAATACAATATAAATTATACACAATAAAATGTTACGTATATCGTTATTTTATTTTAAACAATATATTATAATTTAAAAATTCGACAAAAAAAAAATACAGTAAATTAGTTTAAATACTTAAAACCAATAAGTATTATAAAAAAACAAAATTATATATATATATATATATATATGTATATATATATATATATATATATATATATATGTATAAAAATCGTATTAAACACATTTATTTACTACCGGTTTCGACTAAAAGGAATCGTTAGGTATTATTAAGCGAAAAATAAAGTATAACAACAAAAATAAAAATGAACACGAATAAATAAATGAAAACAAAGAAATACGTACAACATGAATTAAATTTTAAATAGACAATTATGCTATGTTATTAACATTTAATGTATATTAATATAAAATATTGTATTTTTAATTTCTTTCAATATTTAAAATATTAATAGATTAATTATTTAAAACTTCTTAATAACTGATTACTAATATAATAATAATAATAATAATAAAAATTCATTATATAATTTCATAATATTTCGTTTGAATTTTTTGTTTGACTCTACGCATTATTGTTCTAATAATCATAATTTGCTCTATATACATATTCTTGTACATTTTTATTTTTTAATTTGGTTGTTATATTTTCGTTTTCACTTAATAACTGAGACGTCGACTTTTAGTCGAAACCGGTAGTAAACAAACAAATTTAATACAACTCTGTAATATATTTTATATTACTCGTTAGTTTTAATTAATACATATATTATATATATATATATATATATATAATATTATTAAATATATATATTATAATAAAATATTTATTATTATATATAATTATTATTTATTATATTATATTATAATATAATGTTTAATTAGTATATTTTTATTTATAATTACATCATATACGTACATTTAACATTTTTTTTTTTACTCCTTATATATACTCGTTATTTTACTCGTTACTTATATTAAATTTATAAAAAATGAATTGAGTACACGCGCGATGTATTTTATAAGTAAACATGTTTTTTAAAATACAGTGTTGAAACACATTTTAACTTGGCAATGTGCGTTACAGTACAATTACAAACGTTAATTCCTTGTAAGGCTTTGTTCGAAGGGTGTGTCTAAACCCTATAGAACACTCCAGCGCGTACCTATACAATTTTTAATTCATTCTCATTTCACTGTATTTTATTTATACACCAAAAAACAATAACAATTAATATCAGGAATATTTATATAATTACAATATTGCCTATTAGTGCATTTTATTTTTACTTTTACAATTTTACAATAACGTCTATTGTAATCGATTATATTGATTTCTTCACAACTCGTGTTCTTCGTGTGAAAACAATTTTTTTCATATGCCCGAATAATTATTTAAACAATTAACAATAGTAATTTTATAATAACATTTTCCGGTAATTATAAACTATAATTATTATACGTGCGTCATTCAGACGATGATAATAATAATAATAATAATAATTATTATTATATTTTACTTACATCGCATTTTACGCATCATTAACAAATAATTTTTAAATTTATCTCTCAGGTCTTCGCAGCGAAGTATTTGAAAATAAAGCGACAAATCGTTCATTATAAACCGTATTGTAATATGTATAATATATAATCTCTGCGGTGTTTTAAAATAAAATACTAAAAAAAAAAAAAAAATGTAGATGATACTATAATGATTCATATTATTGCATAGACGAATTTTTTAAATAATTTATAAATACCTATGGCTCTATTAATATTAATAAACAATAGTCATCGTTTGTCATCGCGCATATCACCCATTATTGAACTTATTCCGGCTCGTTTTAAAATTGCGGACGGAAACCGGTAAACGATGAATTATATCAATTTTAAATACATATACTTTTTTTAACTGTAATTTTAATTTTAACGTTATATACTCGACAATTTTTTTTTAACGGAAGATATAATACTTTAGTACGTATTGTTTCGTTATAATAATAATAATAATAATTAAAAAAAAAATGTAACGCTATACGCGCGTACGTCTATAGGTATGTAGTTGGCAAATCACCACTAATCACGAAAAAAAAAATGTATATACATTTTCAAATTTTCGATTATTATTATTATTATTATTATTGTTATTATTATTATTATTATTATTATTATTATTATTATTGTTATTATTATTATTATTATTATTATTATTATTATTATTATTATTATTATTATTATTGTTATTATTATTATTATTTAAATATTCCGTCATTATAATTTATTTCATTAAAACTTTTGAAAAGAAAACCTGAAGGTTAACAACAACAACAATAATAATAATACACCTTTAATAACGAAAAATAATCATAAATATATATATTTATATATTGACGTTCGTTATTTATGGTGGTCGTTGTATTGTATCTGAAAATTAACGTTTCCGAACATTTTCGATCCCGATAATGTATTTCAACAGCGCGCGGCGACTTATCAATATTGTTCAACGAAAATAATGCGAATTTAATTTATATACACACACACACGATTTGAGATTATATATTATACGGTTCCTGTGCACGTATATATTTTAAGTATCAGAAATATTATACTAAAATAGTTATTCACGCGCAGAAATAAACGATCTTTAACCTTTGAAAATGTAATGTAAAACAAAAAACGACCTAATACGGTATTATACCCACACAATATATCTCGTAAAGTAAATATAACGCGTATACATAAATATAATATGACGCGCGGATTGAACTAGTTCAAGAGTTATTGTTTTTCTTTTTCGTACGAATAGTAGAGTGGTAAATCGTCAAAATGAGGTCTTTTTCAAAAACACGTGTATTTAGACAAATAAAAACAGTAACGGTGTAGAAGAAACAGCCACGCGTACGTTCAATGCACGCAGCGTTTTAATAAGAAAAAAAATATAATACGTTTTTTTTTTTTTTTTTTTTAACTTTATCAAACGAACATTTCGACGGGAATATTAAAAAAAAAAAAACTGTACACGTATATAAAATACCGGCCGTCGAACGCGATTTGATATGATTTTACACGCGTTTCCCGGACTCCAACAACAACCACCTCTCCATACTTGGCATTTTATATTTATTTTTGTCTTATTGAATACGTGTTAAATATTTTATTATTATTATTTTTTTTTTTTATACGAGAGAGATATCGCGCGTTCGATAAAGAAAAATGAGAAATCGATTCTAAAACGTAATCACAATATTTCCGAACACTTATACCGCGCGCGTCGCGTTAAAACGAAGCGACGTATTTTTATGCGCACGGGACAGCAGCAAACGGTTTTTATTGTATATGAAGACAAGCAAGACATTTTTTCACGACAATATTGTGGAGATTTCGCTACTACAGCCGCTAAGTGGGATACGTATTCAATAAAAATAACGCGCAGTGTGGTTTTCAAATAAATCCCTCTCCCCCACAATGCAAATCAAAGGCCTTTGGAACGGCGGAAGGGGGAGGAGGGAAGTTAAGCGACGAAAATAATAATAATTTTTACATTAGAACCGAGTGACAAAAAACAAAATCAACGGAAAAGTTTGACACACAATCGCGCGATGCGTTTTAATTTGGCGTAATTTTATATTCCCCTCAACCAGAGTGTATATAAATAAAATCGTTCGAAACAAATCGCACGCGTTTCACATTGCTCTTCGGCGGCATTTTACCGTAAATTTTGAGAAAAATCACCAAATTGATACACGGCCGTTTCTACGACAATATCACTTTCGTTAACCGAATTAAACGGGGAAAAAAAAAATAATAATAAAATCGCGAATATATTATATAATATTATGCGTTGGACGCAGGTGCAGCAGGCAGAAGCAGTCGTGACGCATATTATTATTTTTTTTTTATCACGAATTATATTATTTAAATATATATATATATGTATATCGCGCGTAGTGTATTCGACCGGCGAATTCGAAACGAACATTATCAACAATAATAAATAAATAAAATACCTACCGATAAATCACGCGTAAACGTAACGCGCAATTTCAATACACCATTTAAAAAAATATCCATTTTATAAAAATGAAAATATTATTTAAACAATCGCCAGTGTTCGAACACGGCTCGTTTACAATAAATTGTTATTGTAGTACGATACGATTATTATTTTTTTTACGTATGCACAACGATTATAACGTGTATTAATTACAAGCCGTATAGGTACGAGCCATAAGTAATATATACACGCGACTCAATATTGTCGTCGTGTATATACACACAATATTAATATATATATATCTCATATACACGTCCAGTGCGCAAATAAATAATATGCTGATTAGGCGAACTGAATAAAAAGTCGAGGGACAATTTAAATATTAGGAGATTTTTTTTTCTTTTTCCTGTAGAAATCAATGTATGTGTTTAAAAAAAAAAAAAAAAAAAAAAAGAAGCGAAATGACGCGTACACATTTTTGCGCTCGGGAGCATTTAAATTTATTTGTAATAAAACGTCTCGAAATGCCGAGGATACGAAAACGACACGACGATACGAATAATAATAATAATAATATCGAAATACCAAATAAAATCCGATAAACAATAACATACATAACGACTACTATACTGACGTATTTATAAATCGTGACACGTATAGAAATTCGGAGAAGAAATCCGAGTAAAAATATTGCGTACCGGCCGTTGAAAAATGCGTTAGTTTTATATTTTTTTAATTACATAATATCGCGTAAAACCTAAAATCAACGTCCCGAATTACATTTAAAACGTTTCGGAAGCATTTTCGATTCCAATAAGTAAAATATAATTGTGTGTACGTGACGAAAGAATATTATAGTACGAGCCCCGTATACGATAATGTTATACATGTATGTATATATAAAAAAAAAAACCGCAGTTTTATTATTTTATAACTTTGCGACCGCGTAAGAGTCGCGGGATCGATTTTTCTTTTTTCATTCAAAAAATACGATCATTTCAAAACCGAGTAAAAAAAAAAAAACCGAAAACGAAATGTAATAATAATTTCCCGTCGTTACGATTACACCGACTGTTACAAAACGTTCTCATACACGTATTTTATTCTAATAATAACACGATATTTAATTTATTATTATTATTAGTACGAGGTACTAATTCGCCATTTTAAAAATACAATTTTTTTTTTTTTTTTTGTACCCGCCGAAAATTCCTATTTTTCTTCCCCCTCACCACCAAACATGAATCGTATATGAAATAATTACGACTTTTTTATTTTAATAAAACGCGTGCGTTTATTCACCTGTGGCGGACGAACAATGCGTTCTCTTGACGTTGGAACCGTCATGGATCGCGTCTTGTTGTAAAGGACGTTTTCTGTTCTCGATCGCGGCGTTCTGCTGCTGATGATTGTGAAGTTGGTGATGGTGATGATCGTTGGCCGGTGACGCCGGGCACGCGTCCATCATTTTCACGTCCCCGGCGGCGGCGGCGGCGGCCGCGGTGGTAGTCGTGAAACAACGACCGCCGATCGTCAACGGTAACGGTAACGAAGACGACAATAAAGAAGGCGAACACGACACCGGCGACAACGACGACGACGACGGCGGTGACGGCGACGACGACGACGACGATGACGACGACGACGACGACGACGACGGTAACAGCGGCGAACACATACCGGCGCCGGCCGCGGCCACCGAATCGAACTGCATCGCGTACAACATTCGCTGGCAGAAGTAATGGTCAGGCGCCGACGCCGTAGCCGCGTACAGCTCCGCGCCGTCGGCGCCGCCGAACACACCGCCGCCACCGCCGGCGGCACTAGTCTGCGACGTGCCGGTCAAAAATTGCATCGCGCCCGCCGGAATTTCTCGTCGTTCTCCGCGCCCGGCGAAAACGGAATAATTTTAAACGAAAAAAAATAAATATTCCACGAACACCCGCGCGCCCCCAAACGATTACACGACGACCCGGACCCGGACGAAAACACCGTGCGCGGGGAACGCCGTTAAATTACGTTTCCGACACGTCGAAAGAAAAAAAACCACTAATTGTTTTACGCGTTTATTAAAATATATCAATTCGTCTCGAGCTGCAGTTTATTACCGTTGACGACAATATTTATAATATATATTTTTATTTTTTTTTTCACTCATATCACGCGGATAACGATCGCACGCGTCGTATTCTCATGAGCAACTGCTGCCCCGCCGACTCGATGTGACGACCATGTGATGACGGTGACGACGACGACGGCGGCGGCGACGGCGACGACGGCGATGATATCGTTCTGTTGCGCGCGGTCAGGGTTAACACGTGTGTGTCCGCGTGCCCCCCTCCCCCCACGACACAAACGCGAGCGGGTGCGGAGGGGATAATGCGCGGCGAGCGATACCCATTTATTCTATCGTATTTGAATTTTATTGATAACAATTATTGTCGTTAAAATAATTAGGGGGGGGGGTGGGGAGTATCCGCGTATAATTTACCGGTATTTTTAAAATTTATAATTTTAATTGTACGTTTAGGACGTCGGACACGATACGGACGATAATGACGAAGTAAAAAATGAAAAAAAAAAACGATAAGACGCGAGAGCGAAAAGGGAGGGGGCGGGGCACACTCTACGTTGGATTAGCGCGACTAGTAAGAGTCACGGATCCCGGTGCAGGCGGTTATCGGCCGCCCGCGCCCTTGTCACCGAAAGACCTTCGTCCGTCCCCGCACTGGCTGCCCCGTCACTCCGTCGTCCGCCGTATGCGCGCAAAAAAAAAAACACTGCGCCACCGGTTACGCTTGAAAAACAACGCGACCGTAACGTTCGGTTTTTTTTTTTCGTGTCCAGCGTACGACAGGTGTGCGCGTTAAATTGTACGTACGATTAATTAATTTTGAAAAAAAAAAAAAAATCCAATAATAAATTGTGAGTCGATTCCGACGCGCTTCCGGCCCGATTTCGTCGATTGCACAGCGGTTGATTGGAAACATCTTTCTCTCGAGTCAGGTCCCGAGACGCTATAAAGCATTCTTTCACAAAGTGGGCGATAACGCTCCCCTGTGGGCGTTAGTGGCCTTCGGGCGGGCGGTAAAAGGCCTAAAGGAGTTTGGGGGGCGTTGCAGCGGTCTGGGGGGCGATAGCTGATTAAAAAAAGCGAAAAATGATGTAATCCCTCAACTTTACCCTGGATTATGGTCGATTGTTCAAAGATATCTAATAGCGTTTCCATCATCGTATTTGTTCGAAGGTGGATTTAGCGCTGTTACAACACTAATGACTAAAAAAAAAGAAATCTGCTGCTTGTCACCGAACGTGGCGACTTACGACTGTATTTAAGTAAATTCGAGCCTGATATAAAAAAAAACTGGTTAAACTACATCAGGTTCATCCATAACATTAAATAAGCTCGATAAATTTAAATTCAAAGATTTGTTTAAACTTCGATAAAAAATACATCGAAATTCGATTGAGTATGCGTTTTTTTATGCTCTTATTAAAAATGCTCCTTTAGAATGTAACTTTAAACTCTAAAATAGAATATGTTTAAATATAATAATTGTAATAACTGTTTAAAGATAAGCAACATTTTGGGGGGGGCACTAAAAAAATTTTGATTGTCAAAGTGGGCGGTGTATGAAATATGTTCGAGAACCTATGCTATAGAGCAGTGGTGCGCAACCTTTTTTGATCCACGACCCCCCAAAATGATTTATTTTGATAATACAACCACCCTTCTTACCAACATTATGTAAGTGTATAATATAAATTTACTTAACAGTCTTAATGTATACAAACATTTTATTCATATAAATTAAATCGTTAATTTTAAGCAATTTCAATATTTCTTTAATTTAATTAATTAAAAACACGAAAAAAAAATACAAAATTAGAGTTTTATAAAATCTAAAATTAAAAAATGTATTATTATAATGATAATCAAAATTTTAATATATTAAAATTATAAAATTATTATTTAATTATTTTAATGAGAGACCTGAGCTTGCGTTGTAGACATGATTGATTCTATGTTTGGTTTGATATTTGACACTGCTACTCTTAAATCCGCTTCAACATTTAATCTGGAGCGATATTTGTTTTTAATTATCGTTAGTGTTGAAAATGCTGTTTCGCATAAATAAGTTGATGCAAAAGGAAGTAAAATTGATACGGCTCGTTTTGATAATTCTGGATATTCAGATATGACGGAAATCCAAAATGTATCACATGCATTTTCTTGAAATCTGATACGTAGATTTTCCTCTGACGACAAGTCAATAAGTTCTTCGCTTATTTTTAAATTTCCTAATTTTATTTCATTGACATTAAAATGAAATAGATTTAAGATACGACATAATATTACGATTGACACGGCCATCGACGGTACAAAATAATATTATACTTTGTATAAAACTATAAAATAATATACATAGTATATAACTTTTTCATTTGGTGTAAAATTATTGGCGACCCCCAGGTTGCACACCACTGCTATAGAGTATTTGAAAAACGTTTACGAGGGCAACAACGACGACTGCTATGGTTTCGACAATGCCGTTATTATAGGTTACCTATATATAACGAGTATATTTCTATCTATGATATTGTTCCTACACATCACGCACTAATAGATATTTAACAGTAATCGCAATTTGTTTTGGCGTCGTCGATGAGAAAAAACATCGGTCGTTTTTTTCAAGCCGGATTATCTTGGAGCACGGCGAAATCATTGCGCGTTAAAGTGCGACGTACACTTTGATCCGTTACACGAGATCGAGCGACGCGGTAGTTTTTCACAGCACGTCCCCGTTTCCGTCAGTCGTCAGAAAACAATACCAACACTCATTGCCGTGCGTGCGTACAAGCACGGCTTGGGTGGTACATGAGGAACAACGTGCGTTATGAGATCGTAGCTTTAAAAAAAAAAAAAAAATTGTTTTCAAGTAAAACAAACAATACTAAAAAAAAAAAAAAAAAACATTCGCGCGAAAAAAATCGTCGCCCTTGCCTCTTTTTTTTTTTTTTTTACGTATAAAAATAATACCTTTGAATCGTTGTTTTCCGTTATAAAAAGTATTTTGCTTCGTGAAATTCTAACATAGATCGGAAAATTATCGCTCGATCACTAAAAAAAAAAATAAATATTTATATCTATAAACGTTATTATTTTTACTTTTAGCCAAAAAAAAAAAAAAACCCCCCATTTGGATCTGATATTTAAAAAAATTAATATTTTCATATATTATATACAAGTAAAAAAGCATCGTGCAATTCATATTTTAACGAAAACAATAAAATTAGGAATTATGACTGGATTACTTACAACTGTTGACGTTATCCGAGGGGGACACAATGGGTATTTGCCACACTTGTGTTGACAATGGGCCGGTGTTAAGAAGCATTCTGTTCAAAAAAAAAAAGACATTTTTTATTCCATTTTGTTTATTTTTCAACAATATGGTCCGTTCACGACTTTGCCGCCTGCTTCCTTTTAAAACTTGAAATAGCGACGCTGCTTCCGTCCCCTCACTCATTTCGATCCACTTCGATCACTGGCTATTATTCGTGTAATTATTACGTTCATTCGTGTACAGTATTGTTAATTTTAAAATATAACGTGATTGTGCGTGAGAAGACGTGAAAGTCGAAGCGCTGAAGCACAACGGCTGCTTCATGACCAAATCGAATGGATGGCCACTGCAGCAGTTCGGATGATATAGTCGCGACGGATTATATGAGACAGAGTATATACTTAGGTGGCGCCGTTATAATAATTCTCAGCTTTCCATCCCCTTTAAAAAAAATTCTAAAGGGATTGTCTCAAATATTGTTTACCGTCACGATTCTTACATAATATTTCTAAATTATTTGAAAAAAAAAATATATATATATATATATATATGCTTTCGTACAAATCTGTAGCTTCAACACGTTCGAAATGACAATGTTTTCATCGGTAGTTATACACATCATTGACGTCACAGCGTTTCACGAATATTAATCATTTGCGAAGACCGCGGACACCACTCCTCTTTCTACTTTCTAAACATTACTTCGTGTTCAATACGAATTATAACATGAAATTGAATAGTGTAAACTAGTTTTTTTTTTTTTTTTTTTAACTTAATATTATTAGGGACCAAATTACGACTAACTCAACTTTCTGTTCGAAAGACAAAGTTTTAATATTTTATGTCGAGTTTTAACTGCGTGCTATTTATTTTAAAAACATATATTTATTAAACCGTTTTAAACCGTGGTAATTATTACGAGGACGATGCAATATTTACGAATAAAACAATAATCGTTTAGCCAAAAATATGTTTCCAAAGTATACGACCGTCGCGGATAATAAAATAAATAATACGAGGAGACAATCTTTTGAAAAATTCAAGAATATTATTGAGCAACGCTTGAAACAGCTGCGAATCGTTCAAAAGACATAATGCATTTATTTATTATTTTAAATACTAGTCATTTATATACGTACCCGATTAATTAAGATTTAAGTTATTATTATTATTATTATAAATAATTTTTAATAATGTATTTTGCGCGTACGTTATAAGCTAACCAATATTTTGTAAACCGTTTATTATACGAATGGAAACACAATTAGTGGACTGGATAAAGTAGAAGAAGTCTTTGATAAAAGTCTTAACTGGTCGTTTCAAAAAAAAAAAAAAGAAATGCGTATGGCCTCGACCCCAAATTCCAAACCCGGGTGCACCCCTGTTTTTGCTAAATTTTTATATTTTACTAAAACCCGCTTTATATGGAAAAAAAACCCCTCTAATATTATACATAAAAACAATGGTCTTCAACAATTATTGACGAAATCAAATACGCGCTTATTTCGAGTATTGAAGTCCGTGGCAGTGGGAATAAAATAATAAAAGTCGTACGCGTGTGACTTCAATATTATTGTTCAGATAATTGTTTTTTAATTTCCAATATTACGGTTTGTCGACTTCCAAAAAGGAACGAATACTTCGACGGGGTATCGTTAATTCGTCTGTTTTCCGACAACTTCACGGCGCGTAGATTAACTCTGTGCAATTCGGATAACGCGCACACAATCACGTGAACAATATAATATTTAAAAACAATATTACTTATACACATATAACCATAAATGTATCGTTCAATCTTCAAATGTTATAATTACAATATGAGTAAGAGGTCTTTAAACGCGAAAAAGAAAAAGAAAAAAGAAACACATTACGCGAGACACGTCTTTCCGATCGTCATACAAAAGCCAAAACCTTCGTAACCAACGTATATACGAGTATATGACTGTGCGTGTGCAAATCCTTCCGTTTCTAAAAATGATTTTCGACAATCATTTAGCGTATGAAAATAAAAGCGCTAACCATACTTATGAGCAGCTCGAGTGTTTTCATTGTGAATGTTAATACGTTTCCCCGACCACCACCGCCACATCAAATATTTCGAAAAGATTGTTGACGCGAAATAATCGATGTGAAAAAGCTTCCTATACACGCACACGCACTATACAGATTTTCCGTCTCATCTCTTTATCGTCGGCCTCGATCTTTTTTTCCGCGAGAGTTACAGCGGGAGTGATTACCGCCCAACAAAGAAATAGACAGTTTACTAGGTGGTACGATAGAGAGATACAAGCAATGACGAAGACACGCGCACGCGCAACAGGCGACTCAACGACGTGCGGCGATTGGTCGGCCAATCACCGAAGACCGACCAAAGAGAAAACGATATATATAGGGGACAATAAATCAAAAACATTCATTCCATCTCAAGCAACCGTCCAGTACATCAAAATATTGGATTGATTGCCCACTGGAAGCAAACCGTCATTACCAGATAGAGCCGCAGTCCAGTATCAATCTTTGGATCGATCGCCAATTGGAAGCAAAACACCCGCACCGGACCATCATCAGCGAATAACCGACTAAACGTCACCGTTCGCCGATACGATCAACGACATAAAGAATCGCTGACCCCCTCAGCACCGAAGAGTCATCAACGAATAATCCATTCATCATCTCGTGGTGGACACGATCAACGACGCCCGAACACAACCAACGGCCACGTATCGATAGACGAAGAAGATTCCCGGGGTACCGGTACGAATTTCCTGGCGAACACTGCTGTTAGAAGAGACCGGGTCGAGACTCAACATCGCCATCGCACATAGGTATACACGGATTAAAACGGCCCTTTTCAGGGCCACTGCTACCTAAACCCCCCCAAAACGGTCGCTTACTTAAGCCTCACCGCCCCAGATTCGCTCCCACCAGACCAGCTACTGACTCCAGAGAGCAGTCCGGGGGAAAATCTGCCAACCCCATTATTGTAACGGATGTATATCCGAGATTACTTGTATATAAACCCATCATTGTATTAGGAAGGTCCCGCCGACCAATTTGGGCCACCGGCTCGGGCATGCCGCTTACTTAAGTCACGCTACCTGAAGCCGACCCACTGACCTATTATAATATTGTACAGACGATAATCGAAAATAAACATACTCTTATACTATCACGCAAGAGTTCTTTTATTGTAACGTGACCAGTACTCAACACCGAACTGCTCCGTCACAACTGGCGCCCAACAAATAGCAAACACCCACGACCAAAACTACGGAAAAGTATGACGAAAATGCAGGAAATAATAGCAAGAATTGGACATTTGGAGAGAGAAAACAGTGAACTAAAAAGTCAGAATGAAGAACATATTACAAACAAGGAATTACAGATAATAAAAGAAGTCCAACATAGATCAGCAACAAATATAAATATACCGCAAGGAGACAGACAAAACATAGTCGAAATGACGATGCCAACATTTTACGGAAATGAGAGAGATCAGCATCCAAAAACGTATATAAAAGAATTAGAACGATATATAGCTCATCGAAAGATAAACGAACAGGACAAAATGATTATAGTCGAAAACAGCTTAAGGCAGAAAGCAGCTACATGGTATAATATGATCAAAGATGCAACGCTTAAAATGGATGAATTCAAAAGTATGTTCTTGAATCAATTTTTCTCCGAAAGGCATCAATGGGACACATTTATAAAATGTACAGAAGCAGGAAAAAAATCAATTTATAACGGATACCAAGAACACTTTCATCATTGGATGAATGAACTAAAACACCTAGAATCACCAAAAATAACAGAGGAACAAGGTATCAAATTAGTATTAAAACATTTTCCACTAGCAGTCCAAGCTGATGTACAGCCTTATAAAGAAAAGAAATTCCTGGAGATATGGGAAAAACTCGGAGAAATTGAAAATAAAGAAAAAGAAAAACAACCACAAAATAATTACATATCGGATCAGGGTATAAACACATCAAATCATACACAAAATTTGCAAAATAAAAGCAACCAAAAGCTATACCAAAAACCAAGAGTGCAACAGATTGTGAAAAAAGGAGAAGAAGAAAACACAGAAACAGATACAGAAAGCGAAACAGCAGAAAAAGAAAAACGAGTTACGGGGAGTCGGAGAAATGATCAACTCACAACAACAAACACCCCAAAATCAAACGCAGAAATAAAACAGATAATATGTAAAAATAATGTAGAAATAATCAATGCCAAAGAATTATGCAGAGACGAAGAATACGATCATACACCAAAAGAAACAACAAGCCATGAATGCCCAGCAATAAATAAGCTAAAAAAGAAAATACAAAGGAAAGAAACAAAACATGCGACGATATATAAAGGTATAATATTCACAAGAGAAACCTGGAAAGTTGTCATACCCCAAGAAATGATAAGAGACATAGTGAAAGAAACACACAGAATAAACGGACACCCCGGTCGGTACAAAACGATACACGCATTAAAAGAAACATGCGTATTCAAAAACATGCACAGAAACACAGCAAAAATAATAAAAACAGGTGACACATGCCAGAAATCGAAACCGGTAAACTATAAATCAAATGAACCAAGAAAATCACATAAACCAAAAAACGTACTAGAAATGATATCAATAGACTTAATGGGCCCGTTACCAATGGGAAGAGGAGGAGTAAAATACATATTAGCAATATTAGATACGTTCTCAAAATATATCAAACTATATGCAATAAAACGAGCCACAACAGTAGCAATCATAAACAAATTAGAAAACGATTACATGAAATACATCGGAAAACCCAAAAGCGTGCTAACAGACAATGGAACACAATTTACATCAAAACTGTGGAAAAGAAAAATGACAGAATTGAAAATAGAGGCAAAATTCACAACAATAGACCACCCACAGTCAAACCCAGTGGAAAGATACAATCGAGAAATTGGGAGACTATTAAGAACATATTGCCATGAGAAACACACACTATGGCCCAAATTTCTAACAAACATAGAACGATGGATGAACCAACTAAGATCAGAAATAACGGAAATCACACCAGAAGTATTAATATTGGGAAACAAATCAAAAAGTGAGTTAGAAAAAATAATAGAGTATCCACAACAACCAAGCCCAACAGACAGAAATGAATTAATAGAAATAGCAGGCAAAAGGATTAGAACGAAAGCATTAAACGGAGAAAAACGAGCAAATACCAACAAAAAATACAAAAAATATACAGTAGGTCAAAAAGTATTAACCAGAAATCATATGTTATCAAACGCATCAGAAAAAGAAATTAGAAAACTATTCAACATATACTCGGGACCATACATAATTACTAAAATAGTAAGCGACAACACAATTATAATTCAAAATCCAGAAACAAGGGATACAGAGATAATAAACATATCAAATGTACGACCCTACTATACTGAAGACGAATAACAAGATCAACGCTTACATAGGAGTGAATCGGTACGCTCCAACAACAGCAAATAAACAAATCAAAACACGAGAAAAACAAAAAATAAGGTAACAACCTATAAAAAACAAAAAGAGAAGAAGTAAGACATAAGGTCTCAACAACCAATAAAAACACAGAAAAAAGAAGAAATAACATATAAATACAGGCGAAACCCAATAACACAAATCATTAGACACCAGTCAACATGGAAAAACACGAAGAAGCAAAGAGAGAAGCAGCAGAGAAAAGAAGAAGACAAATGGGAAAAGTACAATCAGTAGATACACCGATTTGGGGCATGAGCAAGAATCAAATTAGGAACGCAGTGTACAAGGCAGCAATAACAAGAAAAAATGCATTGGCGGGAAATAAGGTCAAGAGATCTTAAGACAACATATTAGTACCTAAAGGTGGTCACAAGATCAGGGGGAGACTGTTACGGAGCAACATCAACAAAGAAATAGACAGTTTACTAGGTGGTACGATAGAGAGATACAAGCAATGACGAAGACACGCGCACGCGCAACAGGCGACTCAACGACGTGCGGCGATTGGTCGGCCAATCACCGAAGACCGACCAAAGAGAAAACGATATATATAGGGGACAATAAATCAAAAACATTCATTCCATCTCAAGCAATCGTCCAGTACATCAAAATATTGGATTGATTGCCCACTGGAAGCAAACCGTCATTACCAGATAGAGCCGCAGTCCAGTATCAATCTTTGGATCGATCGCCAATTGGAAGCAAAACACCCGCACCGGACCATCATCAGCGAATAACCGACTAAACGTCACCGTTCGCCGATACGATCAACGACATAAAGAATCGCTGACCCCCTCAGCACCGAAGAGTCATCAACGAATAATCCATTCATCATCTCGTGGTGGACACGATCAACGACGCCCGAACACAACCAACGGCCACGTATCGATAGACGAAGAAGATTCCCGGGGTACCGGTACGAATTTCCTGGCGAACACTGCTGTTAGAAGAGACCGGGTCGAGACTCAACATCGCCATCGCACATAGGTATACACGGATTAAAACGGCCCTTTTCAGGGCCACTGCTACCTAAACCCCCCCAAAACGGTCGCTTACTTAAGCCTCACCGCCCCAGATTCGCTCCCACCAGACCAGCTACTGACTCCAGAGAGCAGTCCGGGGGAAAATCTGCCAACCCCATTATTGTAACGGATGTATATCCGAGATTACTTGTATATAAACCCATCATTGTATTAGGAAGGTCCCGCCGACCAATTTGGGCCACCGGCTCGGGCATGCCGCTTACTTAAGTCACGCTACCTGAAGCCGACCCACTGACCTATTATAATATTGTACAGACGATAATCGAAAATAAACATACTCTTATACTATCACGCAAGAGTTCTTTTATTGTAACGTGACCAGTACTCAATACCGAACTGCTCCGTCACAACCTTTACTGTAATTCATAAATAAAACAAATTTTTTTTTTTACGCACTTTTTACTGTTTTTAGGACATATTTTGAAAGAGAAAAAAAATGTCGATCATTTTATAGCGTTATAAAATTCCCGCGCCCCGGTCATAATTTGTGTATAATTATTGAGACACACGTAGAAAACATTGAACATTCACGTGCATTATTATTATTATTATTATTATTACTTACAAGTTATTATTATTTTTATGTAAAATCGCAGGGGAAAAAACCCCGTTTTTAATTTATGAACCCGCGGGATATATTACACAAATATGGTTCAGTGTAATGTAATTAATTAAAATTTATAATAATATATGCATTAAATTAATGATTTACGTTAAAACGAATTTTTGTTTGTTTGTTTGTTGTGTAATTTATAAATATAAAAAAAAATATAACTGCTTTCCCCGAATGCGTCTTCTTGTTACAATTGGTTTTATCGGGACAATTATTCATCGAGTTCGTTTCCCCACCAATCGGCACCGCCGAACAAAGCGTGCAATAAATACCGGTATAGTCGGTAAATGTCACGACGACGCTAAATTCCACGATTGTCGTATATATACAATAATTAATATAAAATATATAATAATTACATACTCATCCCCGCACTAAATTACACACGACTATAATACGCTCTGTACAACAACGTGGACTACGATCGAAACGCGTTGGCAGAAAAATAATTAATTGCCAGTGAACGAAAATATAAAATTTTTCCGACACGGCGAATGAATGTTATATATATATATATATATATTGTAATGGTTTGATTTTTCTTATCGTTTCCATGGTGACGGCAAAATTTAATTTGATTTTCACTCGTAATATGTTTTCACACACACAATAAAAATATAAAACGCATACGCGTTGGTAATAATAGTAAAAATAGTAAGCACACATCATTTACATGCTGTTAATTTTAATTAAAATCTTTCGTTTTTTAATTTTACTTTCGATTATTTTTTGAAAGAAAACGGTTAGTAATTTTTTTTTTTTTTTTTAGTCTTAGAAATACAGACGCATTATCTACTCACGTGAAACGATAAAAGCGACATAGTTATAAAAATAATATAACATTACAATAACGATTAAAAATAAACGAGTGAATAAAACGTTAGTGTTTCTTATTGATATTGTATGAGAAAAATGTTGGTTATAACTCGTTATATATATATATATTTTTTTTTTAAACATTCGCGGACAACAAACCACAATATACTATTAAAAGTCGTCGAATTCAGTTTCGCGCAACAGTGTGACCAGCTTATTTTTTCTAATAAACACAGACACGGAGAAATTTAATAAATATAAACTTGATGTGGAAAAAAAATTGGACGCTTTGTATTCGATAAAAACATACTTTAAAAATTTAAAAATTATGAATAATTTTATGGGCAATGTATCGGGAAATAAAAATGTTACTGAACTGAGTTCGTAAATCGGCCAAATATTTGACGAAATTTTCGGAAAAAGCTGCGGGGAATATCTTCTGGATTCCCGGGATTCCAAAAACAGGTCAATATTATGTACGAATTTATGTTTAAACCGTACACACGTAAAACTCATAATTCAAAGTGTGATATATCAAGAGAAAAATAATGTTTCCTAATTTTGAATAAATTACTTGTAACAGTTGTAATTATACATGAACAAAATAATAAACAAATTGTAAAAACCAAATTACGAAATAAGTAATAAATTATTTATTTCAGTACGATTCCTGAAGAAGAGAAAGAATATTCAAAATATAAAAAAAAAAATATATATATATATCCCGGATTTTGATATATTTAATCTTGCTGCTACCCCTGTAAATGTTGTAGTACGTTATTTCATTATGTGAATAGCAAAAAATATCATTAAAGAAAATCATAATAATCGTATAAATTATACAAAACAGTAAAACCACTTTATACGTATTATTTATTTGTATTGTTACTGTTATTTATTGATTATTATTCGAAACGACGTCCACGATCGCGTTACACGATCCTGTTATTAAGATATTCTGAATGCGCAATTTTTAATGATATTTTAAGAAAAATTAAAACTAACAATAAAAATATATTTCAATTTCTTTAAAATATTCCTATGAAATTGGATTTTCCGTTGTGTTTTTACGTCTGTTTACCAAATAAATCATACTTTATACAACATTATTACTATATATAAATTATTTTTTATTAAAAATTGATTCGTGTTGGTCATCTAAATTTGAAAATCATCAGGCATGTGTTCGCACTTATAAAACAGTTTTTGAACTATACGAATACCATTCGAGAAACCTTATCCCCGCACAATGAGTTTTACGCACGAATTACCGAGTGGTGTGTGGCATCCTTTTAAGCACTCGTTTAAAGCTGCACACATATTCGATCACAATAATATCCATTCGTAACGTGATATTTTCTTCAAGTACCATTTTGATATCATATTAAAAGTTATTTAAAACATAGAAAAAATATTGCTGTATTTTTATCTCACAAAATATATAATTGTGTTCGCGTATATATACAATAATATGTTATATAATTATTACGACCGTGTTATACCGTACACCGATTTATTCGACATTCCGTGTCGATTCGCAATTTGTTGTTATATATTCCTTCACTGTATTCGAATTTCAACGACTTCAAAAATCTCGTTATTCACATCCTTTTCACCGCCCATATATATATATATTATATACACTGATCTCAATGACAATTCAATTTGTGTCGATTCTCGGGATATTATTATTATTATTATTATTATTTTGTCAGATATATTTCGTCGGGCTTATTCGCAAAAATGTATTATATTTTATATACATGCCGCAATAAATCGATTTTGTATACAAGATTTTTACGCTACATTCATCGTTATCATTCATTAAGACCAATAAATGCAAAGTTAAATGTGAATTTTATTCAGTTTGTTTCGACGGACATCAAGTGTTTTCTAACGAAATAAATCGATTTAAAATTATTATTAATGATAATAAATAAATACGAACCATGTACTATTTTATTTCTGACTATAATATATCGTCCGATTCCGACGGTGACGAAAACAGAATAATACCTTGTGGTTTCCAATCCGCCACTTTCAGTTTTTTTTTTTTTTTTTTTTTTCAATTTTAAAATATCGCGAGCTCCTTCCGAGAAATAATAATTCCGAGAAGAGCTCCTTCCGTTACGTTAAGTTTCGCGTGGAATTTCTCGAATCGATCTTTCATCCGGTCTACTAAGTACGGTATGTCTGCAGTACCGTTGTAACGTTGCTTGAACCCGGAAGGCTTTTAGTGTTATTCTAAAGAAAATTTGTTCCGAATTATTTGTATTTTATTTATTTATGTTTAGGTGCGCGCACACGAGGCAGGCAAGTAATGGTCTTATTATTTATATTGGTTTTTTTTTCTTTTTTTTTTTTTTTTTTTACTTAAGTGTATAAGATTTTCAATCGCGTGTACGCTTGCATCGATTTATTATTTATAAGTATTTTTCACGGTGATTTTTCGTCAAAAGGTACTTAGTTTATCGATCTTTACTATTCCGAATTATTAGCCGATTATTGATTTTTAATTCGGTTGGATTTGTACAGATCTCCTTATGGTGAATATCCTACCTTGTGGTAGGATTTAAGCTGTGTGTTTTTTTTGGTTTCGTTGACTATCGTGATATTTTACCTAGTGAATGTTGCGTAAGTCATTTATTGAATTGGCTAATTGTTCATAACGTAATGGATGATAAATTGCGACGTTAAACTCAAACCTCAGTAGAAAAAATATTATTTTAAACAATATATATATATATAGACCCGTTTCTTTCATTATGCGGTGTATAGAATTTCGAATATTCTATAATGACATAAAAGTTTAAGTTGTAGGTTTTTATATTTTTCAATAAACTGCAAATTTGTATACAAAAAAAAAAAAAAAAACCACAGAATTACGAAAGGAATGATTGAAATCATTTCAGTTCTGTTGTCCTGTGCGTATTTTGTATTGTTTGTTAAGTTTATCCCTGTAAGATTTGTTACGATAAAATAACGCAAGCGTATATCCTTTGGCTTTTAGGTGTATTTATTCGCGCACACACACACACCTATTTGGATTCGACCAATCGGTCAGCTCAACGTCTCATCGATCACAACGCGTACGACATACGCATCGAAACGTATACGATCCCTTTTGAAAAGAACTGTCTCGAACACTTTGATAACATCAATTCCAGATACCGTACAGCCATTTGATAATTACTGTTTCATATATACGAGCATATGGTAAAACGATGGTGCTTGCCGGTTTGAACGAAAAAAAGTATTCGAGCTCCAACAACATTGTTTTGTTCTCGTTTCTTTAGGATTAATATTTTTAAAGAACCTCACGAACGATATAATTGATTCGCATATATTTTATTTAAATAACAATAAATCACACGGGTATACCAGCGTTATATTGCAATTGACGAGCGAAAAACGAGACCAAGAATGCGTTATTGTGAGTAATGAGTACACTTTTCAGAATTTAAATTTCCCAATTAGAACGCTTAAATGTAATCGAAACACATGAACTGCTACCATTACGCGTTTTACGGGGCAAAATTATAATGATGAGTAGAATGACTAGAATTTAAAAAAAAAAAAAAAGAACCCCGTATTTGTTAAGCTATAATTGTACACTGTCGGTGCATAAATCTATAAAATGTGTCAAAAATCGAATGTAATATATTACGAATTATCATTTTTGTCGTTTATATATACACATTCAATATTAATTATTATTGGGTTAATTATATACGATACTAAATAGCTGCTACAACACTGTCAGACCTGCAATACGTAGTATGCATATTTATTTACAATAATAATAATACCTTTTAACAGTAATACAACGACGTATTAATAATTGAATTATTTATAATATAGTGATATAGATATATATATATATATTTTTTTTTTACACGAAAAATGTTCAACGTTAAGTAACAACGTGCAGCAAAATGTTTCGATAAAAAAAAATATATATATTTATATGTACAAAACAATTTATTTTTTATTTTCTGCACTTCTACACGGTATGAAAGCACCCATTATAATGTTGGAATCTCTATAATATTATGTTTTGTAACGCGTATGCTGTAGATAATATTACACATTATACACGTTTATATATACACACACTGGTGTGTCATAGAGTGTTTTAATATATACCGGGTACAATATTACAATAATAATATATTAAACTCCGTTTTTATCAAGGGATTATATGTAGTTTTTGCGTAGTGTGTATAACGTAAAATATATTATATAAATATTCAACAAGCGCAATTTTCCAATAACTTATATACTGACTTCGCTCTAGTTATAATGTAGTTCCGATAAAGCAGTTTAAGGTTTCAAACTCATAATGTGTGTATCGCGTGTAAACAATAAATCATTTTTTTTTTTTTTTAATTTGAAATCGAATCTATAATATATACCCTTATCGTAATACGTATAAACTATACATCACTAAACTGCAGAGAATACTCGCGTTGTTTTATATAATCGGTTTTTTTTCTTTCTAAAATTGATAATGAACACATAAAACGCGATGCGTCATTCTAGTCACTATAATACAACGCGTAAGCCATAATTATAAATTCATTATTAAAAAATATACACAGATAACTGATATTAGATACAAGTATTATCGTTTCAATTCCAAAGGTTCGTGGATAAGATTAATATATAATATATATATATATATAACCATTAGAATACATTATATAGCTTCTAACAATATTACGACGTAATCATTTTTTTTTTCCAATAAAAAAAGAAAAAAACTAAACGTAATATAAAAAATATTTAACGTCGTTAAGTACAGTACCTATATAATTATTGCCTCTCTCCTCTGCGTAGTTACCTATACGATTTTGTTATTTATTTTATTGTTATTATTATTATTTATTTATTTTTTTTAATACCATAATTTGTAATATTTAAAAACATTTTTTAGTATAAATTTCGATTATATAATAATGTTATAGAAAAAATTGCTAATGTATTCTTCAATTTAATTTCACTCGAATTGAAAATCGTCGTAAAATTAACACGATCGAAAAACGTATTAGAATAAAAGAACGTGCAATTTATAGACAACATAATATATAGTAAGCATATTATATTGCATATCGTAGGTAATATTTACCAACTGTATACACACGTTACGTTTTCGTTTTAATTATCATCACTTTTATTCCATATTAATTAATCGCGTCGATAATACGTATTCATTAAAACAACTGATAATTTAATCCGTTTTAGAATCGCGTATGACGTGCGTGTTTGTCAAAAAGAAAAATTATATTACGGCATATATTACACATAATGTCTGTTTAGAAATTCGTTGAAAAATGAATTTAAATCATTCGCGTGAATAAACCTATGTAAATCGGTATGCCATTCGAACGAAAAAAAAACGTCAAACGTTTAAATGATATAAAAATGTAGTCGTAAAAAAATCGATATAGGAGTTTAAAAAAAAAACAATTTTTTTTTTTATATAAAATTAGAAGAACAAACGTTCTTTAAAAAAAAAAAAAAAAACACCTCCTCCCTATTACGTTAAAATATCGTTCGTACAGTGTACTGAACCACATATAATAATAATAACACCGTATTCTATAGAAAACAGGTGTTCCACGGTGTACGTATACAACAATAATATAATATACTCGATGACTTTGAACGAACGAACTGCTATAGCTGCTATAATACGAACGACAGTAACAGACAAATGAAATTCGTATACAATACAATACTTTCTTACAATAAAATTTCTTTAAGGTCAAACGAAAGTTATTTCGTTTTTTTTTTTTCTTGTCATGAAAATAAAAACGAGTGTTTGCGAATTGCGAGTACGTAATAAAATAAAATTCAATCGTTATATACGTTGTTGTTAATAGTTCTTGCGGTGTATCTGTCGTGATACTTTTGAAAATGTCGGTCTGCACGATTTATATATATATATAAAAATATATAATATATATTTTAGTATATATATCACGAATGGCACATGTCATAATCAATGGACCTAAATCTGGCGACGGACTCGTAACAGGCTCAACATTTAAGACTCCCAAGCACGGATATTGGACAAAGTGAACGAGCTACGTAGCTTTACGACAACGGGTTTCTGTGGACATTGTACACTCGGTGGACATCTAACTCAACGTGGTCTTGGTCCGGTGGCGTTCGAATTCGACACGAAAAACCGACCAAATGAGCCGTATGATATACGCCAATTATATAATTTACATTAAAAACATGAAAAATTGATTTAATCCTATATGTATTAGAAATATATATATGGACGATCGCGAGATTGAATTTAAATTTATCAGAAACGTTCTGACATAACTATATTGTATATTATGTCGGATAACACGTGTACTATAAAAACATTTGAAAGATCTCTTGATTACCGCGGGCGCTATTTTTCTCAGTCTCATCAGTGTCCGCTGTGTAGAAAATTTTGTGTTGATTCTGTGATAAATTCATCGAGAATTAAAAAAAATATCAAACACGGCATAGCGTCTAGATAAAACTTAATACACGAATGCGTGTACCGAATGTATATTGGTATATATTATTATATCACCACTACGCTACAAAATAGTATATAATATTAAACGTTGCATATATCAATTTAAATTTTCGCTCGTAGTAAAAGTTATC
Source organism: Chaetogeoica ovagalla (assembly GCA_032441825.1). Taxonomy (NCBI): domain Eukaryota; kingdom Metazoa; phylum Arthropoda; class Insecta; order Hemiptera; family Aphididae; genus Chaetogeoica; species Chaetogeoica ovagalla. The sequence continues at coordinate 1,524,460 of CM063726.1, forward strand.
CATTTACATAATATTATTTCGAATTCATATACTCATATAAATTAAATCGATTGTTTATATTACTTACTATTATATTTACGCGTAATAGGTAATTTATAATTACGTAAGATCCAAATACTAGCGTTTACCCGATGATCTTGGTAATTCGAGATATTCTGGGTAATTGTCTAGAGATAACAAAGCAATCAAAAGTCTAGATAAAATCTAGAGTAAAATAGAACTGTGATTATAAACGCGGAGAAAACCCCGAAATCATGGAAATATTAAACAACGAAGCGGACATAAGCGGCTCAGAAAATAGGACTTATGAAAAAATTGACAGATTCCAGTATATCGGTGTGATTCTGAGTGCGAAAAACGATTGTTCGCGTGAAACTGGATTGCGGACAGCGAAAACGGAGAGAGTGTCTTTTGCATTAGGTATCTAACGACTGCTCCAGTCAAAAATTTCGTCAAAGAAAACTAAGACAACGGTAATATGAGATCCATATTTACCTACGGGAATGAAGTAGCTTGGACCAATACGCCGAAGACTCAGTACAATTTTACGACTGAAATGTGGACCAAAACTGGACATTAACACTGGAATGTAGAGGAGAGAGTTCGATAAAGAGTTACAGAAGAAAATAGACCATCAGTCAATTAAGACATGATAAAAGGCAAAGGACACGCAATGCGTCCAATAATGATCAATGGGCCTGTAATGTGCAGAAACGATGACGACGATAACACAATCAAAACGATCATGACCTAGAAGCCAACAGAGAAGAGACGCCGAGAGCGGCCCGGGAAAAGGTGTTCAGGATTGCGGTTGAAGAGTACTCTAGGAGTGAGCAACAGGAAAAATGTAATACGAGATCGGGAAAAATGGCGGAATAGCTCTTGTAATGGCAGCAAAAACTCGTGTAGAATAATAGAAGCTAGAAAGAAGAAATATACGCATATACCTATAATAATGTTTTATTGTCAAATCGAACGAACCCAATTAAACGTGTTCTCGGTTAAAATAATAAATACTTCAAACGAAAATCTTTGTATATATATATATACGTATATTGAAAATATCACATCACTACAATATTTAAAACAAAACGAAACGGAATACGCATTGATATAAATTAAAACACACCACAGCTTATATCCGAGAAAACACTGAAGAAATGTATATTACATAAAACATATGCCCAATACATTTTATGTACAATTATTTATATTTATACATTTTTAACTAATAAATATTATAAATGTATAATAAAAAAATTGTACGAGTTCAGAATTTTCGTCGTGTACGAACGGGAATATTATTAACATTATAAACCGATATATGTTTTATTTACAGATTGTATTTTTTTACACGATGTTAACGAGTTAATGGTTAATTATAATAACGATATATTACAAATCCTGAGTCGTAATTCGGTACTGAGCGCTGGGCATGAAATGTATATGTTTTGCTCCTGCCACCTCGCTGAACTCTACGTAGTTATTATAAGGTCGGTGAAAATACACGAACGGAGCGCCACGGAAACTATATTTATGCGTTCAACTGCCATATAACTATCGTCCCGTTTTCGTAAAAAGTTTTTACAGCACAAGCGCGTCGAGGCCAATTGATCCGTGAAAAATGACAAGAGTTACTTTTATAATAATCGTAATCGTCGAACCCTCATCAGGACTGGGATACGTTTCTCGAAAATATGTTCCCTTTGTCCCGTATTACAGAGGTATTACGATACGTTATTATATGCGAATTTGAGGAGTGGTGCGACGAAAAAAATTCAATTGTACTTACTGAAAGTATACACTCGAGTGTCTTTGAATAAAAATTTTGAAAATATTGTAGGGAAAAAAAACGATTACTTAAAAAAAAAAAACGGCTACAAAATGTTTAATTTAAAAGTAAATTCAATCTATTTTTCTTTTTTCCTTTTATCGATTCCGACCGCGACTACGTTCCAATACATGTATTCAATATGGATAATCCAGTAATAATAATCTTGGCCCATAATGTTCTTGTATTATTATTAAACCTTATTGGTATGTCGTCGTCGTACACAAAAATTTCAAGTATATACTCGTAGTTAAACATTGACGTGCAAAATTATTGATTTCCGAATGGACATTTCGAGAGAAAAGAAAACTATAAAGCGCGTGTTTAATACCAATATAAATTTGCAATTAAATTTATATAAAAAAAAAAAAAAATTGTACATATGAAAATAATATACTACCTATATATATATAACGTGAACACACAATCGAGTCAGAGATTATAACATGAAAAATAAAGGAGTTATGTATATAGGAGTCGTTGTATTTATAATTTGTTTCACGTGTGTTGCGAAGAAAAATTCATTGAACGTTCTCCTGAACATACTAACCTGTTAGAACTAAAGAAAGCCGCAGTGGTTTTAATAGCGCGAAGAGACTCTTACAACGTTAATTGTTCTACTGAATTTCATCGATATTCCATTGATCGAAGATAATTTATTTTAGTTTTACGGAGAGTGATTTTACAAAGGTATACGTATAATAATAATAATAATAATAATAATATCGTTTCGTTAATTTTTATTTTGTTGTGTTTCGCTTTTTCGCTTAATTTTACAGTTTTAATTTTTCAATTACTTTCGCGTATACTTTTTATTCGATTAATTTTTGTTTTTTACTATTTTATTATACATACTTATATAAAATTTATAATATCCGACACTATACCAAGACAATTTATATAATTATATAGTAGAAAATTATACGTTTTTTTCTTCTTCTTTCGTATACACCTGAATGTCTGTTCTAATTTATGTTCCAAAAATTAGTAAGTTTTCCCCCCCCCCACCTATTAGTGTGTTTATCAACCTCTTACTTCTACTATACGCTTATACAATATATGTGTATTTGTTAGCCTAACGTCTCGATTATATATTACACATACCGCGGCAAGCTGCAAACTATAATGTATAAGCCGTACGGATTGTGTGAAAGAGCTTTTTCCCACCGGCACACATAAGGCGTAGGTAAGTATACTTTAACATTTATATAACACGCATATTATATACACGCGTAACGCGTATACAAGCAGCACAAGTCGCCACGTTCGGTGTGCCGAAAACGTATTATATAAACTCTTATTCCGGCGAAAAAAAATTACAAATTTCTTTTTTAATTTAGACATTAAATTTCAGCGAAACTTTGGCGGTAATACGCGTTACAGGATAATTCGGTTTTTCTTAATACTTTTCTTCTTCTTAATATCCCGTGCGTCTAGCGTAATGCGTACACCCATTCGATGTAATTTTTCAGTATAGTATATATGAAAAATTTGACAGGTCGTTTATTCACTCACCCGACCTACGCACGTTTTTCATAAAATATATATTTACCGGCCCTGCTGCAATGGCGTGTTGAATTCGTTTTAGGGGATCGAATGAGCTATATTTTACAATTACTCGATGTACCCGTCCACCACAGCAGCTAATTTTTCTAGTTCCAATAACGTTATTCGCGATTCTAAATTCAATCAAAGTGTTTTCATACTTTGCGGGAAAAACTGCGTTCGCCGTATAACGAAAATGCGGAGATCGACTACGAGTACGATAATTATTATTGTACCGGACGCGGATTATTTTTTGTTTTTTTAACAAAAAACGATACACGCTACGGATCGACTCACCACTCTGCGAGCGTATAATATTTGCGTTTTGATCTATTTCGAGAATCCGTTTTTTTTTATCCCCCGGCGTATCGTATTGGTGTACGCCAACCATTTCGAATGCCTCTACTATAAGATCAATAAGCCATAATGAAAAAAATCTCTTAACATTTCTCGACGCCTTTATAAAGCGTACACATGCCTATATCGATGTCTTTATTTACGATTTAATATATCAATTACAAATTTAGTAATTTTTATTAATTTAGAGTTTTAAGTTATATAAAACTCGGATCCTCCCCTCCCAATTGATTTCGGACCATGGCTCCCTGAAATGTACGATCGACACGTACCGACTCGATTTCTATTCACCCCTTATTCCTTATAACACAAACTGCATATATGTGTAGAAGAATCGAAATGGGAAAATTCTAAAATTCGGTGAAAATCGGGTATTATTATAAGAACCATTAAGAATGGAAGGCCGGGGAGGAGATTCGTCGCTCGAACGTTATAAATAAGAGGAAAAAAAATCCAGCGTTTTACACCATTATTCGCGTGAATTTCAAAACGAACACTTAATAATCATTGTAAATTTCTAAAATTCTACACCTAATATTGATCCAAATCGATAAAGCATACTGTAACGTTTTAATGAATTAAAATGTGAGAATATAATAATATAATTAAAAATAGGAACGTATATGAATTATATACCACGTTTCAGGGAAATACTTGACACTCATTATTAAATTGATATTTTTAAGAACGGTAAAATTATTATTATTATTATTTTACCAGCGAGGTATTCAAACCGTGAGTCGTGTGAGTAATAAATTACGGGCCCGTACGAGAAGCCGTGTGGCACGGAACTACAGGAAAACAAAATTACAACAATATATTTTGTCGCCGACGGCGATAATGGAAACGATAATGAAACTTTCATCGATCTTATTGATTTTATTTTATTCAAAATATAAAACGCTTTCGATTTCAGTTTCCCCGCCCCATTATATTTAATAATTACACATTTTTTTTTATGTGTGATTACTAAATAAATTCACACGTACGATTATATATACATATATATTAATAAACGTATTATTATTATATTTTTTTTTTCATTAATAATTTGAGAACCATCAAAATATCGTGAAGACGTCAAAGAAACCGTGAGAATAATAACACATAATACTCTCGAAACCAAATGCAGCAACGTCCGCTCTTTATAGATGTAAGCAAAGAAAATGTTCGAAAAATTGAAACGTTTACAACAAAAACCGTTTCACGGGAAGGAAAGGACTCTAATACTGCTACAGTTGTACTTAAAACACCAAATTTTTCACTCACAAATTACAATATATTATTATACTATACGCAATAACTGAGTCGTTTTCTTATTAATTCGTAAGCGCGAATTACGAGACTTTACAAAAAAAAAAAAATCGTATTTTTAAAATGCTTTTATAGAATTAAAGTTATTTAAAAATGTATATGTATTATCGCGTATAAATAATATATTGTAATTAATATTATGCGAAAATTTGATATTTAAAATATAACTACGCAAATAGCCTTCATTGGCAGAGTTCTTTCAATTATTATTTTTAACGCAAATCATATAATATAGGAGTGTGTAATAACGTCCTCTCAAACTCGTTTTTATATAATATATACTTTTATATAGGTATATGATACGATCTTATAAATATATAATTTCTTTTTTTTACGTTGACAATACGACGTATTATTTTTTTTTGTAACCTTCACATCGACACACTATAATATAGCCAGGTAAGTACGTCATATAAATAATCTATGTACAAGATAATAAAATTTAATATATTAATTATTTTATATTATTCGTAGATTATTTATTTAATTAAATAATGAGTCGTACCATTATACCTCCTAATCAACGATTCTACACGTCGAAGGTGGTAGGTGGGTACAGCTGCTGCTGATGCTGCATATTATTGCTGTATATCTATAAAACGGGGTAAAAACAAAAAAGTAATTCGCAATCACAATGACGCACTCGAGATTTTCTATTTATTTTAATAAATTGTATACGTTCCATAAATTATTATAACAATAACATTGACGCTACAAACAGTGAAATATACCGAGGGTAAACGATCCAAATAAAAAAAAAAAAAAAAATACATATAATCTTTATAAGCAGTGGCGGCGGCATAGAGGTATATTTTTTTTTTAAAAAAAGAAATTTGTTAGTGCGTTTTTTTCCTACACTTACTAAATAAATATTATTTATTATACGCTACAATATTACACGCATAATCACCATCAGGATTAATATAATCGTATATTAGGTATATAAGTTACATTCACCCACCACAAAAAAGTAAGTACAGCACTTAAGCTTATTATTATAAGGTGTGGTGGGCACTACTGTAAGTTATTCGCACGCCAATTACTCGTCATTTCTTTTACCAACACGTAGAATGCATCAAAAATATGTTTTCCTTACCATTAAACCCCGCAGTTGGTTTTTTTTTCTCATAGCTGTTGTTGTACTATTATCATTTGTATTTACCTAAAGTATAGTTACTATAATGAGAATACGTAATTCAGGTGATAGAAAATAATAACAAACAAATGAAATTATAACAAACACATTATTTTTCTTTTTAAATCTTCGTTCTGTAATAAAATTAAAATGAAATAAATACATTTTACATATATATATATATATATATATATATATATATATATATATATATATATATCTGTGTTGAGTATAAGCTTATTTTAACACTATACATTAATATTTCATACATTTGATTTGTATTGACAATTATGTTTTAAAAAAAAATATATTATCATAATACCAGGCCTACTTGCCTATATAGTAAAATAATCATTTTTTATAATCATTTATTATTATATCTCACATTAGTTGATAATTGTAGTTTCGTTTCACATAAATATCTTATTTAAATACACAACATGAATATAATAACATTTTATAATGTGGTTAAAAACAATAATTCATCCCTGTTGACGGGTCTACCCTTAAAACGAGTACACATATATAATCAACATTATACGATATAAGAACAGAAAAAAAACACTTAGCATTCTAGTAAATACATTAATTAGTCCATTATTACATATATATATCATACTAAATTTGGTTCTGACAAAAAATATGTTCAGAAATTAGTTAGATATCTTTATTTTTTGGTACGTATAACACTAATTAAAATATATTATGTATGCTAAAAATGAAGTATACAGATAAAATGCAATCGTGTTTTATATATATATATATATATATAATATATATATACAAAATATGTTTTTATTACATCAGTATTAAAAAAATATAAGTATAAAAAAAAGTAATAATAATATAATATTAAAAGTAAACCAACAATTATCTGAATTTATTTTATTGAATGAAATCTCACTTAATTTTTGTATTTTCTTTCACATTAACGTTTAAAAATGTATATTTTATTTCACAAAAATTAAAACTAATATATTATACTGTGGTAAAATAAATAAAAATATAAATGACACATTTTATTTTAAAAATAAATAACACAACCGAAGTAGATAAGAGCGCATTCACTCGCTTCACTACACTTTCTTCATCCTCATATGGAATAATTTGGTGGTTGAACTACTTATAACATGTTAACCCTAATAAAGATAAATTCAACATGTATATATGACCCCTAACTAACAAGGCGAATAACTGTTATAATTTATTTTTCAGTAATCCTGCGAAAAATATATATATATATATATTCATATACATATTAATAAAAGTTAACTATATAATTTTTCTAAATCATTAATTTGTTTGGTTTTTTCCATAAAAATATTACAATCGAATAATAGAATAACGATTGATCCCGAATAAAATATAATTAATCATATTGTGCGTTTTGTATTTATTATATCACATCATATGTTTTAAACAAAAATAAGTATATGTTTTACACATATACATATATTATTGAACTGATGCAAAAAATTAACTAGACCTCTATTAACCCCACAAATTTATTTTAAAAGTGGTTTTTTTTAAGATTTGTACACATGCATCTTTATATTAACAATAATATATTATATTATATTAAAAAAAAAAAAAACAAAAACAAAATATTTGTCATATTATTTTGATTTATTTAAAAAATATATCATGTTAATCAAGATAATTTCATAAGTTTTGATTTTATTTAAAATAATAAATAATAATTCTATTTGAACCAACTCAAAATTGTCAACTAACCATGGAAATATTAAGGATATTACAAAACTTATGAACCATATCAAATGGTGTTTCTGAACTGCGTGCGCGTCTTTCTGATCAGTTATTGGTCGGAGATAATAAATTTTCAATGTATGTGAATGTACTTCAAATGAAATCGAACAGTCAATATCGTATTGCGAATTAAATTTTATAAAACATATAAATCCGTTCCCTATGGATAATTAATAATTCTTATTAAGACTTTATCAAAACTGTTTTCCAGCAAACACACTTATCATACTTAATTATACAACAAAATTATAATACAGGTTTACTCCCTCAAACGTGCACATTTTATTTAAAATTTACACGAAAATAAATTAAGGAAATTTATGAAAAATACACACACACAATTCGGTTATTGACCAACATTACTTTTTTTTTTTTTGCACGCAATTCGGATAGAGCCATATCAAACACACGTGTGTATGTGTGTGTGTGTCTTGTGTATACCTCATGTGTGAACTACAAATAGCAGATTTACATATATGCAGATATAGACACACACATAAATATCAACTAATATAATAATTATCTACAACCAACTAGGAAAATAATATTTTATTCATCACGATTAACATACATTTTAAATTATATTTCAATATAACTAATAATAATAATTATAATAGTAATAATGATTGTATATGGAAATAATTTTAAATTAACATATACATTTTGCATAAGGCCTTTTGCTGAAACTTTGTAAATAAATAACATTTAATTAATCAAAATAATTAATTCACCTTAGTTCTTTACTCTATGTATGAAGAAATAAATGGTCATCACAATTGAAATGATTAGCTAACATTTATTAACATCAGGCGGAGTAGCTAGGAATTCATCAGCTCTTTTATGATCATTTAATGCCCTCAAAGTATATGTATCATGTGGCAATTCAGATTTACGTCTCAATAAAGGTTTTTCTTTTCGATTTTTACGATTCTGAAATAGAAAAAATTGTATTTTTGTCAAATATGTACCAAACTATTAATATTATTTAGTAGGATTACATCAGTATCAATATGATATTTGGGATCCTCTTCCAAGTTCTTCAAATCAATAGTCGGATCCAAATCATTAACTGGTGACTTTGTAAAGTCAGTATAAAACGACATACTATCAACGGACACTGTAAAGTTTGGATTTCTCTTCGCTAATTCTTCCACTCGATGCCATTTTTCATCCCGTTTCTTTAACTTCTCAACTTCACTAATATCATTAACATTATTAAGTTTATAAAAATAAATGCAAAACTAATATCAAAGTTCAAAATTATAATATAATCCAATTATTGAATTCTTACGTCTTCCTATCTTCTTTGAATTGTTGAGTACATGTATGAAATAGCACAGGGTTGGTTTCAGTAAAGATTTTTAATGCATTGTACATAAGACCATGTATATTTCTAGAATAAATAAAGAATAATATTTTTTATTAATCGTGCATATTTTCTACTCTTAGACAATAGTAATCATAAACAAATAATTAGCAATAACATATTTAAACTTATTTCTTATTTATTAAATTTGTATGAATACAAGTTAAAAGTTGAAGACGAATAAATAACATAAAATTAAACTAATTATTTAAATATTTAATAATAAAAGTAATTTATGATCTGTTTAAATAATGTAAACAATTTGAGAAAAAGTCAGATGCTATCAATATCATATTCAATTTTTAATCATTTACAATCATAAATCAACGCTTTAGTATATTTTGCCAAATTTGACTTATTTGAAATATAATACTTACTAATTTTACAAATCAAATCACGGGATCTCCCAAAAATTTTTAATCTATGATCAAATATCATACACAACTCTTAAGACAGGTTTGAATACGAGCTTGAACATTTTACTACATATCTTTTATTTAAAATGGTACATTTGATACATTCTAAATGATCAAAGGTTTTTAGGAATGATCAAAACTTTTAGACCTAAACCATCACACTGAGAATATAAAATTATCGCAACTAATTGACATATGCATGAGAACTATAATAAAGTGTTGTCTATGAGAACAGTGGCAATAGTACAACTGTTATACTCACACTAAATAATAATAATTTACTACTCACAGGACAACATGTGCCCACATTTTCTAAAAATTGCCTATCAAAATACTCATGGGTTATAGAGAAGAGAACATTTCTAATCCTCTTAAATCATCTAGTTATCAGTCGGCCAATATTTTTAAAGATGTTTTTCTTATTCATAATGTATAACAATAATTATCCTATAGTTTATTACATTATACTTACTTATTCCAATGGGTTTTTGAATTTTTATATAACACTGGAAACATAATTGGCAAAATGTCATCAACATTTTCAGACATCAATGACATTATGTACTCATTATTCCAAAAGTAAAGTGCTCGTTCTGCAACCTACAATATAAAATAAAACATAAATTATAATAAACACAAAAACATACATTCCTCAATACTGGGACTTTACTTCTAAAACAATTCAAAATATTAAAATATGAATTATCACTGAAATATGAAGATGTTTTACTTTATTTTTCACCAATACGCATATGATAATAAATTTTTTTTATTAATGACATACTTGGAAATGTTGACTAGAAACACATCTTGCTAATTGATAAATTAATGGTTTCAGCACTTTTCGAAATTCCAATGGTTCAATTATGTCCAAAATTTCTTCCAATTCATTAAGAAACATGACCTTAAATACAAACATATGACCACATGTGGTGAACATGTTCTAAAACAGTTAAATTAATAAATTCTTACTTCTTTCGGGGAATGTGTTTTGGGCCAAAATTTTAACAGACTTCGGATAACTGGCTCTGTAAGAGATGGATCTTTTTCAAGGAACTGTACAATACAATAGGCCAATTGTGGATGATACACAGACAGTGATTTTACTTTGTGTAACGGCAATAACACTTTTAGCAAGAATACTTTGTGTTCCTCTTTTAAAGGCAATGCAAAACCATTGACAATACTAATTAAAATAAAACATATTTAATTAATGTATAATATAATTGAATTTACTTAACATTTATTTACCTTCCTAAAATTTCCAAAAGCTCTGCAATACCATTATGATGTTCCGTTTCATATATAAAACTATAAAAAATAAAATACATTAACAAATAAATCACGCTTTAAAAAATTTTAACTTGTCTATTATTACCTATAAAATATGTTGTTTATCTGTTTTCTTATATATGCTCGCAAACTTAAAAATTTACCATAAATCCGATGTAATATGGTTTTCAAAAAATCTCTTTCTCGTGGATCCTCTGAATCAAAAAGCTCCAATAACTACAAGTAAATAAAACATATTTTTTTATGATTCATCAATCTAGTAGTCTATAAATTAATTTAATTATTCAAAATAATACATTAATATGTAATAATTATATTAATTACATTTTAATTCATTACCTGGAGAACAAATTTCTGATCAATATAGTTTTTTGCAATAGACGGTTGAAAGTCTGGTGATTCTAAAAATCTAAGAAAGAACTCATAGACCAGTTGTAAATGAGGCCATGCAGCTTCTAAAAGAGGTTCGTCCTCTTCTGGATCAAACTCTGCGCCATTGGGATTGCTTGATGGAGGTAAACTACGAAATAGATTTACTGCGAACTATAATTTTAAAATGAAAGTATTTAAATATTAACATGATATATATATATATATATATATATATTTATTTATTTATTTATTTATTTATTTATTCTTACCATTCTTACAGCTTCAGGATATATGGCTTCGGTAAGCACATTACCATGATTAGATGACAAATAATCAACCATTTCGTGTAATGTCTCTCGCTTGATTTCTTTCCATTTTAAGTCAGACTGTGGATCCGAAATAAAATCAAATAACACACAACATTGTTGCATTTTCTGAATGAGCAACTGTTCTCTTTCAGATACATTAGCTTCTGCAAATTAAAATATTTTTATTAGTAAATAGGACAATTTGCAAATAATTTTGAGTTAAATTTTAACATAATTTTTACATCATTAGATTAAAATAAATAGAATGTATGAAATTTAATCTACTGATTTTATTTATTTGACTATAATTAAATTAATATTGAAATATATTTTATTTTACCTCTTAACTGCATTGTTCACAACTATCAAAACACTTCTTTTAAATACCCATCATTTACATTATTAGTTTTTAGTTAAATTGTTTTAGAAATCTAAAATATATATTATGAATCTAAGAGAAGAAACTGTACAGTGAATGTATCTTATAAGTTATAACAAAGTTTATGTGATCCAATTCCTTAAGATAATTAAATAAGGTTTCAATGTAAACAAATGTTATGCTTCATTGCCAAATAACATAATAATAGTTTCTATACAACTACATTCATTGTTAATGTACATTATATTTTTTTAGTTTTGAAAACTATAATAAAGAAGTACCATCCATAAAACATGATACATAAAAGAGTATTGATTAGAATTAAACCAATAGTACTTCTTGTAATATCATTACTAAAAAAAAATAATATTTAAATCAATGAAAATTATAATTTAAAATAAAAATTGTTATAATTAGAAACAAATGTAAAATATTTAAAAAAATCAACAGGATTCTTTAAATAATGTTGTATTATAATTATTTGTATAGTTTATATTAGGTCTAGACAGCATAAGATTAAATTACAAATTAGTAATTACTGATTCAATTAATTAGAGATTCGAAAAATGTTTATACCAAATACGTGTGCAGACAGAGATATCAAATTTATAATTACGTCATCTTTAAAAAACGTGTAATTTGAATAAAATATTCATTCTTTCATACAACTATAAGTAATCCACTTGCACATATAAATTAAATTTAGTTAAATACAATACTAATATTCCTAAGATTTTAATGTCCTACTCATAAAATACACAATAACTATAATATTATAATTGGAATTCTAAATTAAATATATTAAGGTAATTAATATTATAGAAAAGGAAAATTAAAAAAATTCTATCAAATCTAATAATTAGATATTTAAAAATCATACACAAATATAATTTTATAAAACTTTCTAAAATATTGTAAATTATAATTTATACTCCATATTAATTAATTGATAACACTTGATTGGTAATGAAATTTAAATTAATCATTAATGAATAATTCAAAACAAAAATAATTTAAATTTAGTCGTAAAATTTAAAAAATAAATATGATTAAAATTAAATTAAATAATATTAACTAATAAATAATAAAACAATGTAATAATAATTATAATAAATCTTTGCTGCATAAAAAAAACATTATGATATAACAATAGTAATAAAATTACAACAGTAACTGTCCAGTCCTAGGACAACATAAATATTAAAACTATTTTTACTTGTTCCGCTGGCAGAATATTTAAAGTGTTAAAAATAGCCAAAAACATTAGTCACAATGTTAATTAAACATATTTATCATTAAACATTAGTTATAATTATAAACACTGAACACTAGCCCAACTAAAAAAAATTAATTGTTTGTGTAAAACAAGTTGAAGAAACTATAACATATAGAGTTCAAAGTACTTGAAATTTAAATTTATATTACCCAATATTGTATGATATATAGAATATACCCAACCCTAATGGCGTATTATATAACAAAAGTAATGGGTAAAATATCATATGGACCACATTTACAATATTTATAAATAACGCATTCCTAACATTTGGTTTTTAAAATATACCTGTATAGTTATACACATTTTAGAGATTATTATATATTTAAAACCCAACTTAAATAATTTGAGTTTAAAAACAAATATAATACCTATTTAAAATCAACAATAATTTTCATATTTTAAAATTGTTTATATACTAAGGCGAATTGATACAACTTCAATAAAATAATTTAAAAAAAAATTAAAATATTGAATTGATTCGCCCTAAACCTACACTAAAATTTGCTACGTTTAAATTAATAGCCCATTTAAGATTCTTGTGTGAGGAGTGATATAGAATATGTGTCATTATTATAAAGGGTAGAGTAAAATACAGTCAGTAAGTTAGAATAAACCCTATGTATATATACATCTACATGTATATATATATATATATATATATATATATAATATTAATTAATTTCTTTTAAAAATACTTTTAATCACAATAAAATAAGTATTTTTAACTAAATATCAAATATTACACCATTGTAAACAAAATTGATGTTATCATTGTACTTATTTTTAACAACTGTGAACACTACTTATAATTTTAATTAAAACCTGCAATTACAGATTTTAAGGAAGGATGAATTATTATTATTATCACTTATAAACAGACTACTGGTTAAAATAAATCCAATCATGAATCAATAATACAACGAATATATATTTTACTTATTTCTATTAAGTTTATATATGTATCAATTACATCTATTACAATCAATTACAATTCTGTAAATTAATTTTTATTTAATACACATACCACTTACACCATTTTATGTCTAATATAATGTATATTATAAAATTATACGTTAAATGACTAGATAGACATGTTGTGAACATAATCGTGTTTCTATTAAAATTGTAACTATTAGATATTAATTTATTATTATAATATTTCAGTTATTTAGATTTTCCCATGTGGGCCTCACTTTTGTGTAAAAAAAAAAAAAAAGTTAATTATTTATATGCATTAAATATACATAATGATTACATATAAACAATGGCATGATTACTGGATAATTAAAATTTTTTATTTAGATATTTATTATTATTATGAATTAGATGTATTTAATTGTGTTACACCTACATGTATAGAAACAAAATTGTATTTCTTTAATTATTTGGACTTTTTGTGTGTTAAATATCGAGTTCTAAATTGTTCAATTTATAAAATTATTTCAACATTCTAATAAGGGTCTTTTAGATTTCAATAGTTATTGAAGAAGTAGATAAACAAATTTGTTTGGCCGTTAGAAGAATGAAGGACTATAATATCGTAGTGCACTCAACAAGGTTGCTATGCAATAATATACACAAATAGTTATTATTTATTGTGTTATACTGGTATAAGATAGGGGCTTTACTACAGTGAACTAAAAATTTAAAATTGAAGGACATGATATAATTTATAACAGTCAATAGAGACACAATGTGATACCATTAACTACACATAATCTAACTGTATGACCCATGGTTAGTCTATATAAAAAACACTCACCCAAAATATTTACTTGATAAAATATGTTTAACTGTTTTAGGTATAAGTATTTAAAATTTTTAAATATATTCATAGAAACAATAAAAACAAAAAATTTATTACATAGTTCAATTGTTTAAAACAAAAAATAAAAAACATTAATCAAACTAAATTTTGAATAAAATCAATACTTCACATAAATTCGTTGTTAATTGTTAGAACTAACCATTTATTCAATAATAAAAATGTACGCGTTATCTTGATTTTTTTTTTTTTTTTAATGTAAATATTAAACACACTCTAAGAAGATACCTCTGGTTATATACTTGTACAATATTTATCTAATATACTCTATACATGTACGGAATATGTGAAATCATTGTAGAATAAGCACATACCTAACTTATAAGTCATAAAAGTTTAGTATTTACAATACTGAATACAATACAATCATATACATGGAAAATAAACACAAACATTAATGACATTTACAATTTTCTATGAAACGTATTATTTTATTAACATTGAAAACAATTTTCAAACTGAACTTACTACTTCACTAATGAATGTATTTGACATTTGTCACGTGATATTAATCAATAATATAAATTGAGATAGATGTCTATAATATATCAAATTTCTCTGTTAATTAAATCGAATTCATATAAAAATAATAATGTCGTTTCACCGTACGCGTTTTTCAATAAAAATGAAAAAACGTATACAGTAATTGGATACTATAATTTATTATACGTATATCCGTTTAAATCCATTCGCATCGTAAAACTCAAATTATTCTAATTAAAGCATGTATCAGCAAAAAATAAACAAAAAGTAAACATCAAATCAAGGGTACAATTCTGTATTCAATTTCATATTATCAATGTGACTAGGAGTCATGATAATTAATGATAACTGAATAACCGCTGTTTTAATATCACAAATTATCAATTATTAAGAAAATTCTATTAAAAATAATTCCTATAACGATGTGCATGATTTATTTTCATGAATATTATTTATAATAATTAACTTTTAATAAAAGAGCACAACATAAATATATGTTTAACTGAAAATTAATTACATTTCGTTTGATTGTAAATTCGGTACTTTTTAAATATCGAAAAGTGAAAATAAAAGCCACTAATCAAATAAAAACAATTTCGCTGGGCTATCGTAAAATTACCAATTAATATTATCACATTCTCTAACTGTTCTAAAAATGGAACGTTATGCAGTGGTACGGTAAATTTCATATATATATATATATATATATATATTAAAAAAACGGAATTAATTTATTACTACTGTACGAAAAAATATTTATATATTTGGTATAGGTGCTCAAAAACGAATCACAGATACAGTGTTATTTATAAAAGAAAACGAAACAAACTCGAATGTCCTCTTTACTAGGTACATCTTTTTAATTTCGAGTAAAAACTCAATTAAAAAAAAAAAACTAATGAAACTGAAATTAATTAGAAAATTATCAAAATAAAAATTAGTGATTATTTGTATCACTGCCTACATAATAATTTATAACCTACGAAGTCTGTGATCACTTTTACACCTGTCATAAACATGAGAAATATTTATTTTTTCAACATATTTCGTAAAAAAAGAAACAAATACGTACAAACTTTCGAGTTTAATTAATTTTCAGAAATTCCCAAACAATTTGAGACAAAAAGTAAACACGAATTTACACGAGTGGTTACACTTTATTTACCAACCGTTCAACTAATTTCCAAGTATTATTTGAATACGAACACACTGGAACACTCGATATATAATATATGTTTGTATTCACAAATTATATCCCAAACCCCTCTCCCTCAGGTTTTATCGTGGTATCAAATTGCTCGTAATTTTAATCGTACCAAAAAAAAATTATCTAATACAGTTCGTTAAGTTGAGTATTCAGCATAAATATTCATAATCACAAGCATAAATCATAATATTGTTTTTGTCAGAGCCCAAACACTACTTTTTTTTTTTTTTTTAATTTTTTCTATTGCACGCACGACACTTCAAGTTTACCAATCGTCCATATTTCGAGATTAAATTTTAAATAACATTTTTAATAATAATATTATTATTATTATTTACGAGCCACGAGTAAAATGATAGATAAACCAAACCAACGATAAAATAAGACATTACAGTGTATAAAAATAATTATTTTTTTGAAAACGGAGATTCGATTAAATGTAAGACTTTTGAATTCTATACAAGACAAATTTTGTATAACACACTTTTTTCGATTTCTTAAATAGGTCCTGTTGCACATTAAACTTTTTCGCTTTTGTACTGCACAAAATGCGTCGTAGTACAGCACCGCCAATATTTTAAGCGCTGATTTTTAGTTTAAAAAAAAAAAAAAAAAAACATTTAACACGATAATAAACATAAAAACGATATTAATTTTTATTACTGCTAAGAGATCGCGTTTTTCGTGTAATATCCGACTTATTGTTTTACCGTATTAACTCGATTTCAAATTATACCGTTTTATCAGTTTCGAAAAAAAAAAACATTTTGAACGGCATAGCTTATGGTAATCTACACACATTGCTCATTCAATACGATAACCGAAAAGACAACGAAGGTTTCATTATAAAACAATTTTCAAATCTTTTACCTATACGAGATACCTCAGAGAATTCCTCTCGTCGAACAGTCTAAACGGTCGAACGTTAGAATTAAATAGCAAAAAAAAAAACCGAATACGCGAGACATAAACACCACATCAAGTTACGCCTGGTGAAAATTTATAAACGATTGAAATTGAATTTTTTCTAAAAAAAAAAAAAAAACCTAGTCGACAACCGCAAGATACTCTAAACAATCCATTCACAATTCGATGATGATACAATGGTTTTCGATAAAATTCGAAAAATATTCAAATACTTATATATATAAGACAGAGGAAGTGGTTTTTTCAATACATTCGGACGTTTTGAAAAGAAAACATAGAGCTTTTGAAAATTCTTTTTAGGCCGCGATAGTAAACGCGACGAGAGGTAACCCAGTCGAAATGTGTTATATGCGTATAATAATAGAACGGAATGAAAACGATTCCGCGAGTCACTTTAACAAGTCGTAAGGGCTTAAATTATTGGAAACGTGAATTCGACGGAAAATTATCCGATTGATAAATTATTATTCGTATGTTTTAAAAAACGGTTAAAAACTGTATAATAACTCGCGTCGATGAGTATCAAATATTATATAAATGACGGATTTTTTTTTTTTTATAGAAACGACGTGCGCGACTCTATTCTAATCGATTGACAACCAATAACAGTGACGTAGTACGATATTTTTTTCTGAGGAATAAGAGGGGGGGGGAAATGGTGATTCAAAGAAACTTTCGATATAAAAATGTTTCATATAATATTTATTAAATTTGTATTTATCGAGTAATTTTTAATAAAAGAAACCCAATAATACATAAAAAAAAAAAAACACAAAATGAACTCGCCGATTTCTCTATATATACCTAGTATACGCATTGCGTAAAAATTAATCCTTATTGAGATACAGTTTTTATGAAGAGTAGATTTCTCACTTACTCTGAATAATAGACTCGGTTAAAGAGAAACTATCAAAATTTTCTCGTACGGAATATCATCGCGGTGTCTACAATCGAGTAAAAAAAAAAAAAAAAAAAAAAAAATCAATATTTCTTATATATTATTATTCTTACAGTATACACTAGCCGTGTTCTGAACTTCGTATAAATATCGTATTGTTATAAAAATGAAATTCACAATTAACCAAATACAATTTCAACATTTTTTTCAACCCCCCCCTCCCTCTCCGTGTCTATGTATGTGTGCGCGCGCCAATGCCGCCCGATAACTAACTCTAACGTTTTTTTCTTTTTCGATAGAAAAATAATAATTTTATATCATTATTGTATAACATACTGCTGCAGTGCAGTAAGTACGTTTTTACAATATTTTCTTTTTCCGGTACGAGTCCCCGAAGCAGTGGCGTATCCAGGGAGGGGGCTGAGGGGGCTGCAGCCCCCTCCGAAATTTCAGGAAATCTTAAATTATTATTTAATTAATTAAATAATATAATATACATAGGCACCATACTGCAATACGACATAGTACGTTGTTTCCATTACCAAACTATAATATCACAAAGACAGAAAACATGTACAACATCATGCCTATCGGTATCAAAAGCTGTGGAAAAGCTAGACGACTAAAATTAACAATATGATGTAAATAATAATTTTTTGTTTAAAAATTTTAAATATAGTTTTTTTAATCACTTATTTTGCAGTTGTTATGTTTTTTTTTTGTAAATGATCAGCCCCCCCCCAAAAAAAATTCCTGGATACGCCACTGCCCCGAAGTAAAATTCGTTTTACGAAATTCTCTACAATCGTCGGTGGCTGATAGACACCCCCGGACGAGACGTGGTTTACATGGTGATGACTCACCGTGAAGCCTGGGCAAGTGTATTGTCGGATCGCAGTACATGATGATCGGCGACTTGTCACGGCCGGCTAACAGGTCCAAACCGCTGTGAAAACTCATTTGATTATCGTTAACGACTGGCCGCCGACCAGTAACACAGCACAGTACCGCCGCCGCCGCCGTGTGTGTGTATGCGCGCCGCCGCAGCGCGGTTATTCGCACGAGACGTCGCACACTACACAGCACTTTCCACGTGTAACACGGGGGGGGAGGGTGGTGGTGGTGGGTAGGTAGGACGTCGTGTTGTTGTCACTCATTATTCCGGTCGATTATTATTTTCACCACCCGCATATTGAATTTCCCGTTTCTTCTGCATTCGGCGTGACATAAAATAAATTATAAATCGATTAATACATTTTGATTTTTTCCTCGACGAATCACTCTCTCTCTATACTAGTAGAGACGACTTCTCCGGTCGATTGTAGACTGTAATACCGGGCCTAGAGGAGTAGAGTTTTTTTTTTACCAAATCTGCACGTCAAAAACAAAAATCCCGCGCCGTATCTATACACAAAACTCTATTATGCGCAATTACGTTTTCAGACTTGCTGCACGCGCTGTTATAGTAGCAACGACTCCAATTATTATATAATAATAGTTATTATTATTTTTAAAAAAAAAAAACGTCATTATACAAATATTTGAAGAGTTTAACCACACACACACAACATAATATTGTACAGGAATACGAATTATACGATTCGCGAAAATACTAAACAAATATTTGAAACACTGACATTTAAATTACCATAGACGAATAATATATAAATAAAACATTTTATTCGTGCGCGTGTACGCGTATGTTATAATATTCGAGTGGCGTTTTCTGTTGTTTACGACGACGACGCGCAAATGCCGTCGTAAATTATTATTATTATTAAAACGACGAAAATTGAAAAAACACGATTATTCAAAAAAAAACTCGTTTTTAAAACACCCGTTCGAATAAAAAGTAAATTTTAAAAATTATATACATATTACTACGTAAAAAAAAACCTATTTATATACGCGTCCCGAGACGTATAGTGAAATGTATTTTTATTTAATTATTAAACTGTCCGGAGACGAAGTGGCGACGCAGTCTCGCGCCCGTTGTCCCTCCTACGCCCTCACACGACCTTTTGGCATTTACCGGATTGCAAACGTAACGCTACCGACTGAAATCGAAAAAAAGAAAATGAAACGGTTTACGACGATAAAAGTGTCCCTGCTGAATATACAACTACGACGAATTACTACTACCTCTATAGATGCGTACAGCGATGATAGATACATATAACGATGCGTCCGTCGTACAACCTAACCGACTCTGACGAATCTATCCGTAAAATATAATAATCCGTTTTTTTTTTTTTTTTTGCTTTTCACGTTCTTACATTGTATACGTTATTTCCAGGGAGGGGAGTGAGGACGAATAATACGTCGATTAATATTACGTGTACTACACTCTACAATCAACCGCGTGTCAATCATCATTATATTTTATCTACGGAGGCACATGTGTACAGGAGAGAAAAATATTCCAACGCGAGTTTCTCTAAGTGTTTCCGGAACGACGTTGAGCGCGAACGAGTGGAAACGTGACGGGGGGGGAGCTACACGGAACGACGACGGCAGCGGCGGCGGCAACACGGCAACACAATAACGACGACGACGACAAGAGTTACGGCGCGCTCAAATAGGGAAAACAAAAAATTATTGTCGTGCATAGAAAAAAAAAAACCGTTTCTACTACTGTTATTAAAAAAATTAAACGTTTACCACGACGAAACTATCAAACGATCGAAATAATAATACAATATTATTATTATTATTATTGTGTTGCGCGTGCGCCGGAACGGTGAACAAGCGTGAGACGGCGCGCGTGCACGGCGTTTCAGCGACGGTGTTTCACGGACTAGAGCGACGACGACGTCTGCGAATATGAGTTTCGGAGACCGAGGTGGATCGATGTAGTAACTATACAACAGTAGCGGCGGACGAACAAACGGGCAGGCAGGGGCGATGGCGAGTGGTGGTCATGCGACGACGAGAGGTGTCGCGAGGGTAACCAAGGAAACACGATTGTCCCGAACGCGAGCGGCGCCTAGACCGAAGCGGTACAACGGCCCGATAAGTGATAACAGTACGCCAGATGTCGCTAATGTTGACACGGTAACACGTGCGTACTGGCAGCCGGTGTAACAAGTGTTGGTGGTCACGTCACGCCCCCGACCCCGACGGACATCGGGTACTGCCGAGTGGTTGGGTAGTACTCGTTATGTTGTATCGTTTCTATCGGGCACGTATAGGTGGATACTCTCAGACGCGAGTGCTAGTGATTTTGCGGCCCTGGGCTAAAATTTGTCGCCCTTATCAAAACGGTACGTCGTAAATTTACCTGTTCTCCAAATTTTACTTCACACACACACACACACACAAAAAAAAAAAATGTATTATTTATGCATAAATTTCTACCTCCAAACGCAACAGTCTTGGGGCCCTCTACCAACAGATTTCACGTTAAATAACCACATAATACAAAAAATATGTATGCGCGCGTTGCGTGTATCGCAAAAATATCAATTTTGTTAATTACAATGTCTTTAAACCACAGAAAAACCAAATTCGTATAAGTCTTACTCTCCGGTATAGGTCCGGAATACATTTAAAATTATTATAATTCAAATCTCCGTGTTTTTAGTACTGATGATATTGCTATATTGTATAATACAGAAGATACAATACCTATTGTATTGTGTATAATGAAATTTGAAATAGGTATGTAAAATGTTTCAAAATTCTAGGTACTTATAAATGCCGACTAAAGACTTTTGGATAAAAATTACCGTCGTCCGACTCAACCCTGCCTGTCCCTGAATACTCCACAATATTCGTTGCACTTTCCATAGGACACTAGGTGGTACTCGATACGAACGTGACTATACATACATTATTGCAAACTTTTTGTGTTCAATTTATATAGATTTGACAATAAACATTTGTTCATGTGTAATAGACATTAGTAAATTACAGATGATTGTTGGGAGAATGAATATTGTTTAGATTTAAATATCCACGACCCGGTGTATATTGTACTCGTTAGAATATCTTACTGGCTGGACATTATAGTTAGAAATTGAATGTAACACATCATAACTTGTTTGTAAATTAAGAATTTAGATTTAAGTTTATAAAGTCTAATAACAAGAGACTCTTAATTTCCAAGTTAAATCAACCATCATTGATGAAATATTTAAATGATTTTTGTTTTTTTTGTTTTATTTTTTTTTTTGTGGTCATAACAGAACATTCACATTTGTTATTTACACATTCAAGAAATACTGTTAATGAATATTAAATATAATAACAGACAAAATAATGTCATAATAATAACATTTTAAGAATTGTACAATAAGAATATCTTTAAATTAATAATTATTGGTTTAGTATGAACTTCAAACGTCTATGAAACATTACGCAAACTGTAAAAAAAAGTTCTTTACTCAAGGAAAATTGTAAAAACTTATTTTTAGCAGAATTTCATTTCTTGCAATAGAATAAAAACTATATTTAAAATTATATTTTGTAAGCAACCATTTTATTCTTGTAAATTTATTAATTATAATCAAATTTCTTACACAACTAATTTAGTAATATGCATGCCAATATGTAGCCTACTTAAATTTGTTTACCAATATGTTATTATTACATATACACATTGTATATTATCTAAGTCTACTACGGTTCTTAACTTTACGTATTTATTAAATACTATTTAATAATTACACATAAAAACATCCAATTAAAATCATCATGATAGATGTCTATGTATATATTATATAAATTATATGTTACTCAGTAATAAACCATGCTGTACATTCATATGTTTTTTACAATTATAAATTATTAATTTTGATGGTTTAATGGGTTTTTTTAAATATAACTAAATTAAAAATATATTAATAGGTAATTATAACTTATAACTTGATGGTTTGATTAAATCTATATCCAAAAACAAAAATTATGCCACAAAGTAAAAACCTTTTAGAGTATAAATGCTTTAAAATAACATTTAAAATAGAATTTAAAAAAATGTAAGATTTTTTTTAAAGTAGAAATCACTACTATGGTCATATATTATTATTACTAGTATGACCGTGTTCATCGAAATTTGATAGTATAAAAAATTAATCAGTAGAAGATACACCATAGTTGAACGCTTAAATTTAATTTTTCTCTAGAATTTAAAATATGTAAAACATACATACCATTGAGCGATTGTAAAACTTGTAGTTCACGATTGGTAGTTATAACATTAAAACGTGAAGAATTTTGTCTTTTCTCTCTTTTAATTGTGATTGGTCCTAACTTAAGTTTGTTTATTTGTGTTGGTGGAGGACTAGGAGCTGTACTCGAATGTCCGGTTGAAGTGCTACCTTGTACCTAAAAAAAAAAAAAATAAAATAACAATAATAGTTTCTAATGTTATTAAATTTAAAAATATTTTGTACATTTGTATATGGACAATACACATTTAACCTAATTAAAAATTTTAAATTGACTGCTTACATGTAATAAATAAATATTTTTCATGAATAAAATTAAATGTTTCAATCCATAATTAACATGGGATATTTATGTTTAAACTGAAAGATACAAATAATTTTATTTAAATAACTAACAAGTAAAGATGAGCACACTTAAATATAAAAAAAATGCTTATATATATAAATATAAACATTAGCAACATTATATGTATTTATGTTTAAATATATTACATTAATTTAAATATGATAAAAAAAATGAATTTTTTCATATATGAAATGTATACTTTAATAAATAATAATATTAAATTTGAAATGTATTTTAACTTGGGTTATATATATATATATATATATATATATGTATTTGTTCACAACATTAAACGCGAAAATAAGTACTATAAAAGCCAATATTTTGAATATAGTCATTAAAAATAACAGGTAAATAATGTGTATACTAACGTATAATACGATTTAAAAACATATATTTTTTTTAATACACATATATTTAATTAAAATAAAACTATGCCTATTAAAAGAAATACAATGAAACCTATCTGAAATGGAACCTTAACAAAACATAATCCATTAAAAAATAGAAAATTTGTCAGTCTCAAAATTATCTTTGTATTTACTCCCTTAGAAAATGGAAACCTAGAATAAATGAAATTTCTTTTTATAAAATTAATTTTTAAGTCATTAAGTTCCTAAATTATAATCAAGATATTGAAGATCAAAACTTAATGCCTTCAAATAAAAACCACTACTTATATTACTAATCTATATGCTATTATTTTAACTTTTGTTTATACATAAAATAGTTGTAATTTTAAAAACTTAAATAGTTAAAAAATTGTTTTTAATTTTTAAATAAACAAATTAAAGCATAATAATTTATTAAAGTACTTTATATCAAATATGTTCAAGCAATAATAAAAAATTATTAACTATAAATTACTTATGAGCAATGAATGACGATAAATAACATATGTTATACTAATACTCTTACATAGTTACATCATTAGTGTGTACACAATAAAATATTTTATCTTATCATAATTTAAAGAATCTATATGCTTTGTAATATCATAATTATTATAGTATTAAAATATAAAACTTCTATTAATTTTGTTATTAATATTATGAAGTTTAACAAATAATATCTGTAATAATTGTAATAATTATTAAAGTATTAAACAATAACATACTGACACAAATACTGTTAATAATTAATAACTATTAATAAAACATATACCATAAGATAATGCATCCTTCTCCTTCCAGATCTCCACACATCAAGCCTTTAGTTGACTTCCTCCCTATTTTCTCCTACCAAAACTATTGCATAAGTGAACAACATGCACCATGGTACTTCCCTTTGTATCTCTTTTGTAAACTTCATCCATTAGCATAGAAAACAGATAAAGGCTTAAAGCGGATCCTTAGTGTACACCTACTCTTAACCAAAAATCTTCCATTTCTCCACACATACTTTTAACACTGGTATATAATCATTCATACATATCTTCCTATAATAGATAAGTATATCCATAGTAAAAAAGTAAAATCAAACTTATTTTATTTAATGTAACAAATTTAATTTTGCATATTAAATTTTAAAAAAAGACATTTAATTATTCTTACCAAAATTCATTCTTAGTACTAGTAATTTTACCAAAATTGTTTAATTCAACTAGAATTTTCTAATTTTTTTTAGTTACGATGGACTAGAATTCTACATTTGAAAATTTACTTAATAAAAATGAATATATTGATTATGATTTATATTTATAAAATTTATAAATATATACTTCAACAATTTCTTTTTAAAGCATAATTCATTTTATTTATTACACATTCCAAATATATAAATTTTATTCTTCATATTTACAAAAAATTAATTTTTTTGTTTTTGAATATAAGTAATTTTTATATGTACCATATTGTTGTTTTGAACACATATATTACTGATTTAATATGATATGTATATCTATATATTATGCTACCACTTTCCAACTAATAACTTATAAATATGAACTAATACCATTTTGAAAAGTAACAAACTTAGTTAATGAAAACATCATTTATTTAATATTAATTTATTACCAAACTCAGTTTTCTTTTAAAGGTCCCCATACACTGTAGCAGTAGCGGGACGGGAACAAAATGGTAACGGGAACCGTAACAATAATTGTCTGCACATACTGGAGCGGTAATGGTAGCAGGACGAGAATGGAAAATAATACGTTTAGAACGTATACAAAATACGTAAAATACATAATTTACACACTATATATATATATATATATATATCATATATGGCACAATAATAAATACTGTCGTCGGTAGCAGGAAAAATGGGGCATGCGACGGTTTTTAGAAAAACCGTATAGCAGTTATTTCCCACCAATGTGTGGATTTGGATGATATTATGTTTAAGTAACAATGCCCGAGTTTACTGCTCCTACTCCATTTCCCATTCCGTTACCACTGCCAATACAGTGTGTGGAGACCTTTATACATATAATTTTTACTTTAAAAATGTATTTACAATATTATTATTTATTATGAAAAATAACCAATGACATCAAACTTCTTCAAAAAAAGCAATCAACTTACAATGAAATATTCTATAAAATGATTAATGCCAATATTTACTTACATCATCTCCTGACACTTCTACTCCTGATTCACTTTTTCCCTCAACACTTTTGGATTTGGCTTCCTACAAAATATTCATAAAAACTTTAATCCAACATATTATATATATATGTATATATAATAAATCATTATATAAACGACTAAAAAAAAAAAAAATTGTGAATACCAAGAATACATGTTTTAACTATATAATGTCTAAATTTAGTGAAATACATCATTATAACAATCTATGGAGGGCACATTCATTCCTTTAACAGACTTATATGTATAGATAGCTTTTGTTATATTTTATACAATTTGTTTATATATACATGTAAACAACATTAATTTCTTGCTTTGCTTAATGTGTATTAATATTTTAATTTTTGTAATTGTCATTTGGCACCAAACTAAATATATATATATATATAAACTAAATAAATAATTTTTTTTTCAACACTACATATGGTATATTAAATTTAATTGCAGTCTTTTAAATGTATGTGTAAACAAATATTTATATCTCCTAGTATTATAAAATGCATTTAACATTTTGGCTATTCAATTATTTCAATTTATTTTTATAAAGATTTTAGAAATTTTCTTGATATGAATATATAATATAAATACACAAATACATAAAAAACAAATATCAAAGTCTGTGTACGCTTGTTTTAAATCGCGTTTCATATTCAAATTGATAATATTAAAATATATTGAACTATTACATTAAAAACTGTGCGGTTGCATAAGATGATTTGTGAAATAAATATATAATTGAGACAAATCTAATATTGATGATATTAATATTTGTACAATGAAAATTTTCCAATTTTTTCAACAATCATAATAACTTAAAGAGAAAATAATATCATGGTTAGAACTAAAAATGTAGAGAAACTAATTACATTTGGCGAAAATCGAAGGAATCTGAATGTGAAAAATCGCGCAGTAAACATATTATAACAACGAAATACATAGGTCAAAACAAATATGAGTTAAGTAATCATTTACCTTGTCTTTTTTCAATAATATCCTATTTGGCATTTTGAAATTGATTGACAATGACGGTATAAGTTCGTAAAAAAACGATAAAAATAAATTTTTTACGTTTCAAGAAACTTTAAAAGTCGAAATTTTACATTTACATTAAGCTTTCTCACGAAACTCGGTAATTTTTTTATTGTCAACGCAATGAACTACGTGCCACGTTCTTAAGTGGAGAAAACTTCTGAATTATCATTTTCACAAACGTCTGTAACATCAGATCGTTTGAAATTCGATTTAGATAAACTTAATCCTAAAATATATATCCTCTAAAAACCGTTAATATATATATATATGTATCTATTAGAGCGCATTGTCATGCCCAAAACTATAGGCATAATATAATAAAAAATTAAATGTCTGTGCCTAAAACATTGAAACGTGAATGCCAAAGTTATTTTTAATATCAGCTGATGGAAGACGTCACTAGCGTTCCTGTAGTCAATTAATATGTGATATGAACGATTATCAAATATTATTATCACGATAAGAGATACAAGGGAGAAAAATAGAAAGTAAATTTAAATATAAAAATCGCGATGTTAACGTAAAAAGGTAAATAGAGATGACGTTTGGCAGGGGCGGATCCAGGATTTTGATAAGGGGGGGGGTCCAAAATTTTTTTAAGGGGGGGGGTAGACAATTTTTCCTTGAGATATATGCATAATTAAAGTATATGATCCCATGGGGGGGGTCCGGACCCGAAAACCCCCCCCCGTGGATCCGCCACTGACGTTTGGGTTTAGATCCTGACAAAAAATAATTTAAATTATTTATGAAATAGCGTTTTCACATATTTGTTATACCTTGTGTATAACATTATAATATTTACTGGTTGTACTAGTAACAACAGGCATAATTAGAATTATTTTTTTTTTAAAAAAAATAATAATTTGCTGTGTTACAATGAACAAATTACGCGTCTAAAAGATAACTAACAATATACTTACACGGACCTCATTCTAAATAACACATTAAATTAAAAAATAATTTTTGAATTATTAACGGTTCTTTGATCATTAATCTTTAAACATTGAAACATTCATAAAAGTACACGATTTTAATGGAATTGAAATAGCTGAGGATAAAATAACAGGATTATGGCCCACTATTTTAATACATAATTACCCATAGATACATTATACCATAAACCTATTATAATCACATAAATTTGTATTGTATGTTTTTTTTTTTTTTTTTTTTTTGAAATTTTGTTTTAAATAATTAATTACTAAAGTTAATTTAGTAATAAAGTCAGAAACCTACATCATAATCAATTATATTTAATATGAATACCATTTACAAATTACTAGGACATTAGTTGGATTCAATAATATTAAAAAATTATACTATTGTCTTACATATCAAAAATAATTTAATAGTAACATAATATAGAAATGATGATTACACCTAAAATACTGAATATAATATGTTTGTTATAATACATAAACGTATGTTATAGATACGTTGGCAAAAACATTATTAAATAGTATAAGATTGTCCAGATCCACGAGAATCTGAAAAAGCAATAGAATTATCTTCCAATTTTTGTACTATGTTAGAAGTAGGATAAGGCAAAGATGCATCAGATATATTATATCCAAGGCTTACAAATAATTCTTTAATTTGTTTAGGAAAATGATTTTCAATTTCAATTACATTATTTTTTAAATGAAAACGAGGGATAGTATTAACGGACACAATTTTTTGTGGATCTGTTTTTAACATTGATAAAAGTATTTGAGCACCATCGCGTGCATCAGCAGAACCTGAGATTAATCTTCTTCCACAAATTTTTCCTGTTTCTATAGCTATAAGTGGTAAATATAAAGAAGATACTCTTTCAGTTTGATTCATTCCCATATGTTTATGACTCAATTCTACATCATTATTCAATATATAACCTGAGTTTGTTAAAACACGTGAACCAAAAACTGAACCAAGACCGCTGTGGGAAAAAAATAAGAATTAGAAAAATGAATATGAATAAAAATAAATAGTATACCTTGTAATAGTTACATAAAGATCAAAAACGTCTGTAGTTGAAACTTGCAATCCTGAATTCTTCTCCCAATTATCATCTAAACCTTTAAAAATTATACTGAATAAATAATAATATTATATATGCGGTTCTAAATGGTACCTACTACCTTTGAAACTATTCAATAACGATATATTCTCATCATATGAACTATTCAATTTACTTAATACTTTCATTAAAATTGAACCTCCTGTACCATTATTTGAAGTTATAACAGTATAATTCATAAAATTCTGTTTTAAAGCTGGTAAATAAATTGGCTTGTAGCCAATTATATCATCTGGATTCAAAATAGATACCAATTCTTGAGACAATTTTTTATAAAATTCTAAAAAAAAAATATATATATATACACACATATTTTAATTTCTTTATAAAAACATTAATGACAAGTTGTCATCAAAATTTATCTTAATTTATCACATACACACACAACAAAAACATTTAAAAGCAATTAGAGGGAACCTCTTGTCGTTTAAAAATATTTACTTAACAAAAAATTATAGTAACTTCAAATAACTTGAAACACATTTTAAGAAATTTGTTCAATTAATTTGTTTATTTAAACTATGATATATATGATAACTATAAATATTAAATAATCATTTTAAAATAACCCATACAAGCACATTTTTATTATATTTTATATTATTTAAAAGGAAAAATTATAAATTTTTATGTGGCGTATTTATAATATAATATACCATTAGGTCCCTGAGAAGATATCATGTTCAGAGTATTTATAAGGCCTTTTGGCGCTTTAACTATATGACCAACAGATACTGTTATTACTGTATCCAACCAACGTTTAAGGTTTTCATCTTGAACTATTTTCATGTGTTTATCATTAATTGCATCAAGTAAACTTTCTGTAACTACTATACCAGTCCTAAAAATATGCAATAACAAATGATAAATATTTTAAATTAATTATAATTTTGTGCACTTTTATTACTTTGCAAGACTTATAGATGGTTCCACTAAAGTTTTCCAAGGAAGTATTCCGTATTTTGTGTGAGCATAAAATAATCCTGCCAAAAAGCCAGGGATTCCAATAGTAAAGTTTGAACTATATGTACTCCTAAAATCAATTGTGTGTCCTATACCAGTTCGATGGTCATAAATCACCATAACACCACTTCTAAAGAAAAAATAAATAAAGTAATTTTATAATAATAATATGGTACACCTTAAGTTCCACGGTAAAGTGAGGGATAAGCCAACAAAATTTGCATTTACATTGCGTATCTCTTGCTATAACCATACCCATCAACATCTTCATGTATACCATTGGTGATGTTCAGTCATATAAAAGTAGAAACGACGGCTGGTTGAGAACATTTTCAAAACTTAATGGACATGCACAAAACACAATCACTTTACCGTAGGATAACTTATTAACTTTGCAGTTTAACGAGCGTGCATCATTATTATACTTGCCCTCCTAGTCCAGAAAGATGAAAGAGTGCTATAGAATTACATAATGCAGTAGTAACTGCTGCGTCCACTGCATTACCACCCATTTTAAGTACATCAATTCCATACTGAGAGCACTGAGCACTATCACTGGCTACATTTCCATGTGGCACCAACTTTAAAGTTAAATACATTTTTATTTTATTTTCACACAAAAACATTTACATTTGCCATACCTGATGTGATCCATAATGAATATGAATCAATAAAACAATTAATAGTCCAATACAAAATACCATACAAAAACCAACAATTAATTTAAGCACAGCTTTTTGACTGTCATCTTTAGAATAAAGTGGTGTTTTTTCATTACCATCATGATCATATACAGCTGAAATCATATAAACATATAAGTGAGGAGTTTATAATAAAATCTACAACTTAAAATGAATTTATTTTTTATGATTTCTATCAAAAATCAGTAAGCGTTTTTCAATCCAATTGAATCATAAAAATATATCAATAAATCATTAAAAATTAACAGGCGCTTGTTATTTTTAACTCATAAATTAGTACTAACATACTGCTGTAAGGCCAGCTTAGGCAATAGCATAGCTAAGTTATAGTATTTATACAAATTTTAAATAAATATATAAAAAACTGTAAATGAAAATGTATGTACTCTGATAGTTATTAAAAACATGACTTTTTCTCTTACAAATTATTTAAACACCACTCTGATACTATAGGTTATAGATGTTAAAATAATATCTTTGCAAAAATAAAACCCCACAAAAATAATAATAAAACATACGACATTACTATATTTTCTAGTAGGTAATTCGTGTTCTAAAGGCTAAAAAAATATAAATTAAATATATTTAAATAAATTGTAATATAGCCTAATGTTAATTAATTCAATATAATACGTACATTGGCTGGTAAATTTATCAATTGTATCCTCTTCGTTCATCTTGGAAACGGACACTTAAATCACATCTAATAGCAGTTTAAACTTTGTACAATTCAAAAATGTAAATACATAATTGTTCATTAATTTAACTAAAAACCAAGTTATCAAATAATGAATAGTCAATACTCAAATACCGGAATACTCAATTCCGCAAACATAACAGTTTGTTGTTCTCAAATCTGTGCCAACAAGTGGTAAACGGTTAATTAGTTCCCATGAAAAAATTGGAAACAAGACTAAAAGCTATTAAACACAAAGCCACAGAATAATAGTTCTGCGGTTTTATTAAATGTAATTCAAAATTATGACGAGAACCGATTTTTCGTACATATTGTCCTTACCATAGCATGATAACCATAGTCAATCGGTCTATGATTCTTGTACGACAGTAAATTCGTCCGTAAATGCGCAACGAGTACGGTCTTATCTTCTAAGCCATGTGTGCACAGAAAACATATTGCATGTGCGTCGGATTGTGCTCCATGTGAAATAAATAGAAACAGCTGTTTGATAAGAATTAAGTTACAAAATATGAATTAAGATAATATTGATAGCAGCAACACCGTTTTCTGCGATCGCATTTGGAGAAGATTTATAGGACTAAAACGCCATCTGTCCCCTACTATTGAAACCACAATGATACATTTGAGTTTGAATTTTTTTTTCAAACGTTATTATAATATATCAATTAAGTGTTATAATAATAATAATTACAATTTATTTATATAATTCATATTATGAACAGTTTAAAATGTATATTAATCTTTATACATAAAAACCAAAATTAAAGTAGTGATTCCATCTTTTATCTTTGTACACTCGTTTACATTTTTACTCGTTTGTTTTACATTTTTTACTGTTTTATTAACTTTTACTGGTTTAATCTCATTCACGCGTTCTCTCAACCGACCGAGTTTACTGTCAGCTAAGCACTAAACGATCGATCGAGCACTTATTCCAGCCTCTCATACATGATATTCACAGTGGTGGTGTGTTGTGAAAACGGAACATAACCATAACATAATTGGACCAACTTACATGTCGATATTTAACTGATAATTGTACTGTAAACGCACACTGTTTTGTGTGCCTATTGTGAACAGTACTGCGGTGTTTGAATCCAAAGTAACATTTTCATGGCATGGTTAAACCCATGTAAAAATTCGGTATTAATTTTTGTCAAAAACACGGTGCTATGAACCGGATTTGCACCGTACCTTGAGCCATCATTTATTGATATTACTAATAGTTGCAGTTTTATTGTAGTAGTACCATGGATTACGATACAAAATCTAACCGTAGGTTTATATTACTACTAAATGTATATTATGATTTATGATCTTGAACTCTTAAAAGTAATACTTATTTTATGTGTTATTTAGTAAATATAAGTGTAGTGGACAGTGATGGCATATAAATGATACAGGATTTTATTTTATAATGCAAGAAAGATCTAGGTACTTAATGATTAATAAATTAATTAAATTAATGAATTATCTTATTAATTAAATAATTAATAAAAATCAGTCAAAGGTATTGCTTTCAGTGGTGGAATGGAATAAACAAAAATATGAAATTGAACAAAAGACTAAATATAATAATTATTTCCAAAATGTATGGTTTAATTTAATAGGAGAGCTATAATAGCGCATATTTAATAAATCTAAAAGCAAATGGTACATTACAATTCTTAATTTTTTTTTAAATTTATTAACAAAATTATTCTATAATAACAATTTATAATATATACTCGTGTTTCTAAATAGAAATCGCAGTGGTTGTTAATTTATTTTAATGTAGACATTTTGGAGTATTGTTGCGCAAGAACTTTTTAAATTTAATGTAAAAAAATGTGCTACAATAACCTCTTATCTACAAGTTAGTATAACTTATTAGAATAAATAAAAAACAAGTTTAAACAGTTCACAGCATATTTGTGTGCTTATTACTGATTAATATGTATGATATCTCAAAATCCTTACCAAATAAGTCAATAAATGTCCAAATTTTAAATTTATTCCATTGAATATTACAAATCATTGAGTATTAATTATAAATCTAAAGATTTTTAGTTGAGTGTATTATATGATTAAATATATAAAATATTAATATATCAAGTTCCAATCATAAACATATAAAACAATGTCTATAGTCTATTTTAGATAGTAAATTAAAAATGATCATCTTCTGGTCTTAGCACAAAAAAGAGTACACTACATATTTTTTCAAATGAAATAATTTTCAATAGTCATTTATTTATAGTTTCATTATATAGTTTATAAGAATGAAATAAAAATAAGCACTCATCTAGTCTCATAATGTTTAACTGACATTTACGCAAAAGTCTATTTATTGAATCTAACAATATCCGTTCGTTTGGCGAAAATAAATTATCCATAGCTTCTTCAAAAAAATCTTTATCTGCTTCCTGTTTATCTTGTAATCCTTGAACCATACCATCAAATCGCGCCTTGTTTTTCAATAATCTCATATTTTCTTCACACGTTTTAAACTTCCACATCATACAGTTACCAATCATTTTCAATATTTCTTCTGTTAGTTCTTGGTGCAATTGACGGTCATTTAAATGATATAAATAAAATGATTTCCCATCATTTCGACCTATACGTGTATTTGGTTTTCTTAATTCTTGAACTTGGAGATAATTATTCATAAAAAGTTCTGATGTCAATGTTTTGGTTTCACGATCAGGTATTAACACAGTTTGCTGAAGACGTTCAAGTTCTAAAAGCTTATTATTTCTAGTTGCTCTGAATAACCTTGCAGAATTCTCACCAAATTTATAACTTACTATTTGATCTATTATAGAATCATTTAAACAATTTATTATTTGTTTAAAATTAACCGTAATATTACACATTGTTCCATACGATTTACAAACAAATTTAGTAGGATCTTCTTCTATCATTGTTATGTATTCTAACAAGTAATTGTGACCAACAGATAAATTACTTCTAATTAATTGTAATGATATAGGATTCGAAACAGGCGCGTTACTGTCTGAACATTGACTCAATATAGTAGCCATTACTTCTCCTACAATAGTATCATCAAATGTCCTAACCACAGCATCCACAATAATTTTATTTCTAATGTCTTGATGGAACTTATTAAAATTAGGAACAAATAAAATTCTTTTTTCATCTTTTTGATTTTTTGTAGGTGGTATAAACAATTTATTTTGTTTTACTTCAGTCCAAATAACATATGTAGCTGATCTTTTGAAATAATCATTCCTTATCAACTCATTTGCCTTTTCCCAATAATCGTTGTATAAATCATTAGTCTTGTTTTGCATTTTAATACAATGACTAACAATTTTTGACACTGGAGCTCGACCGAGACAAAGCAAGGCTTCGACAAGTTCTTTGTAATCATTACCAAATTTTCTTTTAATTATTGACAAATATTTTGGGTACCTTAAAATTAATAGAATATTATCCATATTCAATTTGTATTCGACTTGAGCTGAATACAGATTACAAATCGCTGAAACGAAATTGAATTGCAATAAGACAATAAGAGTTTCTTGGACCAGGTGCCGTGGATATTTTCCATTCAACATGGTAGTCAACGTCATTAGAGATTTCTGACCCCATTGCAAGGGTTTAACAATTTCAGAAACATCGTGGCCAAAATAATCACGCAAAATAGATGTACAAATGCGACAATAATCTGTTGACATGTCAATTAAAAAGTACAAGAGTAAAACAGACTTCAATTTATTAAATATATTTTACACGTTACGTATACTATTCCACAGTTCCAATATCCGAATTATTTATTACGTCTCGGTATTCAAAACGTCATTAAAAATCGACATTTCAAATATTGAATGTTATACATTAACAGCAATTATTACTGATAAGTAATACTCGTGATAACGTTATTCACTAATTATGTTAGAAACGTGATTACACAGGAAACATGAAACCATAGGCACATAGACCTATAAACTAATGGACTGCGCTTTGTGGAATACAAAGCTAAAGATATTTGTCGCCAAAACAGCGTTAGGGCAATCATGGAAAGGCCGATTTCGTTTTTATTACTCCATGAAAATTCTTGTTATCACAATGTACAGTTTGTTACTCGCAGATACGTCTATGGAATATACTCTGCGGTATAGAATACTTCAGTTATTTGTCATTTAAATGTTTGCAAGACGTTAATTTCCATTTAATTATTATAAATTTTAAAGTAATACACATATAAATTTAAATATTTACTGTAGTAATAATAATTACTATATAATAAAATGGAATAATAAAACTCTTAAATCTCTAAGTAATTCACACTTAAACGACATCAAGGGGTTGCACCATGTGGTCTGGACCTCCCCGAAATGTCATCGAACATTATAGCACATTCTGTATGTCATTACAAATTTGATTTTTTATTACTTATTTTTTTTTCTTTTAACTTGATCTCCCCGAAATAAAATCCTAGCTACGTCTCTGAAAGGCATCCACAACACCTGTGGTTCGTAATTTATTGAGAATACAATTTAAGGTTTTTACCAGATTCTGTACAGTTATCTGAAATACTAGACAAAACAACAAACTATTCCACTTTATAAAGATGTGATTTTTTTTTAGTCTGTAAAAAATAATATTTCATATATATTTTTAGATAAGTTATGAATATATCCAATATAATGCAATAAATATATGTATTTAAGAATAAATTAAGTTAATTATCTTAAAAAGAATTGAGTTAACTTAGGAAGGTCTATGTTCTTCTAAATCTATTTATTGCTAGTCAGTCTTCTTAACATTGACTATACAAAATATTTGTTTAAACAAACAAATAACAACTATTTTGTTTAAAATATTTGTTTAGAGTAAAATTAAAATAGTATATTATGTAATATATTTACAAACTTATTGGTATTAAATATATTTGGGACAGTAATCTTGGTTAAAAAATTATTCCCCAGTTAACCATGTACAATATAATCAGAAACATCAAAATGTTAACTACAAATCACACTGTATGGTGAAAGCACAAAATTGGGATTGACTTGTTTTATAGCATCCAACCACGTTTTACACATATTTTCTTTTTGTACTCTACAAAATTAATTTTAATTAATTGTATTAGCAAAACATATTATTATAATCACATACCTATGAAACTTGATCCCCCCGAAATTTTGGAATTGTTTGAACAACCTTTAATGGCACACCAGTTTACCATTTTTCAAAACTTTTCTACTTACTATTTTAATGAATAAGAGTAAAATAAATATATAAGAATGAACAAATATTTAATATTGTTTATGGTTACCAAACGTTTGTTTGAAAATAAGCACGTTGACCCACTAATAAATTTTGCGCGGGTAAATTTTTTCATGGAATGAAATATTTATTTAGTTTATTATTCATGATTCACTTACATTCATTTTGGCGACAGAATGTAGTACGAATGCACAGTTCATTAGTTTATTGGTCTATGCATAGACATATAAACATTATAATATGTCATTTCGTGAAAACAGATTGGTTCGCTAAAGTATACTGTAGTATATTATAATATGTTTAAACTTTCAAGCATAGAGGGTTCTCATAAATCAAAGTAGATCATCGTAGATGATTTATTTATCACGAACTAAAATATACAGAACTAGAAACGAATGCTAAATAAAAATTGATAACTTTCATAAAGAGTACACTGTATCACTATGATGTTTTTCACACAAATGCAGTTGCCATTTATCAATATATTTCCAATTATAATACACGTTGACATATAATTTCATAAACAAACTCACGAGTTACACAATATTTGATATGTTTAACTTTTTTTTAAATTAAGGTAACAAATGAAAAATATTTAAAAATTAATTTTTGTTTGTGAGGGCAAATTAATTCTATCAGTTTGTTAAAAAATAAAAAAAAATGTTCTTGATTATCCAATTTTAATATATATATATATTATTATTATTATTATTATTGAATAATTTTAACAGTTTATTATTATTTTTTATAAGCATTTTTCTACTTCAGGTACATAATATAATCCCAACCCAGTATTATGGAAGGAGAAAAATTGGTTATTTTACAATAAGTTCAATTAATAAAATATAAAATTATACAAGTGTTGTCAATTATTCCAATACTAATTATATGAGTATGGTAAGGAAAACTAATATACAACAGTTACATGCCGACATGAGTTTATAAAACACTTATATTACAATAGTTTACAATACTAAAATTGCAATGGACGTTACAATGCTTCATCAATATTACTTCAATTAAATATACTGTAGTAATCAATGAACAATTAATTTTTTTGGAGGTATTAATATATAATAATCATTTTCATAGCCATTTTCAATGAGTTCTTGAAAAACATCTACTGAGTTTTCTTTTTTAGATATCACAATATACCGATTTTTATTCTGTCCATAACTTTTAGTCTTTAAATCAAGTTTAAGACATATTCTATATAAAATAAATAAATAAAAAATAGTATTAATAAATGTGTTTAAAAGAAATTTCATATTTTACTTATGAATTAGTTCACGCTCATCCTTAGTGAAATCAGTTGAAAATGTAAGTTTTTTCTTTTTACTCTTTATAAAACTTTTTATGTGTATAGTAATTTCTTTTTGTAAAGCAAAAAGCATCTTTTTTTTAGCAATTTCTCCAATATCTTTATTACCCAGCCCCATATATTTTGGGAGCTGAATAACTCTGTAAATAAGTTAATTTTTAAATTAGTAAATTAGGAATGATTAAATAAAACAATAATTATTCTTTTGACATAAATTATGATTTTTAAATAAACAAACTTGATTTAAATTTAAAAATAATTCAAATTTATTATTAATAAATGTATGAACATTGAATATTATAAAACTTATTACTCAATCGGATCTACACGTCCTTGATTATATTTTCCTAGTCCACCTCCAGTCCAACCCATCAATTTTAATAATTTATTTCCAACATTATGATTGGCCAACTGTATTTGACAATTATTTTCTGTAGTATCAATTTCCTGAATTTCATTTGTAGAATTATTGGTTGATGGATTTTCTTCAATTAATATATCTGATCTATTTATTTTGAAAGTTTTTTCATCATCTTTTACCTAAAAAAATAATGTTTAATACATAAGTGAATCGAATAACAGTATATATTATTATAATTTATAATATAAGAATAATTACTTTAATAATATAACAATTTTCTTTCAAGTTATTGTAAGCATTTTTAATTGCATCCTTCCGAGCACTTTTCTTCTTTGACCCACAACCACATGCAATAAATTTGTTTTGTAAGAACAAATTGGCTTGGCTTTGTTAAATCAATAACCAAAAAACAAATTTAAATTATGAAAAAAATTGAGATTGATTATTTAACATAAGATTGTTATAATTTGATTTAAATTTATATTTGTTTTTTTCAATATTAGATTTAAAATGTGATGTTTTCATACAAATATATATATATATATACTAAATACAAAGCTTATGGTATTGATGAAATCCCAGCAAAGTTACTAAAATACTCAGTCGTAGATATAAGAAATGAATTGTATAAAATATGTAATGTAATAAATTTAAACAGAAAAATTGCTAGTAATTTTGAAAAGGTACTGATTCCAAAAAAGAAAGGAACACAAAAATGTGAAGAGTACAAAACATTAAATTTCTCTACACAAGCTTCCAAAATAATTAAAAACAAGGTAGATAAAACGAAAGATGGAAATCTGGATAAAGATGAATTTGAATTCAGCAAAAAACATAGAAACCAGGGAGGCAATTATAACATTAAGAGTATTAATAAAGAAACAAATCAGAAGCAGCAAAGATATCTTTATTGCTTTTGTTGATTTAAAGAAAGCTTTTGATAATGTACAGTGAAGTAAATTATTCTATATCCTAAAAACAATTAAAATTAAGTATTGATAGACCAAAATTTGCCATCTTATATTAAAATTAATTATTTTAAATATAATTATTAATTACATATTTTGTGGATCCGTTGTAGAGTATTGTAATACAGGCTTTTTAATCCCACAAAAAGCACACGAACGATCAAGTATTTGAAATGGGTCTTCATTATTTCCAACTAGTAATATAAAACCTTTTAAAATATATTCAGGATCATAAGGTGTTATGGGTTTTATTACTTTTGTTAACGAATCATTTGTGGATTGTGTGTCAGTTTGACAATATGCTAAAATTTACAATATACATAAATATAATTTAAACGAAAAAAAAATCGCCAATTACTTTTAATTAAAACTGTTAACTGATATAACCTTTCGTTTTGGCTTCAGCAGCATCTGAAGCTTTTACTAACGTTTTATGAAATTTTCTATTACGTTTTGCTCTCAAATCATCAACCTCACATGTAGATAAACTTTCAATAAGGTCCATGGTACTTTGAGGATACCTTAAAAAATACAATAGATTATTAATTTATTCAATATTTGTACTATCCACATTATCAATAAGCACAAACAGAACTCACTTGCATCCCAAATATTCGATACAAAAATAAGCTTGAGTCAAACATACTAAACGCTGTTCAGGGAATTTATTTTTATGGGCAATCATAAATGTACGTTTAAAATTCCAATGTTCGTCACATTCATGGTCTGATTTGTATTTATCAACATCCCAAGATGTGTCAAAATTCATACTTATACTGTTGTAAAATAAAATTATTTTACGTTCATAAAACAAATATTTACGTACAAAATAAAATATCACACAAAATGTCGACTTCTCGAAAAGAATTGAATTTAATACTTCATAGTCCAATTTAAGTAGATATCTTTATCATGGAACAGAATAATTCATGCTTGGTGGTGCTATAGACATATTATCGGACCTTTTTTTCGAAGAATCTGATAACGACAACAACAAAAATTAACCGCCATAACCTACAAATTAATTGTATAGCCGAAATGTTTAGTTTTCGTATAACGAAGTGCGAACGCTGGCGGGTTCTTTTTTCTCGTAAACATCTTTATTTGAAAAGTTGAAACGCAGGATTGCTGAACTGAACTCTAATTCATTATTTATTTAAAGTCTTGTATTATAATGCTTAAGTGTATATTACTTGAATCATAAAAATTAATAACTGTTAAAGTAGTATTGCTGAATTTGCTATGAGTATGGAAAGTAAGTAAAATCTAATTTATTCTACAACTTCTGTTTGATTAAATTATATTACAATTACACTATAGTTAAAATTTGTATAATCATGACAGATGATTAAAAGTATTAAAAAATAAGACGATATAATATTATGTATAATATAATATTGAATTTGTCATAGCTGAATTGTTGCAAAGTTCGTGGTCACCGTATACGGAGTTGTTACCTGTATTGGAAAATATTTTTACAAATGAAAGGCCAAATGTAGCGTTTTTAAAACGTATTTTACGTGCAGCTAAACCTCACTTTTTGAACGTTTTTAAAAATCCAGTAAGTTTTATTTGATATTCCTTAATTAAATATTTTAATTTAAAACATTATTTCAGCCAAAAAATGCTAAAAGTCGTGAACAAATCATGAAAGTGTTGTCAGATGGCAAACCAATTCAGAAATTTGAGATGTTAGCATTGCCTAAAGAGATGGCTGAAGAAGTGCTCATTCTTTCAGATATGTATGATTTGGATGAACTTATGTCTTTGGAACTTTTAAATACAGGTAACTGAAATATATATATATATATTTACATTATTTATTAGAAAAAGTTTAATTATAATATTTAATTATTTTATTATAATTATATAGAGAATTAAATTATATACATTTCCATATAACAATAGTTTATTAATATGTTATAGCTCGATACCAAAATCCAAAATACCCAGAACTTTGTCGCGGTTTAGTAGCTGTATTATTGTATTATAATGCACATCGTATGCTTGTATCATCTTTAAGACTTCTTATTGAAGGAAGTACCGGTCGAACTTGGATTCCACGTGTAGATCCAGCTTGTGCCCAACATCTTGGTCAATTTGTTGATCAACTGATGAATGATGGGCTCTTTATTAACATTTTAAGTAATTATTATATTAATAAATGTTAATTTATTTTTAATTTGGAATGTTTTATTTAGTTTTATTGGAGAATAAAGATTTGACTAAAGAAATTGAGTTGCTTCAGAAAAATAAAGCAATTGGTGGTCCTAAACATCATCAACTTATTGTAAGCTTATTCACTGAGATTCGTTCAATGTTAGCAGAATGTATATTTTATTATTCTATTCAATTTGGTTTATCGAAAGAACAGTTAATTAGGTAAATTTTAACATTTAAATGTTGTGTTTCAAACTTAAATCATACATTTGATTTTTGTAAAAACCTTGATAAACTAATATATTTTTTATTTGTTTAGTTTATTACAACATTTGCAAAAATTAAAGCCTAATGTGGAATCACAAGGAGTTGTTAATAAAGTTCCTTTATTTTTGGTGACATCGTTTTTATATGCTATTGATTTAGATTGTATGATTAATACCCAAGAAATATGTGGTGGTAATTTGAACAACTAAAATGTATTTAATTTTTATATTTTTAATTTTTTCTTTTTCTTTCCATAGATACTAAAGAACAATTTTTGTCTTCAGCACACGCTGAACTTACTGCACATGATTGGGAATGGCCTGAAC
Organism: Chaetogeoica ovagalla; assembly: GCA_032441825.1. Lineage (NCBI taxonomy): Eukaryota > Metazoa > Arthropoda > Insecta > Hemiptera > Aphididae > Chaetogeoica > Chaetogeoica ovagalla. Next base: position 1,567,366 of record CM063726.1, read on the forward strand.
TAAAAAGTATTGCTAATTTGGGATTAGCTGTTGCATTTGCAAAATTGCGTTCTTCACAGCATGTGTTTAAAAATAAAAACTTATTCAAAATTGATGAAACATTAATCAATAATGCTATGTATAGTAAAGTATTTCGATTTTTAAATCAAAATGTTGCTCCATCAGAATGCTTACATTATGTTGTAAGTATTATATTATTCAAATTTAATTATAAAAGAACTTGAAAAAAAAATTATATTTTTTTGACCAGAAATAAACAATTTTATTTGTATACATATATTTTCAAATGTTAAATTGGTATTTACCATATTATATAACAGTTTTTAATTTAATGTATAAACTCATTTTAGGAATTCATGGTAAAAAAATTTCATCAATTAATCACCGAATTTATTGTTATGATGCCACATGCTGTTAAAGAAATCCGCAACAAATCGGATGAAATAGCGCACACAATTTTAATTTATCATCAAGTAATTTGTGATTTAATTTTCTTTTAAATAATTTTATAAATATATATTATATATATAAAAACAATTTTATCAAATAATTTGTATTTTTAGGAAGGATTAGAGCCTCCAACAAATGAAGAAAATCATTTTGAACAATTATTAATGACGATAGCCTCATTGTATTCTAAAGATCCTTTAGAGTTAAACCTAAATTTAGATTATTGGCCACCCTCTCGCGAGCAATTAAAAACAATTAAAATGTCTTCCTTTTTAACGACTCAGAAATTTCAAGCATCGTTATACAGATTTATTTGTCAAACAGGAGATATGTTACCTCATATGTTATTTGTTCCATATTTAAATATGTTAAGCTCGTTAGCAACATCTGAAATTGGAGCTGAAAATGTGTTTAATCACTTTCAGTCAAATGCAACTAATTCTAATCTTACTTGGGATCATTTTTTTAAGACTTTTTTGCGATATTATACAAATTTGAGACAAGAAAATATTCCTCCAACTGATACTGTATACAAAAGAAGTCATCAAAAAGGTATTACTGCTCTTGAAATTCAAGGACTTCAAGCTGTATTAAAATTGATCAGACATGTAGCAGGTTAGTATAGATTTTATTATTAAATAGTGATAAATAATTATTGGATAAAGTTAGTTTATCATTACTATAAGTATTAAAACATTTTAAAAGAAAGTGTGTGTGTACGTATATATACATACATAAGCTTCAACTGCTTATTATTGATGATAGTAAAACTTAACTAGAAATAAAATGACAAATTACAATAAGATTTTGCTGACCAAAATTATGTGCATTATTTATAATATTTTGTTATAATTAGTGCTGTAAATTATTTTTGCTGTACTGTACTTTTATAATATATATACATATTATAATTAAATGTTTTTCTAGAACACAGTAGTAAATCAAAAATAACTTTTGTGGACCGTTCTGAATGGGAATCACTTACAGTTTTGTTGGGTCTTGTATCATGTCCAGTAAGAATTTCTCTCAAAGCAGATTTAATTTTGACTTTAGCTACATTAGTTAAACCACCTCCATCAACAACTGCTATCAATTTTTGGCAAATTCTTGAAGCGTCTCAAATGATTGCAACTATACCAACTATTAGTAGTTATCAAAGTCGTGGTATAATGGTAATTACTAAATATTATCAAATTTGAATAATTGGATTTTATGCTTTACTTTTATTTATCATAATTTTTGTTTTTTGTAGGCCGAATTGGATGACCTAGAAACACGCAATGAAGAATATCCACTGACGATTGCTTTATTAAAATTATTGTCTACTCTTACAGAACAACCAGTACCAAATCTTTTAGGTTCAAGTACCCGTACACCTGGTTTCGATCCATACTTAAATTTTGTTGTACACAATATATTTTTGAAATGCCTTTCACGAGGCTATAAGAAACAAAGCCAAAAGGTAAATTAAATTCTTATTTTATAATAAATTATTATTAATGTTTTATTTTATAAAGTGGGAAGTAAGTGGATTATGCTTGGAACTTGCACTTAAATTTTTGAATCAATATGAGCCTCAATTAACGGATTTTGTGGGAAGTAATGTTATGCTGCCTGATAATACTACCATTAAAGTCAATCCACCTCCTGGATTTCATATTATGACATATTTGTGTACAAATTCTGATTTTTTAAGGACTGTAAGATATTTTTATAAACTAAAATTATTTAGATATTTTATCTATTATCATATTCTATCTTTTTATTTATTTCATATATTTTTTTTAGATATTAAATATAATGCATACGGGCTGTCAAATGTTTGATCTTTATTGTTCATTCAGTGGTAAAGAAGAAATGGAAAGAACAACATTAGTTGTATTACGTCTTTTAGAACAGGCTTTACATTTACAGCAAGTGTTTTTAAATACATCTATATCTTCTGGATCGCCTCTTATTTATACTGGATTACATAAAACACTTGTTAGTATTAATGTGACTACAAATGAACCAGATTATATCATCGACTTGTCTAAGTTAGTATGAATATTTAAATTAATGCTTTTTTTCTAAATTTTTATTCAATTTTTTATTTATAGGTTTGTAACTTACACACATTTACCAGAGCATGCCTATCATGCAATTCATATATTGATGACTATAACTTCTTATCCGATACCACAATCTCATATGGTATCTTATTTTACCTCCAATCCTCAGCTTACAATTGCTATAAGACATGGATTTGTACAATGTTTAGAGGAAGAAGAATCAACAAAAGTAATAGATATTTTTTAATTATTATATATGTACTATAAAATTCTTGATTTGGGTAATCGATGAAATTTCAAGTTGTTCTTTAGAATTCTAGTCAATTTAGAAAAGTTATTTCTGTTAATTTTTTAATAATATAAAATAATAAAAGTTTATTAATTTTATATTATATAAATAATTTTATACTTTATATTAATTTATAATAATCAATATTTAAAAGGAATTTTTTTTTTGTCTTTTTAGTTTTTAGAAGAATTAAATGATACATCTACAGTAAAAAAATGTAAAGAGTCGATTTTAAAACTTTTACTGCAATGTTTAAATTCTACATCTCCAAATTTGGCTCATTATTTACTTGGATTTAATTTAGAAAATGTACAAAAGACTTGTTTTGAAAACGCAGGTAAGTTGTAAACTAAAATTTAATAAAACGTGTTTTTTATTTAGTTAAATATATATATTTATATATGATATAATTAGGCGTAGGAGGTAATCCACGAAATTGTTTGCACTCCATTATTGAAATATTAGATGATTCATTAAAAAATCGCAAAAATGGATCCGTTGTTAAAAATCATTCAAAGTTGTTAGAGTTGTGTTATCAACTAATATATGTGTTAGTTTCAAGTAATCGGACATCGAAACCAGTTTTAGTATATTTGAAATCTTGTAGTGATTTTGTTTTACGTCATGCTTCTGCATTACCATTTTACATTGAAGGTTCTTGTAAGAAAGTGAGCTGTGAGTATTTTAAATGGTATTTTTTAAAACTAAAATACATTAATTATCTTTAATAATCAAAATCTATAATTTTTATTAATAATAGGTAGTCATTTAGTACAAATGAATTGGTTATTACGTATAATTGCTGTTGAGATTAAAATGCATGTGCATCAAAATTTACTGATGACATTATCAAAATTAGTGCTATTGTTTATTGGAAATGCTGACAAGAAAAACAAGTAAATATCATAAACATTACATTTTTTTTCTTATCAAGATACTATTAAAATAATATACAAGTAATGCAATATATTAAATAATTTTATAATACTATTTAATTTCTAGTATTCCTGGGTCTGAATTACAATCTCATCCCAATAATTTATTTGACTATTCAACACTTACACGAGACAATGGTAATATACAAAAGATAAATGTTTGATTAAAAATTATTTTTATTTTAAATATCAAATTATATTTTAAAATAGATCAAGATCATGGGAAAGAAGATGGTAAAAAATTATTAAGTTTATTGGAGATAGTAGATCTAGAATTTGAAACAACTTTTGAAGATATGCCTGAATTAAAATATCTTGAGTCGAAACTTATTAATCAGGTAAAGTACATAATATGTTTGTTAATTTCATTACTAGTTGTATATTTAATGTAAACATATTGCATTTCAGTTACTGAGTGAATGTGAAGTTTCTGGTAAAGTTCCATTAATAGATGTTAAGCAATTGCATACGATACTGATGAATGAATTAAAGTCTGTTGATAGTTCTTTGAGTGTTCGAGCTAATTTGCTTCAAGAGATTCAAGTGAATTTCTTATAATTATTCTGATTTTTTGTTCAATAAATAATATTAAATATTATATTTATAGGAATTATTAACCTATGCTGTAAACATTAATGATAAGCGCCTTCAAGTTAATTGTATGATTAAGTATTTCGATGCTTGGCATCAGTTAACTGCCGTTATATTTAGCATGGCTAATTTACCATCTATGGAGTTCCAGCAAAGATTTACATTTGTAATTGATCTTTTGGTATCCTTACAAAGCAAGGTTAGTATTTTACACTCTGTTTAGTATGTAGTGACTAAAATTATAATAAATACATTGAAACCTAACAATATTCATCTATTATAAATTAATTATGTATGTATAGTTGATGGAATACTTTTATGCTATTAAATTTTTTTTAGGATCTAAGTTTTTATTTACCCAGAATGTAATTAAGTAATAATAATTCAATATGTTGTAAACATATCAATTAATATGATCTATATCCCAATGTAACAAAAAAGCTATGACCAAAAATTTAATTTAAAATAATATTTTATTCCATGTAGTGTAAATTAATTTTCAGATTACTATAAATGGACTATATAGAAATTTAATTAACCAAATTATAAATTGAGTTGGTTGTTTATTTCTAATTTATTTTTATAAAATACTAAATAATTATTTTAATTTTTAGGTGATTCGTTATCCACAAATGTCAGATTTGTCTACACTAATTACAAATTCTCAATTACTTTTATTAATAAATTTGAAAATTACCATTGACAAACATTTGGAGTTGTTTTCTTCAAATTCAGATCTTAATTTAGGGTCATTTGTTTCTGGACAATCTAGTGTGTATTCAAGCATGCTTCAAAATATACTTAAATGTATACAGCAATCAGGTATAGCGTGCACAATACTTGTGATATAAATATAAAAATGTATTATTATTTTCAATTTTTAGGTTCTCAAAAGTTGCGTGCAAGTTTATACTCGTCTTTAATAGCTTTAATTAATCTTTTGGCCACTAACAGTCGTACACTTATTAATGGAAAATTTAAACAAAAGAACAATTTGTCATCTACAAATCAACAGATCCTTGATTCTGAATCTATTAAGTTCATCAAGTCCTTGAATTTTGATCAATACCTAAGTGAAAGAATCTTGGAAGTAATTTGTGTTGACTTAACATCTGGTCATGATATATGCAAAGTAAATAAATATATATAATTATGAATTACTATAGTGTTAAAAATAATATTCTTATTTATTAATTTTAGGTTCTGTCATATACATTATGTGAACTTTTGATTGACATTAATCCAAAACTTATTAGCTATATATCTAATGGAGGTTACCTTAAATGTATTATATCTAGCCTTTTGGAATCTGATTCAGAACTTAAAAATTTGATTTCAACAAAGAATAAATCATTGAAACCAATTTATGTATATGAAAATAAAATGGTAGATATTAAATATTTTTATTACATAAATCTACATTTTTAAACAATAATTTGTACTGTAGAGTTTATTGAATAAAATTGCAACTTATCCAACTGGTGCTGATGCTTTACTTAATCATCAAGCAATAGCCTGTTTGTCATCAGTGAAGGCAATCGATGCTCATCCGTCCTTTGAAACAAGGTAATTAATATTTTTTTAAATTAATTTAAATATTTACTAATAACTTTTTAATAGTATATTATGTATACATAATTAAGAATTTTAAATATTAATACCTTTCATATCAATATATTAAACATTATTACTTATTATCATACTTTTTGTTAACTTTAATTATAATGTGTGTAAATTATTATAAAATATATTTGGAATATCGGTGAAAATTGTATTACTCCATAATTTGTCTATATAATTTTTACCGTAATTCAAGTAAATTTTAATTCCGTTAAGTATGATTTCAAATTAATATACTTAAAAATTAGATAACAGTATAAATTATTACTCTTAAAATTTAAAATTTATGAAATTAAAAGAAGATATTGAGTTATGGATACTGAAGATGTTTGTATAAATCACTTGATTAAGTGTTGTTAAAATTGTATTATTATTTTTAATTTAAATGCGTTGATAGAAACGAAAAATCATTGCCAGTCTTCTTGAATACAATGTATGTGAAATACATTTTATAATTAATTTGTATATATTAATACAATATTATTGTGTAATACATAAAGAGTCCACGTCCAAATGTTTAGCAAATATTTATGTAACTCCCATTCCAAGTAAAAGGAATTTAAGTATTTGTTTTGTGTTTTTATTTATAATACTTAATATAGCACAAATAATGACCACATTTTTCACCTTTTTCCTTTTCAACTATAATAAATATAATATTAAATACAAACACATGATAGATAAATTACCATATTATATTTAATTGTTGTATTATAATACAAAAATAATATTCTGTAGTACATAATATTGGGTTATTTTACCTAAGTATAGGAACACTTCCATATTAGGGACTGTTTATGACAAGTTTTTTCATTCTAAGCTCGGGTATAATACATATTTAACATTGAAACTTTCATAAAATATTGTTTATATTTTAGAGTAATTTCTCAATAAATGTTATAAATTATCATTTTTACATATTAATATTAAATGATAATTATTATTTTATATTTGTAGTTTTAAACGTTCTTTAAAAGAATTTATGCCAGATGAAGGTGATCGATATATGATGATATGTTCACCTGCAATGTGTTTATGTCAAACAGTTATAAACACATTGGGAAATCAAAATATGACATCTATAATTCAAGTAATACATTTTCAGTAAAAAATTAAATAGTATAATCAAAATATATCAAATTTTAGGTTGTATATTATCTAATCAGTCATAGAGATACAGTGATAATCGCCCTTACTAATTCAGCACCATTATGTGAACAATGGTATCTTAAAGAAATTTATCAATTAACATCATTATTTGTTAATGTTACTAATGATGGTAAGTTTTAATTATAGATGATCACCATATATATTTGTCATGTATTTATTTATTTCTTATATAAATATATCTAATCCAAATGTACTTCATTATATTAATTTTTAAAAATACAATAAATTAAGTTGGGTAATATTTTAAGAAATAAACCATTAAATTTAAAAAAAAAGTATATGGTAATAAAACCTGTTTTTTCTTTTAAATTTATCACATCATAAATTCACTTCTCTAAAATATATCTAATAAATGTTCAATTAACAATACGGCACAAAATTTTTTAAACATGTAATTTACCAGATAAAAGTGAAAAAATATTTATTTTAAATAAATTTACTAAAATATTAAAAATACCAATTCTTATTTCATTTAAAATAAATAATTATATTATAGTATACCTTAGACCATAAACATATTTATTTATATCATTCCAAACCTCATTTATAAAATATTTATGCTACTTTTTCTACTGAATTAGATTTATTTATTCGTATGACTTTACAATGAGCGGTAGCACTAAAATATTAGTATTTATATACTGAATTAGATATAAAGTATTTAATATATATTACTTAATACTTTTTTTTATATTATATTAAAAATCATTTCTGAATTAAAATTTAGTGTAATAAAATGTTCATAGTATTTCTGATTTAATAATAGTATTTTGTTTATTATTATTATATTAATGATTAAAAAAAATAAATGTACTTTATAAACAGATACAAGCTCAGAAATAAATTCAAGTGGTGATAAGGATATTGCTGGATTATTTCATCATTACAGTGTTTTAATGCAAAAAACCTTAATTAGATTTTCTGTTAATTTATCAATAATGCAAGCAATATGTAAAAAATGTTCTGAAGAATCTAGACCAAATGATAGTAAAACAAATATTAATTTATATTTGAAAGTAAGTAAAATGCTTAATTTGAATACTTGTTATTATTTATTTATGTTTATGTTTGTCTATTATTAGATTACATTAAACTTGTTAAACTATGTATCAAATTTAATGGATGGTGGATGGGCTACTGGAGGACAGAGATTTAAAAGAAGGATTTTAAATGTTTCTGTGTATACTGATCCATTTAGTTTTAATTCTGGTAAAAAAAATTAATTTGTATTTACTATACCAATATTAATGTAACCATATAGTTTCAGGCGATTTGAACACTACTAACGAATTGTCAGTGGGTACAATTGTTACAACTATGGTTCAAACTGTTGAACATTATTTTATGCAATTTAACACCAAAACTCAATGTGAAAATAGAAAGTCACCACCAATTCAAGTAAGCACATGCCCATAGTTATCTTTTTTTTTTTAATTGTATTTTTAGCAACTATTAATAATTAAATTAGCTCTATGTTAATTTTAACTCAACATTTATGAGAAATTTTTATAAATTGCAAAATTAATTATTTTGCACAATAATTAGTATTTATTTTATTTGTAGCTGTTTGGTGAAATAAATGATTCTCAAATAGATAACAATGATATGGATGTCGACCAAAGTCAACAAATACTTTGTAAACAAATCGTTGAAGTTTGTCTATACATTTTATGGGCTCATACAGATTTCTATTTTATGCGATCTCCTGTTCAAAATTCTCATCGTCCTAAAGAATTAAATCGTAAATGCATTTAATAATGTTTGAATAAATTGATATTTTATCGTGTTCCTTGTGATTTAGGGTCGGGAAGTTCAAACCAAGAAGATGATGGCGTAACATCTGATGAATTAAAAGAATTGAGGCAATGTTTAGTGAAGGTGTTTAATGAAGCATTTCTCGAAAAACTTTTCACAATAAATGAAGTAAGTGTTCGTGAATAGCAATGTTCTTTAAGGAATTGGATACGGTCCATTTTTAAGGAATTTAGTATAGGCAATTTAGAATACGCATGCATATTTGTCGTGAGTGTGTGAGTAATAAATAATTGGTGTGTGTGTTACTTCTCGGAATACCTTTTACCACTTCTTATCAATGAAACGATGAGTACATGCCTACGATTACAATTTATTATTATAGATATAAAGTCCCACTGGTACAAATACAACACGACACGACAGGACAAAATATTCTATCAATATAATAATTGAATACAGTAATTCACACCGATCTGTAACAACAAGATACGACAAAACATTCAAACAAAGCAGTAGCGTAATTGAGAATGTCTTATGAGGAGGGGATATAAAAATAAAATTTCAAAATAAACCCTTTGGAGATTTTTTCTATACCCTCTTTATAAAAATTCGATAACTCATTACTTATTAACAAAAGTACTTGCTTTATCACACAAAAATAAAGAGTTACTGACTACAATAGTATTTCCAAATTTCTCGACTTCTTGGCAAGTACATCAATGACCTCATTGTTTGAAAATTGACATTTCTGAATATTTTTGATGATCAACGAATTATCGAAGCAATGTTACGTTTAAAAAAAAAAAACGCTAAATAACGCTTAAGTGTTGCTACAAACTTATAAAACGAGTGGTAAAATAATTTTGTGCTGTAAAAATAACATGCGGTAAAATGAATACATAAATACAGCATATAAGGGGAAGTTTATCCCCATATCCCCCGTAATTACACCCCAGGAACAAAGAATGTTTTACATAACTTAAAAAACCTACATAACCTAGGAAAAAGTTTAATGAATTCAAATATTTTTTCAGAATTAAATTTGGTTCTCTCTAAGTAGTCAAATTTTTGTCTAGATTTTAGGTCTAAAATGGTACAAATAATACACCATTTTCAATCCCCTTAACAATAGACGTGTAATAACAACTACCATACTTGTTTCTCTATGGCTGTTCAGTGTATAATGTAAATCATAAATTCTTTCCACTCTTCATTTACAATTACAATTATTTACAATAATCCGGATAGAGTCCGGTCCCATCTAGTCCGGATTAGCGAGACTCTACTGTATTTGAATATATCCGAAATTACCTTGTTTGAAGTCTAGTTATTTGTTACAATTCACTACATTCTTTGCTATATTAAGAATATAAAAAAAATTTTTTAATTTAATTTTAATCATTTTATATATTTTTGTGGTTTTAGTATGTTAAAACTTTTACTAATGTTTTCAAAATTGTGTCAAGTATTCTATAGAAAATGTGATTAATTGTTTAAATTAAAGTATACATACTTTCAGCTATTTTAATATTATTTGAGCAAAATATTTTTGATGTGATGTTATTTATTTGGTTTTCTAAATAAAAGGAAAACTAAAAATATGACTTCCTTTTTAATGGCTTTATATTTGATATTCAAATATTTAAAAAATGTTCGTTAATTAAAAAATTGTATTTTGTTACAGGACAAATCTGAAGACAGTTTTGTACAAGTGATGGTTCACAGGATCAAAAAACTTTTACAATTTGTTAGCTCATAATAATACTTAAGTAGTAAATGAAGTCTTTTTGCTTTTATTTATTTTGTACATTTATATAGGAATTTCAATTTTTTCCATTTACAGTTATATAAATTTTTAATGTATACAATTACAACTCAAAGAATCATCAATTTTATATTTTTAATATATACAATATAAAAAAAAAATAACATTCCCTGTAAAAAAAACTAATCTAAGAATTAATGATTTGAAAGTCTTTAGAAAGTTCTTTCGTTAAAAAATAAAAACAATTATTTTCAATTTACTAAAGTTATTATTTTTTAAACAATTTGAAGAAAATAATGTGAGGGAAATGATTTAATTTAATCCACATAAAATCCAAGGGGCAATTGATAAAAATAATGAGTTCCAACAATTATTGGCTTTACAAAATAGTTGACTGAAAAAAACAACATTTTGCAACATTTTTGGAGATCACAAATGAATGTTTTTTTTTTTTTTTTGTAAGAACAAATTCTTTTTTTAAATAATTTATAAATCCCGTTTTGTTTTGAAAGACTAGCAACGTTTGTTTTTTTTTTTTAGACCTACAGAAAAAACCTATTTTAGGTCTTATCTGGTGGCCCAGCAATTTCTTTATCTTCTGGTTTGCTAGGTGATTTTTCATGTTTAGGTAAGGGAATGGCATCAATAAATTCTGTAACAGTAGTTTTAATACGACGTAACCATGACACACGTTCATCTTCATCTTTTTCATTTGTGTCATTTCCGCCTAATACAAAATAAATAAATACAAATTTAATATAATTAATTAATGTTTAAATATTTAAATTAACACAAATACAATGTCAAAAATAAGAGATAAATTATAACATGATAATTGGTTAGTTAATTTATTTTCCATTTATCAAAAACATTAGGTGCGTATTTGAAAATAATATACAATATATACATTTGATATTCCTCAACGTATGGTTATCTATAGTCCTAAAATTATTTAAAGATTATAATTATTTTCAACGCAACTCTATTTTAATTATTGAAAGGGTATAATTTTGTTTTTATAGGTAAAATATAATTAGTTTGAATATTTTTCACTAATTTTCTTATTACAATAAATTAAGCTTTATAATAAATATACCAGTAAAAAATATTTCTTTACCTGAAGATGAAAGACAAAGTTTGTCTAGTAAACTCTGAGCTGCCATTTTAATGTTGCTTAAAACAACTGTAAGTTCATGTACAGGAGATTTAACTAAAGAACAAACTCTTAAAGCCCTTAGATTGGATAACATCCTTTTTTCAGTTTCTAGTTCGCCCAATTTTTCCAAATCGTTTGGCAAATTGAATATAACACTCTCCAATAATTCAAATGTGTGATGTGAGAGTACACTAGCAGCCATCTGTCAAAATATTAATCAGTACATATTTTAATGGATAGTCCAAAAAAAAACTTATTAACAAAAATTACCTCGGGAAAAAACATTCTAACAAAGTCATATATTATATCACTATTCAAACTGAGCCGTTCTTCAATAAGTGTGGATTCCAAGTAATCCACAAAGTAATTATTTTTAGATAATAATCTTAAATGTGGTAAATTGGGTCCCTTTAAATTACAAAAAGAAACCTACAAATTAGTGAAACGGCATCAAAAGAAAAAATATATTTTCCAAATATACTTACATTCATACTACGTATATCAAGCCAAAACTTTGGAAAATACGTATGATGCAGAGGAATAGATTCATATCCAATCATTGCATTAAGTGCTACAAGGGGTTCAGTCAGACAGTCATTATTAACAGCGGTACGGCACATCACATCAATGAAATCATGATAGGGTGCATAAAATGCAGATAATTCTGCATCGTAATGTGGATCACAGCCCTAAAATAGTTCAAAAGATATTTAGTATGCTTTTTAAAATCATCTTACATTAAAAATAACATTTACTTTAGTCAAGTCTAGTTGGTTATGTGTCAAAGCCATTTGTACCATAGGCCTGATAGGCCTAATATTTGATTTTAAACTAAGCATGGGTACTTTATGTCCTCGTCGAGGAAAATAGGGACCAATTGGCATGCCATTATTACTGTCCATACAAACAGCATGGCAATGTGTCAATATTGGTTGAAGTACATTAATAACTTCAACTGGCATTATCACAACAAGAATTTTCAATAAATCTGAAACACAGTAAATATTATTAAAGCGTCTAATTAACAAATTTAGTTTTATCTAAAATCACTGTAAAGGTTTTTTTAATATTTGAAAAGAAAATTATTTAAGGTATATTTGATAAATAGTACAAATGCAATTACAAAATTCCACACAATGTTTCAACATAATTGAAAAGAAACACTTATATGCTAATGTAATCGAATTAACCAGAATTTCTTTTGCGAGTATAATTTCTAATGTGAAATAATTTATTAGTAAAAATAAACAGTTATTCTTACACACAGTAAAAAAAATAATTTACTTATTTTTAATTTTAATTTTTTTTTTTTTTGTATGTTACCTAATACTGATTGTCTTATTTCTTTAGGATTGTAAGTATTAAGTAATGTAACCAGTTTTCGTAACAAATCTGGCCATTCTTTGTATGTTAATATTACAGTACGTGGCGTTTCTTTTTCAGCCAATTTTTTCTGTTCATGACTTTTTTGTAAACATTTTGCAATATCAACAATTAAATTTATCATATCAATTAAATCACCAGTTACATGACAAGTAGTAGCTTCATGGTACATATTGTGTAATGTTTGAAATCCCTAAAAAACAACAACCATTAGTTAATAAATATTTATATTAATAATAAATTATTAATTTAATTAACAAACTAAACACGTACTTCAAAACACAATTCTAAACCATGATTATGAATGAAATATAATTTATCTTCATCATTTTCCAAAAGAATTTTAGAAACTTGTATTAAAGTACCCCAACCAGTTTTTCCATCTAAATGTGATACATATAATTGTATTGTTTCTCGTCTATATTGATTAATCTCAATAATATCTTGGTCAGTTGAATCTGGATACTTCTTAATAAATAATTGTAATAGTTTAAATAATTCATCAACAGCCTATAATAACAATTTAAAAAATATAATGTAATGTACAAAAAAAATTATTCAATATTTCAACAGTTTATTAACTTACTGCTGCATACTGTGTAGCGTGAGGAGATATATTCTTAAAAGCCCAACATATATTTTGATGCCCAGCCAACTGTCTAGAAAATATTCTAGAATGTTGACAGCATATTCTTAAAAGACCATAATATGCTGGTAACATGGTACTATTGAAATTAACTACTTCTTGGTCATCATGATCGGCTCTAAAATAAAATAATAATAAATTGATAAACTTTACTTTTGCAACGTATATCTATTTGAAGTACTTACAAAATGTAATTGAATGCTATATTTTTCACGAAAAACGGGTCTTGTATAAGTATTTGCACATTTTCAACGCAATCCGATAATACATTATAAAATAACATCAATAAGCTTTGTTTATTATGATGTATTGGAATAGCTGGTTCAGAAAGTTTAGGGTGGAATAATTGCCAAAGTTCAACAAGATATGGTCCAAACTGTAAAATTAAAAATTAATACATAAGATTTAAAAATAAAATAACTTTATAAATTAATGTATAGTACTTAATACATTCATTTTATATTATTTTTATAGTACTTAAGAACTATACAAAATTATATAAAGTAATAATCACATTCAAAAAGAAACTTTATGAAGAACACATTATTTTAAAAATAATTTGACTAAATCAAAAAATATATACTTAAATGTACTACAAATAATAAATACAATATCTTCACTATTTTTTGTTCACTCGATTTAATTTGTCGATATGTATTTATTGTCTTAAACTATTTATAATTTTAAAAACTATAAAATTTTTCTATTATTAAATTTTTTCGTTGTATCATTTGAAACATTTAAGAAGACCAATTATTAAAAATATTTTACCATTAACTTTTCCGTTCTTGAAATCAAAAAAAAATTGAGCAAAACAAAGTAGGCTGTTAATTTGGACGATCCATGTTGAGTTGTGTCTGTGTATTCTTTAGCCATTTTTAAAAGATTTAAAAGAAATTTGAATATTTCATGCAGTGTTTCTTTTGCATCTGATGCTAATAAAACTTCTTTTTGTAATGTACACATGCCTCGAGCTGATCTATATGCTTGACGAAATTGGGTGTTTGGAACTAGTGATACTAATAAAATACTGGCGGCTGAAAAATAAAATTTCAATTAACAGTTAAAAAATACTTTTGTATACTTTAATAAATGATGAAAAAATAATACCAAATTTATAGATTTTACTAATAAAAAGGGTTTATTCAACATAATCAAAAAAATTAATATTCTGTTTTTAAATAAAAAATACTTTAGTGAAATAATTTTTACTCGGAATCATATTTCATATAATATTTAACTGTGTTGAGGAAAGAAATGCAAAACAATGCATATAATTAGAAATTCTATGCCTCTTGTAAATTTAAAATTATACAGTAGTTTGTTGGTAATATGTCAGATATCAGACCTTCACTTGTCAGATTAACAAAAACGCTGAATTAGTGAAGGAGTATTTAAAAAAACCTGTATATTTATTAGACAAAATATTAATCATTTCATTATTCATTGTAAGCATGGATTACTACTCCAAATTCATTAAGCAAAGTTCATTAATTTTTCACTTTTTTCCATCCTATTTAAAATTATGAGTTTCTCAACTAGAGATAAAGTATGTTTTTTTCTCTGATGGGACATTTTTCATGAAATTAAAACTGAGAATAAAAATAATATACAAACAACATACATAATACACATAGACATGCGATTGTCTATCACAACAAAATAAATATAAGTATCTAATCAGTTCAGTTGAACTTCATTGATTTGATTTTATTAGGTATACGGTCATTATTAACAAAATGAAAAGGTTTACTGGACATGTCAAATTACTGAGAGACCATTGTATTTTAAAATAGACAATTTTTATGTACAGCTTAAAAAATGCATTTATATAATTAATAAAACCATTTACTAATATAATAAAATTATAAAATACATTTCTATATTTTTATTTATAAGATTAAAAATATAAAATACTAATATTTTATGATTTATAATATGCTAACCTGAGCGAACCCGAGCATTGCCATGTGCCAACAAAAATCGTTCAACCCATGTATCCATACCATTAAGTACCCAAGCAGACACTTGTTTATTACGAGGAACTTGAAGACTAAGCCATTCCAGTGCTACTTGGGGGCCATTTTCAGTAGACTGCCATAAAAGTTTTAATATGAACTCTGTAAAGGGTGGTAATCCACCATTACCACCAATACTTCCCTCAGATAGTAAAGTTAACATTTTGAAAAATGGTTGCGTAACCTAAAAAAAAAATATTTAATAATTTTTTTTATATATTTTAATAAACACTTACTTCAGAATTATTAACATTCTTTTGAATAACAATTAAAATTTGGTTAATGATTTCATTAGCAAGTATAGCATTTTTCTGAGATGAATCACATCGACATAAAGAGAATATAAGATTCTTGGTCAAATGTAAATTTGTATTATCTTTAATTTGTTGAATAATAAATGGAAATCCCTGAAAAAATCAATTTAATACATAAAAATGATATTTTTACTAAGTAAAAAAATAAATATTAATACTAAGTACAGATTTTAAAAATTTAATAACAAAATTACCTTCATTCCTTTTAAAGTAAACAAATCATTATCTGACAGTCCTAATTGGCCATTAATATTTCGAGATTTTTCTACCAATGAAACTACAAGAGCAATTAATTTTTCAAGAGACAAAGGTGGCTTGTTTCTATCTGCAGATGACATAGGAATCATTTCTTCTTCTTCGTCTTCACATTCAACTCCATTAACATTAGGATTATCACTCTATCAATTACAAATTTTAATAAAAACATCTGTATTAATATATTTACTAATCATACTTACAAATTCATGTCCTTTTAACCCCAAGTAAAAATTCACAACCGTTGAAATACACTGAATAGCTATAAGGAACTTGCTTTCTTCATCACCTAATTTACTGAATTCGTGTAATAGTGCAAAATATTCACTCATATTACGAATATAATTTTTGATATTTTGTTCCATCTAAATAATGCAAGTTTATTGAATAAAACTTTTTTTATTTTATTACATAAAAATCAGAAGATACTTACTAAAGATACTACTGTACGGATAAATGAAGTTAAACATGATACACAAATTTTTATTCGTTCATTTTTATCATCATTTATAAAAGTATTAAAAAAACAAACATTTGGCCTGAAATTAATAAAATAATAAAAACATTAATTCAAATAAATACCTATATATAATAAATAATATATACTCCTGCACTACTTTGAAATAGAGCACATAAATATGAATTAGTCTTAATATTAAATTTAATCATTCAATTACTAAATTTAAGAAGAAATTACTCTGAAGATATATTTAATTATTTTTATAATACTGATTAAGTGTTAGTAATCTGTATTTTAATTTCTATATCATTTATAATATTTTGATTATTATTAAGCTTTAAAATTAAAATTTTTTAAAATATACATTTATTTACAAAAATATGTCTAATATTTATAGATACTATTTTAAAATATTTAAAAAATATTATTTAAACAAATTTAACATTCTCTTACCTAATACGCTGAATTACATGCATACACAATTTGAGAAATGTCTGCCGAATAATGTGATTTGGACACTTAATAAAAATTTTAAGTGGCCACCATCCATCAGAGCCCATTTTTTGCAGAAACCACTCAGAACCAGATTGTGAAGAACTAAACTGTTTAGTTAATAATTCTGTCCATTGCAGAAGAGTAGACTGTAAATTTACAATTCAATAATAACTCAACTTAAAGATAAAATAAGATGAATTGTGAACACATAAAAATACATACTCTTTCTTTAGCATGAATATATGTTTCTAGAAAAAAAGCTGAGGTTAACTTTGTAGCAAGTTCAGATAATTCTTCTGTATTTTCTAAGGATTGTGGAATAAAAGCACATATTTGCCACATAAACCTTAAAAATAACAATTCAATTGTAAACATTATATATTATAAAGTGAAACATTAAAAAACTTACTGGAAATAAGCACTTTCAAAAATATTTTTATCTTGCAAAAATTGTCTATTATCTCGCCATATCCATTCTTCCAATTCACTACTTAATTTAACTGGTGGACAAATTTCTACATCACTAGAAATATTATGTTCTTCCATTTCTGGATCTGTTAGCTTAACAAGTTCATAAAATAACATATAAGCACTATTTGTTTTTTCAAAACTCAAATCCATGTACTTGTCTGTTACTGAATCATAAGTTTTACTCTAAAAATAAAAGTGTATTTTAACATTTCGTCTAGTATATAAATTTTAAATGTATACAAAACAATATATATATATATATATATATTTACCGTCATTTCTCCACCAAAACATTCAGCTGCTAATTGATTAGCATCAAATAATTTTACTTCAGCATCATTAAATAAATACCATTGGTCAGTACTTGGCGTTTGAGATCTATTTGTACGTTCACGATTTCGTATAAAACTATAATAGTGACCACCATCTGCTGTACCTGTATGAACTGTGACACCAATTAGTTCATATTGATAATTTTCTTCTTGTTGCTCTGTTCCTTCATTTTCATTCATTTCTTTTTCCTCAAGATAATGTTGAGGCATCAAATGTTTTTCAACATATCCAGACATGTCAAGTATCATAGGAAATGAAAAGTGGGTGTTTACTTTTTCTTTCATCATAGTCACCATATTAAATGTATACCTCATTGTATTAAAACAAAGAATTTGGGGTAATTTTTTGAAACAAGCTCTGAAATTTGAAATTTAAGATAAAAATTAATATCAACACAACATAAGAAATGGTACTGAACACATTTGTACATTAATTACTTAAGTCCATGTTGTAATATTTTTATATTGAAATCTTATAATGAATAAAAAAAAAACATTTAAAACAGAGTTTGGTTACATAACAATGGACAAGGTTTTGATGATATATTAATTTAATTATATTTTCAACTATAGTTTTTTAATAACAGAAAAATTTCAATACTTTTAATTACTACAGCATCTGTATTTAATTCCCTGTTTGTTATTAGAACTTTATGAAACATTTGTTATCTCAAAGAGCATTTATGATATATAAAATATGTAAATTTAAAACTAATTGTGCCCAAGCTCTGCTCCAAATATTAAGGTTCCAATTACCTCTTTTCTGCACGAACTTTCTTCTCACACTGAGAACATGTGTACATATTATCTCCATCTAAAGTGTCTTTTAATGTTACTTCATCAAGAGACTCATACAAATTTCTCATATCAGCAACTTGACATCTTACAGTATAAAACTCCTCTAAAGTTCTACTAACATGGTCACAATCCTAAATGTTTTATTCAAATGAAATAATTGTAAAAATATATAATTATATATAACATCTAATTTAAAGTAATTATTAACTGGTTATAACTTCTTAATATATATAATTACTGAAAGGATTTAAAAAAATATATATATAATATTAAGTAAAAATATTTGGAATAGAGATATCAAATTTAAAAATTAAGGAAATATAAAATAAAATAATACTAACCAGTGAAACAACATTATTGCTAATTACACCTCCAAATAGAGTTTTAACAAGAGATTTTAATTCAGGTGTCATTTCTTCAAGTTTAGATACAAGATCAATAAAGAATTCTGCCATATCCTTTTGTTCACCAGTATTTAGCAGCTGGTGGTCCATTGTATAAACTTTACAGAAACTGCGAGGATTGTAAGTTTTTCTTTCACTTTCCTGTAATAAAATATATTTAAAATAAAAACTTTATGAAAAATTGAAAAATAGCATTATAAGTTTTTTCATAAATCATAATATATATATACAATACAATCATAACTTAGTTTTCTTTTTTTTAAATTACCTTTTTGATATAGTGATAAAAAATTGTCAAATGTTATAATTTTGCAATTAAAAAATAAGAAAATATAAAACGATTATTCAATATACCTCCTCCTACTATATTATATTATTAAATATTTTTATTAATTATTTGGTAAAGAAATAATATCTGCTTGACAACTATTTGAATTATTTATTTAAATTGTTGTACCTATTGGTTATTAGCATTGTGGTCCTACAAATAATGCTAAACTGAGAAAGAAAAATTATAAATATTATATTGTATATATTTTATAATTTTTTTATCATATGAGTTAGGTTATGAAATTGTATGCCAAAAAAAATATTAAAATTATACATAATATTTAATAGTTCTCAATGTTATTTAAAAATTGTATAATTTTTATTTGAGTTGTAAAATTAAATATTGTAGTAAAAGAGCCAAAAAATGAATACAAAATATTGCTTAGTGGTTTTTGTCGCGATAAATTCTAAGGATATGGTTGAAAAGAATGAGTCTCATATAGTCTTCTACTGCTGTTATTATGAGTCTTTGGTGGTATTTTTGCCTTGATACTAACAAGTATGCTAAATCCATACTCACATTGCCAGAAAATTGGAAACTGAAGGGCAGTTTGAAATAATTGTCAAAAAAACACATTGAAAAAATTGAAAATTCCTTAATTTTTTTTATTTCTTCCTACAGGATTTTACATCATCCTTATACACTGGGACCATGTCACTCCGATAGAAAATCATTACTCTATATTCGATTCTAGTTGAAAGTAACCTTAGATGGTAACTAATTTTAGTTCAAGTTTGGTCATACCAAATCCACCATAATAATATTGGTTTTTGTTGATAACTATCGGAAACCAGGCAGCTCTTGTACCATGATTTGCATATTATATGTCGCACGTTATATCCACTCTTAATAAAAACACTCAACTATGTTAATTACATAAAACTGTAGGCTTGACAGTTGTTAAAATAATAAAGCATCACTCAATCACGAAACAACATGACACAATGTATGCATTGGACATGCTCATTGCTGTTGCCATGCACAGCAAGAATGCTACCAGGATTACTCTTAACTGGGACAAAGTATACGTTACAAAAAAATAATTTTCAATTTCAAATTAACAAATTATTTACTTTTGTCTGCTACTACTCTAAATAGTATTCATTGCAAAGACCACCTAACTGAAACCTATAGAACCAATCATTTTTTCATTTTCAATAAAGGTTATTTTTAAACAAATTAGAACATTAGAAGTTTACTGTTGTTCAAAGTTTAAAGATTCATATTTATTAACAAAGTAGTGAAAACAATGAGGAATTTACAAAATTAAAATTAAAAATAAAAAGGATATGTAAAAATAAATAATCGAAAAGATAGAAATAAAAAATTATAAGTTAATATTCTTTTATTTTATTTAATACTCATTGGCATTTTTTTTATATTTAAATATACATTTTGATATATATGTATATATATTTGTTAAAACAGATAGCATTAACCACATACGCAGATGACAGTTGTAATAGCAGAGACAGAGAATAGTCTAAAGAGAATAACCGAGATTTTAAGTGAGGAAGCGTAAAAGATTGGACTCAGCATTAATGAAAACAAAACCAAATTCATGATTGTATCTAGGAGTGAACATCCACAAAACGCTATAATAGTAAA
This sequence comes from Chaetogeoica ovagalla, assembly GCA_032441825.1. Lineage (NCBI taxonomy): Eukaryota > Metazoa > Arthropoda > Insecta > Hemiptera > Aphididae > Chaetogeoica > Chaetogeoica ovagalla. The sequence continues at coordinate 1,588,663 of CM063726.1, forward strand.
AGACATGTCATTTGAAAGAGTTTGGAACTTTAAATACCTAGGAGTAGATATAAATTCACAAGCAGATAGCCACGAAGAAATACACAGAAGAATCACAGCTGGCAACAAATGTTATTATTCACTAGTCAAGTTATTTAAATCTAAAAAATTATCAGGAAGAACAAAAATAAGATTATATAAGACCCTCGTTAGACCAATTGTACTGTATGCATGTGGAGCATGGGTGTCTACCAAATCTGACGAAAATAAACTGATGATCTTTGAAAGGAAAATTCTGCGAAGAATATTTGGGCCAAAAAGAAATAAAGAAGGTGGCTATGAAATAAGATCAAACAGGGAACTGTATAATTTATTTAATGAGCCCAATATAGCTGTCACACTCAGGATCCAGAGAATAAGATGGGCCGGACACGTCTGGAGAGCAGAAGACCAAATGATACTGACCACCACGAAATGGAAACCGAGTAAAAGTCAACCGAGAGGTAGACCTAGGCAACGATGGGAGGACCGAGTCAAGGTTGATCTCAAGATGTTGGAAATTACAAACGGAGAACTGGCAGAACACAAAGAAGCATGGAGGGAGATAGCAAAACCGGCAATGGGCCTAAATGGCCTAGAATAAGCTAAAAAAAAAAAAATATTTGTTATTTCATATTTATTACTAATTTTCTGTTTTTTTAATTCAATATTTATATTATTAAATCAACCATACCAATAAATAAGCAAACATTCGTTTCAACTCTACTAATATGGATGCGTGTTTGTTAGATTCATCACATTTTGCTTCAAGTATAGATCGTCTTGCTTGTGGCATCATAAATAAATGCTGCATACATGATGCCATATAACAAGTAGCACCAAGATTTGTTAAACCCACATATCCACAATTAGATCGACCATCATCATGAGGCCAATAATCCCATAAATATGGAGGACGATTTATATCTATAACATTAATTTAATAATAATTAAAATTTAATTAATTTTATTTTATAAATAAAATAAATAAATATTAATTATATATAATATTTACCATTACTATGCTGCTCTAATAATTTTTTATATAAATATTCATAATTTTTAGGAGTTTCTTTTACTAATTCAACCAATAAATCATAAGCAGAAGATCGAGCACTTTCAGATTTACATTTAGGTAATTGTCTGTTTTGTGGGTCTGGCAAAGCAAATAAAAACTCAAAAACCTAAAATATTAGTATTAGTATTAGTATTAGGTATTTAATTACTTTTTAAATTATAATACATACCGTGTCTAAAACTTTATGACTATGTTTACTAAACTTAAATGGTGGTTTATGTCCTAATATATTAGACATTAAATTTAAAAGCCCAATTAAACCGTCATCTTGAAGGCCACTGTAATGCGTCTCAATAAAATCTCTAATAGCAATTGACTCCCAAACACGTACTGCCAATGCCTCAATATCAATAATACATTTTGATGGAAATTTAATACTTTCTAAAATAAAATATAAATTATATAATCAATCAAATAATTAATTTAAACATATTACCTTGAATGATATCATTTGGTAAACAATTGACAAGTCGACACATGAGCCAAAAATAGTCTCGACAAGCTGGTCCATAATTAAGTTTATCTTCATCAGTTATCCTTACTGAATTCTAAAATAAAATAGATGTTATAATAACAAGATTTTTAAATTAAAAATGTATATTACTAACTTCTTGTCTTATTTGTGGTTGCATGCATTCAGCCTTATCTAGGAACTTGATTAACTGTGATAAAAGTAATGTGGCAGCAGTACGATTTGCTGGGGGTACAGCACAAAGTCGATATAATGCAACACATATTTCATGTCTAACTAATGGATCCGGATCTTCAAGAACAAGATTGCAAAGCCACATTGAGAATTGATTAGATTCCAAAAGTGCCTCACAAATACCATTCACACTATGAGACCATGACAAAACTAAAGTCATTAAGAAATGAATAACCTGAGCTCGACCCCAAAACCCAGTCTTTATCTCTTTTGGATGTCCAGGGTAGGATAATTCATTTAAAACGCTCATTAGTCTTGGTATAACTAAATCTATCTTCATAAGTTTTAACATTTCCTTAAAACAAAATAATTAATAATAGTAAAATAATAGTTTTTAGAATAATAAAAAAAATTACTTTATTAAGTTTTGGCACAACAAGATTAGCTTGCTTCTTAACATGCGTTTTTCTTGGTCTAAAATAAGGATCAAAACCTAATCCTTCAAATTGATCTAATTGCCGTCTGTCATTTGGTGATACACCAAGTTGACATAGTAATTTAAGTAAATGAGCCAAACAATCTTGATGCCATTCACTGTTACCCTGAAGTGAACCTAAAGTGTTTTTATATTTTTATTCTCATATCCAATTATGGGAAAAAAATTTTTTAACCTTACCAGACAACAATATAGTAAAAAGATGTTCTAAACCTCCTTTTTCAATGAAACATTCTCCCCATGAACTACTTGACACACCATTTATTAATATCTAAAAAATAAATGTATACATATATTTAATTTTATAAACACTTTTCTATTAAAAGCATACCTCCTCTAATAATAATTCGTCTTCATCACAATTTTTTTCAACACCCATCTGAACTAACGATTCAACAATATACAATGAATACATTAATTTTTGCAAATTTGATGGATCTAAATCTCGCTTTAACCAAATCTGACATTCATCTTTTGTTTCACGAGTTGGGTAATGAGTAAAACATTCTAACATACTAGGACTTGTTGGGAGTATAGTTAAGATGTCCCAAACAGTTCTTGATAAAATTTGAGCTCTTGAATGTAGTAGTTCATTCTATAAATATCAATAGCATATGAAGTATAAAATATTTAACCTGATAATACATAAATTATAATTAATTAGTTGTCAACATTAAGAAATTAAGAGTATAAAAGATATAAGGAAACTCCAAAATACACAATTAAATTTTATTGACTCTGCAACTAAGAAATTATTCCTTCTCCACAATTTATAAACTTCAATAAATGCCTAATCTTTTATATTCTAATAAACTTAAATTCGATTTATATTTTAATAAAACAAATTATTTAATATTTTTTTTTATTTAATTAAAATTTTAATTTGTAATATATAAATATCATATGTCAAACAAATGAAATATTTTAAAAATCAATGTTAAGACAAATGAATTTTCACAAAAATGTTTTTAGACCACATAAACATTTAAGTAATATTTTAATTATAATTATTTAAATTATAATTAATTTTAATTATAGAACAATAACAGGCATAGTTAACACTGGTGACTGAATATTTTATAATAACACAGTTAAGCGACCTTATTACAAACCCATTTAACCCATTAACATTTTAAGTAAAATATAAATTGATTACTTCTTCTTCATCAATTGTTTTCATTGATCCAAGGGTATTCATCAAGCGAAAAAGTACTTCAAAATTCTTAGGTCGTAAAAGCAACAATGTAGGTGAACTTTCTTTGGCAGGTACAAATTGTACAGATCCCGATAAATCCTGATCACCAAGTTTCTTTTTACGAGAAGTACTTAATGATAAGTATATGATCTAAAATAAATTTTAAAATATAGATGTCTAAAAATATAATATTCTCAACATTATTAATACATTAATTACTTGATTATCTTTTAATCCAGTTTCTTGAATAGTCTTTTCATCAAAATCTTGTGTTATTTCTTGTCCTAGTGCAATCATTCTTATATTACCATCTGTAGGTAATTTTCGAGAAACTAAATTATCATACTGACTCTCCCACCAATGAGCGATTTCCGCTCTCATATCAGCTATATAATCTGTACTAGGCATATCAAGAGTTAACTTTTCATCCAACATGGCAGGATTAATGTTTAATCGAACAGTTGTAGCATTTTTATCATTTTGAATTACATGACTCATAATACCATGACCTTCTAAAGTCCACTTTCTTAAATGATAGGCATACTTTCGTTTAAAAGTTTCTAAATGAGTTTTTAATAGTAACAAAGCCCGTTGTATATAGAGAAGACTAGATTCTTCTTTATCATTCAAACTATCTGCAGCTACTGATAAATTTGACACACATTCACTGATAAACTTGTCTTCTCTATCAAGTTGTAAATTTGCCATATAATAATTGTTTATATACTGTATAGCTGCCATGCTTACATCTAAATTCAAATAAATTAAATATTTCAACTATATAATTCATATTTTATGAATACAATAATAAATTAATATTTTGTTATTTTAAATTATTCTATTAGTGAAAGATATCCATAAATATAAGTTTCATACAAACCATTATTAGATGCTCTTAAAGCAATTCTTGATAGATGCTCCATAGCAGCTGCATGGCCATTTCTCGCTAGCAATAAATAATCACTAGAAACTTGTTGTTGGGCCATATTACATAACTGAGTAAATAAACTAAGAGCAGTCATAGTATAACTTTCTGGAGCCAATGATAACAATTTCTCACAATACAAATGTGTCAGTGTTTCAACATTAAATGTGTGTTGTTCACGACAACGGACTTGTCGTAATAGCCAATTAAACAATTCATCTCGGCAAACTTCGTCAGATACCAAACAATTCCATAATGTATCCAGCTCATCAATAGTTAATCTAATAATTCAAATTTTAATATCAATGTCTCTTTCTAAAATAGTTTACTTACTTAATAGTATCTGGAAGTCCAATTGAAGAATATATATGAGTCAAGAATTGTAATCTAGCTTCTACATGAATTTGGTGAGAATAAAATCCTGAATCTTCAAATAAATTATCCACATGTTGTTTACAGTACTCCCGAAAATTGCTAAATACTCGATCAATCATACTGTGATGTTTAACAGCCCAAAGGGTAACTTGGCGAGTATCCATTCCAACATTTAAGTTAGCTAATGAAGCTCCACGAAACTGATGAAATGATGCAAATAACTTAGGTAATAGCCTTAATGATATAACTACAGATCTATAAAAAAAAAAATTAAAATTTGAAAAAATATAAAACACAATAGCTTTAGACTTTGTTCTATGAGAGGTAATACTGAATCTATGCATCAATATTATAGAAAATAATAGATAAGACCTTAACAACTAATGTGAAAAATGAACAACAACTAGTATTAATCAAACTACAGCACATTATTTTGTAGAATTTAAATTAAGGTATTTATATGACTTATATATTAACAATAATAGAATAGTAATATCATTAACCAGATAGTATAGAGATATATAACCAGAATGAAAATTATTAATTTCATAATGATTTATTTTGTTCTTATATATTTAAATTAATTTGTCAAACATAAAAAATAAATACATAATTGTTTACAAAATAATAATACTTATAAAATATTATTTAAAAAAAATTAAAACATACTTATTTTTTTGTATATTATCTAAACAGCCTTCAATGAATTTCATTCTGATAGCACGATCAGTATTAAAACATACTAAATTAAACAATGCTTTTTCTGCTTCCAAAGCTAATGATTCACCTAGAAGTGTCTGAAAAGTATAAAAATGTAAAGATAGAACATAATTTCAATATTAAATAATTCATAATAAATGTAAAAACATACTACAATTATTTCTTTTATTAAAACAAAGTAGTAATTAACCCAATAACATATTTTAGACAAGAATTACAAATAAAAATATTTAGTATCAATTTATGTATAATGTATATATATTATTTTACATATTTAAATCAAAATTATTTTATATTAATTTAACAAATAGATTTATATTAAGTAAGATATTGCTAATAAGGTGAAATAAGGTATTTTCATGACAAATCCAATTTATAATAAATTATTTGTTGTTCATATGGCATAGTTCTCTATTAGGCAAAAATATTTCGCCTAATAGAGAACTTACAATGTCTTGTTCCATTGCGTTTTTTTGGAAGAGCACTATGTGACGACTCCATATAGAAGAAGGGTCACCAACCTGAGGCCGAGATTCGAGGACCAGAGCACATGGGATTTTTTCTATTAACTATGATAGGAGAGAAGGGGATAAGATGTATAAAAATACTTAATTACGTTTAAGCTAATGGACGTTTATTAAATTGAGATAGAAAAAGCCGATAGGCATAAAACTCCAATAGAGAAAAAAACAAATTAAAAAACAAAAGAATGGAGGATAAAAAAATGACGGAATTTACATCACATGTAATAATATACATTTTCAACAAAACCTCGTGAGGCTGTCGACCCAGTGAAGTCGAATCGGACAATTACATATAAATGTTAAGTATGCATAATATTATGAGGAAATGGAAAAGATGAAGTACCGGTCACTTTTAAATATTATATATATATATATATATATATATATATATATATATATTACCAAAGAACTCGATCATCTCGCCTGGGTAATTTCTCGGCGTGGGAGAAGGTTTAGTGGTGTTTACTCCATTTTGGAGGACGAACGAAAAAAACAAAATGTGTAAAAGTATGAGAGGACAGCACAAAAAAGAATGACGCCACGCGACAAGAACAAAAATCGTCTAAGTCACGCGTTGTCGATTATTGTTAAACTTTGGAATGATGAACTCTGGTACTGCTATCATAATTATTTAAATATTATAAAATTGCATTTCATGTATGAGCGCCGTAAGTGGTAGAGCAGGGTGGCGAAGCAAATGTGCATCGCTGTGTCTTCAGTGAGACTCATATGTAGGGTGGCCAGATTATAAATATAAAAATATAAAGGATGAAATTCTTTTATCATAAATAAAATGGGAATAATTCGCTCGTCGGATGTCAGTAGGGGTGGAAATACTTTGCTTATTGAAAAGGATACTTTTGATCAGTGGTGTAGATATATTTGAGGGGTTCAAAAGATTTTCGAGAAACTACTAAGAAAATTAAAAAATTACCTTTCTAAAATATTAACTAGATAAAATTTGCTACCAGAAACCGAGTATGACTGTAAAGATTGGAGAACTTCTTTTGATAGCAAATTTGTCAACAGAGAAGAAAAAAAATTTTTTTTTAATATAATAAGGAAAAGGAACATATTATTGAAATATGGGACAATTTATCATCCCGAGAGCATTTGATGGGACAATGGGACAGACTTTTGAAATATGGTTCGTTCCTATATAATATGGGACATCTGGCCACCCTACTCATATTACATAATATTGACACTCGACAACGGCAATATGTACGTGTGCAGTCCACAAATAAAAATACTTAAAAATAAATGTTTCCTTTTTTCACGCATGTTACAAACTACGCCACAAAAACAACAAATAATATCATGAAATTGCCTGTCATAAAAATATCTTTACCCTATTTGTAAAACCATCATATTTGTGAAATACATTTTTTTATATAAAATTATTATTAGCTATCACTTATGTATATAACAAAAATATTAATAATATAAAATTTACTTACAATATTATCATCCTGAAGTAAATCCCATAATAATGTCGAACCTGGTTTGCAAACATTTTCTATGTTGAACTGATTAGATATTGTTGTTGTTATATTTTGAGTACAAGGATGCACACTTTTACTCGTTTGGAAATTAGAATGGAATGCCATATGATTTAATTGTTGTGTTGATAAATGAGTCTGAGCACGAGCAGCAAGTTGCAACAATTCTTCATCACAGCCTGAATCTTCTCCATCAAAATCAGCCATATTTTTGTCAGATTTATTTGACATACGAGATGACATGCTATTCTCATCACCACTATAATCTTCTAGTATTTGTCTATTTATAAGAGTTGATGGTACCTGCTGATCTGAAGATGCATCAATAGGAGATATACCAATTTCCATTGCTTCCATTGATTCACTGTCTTCATCCTCAATATCTTCATCTTCATCATCCTCATCATCATCATCATCGTCTTCATCATCATCATCATCATCATCATCTTCGCCATCCGATTCTGAATCTGTACAATCATTTCTAATGCATCTCATTTTAATTGTACGTATTTTTTTATCTAAAACAATAAACAAAATATTTTAATAATAAAAGTTGATACAATAATAATATATAATTTACGGTTATTAATTTTTCCTTTAGGCTTTTGAAGTTTGTTTCCTTTCACTAATTTACAATGATTAATTTGAATTTTATCGGAATCTTCATCACTCGAGTTACATGGTTTCATAACCCTCATTCTTGAATCTCTAATTGTTTTTTTTCTAACACAATGCCTTATTTTGCACATACCCAATGGTTTAGATGGTCTAATAATATCTTTTTCATTGATATCAAAATCATCATCTAATTCCTCAATTTTTGCTCCTTCTAAAACCAAAGATTCTAAAAAATGATTGAAAATATATAATTCAATAGTTTAATTTTTCAATCAAAATACTTACCGTTATCGGAATAAACAAAAATATTGTTCTTTTTAGGTTTTTTTCTAGGAGTTGGACCATCACTAATATCACTTCGTTCTTCACTTGAATCACCCTCAGAATTACTATTAAGACTAGCACTATTTTCTGATGTACTCATATCATTAGAACGAACTATTCTATGACCATCATGTATATTTACAATTCTCGACATTTTTGGAATGGAAAATTCATGACTTCTTGCAGTAGTCGCCATACTTGACCAAATAAATTTTGTAAGAGCTGATGCTAAAAATAAGCTCTAGAAAAAAAATTGTATTAATACACTTTTAAACATTAAAATGTTTGATATATCAATTTACTTGTTCAGTATGCTCTTTCGGTTCTAATTTTCTCAGTAAATGATATAAATGCAATACGGGAGTTGGTTCTAAGTGTTTAATAAAACCAGGCAATAAATCAAAAACTTGTTTACTACAATGTTTTAACTGTGCAGCTTGCCAAATAATATCTATATGTTCATTGGTAATCTTACCTTCTGCTGCTAAAAAGTTAAGTGTTATACTACACTGTTTAATTACCTAAAATACATTTTATATTAATAAAAAGTAATTATTTATTAAACTAAATATTTTATGTTATTACAAAACTTACTTCAACATGTAAATTTGGCCCAAAAATATGAGATATAACTTTACGATGTACAAGCCAAGTCGCTAAATTGTGTCCAATCTGTTCAATAGTAATTATTTCATTAGATTGTGATGCTGTAGATAATGTTGCTGTAGTTACATGAACAAGCTCATTTAATGATCCTATATGACTATTAATTTGAGATATGCCTGCCAGTCTCATTGTCAATGTCGGTGATGTAAAATATTTAAATGCCAATTCCAGACCATCTTTATCTAAATTCGAAGTATGGCCATCCTTGTTTGAACTCCACATAAAATCTATTAAAAATTAGCAATGAACTAAAATATATTTTAGGTATTTAAAAAAAAAAAAATTACCAGCCATAGTTTTAGCTGCAGGAGTCCTCAATTCTTTATCAGTTAAATTGCACATAAATCTAAGAACTTTAGATCTCAGTGGAATAAATACATGAACATTTGTATGATAATTTAACCATAGTTTTACATTGCAAGCGAGTATAACAATTGGATTAGCAATAGTTAATGGTAATGATTCATAATCAAAACAAGACATAATCGCTTCCAAACCACCAACCCTAAATAATATTCTTAGTTAATGAACAATACATTAAAAATAGAAGCAATTTTTACCTGCAAAATATATTGACAGTCCTTAAAAGTAATAATGGCATATCGATTTCTTGGACATCGCAATAATGATTTATTGCAGTTACTTCTTGCTGAGTTACTTCCTCCGTTTTGTAATGTGGATATTGTTTTATAGCCACATATAATGGAAAATTCATTAAAAATACTTTTGTTACAAGATGTAACGGTTTTTCCATTTCGGCTAACGTCCATTGCAGATCTAAAACAATAGTTATTTATATCAATATTTAATAATAAATATTATATATTTGTATTTATTATAGGTATACAAATCTGTAGACTACCATAGATAATAATAATAATACGTAGGTAACCTTTTAAGTTTTGCAACAAAAAAATACAATATAATATTAATCATTAAAGAAGGTTTTATAAGATTGTTTTTCAAAATATTCTCCACGAATATCAATACACTTTTGCATGCGTTTGAACCAATTTTCGTAGCACTTTTTTCACTCCAATTGAGATACCTCCAAAACATACTTTTTAAACTTATTAACTGTTTCTTCAGGTATCGGAAAACGTTAACTACGCAATTTCTTTTTGATGTGTGAGAATAAAAAGAAGTAATTGGATGCCAAATCAGGGCTGCATGGCGGATGACCGATCAATTCGATGTTATGGCTGGTAAGATAGGTGATTGTTTGAGCCAATTTGTGAGAGCTCACATTGTCGTGGTGAAGAATGATCCGTCTTCGGTGGTTTTTTTCCCTTATTTCTCCAAAGACTTTTGGCAAGCAAATGGTTGTGTACCATTCAGAATTGACTGTCCTATGTTGTTCTAATATTACAGTTGTCACATGTCCAGTTATACCAAAAAAACAGGCGACCATTTGCTTCAAATATTTTTGTGCGCGAACAACTTTTGTTGGATTTGGCTCACCTTGAAAGGCCCATACAGTTGATTATTTACTTTCTGGATCATACGCATAAATCCATGATTCGTCACCTGTCACGATCTTTTGGACGTCTTTTGAATTGCCATGATTGTATTTTTTCAACATTTCTGTGTACCAATCTACACGAACCTTTTTTTGAGTGAGTGTCAAATTGTGTGGGATCCAATGTAAACAAATTTTTTTAACTACCAAATGTTCATGCAATATTGAATGAACACTAGTGGAATTTATGCTTAGAGATGCCTCAATTTAAGTGATAAGTCACATGGCGGTCTAGTCTTATCATATCGCGAAGAGCATTGATGTTTTCTGGCAAAACCACTGATTTTGGACGACCTTTACAAAATTCATACTTGAACGAATGACGACCATGATTAAATTCCGCAAACCAGCAAAATATGGCAGTCCGGTGTGATACTTCATCACCAAAAGTCGAAACAAGTTGATCGACACACTGTTGTTGAGTTAATCCACGTCGAAAGTCATAGTAAATCATTGCATGGAAATTTTCACGATTTAATTCCATTTTTCGGCCGTAATGAATTTTATGTCACTGTAAACCACACTAATAGCACTTTTATCGAAAAACGATTCAATAACGTACATTGTAATAATGTCATTTATCATGTTTTATTACAAGATTTGACGTAGTAACCCTGGTGTAATCTTATCGCAAAACTTAAATGGTAACTTAACTTAATAATAATCATTATTATTATTATTAGTATTTATAGAAACAGAAATGTAATAATTAAATTTGATGCATCAATTTTCACGAAAATTTATATAACAAATGATTAATAAATATTTACCTTCGTCTTTGTAATTAGCTAATATATTCTCCCATTTACGACTACTTTCAGCATCTCTTTCGGCATCTCGTACTGGATAGATTATATGATCTTGTCCTTTATAGGATTTTAACAAATTAGTCATTAACAAAACAAAACATTGTGTAATCCATTGAAACTGTTCATAATTTTTCCTATCTTGAAATCCACCAAGACATTGTCTATAGAAAAAATAACACTGTTATTATCGTATTTACATTCTACTATTTCTGTTTACTCACCTTTGCATAAAAGCTTGTACAAAAACAATTAACTGATTAACATCGGACTTTGATAGAATTACAGAATTATGATCATGATTAGCACTAGCGTCTTTATCTGAAAAACAAATTTTATAACAATTAAACACGAATACTTTTTTTTAAGCGTATATCTCGTATATTTACATGGTTTCAGTAGCTTCGAAAACTCTGTACATGTTTCACATTCACACATTTTTTTTGAGTATGTGCGTCAGTTTTCTAAGGGACGTACGTATAACACGTACGATAATAGTCAGTCATCAATGCTAATAAAAATTTACGAAAATTTGGAAAAAACAAAATTGTACACAAAATTATTACATAGTATGTACATGTATATAATATATATTTATCTATTTTCTTAACTTTTGAGAATGAAAATAAAGTAGGTTATGCGGCTATAACACGATATCACTATAACAGTGACACCAACGTTATATTTAGAAACTCTTTGTGTTATAAATTTTTTCTCAACAACACGTTATCATCGAATAATTAATGATTATTTAAAATGTTCAAATAAAAACCGCCATCTTCCAAATAAACAAAAAGTGGTAAAAAAAAAAATATATATATATATAATCAATTTAATTGAAGTCATTTAACGTTGTGCGCTCTTGTTGACGACTTTTTCTAGACATATCATAATATTTATCTTGTTATATTATCACTGATGTCACTGGTATGCTTATCTGTTGGTTTAATAAAAATATGGATCATAAGCCGGTCTAAGATTAATATTTTGTAATAGCGTTTGTTTATGAAATGCGAAATAATAAACTTTCGAATTAGTGATGCCAAACTCATGTATGAGGTGTGGCCATCACACATACCACGAATTAAATGGCGAGTGATTTGGAGACTTAAAATTAATACCTAATAATATGTTGGTAGGAGATGAAACTCAAAACGGGAATATTTCATAAAACCATTTATAACTACTTACGTGTGGCTTATAAAGTTATAATAAATTAAAGTACAACAAAATAATTTAAATAATATGTATATTATATCACATTATAATATAATAAATACTTTTATATGTTTCGTGCATATAAAATGACATAACAATGAAATGCGTATATTATCTATTGTCATTATTGACTATTATACAAATTACATTGAACATTTTGTAATTTATATAATATCATTAAATATCATAAATTATAAAAGTATATATTAAAATACTTAAAAGTTACAATATATTATTTATTTAATTATTGTATATAAAAAAATATTAAATTTAAAATAGCATATAAAATTATAATTTATAATAAAATTGTGCAAAAAAAAATAATAATAAATAAATAAAGAATACATGAAAGAAATAGAAATAAAAACTATAAATTAATACTTGTAAATAAAATTTTGTCTTTGTCTTTGTATGTGTAAATATATAATTAAGCAAGATTGCTAGAGTATTGTGTAAAATAAATAAAAATACAATAATTGTAATATATATAAATATGTTTTTTGTTCCACTGGTTTCAACAAAATCATTATCAGGTATTAAGGAAAAAGAAAAATATAATACTTTCTTTACACTAGTGGTGATAAATAAGTGCAAGTAGGGAAAGATGTTTTGTTCCTATTATCAAGACAAATAATTAAATATTTATATAAATAATGATGTCATAATTTTTTGTTTTTGTAAATAACAAACTAGCGTTTAATACATTTTAACACTTTTAATTTTATTATCAATGTCCTGAAGATCTTGTGTTCTTGTGGAAGTATCAACGCCTATTTCTTCCCATATATTAACTATAGATTTATAATCATTATTACTGTTCAGTGTCTCAATGAAGTTATCTAAAATGTCTTAACAATATAATTATTATTTTTACTTTTTGTAATTATTCTGTTTTAAATAAAATAATAAAATGTTTACTTGTGAGATCCATAGTAACAGTATTGTCATAGGCAGTTTCATCAACATTAGTTAAGTAATTATCTTGATGTTCAAATATGTTTGAAGTATTTCGTTCTGATTTATTATAGAACGATTTTTGTACTTTAACAGTTGAAAATATCATATTCAAATCATCCTCATTATCACAAAATCTGTCATTTTGTTCCACACACATAGAAGATTTTTTTGTTTTAGATAAAATGTAATGTGTATTTTCTAATTTAGATACTATAAAAACAAAATATTAAATTTTAATCAAAACAATTTATTGTAATAAAAATAATTTAAATATGTACTATTTTAAATTTTAAGCAAATAATAGAAGCAATTAATTTTCTAAAAATATAATATCGATGAAGGTCCATAGTGATTCTGTTCATTAAACTAAGCCAAATATTAATAAAAATGTATAAATTTTTATTACAGTACAGTCTCGCTAATCCGGACTAGATGGGACCGGACTCTATCCGGATTAAACGGAATGACGCTTTTTTTTTTAACTTACTAATAAATATTTTTCAAAAAACACCTTATGTATTTATACAAATTCAAAATTTATTGATTTACAATTTTACATTACACATCATTATTGTTATTATTGTGATATATATGTATTCCCGAATATTGGGAAACAATATCACAATATGTAATCGAAACGATAATATCTTATTCATGGGTATTCCCGAATAATACATTATACATGTGTGCTTAAGTACTAAATATAAATTGTCCGGATTAGCGAGACTCTACTGTATGGCAATCGTTAATCTCGTTAAATTCATTAATCGTTAAATTTCAATTCTGGCCATGCTAAATATGGAAATAAAAGGATCCTATGATTCTTTGGCCATATCACAAAAAGTGATGGATTGAACCTGATTACGATGGATAGACCAGATCAAGACCATCTCTGACTATTCCCTGGAAGAGATCATTCAATCGGAAAAAAACCGAGCTTTAGAAAGAGATTATTGCCAACATCAATTGAACTTAAAACGAAGAATCATTAAATTAAAAATGTTTAATATGCAATTATTTTTAATACATTGTATTAGTTTTGTGAAAATATATATTATATATATATTTACAAATTGTAAAAAATTGAATAAATAAAAATTTTAAAGTTATTTCAAATTGAATGTACTCGTATATACTTAAATATCTAAATATTAAAAAATAAAAATAAAAACACATCATAAATTAATAACTTACTAAAAATTAAATTATATCTCATTTATTACAATACAGACTTAGAAAATTAATAGTAATTTATAATAAATATTTAATCATTATGAATATAACTTACAACTTTCATCATCCATGATATTACAAATTAAAGCTTGAATATTCTTCAAATATTTCATAACAATTTCACATCTTTTTAGTAACTTTTTTTTAATAGATTTATCATTATTCATTAAGTTACCATTTAATATTTTATTAAAAATTAAACATGCTTCATATTCTTTTAGTGCTAAAATAATAATATATTCAGAAATATTATATACACATTAAACTAGACAAAAAATAAATAAATAAATTGTTACCATTTTTAAATAGTTTATAAGTTACAGAAAATTCGTTCTCTTTAGAAATTTTGGTAGCAAATATTTTTTCAGTATACTTTGTAAAATTTATTAAGCCATTTAACAATTTTACATATAAATCAGTATTGGTATTTGAATCACTTTTACAGATGGTATCAACAATATTCAAAGAAATTTCTACTGTTGTCTAATTATACATTTCATAATTAAATATTGTAAAAAAAATTATTTTAAAAACTTACCTGGGCAAATGCAAATGGATCAATGATTTTATCTAAAAAACTTTGCATTTCACAAATTTCACACACCCAGTGATTTATAAGTAATTTTAAAAATGTTTTTTTTACTATTGAAGTTGGGTCTAAATAAAATGCAATAATAGCTGGTACCAAATCACTGTCTAAGAGTTCCAAACTGGATATACAACATTTTAATGGAATGATATCTAATTAAAAGAAAGTATTAAAATTAAACAAGTATGTTATTAATTTCAAATAATACTTATATATATTATTCTGTCTTATTTCTACATCAGATATGTATATTTAAGTAATTTTATTATAATAAACCATCGTGTATATTATTTGATAATAATAGTTTTTAAATACTCACATTCATTATTTTTACAACAAGCTACAGAAAATAATCCAATTTGAATTAATATATCAGTAGATTTATCTAATTCAGAAATCATATATGACAAATCATTTGAATTCCTGTGCTGGGTGTCAATGGAATCTCTACACAATCTTAAGAGTTTCTTAATTATACAAAACGGATCACTAAAAATCTAAAACATTAATAAATAAAATGAAAAAAATATAGATTAATATGAATAATAGAATTACAAAAAGTACTTTACTTATTGTACCTTAAAAATAAGATTTAATATTGTTGTATTAACTCGTCTTTCAAGAATAAACAATGAAGATGATAAATAATCATATACAAAAAAGTTATCAATTTCATTGATATCAATATTTTTAAAATTTTGGATTGCTTTTAAAACCTTTAAAAACATTTAATATACATTTAAACATTATAATAATAAGATTACAAATAGACGTTTTTATAATAATTAAAATGTTTTTACCTGTTTAGATGAAGTTGTTATTTCTAAATTGTCAATTTTATCTGAAACTTTAGCAATAATTATTGCTTGAAATAAAATTTTATCAATATTTAGTTTAATAAGTTCAAGATTATCTCTATTGTTTAATCCATTTAAAACAATGTTCATCCGATCAATAAATATTCCTGGATGCTCATCTACATCAGTTAAATCTAACATTTCCAAATACTCTTCTAACTTATAAAAACATTTTTGAATCCGCTTAATTAAGTATATACATAATACCTAACAATGTGATAATAATTAAACACTAAAATCAAATTGAAGTTAAAAAACGAAATACATACTTTATCAAAATTTTTAATAGTATTTTTTTCTGTTACAGTTGTTTCATATATAAGAAGGCATTTTCGTATTTGACTTAAACATACACAAAGCATATAAATATTTTTACACTTGAATGTTTTTAAAAATGCTTGAATAGATTTTACAAATTCAAAAAGTGCTCCTTTAGTAAATTTCTGTAAATGTTTCAAAAATAAGATTAATAAATTTGGTAGTTAAAATAGGTAAAATTATACATGTTTTTTCAGCCGTATCATTATTAATCATATATTACTTATATTTAATGCTATATTGAGTGTTATTCTTAAAACATTAAAAGAAATTACATTATATTTATACAGTATTATTAAATAATTGTTAATTGATAATATTTGATCAATATAACCGACTCTTGAGCTCTCTAACAAGATATATTTTGTAGTCGATAACATACAATGACATTGATATTGAAAAACTAATAGGTACACAGTACGGACCCATGTAATTATAACAGATAGAATGATGGTTTAGTTTCTATTCGACCGTATCTTGCGATAGTGTTAGTTATATTTGTGTAGATTATTTGTAAAATTTACGACATCAATTTTTGATATACTTCAACCTTATTAGTTTTATCTTTGATAAAATAAAGCAATACTACTCAAGTCATTATAATTAAAATTTAAAGTCCTGTTTCTTTGTTTTATTGTGTCCTGCCGTTTATTTTAAGAACTTTTGTTAACATTTTTAATATATACAAAATATTTTTAAAATTAAACCAATATTATTATTTGAAATAATTATCATTTTTGTTGCAAAAATTCTCATATAGAATGTTTCATTAATATACTATTATAACAAAATAGTGGTTCCACAATAAAAATAGATATTAAAAAAGGTTCAGCTGATAAAAAAACATTAAAAAACAAGTACTTCAATTCGTTTTTACAAAATATTACATTGGTTAATACAAAAATCTAATTCTGAATAGTATCTGAACAAGTAGTAAATCCAGCACCGGATCTAGAGAAGGCAATCTGAGGTGTGTGCCCCAAACGCTAATCATAAGAGACGCAAATTTCACATTACAAATAAATTATCGATTTACTTATTTAAAAAATTCTTTGATAATTTTTAAAGCTGGTAAAATTATATTATAAAGCTGGGTGCCATAATTTGTAGATCTGACAGTGAGTTAATTTAAATGTTAGTTTTGATTAAATTAATTTTATTGATTTAAATATATATACGAGGGTTGTGTAAAAAATAAGGTTCCCAATGCTGTAAACGCGCCGTACGAGATGCTAGGCAAAATCCGGCAACACTGCCGTGTGAACTGGTTTGCGTACTCGAGATCCCGCCTTGGTTGAACTCGCTGTGATGCTCAGTACCAGCCTGACAGCCATCCGCGATGAAACCTCCTATCGCCGTCACCGCCAGGTGCGAAGTTCGTGCAGTGATCCGATTTTTGCACGCTAAAAAGTTACCACCGGTTGAAATTCATAGACAGTTGAATGAAATTTATGGGGAAGCATGTATCAGCATTCAACAGGTCCGCAAATGGTGTATGGAGTTCTCCGAAGGACACACAGAAATCCACGATGAACAACGAAGCGGAAGGGCATCGATCTCCGACGAAGTTGTGGCTGATTGAGCGAATTCTGCTCGAAGATCGGAGGTTAACGATTCGGGAACTGGCTGCCCGGGTTCCTGAGGTTTGTGAAAAATCAATCGACACAATTTTGACTGATAGGCTATGACAATGAGCGCCCACATGTCTCTCACCAAACCAAGGACTTAATCGCTCAATTTGGCTGGGATCTCGTTGAACAGGCTCCCTTTAGCCCTGATCTTGCACCTTGTGATTTCCACT
This sequence comes from Chaetogeoica ovagalla, assembly GCA_032441825.1. Classification (NCBI taxonomy): domain Eukaryota; kingdom Metazoa; phylum Arthropoda; class Insecta; order Hemiptera; family Aphididae; genus Chaetogeoica; species Chaetogeoica ovagalla. The sequence continues at coordinate 1,607,048 of CM063726.1, forward strand.
TGTTCCCAAAATTAAAGCAACACTTAAGTGGACAACGCTTCGAGACGGATGAAGATTTGCAGGAAGCGGTCACAAAATTCCTTCACGGACTGGCGGTGGACGTCTTTGAAGCGGGTTTCTAAAAGTGGATTAGTCGTCAACAAAAATGCGTAGAAAAATCTGGCGATTATGTTGAAAAATAGCTAGGAGATGTAGCTTTCCAATAATGTATTTTTAAGTTTAAATAAAAAATGCATTACAACTGAAAAATATGTGGGAACCTTATTTTTTACACAACCCTCGTATATAATATATTTAAATATATATATATACATAAATTTATTATATTATTACATATTAGTTTTTTTATAATTTAAAAGTATGAATTGATAACCCAATAATTCGTATAATTCAATGAAATATAAAAAGGCTAACTTACTTTGAACATAGTTGTATCATATTCTTTATTGAATTCTTGTTTTTCAATAATGAATAAAAATTTAGAACACTCATTTAAAACGATGTCAATTTTCAAACATAAATCCTCCATTGTAATTTACCAATACCTTAACACATTGACTGTATGTCTTTTTACAGTATTCACTCCAATGCGTACATAATTTTCTTCGTCAAATTTAATTTTGTATTTTAAATTATCATTTTAATCATGATAATTAATAATTAAATATCATTCAGCCACGCACAAAGAATAATAAACCATCTACTTTAAATTTATATTGGACGCCAAATGTCGTCAAACGCGTAGCTGAACAAATCTCATGGTACTAATTGGCTTTGGTATGCAGTCAACATGTTAAGGTATTAAAAAAATTAATATTCAGTTCAGTTTCTAATTTAATTTCGGTTAAACAAAAAAAAATGATCTCCTGTTTTGTTTAGTGTTCAAAAATAATAATAAAATTTAAATATGACAAAACCAACGTTAAAAAAAACATTCGATAATTTAAATGGCAGTTAAAGTTAAAATGCATTCAATAGACGTTGACCCACAAAGTAATCACTATAACACTTATCACAAAACATGCCTACGTTAGGGGTACTATACTAAATAAAACTATATAGAGAAAAAAACCAACAACGTTTTATGCAAAGAGTATCGGAAAATACATAATAGTTCCCAATTACCAAAGATAATATTATCTTAATTCCTAATGATATCATTTACCTGTATTTTACAATAATTTTGATGGAAATAATGAGTAATCTTACGAGCTACGAAGTGGTAGTGTAGGTAGGACTGAAAAATAAGAACAAACTATTATGTACTATACAATACTATATAGTCCGTTTAATGAAACATATAATATACGCATATTATATGAATGATATTTAACAAACAAAAAAATTACATTTTATAATTCGTATTATGATAATTATTCGTTGAAACGTGGTTTCATTTAAATTATTTAACATTTTAAGATATGGATTGAAATTGGTTATTAATTAATTCGAATAAATCATATTTGTAACTATACTGTACATATTGGTATTAACTAAACCACAACGATGTAGAAAAGATCTGAAGATACATCTCGTATTCTCCTATCTCTAAATTATTCTATATTATTGAGTCCTCTACTTTGTGAATTAAACGCATTGCTGCTAATAGTCATAATTATTTTTCCATTTACGACAGCGGAATGGATGTAGTCGGAACTTATAATTACGCGTATAGTTTTCTGTCAATATTTCAAATCGGTATGTTAAATAGTTTTTATTGGTAAATAATGTATTGAATAATATTATGCATTTTAAAAATTTCAATCAATATTGTTTGTTTTATGGTGATACAGTGATTACATTGGAAATTTATAAATATGTATATTATTTTATCCGTATATTTTAAAATATATAAATGTATTTTATTCTATATTACACGTTTATACAGGATGTATATACAAATATATATGATAGATAGGTATTTAATTTATTAGATTATTTCTGTCTACAAATGTTTTACCACAATATAAAGCATACTTCAAAATTACACTAAAATTTAATGTAAAGAAATAATACACGAAACTATTCGTTTATTGAATATTGAATACACGGATATTGTTTGATTTTATAATTATATTATTTTATATTTATTAATATTTATAATCTAATTCATATCATAAGAGCAGAAACAAGACTTGTTAAAATTTTTGAACACAGATAGGAAAATTAAATGAAAAAGAAATTCTGCCTTACTTTATTACATATGGTTAAATTATATTATATAAATATTTGTTTTTGTTTTTTGTTATAATTCTAAACAATTAAAAAAATTATAAAAGTTAAAATTTCCATTTTTAGAGATTTTATTTTACGTAGCCACATATGTATTCTTTTTCTTATAATAAAAATTTGAATTACTAAATATTACACAAATATATCTTGTTGTATAAAATCGTATCATATGCATTAACTATATTAATAAAATTGTATTATAAAATATAAAATAACCTACACATATCTCATATTGTCAGTTGTTTAATTATAAATCATAACACAATATATCGAATACACCAATCAGTATTTACATATATATATCCTTTTTATTAGTTAGATAATTATTTAACGTTTTAATTATTTTTTTTTAATATTAAACTAAATACATTTATTGTTTGAGACAATAATAGAATAAAATGAAATATATTGATACTTGCAGAAATTATTACAACAATATTTTACTCAATTTTTGATATCCTTTTTAATATTCATTATGTTAAAATCAGTTATAATAACATAAAAGAAATTTGCAATTAATACTAGAAAAATTATAAATCTAATGACAATTAATATTTTGTATTTTGTGTTGCAACTAAATTTTTCATACATTTAGTATACATAGTATTTGTTTAACGCATGCCGCTTGGATTAAATTATGATCACAGAACAAAAATAAGATACTCAATTGTAAAATTTTGTAAATATTATATTTTATTATAACACTTTATAGTAATTTGAAATATTAATGGTGTTATAATTGAATAAAAAATAATTAATTTCAAGTAGGATTGCAGACTGAATTTATAAATATATTGGTTCGTATACTAATTTTTATTTAAATTGAAGTTTAAACATTTAACATAATGTATCAGATCATTTTTATGTGATCATGTTATTGCACTTATATTTATTTTATAAATAAATTATTTTATTTTATAGTTGTACTTTAAGGGTAAAATGGTTACCTTGAAAATAAAACTATAGGTGGGTATATATAAAAAAAATATATATATATATCTAATGAATTTAATTACAAAATGTATGAGTATAAAATAATATATATATAATTATATATTTAATAATAATACTCTCATTAAAACAAATAATAAAAGCATATGATTAAAAAAAATTTTTTATATTAATATATTATAGATGAAATTGAAAAATAATTTCTATCACACTTAATTTGTTGTTATCAGAGAACAGTGTTCATCTTGAAATGGTTAGATATTATTTTTATATTTTTCTTAACATGTAAGTATTACACAATGTACATTAATTTTTTTTTAAACACTTTCCTATGTTTTTATAATTCTTAATTAGAATATTAAATATAGGCATGTTTTAAAATATAAACTCACTTTACATATGTCTGATATAGGTATGTGTATATTATTGTAGATAAGTATAAAAATTGAATATTAAATACATGAATAGTTTAAAGTTTTAAATACTTAAGTAGTAAATAAAAATATCTTCTTAAATAAATGTGATATTGGTATAATTTATAATTAATGATATTTAAGAATCTGTTGTAATATATCATTCTAATGGTCCGAATAGGTAGGCACTTAATTTTGTTTTGATGTTTTGTATTGTGTAATAATATGTATTTATATAATAACAAATTATTAAATTTTACTAATACCTAAGTAAATTAAATTGACTGATGTTTTATTTCTTTAAATTATTAACATTATAATTGTTGAGAAGAATTGTCATATTTATCGAATTGGTCGACTTCTTATTTAATATTAATATTATACAGTTTTTACACTTATTAATAATAATTTTTCTTGTTCATTATTTTTAAAAGCAAAACAAATATAAAATGTTTAAGTATAATAAATTAAAGTACTTCTATTAACTTTACAGTTATCAATAATATTAACTAACTCTATATTGGCCTTGATAATAACATTTTTATTCGGAAGTTACATTTTTTTTTTTGTATTATTATAATGATATCATTTTATATATTAATTAAATATACAATATGTTATTTAAACTAATATTTTTTTTTATTTATACTTTAGATTACTTTAACTTTAATACGAAATAATCATGTTTAGTTCGACTAATAACAACAATATCGATTTTACAAAATCTCAAAAAATTAATTTTGATGACACTAAATCAAACATTAAAGAGTAAGTTCAAAACAATATTTTCAGTTTCAATTATTTAATACTATTTTTTTTAAATTTTAGACATTTAGATCAAGAATTACCTCTCTCATCAATAATGATTACTACTAAAAATAATGATAACGTTAACCCAAAATGCCATGAAATCAGTTTTGATGACATGGAATCTGACATAGAAAAGTAAGTTTAAAACCACATTTTCTATTTTAATCATTTAATTATTTCTTTCCTTTTATTATAGTTGCTCTGATCATGAGTTACCCCTCTCTTCGATAGTAAATGTATTGCAACCAATTGACAATTATGAAAACACTGATGTACAAAATTCTACGTCTATTTATTGCCAATCAATTTCAAACATTAATGACGATAACAAATCTGAGACAAGTCCATCATCAAAAAATAAAGATCAAAATATAATAAATAATCAAGTAAATAAATATGAATGTAATATTTGTAAGAGAATGTTTCCTAAGCGTACTCTGATTATTAAACATTTCAGAACATCCTTATGTTTTCCAAAAATTACATATGATTGTGAGAATAATAATTATAATTATTATCAATATAACAATTTTGAAAACTCAATTTCATATATTAATCATATAAATGATACGAAAGAAGCTTATAAATGTAATATTTGTAAAACTGTAATTCAAAATAAGTTGATAAAAAACTGCCAGATATTGAATATTAAGAAAAACAATTTAAAATATGATACTTGTTCAAAAGTCAATGGCATAGCTAATGAAAATACAGACTGTCCTAAAGAAAAGTTTACATGGAAATGTAAAAAGTGCAGAGAAATATTTAAGGTCATAAAAGTTCATTCAGAGAATAAACTATTTGATTGTAATATATGTGATAAGTCATACATACACTTTGATACTTTAATAAAACATAAAAAAACACATAAAGAATTCTTTGGAGCAAATAATAGAATTCTTAATTTAAAAAATGGCACTAAAATCAAATATTTACAAAGAGATGTTAATTTCAAATCAAATATATCCAAGAATAACAGTAGAATATACAACACGTCTCAAAGTTATGAATGTTCAACTTGCTCAAAAGTATTCCATAAGCGTTTTAAATTAATAACACATATTTTTACAAGTCACCAAGAAAATTATTCAAAACGCAGTTGTGATCCATGTTCAAATCGATGTGATTCTTCACAAGAATTTATTTTTCATGTGAAAAAAAACTTTTTTAAATGCGATGTATGTCCCCGATCATTTACTACATCTCATAGACTTCATCAACATTATAGCTGGCATCTTGGTATAAATTACTTTAAATGTCAATTCTGTCCGAAAACGTTTTCAAAATGTTCAGTTTATTTATTACACGAAAGAATTCATACAAGGGAAAAACCATTTAGATGTAATTTTTGTGATAAATGGTTTCCGGGCTCGTCCAATTTAAATATTCATTTAGGATTTAATGATCCATTTATTTGTAATACTTGTGAAAAACCATTTTTCCAAATATCATCATTCATATCGCATAAAAAAATTCACTTGTTAAAAAACCAAATGAAAAATAAAAAAATTAAGAAATCATATTATCAATCAACTTCAGAAAGATATTTAAGACAACATACTGGTAGAAAGACGTTTAAGTGTAAAGTGTGCAATAAATCATTCATTCAGTCATCAACATTAAGTGCACATTCAAAAACTCATACTAAAAAGTATTTGAATAAATTTGATGTTCATAACAAAATTTTGACTAGATCGTCTTTAAATGATAATAAAAAAATATTTGAAAATAACAAGTGTTTCAAGTGTGATTTATGCAAAGAGATATTTTCAGACTGGAATATTTTCACTGTTCATAAATGTACTTCAAAGAAATGCAAATTGTGTGAAAAAGTATTAAGTAACACTTTTTCACTTAAAAGACACTACATGAACATTCATCAAAATAAAAAACCATTTCAAAAAAATGAAAATAAACAGAAAGAAAGAAACATTCAGACTCAAAATGTGTCTCTTAAATTGAATATGAACAATTCAGCAAACGAGTTGGAAGAAAATGATATGAACAAAGAATATAAGTGTGATCTTTGTACGAAAATATTTCACAAACAATGTCAAATTTATAATCATATTTTGGAAACTCACTATTAAAATTATAATAGACTTTTAAATTTAATTTCGATTTGTACTAGAATAAGAATTTATTTGTTATTTATCTCTCATGTCTTAATTGACTACATCATTATTATTAATATAAGTAAATTTATGTAATGAGCTATTGTAACTAATTTTGTTTAAAACTAGTATTAATTCATATAGTTTAATACGTATACATGTTTTAAATAACTAGATTATTGTTATACATAAAATACATTGTAATTTGCTATACAAGACAGATATTTTTTATTCGAGTATACGGATTAAATTAGTGTACCTTATAGTTAAAAACAAAAAAGATTTGTTTTTATTTCCTATGCTTAAAAATGCTTATTAATATAGGATTCAACGTTTCACTGTAAATTGTAAATAAAGTACAGTATTTTTTTTATTTTGTACACGGCATACTGACCCACACACTAATTAAAATTCCAAATTAAATACATCGGACATAAAACGTGCAACATATAGATAAATTAAAATAACAGTTTCATGGTTTCATTGAACTTGTATAGAATATACAATATATAAGTGATATGGTACATGTTTGAGATGGATACCTGCAACCTGCACTCATAGAGTACAAAGGATCTCGGTCCTCATTTGTACATTATGTGGCCTATTTGCATGTGGTTACGTGTTACTCATGTACTTCTATTTAAATAAAATCCTAGTTATTTGACTAGTAGGTTTGTTACTAGATTGGATCTGTCAAGACTTTCCAAAAGCTAATCTCGATATTAATTGGTATTTATTTACAAATTTTCAGAACAAAATTCGTCGCTATCCAACAACTTTCTAGACCAGAGGTTCCCAAACTGTGAGTCGCGATCATGTTATTAATTGGTCGCGCGTTATACTTTTAAATAATACATTTTTTTTAGATATATATGTACACAGTGCGTTCCAAATGTCATGAAATATATTTTTTTGTCACGCCTCTACAGGTCGCGACATATTCGGACCGGATGGATTAGGTGTAGGAGACTCTCACCTTCATAGTACACCAAACATCAGTCTGTTCCGAGCATCGGTTGCCAGGCATGGAGAGTCAGTGGAAAAGGTGTATCATGGACAATATTTTGAAAATTACTAACACAATATACCGATATTGTTAATAAATCTTTAAAAAAAAAATATATATTTCATGATGACTTTTGAGACACATCCTGTATGTTATTATAATTCTGTGTTTCTATTACTTTTTGTTGATGTTCAAATTCAATTTTATTCTAAATTGATATCAATGCAGTAATGAAAAATAGGAAACAATTACATCCTTCACATTGAAATTATATAGCCACTTTTATAATATACATAATTTTTTTTACTATTCAAATATATAATTAAAAATAATCCTTTGATAAAAATTAAAAAATAAAATTTACTATTCTTTTTTTGTCGTAAGCAACTGATCTATATGAAACAGCAAAGAAAAAGTTGTAGATATTATTGCGGGTCGCTAAAATTTAAACCTTTTTCCTAGATAGCTAAAGATCTAACACCAATGATTACTGTACTGCCTCTTTTATACCTCACAGCAACACTGATTTGCCTGACTTAAATATAGTATGTCATAGATATATATTCTTATTTTCTACATAAAGCCAATTAGAACTATTTTTCTCTAAAGCTGATTTGATTTTTAACCATAGTATGATTTCCTTACATCGCTTATTGAAAATAATATATATATATATTCATTACATTTAATTACTTAAATATTTTAAGCTTTAACGATTTTTTATCATAGATTATATGAAATAATTTATAATTTTATGATAAAATTTTATAAACTGTTCAATTTAAAACTGAATTTGAAACTCCATTCAGTCTCGTATTTAATTTTTTTTCTGTCTACGTTTCTTATTCAAGATAACTGTCTTTTCTTTCGTAGACCATACATTTTCATTTTCATTTTTTTTATTTAAAAATTCTAAATTATTGGACAATAAAATGAAAATAACTGACAAAACATTAATAGATAGGATATTAACATTTAAATATCCAGTGACCAAGGAACAATTTGTTTTAAACGAAAGCATTTATATTATTAGTCAATTTATATATTGTTTATCAGTAGTACATATTTCTTAAACATATTTGTAATCTATAAAATTACAAAATCATAAAAAATTAAAATTACTTCTTAGCAAACTTTTTATTTTTTTGTACTTTCCCACCTTTAAATTTTGAACTTTTTTTACCATTACTTGGCTGATTTTTACCATTCTTGATATTGGGCTTATTACCCTTGGCTTTAGGCTTAGGTTTTTCTTCTTCACTATCATCTTCGCTATTATCAAACTCAATACCTTCAGTTTCATGATCTTCATCTTCAACTACCATTTCTTCTTCATCATCTTCAACTACCATTTCCCCTTCATCGTCATCACCAGATTCCTTTTTAGATTTAGGCTTAGACTTAGATATTTTATTTTCGGTATTTTTTGTTTTATCATCAGCTGCACCACCTAATGCTTTAAATTCACCAGATAGTTTATCGTAAATTCCATTTAAGACTTCATCATTTGTATCCTTGAATTTAGAAAATCCCTTTGTAATGAAATTCTGTGAATATAGATTTAAATAACATTTTTAAAATATTAATAAAAGTACATATAAATTAAACAAAAACTTGCTTTGAGTTTTGATGACTTTTGCGGAATTGAAGCTTTTGTTTTATAGTCTACCAAAAGTTTAACAATACTGCTTTCCTCATCAGAAAGGTTAGACATTTTTCCAACATTTTCAATGGCCTTTTTCCACAACTCTTGTTGCAATACTTTTTGAGGACTAGGAACAGTTTCCACTTTGATAGTTTTTTCTGCTTCTTTCTTCAACACTGCTGGTTTGACAACTTCTTTTAATTTTTCTTTTCTAGCAATTACACCTTTACCTTGTTTTTTAGGCGAATTGTTCCTACAATAAAATAACATACTTATAAATAATTATTACACTGATATGTAAATATATAAAATATATTTTATTAGGTTTTCAATACATATTTTCTAAACGAGTTAAATGATTAGACAAAATTATTGAATTTTAATCAGTCTCATTACTTTCTTTATTTTTACTATCTAAATAATTACAAAAAATTGTGGTTATCAGAAATTATGAAAAATTATATGTATAGCATACCTAAAATAGAAATTACTACCGTCAGATTTATACGAATAGCAAAAAAACAATGTTTATTTAAAATAAGTATTATTATTATTATTTACTAGAATAATAAATAATGTAGTTGACTCTTGACAATTCGAAACCTTCAGTAATTTGAAGTAAACGCTCAGTCCTTGAAAATCACCCGGTAATTTGAATAAAAACAAGTACACTCGGTAATTCAAAATTAAATTTTGAGAAAACTGGCTACTAACACGTGACAATTCGAAGTTTCATCCATTCAACACTTGTAATTCGAATTACCAAATGTATTTCTTACATAAATTTACTAGACAATCGTGTAGAAATTTAGCTTATTTTTTTGATAACTATAGAATTATTATCATAAGAACTTTATCGATTTATTTCTTAATCATCTCTTATCGTAATTGAACTCATCGATAGCCAAATGTAGTTTCGTATATAATAATTGTGCATAATAATTATGTACAATAAAAAAACAAATTTTTTTTCTTAACTCTCAGTAATTTGAATTTTTGTTTTGGTCTCTCGATATTTCGAACTACTCAGCAATTCAAACTCTTGTTAATTCAAAATTTTTCAACAGTCCCGCCAACTTCAAATTATCAAAAGCCGACTTAATCTTTTTTATATAACATGTAATGCAATAAGTTAATTCATAACCGTCAAAATTACATATTTTTGTTGAGTTCAAAACCTATCTATACGTACTTGGTTACATTTACAGACTTCTTGACATCATCGGTAGTCTTCAGCTTCATCTAAAAACAAATATGATATTTAATACATGGCCGTATATTCATATGGTATTCTACAAAAAATGTGATAAATATAAAATGCAATAATAAGTATCTGTGGATAATATTCAATCACATTAAAATAATTCAGGTAAATAAAAATTGTCAATTACAAAATCTAGATTTAAAATATAAACTGTATTAAAATAAAAGTAGACTTTAATATGAAATTAACTTCAAAACTACCTACGAGGATTAAAATGAAATAATATTTGCACATAAACCAAGATAAGCAACAGTCAACAAGTTTCACATAATTTAAAAAAAAAAAAACACGAGTAACATTTCCATTTAATACATCAAGCACACGAGAAACTAAACGACAAACGTTTTTACCAAAATTGTTTATAATAACGACCTACCGCACAGTGTAGTATAAAACACGTATAACATGAAATCGTCTATAGTACAGAGTTCTAACATATTCGCCGTTTTTTTTTTTATTGAAAGAAAACGTAGACTTCTACAAAATCGCACGCGACTTTTCAATTATCTTACCTTTAATAGTAGTTGAAAATTTGATTAACAACAACGAAAAGTATAATGGATTGTAATTGTAAAATACAATTTCAATATCAGAGTAAAACGGGCAAGGAATTAGTAAACGAATTACTACACTCAATAGTACATAGGAAATGGAAATACAGAATACGGAATACGGATTATAAAATAAAAAAACCACACTACTACATTGATATTTCAAATTATAGTATAATGAACATAAACACATTGATTTTTGTTGGCTATACAAACTACATATTATTTAAGGTTATAATATGCATACAAGTCTTGGAATAATATCTTAAAATACTATCTATGTTTGGAAGAAAAATAATTTTAGATTTTCAAATGTTCAAAAAATTATGTGTAAAGTTAATAAGGGGTTCCCAGCAAGCAATAAGAAACGTATATAAATTACTTGTACACTGCCTCTACTATAAAAGTAAAATATAGTAAAATATATTATACGACTAAAAAAGTATAGGTGTATATTTTAAAATTAATTCATTATACGTATATGCACATTATTCTTATTTTAGAGAAGTTTATTTGCACTATTTTTACGTATATCTTACTGCAATAACAAATGATTTAAGAAACTGTACAAGTGTGGCACGAATCAAAGTTTATAACTTTAATATTAGTAGTATTTATTGAAATTAACAGCTGAAAAATCGTAGGGGAGTAGGTGGTAATATGGATCGGTTTTTTGTTTTGGGAAAAAAACTCGATTTTGAATGTAGATATTGTATCATTATAGTCATCAGTGCAATTAACAAATATGTTTGGCGTAATGAAATAAGAGTTATTATCGAAAAAAAAATGTTCCATGATACATTAATAATTTTAAAACGCACTGCATAATATAGGTTTTAGAAAGTGGGGTGGTTATACGAAACAAAAAATAAAATCAAAAATGTTTTATTACTTTTATGTTCTTAAACATAAAAAACAACTTATATTTTTGGATAGAAAAAAAGATAAATAGGTACAAATGTTTTTAAAGTTCTTAATAAACAGAAGTCCCAAATGAAAAAATCATTTTCACAGCAACGTGCTGCTTCGTTTAAAGTTTTAGTTTTTTTCCGCATTGAAGATATTGCATTTAACATATCTTCAGATTACCATTTGTCTTAGTCCCTTATTTTCTGATCCTAACTGATCCTTTCTTGGCATAGTGACTCCTAACAAAAAAAGAGGGGTTGTATTATGAAACATTCTGTTTCACATTACCACCCCCAATACCATTTTCTAATCTATTCCAATAAATCGCAATTCATAAAACACGATTTTAAATAAACATCCTTAACATTTTGAAGTTTAATAATATTACTACTTGATACACTAATAATATTATATTTTATTATTTATTAATATATATATATTGAATCTTACCTTATGAAAAGTTTTGATGGTTTGAAAATACAATGATTTTATTTACAACCGCATGCAACGTTATACTGACACTTGCTGTCTTTGGATACCAAAACGTAAAATAATCATTATAGTTACGACAGGTATTGACAAGTATCTGCATGTCTTTGACAAATACTGTGCTGTTTCAATTACAACCCTATTTCGTAATACCACTTTCTCTCCTAGTTTTAATAAATTATTTTTTTATATTTATTTGCTTTTGTACATTAAACATTACGGCAAAGCAGTTATTAATATTTTAAAGATAAACAAATTATTTTTTTTTAAAATAAAATTAACAAATTATGATATGTAATATGGTGGTAAATAAACTAAGTTAGGAAGTCAGAGTTGAGGATGAAATTAACGATTAGAAAAATAACCGTAGGAGAACAGGAGTTCAGAGGGAGATATGAGTCTAGAGGAGGGTAACCAAGAGAGGATAAATGAAAAAAAATATGGAGTCTGTCATAGAGGAGAGAGGGATATTTAAATAGAATATGATTGAAATCACAGAATGCCTCTTCCTGGTGTAAAGGGCACAGAGGAGACGAATTTATAAAAAGATGGTAAGAGTGATGGGGAAGCAAGTTGTGTCCAATGTGTAGACGGGAATAAGAATTGATAAGCTGTTTGGAAATGTGAAGACCCAAGAACCATGGATGCGTGATGGTACTACAAATTGCTCTGTGCCAAGAGGTATAATTAGGATGGAGGGTAGACCATTTAGATTCCCAGGCTTTATGTAAAAGTTTATGATGGATTGGAAGAAGGTCTGAAGGTGGATTTTTAAAAGGAGAAAAGTGGATACAGTTTTTAGTAGAAAATGCAACAATGTCAGCTCGTTTGTTTCCCGCAATACCAACATGGCTAGGAACTCAAAGAAACTTTATAATTTTATTTTTTAGACTAAGACGGTAGACTAAGGATTTTATGAGGACAAGGGGAGATAAGGAGGAATTGAATGGATTAGAAGATAGCCAGGAGGCAAGATTTTAAGTCGGTGATGACTAGAATATTGTTGTATTCTAATGTAAAAAAGAATTCTAAAGCACTTATTATGGCATAACATTCAGTAGTGAAAGACGAAGAAAAGGCGTTAAGTTTGTCAGCAAAAGAAATATTGATCGCAGGGGAGAAAAACGAAAACCCAGCTGTGTTCGGTGAAACTGAACCATCAGTTTCAATTTAAAATATTATTCCTGACTAATAATACATAATTTATTTATAATAAAACTGTATCTGATACTTTCGATTTTCTTACTTAATGTTATTGTAATCTGTAGGAGTTGGTAAACGTTTATTTTAAAATTTACTATTCGAATATTTAAATATATATATATATCTATATTTGTTATTAGTAATTTTATTTTATTTTTAAAATGATAATAACAATTAACAAAAACAGGACAATTCATCATAAACTGATTTACATGATAAGTTCTTAGAAGAACACAGTATGAACAAAGTCTGCCAGAAGACAATGAATTAACAGAAAGCTCAACTCAAAACTAATCCATCAATAAAAATGAGAGATGAAACAAACAAAGATGATGTTTATGTACATTATAGTGTAAGTTTTAGATTATATTTTTAAATTTCTTTAATTATGCTTTAACTATTTTTGAATATAAAATTATACAGATAGAAGTAACAAGCAATATTCTACAATTGTATCAAAATCTGAAATTTATGAAGCTAATACTTCCGATAATAAAACATAAATTAAAAGACAAAGAAAATTATGATAAAAATAATAAAATTACAATTAATGAAATTTATTATGCTTTAGTTAATACAATAATGGATAAAGAACCTGAGCAAAAAGAAATAAAACAATCTGAACAGGAAGAAATAATTAAATGCGATGAACAAGAAATTGGTGAAACTCAAGAAAATGTTTTAAATGGATATAAAATTATGAAAATAATATTAAATATGTTATATGACTATACAAACTCAACATTTAAATGGATTATAAACAAAATAAATGACCAAATGGAAAACATAAGCAATTTACATTCACAATTTAAAAAAAATAATAATAATAGAAAAATAATCAGCTTTAATTATTTTAGTATCTATACATGAATGTAACATAAATTATAATTATCTTATATATTTTAAAATTATAATAAATAATCAAAATAATATATATAAAATTAATTTTAAGTTGTTCTTATATATTTTATTAAACAAATTTCTAATATATTTTTATATTTTAAACTGTTCCAATATTCTATCAGCTTCTCGCCAACCTGATTCTATGGCTCCATGCACAGTTGAAAAGTAATAACTATGTGTGGCTTCACCACCAAATAACAAAATCTAAATATGTAAAATATACATGTAAAAATGAATGAGTATTTTGAAAAAATATGATTTTATGTAAATTAAATTTAACATTTTCATCCATCACATACATTTTTCCCACTGGAATTAGTTAAAGGTTTTGCTAGCTGACTATTAGACATTCCTTCTTTGTCCGTGTTCATGGAATGAAATGAATATGAACCATAAAAGTGACTATTTGTACCCCATTGTGATCTAAAAAAATGTTAAGTAAAATAAAATGTATTCAAAATATGTTTAAAAATAATAATATATATAGTTTTTATTTATGAATAAAATGTTTAATCAATAAAATAATTTTACCTTGTCACTAAATCAGGTAATGGTATAGTAAACTTGTCACCTAAAAACCTATTCAATAGAAACATCAATCCAATTTTTATTTCGTCTATAGATTTACGCTCCATGTTTCTTGCAGCAGGACCAACTATCCAACCAAGTAGTGTATTTGGACAATTATCACAAATATAAAAACCAAATACATCACATAAGTAATCCCAACCACGTCTCTAAATAAAAATTTTTAATTTTTTAAAAATACATGAATATATATAATGTCATGTATATTAATATATTTGATTAATAACGTTGATAAATATTTAAAATCTATATAGGCAAAAAAGTAAAATACAATATATTTATAAACATGTATAATTTTAGTATAATGTTATAATGTATAATATTTTGGCCTATAATAAAATTTAAAAAAACATATATTAATTATAATATTACATACTTTATTTTCTTTAATAAATTGTTCACGATCATTATCAGACCATAGAAAACTAAATCCAGTAAAGTTTTCTGGCCACCATGAATATGGAAATTTTAAAAATAATTTATCCACAGTTCCAATACCTATGTTCTAAAAACAAAAATTGTATATAAATATGACAACAAATAATAAGAAAGTTGTTTCACTTACTTTTATAGCTAGTAATTTGTATTCGGGTAGTTCTGGTTCAAATAATTCATTACATAAGTTTTTTAAAACTCCAAGACTAATTGTAGATAAAACACACTGGGTTTTGAAACGGCTATTATCGCCACATAATACTTCCGCTTCGTCACCAGACCAATATATTTTTACAACTTCTTTTCCAAATATTACTTTATCTTTAATACATAAATGTTGAAATTCATCATTGAACTTTTCCTAAAATATTTTTGAAAAAAACCCTAGTAATAAAATGATTATTTAATATTTAAACATCTAATTCCTAAATAAGTCATAATAAACTTTGAATAAATGTACTGAGATCACTTAAAACTCATGTCTCATATTAAACAAATCAGTTGTGTAACAGTCACATTACTTAATTTATGTAAATTAAATAGTTTTAATATCATTTAAATATTTATGAACCTTACATTTGATGAATTTTTTTAAATTTGTTTTTTTATTCCTTGCATATAATTTTCAATAGAAATGTTAGATTTTCATAAATTTCCATACCTACCTGTAATAAGTCTATTATTGTCGAAAATCCTTTTGATTTCCAATTAATTGCAGGATACCCTGGACAAGATTTATAAGTATCAATATTAATTGCTGACGTCTCAAACCAACTGTCACTTCCATTATATGAATTTTGAAAATGATGGCACCAATTAACAAATTGCTTAAGTGGTAGTTCTTGTGTGTCAATCATAACATTTTGAATTCTATAAGTGATAAATAATACATTTAATTATACATCAGTAACTATATCAAATATGTTTAGAAGCTTTATTATTACCTTTTTTGAAAAAGCTCTCCTAAAGACATGAATCTTTCTAAATCATTTTTAGGGCTATCATCCAACACGGAAAATGCTATATTCAAGTATTCACGAAGATGATTAGATTTTATTTCACTACCTGATGACGTTATAAAAGTAGAATTAATAAATTGTTGTATTGTTTCTCTTTTATCAGACATTAAATTTTTAGTAGAAGCCATTTGAAACACTACATTTCCTTCTTCTCCATGAACCCATTGTGCTCCTAAATCAATGTGCCCATCTAAATGAGTATGAAAAAAAAAATGGATGAACTAAAATATCACTTATGTTTAATATAATTGATTGAATTTAGATATATATTTATATCAAATATTTCATTCAAAGTTTTTCTGTGTTTGCTAAATTTTATTTTATGTTTTTTTTTGCATTATAGTCTTACATTAAAAATGTATCATTATTATAATTCAAGAATGTAGGTTACAAAACATCTGAATAAAAAGGAAGAAACATATGCAGAATTAAAACTGGTATATAAATCAACAAAATCAGCATTTAATATGTATATTTATACATATATATATATATATATATATATATATATATATATATATATATATATATATAGACACACACATACACAATCATTAAATCATAACAAACAAGAAATGTAGAATTATTCTTAGAAGAAATTCTAACAGCTTTAAGCTTTAACCTTTAACTGAGATCAGTATCCATGTATCCATGTAAGACAAACATTGGCAAACCTGCTTTGCAAGGATGGACAAGATGGAAAGCAAATAGGCTAATTACTGCAGCAATTTAAACTTGTTGATAATATCATTGAATATTATAGAATATATAAAATCAATGGTAATATATAAGACATAAAACTTATTATTGTTCTTCAATTTTTGGTTTTAAATTTTTCAGTGAATTCCAAGTTTCATACTTTTGTATGTACAATTAATAATAACATTATTTAAATAGCAAAATAAAATTTATCAAAAGAATTACTTTCTTTACATTACTTATTTCAATTAAATAAATAAATAATAATAATAATAATAATAATAATAATTACCACCAAATGGTAAAGTTTGAATGCGTCCACCAATTCTATTTTCTGCTTCCAAAATAATAAAATTATTGAAGTTATTTTTTAATAGTCTAGTAGCAGCAGCAATCCCTGATACGCCTGCTCCAATAATGATAACCGTATTATAGGCTTGAGCCATCTTAAATAAAAAATGTTTTTAAAGTTTTTAACGCCAAAAATAAACTGTTTTTAGTTAACTACTAGTGGGTTAATGTAATAAATGATAAATGAATGCCACACCCAATACAATGATACACTTTAATTATAATCTAATTCATTATTTAATAATTCAAGTATAGTTGATCTGTATACAGAATGTTTATATTATTTATACTATGTATTATTTTTATTTTATATATATATTATAAACATATTTATTGACTATTCCTATTTTATTTATTTATTATTTTTTTTATAAAATTCATTATAATACCTGTAATACTGTTAATAAATAATGGTGTGATAATTTTTATTGAAAATGTTTGGGTGGACCCGGGCTCACCCCCTAGACCTCCACTTGATTATGTTAAGCCACTTTTAAACGTTACGTATATACAAATCACTAGGTTATTTTAACAATCCCACCATCTATTTTTTTTTACCAGGGATTAGTAAAATTATATATAAGCTTAGTATTAAAAAAAAAAAAATAATTGTTTGACATTAACATATGCAAATTTGATGAAATAAGAACAATTGTAAATTCCTTTCCCTTTATAATAACATGAGGTTGTCCTTTGGCATGGATAAGTACTAATTCTGGCTACATTTTATTTACTTAATAAATATAATAAAATAAAATAACAAATATCTACATTAACTAATAACAAAGTGAAGCCCAAAACATTAATAATTGTAATTTGCTAAGATTTAAGAAAATGTGTTTTTATAACAATATATGAGTAACATTATGTACACATATACAAAGTGATACAATACTTTGGATTATCTATTAATTTTTATAGTGTCCAGTTCAAAACATTTACAATGGGAAAAGTTTTGATGATTTTTGTTTAATTTGTATTTATGTCAAGAATACTTTCTCAATTCAGTTTTAAGCCGGCACATTGAAATCAAAACCAAATTTCAGTTGCAGTAATAGCACAATTCAATTATCTTTTATCAATCAAAAAATGTATAGTATATTATTTGTTCAATATTTAAATTTATCCTCACTTTTCTTTAACGAAGCTTATTATGCGTCATAAAACAAAGAGCTCTTTAATTCCACATAATTATTAAAATATGTATTACATTTAAGATTCAAGACTCAACTAATAAAAGGTAAACCAGTTTATAATTATTTTATATATGATGATCGAATGATTTCTAAGTATGATTTTCTCTTTAAACAAAAATTTTAAGTAAGAAATGTATTTAATTATCGGTCACAAATGTTTCTTTATTTAAAAAAAAAAAATTATGAAATCATAAACGCCTTAATAATTTTCAATATCATACTATACAATCTTTATATAATTATACTTACAACAATTGTGTTATTTGTATATGGATATTAATATGTTAGTCAATTTATTTATGTAGAATAATAACAAAATTCCTATTACAAAAAAAATTATTAATAATTACTCATAATTTGTATAACTATTAGAATCGACTGTTCTCAAAGGAACGACTTTAAGAAATATATAGTTTACTAAAACAGAAAATATAATAAATGAGTAATAAATAATAGACGTATAAATTTTAATCTAATTTATAAGAGAAAAAAAACATTTAATTATTAATCACATGACCTACCTTCTACTCATTCAAATAATCTACGTAATATGTATCATAAATATTCAGTAATGTTATAACTTATGATAATGTTAAAAGAAACGTGGTAAACAATACTGTAAGATTGTATTTTATCTCTGAGTTTATTATTGTGCGAGTCTGCATATGCTATATTATTACATTATAAATCATAATTAGGAAATAGTAAATACATACTTATTTACTGAATATTTTTTAGTTACGATTTGAACTCGAAACATTTGATAAGTTACAACCACAGATTATAATATAACTGATAACTGGACGAAAAAATAATCACCAAATGCAGCCATAGTTAATAAATATAAATATTTATTATCTAATATTTATTAAATATAAATATTTATTATCTATATATGAGTGATACCGCTATCACATTAATTTCACTTTTTCAATACACACAGTTAAAAAACAAAATTTAAATATAATTGTATTAATAATTTTACTTAATTATGGAGTGTCAATCTAAAATTGATGTAGATTTGGAAACAATTTTATTTCAGTCCAAGGTAAATAAATTAGGATTTAATATTGACATCGAATATTTATATTTTAATACAATTTGTTATAGAATTCAATAATTGAAAACAAAAAGAGGCAAAAACTCTTCGACGAGGTATGCGCAGCATAGAGGTTCAAAAACAAGGCGCCAGCAAATTTTTATAATTTTTCATTAAAAAAAAACAAAAAATGTCAGGCTTTTGCTGGTCGTCTGTCTTGGGCCCTAAGGGGTCTCGATAAAAATGGCTCCCCAGGCAACCAATAAGGATAGAAGTAGAACAACAAAATATTACTGTCATCAATCTTTGGTGTTTGTGAGTAAGAGTACAGAAAAATTAAAAATCTTACACATAATATTAATAACCAACAAGTTTATATTGTTATATTACAAATTTTTATTTTTTATATTTCTAGACCTAATATTAATCATAACAAACAAGTTATTAAAGACTGATTTATTCTAATTAACTAAATTTTTAAATATTGAAAAATTAAATTGTAATTTAAGATACTTCCCTGCATAATGTAATTCAACAGATATACGCATATTATTATAGTTTTATTCATTTACCAATATATGTTATAATACAAAAAGTGTCGATGATATAATTTCAACAATGAAATGTTATAAAGTAAAAATAATTGAAGAAACTGATATTTTGATCATTGACGAAGTTTCAATGTTGGGTTCTAACATTTTAAATAAAATAAATGAAATATTCAAAAAGGTCAGGAATAATTCAGAACATTTTGGCGGCATACGAATGATATTTTGCAGCGATATGTTTCAATTACCACCTATAAGTGATGACTGTATAATTGATTACGAAAAATGGGATAATTTAAATGTAAAATATGTAGAATCAATCACATGGAGTATTCCTTTAAAAATTGGGTATGCGATGACCATTAATTCTTCACAAGGACGTACGTTAAGTGGTTTAACATTAATTATTGATGATTTATTCAAGCACCATCAGTTTTATTCTGCATTATCGAGAGCTAAATTTATAAATAATGTTTATATAAGTTCTTTGGAAATCACCAGTGCTAAAAATATTTTTGAAAAAATAAAGAATGAAATCAAATTTGTGGATGAAAATAATGTTAAATAAAATTAATAAGCTTAATGAAGGAAGAACGAATATTCGTGACGAGCAAAGAAGTAGAAGACCTTCAATTGTGACCGATGAGTTGATGCAAAAATATCAACGAAACTGTTCGTGGAGACCACCGATTGACAAAGGATGAAATGTCTGCAATGTTTCCATAAATTTCCAGATCTCTGTGACATGAAACAATTATAGAAGGTGACTATACGTGGAAAAATAAGTAATATTTATACCAACAATGTCCTGTAATTTTTTTTTAAATACAAAAATTAATTACTCTTACTTTCTGGATATGCCTCGTATTTTAATATTAATATTTATATTATTATTATTATAAAAGTTTATATTATGTGTTAAATTTTATTAAATACTAAAATGTAATCAATACAAATATATGGATAATAAATTTATATATATAGGTACTTGTCTTATACAATATTGTTTTCATTTGCAGTGATAATGGAATATTAGAGAATCTTCGTGACGGATGGGTAAAACAAAATATATATATATATATATATAAATACGCGCGAGGGTTCCGGAATATTCTATAAGGGGAAATGAGTAGAACTTTCTAGAAATGTCCGTGAGGCATAGGCGCAATTTGGGTTTTAAATTTGAGGGGGCTAAAATTTCCAACAAAAAAAATACCAGTTAAAACCTCTAATCACAACTTCCTATTAAAACATATTTTTATACATTATTATAAAAAAAATCGTATGTTTCTTCATATATTTTGAACCTGGTAATTTTTAATAAATACACTTAATTTCAAAAATATTTAATTTATTTATAAAAGTACTTATAGTAAAATATACATTATTATGTAATAATACTTATAATTGTATGCGGTGATTTGAAAGGGCAAATTTATTTAAAATATCTTCCGTATTAAGTTCTTTAGGAATGTCTTTTTCAATATAAATTAAAGAAGAACTCGAAAATCGGTCCTGAGACATCGACGTACGTAACCAATTCTTTATCCTCTTCATGGCTGAGAAAGATCTTTCGCATTTACTAGAAGAAATTGGTATAACGAGAGACACAGATAAAAGTTTATACAAATTAGGATATATTTTAATATCTAAAATTAATTTGTGAAAATAACAATAAACGGCAAAAGCGTTGATGCCGATTGCGATAATGATCGACGGAAGACAGGGTTCATAATAAACACTTCCTTCAAATACCCGTAAAACCCAACAATGTTCTATAAATAACTTATATATATATTTTTTGTGGTTTCATCTGTCAATGACAGACTGTCATCACTAATTTTTTTTTACTTTAACATAGTGAATTTATTTGGAAATATTTGAGGGGGCTAAATTCATCATTGGGGGGGCTTAGCCCCCCCAAGTCCCCCCCAAATTGCGCCTATGCCGTGAGGTAATATACATATAGCGGCATGACAACACCGTAATCATCAGTCGTCGTAGCACAGTACATGTAATACGTTAAATACAACAATTTGTCGTTTTAAAAAAAATAAACATTTTTCTCGCGTTAAGATTTAAAGTTTTATTCTTCAATAATTTTCATCACCACCAAAACGATTTCACGGGAAAAGGGATATAGTACTTTATAACATTTATGTGATATTTTAACAATTTTTTATTTTTATTTGAACGAGGAGAAAGTTCCGTACGTCGAATTTAAACTTATTTTGTGATTTAAAATATGTTTTCAGCTGTAATGACATTTATATAGCTCATTCTGCACGCTATTATTCATTTACAAACCCACGCATACATACTGTCCGTAACTCATAAAACGCTGACACGATATGTACGTAATTTAAGTTGACCGTGTCATGTTCCTTAATAAGTAGCATCGGGCCCCTTATTTTAATCAACATTTATTTTATCAATAGATTCATTACAATATTTTTATATTATAGTTTTTTATATCTAAAATATTTCTCCATTGATTATTTCTTCGTATTAATAAGATATTTTATCGTCAAAACGACAACAGACTTCATTTAGTTTGTTATAATATAATAATATTAAACCTATTTGGTCCTATGGAATTCAACTTTGGGGATCAGCCAAAGACTCCAACACAAACATTCCAATCCAAATGCCTCCGACAGATAACAAAAGCTCCTTTTTACGTTTCGAATGATGCTCTCCACAGGGACCTCCTTATTCCGACAGTCAAAAACGTTGCTAAAATCTTATACAAACGCTTCCACCTTAAACTTGCAAATCATCGTAACCCCCTCATCCAAGACCTCTCCTCTCGAACACTCCCGGGCGACGTTTAAAGTGCAGCTGGTGCCGTGACCCGCTAGTCAACTAACCACTACCATCCATGCCATGAAGTGCTATTACTGAATAGCTCCTTCAATCAAGCCTTCCTCGACCTTATATTATATATATATATATCTATTGTGCTTATTGTAAACATATTTTATACAGATTGTACAAATAAAAAATAAATATGACAAAAAAAAAAAATATAATAATATTATATCACCATACTATTGCGGTGGAGCCACCCCCACATGATTTCCCTCCGGGGTTGATGGTCGACGTCGGACGGGTGGCGACACTGCCGGCGCCGCCTGCCGTTCGTGGCGGTCGGCGGGTCGCCTCGCGCTTGTCCTTTCCTTTTCTTTTCTCTCTCTCGACGACCGTTCCCGAGAACGGACCTGTTCCCGCGAGTACCGCGCCGTTTCGCGGTATTTTTCATATACACGGCCTCGTTCTCTCCTGCGGCCACGTCGTCACGCGACTTTCGTGTATGGTAAACTTCTTGTAATAAAAGTAATTTGTTCAAGTCATCGCGCTTCGAGTTTTTTGTGTCCGTTTCGTTGATAGGAGGTATCGCCTCCTACACCATCTACTAAAGATTATATTTAGGTTAAAAATTCAAATACATACGGTATACGGCAGTTATCACTTGTTATTTAGATTTGAAAATAACAAATTCTGGGTTTACAAAAATGCTGAACTCCGTGAAAATCGCGGGGCCATGTGGCCGGTTGGCTCTTCCGCCGGCGCTGTGCTGTTGTGAGACAATATTTGACGGTGTCATAGATACGGTTGCCCATAACATTAAATCATATGAGATGTCTGGAGGACGTATTTATATTACGTGCATATAACCCAATATTCTATTGTAGTGTGGAAACGTTTTTTCTTTTTTTTTGGGCCTACCAAAACGTTTGAAAATAAATACATAATTAAAAAAATGTTTATAAACAGCTTGGTTCCGTTAACACCACATAATAAATGGATTAATAACATATTATTTACTATATCGCGGTGTAATATAGTATTTTGGGTTATTTAATATATTTTATTACTAATTGCGTTAAAAATTTTAATTTTAAAATTGCTTAAAGACACTGAACAATTATACTATGTTTTTACAAGGACTTGAAAAATAAAAATTTTCTAAATTCTCCTGCTTTATTCACTGATTTAACATCTCATTAAAATGTTTTAAACTTAAAACTACAACGCACAGGATATCGGTGATATTGGTTTCAGGAAAAAACTCGGATCACTTTAACAAATGCATTACATAAATAACGATACTTCTTGTATCGAAAAATTTAAATCATTGAAAACCCAATCGATATGTGTTTTATTGTATTTAAAAATATTATTTTGGAAATAATAACAAAATAACTCACATTGTATAATCAATACATTCTTCATAATAAATTATTTATTGTTGTGTCTAGGTCTTGTAATTTAATTTAAATAAAATTAATTAAATCTCAAATAATACAATTAATTTATACATTTTTATTTGCTCATTACGTGTTATTTTTTATAGTGTACCATTTTACATAATGAAAAACGAAATGGAAATAGTCACCACTATTCTGGTTGAACATTATCATTAATATGTATAAATTTAATAAATAAAATAAAAAATAGTAACAGTAATGATAAAAATCGATTCTAGTAAACGTAGTAGGTATCTTAAAAATTAAACATTTAATAATTTAACAATAATTAGTTTAACAAATTATAATATTTGTAATAAATATAAAAATATTTTATAAAATGTGTGCACATTAAACAAAAATCATTCGCAATAAATTACCTATGTCTTTTCATTGTATATATAAATATAT
This sequence comes from Chaetogeoica ovagalla, assembly GCA_032441825.1. NCBI lineage: Eukaryota > Metazoa > Arthropoda > Insecta > Hemiptera > Aphididae > Chaetogeoica > Chaetogeoica ovagalla. Next base: position 1,632,074 of record CM063726.1, read on the forward strand.
AATTATTTTAAATTTCATAACGTTTATAATATATTATTCTGCATCATAATCTTCATCACTAGTAGCCATTGTCACACTGGTTACTCCTTTTACAATCATTTCAGCTATTTGCCACGCCATATCTTCTTGCATTTTTACACCATCTTTATTTACAAACTTTTTCATCATTCGTCTAATGCCAGATTCTGAAAATAATGAAAATTTAAATTTAAATCCAATTCAATTATTTATTATACTAACACATACCTTTGTTTTTATCTGGATCTGGTTCTATATTTCGTTCAAAACGTCCATATTCATCAACTCGACCAAAGCTTAATCCACTAATAAATATTAATATAAGTAAAATATATGTGAATTTATAAAATACATAATTTATAACCATTTAAACATGTAAAAACCGTATGGTTCAACAAACTTTTATTGATATTTTAAATAAAAACTTTAAATGTGAACCTAAATAAACATTTACACAAAATAAATGCAAATATATAATATATATTAATATTTATTGAAATAAATACTAAATAGCTAAAAATTAATTTCAGAAAATTATTCTAAAAATTATTAAATTTCCACAAATTACAAAAGATATAATTATTAATGTTCTATTAATATCTATCATCACTTCATTTTAAATTAATTATATTTAGTAAAAATTAGTGTGATTTTAAAATATTTTGAATCAAAGTAATACATTTACCTCTGCTGTCTTTTTCTCCATAACGAATCTGTACTGGCTGAATATGGTAAAAGAGAAGACATTGATCGTTTTGAATTAGTACTATACTCAGAAACTGATGAACTAGATGATTCGTTATCTTGAGAAAGAGATTGATAGGAATTTCCTGCTTTAATTAATTCGGACAAATAACGTACATAATGTTGAGATGATAGAAATGGCATTAAACATCTGTGACGTAAAAATGCCAAAACAACTAAAACAGCAGATCTAAAACATTTGCCTATTGTTGCAACAGTCTGACCATGTATGTCAGCTGGACAAATAGATTCTTCAACAGTAATTCTTACTTGGTCAGTAAAACCAAGTGAGCATGTTGCTTGCAAAGATAAATATCTGGAAATAATTATTGATCATAATTCGTAATAATATATTAATATAAAAATAGTAACAATAACATTAACAATAATAATATATAATTACTTTTCATAAATACAAATAGCATCACTTTGTGCTTGTTCATAGTTTACTGAAGTATTTTTGAATTGTTCAACACATCGTTCAAAATTTGTAGCTGCTAACCAGAATTCAACAACAGATCTACAGCCTTCACTGTCAAGAAACTATAAAAAACAAAAATATTAATTTAAATAATAAAAGTATAATTAATGTTTGTTATATACTAGGACAAAAATACTTAAAAATTTTAACTAGTCAATTATTAAAAAATTATATATGTAGCTATAGTTTATTTTGTCATTCTTTGTAAAAATGCACATTATAGTTATGTAAGATGTTTTATAAAATAATAGAATATAGGTTTATGATTAAATTTATCTTTTTACAGTGAATTTTATTATATTATTACTTTTAATTGTATCAATACACATAGAATGATAAAGTGCCTAAATATAATAAAATACAAAAATATGTAACAATAATTATTAACATTATAATACATTAATAAAAAATTTAATAATTGTTTAAATTTATATTATTTTATATTTGGCATTAATATACATCTGAGATGAGAAACACTGAAATAACTTTTATTATGAATAATACGTAAAATGTATACAAGTTTAATTAAATTATATCTTTAAACTTTTAAGTAAATTCCTCATATCAATATAAGTTTAAAAGATAATAGGAAAATTAAATTTTTTTTATGACTTTATTAAGTATTTAATTATTTTATTACTTAAATTTATTTACATATGTAAAAATGTTTTTAATCTGACTGAATTCAAATGATATTATTATTATATATAAATCGCTCATTAGGAAATAAAAATTAAATAATACTTTAATAAGTAGATGAGGATGAATCCAAATTCTAAAATTACATTAATATATTAAACTTATGTTTTTAATGTTAAAAAAAGCTTAAAGCACTTAAATGTACATAGATAACGCTCTATATTGAAATAATGTCAAATTTAATTACAATACCTCCATAAAATACGAAAGAAGTCCATCACAAAGCAATATATCGCCGAGTGTAACTTTTCCACTAGTTAAGACGTCTACTTGATATTTACAAAACATATCGGTCTGAACAAAAGTATTCCAATACCTATAAATAATATAATTAATTTAGCATTTCCAATGTTGCAAAATATTAAGGCATTAATAATTAATAAAAATACCGATTATACGTACTCTTGTAATATTATATAAACTTTATCTGTAACTTCTTTTAAATCACAGATATCTATATGCTCATTATGTGCATTAATTTTTGATATCAATTGATCAGGAAAATGGATTCGATGAAGTGAGATGTTCCTTAATAAATTCTGTCGTAATAACTCATCATCTACGTCAGTGTGACCCAATAACGCCATGTATAAATGATACAATGATAGAGAATTTCTATTGTCTAGAAATTGTCTAAACATTGACAAAAGTGCACTATTATCCAATGACAATGCTTCGCCAAAATTTAATGACAATCTACATTTTTCCAGAACGCACAGATCTGTCAAAAAGAAATCCAAGTAAGTACATATTTAATAAACGCGTTTATAAAATAATTACATACCACTGTCGCCACACGCAAAATCTTTGAGAGGCACTAATCCATCACCGGAGTGGCTCAGTCCAATGTTATTAGCCAATAATGTTGAATTCTTTTTAGACTGAATTGTTTTCCAAAAATTGAGCATCGTACCATATTAGTTAAGTTTATTTGGCCTCAAACGATTTGAATATTTTCAAGACATAGAAATATTCTTTACAGCCAAAGACATTAAAATGTATTATTTATAAATAAATAAAAATAATATTAGGTAGTAATAATAAATAATTTAAATAGGTGAATATCGTAGCAATAAAAGTTTAGTTTATTGAAATTTGTTTAAAACTTTGAAAACTGGAGTTTAAATTCTAATGAAAATTAATGTACTTCATTATTACAGTGAATAATACATTTATTAATTATTACTGTTTGAAACCAAGGTGATTTATTTATTCATCTTCCATCTTCACTTAAAATATTCTTATCACGCGTATTTTGAAGTTTTTATCACACGAACAACCAAAATGATAAATGTATAATGCGTCCATTCTATACATAAATACGGTATAAGATTATATCGTCATCTGACACCTGTTACCATATCATAAAATAATGAAAAAATTAAAATATATTCTACCCTATGCATTATAAATAAATAACGTCCATCACGCCATTATAATTTATATATGTCAATACAAAAAAAAAAAAGGTTTTATAACGATTTTTAGTTATTTTCTGTGCATACAATCTTTTGACTAGGTATGAAAAATAGGAGTAAAAAAAAATTAAAATGTGTAAATGCAATACCATTTAATTAATACAATTAGTGTTTAAGAAATAACAGTGACAATGACTAGGTAACATCACATAATATAAATACTTCATTGTAAAAACAAACAATTCTAAAATATTAACTTAAAAAAATTTTTTGTAATTTTTTTTAAATAGGTTGACTAATTATTTCATAAATAATGTTTTTGCTATATTCCCAGAACAGTAAAAGTATGTCTCTTAATGGATAACGAATTAAAGACTTTGATGATCTGAAACAAAAACAATAGAATAGATAATGATTATATATGTTTGTATTGATTAAATTTTTTGTGTTTTACTGTTAATTTGAAATATTGTTATTTGTTTTAAATAGTAAAGAATTGATAAATATAATTATTAAACAAACCCACTAAGAAATAAATCAATGCAGAATTTTCATAATTTTGATAAGTCATATATTTATAATTTAAGTATATGTATATCAACATAATTGATATTAATATTTATTATTATAATACAAAATATTGGTTTAAAATAATTTACATTAGATTTTTAAGTTTTTTATAACATATTAGATTTCATTTAATTATGTTTTAAATTAGTTTGTACTAATTTGTGACAGCATACACATGCCTAGCATAATAGTCTTTTCTATTTTTAGTGTTTAATCCAATTAATACTATAAAATTAATTATTATTTACTAATACTATAGTTTTTTTTTTTTGTAACAACTGAATGAATCAGCTTCGCATTCAAATTTTATGTGCATGTGTTCTTTTTTAAAATTTAAACTATTTACTGAGTACACCAATTTTTTATGAAAGCGTTAATTAAAACAACTACAGACAGTGAGCTCTAAGCGTCCCCAGGCCACATTTTAACATACTGCACTCTATTTTAGATTAGTAAATGTCACTATTATAGTTTAAATACCTAGTATGATATATTAGTTTTCAAGCTACTTTTGTTAGTCTACTAGATAGAGCATTAGATTTAAAGTGTTAGGTTGGGGATTTAAATCTTGAAAAAAAAAACAACAAATTTTGAATTTTATATATATATATATATTATATTTTAATAATTAGGACCTTTGACCTACCTAGGTAGTTTTTTTTATAACACATTGGAGGATATTTTAAATTTAAATTTTAACATGGCTCATGGACTTGTTAATTGTTCCTACTACATTGTATGTATTTAAACGTGCGTAAAACTGCTGGTGTTTTTACATCTTTTTTTTTTCATAACATTTAACTGTGCGACGCGACGTTATGAAATTTACACAAAATTGTCTGGTTAAACAATAAATAAGTAAATTATATTTTATTTTAATATATTTTACAAAGGCTTAATTTTGTTTTTGGATAAAATAATTTTATAAATTTTTACAAACATTTTCCATGATATGAAAAAATAGTGAAAACAATCTTTATTTCTTTTCATATTTTGCAATAAATAAATAAAAAAAAAAAAAACTAAAAACTAACACAAATGAGTGTTATCATGTGAGTACACATGTCATGTCACATGACGGTACATTTCATATATAAAACATAAATGATATTCTGAAAACAGTTGGGAATTCATTAACTTATGCACTATGCGAATTTGAGTATTAAAAAACAACACAATTTAGTTTTCTCCACAACAAATACCACTTCTACCTCTTTTATATTTATTTCACATTCCTAGTCATTCCACACATCCATCTACATTTTACCCTATTTCAAGTTTACATCCTAATTAATTTAATTATAATTATTACTTTATTGTGTATTTACTACATTGCATTCAATTAATAGTTTTCTACAAACAAACCTGCAGTTTATATTTTTACATTTAAACATAAACATATGTTCACGATCTCGCGTATGGCAAATACTTTGGCAATAATGATTACATTTCAATTGCTGTAGACATGGCCGAGGACATTTTCGATTTACAAAATCAATAGCTTTAGAAACTTTTGATAATGTTCCTTTATGTACAGAACACTCTAAAGTTAACTCATTTCCTAAGAAAAAAACATATAATATAGATACAAAAAAAAAAAAACAAACTATTAACTAATTATTATACCTAAGGAATGTAGTTTCTGTAAAGAACTTTTGACAGTTTTCCATAGCTCACATTGACTTATAAGACTGTTTATATTTCCAATAATATATAATCCAGATTTTGCTCTTGTTAAAGCAACACATATTCGATTTTCGTGCTTCCAGAAACCTGCATCATCTTTAGAATTATATACAGTGGATAGTAATACAATTTCACACTCAGTTAATAAACAATTATCCACAGATGATACATTTACATTTTTAATGAGCAAAGATTCTTCTTTGAGCTAAAAGTAAATAATTAAAATATATATTTAAAATAGTTCTTACTTAAATAGTACATACTATTTTTAAACTAATTATACCTTCATTAGTTCATTAACTTGATCTTTATGTGTTGTTAGAATCAATATATCTTCAGGTTTATAATTTTGTAAACAAAGATAACTAGCAAGTCCAATTACGAACTTTACTTCGTGTAAATTTGTGTAATTTTTGTTATTGCATTCCTAATTAATTATAAAATTGAAATTAAATATAATGTGACAATACTAATTATAAATTCCTATTTACCTCTATAACATCATGATCAATAAAATAAACATTTTTTGTTATACCAGTAACATTTGGTAAATTACATGTATGTTCACTACTTTCTAATTGATCAGTAAGGTATGGTAAAACTAAACACATTATTTGTGGACGCATTCTGAATTGTTTTGTAAGTCTATTTACAAGTAAACCATTATTTACTGCACGTTCCATAAGTGTCTGATTAAAATTATATGCTTTTGCTAAATTATGAGATGATGTTTTTGGGCGTTCTATTTTTTGATCACCTAAAGCAACACAAATAATAAAAAAGATTTAATAATTTTTCATATAACATTTGTTAAAATACAATTATTAATTAATTTAAATATTAGAATAAGACAATCTGATATATTAATTTATAAAAAATTGTATTACATTGAAGTTATCATTACCAATTAGAATTAAATGTTGGACATATGTAGGTAATGACGCAACTATATATGGTTCTAATGTTTCAGTTCCTTCTTCCACAATAACTAAAAAAAAATAAAAATACAATTGTAGACAAATTTAAATTACTTTACAGATTCACCTGTATTTTAGATTATAAGCAGAGTAAAAATTTTACTGATTTTATACAGAAATAATTATTTAATTTATACATAAACGCTTAAGGATGGTGAGTGCTTTGAATGTTTTATATAAAATATCAAATGATTGAAAATTAATAGGTATGTTTTGTTGCATTTAAATTTTTAGTAAATCTTAATATCCTCAATCATATTTAAGTAAAATATAAAAATCCCATTAATTCACCATTTATCATTTGAACTACTACTATTATTATTCGAACTAAAATAAATTATATATATTTAATCATTCAATTGGATAATCTGTACTTTATAAACCTCATATTGTATATATATATATATATATATACATAATAAAAAATAAAAAATAACTTTACTTAAGGCTCAGCAAGTTACCAAAATTAATTTTGGCCTATTAAGTAATGTGTGAACAAAAATTTAAAAGCATGAAGGCAAAGTTAGTAGTTTATAGTAGACAGTACAGTTTTTAACTTGGTGACTCAATACTTAATGTGTGAAGAATGTTTTATTTTTTTAATAATGTAATGATAATTAGTAGTTGAATAAATAAATGAATTATGCTATCTCGGAAGTTTACCAATAATGAACCATTTCATATTTACAATGTTCTATTAATGATTAATAAACATGTATTTATAAATATAAATATAAATAAATAAATATATAACTACAATTAAAATATGTCTACTTACCAATAGGTGGTTTTAAACGTTCTAATAAGTCTTTATTTTTTACTGCTCCAGTAGTAGTAAGTCCAATCACATAAATGTCATTTAATAAATTTATTGTTTGTGCTAATCTATTCTCATCAAGTTTTTTACATAATTCATTATACTCACACCAAATTGGAATTAAAATATCCTTATAACCATTAACAATTCTATGTACCCAGTTATAGTATAAAACCCATCTTTGGTCAGCTGGTATTAAATGTATATTATCAATAATGATTGGATTAATTTCTGGATTATCAAATGCTAACATGTATTCAAAGTATTCATAAAATTTTTTCAACATAGTTAATTCTTGTTTAATTTTTAATGAATGATATTCACTGCCTTCAGTAACTTGTTCGGTTAGTTCTGATAAACATTGTTTTATATCGTCTAATAGCAAACAATGTTGGGTAGATCGTACATTATTTAATTTATAATTTTTTAACATCTTATCCACAGGATATGGATGAAATAACCAGTTAAGAAAATCCCAAGAATCTGTAAATGTGTTAAATGGCATTTCTGGTACCACAGACTTCAAAATATTCCAATCTAATATGCCATTATATAATTTATCACATTTTTCATAACATTCTAAAATAGCTTGTTCTTTAATTTTTAAACTATTCTCTAAAACATCATTAATTTTTAATTTATTATGTTTTACTATTTTTTTTAAACTATACTTTTTCAATGTTACACATTTTGACTGACTACCAATTCTGACAAGCTTCTCAGTTATTTTTAAAACTCCTTCCAAAAAATGATCTAATGTATGGTTATTATTACAAATAACAGCAATTGGATTTTTCAATCGCTTTGTTGCATATAAATTTTCAATCATTGCTTTAACAACTTTTTGACCAATAAATGTTTTCCCTGTTCCAGAAACTCCTTGGATTAAAACAAATTTCTGAGTTAATGCTGCCTTAAAAGCTTTATACTGACTGTTTTCTTGTTGTAAATAAACTTCTGTAGGCCATTCTTCATCTTTTAAAATATTGAACTTATAATCATCAATATTATATTTCTGGGAATAAGAATCATTTAAGTACTCAGGAGCACAAGGTTTGTTCGAAGCAAAAACTATATACTCTTTAAGAGGAAATGTTTGTGCGTTCATTTGTTGTAATGATTTGAGCGTCCAATTGTAAGGTACATAAAATTGTTCACACTGAGCCATTAATAAAACTGTATTCGGTCTTATGTCGACATCACCAAGCATTTCTACTAATAAAATGCCATTTTTTAAATACTCTATGTCATCTTTTAACACGAGTCCAGCAAAGAATGTGTTGAAATCATCTTTGGAAAATAATAATAAAAAGCCATTTATAAACAAATTTATATTGTACAAATGTGGGTCAAATGTTAATATAAAACCTAATTTATTTCCGAAAAACTTTCTAGACCCATCAAATAATACATTATTACACAATAAATTAGTGCCACCTGTAATTTTAGTTTTACGATAATTTTGTATAGCTTTTCTTAACGGATAAATAAAATCTTCACGTAAAAGATGAAATTGTGTTTCTAAATAGTGATCTTCTGATTTATAAGAACCTTTATCAAGGTTAAATGGTAAAAACTTTACATAATTAATGTCATTTATAGTTGGATGAATGTGTTGTGTTCTAAATGATTTTGAGAATTCTTCAGGCAGTTCTCCCATTATTTTTTAAAATAAACTAAAAATAAATATCATAAATATAGAGATAAGAACAATGCACATTAGAAAATTTAAGGCGAAAATAATTACTCACTATAAGATGTAATACTTGATTCTGAGAATAATTTATGTATAATTAATAAAATGATTTAATATTTATTGTGATCAAATGAATAATTAAATAAATTGGTAAAACTTTATATTCATTACATATATAACATAAAAATAATAAAATGTATGTTTAAAATTATTAGTTATTATAATGAAGAAACAATATTGCTATTAGATTAACGACTCCACTACACATCATATATATTTATTAGATTAAATTAATTTGATTTAAGATTTTATTACATTATTGTGGAATATGGTTCTTATCTAGTGTGCTACTAATAATTTATCTCACGGACTTCATAGATACCATTATCTAACATGTGATGAGATTAAATTTTTTAATTGTATTAAAAATTGAATTTGTTTCTCGTCATTTAAAATAGAAATATACTTTACTAGTTAATGTACATAACATTATATTGAATTTAATTTCAAACTGTATTCGAAAAATTAGTCATATAGATTTTCATATCATATGCTAAACAGCTGGTCCCAAAGCATACTATCATTTCATTATATTCTATGATAATCACTCTAGTCTTCACGTTTACTGAACGAATGAGATTTCAAAATATTCTCGAGTTCTTATTTATTCCTTGTACATTTATATCTACGTATGTTTAGTAACATTATTGATTTGTAATATTATTTTAGTAGATTAAAAAATACATATACAAGTATAATAATTATTTTAACGAATATAAATTTTTCAATATGAATAGATTAAAAAAAAATAATTTTTTCCGTTTTGGCATACCATTTATTTTATTGGTTGTTGGAGGATCATTTGGTCTAAAAGAATTTTCACAATTGCGATATGATTATCGAAAGATTAAGTTTGTTAGTCCAGATGAACTGAAGAGACAAGGTATTGAAATGAAGCCTCGAGGTAGTGTTACAATAGAAACTGAATATAAAAAGCTTATGGAACAAGTTAACCTGGATGACTACGAGAATAAAAGAATAGCAAGACCACCAGGATATGAAGACTGAAATTTAAAAAAAAATTTATTTCTAATTATATTTTAACGATATTGTTATTTTACATCTACCATCTGTTCAAGTAAAGTCATCAAAGTTGTAAATCTTTCTTGTATCTGTAAATTAAACAAGATTATTTTATTTAATTATGTAATATTATAATAATTATTATATTTAATATTACCTCCGATACTGATCTCTGAGGTATTTTCCTATTAATTATCTCCAACAGAACTTCAATATCTTCAACTCTTTTACAAGTCTGTAATATAATTTTATCTTCATCTATTGTCCATTTGTTTATTTGTTGTTTTTCAGACTCATTATTATCTTGTTTTTTTTCATCTCTATAACATTCTGGTAAATTTACCGTACTTCCACTTTTTGCCGCTACATTTTTATCAAGGAACGATTCGTTTATAATAATTTTATCAGTTTCATTATTGTCTTGTTTTTTTTCATCTACATAAAATTTTGTTAAATTCTTCATAACTTCATTTTTTATTGCTATATTTTTATCAAGCAACGATTCATTTGAATTAGGAGCAACAGTTTCTTCATTGTCTTGTCTTCTTTCATCTGTACAACATTCGGGTAAATTCTCTACTTTACTTTTTATTGTTATTGTTTTTTCATCAAGTAACGGTTTATCTATATCAGTTGTGGATGTAGTAGTTGTAGAAACATAACAGTTATTTAATAACTCAGTGTAAATATTTTGATCAAACTCTTTCTTAATATCTTCAATAGATTCATTTTTTATTATACGTTTATTTGATTCATCTATATATTTTTGGTGCATATTACTAAATGCGTTATTTATAGGAAAGTCATTATTAAGTACTACAGACTGACTAGATAATTCCATTTTTAATATTTGATGTTGCTCAATTGGAGGAACTAAATTAATATCAGTTTTTGTTTCTTTTAATACACAATTATCAATATTTATATCCAAAAGATCTTCAGTACTAATTTCATTATTTTTTTTCTCGCTTTTTTCCAAATTGACTAAATTTGAATTATCTAAATTAATAATTTCTGTGTTGTTCTGATTAATATTTTCACTTTGTTTTTGTACTAAACTTTCTTTAACATCAACTTTTAATTTCTTTTTAGGTACAGATTTCACACTTGATTCTGCTTCAGGAATACAAAAAAAAACCATTTCACTGCTATCAAGTTCTTCATTAGTAACGTGAACAATAGATTTCCCAGTTTCATTATATGTTGCTTGATCTTCTTTACATTTGGGACTTTCTTCTTTTTTAAATTTTAGCTTTAATGATTGCACAACTTTAGATTTTTGACGTTTTTTTGGTTTTACATCAATCAAATCTTCTTCAGATTCTATTAAAAAAATAGTTATAAATTCAGTGAAATATCAATAATAAACGTATATATTACTGTATTAACCTGTTCCTGTGCTGCCTTTAATATCTTCTGCTGAACCAGGAGAACTATTTTTAATCAAACCCTTTCTATTTTTACGTTTTACAGTAATATTTACTTCAGTCTTATCAATTTTAGATTGTGCTATAGATGGATCAGTTCCTTCAAAACTTATTTTTGCTAATTTTAATCCTTCTGGCGTATCAAAATAAATACGACCTTTAAAAAACTAAATTTTTTTTTAAATTATTTACTTTTTATATGAAAAAATAAATTTGATTATACCTTCAAACCACAGGATGTACAATGTGTATTATCTCCAGGTTTATGACAAATACATTGACATACATTTAATAGTGTATGATCTTCTGAATCAGATGGTATTATTTCTTCATAATCAATTCCACAATTTATACTTTGATCAATATCCAAATTTTCCCAATTATCATCAGAAAAAAAGCTAAAAAAATATTTAAAATTTAATTCAGGATTAAATTATATATATAATGTAATCTTATACCATTCAGGAGGACGTTCTGTAGGAATCAATTGAAAAAAACAATCAACCAAAATTGGATTACTCTTTAATAGAGGAAGCATTGATGTATGCACATCTAACGAAGTAATATTTTCACTTTTTGATAAATGAAGCAAGTTATCAAATATTTTACGAACTTGTGATTGTTGCTTTTTCATGCAAACCTTATTTAAAAAAAAAAAAATGAATTAAAATGAATACAAATTTAAAACAAACAAAAATTATACTTGTAATTTTCTTATAAAATCTTTTATTCTTGTTAGTTCTAAGTAATCAGTAAATTTTCCAATTGATAAAGCTTGTCCTGGAAGTAAAAATCCTAAAAATTCATAAATTAAATCTTCATTTTTACTAGTGAATACTTCTGTTAACTGTTGATATAATAAATTAATATTGCTATCATCAGCATCACCAAAAGATGTTAATAGTTTGATTGCTAGATCAAATGCTTCTGTATCTAATCGTTCTCTCATTTTTCTTATATATCCCTCAGCATAATCTATAAGAAAAAAAATTAAATACCTATAAACCTGTATATATTTAGTTATTTATTTTGATAAAATAAAATATTTCTTTATTTAAGAAAGTTGTTATGACAGTTTTAAATTTTAAAATATTTTTTTAATAAATAAATTATTGTCTGAAAATTTTAGTAAATTTAGTAAATACAATAATTTCTTTAATTGAAATAACTGGAATAAATCTAATCTGATCGATTTCAAATTATTAAGAACATAATGCTATTAAATGGATAATTAGAAATATAAAAATAGTTCTGCTAAAGTAAATTATTATTTTTTTAATTAAAATATAATTATTTTATTTACTGTATTTTTTATTTATTTATAATTAAAATGTATGTCTAAAAATATAACACATATAATACAATGTTTAGAATAAATTCTACAAGAATTTTTGAATCACAATAATTTAATAGTTACTTACATACATACTATCAGCAATCAAAATACTAACTTTTTGAGAAAGAATAATGATTTTAATTTAGCTCCCAGAGAATTATTTATAACTTTAAAAATTACACAATAAAAAAATTAATTTTAAAATCGCCTGGATGGTAAACCAGGCCGAGAAAAATTTTTATTTTTATCTATAAATTTAAATATTTTTTAACATAGTATTTAATGTAAATAACATATAATTAAATTGTCAATTAAAACAAAAATATTGAATTGTACCTTGAGCATATTGTGTATAAGATTGATCGTTTTCAGGAAAAATTGCAGCCAAGGCAGTCTCATATTTTTTCTTCTTTTTCAAAGTATTCAAATTAGAAATATCATTTTTACGTTTAGGGGTACGATGATCGGTTTCTGAAGTATTCTAAAAGTAGATATAATTTATAATGTATTTTAAAAAATAAATATTTTCAATATACCTTTTTGATATTTATATTTTTGATTGATCTAAAAAAAAAAATCAAATAGTACATATTATTACGAATAGGTGAATAATCAGATAGTTTGATATTTAATTTATATTGTTAATTAGTTATTAGAGAACTTACTTCATGTTAGTCTCATAATGTACATCATGAGAAACCTTAAGTTCATCGATACCATCAATTTGGCATTGATCCATTTTTTTATTTTTAAATCTATATAAAACCAAATAGCAAATGTGTCGTAATAAATTAAAATTGCATTATTTAATCCATTCAAACGTACAATGCGATATAAAAATACTGAATTACAGAAAAAAAAATAGGAACAATTGTTTTTGTTGGTGTGTTACCATTGATTTTATAATATACAGATAACCCATGGTATAAAGTATATTTGGCTAGTAAAATTTTATTTACACTGTTGCTTGGTAGATGTCGTTTATTTTATAATCAATGGTGTTACATCTATCATAGATTAAATATTTAACCTATGCTACTATATGGTTACAAGTGTTACAAGGAATTACTTTACTTATTCTGTGCTTTATCATGGTCATAGACAACATAGAGTACTAATTGATAATAATATAAGAGTTATCCATAGATAATTTTCTGATAATAAAGATCTTTATTATTTATAAAATTTCCTTATCGGTATTGTGTAACTGCGATTTATTTTTATTATCGGTATTAGTAATTAATTTTAATTAGTAAAAAAATTGTGGAATTATGTTAAAAATGTTTCAAACATTTCACTTGGTGATGCCATGGATTAAATATACCTAGATAGCCCTGGAAAAATGGAATCTAGCGGCTCACATGATTATATCCAAGGCCGCCCAGAGGGGGTCCATCCCCTACCATAAAATTTTAACGAGTCGACAATTTGTTGGTAGTGGAATACCTTTTTTTATTTGCTTATTTTAGAAGTTTGTAGTAGTAAAACACCTTTTTGGACTGTATCATAAAATTATTCTTCAATCGACAAATTACTGAAAAAGTAAAGGCCTTCTATTTTTTTGGTAATTAATTTTTTTTGAAAACAGCCCCCCCCCCTATTATTTCTTCGGGACGGAACTGATTATATCCAAGATCCAATAAAACATATTTTATTATGTATATATATATAAAATAAAATAATATACATATAAATTTTAAGTATTTTATTATTTAAATTATTTTTATACATATGTGTTGTATTTATAAAGTTCTAGTGGAACTGTTTTACTTATAATTTCTTTTCCATGTTAAAAATATGCATACTATATTATATAACTTATACAAGAATAAATATTGGTGATTTTAAGGTTTTTAATTTTAAATGAATTAGTCGTTTTAAAAAGTAAATTTTTGTAATACACTACAAAAAAGGCATGGTATTATTATGCTGTAGGTATGTGAAAAACTAAAAGCAATAAACAGCAATTATAATTGTTGTTGTTTATTAAAATATTTGCAAGATAAGTGTAAATTATAATACGAAAATATACTTGTCTAAATTCCAGAATCTTCTATAAAAATTTCCAACAGGTAAGTACTTAATACTACGTACTGTGATCAGTGGCGTATTTAGGATTTCTTTATGGGGGAGATGACCATTGGCGCAATTAGGGGGACTAGGGAGGCTTAGAGCCTCCTCCCCAAAAAAATATTCCTAATTAATGGGAAATTGAAAGTTGATGACTTTTTTTTTTTTTGCTTATACAGGTAACAATTGGCAAAATTTCTGAAAGTGAAAGCTTTTTTTTTGCTTATTAATTTTTAGCCCCCCTAAAATGTAGTGCTAGTTGTGCCCATGAATATTATTAATATTGGTATTAAAATATATAAAGGTAGTAATTATTATTGTAAGAGAATGAATTTGAAAATTTGAATATTACAGAAACTTCTGTAAAACGAAAAAAATAACCGGCAACATCAATGTAGGGATGTACTCAGCAACGTCTCTTTTTTTTTGAAAAAGAAATTTTTTATAAATAATGTACGCGAAAGTCGCACGTTTCTTTCGATAGACTTCCATTGCCAACAGAAAACCAAATACGACTCTGATGGTATTGTTACGTTTGTATACAGTCTTGCAGCGGTGCCGCACGTTAAGCAACGAACGTGTGCATGAGTTGCCAAGGGCGTATTTCTGGGGGGGCGATGGGGCGATCGCCTCCCCCTGAGTTCCTGTTTTTATTTTAATTTTATTACTTCGATTTCGTGAAGGTGTGTTATGTACTTACGAGTCATATATTACCATATCACAGAATATTGAAAAATATCTTTATACTTTGATGTTTATTAGATTAAAGACTTGGTTACGAAGTCAAATGGGACAGCAAAGATTGACTGGTTTGGCACTGTTGCATGTTCATCGCGATATAGAATTGGACGCATATAAAATAATAGATCGGTTTGCAAAACACAAGCGTTTTAAAGAATTTGTTCTGTAGAATAATTATTAATAGGCACCTACTTAATTTTAATTATTATAATATATTTTATTTACTACAATTTTTTTTTGCTACTATTTTTACTATGAAATTAAAATTTAATAAATTCATTTTTTTTCTAAATTTTTGTTTTTTTTTTAAATTCAAATGAAAAAAAAATTTTAATGTATTTTCAAGTCGCCCCTCCCTGAAAGTAAGGTCAGAGACGCCCTTGTGAGTTGCTGTGGCCACGCAGCGGTGCCGTACGTTAAATAACGTATGTGTGTGAATATAGCATAAATGACGTTTGACTACTCGTGTCGACGCCATCTATCGTTCTTTTAACTAACTAAATATTCGATTTCCACAATTTAACCATTAACGTCGGCTATCTATGTAGGTATGATTATTCAATCTATGGGTGCCTTCATGTGTACTGTCCCGGCATTATTCATTGATAAAAGATAATATAAATAATAATAATAATAATAATGATAATATTTACAATTTATATCAAATTGTAATTGAGAATTATAGCTAATATATTTTAAGTAATAACTATTAACTAAAAAGTAATAACATCTTGTTTGTGACTTGTTTAGTAATTATATTATTTTACAATTCATTATTTATGAATTATTATTATAATACGGGGTTTTTTTTTACATAATACCTAAAATATTTCTTGCCTGTAAGACAACAATATTTTTATTAGTAAATATCATATAAAAACTAAACAAATATTTCATTTTTTGCTGTTTTCGTATATATATATAAACTTTTTTTTTCTGTTAAATAGTTAATTACTTATCAATATTGAGAAATTTGTAAAACATGAAATATAAGAAAGTGTATCTGCCTTTTGATGAACATTTTATCAGGTAAATTATATTTTTAAAAATGTAATATATTATTTAAAAATTAACAATATAGTTTTACTTATTGGACTATAGATAAAAAAAATGTATGGCAATCAAAACGTTATAAAGAGTTAACTGTTTTAAAATAAAACTAACTTACTCATTCAGTTTTTTTAGAGCTCTCATCTGTATACGAGTACCTATATTGTGGCAATATATTTTAACATATATAATTTATCCTATCTGAAACTGCTTAATATTTAATAATAAATATCAAATTTTATAAGTATTGTTTTATTATTATTATTATTATTTAAATTATTTCAGTTCGATACAAAATCCTACAAAACCAACTATTGTTGTTTCTATATTTGGAAAATCTTCATTAGCCACAAAATCATGCAAGGCTCGTTTTGTAAATGATTTTTATGATCGTCCAATATTCAATTCACCTTTGGCTCAAGCCAATTCAAATTCAAAACTTCAGGTAATATAAGTATTAGGTTAGGTTAGACCAAATTAGACATATTTAATTTTAAAAATTAGATAGACATACAGATATGTAATTATTTATATTTATAAATTTTTTTTTATATATTATTTTTTAGAAATAATAACAATTTATTGTGCGTCTTAATTTTTACAATTTTTTTTATATTTTAATGCATTATTTACATCATGCATTATTATTTGAAAACAATAGTCTAAACAGGAACTTGTAGAAATTAATATTTTTGTTAATTACCTTAATATATTGAAGTTTACAAGTTTATAAGTATCATTTAAATATACGATTTTACAATAACTTATTATGTATAATATTTATTTTTTTTTCCTATACAAATTAAGTATTCATATAATTCAAAAACAAATTATAACATAATTATTTTTTATTGTTCTGTAGTTTTAATAAAACATTAAAAACACTCTTTGGTAAATACATTTATTTCATAATTTAGATAAAATATAATAACATTATACATAATTAGTTAATTTTTAATTTTAATTTATTTTACACACACTACTAAAGAATGCCATTATAACTATATTTGATTCATTAACCTGAAATAGTTATTACTACATTTAATTGATTATTTTTATTCAATAACTATAATCGTCAAATTTAATTAAAACTTTATGTATGTATATTTTAAAGGTATGTTTGGTCCCTTAAATATATTTTGTTATAAAATGTCTGATTTAATTATTTATGCGTTAGGTAAATTGGCCAGTTAGATAATCAAAAATACATTGATAAATTGATATTTTCTTTAAAAAATTTAGGTAAAAATATTAAAAATCTAAATAATTTAAATTAATAATCCTTATAAATGTGCCATTTATTTTTAGTCAACAGTAGAATGTTTTTATGATGAGCCAGGCGGGATTATTTATCTCCATTTAAATGGTATTTTTGATAGTCATTCAATTGCACAAAACATTGAAGAAATATCAACTGAAATTGATGAAAAAGTAAGAAATCAATTGTTATTATTTTTAATCTAATAATATTCAATATTTAAACTCCACTTTATTGTGTATTTTTTAGGGATTTTTGAGAGTTTGGTCGTCACTGAAATATAATTATGCATGTTCATTATTATTTTTATTTAGTATATCACATATTCTTATACTAACACATCCAGTTCCTGTGTTTGATGTTAGCTATTTGAGCTATTTCAAAGCTCTTGATTGCTCACGGTTAATTTTTAAAATTTATATTTGAATAACTATAAAACAGATCTATATATATATATATATATTATATTTCAGATCAAAATTTTTCAATACAATAAAATCAGCTTTATTGAAAATACCTAATGTATCCTTAAATTGGATAGAGAATACTAGATTATGTTCACCAAGATTGTTATTTTATTATGAAACATGTCCAAATGAATTTAAAAAAACTAAGTAAGATTAATAATTTTAATTAGATACTCTAAACTAAAATATATAAATAAATTAATAATAATAATAATAATAGTAATAATACTAATTACAATAAAATGTATACAGGCAAACTAATGGACCATGTCATCCAGGCTTAAAGAAAGCTGAACATTCACTAGAAGATCAAATTTTTAGTATACTTAGAAAAAAGCGAATTATTTCAAATATTTGGTATAAATAAACTAAATAAATAATATTTATTTTACATACATTTATAAAAATGTATTTTTATTTATTTTTTAATTCAGCGTTAATTCACTATTTGCAATACCACCAAATCAAGGATATGTATTTATGGATGATTCTCCTGATCAAGTTTTAGACTGGGATGAATTTTTAACGAACTCATTAATAAATATGTGTAATAGTTCATCTGTTGGTGTGTATACATAACATAAAAACACTTTAAATTAATTAATTAATTTAAATAATATCATTTTTTTATAGAAATTAAAGATCATTTCAATAATTGTGATGTTGAAGATATTACAGAGAAAGACTACTTAAATAAAAGTCAGCTTATACAAATTTGAATTGTAGAATTAATTTTATAATTTATGTATTTTTTCAAAAATTGCTTTTAGATCATAATATAAAGAAATTTGTATTTGAACACATTGAAGTTGCATTAAAAAAAGGATTTGATGATAATATTGGTAGACATGCTATTACTGTCTCAAATTATTTTGAGGTAATGAATTGTTTTATTTTAATATAGAATATTAAATTAATTTGTATTATATTTTAAAATGTTCCGTTTAAATTAAATAAAATCTAATAATTTTTGTATAACAAACCAAATTCTTAGATTCGCAAAAATTTATTTATTTAATTTTGGATGTTTGCAATGTTTTATAACTTGAATATAACCATATATAAATTACTAATTAGATATAGTATTATTAACAAATCATTTTTTTTTCTTTTAAAGTTCACTGTACTAATTTACTAATTGCTCTGTGTGTGTATATTTTTCATATTGATATATTAATATTTTTTAGTCAATACAATTTTAAAATAATACATTTAAAAGCATTTAATTAAAAACATTAGTGTTTTATGTTATAACTCTATATAACTTTTTTTATTAATTTTAATACATTATTACTAAAATTAATATCTATAGTGGTATTAAAATATTAGTGTATGTATGGATAACCATTATAGTTTAGTCCACTAATGTAAACGTAGAAAATATTTAGGTATTTTTAATGCTTCAATTATTTATGTTAATACTCTTAAATATAATTACTAATATAATTTAAAATATTTTTATTGTGTAGCAATAGAATTTTATTTGATACTTTGGTTAGTGTTTTAAATTATCTAATAATATGTATTTTAACTTTTAAGGTTCCAGCTATTGGTACATGGTGTCAAGTAGCAAATGAAATGTATAATTTATTTGTATTGGGGAAGGATCTTGATGAAGAATCTACATTAGCTCTGGAATCATTAAGATCGTTTTTAGATATAGATACAAATTTTAGTGAGAGACGATGTCGTAAAGTGCAGCCTATTGCCATGGCTGCGTATCAAGATAATTTGCCAACACATTATAATAGAAACTATCATGAAACTAAAGTATAATACATTATATTGGTCTAAATAGAAAGCTTATTTTAATTAATTTTTTATAGGTATCTCAAGCACTTTCAGTGTTTGCACAACATGCTCGTGGCCCATTATTTGAAGATTATGTTCAAATATTAATACAAGACTGTGACAAATTATGGCAATCAGATCGTCGAATGTGTGAAACTCTTTCTTTGACTCAAAATCCGTGTACACAACCTTTACATAAAGGGGGTACTGTTGATGGACCTATTAAGGAACCAGAACAAGATGACAAGTAGAAAATTTTTTTCTTAAACCTGGATGGTTAACAAATCTTGCTATAATATGTAGTTATTTAATATTACTTATACTTGCATGAGAAATATTAAGAAAATATTTTTATAGATTTGCTTTGTAGTTACAATATGTGTTTTGTATGCTTGATGTAAAAATATTTTAATACTGTGCACTTTATAATTTATCAAAGTAACAAATATATTTGGATTAATGACAAAATTAAATATTTTGATATAAAGATATTTTGCCTTTATACTGCAATGGTATAAATATTGTATATATTCTATAATAGTTAATATTTTAATAAAATTGAATATTTGAAAAAATATAATGTGAAAATATAACAGAAAAGTTAATTTGCCATAAATTACATAAAATATCTACACATATCGTTGTTAATTAAAATTAATGTTTAATATTCTATGGTTATTTCATATGTATATGAAGAAAAATCCATTGAACATTCCGAATATATCAATCTCTTAGAACTAAAGAAAGCCAGTGATTTTAATACTATGAAAAAGTCTTTGTAAATATGGGTTATTTTTTATATTTTCCTGGAAAATGTTGCTAATAATTTAAAATATTAAGGTATATAATGTGTACAGGCATATCTTTCAAAAATTTTATTATTCTATTACATTTTGTTGATATTGATCAACAATATTTTATTTTAGTTTTACAGGGGGTGATTTTACAAAGGTATAAACTAATTTGTTTTTTTTATTTTTTATTCTGTTATTGTATTTTCTTTTTTTGTTTCATACCTGATGATAACATTTTGTCAAAACCAATAGTAAATAAGCTAATTTAGTACAACATCTGTGTATTTCTTTATTTCTCATAATACCTACTCTTTGGATTGATTGTATATTCATATAAATATATATTTATGTTTTTTTTAAATACAAAAAAATGTATTATTTACAAGTATTAATTTATAGTTTATAATTTAACAATTTTAATTAAATTTATCATTTATCCAAATTCTAATGCATGCTAATTTGTTTTTGTAAAACATCACGTATTATTTGCTAGTACAATTATTAATAAGTAAAAAATATGAAATAAATTTAAAAGTATACAGCAAAACCTATATAAATATCATTGGGGTGAAAATAAATATCTTATAATAAATATTAATTTTAAAAAAATGACTAAAAAACCATTAATTATTTGCAAAACTTTGTTGGGAGATTTTGATAAATAAAGGTTTCATTGAATATATCTTATAGTAAGTTAATATTCATAAATAAGAACTAAATTTTATTAAAATATTCAATTTATTAAGTTATTCATAAATAAAAATTATAAATATATTTTCAATGACTTTACAGCCAAATTAATCGGGATGAATTGCCCATTATGGAGCATTCAAGCAGTGTTGTGTATTTGTCAGCGTGCAACTGTGGTCACAAACAAGGTACTCGTGAAGATCCATTTACAATTAGAACAGCCAACTATGACTTTTATCAAATTATGGCCAATGATTGTGTCTGTGGTTGTTTAGAACGAATTAATTTTCCTGTGTTTGAACCTAGTACCCAAGATTATAGGTTTGATATTTTTTGCCATAAGCTTATATTTAGAACCACCATGTTATAATGATGTAAATATATTTTACACAGAGCAGCACAATTATTTGCAAAACCCCCAGTGATTGCTGGTAGGAAAAATAGTGCTGGCTTATTACATACACCAACTCAAATGGGCCATACGCAAGGTTTAAGTCTAGGAGGTAAAAAATAGTTATAAAAAATTATTTCATCTGTAATTTTATATTAATATTTTAGTAAAACACACAATTCATTTATTATTCAGGAATTTTCACAAGTTGCCATTCTGCAGATCCAATAAATGATATTTTGGGTGAGGCATCTCGAAATCGAGACGTTCCAGATAGACAGGGCTTCACTTTGGTTGAATTAACTAACAGACAAAAAAATGAAGATCCCGTTTCAGGCAATCAGATAGTTATTAGAGTAACTGATATAGATGGAGACACAAAAGGTAAGTATTATATTGTTACATTTTTAATTTGTACTTACATTACTTTCATTTTTTTAGAAAAATCATTAGTTCGACAACCAAGTACCACGGAATATTTACCCGGCATGTTACATACTGAATCGCCTAGTAGTTTATTGCCACAGTTCCCATCTTGGTCTTTAGTATGTTTAGGATCGTCTTGTTTGTACTCACATAATATAGGTCTTCAAGAATCACAGCATCCTGGATTTTTAAATTCAACTGCCTATCTTCTACCTTGGGATGTTACAGTTAGATTAGAACACCATCCTAGAGAGCGATATTGGAATCCTGATAAAAACAAAATTAATCTGTCTCCTATTCAACGAGGAAGGAAAACCAAAGGTTCTAGAGGTAATAATATGAGTAATTGTATTGTGTAATTATTATTTTATTTCAAAATATATGTTCATATAGAATTTTCTGTTAAAATTTTCATTGGAGTTGAATATGAATGTCCAAGGGGTCATCGATTTATGTGTGCAGCTCCAGATAAAATTTTAACTACTGCAAGTAATGGTATTGTGAAAGAGAATGGAAATAAAGTGTCTAGTTCAGATATGCCATTATACTACCCATGCCCTTGCAGGTAACCCTTGCATTTCTAGAAATTTATGTTGCATAAATTCAATAATTATTTAACTTAATTTATTTTAGTTTTAGGTTAATGTTAATTATTACATTGTAATTTTAAATATAATTGACAGCTCTGTTCCTTTAATGGCTCAACTAATGAGAATCCACGTAGTAACACCTAAAGCACCCGTACACGTAACTTTAAATCCCATGGTACAACCTGATGAAAATGGTGGACCAATATTTGTGACTGGATTCGACGCACCTATTGAACTTACACAAAGTACTTATTGGGTACTTCGACTACCGTATCCTTTAAAATATTTAAATTGCATTAGTTTTATTAAAGAATGATTCTAATTACATTTTTAACTATTAATAATTTATTTTAAAAATCCAATTGATACACATATTAAAATAAATACCTTAACTGATTGTATTTAGCTATGTGTACGCAGGTGATAGAGGTCCATATTATCCTCCTAAAGACCCATCACAAAAAAATGTAGGAAAGTTACTTAAAGGGGTTTATAGTGTAGCAGAAGCAACAACAGACAACAACAAACTTAATATTTAAAATAAATCAATACTTTATTTTTATCATTTGGCACAATTAATGGAAGAACTTTATTCATGAATGGCACACATAATAACAAATAATGTGAAAAGTGTTGAATTTGTTTACTATAAGGAAACAAACAATTTAAATAAAATGTGTTAAGGTTTTTACAAATAATAATATGTTCAATATTTTAATTAAATATTATATTGGTTTTGTATTCTGAAACAAGTACTAAAATAAAATTGATTTTATGTGATTATTAAGTTATATGTCTAATTGTTATGGAAGAAAAATTATTTTAAGTAGTTGAGAAAAAGTTTTTTTTTGTGTTTTACAAAATATTTAAGAATATTTAAAAAGAAATAATAACAATAAGTTTTAAGGTTTAAAAATTATTTTTATCATCCGAAATAGCAGTTAAAATACAATCACATGTTGTGCTTTTTTTAGGTGTACGTACATCTTTATAAACAAGATGTAAATGTTTTGATAATAAGTCAGCATTAGCACTTTCTAACATCGCCACTTTTTTATGCAATACACTGAGGTGCCTTACCATATTACGAAACTCGTTTTCTGATACTGAAATTCTATGGAAAACAACAAAATGATGTTACAATATAATTGTTTTAAAAATTGGTATTTCGTATTACATACTGATAATCAATGTTGCGCTTTTCTTCTTGCAAAGTTCTATAATCTGTTTCAACTTGTTTGCGGAATTCTTCTTCTGACTTTAATCTACGTTTTTGTATATTTAATTGTATCTTCAGAGATTCCATTTGACACAGATCTGCTTCTAAATTACCCCTAAAAATAAAACATAATTAAATATATTATATTTAGATATAATTTATATTTATGAATAGTTTACTTTAAAGCTTCAATTTGCATTTTTCGTTTTGATTTATATTGCAAGTGTTTAAGTGCCAATGCATTGTATTTTTCACCAAGAGACGATACTAATGTTTTTTGCATTTCTAACTCCACCTTAAATTTTTATATGATATTAATATATTAAAAATTGAAAAAATTATAAATTATTTAATATTTGTTCTTAGCTCAATTATATTCTTATATATTATATTTATTAATAATTTATGAATAATACTTTTAACTTGTTTAATTCATCCGAATTGTTAATCAACATTCTGTCTGTCAATACTGTTGAAATTTGTCGTGGAGTTGCTAGCTCACTTGATAAAAGACTCGGTGGTGTAGATTCTGACCTATAATTATAAGAAAATCTTTATGTATTAAATATCAAATATTTTTTATGGAAATTAAAGATAGTTACTGTTTAGATACTTTTGCAAATTTGTTTTTTATAAGTACCAAAATTATAACAATTTGTTTGAAAAGAAAATATTTAAATTTAAGTGAATTTTATAACATTAAATCTCTGTATTTATTTTTATATATCAAAAATAATAATTTTAATAAAAAGATTTTCAGAATTTTCATCAAAAATATCAAACAGTATACGTTTAAGGTTGTTTGAGTTATGTACCTAAAAGTTTTCGTTATTTCATTAACATTTTGCTTTTGATCATCACTATTTTCTTGTGCCCAATTTGAAAAATCATTTCTAAAATGGTTTCCTGATTTTGTTTTATCACTAAAGGTAAAAATTATAATTTTACTAAAATCAAAATTATTTATACAAGAAAATTACCTAAATAATTGTAAGCTTATACTTGAGGTGTCATCATTTGTTATATTTCTGTTCCAAGATATTGAATTGTCTAAATTAAATTAATTAATTTATGTACATTAATATACATTTGTAATTAAATGTTAAAGAATATCTACAAAGAATAATATAAAATCAAAAACAGCATTAGTCATGCATGCATTTTCATTATTAAATTAGAAAATAGAAAAGCATTATTTAAATAAATTCACTATTATTCATGTAAATATATTTATGACAAAAATAATGTTTTACATTTTAATTAATCTATATATATATATATATATATATATATATTAAATAAAGACAATGAGTATTATACATTAAAAAAGTATAATGTAATATAATTATAATATTATTACTATAAAAATAAAAATAATAATAATAGAATACAATCTTGATAACCTCATTTTGTGATTGCTATGTTTATATTAAAATAGATTGAAAATGGCTCTGTATAATAAAATAGTAGCATAATATAAAACTTAATACATTCTAAAAAAGTGCATGCATTATATTTCATATACAATATAATAAAAATTATTTGCATGCACAAATTAAAAAAATTAAGATTAAATTTTATGGGTTTAGAATTTGTTGAATTACAAAAGCAATTTATACTTCATTGTTTAAAATATGAAATATATTTTGATACTCATTTAATTATTTAAACTATGTACATAAATAATAAGAAATGAACTTATTAACTTCAGAACTTAAATATTTTATACATAATTAGATGAACATAAACAGTGGTGTATTGGTAAATTTATTCTTTATCATACATTTTTTTATATTTGATACAAGATACAAAAACTGATTTTGAATGAAATTAAGAATATATATATATTGTTTCTTTAAGACGTGTTAGTTTAGTATTTTTTTTTTAATGAAAACATTTGATAGTTTGCTCACAACTAATAACTATAACATATATGCATTTTCAACATATGTACTTTAAACATGCCGTCATTCAAAATTCCTAATGTACTTTGAAAAAAAAATAGAAAAAGACTTTCTTGGAATATCATTTAAAATCTCCAGACATGCTCAATGCCCTTATCAAAACTAACAAATTAATATTATTCCAATTTTGATTCATAAGATCCAAATGAAGCCACTCATTATCTCTGACACTTGAAAAGAGTTTAAAGATCATGTATCCATAAAATCATTATTGGTATACGTTTATATCAATTTTATTTATACATAAACATTTAAAAATAGGTTTTGGTAAATGTATATCAAATACCAATATATCACTGTATTTAAACAAATACTAAGTACTATATTACATTTATTGAAAACATAATAAATACAGATAGTTATTAAAAATGAAAAGGAAACCCATCAATAGTAATTGTAAAACATCAAAAACTAAACCATTTAAACTTTCAAATATAAATCAATGAAAACAACTCAATTATTATCAAATTTTTCAAAAATACTCATGTTTTTAATTGTAATCTGATGTTTTGGAACCGATGAAATGATTCAACGTTCCGAAATATCAAACCACAATCGATAACATGGTTCATGTTCATCAACATTTTCCAAAAAATACAATAATAATAATAATTTAATGTACTCAATCCATGAAATGAAAGTTTTAATAAATTTAACAACTCAATTACCTAATAATGAATCTTTCCCATCAATTTTGTTTGAACTTTCTGATCGCTATGGTTAGAAAGACGGAAAATCAAATTTTAATAATAGTTATCAATTAAATATAACTAATCAAATAATTTAGATATATTTAAAATCATTAATTTTGGTAATGTGTACATTTTATACGATAAATATTTTTATTTAGATTTAATTCTACAATTTTTTAGATAAGGGTATATTAAGAGTAATTATATAGCTTTACATTATTTTAAAATATATTCCATTTGTATTTTAATGTAACTACATAAATATTGTAATTATATGTTATAAAATATCACCTCCATTGATAATAACTGCATATTTGATTCTGCATTAGTCATATGGTCATAAATACTAATACGATCTTCCAACTCTTTTACTTGTCGTTTTAATGATTCATTTTCTGCAGTAATCTAAAATTAAATAATTTGCAATTACGTTTTAATTTTCATTATTTAAAATTAGTTGTTTACTTCAATCATTTCAATTATCAAAATATCGTCTGTTTTTTTACATATCCCATTCGCATCTAAAGTTTTAAACTTTTTTAATATTTTTACTTCATTTACAAGTGATGTATATCCAAGAATCAAATTTGAGACCTAAACAAAAATAATAATTCTAAATACATTTTATTTTATATAATTGATCAAAATTTAACATTGCTGAATCATATATAGTTCGATTACATTTAAACTCCTAAGTATGTAATTTGTTTTAAAAAAAATAATTTAACATTTACTTTAACTTTTTTTTTGTGGTGTTATTTCAAATCAAATTACAAAAATATATATATAGTGCAAACAGATATATATTTTTTAATTACAATAGTTTTGAATAAATATCATTACTAAAATTATTTACCGTTCTTTAAAAAAATTTTTACTTTTGACTTTTTAAATTTTTCATCTAAATAATCAACATTTTATTTTATACTTATAATTATTTCATAATTAAAGGTAAGTTAAAAAAAAAATTAAATAACACACGGAGAAAGAAGATATTTTCTCATTGTAATTGTATATTAAACAGTTATTAAAAACTAAATTCTATATAAATAACAATTCTCAAAGAAACAATATTGTAATAAACTAATAACATTTACTTTTAAGACCTCCTTATTAAACTTTATACATACTACCTAAAATTAAGATATTTTTTTTTTATTCAAGGATAAATAATTTATACATATAATATATTCCATCTAGATGTAGAAGTTATTACACCCTAAAGTTTGCTGTGAAATAAAAAATATCCATTATATTTTTCATGGTATAAAACAATGATAAATTGAAAATATAGGTCTTTAATAAAGTTTGGATTAACATTTTTTTTTTTTTAATACTACATGTGTCTTCACAATGACAAATCTGTATGGGATTAATTCGACTTACTGCACATGCATACGTTCACAGTTAAGTACTTTTAGTAGACGTCAAGTTGAGTTACTGTTTTATAAAATACTTAATCTAAATTTTTTTTTTTAAATATTTCTACTTTACCTTTTCACAAACATTATTACCATCTATTGATTCTAAATTATTTAATTCACATTCAAGTTTTGCCACTTGTTCGGCCAAAACAGACATTGTTTTCTCCATATCATCAATACGTTTATCAGCAAGTACTCTTATATGAACCATATAATTTTCCATATCCTAATAACAATGGTAATTAATTATTAATCAGGAATGTTTGGAAAATTTAATAAAACTTACCTCCAACTCTTCATTTTGTTTCAAACGAAGTTTTTCAATCATTTTTCTAGCATTTTGTAAATTTATATCAGCATCAACTAACCATCTCCATATATGAATCAATTTATCTTCAGTCTTTAAACGATTATAATCAATTCCTTCTTTTTTAAAACGCTGCTTAATATCTGACCATTCATCTTCGCACTGTAATTCCCAGTATTTTAAAAACATTCTAGAAAAATTAAGTAGGTCTTACCATGATATAGTTTTAGTGAATCTATATAAATTCAGTTTTCCTATACAAATTTAAAATTAAGAATGGTATATGGGAAATAAAACATTTAAGATTTAAAAATGATAAAACTATTCCATAATATTATTGGTGTTTACGAAAGAAAAAACAATATTGTTATTAAATATTAATTAATAATTCTTTATCATAAAACAATAGTCTTAATGCTGAAACTTAAAAAGTTTGATTGGTCCACTGTTAAAAGCGGATGAAATAAGAACTAAAAGTTCTATCTAATCACTATCTTATCAGTTACTTATCTCTTTGTAAATACTGATAGATATTTAACGTGTGTGAAGTTAGCAAGAGGGCCAGCATGTAAAACGTATATTAAGTTGCCTATGTCTAACTCCTGACACTTAAATTAACATTGATAAGAATATTGGGTAATTTCATTGAAATACGGTAGATTGCACTGCATATATAAAACGAAAATTAACACTTGAGAACAACTATGACGAGGAATAATTTTATTAAAATATCTAACGAATTATCGCCAACTGCGTTATGGTGTTATTTTCATTAGTAGCTAAAATAATATTCACTATTCGTTAACATTAATGTTAATTACATATCATAATTCTAACTAATTTGTGTTAATTAAATTATAATGTTTATCTAATTATTAAAGTTGTGTGTTTTCGGATATTAAAATTTGATAAAAATGTATTTAAATTTCATTAAATATCAAATTGTATGAGAAATTTATCGATAATGTTTGACGCTGCATTTTAATAATTATTTATAATTAACGAAAATAGGCGTCTCGAACAAAAAACAGAATTTAATTCGATCGTGTGTCGTGGGAAAACGGAATAAGATTATTAATCGCGGGACGCGCGTATATTTATTTATTTTGTTTTTCTGTGAACGCACCTCCGTCGTCGTAACACACGCATATATTATTATAAATTTTTAAACGCCGCGCGCTTTTTTTTCACCGATGTCCGCCGATACGTTTACAATAGAAATCCGCCACTACAGCGCATACGCGTCAACAGCAGCGTTTGTCGTTGTGTATTTTGTCATTTTTCATTTCGCGTCGACACGTCCGTTTGCCACTGAAATAAACAAACCATTTTTTTTTTTTTTCGTAGTAATGACCATCGAACGTAAGTAACATTTTCGAAAGGTTTGCGCGTTGTCTTAAAACTTTAAAGCCTTTTTCAAAACTGTTATATAGCCCCATACGCTAAACGAATAACGTATCGTGCTCAATGTTTTTTTAAAAATATTTATCGTCATTGCGCGTCCGGTTAGGTCGGTTAGTGTGTGTATGGACGACGTAGAAGGTCTTGTCCATACACACACCAACAATCCTGATATAGCATTCGACCATTTCTTCGGTCATTCTCTACCCCGTCCTTCTTTACCATTAATTTCCATAACCGTTCATACAGCTTCCAAATATTCTCTCCTCTATACATAACCAAACAGTCTATGTTAATGTAGAATTATAAAGAATAATAGTATTTTTATTTTATTCTACGAAGTGAAATTATTAGTTGTCAAATTACTTAGGACCCAAATAGATATTGATAATGTCGCATGAATCACTATAGCATAATAATAATTATTATTATCGCTTCTCGGCCTATTGGCTAAGATCAAAGTGTAAAAAAAAAAAAAAAAAATAATAATTATCGCTTCTCGGCCTATCGGCTAAATCAAAGTGTAAAAAATAATAATAATTATCGCTTCTCGGCCTATTGGCTAAGATCAAAGTGTAACAAAAAAAAAAAAAAAATAATAATGGGGAGTAACGTTTCTAATTATCCTATTTTATAGTAAATTTCACGGGCTTTCTTAATATGTATGTCTTGCCCTGGGGCCATCCTCCGGAACACATCGAAAATAGTAAATTCTGATTTGTTTAATTTTTAAATTATGTTTGTTTTTACTGTAAATTTATGAAAAATATTTGTGGCGCTATCTATTTTTTAAATTTTTTTGTATATTATGGTACGAAGTGCTTATTAGTAGGCGATATATATATAGGCAATTAAATATACGTTTCTTATCACTTGCTGGGTACCTCTTGCTAACTTCCACTCGTGATATTTATTTAATAATTTTAAAATATTCTTTTAATTATTCCTGAACTATATACCTAAGTATATTTCAATATTTCTCTATTTTTGGTTTTATCATTAATTGTATGGACGGGCCATTCGAAATGATTATAATTTTATTATAATACAATGATTGTATTTTTATTTTGATAAAATTATATTGAAATTTTTTTGCAATAAAATAATTTAACTAAAATGTAATTAAATATAAAAGTATGTTATGCTTATAATTAAGAACTTTTAAAAAGTTTATTTCGTTCAATAATGTTCAAATAATCGGTGAATTATGTTTTCATTTAAAGTATTTTATAATAGTGTTATTACGTTGACAAAGGAAATAATTTCAAAATAAAATGAATATGTTTTGTGTGTACAGTAAGAAATTAATAAATATAATTTCCTCGAGTTCAAAAAATTATCAAAAAGTGTTATTGTCTTCACGCCGTAAGTTATTGTAATCATTATGAGTTAAAATGAGTACTAAATTTAATTATTTATTTGTTTAGACAAATGGGTCAAATATCGACGTGTAACGGTGTCACATTCAATTTCTAATAGTTCTTTAGAAATAAAAAAAATCTGGACAAATCAGCTGTTGAAAAAGTCTTTAAAATTTTTTTCTATAACATTTGGTGTATCATTATTAGCATTTGGTGGATACTCACTAGGTTAAATTTTTTTTTTTAATTTTAATTATAATTTCTAAGAATTTGCCTAAATTTATTTTAACAAAAAATATAATTATTATACAATATATATTAATTTATTCAAAACATGAAAAAAAAAATGAAATTTAGTTTATAGGTTAATAGTAATATATTAAATTGTTTTTAATACATATATTTAAATTTTATACTAATGATTAAGTATCAAGTATTTGGTATTTATATTTATATTCAGCTAAGAATATAATACATGTTTCAAAAATGTATCATCCTATAATAATTATAATAATATGTAAAATTTTGTTTTTGTTATAACTTATAAGTTACAATTATTCAAATTTTAAACTTATTTATACAACATTTAAAAAATAAAAATTCTAATTAGTGTACGAAAATGTAAAATGAAGTTTTATTTAAATAAAACAATAATTCTTTAACTAAAATTAACATTTCATTATATATAGTATCTATTTATAATTATGTGAAGGCATATAACTGGAATAATGAATAATTTCCCTCCTTATTATCCCCTTTAAATATGTCACTGATGTATATAACATATTTATTAATTAGTTAAATAGTTAATATTTTTATATATGCACATTTTATACTAAATAGTAATATATAATTATTTAATTAACTTTTGCTTAAAATATAGTATTTGAAGATGATATATTGTTGCCAAATGAAAACAAGAATGTTCCTTTTATTATTAAGATATATGAACGGATATGTTTTAGAGTAGAATTTTATCATAAGGTATGTTTTACTTCTTAATTTCATTATAACTTATAGTAATAGTTGAATTTAAAATAGACACATCTTTAAATTTCAATTTATTTAGTATCAAAATATATGTTTTCTAGATGTTTACAATTCCTGCAACTAATAAGTTATTGCCAGATCCATTACCAGATTATTATGATAAACCTCAATATACTTTAGTATTTGAGATGACTGACCTTCTTGTACATCCCGAGTGGAGTGTAAGATAGAAATTATTATTGTCCTAAAAGTCAATGTATAATGCATATTTTTAAATGTAAATTTTATCACATTTCAGTACAGTACAGGTTGGAGATTTAAGAAAAGGCCAAATGTTGACTATTTTCTAGAACGAGTTGGAAAGATATTTGAAGTCGTTGTATACACTGCTGAAAATGGTTATGTAAGTTAATTTTTATAATAACTAATTACATAATAAAATACTTAGTAGAAGAATTATAAAACAACCTAAATGAATTAACAATGTAGTTAGTTATTGTCGTAGATATGAAATATCAAAATTTATTGTAAGAAAAATTCACTAAACTACTGAATAATCAGTAAAAAGATAAAATATTTAATAATTACAACAATTTGTATTATCCTGGAATTTATAAACATAAATAGTGTTGTTATACATTTTTTACTAATAAAATTAATAAAAATTTTAAAACAAAAATATAAAGAATACATCTTTGAAACAAAATTAAAAAAAAAATTAATTTAAATTTAAATTTTGCTAAACATATTTTATAATCATATTATTATTTTTAATATAAATTTAATGACTAAATAAATTTATTCATGTATAAATTGTATGTTCTATTTAATTAATATACTATACATATATCATAATATTATTTAAATTTAAGATTGCTTCACCAATATTGGATGAAATTGATTCTAATGGTTGGATTCAATACCGATTAGCACGTCAATGTATTGAATTTCGAAACGGTCAATTGGTAAAAAATTTGGATAGAATCAATCGCGATTTATCTAAAGTCATTGTAATAGATTGGAATTCAAGTTGGACACAACTTCAACCTCATAACACTTTAATAATACCTAGATGGAATGGTGATGACAATGATAACTCTCTTATTGATCTTGCTGACTTTTTAAAAGGTTTAAGACTTGGAAATTTAGTATAAATTAATTATGTATATATTTTTAAAATAATTTCATAGGTTATTTTAGTATTATATTTTATAAATTATTGTAAAATTTATGTTTTTAAAGCCAAAGGTGTTGACGATTATCCATATTGATTGTTTTACCTTCAAACTTACATTGATCCAAATAAATAATAATAATTCTAATTAATTATGTTTATAGCGGTATTTTCAAATAACATTAAAGATGTTAGAGAGGTTCTGAATGATTATAAACAATATGATGATCCAATTAAAGCATTCCGAGAAAACCAAAGAATATTGAAGGTGTGTATAAAATAAATAGTATAATATAATAATATGTATATACACATTACATAGTAAATATACTTTTACTTTAGGAAAGAACTAAAAAAGAAGAAGAGAAAAAAGAAGAAGTACAAGTAATTGGAGATAATAATAAATCATGGTTTTCATGGATATCATGGATTTATTAGATCTATTGAAATAATTTGTTTGAATTTTACTTTATCTATAAGGTTTAAATTCACCAACAATATTTAAGTAAAATAATTTTGAAATATGTTATTATTTTTTTAATATTTAAAATAGTAACTGTTTAATATAAATATATTAAACATACTATTTATTATTTAATGTATGACCCATTGAGTATATAATGTGGTCAAAAATTTACTTTTAAGAAATAAGTTTTTCGAAAACTGTGATAAATATATTGTAAATAAATATACTCAGAATATTTGTATTAATTATTTTATTTTTATTTCTATTAAATTATATTTTTTTTTAATGGCGAAGAATTTAAATATTTGACCAGCCAATGTTCTATTTACTTAATTATTTTATTTTAGTTTTAATAAATCATAGAGTTGATTCCTCTGCATATTTAATGTAATTGTATCTTTTGAAGAGTAA
Organism: Chaetogeoica ovagalla; assembly: GCA_032441825.1. Lineage (NCBI taxonomy): Eukaryota > Metazoa > Arthropoda > Insecta > Hemiptera > Aphididae > Chaetogeoica > Chaetogeoica ovagalla. The sequence continues at coordinate 1,666,703 of CM063726.1, forward strand.
ATACATAAATTGTTATATTTTTTTATGTCTTATAGAGTGAAGACATTGTTTCTGTTTCCATTAAAGTTTTATAAATAAAACATTTAAAAAAATAATTATATTGGTATTAATTGACTTTTTGTTTTCATAAAAAGTTTTTTGATACATTCATAAAAATTAAAATACTAAGAATATAAGTTTCATAATGTAATTGATTACTTTATATAATACTGAGCTCTTTCTCAGACATATTTTTTATGCGTTTTTCACCATGTCATAATGTCATGTTCAAAAATTGTAATACATCACAATAATCAATAACGGTCGATGAAGTATTTCTATACACAATATAAGATATAAGTATAGAGTATATAAGATATATAAGTATCTCTATATACAATATTATAACTATTGATTAATGTATACGCTTATGTGGTTATAACTTACACTATAGTTAATGGTTATAAGTAATTAGCAATTTAAGGTCAATGTGTATGGTTATTAAAACAGTAATCCACAATAATATTCATAGCATATTATATTTTCAATATAAATATTTTTGCTAATGACAAAAAAAAACCAGTATTCTGAAAACGCAGAAAGACCGAATTACAAGCCATAATGTAGCCTAATATGAAAATTTGTTGAAATCTAATAGATACTTATATTATTTCATATTTAACCCATGAAATTTTGATTTATTTCATACTATCGATATTTTACAGTGGAATACATATTTAATTTGAATGTTGTATTTTTATATTTCAACGCCTCATTATTTCATTGATAAATATATTTATTCAGATTATTTGGTTACAAATATAGTTTTGTATTAATCGTGTATGAATTAGGAAAGGAACATTTTATAATTTTTGCCGTTGAAACAAAATGTATACGATCGTTGAATAGAATTGCAAAGAAATATGGAATAGGAACGAAGCGAAAGAAAAAAAAAAAAAAAAACTAACGTTAAATATAAATAATTAATTTTACAAATGAATTAGTATTGAAATTGTAAAAAGAAAAGCCAAATGTCTCGGTAATTTTCTGTTCGTCAATCATTATTATCGTCATGTCCGGCCGATGATCGCACTAAGTCAATGTCTTAAAGAGTAGCAGTTTTTAAACTGTGGTCCGTGGCTCTGTGACGTTAACCGTGACATTTGTACAGGGAGTTCACCGCGCTGTCGTACACAATATACGTGCGCAATAATCAATTTATTTGGTATGAGCTTTCCGGGTATTGAACTCGACAAATGGAAGTCCGGAATACGACGTTGTCGTTCTTTGTAATAAATAATAGTTAAATTTGTAAAATAAATCAATATATATATTATAGTTTCCGCGTAAAATTGAGGAGAGTATAGTAAAAAATAATTATTAAATGTGTACGTTTTTATGTGGATTTATAATGTAAAAGAACGTTTAATCGTCGGTTAAAACAGCGCGAGATATTTTTTTAGAAAAAAGAAAATAATAGTTATTCGGAAGAGAAATCGTACAGGGCCTGTGGGTTTGAAAAGAAGAAGTTCTTCCTAACCGCTGTTATATAATAGAGTGACCCAACAACAACGCTCTTGCGTGTGGTCTATACGAGCGAGAAGGACAAGGACCACGGTTAACAGATATCCATTAGACCGTGCGCACAAGGACGACTCGTACGTTACGTAACCCGGTGATGATATCCGTAGAATTCGTACGCTAAACACAATCGCGTCCGTTATCACGTGTGTACACCGTGTACTGTGTTCATTCGGTTCGTTGATCTCAGAGAGTGTACGTCGCACGATCGTCTATACTGTTTACAAACACTACCTCCGTCGTAATAACATTTCATTTTATAAATCGTCGTTGTATCGTCAAGGAACGTGTTTAATTATAAAAAAAAAAGAAAACGACTTTTTACAAGTATCGTTTCACACACGTACATTTCGAACATTAGGTTACCATAAAATAATAATAATAATACGTTCTGGTATTGTTTTTTTTTAAGCGAGATTTGTCGTTTTCCGATTTCGGTGATATTGTGCCGGGGATGATACGTTTCGCTGTCGGCGAACCCTTTGTTCCCGTGACCGCCGCCGCCGCACATTGTCGTTCCGGCTGCGTGGCGGCACTGGATCGCGTACTGTGTTGTGGATTGGCTGGTCAACGACGACGGCGGGCCGTGAAGGCCGATTCGTGTGCGCTGACGTTTGCGCGCTGTCTCATTGGTGACCAGGATTTTGACCAATCATCGGAAATAATCTCCGGACCAATATCCATTATCCAATGTAAGTTCGCCTTTATAATTCGTACGGAACTTTGCGCCTCGTTCGTCGCGCGAACTCTCGCGCCGGTCGACTCGACATCGGTGGTGACGTCGAGTCCCCGTGCACGACTACCCAACTTTCGTCGCGAACTTGCCCCGCGTTGGCTGAGATGGATGTTCACGGTGACCCCGTTATAAACCGTTGTAGTTGTTATTTACCTTACGTTCACGTTTGCGTTGTGTAAGTAAATCGAATCGCACGGCGTGAAATCCACTCGCTCGCCTGTCGCCGCCGCCGCCGCACGCGCACACTATCGCTAATTGCCCTCCGTTGAATCCTTCGCGCACAGTGACCCCCCGTATATTTGTTAATTATGCGTTCGACAATTAATCGCGTACCGTTTTTCACTAGAATCAACAGTTCATGGAGCAGCAGATCAGTTCGGACGGAAGCGGCAGCGGCGGCGGTCACATGACTGTCGTTCAGACAATTCCGTCTTCCAACAACCAGGTACAAGTCGTCCAGGCTGGTCAAATGATACAGAGTGCCAATGGTCAACAGATCGTTGTGCACGCCGTTCCCCAGAGCGGGGGCCAACCAGTACACTTGGGTTCGCAGGGCAATCAACAGTTGCAGTTACTTCAGCTGCCCGTACAAGTATATACGCACTGTGTTTTTTTATTTAGCGTACCGCCACAATACTGCTAACGACGGTTATTTCTTCTCTATTCAGCAACAGGCTCAAGCCCAGTTGATTCAGACGCCTGACGGACAGACGTTTATTTACCAACCGGTACAAGTGGATAACACGCAAGCTATCGCCCAATCACAACAGACGCAGCCAACACGTACGTATTACCGTATCGACATACAAGTGTAATAGCGTTTAACGTTCTGATTACGATATTTCAGTGATTAGCATAAATGGAAATATAATGCAATTGTCCAGTCCATCGACGGGAAACTCACCAACCGTTACTCAAACGGCTTCAACTGTTGCACAAGGTGTTTCTCAGAATCAACAAAATATTGTCATGGTAAGATATATATATATATATATATTCATTACGCTCTTTGTTTCCGCGATTATTGATCAATTAATATTGTGTTTTAAAAGATGGTGCCAAATGGTGGTACGTCTAATAGTAACAATCAGTTTCAACGGATTCAACCTACAACAGCAGAATTTTTCGAAGAAGAACCGTTATACGTTAATGCTAAACAGTATAAAAGGATACTGAAAAGAAGACAAGCCAGAGCAAAATTAGAAGCTGAAGGAAAGATACCGAAAACTCGTCAAGTACGTAAAAAAAGATTTTGTTTTCCTTTTATATTGTAGACGGTTAAGAAAAATGTATTTCTATTATAGAAATATCTATACGAATCGCGCCATAAACACGCCATGAATCGAATACGAGGAGAAGGTGGCCGTTTCCATTCAGGTTCACTGAAGAGAATGAGTATGTCGAGTAGTAAAAATATGCAAAATGACGATCGCAATATTCGAATGGACAATCATAGTTATCATGTAACTATTAAACGACAAATTGATGATGAACAAAACTTGCAATCTCATAATGGTTTGGTTTATAGCATAAGCGGCTAGTAAAAATAACCAACTTCTATAATTAAAAGAAAAAAAAATGATTGTATTGATTCTGTTAAAATAATATGTTTTCTTTCTTGTTAATTTATTTCATTAATTTTAAGAATAATTAGTATTCATCTTTTATCTATGTAAAAATTTTATTGAATACACCACCTATACTATTAGTATATTTTTCTTTGTATACAATGAGATGACTCCAATGTATTTTAATGTAAATATAAATTGTAAATTACTGGAAATAATGACGTTTTTATGTCATAATAATTTTAAAAAAATCATCACTATATTGTAATATTTAAAAATTAATTAAGTATAATATCTTTATTATTATAGACTACATGTATATTTTTTAAAATAACATTGAATCACAATTTCTTATATGCTTATTTCATTTACTAATTTATAATCAGTCGTTTTCAAATTTTCGTGGATAAATTCGATAGAGGCCAAATTCGACATACAACTCTTCCTTGTATTAATCCTTTTGGTACAGGACCAAAGTCCCAAGAATCCGTAGAATTCTTTTGATTGTCACCTTCCAACCACACGGAACCTTTTGGGACCTTGACAGATAAAAAATATTGTCAGAATAATCAAAATAACGATTATAGTATTTATGAAAAAGCATATGAATATTATTCATTTTAAACAATTATCGTTTTTGGTAATTAATGTTTTAATGTGTACTCGTAAGAATGTTAAATTTTTTTGTTTAACAACATATTTATTATTAGAGTATTGCGGTAAACACTGTTTACATTAATATGATGCAAATATGCAATATGTCCGACGATATTCCTGAAGTTTTCAAATTAACTTCTGATAAAAATAATAAAGAAATGTTTTTTTTTCACTGTGAATATAATGAGAATAAAAAATATAATTTGATTAATTTCTGTTGTGGACGATCAGTGAATTCAGTATAAAATTATTGTAAATTTTGTTACGTGATTTATTCGAGTTATCTTACATATCATAGAACGTAGGGATGTTTATTAATTTTTCTATATTCGTACACGAGACTTATACATAATTCTTCTCCAAGATTACAATTATAATATCAACGGTAAAACAAAAATATATCAGATATGTACCGTTTGATATTTTATGCCTTTTCTAACCATTTGTCCATCAGTGGCTTTCACTCTCTTTAAAATGAACCGTTTATATTCTGCAGGCGATTTCGTAATAACAACATCGCCTTTATTTATTTCGTTGAACATCTTTGAAAATCTTTGAATAATTACCAAATCTCCGGAGTGTATGGACGGTTCCATGGAATCACCGGAACACTAAAACGGTTTGTTTGGTAAAATGGAGATAAGATTACAAATAGAATTACTTACTAAGAATATATCGCCTACATGTTCTGTTATACAATGAGCAACACAGAAATATTTAAAGGATGTAAAAAGGATATTGCCTATTTTTTGAAGCATTGATTACTTAACATTATTTAACGTAATTTATTTATGTTCTGTATACATATAAGTAAATTTGTAATAATAATGTAACTTATGAGAGTATAAAATGATCGGTGGAGAACATTGTAGAATTCACTTTATTAATAAAAATCAATTTTGTTTCAAATATGAATTTAATTAAAATAAAAAAATTAATATAAAATAAGTGGAAAGATATGTGAAACTCGCATGATAATGTTATCAAATTGTACAAGAAAAGATCGTTGCTGTTTCCACGGGCCATATGGCGTAAATAATCACAAAGCACAAGTTAAAATATTCGTTGTGGTCATATTTGATAATGTCTACTTGTACGCTTGCAAACCGCTGTTAAGTAACAAATAAAATCAAAATTTTCGTATTGAATATACAAGTCTATTATAATTATTTGGTAAATTAGATACGAGTTATTTTTGAGCAAAAAAAAAAAAAAAGAAATTAAAAAAAATATAACAATGCTGTTAGATAATATTAAAAAAAAAATTTTAAAAATACAATATAGATTTACTAGTCTTCGGTTAAATATATGTTGCTATTTTAAAAATAATGTATTTCAGTAATGCTTATTGTTGACTGATTTTAATCATAAAATATTATATACACTTCAATTTGTTATGTACAATAATTTTCAAATCAAAATTTTTAAAAGTACAATCTTAGTCTTATAAAAAATATTATTGATCAAAAGTTTTTTTGCATTAACATATATTATTACATTTATTGTTCAAACAAACTATTACATATTAAACTTTTCTATATTGATCTAATTTTGAATATACCCACAATATATTGATTTCAAACCTATTCGAAAATTCTATGTAAGTTACATTCATTATTCAATATTTTAAAATTGAAAAGAAAAAAATTTTTTTTGTTAAAACAACTGTATTCAAAAAATATTTTTATATTCCTATATTCAATTTGCATTCAAAGACAATACACACTTAACTATTATAAATAAGAAATTTATAAATGGAAAAAGGTAAAAAACATTATTTTAATTAAATATAACATTTATAAATTATAAATAAATTGAAAATATCATTAACTTCCAAGCAATAACCACAAACAATTTTTATTTAACTGCAGTATGAAATACAAATGCTGACAATATAAATTATAAATTAATGATAAACTCAACAAAATAAATAAAATATTTCTAAATGTTTTCTAAAAAATAATTACTATAAAATTATACAATATTTTTAAAAATATTAAATACTTATATCAGCAAAGTAAAAAAAAAATAAACATATAAGACATGTAGGTGTATTGCACAATAAACATGATCGTATTATATGACTAAAATAGTAAGAGATCATTAAACATAAAAATATATTTGAGACTCAATGTAATAAATAATCAAAATAGTTAAAAATTAAACCAAATAGTTTTTATTTATCAAGAATTGGAATAATTAATTCTATTTTTAAATGAAAATTTTTTAATACAAAAGAAATTATTTTTATCACTGCAGATAAGGATTTTAAAAATGTAAATGATTATAAAAATGTAAAAGTAAAAAATATTTTCTTAATAATATCATTTTGTGATGGCGTATTATTTAAAATTACAATATTCCTCGTAATTTCTTATTTATAACAATTATGGTTTATCACAACTTTATTATAATTAATAATTAAATTAAGCAATAATTATAAATCTTAGATAAAAAAGTCTAATCATACAATACTTTGATTATTTTCATATTATTAACTAAGATTATACAAGAATTTTTGGAGATTAAGTTATTGAAGTTCAGATTATTGTTAGTGTGCAAATTTTAAGAAACCGAAAGAAGTATGATATAATATATTTTAACTTTACTTGGTTCCATCATTTTATTTTAATACATTTTGTTTAAATGTAGTTATTACATGTTATTGGTATGTGATTACTATATTTCTACGCATAAAGATTAAAAATAAATAAACAAATTAGGATTAAATCAAGTTACGTCAAGTTTATAAAATTTACTGATATGAGTGAGTACATAAAAAAATGAAAAACATCAAAAACAAGAATAGTGTATACATTAAAATTAAAACAAAATAACCAGTAAATCTATTAAATACTTGTCTAAAGTTAAATTAATTAAATTTTGGTGTTGTTAAAGTGAATTTTCTCGAAATGTGATACCTTTTCATCATTAAGGCTAAATGTCATTAATTCGAGTATAACATTGTCTACATGATAAAATTACTAATATAAAAATCTGTCACATAAATATTATAATTATTGCTTATTAAAGTTTATTTTGTATTTATCGAATTATCTAGCTCAGTTAAACAGAGACAAACTATAAAAACTGTAACCCGGATATCCTCTAGCAGCTAAATATATGTACACTACATGGTATGCTCCTGGTATGAAGCATATGAAGCCAGTAATGAAAAACACTATTGGATGATAATCTGTGTTTGGAGTCATCTGTACAACAATGGCTACTGACAATAAAACTAAAAACAAACACTATAGATTAGTTTTGATACATAAAAATATAACATTTAAACAATCACCGGTTCCAGTTATGAGTAAAATTACAGCGGCTAAAACGATACGCCAATTTTCTTGTATTTGAGGATGGTGCCAACACCAACGATTTTTACTCGAATACGGTGTTGAATTATAAATCAACGAATCACTATCTCGAGATAACGTCTATTGGACAATTACAAATTTAACCGCATTAATATTATTTAAAACAGGTACACGATTGTATTGTGTTACACTCACATCCTCAAGTTTTTTTATTCGTTCCATTGATTCACGATCAATACCACCATAGTTGGTCAGTTTAGTTTGACCAGCATTAGGTGACCGTAAAGGTGAATTCCCTAAACTAGATCCATACACTTTTATGTCATCCGTCGGCTCATCTTCAAATGCGTCATCAATTGAGAATCTTTTACTGTAAGACATAGTTCAATCGATTACGATTGATTTTTATATCATATTAAAATAAATAATTTCAATTTCGAATATCCGATACTCGACGGAGTAACAGACATAAAATTACAAGAGCTTAAAACTTTCAAGCATAAACGTAGTTTCAAGACGTAAGTATTGGTTATCACTTTAATTAATATTTTATATATCACTAAAATAATTGATAATATTTTAAAAGTGATAACTATTCTCAAACAAAAACAATGTCCATTCTAGGTATTACTACTACTATAATAAAATAAGTGTGTTCATATTATATTATTTATTAAAATATGTTTTAATAGTTGTTTTTCATCGTTTGTTAATAATGAGCATTTATTATTGTGTACATGTGTGTGGTTAAAGTTTGTTTAGGATGAAAGAAGAAATGCCGCCATTTAAACGTAAGAAATCGACAGGAAAATCTTTTCCTGTCAAAGTGTGTACATTAGATGCCGAATTGGAATTTAATCTAGAGGTATAGAAAAAAAAAGTACTACAGTCATATTGAGCTACATTCAGTTTAATTCTTTATACCTATAAATATTTGTTTAGCTGAAGGCCACGGGTCGAGATCTTTTTGATTTGGTATGTCGTACTATTGGATTACGAGAAACTTGGTACTTTGGATTACAGTATGAAGATTCTAAAGGGTTTATTGCATGGTTGAAATTAGATAAAAAAGGTAAATTTGGAAATGTTTATTTTTAAACAATATTTAATTGTGTTTGTTTTTGAAGTACAAGACCAAGGAATTCCTCAACAAACAACAATGCCATTTATGTTCCTCGCAAAATTTTATCCTGAAGAAGTAGCTGAAGAACTTGTTCAAGAAGTTACTCAACATTTATTTTTTTTACAAGTTAATCGTGCCATTTTAGCAATGGATATATATTGTCCACCAGAAGCTTCAGTTTTGTTAGCATCGTATGCCGTTCAAGCAAAAGTAATATCAATAAAATAAAATTTTTTTTTTACGATTATCTAAATTAAATATTGAATGATATTGTATAGTATGGAGATTATGATGATGGAACATATAAACCAGGAATGCTTGCTAGTGAAGAATTATTACCACAGAGAGTAATCGATCAGTACCAAATGACAGCCGAAATGTGGGAAGAACGAATTAAAGTTTGGTATGCTGATCATCGTGGAATGTCCAGAGATGAGGCCGAAATTGAATATTTGAAAATCGCTCAAGATTTGGACATGTATGGTGTCAATTATTTTCCTATTAGTGTGAGTTGCAATTATTTATAAAACTATATAATTATGGTTCGATTTATTGCCTACTTTGTATTCAGTGTTAAATGCACTTAAAAAAATGTGTTGTTTTGTATGTTACCTACATACTAATGAATTATAAAATTTAAGTTCAACTCGCTTTGCCAATAATATTCTTATTAATTTACATAGACAAATTTGATATTGAATTTTTAATTAATTAGTTGCTAGTGTTTATAATACCAAAAATTGAAAGACATTTTATAAATATTTTATTTTTACGTGTTAATAATGTGTGTAATATAAAACTGACTACATAGAGGTATCCTAAAAGACATTTACTTGCTATGACTTAAAATTGTATAAACAATTTTAAAAAGTTATTTCTAAAATTTTTAAGCTTTAAAAAATAATAAATATATATATATATTATAAAAAATTATTGTAAATAAAAATTGTAATTCAAATATTAAAGTTACCCTAAGGATTAAGACATATTATAATAAGTAAATTATCTTGAGGTATCATACCGCTATAGTTATTTCTTCAATATACAGTATCCAATACAGTGTATCAATATCCACCCAGGGGCGCCTGCAGAAAATTATCTCAGTAGATGCAAAATTAATTCTATATTATACATACACATAATTACCAGGGGCATAGTAAGAAAAAATTTTGGAGGGGTTTATACATATATTATAATAATTACATATTTACATCATTACATTTATATAATAAATATAGTAGTAATGTAAAGAAAAACAGTAGTTTAATTAATTATTATTATATTTTTATTAAAATAAAAATTAAAGAATTGTATTAATCAAATAAAAAGGATAAACGTCTAATGTTTGATCCAAAATGGTCTGTAGTATTTATTTTTTGTTTTTCGAAAAAAATCAAATCTTCATATCGATCCTTATGAATATGTATCAGAAATAAACTAATCTCATATTACCCATAGAAGATCTCAGTCAAGTTTTGATGCGACACAAGATACTATAAACAGATAATAAATAAATATCTATACCTATATTTTTATATTAATAAATATTTATAAATGATTACCTAAATGTTCTTTCAACTGAACATGAAGTTGCTGGTAATGAAATAGCAATTTTTAAAGCTTTATTCACAGTAGGATAATATTTAGATAGTAAAAATGACACCGTTTAAGCATTTTAGAAACATTAAAGCAATTATTTTTTAAAGTAAATTAGTTTAGTTTACTTACGTGCAAAACTTAATAGAATGACCTTTCTTTTTTTTGTTCTTTGAAAAAATCTCAGTGGGTGCAATGGCACCTACTGTTCCCCCTTTGTGGGCGTCCCTATATCCAGTAAATATCAGGCCAGATGACTGCCGGATTAATGGAGGTTCACATAAAAACACATTTTCACTTAATGAAAAACTTTAATTTATTTTATTACAACAAATAATATATACATATTAATTTATTACTGTAATAATAATAATAATTAATAAAAATAAAATAACAAATCAGGTTAATTTAGATTTGATTAGTTAGTTTTATCGTTTACGATAGTAATTTTATGGTTATGAGTTATGACGGAAAAATAAAAATAAAGTATAGCCGGATTACTGAGAGCCTACTGTACTTTATATAACATTTATAATCAATAAATGATAATATTATATTATATATAAAAATGTAGGTAATATATCGAATCACTACTTTAATTTTGACTGATTACAGTTATTGCATTTTTTAATAATATAGAACAAAAAAGATACAGACTTATGGTTAGGAGTTACGTCTTTGGGTCTTAACATTTATGAAAAAGAGAACAAATTAACTCCAAAAACAACATTCCAATGGTCTGAAATCAGACATGTTAGTTTTGACGATAAAAAATTTACTATTAAACCTGTTGACAAATCGTCTCCAAATTTTGTGTTCTTTTCACACAAAGTTCGAATGAATAAATTGGTAAATATTAAAATTTAGTAATTTTAATTAATTAAAAAAAAAAAAAACGTGTTTTGTTAATGCCTATATTCTTTTTAGATTTTAGATCTATGTATAGGAAATCATGATCTCTTTATGAGAAGACGTAAACCAGATTCAATGGAAGTACAGCAAATGAAGACGCAGGCAAAAGAAGAAAAATCTAGGTATTTTTCATTGTTTAATAATAATTTAAAATACAATTTGTGTATTTTATGTTTTTTTAATTTTTTTTATGATTTTATTAACATTATTAGACGTCAAATTGAACGTAATAAGTTAGCTCGAGAGAAACAACTTAGAGAAATTGCTGAAAAAGAAAAGGCAATTATGGAACAACGATTGATGGAATATCAAGAAGAAATTCGTTTAGCAAACGAGGCATTAGTTAGTATAGTAAAGTTATTTTTGTTAATAATATTAATATATATATATATATTATTTTGGTTGTTTTGTAAATTATTTAATGAAATAAATGTTTTTCTCAGAGGAGATCTGAAGAGACTGCTGATCTTTTAGCAGAAAAATCTCGTGTTGCAGAAGAAGAAGCCACGTTGTTAGGTCAAAAAGCAACGGAAGCTGAAAATAAAATTACACAATTTCGTTTGACTGCCCTTAAAGTATTTTATTTTCATGAATAATTTTTCTTTATAAATTATATTAAATTAAATTTGTAGACTGAAGAAGAAAAAGTAAGTCTGGAACGGAAAACACGGGAAGCTGAGCAATTAACTGCACGACTTGTAGATGAATCTGAAAGACGTGCAGCTGAAGCAAATAAACTAAAAGAAGAATTACTTAGAGCACGTGTTGCTGAGAAACAAGCAAAGGAAAAATTACTGGATTTCCTTTCTAGAAATGCTTATGTCAATACTGTATTTATTATGATTTTTATTTTTATATGCTTACGAATATGTTTTAAATTATATATTCATTTTTAATTTAGAGTGTTTCAAGTTTGTATTCAATGTCTAATAATTCAGTACTAGAACTACCTGCTGATCTTCATGCATTAAGATTAAATGCTAATTCACCATCACTGTCTCTTACTCATCCTAATACGCCAATACTTGTAGATCATCATTTACCAGCATATGATTTAGTCTGTGATAATGATATGGAGCAATTATCATTAGAAATTGAAAAAGAAAGGTCTGTATAAATAGAGAAGCATAATTAAATAATAATAATAATCATCGCAATTATATTAATAAAAAATACATATATTTAAATATTATTTATTAAATGTATACAGAGTTCAGTATTTAGAGAAAAGCAAACACCTTCAGGATCAGTTGAGAGACTTGAAAACTGAAATTGAAGTGCTTAAAGTAGATGAAAAGCAATGCGAACTGGATATGTTACACGATGAACAAGTAAGACTTGGAGAAAACAAATATTCAACATTGAAAAAAGTGAGTATTTATTGTTCTAGTTGGTCTGTTCTAATTTTGATTCTTAAAATAATTAAAATCTATTACCTGGACAAAATTATAGTACTACTAATGCTTTATATAATTTTTAATATTATAATGTTTTGTTTTCAAAACAATTTTGTCTGCTATTCTCACTTGAACCGGTACTTTATGTTATAGTATTAAATATAATATTAACTCTGTAATATCAAATGTAAAGTAATGTGAATACGATGATTTAAAAATAAATAGGTAAATAGTAAACAAAAATAGTAAATTCTGCTGTTATTTGTGTCGTGTTATTATGTTACAAAATGTGTTTGTAGTTTAAAGTACATTTGTACAACAAACATTTTTATTTTGTAATTTTATTGACCCCAACACAATAATTTTCCAATGTTTCAATATATATAATATATATGTGAGTGTATTAACGGTTCAAATAATAAACAGGTGAAGTGCGGATCAACCAAGGCTCGTGTAGCATTTTTCGAGGAGTTATGACAGATCGAATTCAAAGTTGCAGAATCTCTACCACAATCAAGCGATAAAAATATACGTATAATCGCTTGTGCAAATATCCTGTTTTTATTTATAAATGAACAAATTCAATTTTACCTTATGAGAAAACTCGTAATTTATACTTTTTAAATTATAATATGTTCATCACCTAACGAACAATACTAATCAAATAAAATACCTATTTTAGTTTATTTTACATTTTTATTTATGCCTTTAATTTTTGTTAGAAAACAAAATTAGTACGTATGTAGATATAGTTTTTATTATTTGAAATTTAATTTTTATAAATTTCGGGAAAAATAAAGAACACACGAATTAAACATATTACCTACTGTAAACATTTTCGTCGTTAAAGATTGTAGTAAATTATAAAAATGTTCAAAATTAAAGTATATAATTACACAAATATTACGTTATTAATTGGCGGTAATATTCTTAACTTGTATAAACAAATTTTCATTGTATTTAAATATTAATGTATCATTGTATAAATATGTATTTTAAATGCTGAATGAAAATACACGTTATATAATGCTTAAAGTGTATACAATTTTCAAGTAATCTACTCGGCTGTATTGAAACTATGACTGCACTAGTTAGTTATCTTATTGACTGCAGGAATCGATTAAAATAATTCAATATTAACTATAAGAGTCAACAAATTATAAATATTTAAAGATTAAAATGTAAAAGCTTCTACGAATACGATTGAATAGACAGATGAAAGTAAAATGTTTAATTATTAAAACTAAAAATCATGTTGGATTACCCAGCATTGCCTGAATTAAAGGCTAATCCATTTCTATACTTCTATGTATTTTTTGCGGATTTATTACTGAGAAAACGCGTGTGTCATCAGATCAAAGTAAATTCTAATAATTTATTTAGACAAGGCTATAATAATTTATGGGGAGATTGGCGGACACCTTGCCACTTCGCGTCGAGAAAAAAAAAATTAAATGTACAGGCCAAAAAAAATATATACGAGTAAATGTGAACTACGTATAGCGACACTATATTTGCAATGACTATGAAAGAAATTCGTAAAAGTATTCAATGGTTGATAATTACGAAAGAATGTATAAAAACGCTTTGAGGTGTTACAATAAACGAATTCGTTATTGAAATTATGCGAACATTTATTTTACGGTACCTGTTTATAAAATAAATATTATGAATATTATATTTTCGAGTAAATTTTTCATGCGAGTCGAAAACGGTAATAACGTCTGTAAATACTGTTGACATCAATTTTTAAGATGTCTCCTCGTATTACACTCGGTATTTTTTATTAAATTTCGAAACGGCGTTTATTGAGATAAAATCACAACTTTCATAATACGGTAAGTATTCGTAGCGTTTACGAATGGTTCTGTTGTTATCAAATTATTTTATCACTTTTGCGTGTATACTTTATTCCGTGATACGGTCCTCATGGAGTATGGACTACCGGTGTCCCGGTACTGTCGTAGAATTTTTTATTACGCTTTATTCGTTTTTTTTAATTTTATTATGCTCGTTTGGTTATTAATTATTCGTTTGCATGTCATTGTTTATGAAAAAATTAAAAAGTCTACGCCACTGGTAAGTGTTTGTTTTTGCACTGTATTTATCGATCGTGAAACTTGGCAGCCGGACAAGCCAAAAAGAAAGTGGAAATGAATGACATACATTTCTGTATGATCATCACAAATAAATTGATTTGACTTCGTTGTGTAATTATTATTTTTAAATTGCATTATTTGTTATTGCGTGTTTTTACGCGAAACGCAAATGGAAAATGCGTCTTTTGCAATTATTTACAATATTATCGGAATAAGAGGGTTTTAGTTTTTTTACAACTCATTCCAATGTTAAAATATTCGGTATGTTCTAATTCGATTTCTTTTATTTTTTTGTTGTAGGCACAGAGTTTTGTACGTCGACACAAAAGAATTAAATTATTCCAGAGTGATGGCTAAAAGTAAATATGAATACGTGCGGACATTTGAGTTGGAAGACAAATGTTTACAAAATTGTTGGATTGTTGTTCGGTTAGACGGCCGTTCATTTCATAGGTGTGTTTCAGGTTTTGAATTATTTAAATGTATCATTGAATAATTTTTGTACCCGATTACAATGCGTCATTGTTTTATTTTAAACATTATTTTGACATTTAAGGTAAACGCCGTTAAATGCTATAAAAAAGAATTATTATCAATTAATCTTATATTGTGTTTTCTTTTAGTGCATTTATCTTTAAAATAGGATTTTACTTGGTGTATAATAATTGTTGTATTGTTAACAGGTTCACAGCTTCACATAAATTTGAAAAACCGAACGATAAAAGAGCTTTGGAATTGATGAACAGGTGTGCTGTAGCCGTAATGAAAGAATTGCGAGATGTATCTTTAGCTTATGGTCAGAGCGATGAATATAGTTTTATATTACGCAAAGACACAGAGATTTATAATAGGCGTCAGTCAAAAATTATGTCCGCGATAAATAGTATATTTTCCGCTTCATATGTATATTACTGGAATACATACTTTGTCGATAAAAAACTTTTATACGTACCATCGTTTGATGCTCGAACCGTCTTATATCCGACTGATCAAAATTTACGCGACTATTTGAGTTGGCGTCAAGCAGACACGCATATTAACAATTTGTATAACACTGCATTTTGGGGTCTTGTTTTATTGAAAGGACTATCGAATAATGAGGTACTGATTTTAATTACTAATTCATGTAAGTTTTTAATAAACACTTGATATGTCATGTAGGCAGAAAAAACATTGAGCGGAACAGTATCGTCAGAAAAAAATGAAATATTATTTAAAGAGTGTGGAACTAATTACAATAATGAGTTACCAATGTACAGAAAAGGTACAGTGTTAATAAGAAAACTCGTTCAAATACCACCATCCAAATCCAAAAAACACGTCATATGTCCGTTACATGTTGATATTATAGGCGACAGTTTTTGGGAAGAACACGATGAAATATTAAATTTAAAGGATCTAAAAATAAATAAAGATTTTAAGCCTGATGATATATTTTACTTGGTAAAACATTCATGAATAAATTTCTTTTACAATATGCGTCGTATTATTTTAAACAAAAAAATTTATATTTATAAGATTATAATATTGTATTATATAATAAATAGCGTGTGCTGTTAATACCAAACAGACAGTTTATATAAATTTTGAATATACATCCCATAATATAATTTTTAATGAGCTTCTCCCACTTTTCCAGTGACACGTTTGAAATCGCCCATATTAGTAGTGGATATAGGCATGCCGATGATTTTCAAACAATCTATTCTAGTTACTTCTTCGTCAGTCTGATTGTTTATGACGAATATCTGTAGATTGTGAACATTCTGAAATTTCACGTACTTCAAGTTCACTACTTTACCATCCAATTCATCGGGTTTTAATTCCAATTCTTGCGTAGCTAAATTATTGGTTGCACTATCAAAGTCTAAGGTGGTTGGTTGATTGATAAACAACTTCAATGATTTAGGGCCGTTATCTTTTGGAGCTGAAACCTAAACAATATAAATATATAAATGTTATTGTATTTGAGACATTGATAAAAAGAAAGTCGTAGAAATAACAAGACAAATGACATCTGCTTATATTTTATTATTAGTAACTCGGAGCCTTTGATTTGATCAATATATATCGTTAACAATTTCATTCGATACTTTACTGTTTTTATTACATCGATTTAACGGAATTTATATTTAAATTTGTGTTAAAAAAATATGGACGAAATATACGAACTTTACACAACTCGCGTGCCGATGAATGGGCGCACTATCATGGCAGTGGTTTACTTTTCACGTAGTACTAGTATAGACCGATGATTCACCACCATTGCGTCTAATGGGTACGTTATAAAAAGCAATAGCTGGATTATGATTTATGAGTTTATTCGATTCGTAACTAGAAAATGTACTTAATCCGCCATAATATTTTCTCAAATTGGCTATTATATTATATACTATTTATTTTTTTCTATAACCCAGTACGGTATGTCTTTTTATTTCCCAGACCAATCTTATTTTCTATCGCATAGGTATATTAGGTGTTAATTGTTAACTCACTCGGATAGAATGTATTTTGACGGATTGTGTGAAAGACAACGACAGAATAAGCTGTTGATCGCAATCCGATTCTATATATCCACGGTTCTCGATGAGTGCGGACAATGGATGATCGTCGGAATCGTTGAGGGCCTCGCATTGATTTTTCATAATGAATGAGCCGAGGTCCATTTGGTCCGGTACGCCGCAGTCTTCGCCGCTGGCCGCGCATGCCGCTTCGTACAGCTGTTTGATTTTCGTCTCTACGGCCGAAATGTCCGCACCCTGAATCTTGCCCACTTTAACCTTATTACGGTACAATATGAAAGTCGGCATGGCCGACACGCCTTGGCTGGCCGCGGTTTCCGGGCACTTGTCGACGTCCACTTTGAGGAACACCGCGCGATCGTATTTGTTGGACAGTTCGTCGTACAACGGCGCGACGCGTCTGCACGGACCGCACCAGGTGGCCGAGAAGTCCACGACCACCAGTTTCATGCCGTTCGCGTTCAACTCTTCTTGGAGCTGTGAATCGTGCGCTAACTCCTTGACGACCATATTCGCTGTTGCTGGCGACAAAACGGAAAATAACGGACTGCTGCGGGAAAAAAGTAATTGTGCCCACTCGACGAGAATTTTAGAAAATGAATTCGAACGTTGAGACGGTGAAATGCGTGGACAACAGACGAACCGCCGAAAAGAAAGGGAAAAAACACAATTAATCGGAATGATATCTGATTACGAATACGGGGTATTTTGCAAGTCAACGGAGTTATCACGAACAGTGTGATCGGATGAGAAATAATAAATTATCGATATTCTCTGTGAAGCGAGTTTGATGAAGTTTGACGACGGTGTCTCGGAGTAATTTACTCTTTTGTGAAATATTACACACAAAAATTATGAATTGTAAAGCGTTTTGTAAATATTAAATACTTGTGACGCATTCAATTTATTGTGTGTGTATATTTTTGATGATTACTATTTTGTGTAAGATTTTCAGTTTTGAATTTTTTATCAAAATTATTATTTTTGGTATTTTTTTTGCCGAAATTAAAGAAGATACTCTGTATTATAAAATACGTAGTTATTTGACAGTCGAGCAGACATTTTGCTCTATTTATTATTATTTTATTCAAATTGTATTGTTACTATTGAAGACTCGTTTTACGTTCTCCGTGATATTCACTACACCTACTTATTCCTATTATTATAATGTATAATTATTATTATTATTATTATTATTATGTACCTAATAAGTAAGTATTATAAGCGCCCCCGCATTTAGGATTTAGCCCTCCTCCTGAGTCCTGGAAACAAATTCTGCCGCTACCCCGTCTCTCCTTTTCAATTTTATAATACATAAGAATTTGTTTATTGATTTCTTTTCCTATTAAGCAATGGCGTATTCAAATATACGTATTGGATTTCGAAGTCAAATCCGCAAGTTTCATGGTCATCGTTATCAAACTATTTGTATTTGATCGTCAACTGTGAACGTGATCCCGTGACGGGGGGAAAAAAATTGTGTACACCAAGAGTACCTACTAATACAGTGTTGCAGAAAGTATATCTTTTCCACCGCTGCTCGCTTGTACGACAGGCTCCGAACGATCCGCGTACTAACGGTAGGGAAACACCGTTTTAGCAATAATGGCCGGTGAATTCCGGCAATAGAATTCTATCATTTGCCTAAAACGTATATTAGCGCGATTTTTGAGAATACGATATTTTGTGGCGTGATTGATGGTTTAGCTTTCTTACCACCGGATAAAGGTGAACGAATACCGCCGCTTGCATGTACAGTTTTATCTCGTTTCGAGTATATTTTTCTCTTTTTCCTGGCGTTTTCGAAAAATTTCATTTACTGCTTGCGCAATGTTCATACAACCACATTAGTATAGAGGGGAGGAGGGGCACTGAACCAGTAGTAATGTGACTGAAGGGTGCGTTAATCGTTTTGCAACGGTCTGTGGACACAAGCGTCTAACTATTTGGAAATTAATTAGGAAAACGAAGATGGAAATCGCCGTGGACGAAGCGAAATTGGTTTTAGACGTTGCAGGAGATTCGAGTACTATAAAAAAACTGGGACAAGCTCTCATCATTGAAAATCGTTTGGAAAATGTATGTACGCGAATTCAGGAATATAAAATCGGTATATAAGATTTTTCTTCTTCTTTCAATTCCGTAAGTACAATAACTCGAGAAAATATAAGATTTGCTGTTATTTTTTACAATTTATATTTGTATATCATTGACTAAAATTAATTTTATTTAAATATCATTTATAATGTATACCAGATATTATTCCCAGGACTTTTTTCTACTTCTGACAATTATAAAACACGTATCCATCGACGTTCAGTGCGTTAAATTCTTATAACGTTATCGCTATTGAAAATACGATGGATTTTAGAACATATTTTAATCATGTATTATACAATATGTAATATACCTATCGACGGCGTTGCGTTATCGTAGTCGCAATTAAATTCACATGCAGTACATATTTTTGAGTATATCATTTTTCGATCTTCCCACTTCTATAACGTTTTAACGCATAAGGAAAAAGGACGGATAAACAGTTTTTGACAAGGTCGCTTTTATTTTGTGTTTAAATCGAAATCGGTAAATTGCGTCTTTTGAAAAGTCGAGTGAACAAAAAGCGGAAAAATGATGGAAAAAGAAAGTGCATACACATAATATAATAAATATACATACGAGAGACGAAAAAAAAAACTTGTTTAGACTTTGTGCGAGAATTATCATACAGATGTTTACCAATTAATTATAATTACTAGTTCGTAATAATATATTTATACATTTTTCACAGCTAATATTTTAATCAGTAACACAGTAAACGGCAATACCGATGTTTTCAATTATATACTGACGTTAATACAATTATATTGCCAGTTTCGAGTTTAATGAAAATGGGAAGGTAAATATTGATTTCGCAAAAATATTCTTAGACGCAATTTACGAATAAAAAATGTTTCGGTCGCAATTTGCATAAAAAGAAATTAAAAAATTGGACGCAATTTACAAAGGTTTGTTTGAAATTTATAAAAAATAATAATTCGATAGACTTAATACATTTTCATTGAGTGTATTTGTTAAAACATATCTGTTGTACGTAGATGTGAATTTTCATGGTGTATGATTTTTTGAATATTTTCATATAAATATATAAACATCGTTAACATTTTTAAAATATATTGTTTTCAAAATAATCGTGTGATATACAAGTTATTTATACATTGTTTAATTACATTTTAGTTGAATTTAATAAAATTTGTGGCAAACCGAAATTGTAAAAAAAAAAAAAAAAAAAAAAAAAACAATCCACAATATACCAATAGATCTGTGTGTAAACTTGTAGATTTTCCATTTTCATCAACAAATTTATTAATTTAATACTGTTATAGCATTGAAGTTTTGTATTTCCGTGTGTGGAAAATAGACGATTCAAGTGTTGGGAATAAAATCCCGAACAATTCGCTTAACAAACTGGGCAGATATGGTGAAAATTCCGTTTTTCCAAATAAGGATAGTCCAGGAAAAATCAAAGCAATAAATACTCACGGTTTTTTCTAAAAATCATTTTTTTCCCGTGAAACGCTTTCCTCTAATATAATTTTTCCTATTTTAATCTGTGTTAAAATATAACAGACTAATGCTGGTCGTGTTCAAGTTAATTAAACGTTTGATCAGAAAAGATATTTTGATAAGACAAAATAATTGACTCGTGTAGAAGTGGGTTCCCTATCACCGTCGAAGAAATTCGCTACCAATTCCAAACCGATTGATATTCGGTTATTGTCATTTAGTTTTTTTAACATATTTTGACGGTCACCCGGTACTTTATGACAACAGGTGGATATGTTTATTATTATATTTATTCATTTTGAAATCAAAATGAATGAATATTATAAATAATAATTACACGTTCGTGACGACATTCGAACGTGTTATTCTGGTCCAGAAAAGGTTATAGACGAATCTAGTTTTATTAGAAAAAAATAGTTGGTACAGATTTTTGAGGTATTTCAATATTGTTAGATTGTGTGTAGTATTTATTATTAACCTTGTGTTTTTTTGTGTATACATTATAGTCTTATGTTACGAAAATATAATTTTAAAATATTATTAAAATTATTCAAATTTTATTGATAAATGACCTCGAAAAAAATACAGTTATAGTCGTACTTATACATATATTATATTATTATTAAACTAATAACGATAATTTTTTTTTTTTATTTAAACAAATAATTAAAATTTTATTAAGAAATAAAAATAAAAGTACTCGAATTTCGGCTGTCAACAAAAGCTTTTTGAACATGTTTATTTATTGTAAAAAAATGAAAATATTGTAAGGCGAACAACATGATTCTTACTTTGCTTAGAATCAAAACATGAACAAACGTATATAATATTGTATCTTTGTAGTGATCGAGCGTATAATTAAGAATTAAAATAAAACCATGTAAAAAAAAAAACAACGAAATCAGCGATAATGTTAATGACTAATGTCAATCTAAAACAGATATAGCTTATAATAATAATAATAATAATATTAATAATAATAATAATAATAATAATAATAATAATAATTCGTATTCATATTTATAAATACGTACTATTAAATTTAAAACGGACTATTTGCAAATTAATATTTTATTGGACTCAAATTACCTTTGTATATTACCTTCAATTTGTTACTGAACTAAAGTTTAATAAATTGACTCATTTGTCCGAAAACTGCTTTGATCATATACGAAACTTGTTTTTAAAAGCAAGTATTATAATTATGGTATATAACAACACACACACACACATATATATAATTATTATTCATATAGTAATTATTCATCGGTGAGCACTGAGCATTTATAAACAAAAATAAGAAACAAGTCGATGCTCATTTGTATTTAAAATAATAATGAATATATAATATACCTGTATATCTGTCAAAAATGTTAAAATTATTTTATTAAATATATTATAATTGTTATTATTTATTGTTTCCCATACTATATTAAAAATATTGTTGAATTTTACAGACAAAAACTTGTTTCGTATTGTAGTGTATAACCGATATTTGATCGATTTTATTTTCATAAATTAATTACGTTTCTTTATAATATACTTCTACTGTATAATATAGTATTGTGATCAAATACACGCGCGACGTTTACGCACGAAATAAATACAGAATTAAAGCCATTCATCAGTAAAATGCGTATAACGTGCGATTTTCATTATAAACTTAGAAAATAAATTTAGAATATTGAAAATTCTAAAAAATTTCGATAATACATAAATAATAATCGTATAAACAGATTTTCATTTAAGTTTTTTTTTTTATAGATGTAGCTAAGCAACTTATGATTTTAGGGACTTCGTATGAATAATGATATTCCGTTGAATGTTTGGTGCCACTGTATATTGCGATGTTCATGTAAAGTGTAAAAAAATATAATATTACACGGGAAATTACGAGTTGTTTTACATTACTATATCATTATAATCTCGTCGTTACATACGCATATGTAACATAATACGTAAATTAAAACTAAACGTAATAAGTACAGTGTTACGCACTTGTGTAAGCATATACTCGTAATGTATTTGACTTATATATGGTTTAGAAAATACGTACACTGCACACAATTGAAGTTTGAAATTATTTTTGTCGGCTTTTAACAGTTTAGTATACATAATATACGCTTAATAATAAACAGTGGCGTTCTGGCGAATTTGAGATTTTTTTACGGAACTAGTGATATACATTAGGGAATATTTTTTTATACTATACAAAGACTAAATTACACTACTAAGAGGTATATTATATAGGCCATATATTTGTAAGGAATAATTTGTAAACTATAACGTCTACTTAATACTGTTATTATGTAGACTTTACTTTGAACTGTAGGTTGAGTATAATTTACGTAGTTTGAAAAACTGTTCGTGTACTTGAAATGATGAAAACTAATTTTCGAATAATTGGATATATATTATTTTTTTTATGATTATTTGGCATTGGGTCTGGGGCCGTACTCGTAACCAGGATAATTAGAGAAAAAAAACTAATTTACCATATATTTTATAAGAAAAAAAGAAAATCCAATTGCAATATTACATATTTATAGAATACTGTTTTAATAACAATAATAATAATAATAGTTTAACCAAAATTTACGAAATTTTAAAATAGTAATATGTTTAAATTCATAAACACGTTAATTTTGCGCCGGCCCGAGCACTTTTTCCAATTTCATCAAATTGTTTACGAAAATGAAACGCTTGAAATATTTATAATTTTTCTTCGATTTTCATAAATAAATAATTAAGTAAATAAGAATTTTTAATATGAAAAATATGTTCTAACCGATGCAAACGTTAATAAACCAAAAACATCTTTACACTATTAAAATCAAAGTTTCTGAGTGTACTTCGACTATAACATATGCCGCGTGCCTATTAACGTTATAATCAATTAATTTTTAATAAAAATAATATTAGGCGATTGCTGTTATATATTATAGTAATAATTACCTTATACACGTGTATAATATTTCGTGACAATATTGAGTGTATTTATGCGGTTGAAAAAAAAAATGTTTCACTTTACAGTGTCCGCCGTGTGTACGGTGTAGGTGAAAAGTGTATTGATGAAAATTATAAATATGTATTTAAAATCTAATTATACGTTTCGTTTTTTTTCCAGTATTTTTTTCTGCCTTACAGACACAATTACGCGTAATGACTAATATATATAATTATTATGTATTTATATTTTTATCTATACTTGAAAAGTCTTAAGTGTTCATAGAATATTTTATCTTCTACTATAATACAAGGGTGATTTTTTTTTCCACCATATTATTATTTTGTCACTTTTTCGAGATTTCGAACTATAATTTAATATCCGTCTGTATTCACCGTTTTCTTAAAACCGTAGCGATTTTTCTACGAGAAGCGCATTAGAGTTTATTTTAATTGAATT
This sequence comes from Chaetogeoica ovagalla, assembly GCA_032441825.1. Taxonomy (NCBI): domain Eukaryota; kingdom Metazoa; phylum Arthropoda; class Insecta; order Hemiptera; family Aphididae; genus Chaetogeoica; species Chaetogeoica ovagalla. The sequence goes on from CM063726.1 coordinate 1,691,166, forward strand.
CACACGCAATAGTGGTCGAAAAAAAAATTCAAAAGAGAAAATTCAACCTCGATCTTATAGGTATGTCGAATAAAAACTTATGTATTTGAATTCGTCACAAAATATTTAAAAAAAAAATTGAGATTAGTATTTAATATAAAATTATAATCTATTTCTTAGTTACACATTTTAGACGTTCTAGAAATTTTGTTAATTTTTTTATACCTTAAATTATTTTCCCGCAATACAAATTAATAATAATTTATACAAGAACATTTATAGTAAACACACGGCATATTTAATTTAAGTTTCTGACATTTTGGACGAGTTGGTATGTTAAAACAGGTAGAAGATTTTCCAGTTGGTTTTGTAAACTACCGTAATATTCCACTTAGTTGTTAATAATTTTAATTACTCCAATACAAATTTTTGATTTTGGCCTCGTATGTTGACGGGATAAATAAATGTATACATACGTATATACTCGTATTACAGCCAAAAATATTTTTAAATATAATGATAAATTTATAAAATACAACTTGATAAATGTAAAGCATTCATTTTATGTGTTACTAAATGTAAAAATAAAAATAAAAATAAAAAACGAAACCCGTGTTAATATTGTCATACAAATGTATTTTGTAATCGATTTTAGTAGACACAATGGGTTAATATGGGCAATGTCTTAGTTATGAAAATTTATCGCTCCACTTATAAATATATATTGGACGTAAACTGAAGTGTATTGGTAAACGTCAAGTATAGGTATTGAAAAAACTAGTCTTTTATGTTAAACATGTTGTTTTATGAATACAACTGTGCATTTTAATTATACAATACTGATCGTACTTGTTTTGTAACCTAAAACAAGATATGGGAAACAGTTGTAAAAAAATGATTTTTAATGAAGATCTTAATTAATTTTGTTTAAAAAAAAATTATACAATTATTTATTTATATGTGGTTGTATTAAATTTTAGAGAAACACATTTTAGTAATTAACTTTTCATTATAATTTTTATAGCTAATAAATATATCAATTGGATACGCAACATTATTAAATACGACTAGATTTTGTTGATGTAGCCACATATTACTTTTTGACGAACAGATAAAGTGGCACCGTAATCAATGTGAAGAAATCGATGTAATTCGAATTTTAAACGTTTATAACAGAAATTTGCCCCGATCAATTTTTTCAAAAAACTATTAGAATATTCTGTTAGAATATAATCGATTCTTGTGTAATCGGCGTACGCTTTAAAATGAAGGAATGCGTGTTTTATATATAATTAAAATCTAAGAAATCATCAGCTTTCGAAATTTTGTTAAATTCGAAAGTCAACCAATATATTGTTAATAATTTAAAACGTTTTTCAACTATCCTATTTTACATTCACCTTGTGGTAAAAATTGTACTTTTAATATCTACATATGTCGTGAACGCTAATATATTGTATTGTATAATTAAAATTTTGGACTAAAGCGCTTTTCAACACCTAATAAACTTTATGTAAATGCATACATTATAACCATAAATTATAAATATATATTCCGAGGTGAAAAAATATATAATATTGTGATACTACTAAAAAAAAAAAATTATAATTATTCATTTTGCTAGTTTTTGTATACTTTAGGGCGATCAAAATTTATCTTCAAACTGCAGACAAATGTTAATGTTATGACTTTTGATTTATTTGTCTTTACTATTTTTACAAATTTTTAAACACTTTTTAATTATTCATTGATTTAATAGTATAACTGTTATTTGTTAATTTGTTTTTAAATGGTAATAGTACCTACCGAGTTTTTAATTCCTTAACTTAAATGTAATCACTAATCAGTCTTGCTATTTCGTAAAAATACGCAGTTCTAACGATTTTCGTAACAAAAAACGAAAGAAAAAAATTATATAAGAATAAAAAAATTCTCATTTTATTATATTATATAATTACTGTTTATAGAATATTAAAATTCGTGGCCTCGCGAATAATATAATTTCGACGGACGGATTTCTTTAAAATGCTATCATTTTATACTCGTATACTTTATTTACTGGGTTACAAAAAAAAAAAAAAATCGATGGTTTTGATTAATATTTTATAGGTAAATAATTCAAAAAGAAAAAAATAAATAAAGTCTAGCACAGTCGGATAATTTAAACATCTAAAATATTTAAATACGAGTAGATTATATAGATGTGTGAAAGTATAATTTTGTATAATTACAACATTGAATATAATTGGTTTGACCATTCCTACGAACAAAGCTGCTTTTTTGTAAATACATATATACCGCAGTGGTTTGCTAGATCAGTTATATATAGATGATTTCTTGAATTATAATAATTTCGTATTTAATTTTGTGGTTCACTTGACACGTATCAAATGTTTTTTTTCTCTTCCGAATTTTTTTTTTCTGTAATTTCGTTGGAGTTTATTATCATTAATACTATAAACAGTATAGTAAAACGACATATTATAACATATAAATTAATATATTCGTTTAATTATTTAATGTAATTATTATGTTTCGCTTATTATTTCAACATTATGTGTACCTATAAATTTGCATTGTGCATTGAAACAATAATGAAATATTGTGCAGATTAATCATATCAGACAATATTGTGTTCATAGTAGTGTTTGTAGATCACTGCAGATGTTGGTGTAGGATATTTCGGCGGTTTGGTTTGGTTATGTGAATTCGTTTTTATACGAATCTGAAATCAGTGAGTCATTCTACTCGTATAACTCGTTATATCGTATGATGGATGTGATTTATTTACCCGGTATCTGAATCATATATTGAATTTAAAAAAAATGTTCGGAATAAATTATAGGCCGTATAAAACGTATTATTTTGAGATATCGAATTTAATGACGTACTGCAACAGCCACGTTATATTTACGGGGAATTATGTTCTACGTTTATTTATTATGCGAATTTCCCAGTAAACTACACGTGAATCAAAAAAAACTAGTGTTCTTTAACATGTACTTTTATCTTAAAATTTTTTTTTTATTAGATAAATTCGATTGGGAGCCGCAGAATGATTTTTCAAAAGTCAACTATTAATTTCGAAATAATTATAATAAAACAATAGTAAAACGTGGTTTTTTTTTTGTATTATCGTTTTTTATTACGCGTATTACATATTATTAGTAATATATATATATATATTTATACATATAATTAAATTTGATCTTGACTGGATGTACTTATAGACATATCCAGTATACAGTGTGTTCGACGCTATAAAGTTAACAGGAAATAATTCGAACGTATGCCCTTGGATTCAGGTTTTTCTTTACTGCTCGAAGAAATAATAAATACATAAAAAAAATTCAAAATCTTAATTCTACTCGTCTGCACATTCGCAGCAGAACAAAAACGGTTTTTGGATTTTATCCTCCCCCTCCTTTAAGAGCGAGTTAATGTTTCGATATTTGCAATTCGTATATTTATAATATAACCCTAATTTGAGCATAACTCAATAATATGGTATGGAAATATTTAGAACAAACTTTTGCTTGAAGACGGCTGTCCATCCAGTACACATTCAATATACACGGGTAAGTGGAAAATGACCTTCTCCCGGGACACTTGATCTGACAGTATGTCGTTCTGTTGCGTATGCGTGTTAAAAAATGGTTATAATTTTGAATTTTTAAAAAAAGTGTATTTATTATTCCTTTATGTAGTAAAAAAAATCGAATCAAATTCAAGGTCATGCTTATAAAATATTTCGTGTCGCTTCCATATTTGAACGTACTGTATACACACACACACACACACACACACACATATATATGTATAATAAATTATACGTATCATATAGTATAAGGAATATAATTATGTTTATACTCAACCATATCAACTTTATATCAAGTAGCCAATACTCAGTGATCACTAGAGTAAAATTATTGTCTAGGATAATGAACTCTTGTAAGGCCGATGTACGGCTAGAATACAGAGAGACACGGGTGTTGGTTGTTGGATACAAGTTTCATTTCGGTCACCTTGAGGCAAACCAGTGTTATGATTTTAAATTTAAATCCAGTGATAAAACATTTGCCATAAATCGTTATACGAGTATAAAAAAAAAAAAGGTGTGGTCATAGCTCAGTTTATTATAGGATGTATAAAACGTATTACGAAACCTAAGCGCTTATAAAAAATTACAGAAAAAAATTTTCTTATAAAAGAAATCTCATTATCAGACGTACAGTTTACGAGTATTAAAAAAATCATTTCAGCTAATATCATGTAATTCAGAATTAGAGAACATAGGCGAAGCCGTGGGGCGCGTAAGGTACCACTGCATGATCATCGAATTTCGATTCAAATCCTATATGATATAATCTATAATTCCTTAATCTGTCATTGTGCAGAAATTAATAATAATAATAATAATAATAATAATAATAATTGTATAATATTCGTAAAGAAAACTAAATGAATTCCGAAGGTCGATATAAATAAATATATTGTAATTTTTTTGGATTAAATTACTACATCGAATTATTGTACGTCACAGGTAACCGTCGACGGCGGCGCGACGGTGGGAATGAAATGTATAAATTCAATGCCGCCGGTGCGGTCGGGCAGTTTTTAGGCGGATAAGGGGGGGGGGCGTTCTTCGGGGACGGCCCTGGAGAGTTTACAGGAAATAATTCATGATTTAGGACTCGTTACGGGCAAATGTTAAGTATGATAAATTGGCCAAGGTTGACAAAAGCTGAAAAACCAGTTCAATATTATGCGTTTAATACCAATAATAAACGACTGATTACACTTAGTACGTGGTATCGACTAAATAACTATTGATCGACCACTGCGACTGTCGAAGTATTCTGTGCCCGTGCGTTCTGCGTAGTCACACGGTCGTACACGTAAAAGTCGAATGTAAGGTACTTACAGTTTTTACCGACTCGGTGGACCGATTGTTTTGCTCCTTTTTTTTTAAAGTCTTTTTATCTTATTTTTTTTTTTTTTAATATTCACCAGCCAAAATGTTTCTGTTACCACCTACCGAAGAACACGAAAAGGTAATCAAACAATTGTATTACTATAAGGACCCCAGTTCTCTCGAAGAAGATGTTGACGCTTTGATCGAATGGTTGTCTAAACAGCCACATTTGCCCAGCATCGAAGGTTTGTGAATAATTCAATTCAAGTATTTATAATTGGTTTTACATAATAAAATCAATGTCTTAATATCGGTAATTGCATTTTTGAAATAAATAAAAAAAAAACAATGTACGAATCATTTCATCAAATCATCGATTTCCGAGAATATCATATTTCCAATTCTAAGCGAGACAAAACAGTCAGTAATTTTAAAGTGATTACGCTTATATTTTAAAAAAAATTTTTTTTTTTTCTTGTAAATATCCACGTTTATATATGTATATATGTGCGCGTTTCTTGTAATCGAATTCGAATATTCTGTTGGATTATTAAATTAAATTATCGAAATAAAATAATTGCTTTTATTTATTCCTTAAATATTTAATTGCGTTGATTAAAAACGCAAGTGAGAAAATTAAATTAAATTCGTTTAGTTTCATTTAATATTTATTTATATTAAGTATTCGTAATCGTATAGAAAATAATAAAAACGATATTATTAACATTTACTACTCGTATACAATATTCACTGATTTCTCCACCCAGATATTTATTAAGCTAATTTCACAATAATTATTTGTAATAATTATGTTATGTTATAGTACTCGTCAAATTATTTTTAACTATTTACTCGTCAAAATTTTACCTCATTAATTCTCTTCAAAATGTTAAATTCTATACATCGATTAAAAGATCCCGAATATCGAAGTAGTAGTAATTAGTAAATAGTATTTAATTTTTCACGATAAATTATTTATTTTTTTTTCAATAATAAATAATATTATACGATTATAATATCAAGTTAATTTGTGACAATAATGAATTGGTCAACATTTTGTATTGAAAATAATTAATTAGTAATTATTTAATTAGTGAAATATGCTCTTAAAATTCAGATATAACAAAATATGCACACTTATGCGTGAAAAAGAAACAAATATGCGAAATATACAAGGAAAAAATGTCTCTAAACTTCTGGAATTATGAAACAAATCATGTTGAATGATTATTAAAATAAACATGTGAACTCCTATAAAGTCCCTAGCGTTAGTGATGACATATCACAATCATCGTCATTTCATATAAATTTTAAAATATTTCCATCAGATATTAAACTACTTCGTTATATATATATATATATCTAAATAATCGAAAAAAAAATGAAAAGACCGAATAAAATAAATAACGAAATCCAATTGATAACTGTGAAAGGAATTAAATTACATTTAAAATATGTTTTCAATACGTAAGGGACTTATTTTAATTTTCTATCAGTTATCGGTTATGTAATAGAACATTATGTCCAAACTGTTTTAATATTGTCAAAACAAAATCCGTGGTACTATGATACGGAATGCCGTTTAGATTGCGAAATAAACGAATTCAGTAATTGATTCTATAAAAAATTTTCTTACTCTGTCCTGTAAAAATGACGAATTTCCAATGTGAAATTACAGTGTAAAATAATGCATTATAATATAAAAAGTTTTAAGATTTTTAATAATATCTAATTTAACATATCGTATGTTTAAATAATGTACATTTACCATTGTATACATCTTGGTAATTCAGTCAATTATTTACACATATATTTTTTTAAATAATAATAATAATAAAGAAAGAACAATTAATCGTTATCGGTAATTAATATTAATAATTAACCGTAAAACGTTAAAGAAAACGAAAAAGAATGTCGAGTTTCATCAGTGGTTATTAGTAATGTTGATGTCCTCTGCTCTCTGGCTAAAATTGGTGACATGGAATTGTGGTTTATTTCCTGTCTGGAAATATAATAAAGTATAAATAATGTATGGTGTTGTTTTTTTTTTTGTTTTGTTTTACAATAAAACAAGTATTTATTTTGACGTTTTTGTCAAGATTTATTTTATTTGCATTAATGGATAAGATAATGCGGAAGAAAATATTTTATAGATATAACAAAAAAAAAAAAAAAAAAAAAAAGATTATTTCAATGGCATATTGTGATCGAGGTAAGGAAATCCGTAGAACCGGTACTATTCGATAGTAATTATAATAGGCGTACCTGTTATTTTACATATTTCGTTAAATGTAAATTATAATATATATTGTATAAGTTTCATTTGTACGCGTACAATTTAAAATGTATAGTCGATTAATATTTTGATAAAAGAAAAAAAATGAACAAGTCAAAGTAATTATTTTAAAATTATTATAGACATGTTATAATTCTGAATTTCAGTGAAGAAACTATTGGTTTTTTAACAAAATTTTTTTTTTTATTTTCCTTATTTTTACTTAGTTATTGCTTTAAGTAATTAAATGAAGTTCCATAAAAATATCGCCTTTATAAATGTTTATATGAATTATTTTAAGGAATAATATAAATAATAATAATAGTAATAATAATAATAATAATAATAATAATAATAATAATAATAATAATAATAATAATAATAATAATAATAATAATAATAATAATAATAATAATAATAATAATAATAATAATAATAATAATAATAATAATAATAATAATAATAATAATAATAATAATAATAATAATAATAATAATAATAATAATAATAATAATAATAATAATAATAATAATAATAAAAATAATAATAATCGTTCTCGTATATTAATATTTCTTATATTTTTTTTATTTTAATAAGATTTTTTACAAACAAAACGTCTAGTTCAGAACTGCTTTTCGAATAGAACCTATTTATTAAAATTCGTAACAAATAAAATTCATACTTATACGTTATATTATACTGGAATTGACGCTGAGATTATTGCAATATATTTATATTATTAACTCGGTTCATGTTTATTTAAAACATTTTATATCGAGTATAAAATATTTTGACAACACCACTTAAAATTCGAATACGTATAAGTAATTTTTACATATTGTTTACTGTAAATCGTATATTACTTTTGATTAAATTAAATTATTAAATTATTTGGCGGTCGTTGAATACGGCCTCTTCCTTATACATATTATATTCGTAGTGTTAAAATCGATTTAATTTTTAAATAAATTATCTTTTATTATTACGTCGTTAAATTTGATGTTTTAAATTTTTACATAAAGATTACCTGATATGCACATGTATATTTTTTTGTCTGTTTTAAAACTGACGTGTTATGAACAATTCGGCGTTTCTTTTTAATTTTAGACCGAGTATGGCTGAAACATTTCCTCATTGGACGAAAAAATAATTTGCAAATGACAAAGAAAGTTCTCGAATCGTATTTCACGGTTCGTGTAGAAATTCCCGAACTCTTTAATGACATGACTAGTGATGCTGAGTGGATTCAAAAGGCACTTAAAGTCGGGTAAGCAGGACACACATACATACTGTGTGTACTCGTTAATTTATATAATACATCTATAGTTTTAACATCAAAAACGAAAAGTTTGATTAATATTTGTTAAAAATTCTCGGGGTTAATATAATTTAAAAAAATGTTAGTAGATACTATTGTATATGGATGAAGATGTAATTTTAATAAATCTTCATATACGCTGCTCGAAAATATATATTCGAAGGGAAATAATATCACCCGTGTTAAAATATACGAGTAATTATTAAATAGGTAAAAAAATGAAATTATAGAAATACGTTAACAGTTAATATTTCATGAATTGTTTAAAAGAAAAAAAATCTCTCTTTTTTTTTTTTGTAATGAGAGGATGACCTTTAAAAAATTTATTTATTTATTAAAAAAAAAATCCAAAGCTTGGCAACATTACTTCACGTTTCACCTTCACACGTGCATGTAGGATAACGTTAATCGGTGGACTACGCGTGACTTCATATTTTATGCGTACAACACGAGGGGACGTTATAATATCTTCACGAAATCGTGTACGTAAGTCGACGGAACACGGAAAGTTTGCGACGCGCATTGAAATGGAAAACGTTGGTATAAGCAAAAAAACATAAAAATATATATTTATATATTCTCAATTAAAACAATTTTCGATATACTTAAATATATATAGTTATTTCCGGATTAGCAGTAAGACGATGAAATAATTTTCCCTCCTCAAAAAAAAAAAAAAAAAAACCATTTAGAAACAGGCAAAATGTATAATGAAAATTTATAAAATATACTAGAATTTTGTATAAAAATTGATGATAATTACAATTTTAAAAGAATAAAGTCCAAACACTCTGTTTTAAGTATACTCAGCAAATATTCGAAAAACGTTGTTTTTTTTAGTGTTGTATTTTGATCAATATAATAACGTGTTGAGGCGCGCGAGTTTTTAGTAAACTTAATATGATTAAGACGTGTGCTTTATCACCAACGTTTCTTATAATGGTATATTGTAGTCTCGTTTAAAACCTTTTTGTTTTCTTCAATTATTTAACAGTGTCGCGATTAGACGTCAAACGATATATATATATTTGGTACGACTCGTTTATTGAAAAAAAAGAAAAAAAAACCAAAACATTTTTTTTTTTTTTATAGAAAAATATCGTTGTTACCGAAAATGACGCCGAAGGCTAATCGCGTGCAAGTTATTCGCTGTGTTGAAAACAACGACGGAGAGTTCAACGCAATCGCCATGTGCAAAGGATCACTGAAAATCATCGATTATTTAATGCGCCGAGAGCCCATTTACGGAATGATTTTCTTGCTCGATCTCAAACACTGTCAACTGTCTTACTTATTAAACTTTACACCGTCCTTAACCAAAAACCTAATCCGATGCATAGACGTGAGTATAAAAAACGCTTCTATACACGTAAAATTTTTACTGGAATTAATTTCAAATAACGCGTTTTAACGGACACATTCCATTTATTTTAAGTAAAAAACAAAAAAAAAAAATTATTCGTCAAACGTTTATTTTATAGATTGAACTCGATTTACAAATTGTTATTATTATTATTGTTTTTTTTTTTTTTTTTTATTTATTTATTTTATATAGAATAAACACCAATTCCGCGATATGACTAATTCGATTTTTGTCTATATAATAGACAAAGATTTTTCTTAATAAGAAAAAAAAATTTTTGAATTGTTCCGTTTTCAGGAAGCTACGTCGTTGAGAGTAACCGGCGTCCATTACGTGAACCCACCGAAGTTCGTCGCTCGTCTCGTGAATTTCTTCAAAGTGTTCATGCCTACTAAAATTCAAAACAGGGTGAGTGTAAACCGCACTTGCAGGCCGTTTAAATGTTGCAGACGTTCCATCAGTTATCATTGTCCGTTTTGTGTTTATAGATTGTCGTTCACGAAACGTTCGACACGCTTTACGAATACATCCCCAAGGACGTGTTGCCCGACGAATACGGCGGTACCGCGGGCAGCATAGAGAAATTCGAAGGTAATAGTTTTATTGACAATACCCCGACGACGTTAATATTGCCACGATTATTTAAAATATCGAATATTTTTTTTATTGTTATTTATTTTTTAAAAATCGATTTGCAGAGGAAATCATGAACGAGACCAAAGCCGACGACGATTGGCACAGGAACAGGCCGAAAGCCGATTTGTCGAAACGACCGGTGCAACCGAAATCCGAAATGGACATGAGCGGAACGTTTAAGAAATTGAACATCGATTGAATCGTCCAACAGACGGCCTGCGGTTAACTAATCATCACGTGTTATATTATATAGGGATAAACGTAGAATATATATATATATATATATATGTATAGGGAATACTTCAAATTAATATTATAAAAACGAAAAAACAAAACAAAATGTTCAATATTACGCCGCGGATAGACGGTACATATTTTTTTTTCTAAATTATTCCTATATTTGTTATCTGTTCCGTTCGCATATCGGATACGTTGTGAAATGTAGTTTCTGATTTCCGTGTTTATTAATTATATTATTGAACAGACGATCGATTCCCGTCGCGGTGGAACGTGATATTTATAATTTTATTTAATCGACTAAGGTTCGCGGTATAATGTACATGTACGAAACGTTCGTAATTATTATAATTTATAGTTTATTATATATATATATATAATAGGAAATATTAAATTTTTAAAATTTAAAAAACAAAAAAAAAAAAATTGCGAATGTGTTTCGGATCTGTTGTTTTAGAAACGATATTAAACAAAACAGAATACAGTCGTGAAATAACCGAGCGAAATTCGTTGTTTGATTTATTCGATTAAAACCACGTATTGAAGAATAACGGACAGCGGATAGGACGAAATGTATTTGCGACGCGTAAACGCCGGCTCGGAAATCCGAGAATTCGTTACAATATTCTATTTCGCGCGCGCAACCGCCGAAATAGTTACGCGGTCGATCGACAGTTGGATTTTACTGATTTCAACGGCACGACGGTAGACGGACGAGATTGTCTCATTCGTACGGATCGTTTGTCGCAGTATATAAAAAAAAAAAAAGACAAAAACCTTAATAATGCTGGCAAAGCCGTCGAGACTGACCGGACGGGAACACGTGTCACAAAGACGTCGATAAAATGATAACGGTCCAGGAATACCTTTATATTCTTATTTGAATATTTATTTGAATATATTCTTTTTTGTCGTTGCCTTTGGTCGACCGACCGACGACTGGGTGGCCGGTGGTATGCTACACGCGTTCGCTACATTACAATAATTCGTGGTGTCAATTGTGTGCGGTGGCCGTGATCTCGTGATTATCTCTCGTCCAGCTGTCATCCGAACTATCGACAATATCCCGTTTTCAATCGAAACGAACCTCGTCCTTCCCGCGAATACGAATATTGCGGAATAATCCGCAGCGAATCGAAATCAGAACGCTTAAACGACGGACGCGAAAAGAGATCTTAACTGTTTTAGAATATTATAAACGTTTTTCACCAATATTGTTTGCGAAACGAGAAAATAATGCGATATTTTCTTAACCAAAATTAATTTGTTTTCTGCACGTCAGCGCGGAGAAAAAAAAACCCCGCCGTATAATGTATTTACGTAATTGTACAAAGTCGAACGCGGTTCAATCGACCTTGTGAGAATACGATTTGAAGTCGTATGAAACGCATACGACTGCGAATTCTAATAAATAAAAAAAATAAATATATTGCCGCGAAATCAAATACTGTACAATTACAAATACAGTTTATAAATAGCGTTTTTGTGCAATGACGATACGGTATAAAAATTAATGGTAATTGAACCAGGCCTAGGATTTTTATGCGATAATAATAATAATAAAAAAAAAATTGTAAAACTCGAATTTTATTTACAAAAGTATGTTAAAAAATATATTACACCGATATCAGAAACTAATTGACGAATTACATAATTAACAGTTATTTATTTATAATTTTAAGACATTGATTTATTGTTACATTAAAAATAGCACACGATGTTGCTTTAAATTCGCGATTTTCAAATGCGAACGGAAGGCGATCCGGGCGAAGAATCGATTTGTATTCACTCCAAAACTTCTCTCCACATCACACGACCGTTACTGGAGCATACATTTAAATGACGCGATTTGGTAATTTTTCTGATATTAATATGTTTTCGGCGAGCTAAGACGTTACGGAGACATTCGTCGAATAAATACCATTTTTGAAATTCGTTAGATTATCAAAAACTGTAGATATGCAATTATACGCATTACGTTTAAAGTATATGGAAAAAAAATTGTTTGAGAATAAACCAAATCGTGGATGACACACCACACCTGCAATTTATCCGGATCAAAGGGGAAAACACGCAAAAGCATATAAATCCTAGTCCGAACGATTACACTACACACAACAGACAGCGTTTTGAAAATTCATCGTTTCGTTTGTTAAATACTCGTAAATGCGGTTTATTATAAAAATACGCAGAATCACCGTTGAACTGGTAGAATTAGGGTTTTTAGACCATATCCGGACATCAGTTCCATTTCCGTTGGGGTGGGGGGGGATAAAATTGAAGATAAACGATATTGTTATTACGATAATAATGGATAGTCGCGCTTATCGTCCTGACGTTCCGGCAAAAAATAGGAATTACGTAGTATTATACATTTATGTAGAGCGAACACGAAAATCTGTCATCTGATATGACTTTTTATATCGATATAGCCGTGTTAAACGGTTACTTTTGTAAAATACGGACATTTCTCAAACCCGGACAGTTGTTTGAAATCCGGACGTGTGGTAACCCTGAGTATAACATTCTATTATTCTGTATAATTTCTTCGATAATATTTGCAAATAAAATACGCGTATAAATATATAATATTTATTTTTCGAAGAATAAATAAAAACGCGTGTCTCGAAATTAGTGAAAACAATTTTTTATAGATGACAATGGATTATTGTTTGTTGATTAATTTAGGCATATGTTTTTTTTTTTTTTTTTTTTAATAAAATATTCTACGGACCAAATAATAATATTGTCAATAAAAATTTATGTATGTATATAAAATTACAATCAAGGGCAATAATTCACATTTTTTTTTTTTTATACATTGCGATAATATAATAATAATAATTATAATAATATACATATTTTTAAATAAAATAAATACAAGTAAATATGGAATATCGCATAGACGAATTGGAAAAAAAAAATAAACGATTAAGAGGACGCTATACGGGCTAACTAAAGCGTGCAACGACGCCTTAGAGAACGCACAGCTGGTAGTTTGTACCGCGAAAATACAGACAATTTTTTTTTTTGAAAAAATTGAAAAGTTTAAGATAAAATCGCGTTTCACGTGAGAAAGAATTCTGTGAACACCACAATTATACACAAAATAAATTACAATATTATCTAAACGCGCGTAATAACGGAGTTGCTGTTTTTTTTTTTTTTTAATATCTTTAATTCTTAAGAAATTACGAAAAAAAGTATATTTTTAAAATGCTTATAACTTTTTAAGAATTAAAAAAAACGGCTTCGTTATCGTATCCTATAATGGGAAATTTATTTCGTGTTTAAATTACTGCAGACTGTGTAGCCCTTCAGAGTCGATTCCCGGGGGAAAAGAAAAAATTATTTCGATGAAATAAATCGTAGGAGTGTCGTATATGGTATAGCGTTCACTTGAGAAACGAACAGAATGCGGTTTACGTTTTTCGAACAGACATTCAGTAAGGTAGGTATATACAATATAATATTTATTTTATTTAAATAAAATACAAATATAAATTTAATTATTACGATTATTCTATAATATAAAGTGTGTACAAAAACAAATCGAATGAAATTACAAATTATTAGGTATAATAAATTTTTTTTTTTTTTTTGATATGGACAGTGTAGAATCCGTGTAATTTCATCCGAGTTGTGTATATTCTCAATCCGAGTAGCTGCGGGTCGAAACGCGAGGGGGAAAAAAAACGACGCACGCCTTGGGAATGACAGATAGAAGGGATAGAGAGAGAGAGGGACTAGGAATTACGTTTAATTTTTTGTTTTTTAAATTTTTTTCTTCGCAGCTCTCCGCGCGTTCGTCGTCGTCGTCCACGCGACGCGTTCGTTATACGCGGTCAATTGTTGCACACCGGCCCGGACGACCAGTTGCAAATGCCGCCCACGGGATCGAACGCCAATCCCTTGGGGCACGTGTACTCCCATCCGAGCAACGAGCCGTATTCCGTTTTGGCACAAGATATGAATTTCTGACAGGAGAACGGGTGCGGGAAGCTTCCCATGTCCAAACACTCGATGTAACCGTCGCCGTGTATGCGCACTTTGCCTTTGAGCGCCACCCGCTGTTCACCCGAGTCGGACGCCTGTTCCGGTTCCGAGTAGTCGGCGTACTGTTCCCGCGTGTTGTCGTTCAAGTACTCCGCGGCGGACGGTGGCGGCCGGACAGTGGTCGTCCGGTGGACCACCAGCGGCGTAGTGGTCCTGGACGATCCTCTTCGCAACACGAACGTTTGTCGCGACGTGGCCGGCGGTACGGCGGTCGTGTGCGCCGGCGAGAACGCGTTATTCGTACGGAACGGCGATGGCGGCGGCGGCAGGTCGCGATCGGCCGGATACGGCAGTGGTTGGAACGGACCCGGTTGGAACGGCGACGGTTGGAAAGGAGTTGGCTGGTACGAGGCCGGGAGTACGATGGACGGTGGCGGTGGTGGCGGCGGCGGCGGCGGCGGAGGAGACTGTTTTACCACCGGCTGTCTTTGTGTCGCCAGTTGTCTCACTGGACTGCGGACCACGTCCAACGCGTCGTCTTTCGAATGCGGAACCCGCGGTTCGAAATAATCGTGTTTTTGAGTGGTTTCGCGGAAAACGCTCTGCTGCGGGCTGTGCGTTGACAACGGCCCTGACAAATATACGTATAAACGTTAATATATATACGATGAAATCAATTTACATTATCGGTAAACGGTGTTTTAGAAATTCTTACCGAATTCGTAGTTCGAAGGTGGTGGCGCTGTGACGAGCGCGTGTATGGCCACAACGGCCGTGTTGGCCAAGTCTTCTGCGGAACCGCCGATTTTCCGGTCGTCTCTGGTCTTCGCGAAAAGACTGGTGTCGTCGTAATACGGTTGCGGCGACGAACTGAAGAATTCTCGATCGTTTTCCACTAGCGTTTCCGCCGGGGTCGTCGTACTCGTGGTCATTTCGTTTCTCAGCGATTTCGTGCGGCTTCTGAATTTCCGTTCGGGATTTCGACTCCTCGGCGTCGTCGGCCCTTTAAAACGGGACAACGGCGTTTTTGCGTTTATCGAAATATTACGTTTCCGTTTATTATAACGTACCTTCTTCTTCTTCTTCGTAGCTCGACGTCGGCGCACTCGTGTATTCGGGTCTAAATTTTCTCCTTCGATTGGCTTTCGACGAATACGATTCTGTTGACAAAGTCGGTTGAGAGTTCTCGGTGTCAGACGTCGTCGTCGTCGTCGTCGTCGTCGTCGTTCGTTGAATCGGTCTTGAAATTCTTTGACGTATCCTATTTTTCGGAATCTTTAAAAGACAAAAAAAAAAAAAAACAAAAACTTTCTAATGTTTTTAAACGCATTAAACTCGGATGGATCTATTATTATTATTATTACTACTGTTAACGACGGCGCGCGGTACAAACGAACGGTGAGTAAAATGTTAGCATTCATGTGTTTATTAGCGGTCGGGAAGCGTAGCGTAGTATGCAATGCGACGACAGTGGGCGCGCGCAGCGGATCGTCAAATAATTCGCATCTCATTGTCTTTATTTTATCATGCAATTCATATCCACCGGATTGGATTCGTCAATTACGCGGTTCTTGATTTACACACGGTTTATCCGAGTTTTTAGTCACTTAATCATGCACCGATCGTCAGCGGTTTCCCAGCGACCACGCGCATTACGCGGATAATTCATATACATAATATATTAATGAAGTACGTAGTGTATACATATAGGTATTTTATTAGTAGCTCTCATGCGCCCTGCGGGGACGGCTCGTTTTTAGTCGTTTTAACTTGTTATGCAAATGTCATTCCATACCTCTTCCGTCGATTCGGCGGCGGTAGTTTGCCGTACCCTGAAATTTGTTTCACTCCCTCTGAACAACTCGTTATTCGGCCGGTCTCTGTTTGCCGCCGCCGACCCGCCGCTTAGATTGTCGAGTTCCAGGGAATCGAACGCCCTGATTCTACCTCGGTTGATACGACGGGATACGTTTTTCACGGCACTCGACGCGAACTCGTTGTGAGACCTGCCGTCCGGCGGGGGTAAAACTCTGATGTACAATATTTTTTGTTCGTCTTTCAAAAACCTCGAGTTCTGTCTGCCGGACGACGGCTGCTGTCGCGAATTCTCATTTACACCGTCTTTATTAAACGCGTTGTTGTTGTTGTTGTTATTCCCTCCCCGGACGACGGCCCCTCTATGGGCCTTCGCAGTTTTACGAGTCGTCACCACCGGCGGTACGGTTGTTATTATTTCGTTTGCGCTGTACTTGGTCGGCTCAAAACCGTCGACTGTTGTTGTTTGAAATTCTTCGTCGTCCATGGACGTTGCTTCGAAGCCGGTCGTTGAAAAACGACTCGTGCTTGGGGTGTGAGTGGTCGGTTCATAACGAACAGTATCCGCGTTTACTACGGAACTCAATTGTTCTTTCGTTGTGGTCACTTCGGTTGCAGTTGTCGATGTCGAGGTAGACGAAATCAGTTTGCGGCTTCTAAAAAATCGTGACTTTTGTAATTCTGTGCTGCTCGTTAATGGTGTTTCTGACGTAATCGGTCTAAATCTAGAAAAATGTCTTCTAGTCAGCGACGAATTATCATTATTTTCCGTATCACTACTAGTAGTGTTAATAGTCGATTTATATCTATTAAATTGCTTTGAACTCGATTCTAATGCTTTTTCCGTAGTAGTTCTAACAAATCTTTTACTCGTGTTTTCTGTGTTATTCACATTTATAGCTGGTGTTTTGACGAATCTGTTCGTATATTTGTTCAGGCGCGATTTCTTCTCGGTAGAGGTTTCAGATATTCTCTCGGTAGTCGTTTCGTTTACTTTATCCGTTGTCGTAACGTTTTTTTCCAACGTTCCAATGGGTTTTCGTAGGATCGGTCTATAATGTGTCTGTCCACCGAATCTACCTCTAAATATTGATTTCGGAGTGGATTCTTCGACCGCAATAACGTTTTCTACCGTTGTCGATGAAATGGTTTTCAACGGAGTCGGGGCTGTATGTGCAATTGATTGAGTAACCGGTTCGGTTTTCTTATGTTCTAATAAAAAGTTCGAAATATTTTTTACACGAACTCGTTGTCTTTCTGTAGCAGCTTCGTATATGGATGTAATAACATTAGTAATAGTAGACGTCGGAGCTTTTGTAGTGCTCGGTGTACTGCTGATGTTTCTAACGATTGGCATTGAGGCTTTTGTAGTGCTTAAAATATCGATATTTTTTTCGGTGTTTGATGTGAGAATTTTCGTGCTTTCACCGCTTTTTGTAGCAGTAGGTATGGGAACATTTATGGTTGTCGTGGTTATTTCGGTAAACGGTTCGGTATTGAACAAAGTGGTGCTAATTACGCTAGCCTCAGTTGTAAAAGCCTCATAACTCACCTTTGTATATTTGTTTTCCCTTGATTCTTCATAATTATCTTTTGTTGTTGTTTCGATTGATCTGTCTTCGGGCGTGATAGTCGTAGTACTTCTTTGCCTCAATAAAGAAACGTACCTAAAATATAATATTATACATATGTAATATGCGTATTATACGTATAGTAGTGGGTGCAACGCGTAATATTATAATACGTTTGTACCTTGGTGTCTGTGAAGTGGACAAAGTGGAAGATACCGGAGTAATTTGTTCATCGCTGACTTCGTCTTCTTTGTAAACGGGCCTCTGTCTACGTAAAGTAACATATTTCGGACTAGTCGTTTCTTCGGCATCACTTTCCGTCAATCGAACCCGGTTAATCGTAGTATATTTAGGCGATGTATCACTTTCAGAATTTTCATCGGCCGCTTCACCAATATCACGGTATCTGGATCTATCAACCGTTTTATACGCCGGTTTAAATCGTTCAGTAACTGCTCGAGTAGGAGTTTCATCTTCTTCTGGTTCTTTGTTGTTCTCGTTTACATCTTTAGAAGGCCTACAATAACGTTATCGGAGAACGATTAATTTCGCGTTCAATTAATTTAACGTTTTTCTGATACATACCTTTGCCGTCTAATTGTGACATATTGTGGTTTGTCTTTTTTATAGTTTACACTATCGTCTTTATTGTCTAATCCTTCACTTTGAGGGCCAGGTCCGTTTATGTATGTAGACTGGAACCTGCGTATAATATATGGGTTTTAAAATAATATCATTTTTATTAATTCATAAATCATTTTACCTGTTGGAAGGTATTTTTAAGACTTTGTTGTATAAGGATTTGCTTATTGCCGGAGTTGTTACTTCAGTTGATCCATCTTTAATATTAAGTTGTTTTTCCAGCTCAGCAACGCCACCTTTTGAATTGAAAATTTAAAACACTTTTAAATGTATAAATTTGACATAATTTATAATTACCTAATTTCTTAATCAAATTAATCAATTGTTTAATTTCTTTCGGATCTTCTTCTTCCTCAAACTCGTCTTCTACGTCTTCTTCAACTTCTGGGGTCTGGGCGGTTGTAGTAGTAGTTGAAGTGGTTGTAGTAGTAGTAGTAGTTTTTGTTCCGGATTTGACTGGTTTCGGAGTAGTTGACGTTGTGGTGGTCGTGTCAGAAGTTTTCTTGTCTTTACAGACAACATTTCGACTGTAATCGCAAGAATCCGATACTTTATTGAACACTAATCCCGACGGGCACGTAAATTGATGAGCTACAATTCCTAAATTTGACGGGCCACTATCCAAACACCAAAAATATTTTTTGCATTCGCGTGGATGTGGGAAGAATCCTTCGTCCTTACAAGTGAAATCTTAAAAATACACATAAACATATATTTTTATTTATTATATACCGAACAAAAAACAAAACCAGTAATTTTTCTACTTAAACTAACCAGTTCCAGTATCAGGTGTAGTAGGTGGTTCTGGTGTGGTCGTAGACGCAGTGGACTTTTCTTGCGGGGAAGACGTAGTAGTTCTTGAAATTGGTCTAGGTTTCGGTCGAGATTTCGATGAGAATTTAGTTTCTTTTCCTTGACTCGATTCCACTTTAGTATCTCTAAAATATTTTTGAAATAATTTAGATACAATTATCATTAGTATAATATTAATTATTTTACGCATAACGTACCCAAGAAGAGCTTCTTTGCCGGCTTCGATTAGTGGATACGGTCTACTGTGACAGTTTCCTCTAAAGTCATCGTTATCAATCGACCAAAACATTATTCCTCCCAAATCGTTTTCGTTCACATATTTAGCCTAATACGTTATAGTATAAATTGTATTATAACAAATCGCAAATAAACAACACCGTTCTCTTTATTTTTTAATATAAGATACCTTCAATTTAACAAATTCTTCGTCGTCATACCCGACCCATTGGTTGTCTTTGTATGCATAAGGTCCCATCGCTTTAGGTTTTGGTTGTTCAATAGTCCACGTATCGTCTTTTTTTAAATTTCCACAAATCTATTAATATGATAAAACAAGTCAATTTTTATTTACATACATAGATATTTCAAAGTCGTATCCGTGTGGGACGATTGATGGCGAAAAACCACGCACTATCCTTTCGGTTTTAACAATAGAGCTGTCTATTATTTATACCTACACTTGGATATTTAATCATAGACGATAATCTATTATAATTTGCGTGTAAAATATTCGAAAATTATAAATTTCGATAGCAATGACGTATTGTTTATGAAATCAAGTCGTGTAACGAGTATCGATAATTACATTTTAATATTAAAATTGATTAATTTTTGATAAAGAAAATGAAATAAAATTTTACATAACCGTGTAAACCACACGATGTTATCTATTTATAACGTATTATAAATGCTATTTCAATAACTATTGTTTTATGTTGCCATTGAAATTATGCGATAGAATTACGGCATTAACTGAAATGAATGTATTTATCGGATTAACGTGAAAATCGTATTCGTACGCAAATGTTCATATTTTAATTTGTGTACCTCATAGTAAGCTAAGTATCCTTTTTCTCTAGTGGCTTCTCCTTTTTCACCAGGGCCATCCGACGGAGCTCCTATATCTGTGGTATCTTTATTGAAAAGTGTATAAGATCTACCGTACGTTGGAATACCGAGGACCAATTTTTCTTTATCGGCTCCGGCAGCAAGATAATGTTTGATCGTATGATCCTGTGTTTTTTTCCAAACGATAATATCAATGAAAATTACGAAATTATAGGAAATAAATAGGTAAATTTGTATAAGTGTATAAATAAATGACCAAATTTTAAATTACTATGTTGAGTTTTGCGTCGAAGTTGTATTCCGAATCTTCTTCCAAGGGATATAGTGGTGAATGGTGATTGACCGCTGGTTCGTACGATGAATGATAATCGTATGTTAATAAGTTCATAAAGTCTAAATACCTATTAAAATAAATAAATAATAAACCATTTAATTTTAACGGATAAGAAAAATGTACGAGTTAGAAATATGTTCTCACCTATTGAGTTCAGGTACATCATATCCTTTATCGATGTACTCAATACCCGCGGGAACTGCCATAGTCAGAAGTAACCTAGGTCGACCGGTTTTTGACGATTCTCTATTGAATTCTTCTCGTAATTCCTTCGAGTATTTGAAATATTAAATCGTTATTCGATTTCTATTAAAATTTATCAAATTATTTTTGTTTCTTTTTCTTTTCTTTTTACCTTCACTAAGGACGCATAATTTTCTTTGTCACTAGGTTTACTTCCGTCTCTAAATGATGGATATTCCCAATCCAAATCTAGACCATCGAAATTGTTTTGCCTGAGAAACTTGATAACATTTTTCACAAATTCCTTCCTTTTGTCCTCGTCGTCTACCAGTTTAGAGAACCTAGTTGAGCCTTCGTTCCATCCTCCTATCGCTAGCAGCGTTTTCAGATTTTTATTGTACGTCTTTAGGCCGTTAAATTTCGCGTAACCACCTATATTTTAGAAAAAGGAAATATATAAATATATCGAATCAATAAAAACTGGTTTAAAACCTGTAGAACTATCAGAACGACGTACCTTGTTCAATATCTTGGTACTTATCATACGGGCGCAAGCCGTTTTCCTTGTCGAGACCGCCAAACGCGTATATCAGATGAGTGCACAAGTATGGGTTGATGTTTTGCGGAGAGAACTTGGCCGTTCCAGGTCTGTAAACGCTCCAGTTTGTGTAGTAACACACTACTTTCTTCTGCTGACCAGACGAACCTCGTTTTTGTACATTGTCTGCGAATTGATTATTACAAAATACCGTATAAAAAACACTGTTAGTCATTGCGATCCAAATACAAATGGATATTAGAGAACACTGTTATTAGAACGCGTAACGACTGCATGAATACGAGCTAAACAATCACAAAAGTTACGTGACTCGGATTTCACGTAGCAAAAGAAACGGCAGCGGCGGGCGGCGCGATGGCCTAAGACCTGCCACGCGAGTCTATTTAATTTATATGAATTATTAATAACTCGTTAAACTGTTTCCGAAACTTTGACGCAGCAACCGAAAAGGTATTGTTATCGTCCCACGTTACAACAGTAGACGGGCCAAGGTTGTATACGAAAACGTGATGCAAATATAATAGATCATGTCGGCCGTCAAGGTCTTGCAGACCGTTGAACTTGTTAGTTAAACGCGATTTTCTAATGAATATAATTGAAAACATTCGTCGATTACGTTGTAAAAAATACATTTTTAAAACTAATCCCGCGTTAACAGATCATATTTATCTTATTTATCGTGTTAAAAAAAAAAAATAAGAATAATTAATGAAAAGAGTGTTTAAAATCATCTATTCGAATAAAAACTCTAAAATGTAGTTAGGAATAGTGGTTTTTCATTATTTATAATTTAACGATTTAATATTTTATACGAGTTACTGAACGATTGTTATTATTCGAAATTACGAAATTACTTAGAAATAGAGAAAAGTTAAATTTCTTTTAGCATATCATACGCGTATATTTTAGCCCATGTTTTACGATGACGTTTATTAATTTTTTTCTGTGTCCAACTTTTCGACCAGGGAAAATGCTCCGATCATTCGTACCCATTTTCCGGTTGCGAATTTTGCTGAGATGTTAATTTAAGGATGTCATTTTTCGATTTTTCTCTTATGAAACTCGTATAAAACACATTAGGTCCTATGCGTTACTCGAACTTTATTAAAAAATAATCATGAAAATCTTTAGTCATAATATCTAATTTTTTTTAAACAATCTTTTCCAACAATGTGTGTTATCCCGATGGAAAATGACAATCGAATTGACACACACATACAATCGATGTGACCGATTATTTTTGCTGCGTACGACTTTTCGACTGGAAGTGCGCTTCAAGGAAGCCGATTTTAGATTTTCTCAAATGCTTTTAAACGCGGCCCGAAATAGAATCAAAATTTTTCCTATTGAATAAACGGCAAAAGCGCGATTTTTTTCAAAATTCGTTATTATATATATATTGTTGTAAGTGATATTACACCGATTAAACGCCTTTCGGGATCGTTTTATCGGATGCGCTGCAATATTCAATCGCGCAATTCCTAGCAAAACAAAATCGTAAAACTTTATCATAAAGAAAAATCACTCGAGCGACATCCGCAACACGTTTTTTCATTAAAAGACTCGTGTAAAAAATCGTAAATTTTTCTTCTCGATTTTCATCGGTGACAGTTTAACAACTCGCGACTAAGTTGTTTCGATTCGATTTCAAGATTAAGATACACTTCGAGGTTCCGGGGCCGACATTTTCCACATTGCTCCAATATATAAAATAAAAACACATTCCATAAACTATAATTTAATTTTAAATTATTAAAAAAACAACTACAAAACCAAAACTTTTTTTTCTCGCTTTACATTTGACAAATTCGATTATCATATTGTCAAAATTTATTATTTCTTAAATATCATTTTCAGATGCCGATACCATAAATTATCCCGTCAACTGAATTATTATTATTATTATTATCGAGTGCGCCTTATTTCAGAATTATATTTCATTATAATAAATCGTTTCAATATTCGTAATTCATACGTGATTCAATTTCGCTATAAAGAAAAAAAAATTCCGTATGAAATCCGTGGCCTCTAAAAATCTTTGGGCCTCCCCCGTGTCTTTAATCCGGACCTGATTGACTTCATTAAAACGTATAGTATAGACCTGTAATAATAGGCGAGCGTTTTGTAAAACACACTTACGTTCTGCGTCAGATACGATGATTAACAGCCCGGATATTAGCAGCCATGGCAACGATTGCATCTGAAACATATATGATTAATATTATTTGGTATTTTTATAATACACTCAGTCGATGAGCAGCAAACGGACAACCGCGTCCTGTGCGGCGGTCCGAGCGTTCGCGGTTGAACCTACCGTTAAAATAATTTTTCCGCCAACTATTATTATCCAATAAACGTTTACGTAATACAACTGTTATAAGCGAACGCGCGATTTACAGATCGGATAAATCACATCGTAGTAAAAGACCGTGACAAAACCGTGACGAAAAATCTCCCGGTAGCCTATGATATTTCATATAGGGATAAAAAGTCGCAAACAAAACGTCCATTGTACAGTAAAAAACGATTGAAATTCGCTGAATAATAATAATATTGCAGTACAGAGACACCGTAATTTAGTCGGTTATTTCGCCGACTAAAACGAAACGCGTACACACACACACACGCGCGCGTATTTCCTTGTGAATATATCTCGTATGGGCGAGAGAGAAAAAAAGAATAAAAAAAATTTTAATAACAAAACGGAAAACGATTACGGTACGCGATAATATTCGTATTTATGACGAGTCGAAAATCTTTCAACCGAAAATATGACGTTCACGGGCTTCTATAATATAACGTCGCGCTCCAACAATCTCGTAATCGTCGCGTTAATGTATCTGGATTTTTTTTCCAATGCGAAACGAGGAATATCTAATCGTTTAGCTATTGGCTTTTTGTAAGATTACGGTGATTTGTTTTTTCTGCGCACAAATTCTCGACTGGAAAGAAGAATGCGCTCGGATGATCATCTCGGCGTTAGGTAATATAAATTCGGCCGGTATCCAGTCGGTATTTTATTATACGCATTTGAAACGTTTTTCGATTTTCTCGCTACAGTTTCCGCATAATTCTCAAAGCGATCAAAAAAAAAAAAATAAAATATATATATATATATATATATGATAAAAAGATAAAGTATGGTGCCGTGGGGCTGAGGGGATAAATCGACAAGTTCGATGACGTGATTGGAAAAGGAAGGATCGTGGTAAGGGGATAGAGGTAAGAAGTCAAGGGATTGAATTCCAATTTCTTTTTTCGGTGTAAAAGTGAAAGTCAAAAATGATTTTATTGTCGTCGAGAGATTATCAAAAGGAAATTTATTATAAACGACGACCTTCTTATATAAAATAACCATTGCCCGTTTGTCGAGCGTCTAGCGAGGTCTGTCGAACTCTAGTCTATCGTTAAATCGTTATTCACACGTAATAAATAATTAATATTTAAATCGTACGACGATGTGCGTGTAAGCGAACGTTCGACTGTTTCTTTGTTACGTAGACAAACACGCGTTGTTGAAATCGCAATTTATTTTAAATCCTCTTTAAAACCGGGTAGCATTTGACCATAACGTACTTGGTCTCGGCACCCTTACACAAATCCGAACAATCTGTAAGTTTAAAATGATGTGTGTCAACACTTACTGCAAGTACGCAATCGATTTTGTTCCCAAACAGTTTTTAACTAAAGTCTTTACTCGCTGTAAGCTCATATTCGCACGAGCTAATGTATCGGAACTTAAATTAAAAAATTCCATCCAGATTTAGCGTGAAAAACCACCAATTCGAAGCTGGTTAATATAAATATCGATAAGCAATGAGCACGGCCAAAATCAATAATTTTCCATAATATGGGAAATCGTTTATTTTTACACACTGGGCCGAGACCGTGTACGTTTTGGTAATACGCGACCGGGCAGTTATAATTCACGCGTAATACATAAAAAAAAACACGATTTTTATATCGTTTGAATACGAATATTATTGCTCTCTACGTGCGATGGTGACTACGTGAAGATTTTTTTTTTTTTATTATTTCTACTATTGTTTTTTTCACTGTGTGTAGTGATTTCACTGGAGATTATTATAGTCTGATACTCGCGTGTGAAATCCGATCCCTCACTGTGTTTTTTTTTTTTTCATTAGTTAATGTAGTTTTGAGATATTGCAATATGCCGAGAAGAATATCTCCGAAGGAATAACGTTTTGTACACGCGTGGATCATTTTAAATAAACGCGTGTATATTGCTCATGTTGAAATATTCGGAGTATCTCTTTATCCGAAAGTATAAAAGAAAAAAATATAGCGTGTAAACGGATTTTCTTGAATATTACGGGCAAGTCTATTTCTCACGTTTATGTAGGTACGTATATCTAGATTTCTGGATAAACAGAAAGAAAAAAAACGGTTGAAACGACACGAGAAAGTTTCTATACTAATATAACTGTTAGTTTTCTAAATAATAATAATAATAATAATAATAATAATAATAATAATAATAATAATAATAATAATAATAATAATAATAATAATAATAATAATAATAATAATAATAATAATAATAATAAAGAAAATACGATACACAGTAAATGTATGCCAATGACGCACGAATAGCTAATGTTTTTTCGATATTTTATAAGACTTTTTTTTAAATATTCAGTATTTATTATTCGTTAAAATTAAATGTTCAAATATTCGTTATATTACTAATTATATTTTTATTCGAATGAAATGAATTTTAGATAGTTTTGGAATCGAAAAAAAAAAGAATATTATTTTTTTTTCTAAGAACTTTATAGTTTTTATAATTTTTTTCTTCCCGGACGCGTAAATCAGAAATCAAATGAGTCCATTACATATGTCATGCAGTTATTTCACGTAAAAAAAAAAATCCAATTAACTTCAAAACTATATCTAATAGTTACGTAATGTAGTTACTCGTAGACACATTTTCTAAACGTAAATGTCTGCGTAAAAATTATTATTAGTAATTATTATACCTAATGCTTATTTGCTGTCACGTGTCAGGACCGTACGTAGATTTCTTTAATATTTTCTTCCGCACATATTTACGAAAAAAAAAATTATTTCACTGAAATGTGAACATATTTTTCAATTAATCGTTTGTTTTTTTTCTCTACGTACATATTTTCTTCTTAAAACATTTGGATGAATAATTTATCCTGTCGACCTTGGTAGAATTTACGCGGAACCCGATCAAACGTGAAATACAAGTCCTTTGATATTAACTACACAATATACGCGCGTGTATGTATAATTTAATGTATATCGGAAACATTATAAAATCTAATGTGAAAAAAAGAATCACGCGTTTTTTATTTTTGACGTTATTCATTTCCTCGTAATAATATTAATTGCTCGTCGAGTTGTATTTTTTATTTATTTTTTTTCCATTCGGCTGTACGGTACAACAACGTCAACGCCGACATAACTGCGACGAAATAAGCTGAAAGACATTGGACACGCATAATAAGTACGTGTTGATTCACTTCCAAATCGTTATAGAGAAATTCACGATTGCGAACGGATTACATAATGGAAATTGTTGTGTATATTATTAACGTGTCGGGAAATTAATTTTGACAATTTCGCATCAAGTTATTCTTAACGGGAATTCACACATTGCATTACGTTATCGAATGCCTTTGATTAACATTATTACGCTAATGCTGAATTATAGAGTTTTCGGGGCTTAGGACAAAGAAAACATTAGTGGCTCTCTCCTAATCCTTGTTTTCGATTGTATTACGAGCGATCCCTTAATAAAGCAAAAAAACAAACGAAATACGCAATTATTAAATATTGAGTTTTTATAATTTTAAGTAGGCGTTTTCAATATTATTACCGTTGCTATTTTGATATTCCTATGTCGATTAAATTCAATAGCCACAAGACATGCGACCGACGTACCGGAGTATTTCCATGCAGTGCAAATAGTTTAATTTTTTTATTTTATCTTCCTTTGCGGATCGTTTGACAATATACGTATACGCAGTGTACCCGTATCGAATTTTTTTGTTTCTTAATAAAAGTCCCGAGTGTATACGGAGTATATGTAACAGTATACCCTACGAGAACACTTCTGGATAAATACATATTAAAGATTTCCGAATTTCGATATAAAAATAATTTTTATTATAGTATTTTGTCAGATATTCTTTCTACGTATTATTATATTAAAAAAAAAAGAAATTAATAAAGTACACTCGGTGTAATGAGAGAAGAAATACGTGGCCCCGAAAAACTAGCTCGAGACACTTCTGCCGAGGCATTGCCCTGCAGAGACTATCCGTGTGAGGCAGTTGCGCCACTGGGTTTAATATTTTCTCGGTAAAATTTACGAAAAGAACATTACGACACACAATATTAACGCGTTTCTTAAAATTTCTATATATCTATAAAAAAAAAATATATATAAATAAATAAACATATTATAATAGTGACGGGTTTAAAATAATAATACTATATAATAATGTTTATACGTATAATATCGACCGTATTATAAAAACCGCGTATAACGCAGTAATAATTCGGTGTTTTGGTGAATTAAAAAAAAAAAAAAAAAACTGAATTACAATGAAGTGTTAATTCGGATTTCATAACGACTGAGAAAAAAAACAAACACCGCGGTATTCGTAGACAAAATATATCGGTGGTTGACACAAAAGCGCGTTGCACATAGTTTACATTACTCGTTATATAAAAATAAATCACATGTTTTAAGCGTAAAATCAAAATATTGTAATACTGTCCTTGAATTAATCTTATAATTAAAAAAAAAAAAAAAAAAAAAAATTAATTACCTATTTTGACGGATCGCCGCTGTTAAAGGAATTTCTACTTTTAAATTACTGTTTAATACGATTCGCGTAGTACAGAAAAATCAACACGTTCCTACATATATCGCGCGCGCGTGCGGTTAATTAAAACGAAATTATTTTCATATTTCGTCGTCGTCAATGTTTCTTTTTTAACTGGTATTTCATATTCGTAACGAGCGCGAAATTTTAAATAATATGTGAAAATTGCCGAAATTCGTTTCGGAACGATTACGTGGACGCGTATGAATAATTCCGGTCCTGGACGTTTTACAGCCGATGTTTACCGTTCAGACATTGAAGCCGAAACAAGAGCACCGACGTTCAACTGCCAACGTGGCTTAGCCCGGTGTTTCCCAACCTGCGAGTCGTCGTTTATAAATTAATTACTGTAAAAAACGGTCTTAAAATAATAATCTTACCGTCTTAATAAATCGAAAACAATTAATTAATTAATGTGTAAAATTAATTTTATCATTATATCACGATCCACACGTTGGACGAACAATGGCGCCGACGCGTGGACCTCGGATGAGAATTACGCGAATACAATCGGCGTGTAACGTATTGCGCAGCACATGGGATTCTGATTTTCTTAAGCGGGCCGAGGAAACGCTTAGGGTATAGTTTATCGGCCGGTTATATAAAAAAAAAAAAAAAAATGTCGACGGGCCGACGAAAACGATTTCAAACGAGAAATCGCAATCGCACGACGCGCGAGCTATACGTGTGGGATGCGGCTGTATCGCCGCAAAGCCGCGATTCGACGAATTCTGCGAACTATACGTTCCCCGGACTGCGATTTTACGGTCGATAATCCGTTTTTCGGATCGGTCACGTTCGGTATCAAAATAAAATATGAAAATAATGATATCCGTAGGACACACACGTACCGGACCACCGCGAAATCCAGTGATCACACGATCCGTTGGTCGGTTGAAGCTCCGCGTGTGCTCCTATCCGCACGTGCGCTTCTCGCTTGTACCTCGTAATAACATTGTCCGATACGTCATCAACTGCGGGGCATTACACGCACGGTCAGTGCTCGAATTGCGGTTCGGGTTAGGTTAGGCGAGGCGCACGCGACTATAGCAAGAAAGAAAAAAAAAAAGGAGGCAATAAGTGACGATTCCATACGCAGACGGAAAGTGGAAGGAAACGCAGCTGACGGTCACTGGCTTATTAAGGACGTCGAAGCTTGGACGACGACGAGGTTTGGGTGTGCCAACGTCCACAGACTGTCGTGAATGAGACGATGCTGGACGCTCTCTGTTTCGATAGACGGTGAAGTCATATTGGACGGAGGAATTCGGACCAGAACTGGTGGCAGAACAAATGGCCAAGGAGAAAGAGGAGAGGGTCCGGCGCAACGACAACCGATACGATCTAGTTGAATCATAATAGATGTAAGCCGAAGGAAGAGGAGTAGGAACCTTAGATCTGTAAATCAATTAAATGTTTAATTCACAGACGTAATAATGGCGATTTAATACGTATACGAGAAATGGGCGATTTGAAACACAGAAAAAAAAAACGGTTTTTCTACGAATCTCTTTCTTTTCCGGAACGAGTATACTTATATATATATTTTAAATTCATAACAGTTAATTTATATTTTGTTCACGTTTTCGAAACAATCGTATAAAATAAAATGCACGTTAATATCAGTGCCATGCAACGAATTGCTGAGTCCTAATATTATGAAATTATACGCGAAGCTCCGCGAAATTCTATAGAACTCAATATTTTGCAGACTATTGGACTAAATTCCATATCGCAGTATTCATCGCATTTTTTTTTTTTTTTGCTTTTACCTTACGAGTGTTGCGCGCTAAATTTGCAAATTCGAGATGCTTTGTGGTCCGGGAAAGCGTCCTAAACTAATAAATCTGTAATACGGCTCTGTTTATCGGTTTCCGTATGCTACTGGTTCAACACTCTCGTAATATTCATTTGGGACGAATTGTTTAATAAATCCGAAACAATATTCGCGTAGACGAAGTGAATTTATTTACAAACGGCTAATTTCATTTTTTGCTCAGCAGCGCTCTTTTCGATTCGAACATTGCGTACGGTCAATTTCGATATTTCCTGCACGTACACGACACGTGTGAAGAACCGTTTTAGTTGCCATTACGTAGGACATCAGTTCCCCGGAGCGAGGAGAGTAGTTTTCGATACGCGTATTACGTAACACCACGTCGCGTTTCCTATACTGTTGGACACAACCGCCGTTTAATTCTATATCGCAAACGCGTTAACGATTTGCGTTTTATATACGTACGAATATATAATAATTGATGTCACACGACCGGTATTTGTAATCGCCAGGACGAAATGGACGGAGAAATAAAAAATTATCCGACACTCACTGCAGTTAACTGTCTGTATACAAATAACCATTCAGTGTGTTCAGCAGTTAAAAAACTAAAAAAAAAAAACAACTGACCTTATAATAATCAAAGGTTTAGTGTCGTTGAATAGGAGAGCACATTTTTCCTAATCTCTTCGTTATATATATATATATATAAAAATAATAATACCTTAAACGTAGACGTCAATGCGGGGCAAATGAGTTTAGTTGAATTAGCGACAATGATTTTCTGGATATTCGATACACACATCAATATTGTGGAAATAATTATTTTATTATCGAGGACGATACATCCGTATAAAAATTATTACGTTGTTCCCTCTGCGACATCATAAAGAGAATAATAAGCAACTCGAGTGTTTGTTTTTATTCCGAGCGAGCGTTCACCACAACCGACACCGGTTTTGTTTTCCGTGTACGAAGACAAAAACGTCGTCGTCGAACAATCGAAATTTCTTTGTTTTTATGAAAATGATTACTGAACACGGTTACACGCGTCTGTAGAAGTAATATAACATTTCCCCTCTCGTTCGTCTTATAGAAATCAGATTAGAATACGTTCACACAATTATAAGAATTATTATTATAAAAGTCTCTCCTCTTGTACATTGACTTTAAATATCTGTATGAATGCAGTTTGCCGGACACCGGGTATTTTTCTTTTAATTATTACTCTGTTTTTTTGTTTTTACATTAACAATATTATGTTTCCTGTCTTCGGAGTAATAAATGTTATTTTTTTCCCCCATTCTCGTCGCAGAGAGAAAAGTGTCATTGTTGGCGACGCAATCCGCGACTATATAGACAGTCGTGCGTAATAAAGTTGATTTTGTGTTTCAATAAAACAAATTAATCCTCCAGTATAGTTTTCGCGCGCACGCCATAATGTACAATCGGCGACGATACGTTAAACAGAACGAATACGTCTCGTGGATCATTTTCAACCTTTAGGAGAGTTCATTAATCATTTTGTGTTGCGTGCCTGCGGATTTAGACAATACGTCGTGTACAATGGAACGGCTGCGGTGTACGCACGCACACAATTTGAAAGCTATGGAAAATGTACGTCTGAAAGTGGCGCGATTGTTCGGTAGTTACGAAATCGCTGTACCTAATGGAACTATCTGTACGCGAGACGCTGCTACGCCGTTGTCCCGTATAATCCGTCGTATACGAATATAAAACACCATTAAGAGATTTTTCAAAAACCATTTGCAACCGGTTTCGGAGGCTTTTGCCGGGCACGCGTTCATGTTGCTTTCCTATTAAAATGTGCAACAGCGACAACTTTACTAATCCATTCACGAGTGAAAGTCTATAGGCGAACACAACTGTAGTGGATTCAGCGGTCATCCGTTAAATATTTTTAATAATAATAATAAAATATACAGGACGCTTACAAAAGGTGAAAATATCGTAGTTGAACTCTTTGAACGGCGATTTGGAAATGAGAAATGCGCAACCGTCAAGGGCGGTTGTGTTAATGCAGTTACATCGGACATAATATACACGTTTATTACGCGTACACGATAATTGCTATTAATAAAAGAAACGATGACCCACGATGGCTTGTACGGTGATTAGTTCACACGGATTTGGAAATGTGTGTCCATACATGTACATATAAATAATAATAATAATAATAATAATAATAAAACGCGTTCTCATATTTACTACTTTGTTAACTATTTATATAATATTTTTCGGACAGTCGGGAAATGTGTGTACGTAAAAATGCGCGATACAGAAAATAAAACGTAATCGAATCATTTAGAAATTCATAAAAAAAAAAAAAATAATAAACGTATAAAGTGTAGTGTCAGCCAAAGACATATCGTGGCATTTCTATTTATTTATTTTCTTTTAGATGTACGGAGAATATTATAGAAAATATCCGCGATATTGTTAAAGAAAATAATACGACGACGAACTGACATTATGTTAAATATGACTTTTAACGTACAAGATTTTATCGAATTTTCGTATAAATAAATTTTTTTTTTTACTTAAAAATTCGCAAATATAATAATAAATACGTTTTGTATTTTATTCGCTTATTTTTTTCTTCTTCTTCACGTGGACACCGTGAAATAACGTCATAACGTATTCGTCGCACATTTTCAACTCGGTAATATTCTGATGGAACACCGAAGGACCATAATTTAAAATTCCGCGTAAATATAATAAACATATTCCGGAATGCAAATCGCGCGAAACAAAACGGAATATAATTATAAATTGTTATCATTTTCATTTCTCACGCGCGTGATCGGAGCCGGCACGGACGTTTAAGTATAATATGTTTGAGATTTTTAAATTCTTTTTTCCAGCCATATTACTATTATATTACACATATTATTAAATTATTTCGCTATAAACGCGAGTGTGTAATTAACATTTTGAAAGTACAACACGACTCCTACACGTTTTATAATACACATGCGCGATAGAATCCCACGGTAACGTGTATTATTGCCAGAAACATTTGCATACACGCGGATAATTAAATATTTTTATTTTTTTTTGATACTTTAACAATTTCACAATAATTATTAAGCGTAACCACCGTTTTCGCATACGCGAGTTAATATTTTTAATTTTTCTACTCTCTTTTTTTTTTCTTTTTCCAATTTATAACGTAAATTAAACACAACGCGTCGAGATCTCGCGATAATATTCCTATACGGTTATCGAATTTATTTGGAATTGATTTTCAAACGATTTCCATATTACACGAACGATTTGAACGACGACATTTTATTTATATAATACGACTGCTGCAATGACGACGACACATCGTCGTAAAAAAATTCGCTATATTTAATTAACGGAATTATATGGACACGGACACGATTCATTTGTTGGAATATTTAAAACGAACGGGTATAGGAATGCCGTTTGTCTAGTCGACGAGGATAACAAAAAAATAAACACACACACTCCTCGAAAGCAATCACCGCTTGTGTTTAATACGGCGTGTATTACACCGTGATACACTTTCACTCTTTTCGAATAATAATAATAATAATAATAATAATAATAATAATAATAATAATAATAATAATAATAATAATAATAATAATAATAATAATAATAATAATAATAATAATGATGATGATGATAATCGCGATATACGTACGCTAGTTATTCCTTTGATTCGTTGATCCGATTCATACAGCGTGATTAAAGATAATAATATATGTATATTATAATAATAATAATAATAATAATAATAATAATTATAGATCGCGTGTTTAATAGCGCGCGATTGAAATATATCATTTCGCCAATAGGTTTTGTGTACGTTTTAACTTTGTCTTAAGATAATAATAATACGAACGAGAAAAAATGTTTTTTTTTCTTGTCACAAAGTTAAAATAACAAGGTTTCTTGTTCGTGTTTGAAATGTTTTGTTTTATATAATCTCATAGCCCTATGCAGTGTTCTTTACGCGTTCAAATCGTATATTGAGAAAAAATTCGTTGTAGCCTATTTTAGAAACACAAAATTATACTGGTCTATTGCAGGTTTACGTCTCCGTTGCCAAGTGACGACAATTTTTTCTCCTCGGAATAATAATTGTACCAATCGCTTAATTTTCTTGGCATACATTTTTATAAATTGTTAAAATCTAAAAATCGTCGACCGCATTATTGTTGTGCTAATATTGTGAAATATTTTTTAAGGATTCATCACTCGCATTATCCACCGCAATGATACTTTTGAAATTGTACCTAAAACGATCTGCCGTAAATTACCCTCTAAAAATACGAAACAAACGGAATTTCGAATATTTTCAGTAATAATTGAGTGATTCCGATGCACATACACGAAGCGAGTTACGATTTTGTATAACACGTATAATATTTGTTGAACAATTCTTAAAAATCGATTTGTAATTTGTATATATTTCAACATAATATCCCATAAAGCGTCGTCAGACGATAATAATAAATACGATATTTTCACGGAATTTCAATGTGTTTGAATTTTTTAAATCGATTTACGGCGCGAACGAATTTGTCTGCGGCAAAGCGAAAGCAGCTATATATGGTATTTACTGCGGGAACTATGTAAAACGCATCACGTGTTGTATTTCGACCACAAATGAAATAAACCGCATAATTGCGTTATTCAAAATACAATAATAATATTCTTAATCTTCTTTAATGCGATGAAAAACGTAATTTGTGGTTTTCTGTTTTATTGTCTTACGTCTTTGACTTATACTTTGCGTAATAAATAAATTATTTTTGTCAGTATTATACGTATTTTTACGTCGCATACATATATTTTTTTTTATTTTACGGCTTTTTTTTCAGTACGTGCACTCTTGAAATTTCCGGTGAAACGATTTCGAATGGAAAAAATAAAAAAAAAACTCGTATTTATTATAATATATTCGTACGTTTTCAGATACGTATTACAAATACGAGACTAAATTCATTTATTTAATAGAAATATTAATAGGTACCGATAAACGGAAAAATAAAGTATTGATAATATAATAATATTCACATTATTACACACTCTACTTTAAATATAAATTATTATTGAATAATGAAAAAAAAAAAAGAAATGTTTACTTATTATTCGTATTTTATATTACGGCGCAGTAAATGACTTTTACGTTCCAAGGAATCTAAAGAATTTTATCGTATTCATATAATATGTGTTTCGTTATTGGATTCAACTTCATTTGTAAATTACATACTATTAGTGTTTTCTTTTTGTTTGTTTTTTAATACAACGCGTTAAAAACGAATTTACCAGTTTTTCTAACACTCGGAATTCATTTTACACCGGCAAATTTCGATTGAAATAATTTCCAGTGTTGATACCGAAATAATCCAATCGTAATTTCGATTACGATCAACAACCGGTCGACGTTGTTCAAACATTTATGTTACTATAACAGGAGTGCAATTTCAGTAAAAAAATAAAAATTATATTTTGCTTTATTTTGAATAGCGTTAATTTCAAAACTGAGTAAGCTGATCTGCCCCTGGTAACAGATACTTTTATAGTAATGATTTCGTTTTTAATCGTTTTACGAAGTAGTACGTTTTCGTTCTGATCCGGAGGAGGCGGCGTATTTGAATCGTTCCAGGTGCACACAGTTACAATAATAAAATTATCGTTAAAATTATACCGAACACGGTTAGTACAATAAAAATTCTAATAAAACCGACGGTCACAAAATCGTATTTTTCCTCTCGTATACACACGATTATAAAACATTATGGCCGTATAGGAGGCAGTACTTCAGCTGTGCAGCTCCTATACGTGTGTGTGTGTGTGTTCACAGTGAAAGTTCACCCGTTGCTTTCACATAATATTATATCCAGTCTGATGGCACTGTTCTATGACATTTAACGCGTTAGTATTGCGTAAGTAAAAAACTAAAAAAAAAAAAATGATATTTACAATAATAATAATAATAAACCTACGGGAGAATATTCAGAAGATTCGGTTCCGAGACGACTCCCCCCGCGCACCGGTTCGAAATGTCCTGTAGTAAAATGTAGAGGATCGAAACGCGTATAAGAACGCGCGCATAATACAAGACACACATACGAGTTTCGTTCGGATAACACACGCGATATAATAATAATAATAATAATAATAATAATAATAACATATCTATATGTTTTTTTTATCGATTTGTATTTAACCAGAAAAACTACCTATATTTATAGGTTTGAGTCGAGTCTTGTTGAATTCACGTGTACCCGTTTGCAGCAATTTAAATTGCCGTGTTGAAATTAAACGCGCGTTGCGAAATCGGAGGTTTTTTCGGCGTGTTTTTTACATTCCGAGCGGACCGACGAACGTATACTGATTTTTACGATTTTTTTTTTTTTATTATCTGTATCAAAAAAATTCTACCAGAAAGAGTGTTCCGATTTTTGCAGTCATAATTTGTTTCCGGTAGCAAATCGCATATTGCTAGTAATTTAGAAAGGTAACTCTTTGAATTTTCTCAAAAAAAAAAAAAAAAAATCAAACACTACATCAAAAAATTACAAAAAAAAAACCCGCGATTTCGTCGAAATCGATTATCGTTATTTCTCTGTGATTTTAAATCTAATGCGATTAGAAAAACTTGAAATATTCACCAAATGCGCAATTATATTATATTATATTAATGGAAATTATACGAACCAATTTTAGGTACCTATATACTTTTAATATACGAGAGAGAGAGCACATTTATATAATATACGTATAATTATGATATGTTTTTATAACATTTAAATTCGTCAATACACGATTCAATCGCGGAAGATTTCGTTTCAATAACACGAAATTCTTCTTCTCCGACACAAATAAATTATAATTTCTACCCGAATGAAATGTTCTCATTACGATAGGAAATCATCTGCACGCTGTATGGAGTATATATATATATTTGTTTCCGAAGCGATTGAACTTTAAAAGTGTATTAAAACTTCAACGCGCATACAATACAACATCGAATCGCGGGATCGATGACATTCGCACGAGGACGTCGTGCCAACTCTTTATTAGTTGAGAAGTTCTTCTTCAGTTTGAGCATTGGAAAATCGCATTTCCGACTTCAAAACCTTTAACGCGCGCAATGCCCGACGACGAACTACGGAACTCGCATCGAGAATATCGTTTTCTCCATAAACGACAAGCAAACGCGCTTATGACTGGTTTCACATTTCCCGCGATAATTCAATTACGGTACGCTGTTCAATGATGAACCGCGTGGATCGTCCTCATTGCGGAAAAATGCGTAAATAATAAAATAACGTCTTCGCGCACACGCTAAATGGACTATTATTGAACACGTTCCAGCAAACGACGATTTTATCGGAAATTCAAAAACGGCTATGACTTAATATGATCCTCGTATTATTACAAATGTTATACAGCTATACGGGGGATTAACGCGTAATTATTATTACTCAATACGCGAAGAATCGGATCGAAACGTTTGCACGCACGCGCACCACACACACTCGTTTCACAAACACGCCGTCGCCCGTTTGATATTCTCGTGCGTCCGAGACGAAGTCTTAATACGTATCGTATAAACTACATACATAATAACAGTTGAGACGGTAAAAGATTCTTAACGGGTTGAAAATGATTACGCGATATTTCCACGCAAACGTCTCGTGTCCGAAATACACGGAAAACATATCCGTTCAAACCGATGATTTTATTATGAAAAAAACTACGTTTTTTCGTTTGTTCGCACGCGCATTTTTCGCGTACTATCCGACGCGCACCGGCACGTCGTGTACGTATGCCGCGTATCGTCGTGTCTCGAGCGACGACGACATAATTATTAAATTATAGTACATCGTAACGGAAAAATAACGCGTTACGTCAACGCGTAAATCGTTATTGCTGCAATCGGCCGGTATATTAATAATCGTGCGAACCCTCGACTTTTTTTCTATATTGTATTTTCTGTTTTAGGTCGAATCTCTTTGAGAGCACATATTGTATTTTTTTACAAAATATTTCCCGTGAGAAACAAACAGCACTCGCGATTTCGTCACTATATAATACGTATATGTACGACGTCCACCACCGACGTTTTCGCACCAGACATACGTCCATAACTCGTCGTAACGCGTATTTATATACAGTGCGTATTATTACTCTTGGACTTGTGGGATGTCGATACGAAGTCGTAACAACAAGTGTGTGTGTGTGTGTCGACGAAATCGAAACGATATAGCCAAAATGGTGTGTGTGTGTGTGTGTTATGTCTGTACAGTTCACATTTTTATAAACTCGTATAACACACACGCGGCGTATCGCCTTTCACCAGCGCGATGATTTTTTTCAATGCAAAACACACACACACACGTCTCCGTCTCGCGCTTCTCTAAGGTCGTCGAGAAACAAATAAACCGTTCGCAATTAACGATTTTTTTTTTCTTTTCTATACGCGTACTCATTATTGTTATTATTGGGTAACTGTGAAGTTTCGTTCGATTCTGGCACACG
This sequence comes from Chaetogeoica ovagalla, assembly GCA_032441825.1. NCBI lineage: Eukaryota > Metazoa > Arthropoda > Insecta > Hemiptera > Aphididae > Chaetogeoica > Chaetogeoica ovagalla. The sequence continues at coordinate 1,730,075 of CM063726.1, forward strand.
TATCCTCCTCGTTCTCGACCTCGTCGCCATAGCACTCGTAATAATTATTAACGTGTGGCCGATGATTTTTTTTTCCAACGGTTTCTGAACAGACAATTCCTATGAAATTTCGCGAAAAATAACAAAAAAAAAAAATGGTCTTGTTTAAAATAACGCGTGTTCTAGGTGGGACAGTGCGCGATCGACGAATTTATACAATCGAAGGAGAACAAAAAGTACAGCTCAAAGCGATTTTAAGAAATAAAAATCGCTCGTAATGGATACAGAGGACAGTATTTTTGAACGGACTTCATACGCGTTGTACGTACATGATCGATGAATGCAAAATTATTTTTACGATTGGAGAAAAGAAAACACGCGTATATATAAGGTCGTTTTTGAAAAATCGTCTTCTATTTATTTATTTATTTTTTATACTATATACGCGTTTTATCATTGAAATTGTTTGCGTTTTTACCGTAAAAAATCATCGCGGCGATACGCGTCCTTTTTAAAACAGTATTTCACAATGGACGATAAGCTCGGGCAGACGATCGCCACGTCGTTTTCAAACGCGATATAGTTCGTTGAAAAACGATATTTATTTGTATGGGAGAAGAAGTACGATTATTTTCTTTTTTATTTATTTATACACATACTTCGTTTTGTGATTGTTTATAAAATACGTGTCGCGATTAGTTTTGTTTTTTTCTAAACAGTTCCGCTGGTGAAAATTTCAACCGGGGGGGGGGGGGGGAGAACAAAACGGATACAAATTGTTTTTTTTTTTTGAAAACAGACCGCGTTTTGATTTAATTCCGATATTATTTTAAAAGACTTATGTATAATAATATGTTTATTTGTAACGTCAAACGTATTCAATACAACGATTATTATATATTTTTTCTTTATTTCGCATTATAACAAATACTCTTTGGCTTGATTGTGTATTCGCATAGGATTGTTCAACAATATTTACTCGGAATTTCGTTACAATACAATGTAACCTGAATCGTTTTATAATATTACGCGTTACGTGTAAGAAGAAATATATTTGTTTTTCGAAATTTGTTTTTTTTTGTTAATAAAAAATTTAATATCAACGCGATTCCGTTGGATTTTTATCAGAGAGAAACACACACACACACACACACACGCACACAGACGAGTGGAATGAAATCCGTATAAAAAACTATTTATTACATAATATTGAAATAATCGCGGCGTTTACCGGTCGCGTGTTTATAACGGTTTTCAAAAGACCACTACAACCGAATATAATAATAATAATAATAATTGTTGTTGTTATTCGCTTAAACGAATATGATGTACTCGTATGTATATAAGTGTCGCGGAGTAAACACAACAAAACGTTTTGACACGTTTCAAGATCGTGACCGCTAGAAAACTCGCAACCAGCCGACGGACGTCTCTACGCGCGCGTTATTACTAATTTATATTGTTTCTTCGATATTCCTGCAATACCGCGGAACGTGATGGACACGGCTAATTCGTCGATTGCAAAACTCTTACACGCGCCGTTTTCTCTTCGGAGGAAATTTCCTTTTTCTCTCTTTCTCTCTCTCTCTCTCTTTCTAGGTCGAATTTACACGAATTATGAATTATTTCACTATAACACAAACAGACGAGCACGGAGTTTTGTTTGTTTTTTTTTTTTGTTTGTTCTGAACTGACGAATTTATACCGATTACCGTCGGATTAAATCGAGCGTGACGTTTTACATTTCAAATACGCCGTCGGATTTATACAAATAACAAAACTTGCACCCGACGCCGCTACCACACGTTTCTTCATATTCTTACGAAACAGTCATTGGAATAGAAAATAAACGTACGTACTCAAATACTGCGTCCCGGAGGCGTAGGCGCAGATTATTTAAGGAGTTCGACATTCGACAATTATTAGTAATAGGCTGACAAGGAGGCCCAAAAAAAAAAAATGTAATTACGAGAGTGGGAAGACAAAAAAATGTTGAGCGCAATAATTGTATTGTGTAACACGTACGATAATACATTAATTAAAGACTTTTATTAGATATTGTACAAGTAAGTTTTATCGTTGTCTACTTGTTTTTATTTTTTCTATATTTATTTCTAATGGATCAACAGTGATGTCTATTCGCGTAAATATTGAGAAGAACATAGTTCGGTTAGTCGCTATTTCTTAATGGTATGTCTTCAAACGGTTTCAAAGTCGAAAAGGAACATTTCGGACTCGCGGTAGATGCACGAATAGTATTTAGGAGAACAAACATTTTTTTTTTTTAACGCATTTTTGGTAAAATTGTATTATAATTAGTAATTTTTTTTTTTTTTGAAAAACATTTAACTAAAAAGTTCTTTTTGTACTTTGTAGTAGTACTCCCCATCTATATCAAAATTATAAAAATCGTTATTATTATTATTTATTTACTAATTGGTATTTTTGAAACGTGGGGGATTTTAAACTCCCAAACCCCTCTTACCTACGTCCCTGTTACGTCTTACATCATCGGCATTCAAATCGTAAAAAAATTAAAATAAAACGTATGGAAAAACGAGTGGATTCGTGTACGAAACCGGCCGTTTCGGGGGAAAAGAAAAAAAACAACGAGTGTGTGTATATCGTATAAGGTAAAATTCGATATGAAAAATATTTTATCCGCGGAATATTTGAATGTCGTCCGTTCGAAAGAAACGATGTGTTGACGGCGGGTTTATCGAACGAAAAAAAAAATTTCTAACGATTACAAAAAATATTATTATCGCCGTTGAAAAAAAAAATGGAAAGGACAACTGCGTCGTAACAACAATAATAATAATAATAATATTGCAGGTATTGATATATTTTTACATCGCGGATACATATTATTATCAAAATCGTTAGAGAAAGTGTTTGTTGTCGCTCGCGTTAATTTTATATGTGAACACGCGACGATATTATGTCGTACGTTATACGATACAATCGATACATATTATATTATAATATATAAACAGCGCGAAAAATAAATGCCTATAATGTATATGTTGTCGAATATATGGAAAAAAAAAGAAGAATTATGTAAGATGGACGCGGTAAATTCGAGAGAATTGTGTGAAATGTGCTCGCGGCCGGTATATATTTTTTTAGTTATCCGCATTAAAGACCAAAGTGTCAAACATAATTTTCTCGCCGTTCGTCCTCCATAATAAATTAGCTCTTGTCAAAAGTTGACAAACTGTATCTGTACCTTCGCGTCTATAGCCTCAATTGATCTTGTCGTCAATTGCCCGGAGCGCGTAAATGTCCTCGAGGCCTTTTTCCCGCTAGTGATTATTGCGTAATACCCGACGTGTAAGGGATTAGCGGGCCAAAAAATCAAATCAATACTCGATTTAAACAAACAACGATTCGGATACGCTGCGCAGCACAGTCTTCGTGTAAAAACTATTATAGTATATATTAAACACTGTGTAAAAACGAAATCGTCGCGTAAACGTAATAATAATCGTGTGAGATTTATTGGAGACGGCCGCCGCAATGGAATTTTTACTCGCCCCGTACAACAGACGTTGATTACGTTATGGTTTCGATGGACGTATAGCTGACATGACTAATAAACGCGACTTTCACGTTACACGCGCGCACACACGTGCGCCTATTATTGTTATTTATTTTTTTTTTTTTATTATTACTATCGATAGGCTCGTTTTTCTCCCCTTAAAATATTCGTTTTTAAGGACACGAATAATAATTTTCGGAAGAATGAATTCGGATCAAGGTTCAAACGAACGCAGTGATACAATATAACACGACGTTCGAACAAATGCACACGCCGCGCGCGTTGTCTGACACACAGAAGGTACAAAATAAATATTTAATTATAATCACGACGACGCCTGGTCGTGATTTTCACTGTACGGATTATGTATTTCACATACATCTCACACCGCGTTGCTGAGCGTAACGAGTTTTTCGATTTTCCCCTTCGTTGTTGTATACCACAATTTACACAGTGCGCTGCAGATACGTTCAATCCTTCCAATGTCCAATCGTGTTATGCGAACTTTTTGTTCGTATTAATTATATTCGCACGGTGTATTTGGCCATAAATCCGAAATTCAGCGGCGGTGCGACGCCCTGCCAAAAGGCACGAACATAATTTTTGGGTGATCTAAATTCTTCAATTTTGTAACATTCCGTTCTCTACGTTAACGGTAAGTGTGGAAGCGGAAAAAAGAAACAAAATTGAAATTTTTCAATGGACGATAACGTGATTACGATAAACGCGAGGCGATAAAACAGCAAATACATTTGTATATTATAATGTCAAATCTGCAGTGACGTATCGAAATACACTAACACAACGATTCCTTAAAGATTTCTAACTAATTATTATTTGTATATTGATTATAACGTATGTAACAAAACGAATCCATTCCACGAGTATAGTGTGAAAAAAATCGGGGCCATAAAATGTTTGTCGCCCACGGGGCTCGAAAATAATACTAGTTGCGCCACTGCTTGCAAATGTACCCGAAAACAAATCGACTAGAATTACACGACCCGCAGAGAGAGTTTATGTTTACGTACTAATAACATGAAAGAAATAACGCATTTATTTGCGCTAAAACGTAAACGTTTTTTTTTTTTTTCAATTCACTACACACGCCCAAAGCTAACAAGTATTAACTATTAATTATCGTTCTTTATGAAAAAAAAAAAAAGCATAACAGTGAAATTATTAAGGAATTACAGAATCGTTACACATTCTCGACAAATTGCATACAATTAATTCAAACTAGTTTATGATTTTTCTGGATCCGACTTATATACATATAAAATATAATATATCAATTTATATTATTACACGACTTTGGTGAACGCGCATTAACGAATTTTTGTAGAAAAAAAAATATATATATATATTTTTTTACCTATATAGAAATAAAATTGTAACAAAAATGTATTACGCGTTATATTAAAAATAAAAACAAAAAAATAAAGAAGTATCAATCATATTGAATGCGCCTAATCTATATGGACAAAAATTGTCTTAACTTCTAATATTTATTAAAATTTAAAACGCACGAGGCCGTTTATTATTGTCCGTATTTACTGTTGCACGGAAAATAATATTAAAAAGAAAAAATACACACACACACACATACAATAACGAATCGTTTCAACTCGATCGATCATAAACGGGACGCTAATAACAATTAAGAGGTATTAAATTTTTCGATTTATAAAAGCCTCTACGAAAACAAATAATAACAAATACGGTACAACCATCACCGTGTAGTCATCATATTACATTATTAACGATAGCCTCACTGATGCAATCACAGTGCAAAAAAATTAACAGAGATCCCGAGGAATTTTTCAATTGTTATCAATCGACTCGCTCTGTACGCGCTCGGGATTATTGGAGAAACAAATCGATAATTTTTAACGTTATATTGAAATAAATTACAATATATGAGTGTACGTGTACAATATGTAATGTACATAATACGAATTTTTATGGCATTACGAAAGTGCGATATCGGGGACATTATCATATATTGATGCGAACCTTAAAATATTCTGTAGTAATTTCGTATAATAATATACCGTTAAAAATCGATAGAATTATTATATAAATCCGCGAAACGTCTCACATTGTTTTAATAATATTTGACGACCGTTTTTAAATCTTTTCTCGCTTTATCTATATGGTGGGTGCATATACTATCACAGTCGTTTATAATAATTTACGTTCTTTTCGTACGCTGGTCTACCGTCCGGATTTCATTTTTTTTTTTTTTTATAATATATCTAAATATGTACGCACATATATGTAATAATATTATTATACTCTGTCGCCTACGCTGTATTTCGTCGGCACGGTGAAAATAATAATAATAATCCGTCACGTCACGTACGACAATATAATGTAATAATATTATAACGATTGAAAGTATACGATATTCTACTGCAGTAGTCCCAGCACCACTCACTGTAAGAGTTAGTACGACGTTTTATTATTACAGTTGCGCATCTTAAAAAACTTTATATATATATACTAAACTCGACGATGAAAACAACAAAAAAAAAATAAAAAAAAAACGCTATCTTCCATCTAGTAGTAGTAGAAATCGAATGGCCACCGGCATTTCGTTACGATTGATGATACGAGCGTCTGCGTTTAAATACGTTATTGATTTATTGTATTCCGCGCGTACAAAATATTATTAGCAACGGAATCAGCCAATATTCGATTAACAAATACCGCCGTTCCATTCGTATTCGAATACAGCGGTGTATTCATAACGCATTGTGACGCTGATGCCGAATCGGTTTCCCATCGACTGCAAGTATGCCGTATAGTCGACTGTAGTGATATTTTCGTAAATCAATTTTTAATTCCCGTTCACATATCAAACGCACTTAACACGTAACTATACAAATCCGTACCGATAATAATTCATTATCGTTGGTTAACAATTTTACACATAAATCTTTCATTAACCATATACCGCGGTTTATACATTATAATATATGGTATTGCGGTTGCGTTATAATTACATAAATAGGATTTCGCGGTTAGGCGAGGAACGTTCGTTAATAAATTCATAACCCGTCATCATCGTCGACAATAATGTTATATTTCGAAGACGATCGTACGACGCGCGCGTCTCTTCTAAACCGCACACAGGTGTGAATCCAACGTTCGTATATTGTTTAATATATTATAATATCGGGAAAAAGTCAAGGCCGATATATTATATAAATATATGTATTATGTCTTACGCGCATAAGTCTACGGATGGATTTTAATTTCCGTCTATTGTTCGTTATTGCGGTCGACACCACTAATAATATATCATAATAGGCTTATTATTATTATTATTATTATTATGCGCACGCGTTACATTATAAATAACACTGTGTAAATCGACGGCAATATTAATATTCACGTGAACGTGTTTTATTTCTTTGTGCGCGCGTCTTCTCCGCGGAGACAGTTCGCGAACTATGACTAAATAGTTTACAATAATAATAATAATAATAATTTGTCGTTGTATAAACGGTAACCGTTAAGAGGCAAACGCTGAAACGGTGCAACGCACGAGAGAGAACGTTAAAGCGTATCGCGAAAATGTTCAGAAATCGAAATGTTTAGGATACCAAAAAAAAAAAAAAATCGCTATTCACCGCGGGTGAAAGAACCCTGCCGAAGGCCACTGTACTTAAGACGAAACCAGATTTTTTACAAAAAAAATTACAATATTATCGAAATATAATAGGGAACTGTTTTTTTCTTTAAATATCTTTAATACTTGAGAAATTAGAAGATTAAAAAAAAAGTGGTAAAAATGGTATTTTTTTTAACGCTTATAACTTTTTGACATAAAAAGATGTTTAAATATACGGCTACGTTATTGTATAAGTAATATTTTAATTAATTTCGCGTGAAAATTTAGCGTCTGAATAGTACAATGACTGTAGCAGGGATGTAGAAGCGATTATTTTGATGAAAATTACTGGGGGAGTGTCTTCTTAACGCGCGTATATCACTAATAATAATATATTATGTTCCGTATTGTTAAAACGAACTCTAACTACGAATAGAAAAAAAAAACCGATAATATAAATTCATATAAACCTTCTTTTGTACAATTTCGTCTATTTTATACGACAGTTTTCCTATATAAAATATCACTCGCGGAATTCACGTAGAGCTGCCGATCTAATACCAACTCGCGTGCGTGTGCGTACATAATATGATAATACGTATTCCGTATGGAAAATTGCGGCGTGTGCGTGTTGATTTATTATTATTCAATCGGTGTTTAATAACAGACATATTTTCCATTGTAAACGAAGGAATTTTTCAAAATAAATTTCGATTTTTTTCCCCGTGATTATCTAGAATCGTAGTATTGAGCTAGAAACGAGTGAATTTCGAAACAAACATCTAAAAGAATTCAACGCATAAATATAATACAATATCGTATTTCTATAATAAAATTAGGTATATATATATATATATTATATTACATTTTCGTAATACATACCGATTTTTCTCATACTCCGTTATAATATTATTACATGTATTTATATAAACACCTTATGCAACAATAATATTGTATTTATATGACCTCGGAAATCGCAGTAATTCTATCATTTCGTGCGATCCGTTAATTGAATTATTGTTATTACGAATTTGAGAAATAAGCGTATATATATATTTTTTTTTTCGAATAAAATATTAGAATTTCAAATTGCAACGATTTTCAAAAAAAAAAAAAAAAAAATCAGAAATTTATTATTATTATTATTATTTATAAAATAAATATTATTTTCGTCGATTATTGTTTACTCGCATTTGCCGTGACATTATAATATTATATAATATTAAAAAAAAAAAATTCTCGCCTTCTCCATTATGGAACAAATAATAATAACAATAATAATAATAATAATAATAATAATAATAATAATTTTTCTTCTCTCTGTATTATGTATAATATAATGGCCGGCGGGCGAGTGCCGCGCGCGTTTCCCAGTCCACATTGCCCATTGTCGCATGACGATGATTTTCCGAACCGTTTTTTTTTTTTTTTTCTATCCCGTCTCGTACAAACCATTCGAAACTGTGTAACGAAACTCTGCGACGCGTACGTTACCTATAACAAACCCCGTTCTCCCGTTTACGGCCCCACCGTCCAACAACGTCACCTGACCTGTAGCTAAGCCGACGGCACGAAACGGCGGCCGCCGACAACACGTTATTACAATAATATTTATAAAAACCTGGCGATGACGACGATTTTTCGACCGTTCAGCCCGTCTCGTCATTGCGGTTTTCTCCCGACAGTCCTCACCCCCACTCGCCGACACGCGTTTGTCCGGCACAAAAAGACCACCACCGCCACAATCACACACGATGGTCGACAAAGACTTCTTACGTAGACGTAATAATAATAATAATAACAATAATAATAATATGTTCGTACCGGCCGGCGCGTGTTATACACAGTGAGAATATGTTATATGTAGGCACGGCAGATCGACGAAGGCGATTCCGAGATTCAATTACGAGACGGCGGCGGCGGAGTCACGAGAATTATTCGTATTACGTTTACCGCCAGTGGCTCGAAGCGACAATTCCAAAACACGCTTCATACGTTTTCTGTTTTTTTTTTTTTTCAATCTTCCGTTAAAGTTCAACGGCTGCCGCAGGTGACTAAAAACATTTCCGATCTCCCTCGAAATTCCATCAAATAGGTTATTTATTTAATAATTTTTATAAATCCACGCGAACCATACGATGACGATTATTGCGAAATTAATAATCCGCCGTGTATACAAATCGTCATCGACCGACATACGAATTGGCGTCCGTTTGGCTCGCAGACGAATTCACGATAAACGAATTCAGTATTAAGTGTTCGGCATAGAGCGGTATAATGAACGCGAACGTTCGTCATCATAAGTCGTTGCTTGAAATCTGAATAACTTACGCGAACTCCTGTGCGAGCGGATTTCGATGATATTTACACTCGTCCGTTCGATGCAAATAATTATTAATAATTAAAAATTTAAAAGTTGGCTATCGAATCCGTGTTAACACGTTGAATGGAAATCTCTCCGATGGAAATGCACTCTATCCGGAGGAAACGTTTCAACGCGTGACAACTCGAAACGTATTTGGAAACGTTCGAGCAGTGGCGTAATTACGAAGTGACAAGGCGGGGAGTGATGTCCCCGAAAATATTCGTTTGTACTTCATTTTTTTTTTTTTTTTTTTGAAACTCTTCTTATATAGTTCAACTTTTAGAATCGATCCTATTGCAGATCGTAGAAACGCCGAATGGTAACTCGGCGATGAAACAGGGATTGTGAACGTTTCGAAAAGAAAAAAACCGTTGGGCGAGTGGATTTTTTTAATCGCGAAAATTTCGCATTTGCACGCCTTAAACCGCGCGCGTAACTAACACAGAAAACTAACTTGTATATTATAATGTTATGTATACCGTAGGCCCGGGTTATGTTGAAAACAAAAATTACGCTATTGTATAACAATGTAAATATATGTATATATCATATTGTCGTTATTATGCGACGTAAAAATATACTTTTTTTTTTTAAATAAAACCCACGTTCGGTCTAGAAAACGAATGATAATAATTAGGTACAATGGTTTTTTCGCTCTCGTTATTATTATTATGGCTTATTATTCCAGCCCGCCTGAGAACATTTCATCATTATCCTCTCATGCTTGTAAAACGTAATGTCGTTGATACGCTGGAGTTTCGATCAAAGTCTTGTTTTCGGTGTACTAATTAAATGTGTAAAAATGAAACATATGAAAAGTTACTACGTATTATTATTATTATTATTATTATTTTATAAGCTGCGGCAAAACTAATATTAAATAGATTTTCTCAGTGTCAAAAATAATAGTTTTTCAACAACTATCGGTTTTATAACGCATTTATTATTATGCAATTTTTTTTTCCCGAACGATAGCAAATTAACAAAATAGAAAAAAAGAAGATATGTATTTCGAAATAACGATAATAATCTACTTTGACAACTGTTCGCGTTCGTCATAATATATTATTGTTATTATTATTATTATTGTTGTTGTTGTTATTATTAGAAAAATTGAAATTAAAAAAAATAAATAAATATTTTCAATGGAAAATCGATGACGAAATACAGTTACGACCTGGGAACGGATTTACATCGAATTTATAAAATATGTGATGGGGATTTTGTGCGAGCGTATAAAGAATTTATGAAAAATACATTTGATTATGTGAGAAGACAAAAAACGTGTAAGTAATTTTTCACTGGAATCCCACGTACAGAGGCATTGAATTTTGTTAAAATATATTCGTTTAAACGCTATGTCGAACGTCAAATGTCAACGGCTATATTAGGTCGTAAAATATTTTTCAAACTGGACGTAATATCGCGTATGTGATATAAATGCGTGTGAGCGCGTGATAACTGAAGGCGATAATTCCAAGTACATAATGTACGCGCGCATAAAAGTGGTGTTTTCTGACATGGTTCCAAATAGACACGCAAAAATCGTATTTGTATAAACGGTTTAAAAAAAAAGATTTCAACCGTGAAATAATTTAGAATATTAGAAAACGCGGTAAAGTAACACGCGGGGGGTTTTTTTTACAGCACCTGCAGCGTAATTCGATCTATTCAAATTCATACAAAAATTTTAATTCGGACATTTAAAAGTGAATATAGTTTACTTTTTTTTTTTTTACGTAGTTATAATGCAATCGCGTCATATTTCTTTATTTTCATCGCCACACGTTTCGAAACTTGTACGCGCGTATAACACTTTCAGTTAATAATTTTATAAATTTGTTCGAGATTTGACAACGGTACGTTTGCCGCGTGCACGGTATTACGATTTTAAAAATAAAATCGTTTATAATGTTCGAAAAACGTATTATCGTAATCATTTTGTTTTTTTTTTTATATCTAAACTATAGTCAAATATACTCTACAAACGTGTATTGAATTGTAATTGTTTCCTTCGATACCACCGCGACTCTACGTGTTATTAAACTGGCAAACGTCATTACGTACCGTTAAAGTTTCTCGGTTGCGGCGAGCGAGCGATTGTTAATACAAACAATAATAATAATAATTCACACTGAAATACGCGTTTTGGAAAATGAACAGTGCGATAAATGGAGAGCGAATAGGCTTTATCCTGTTATTAGAATAATTTTCGTTTTTCAATTAATAACGTAAAACGGTATGATTTTACAGTATACGTTTTAGATATCTCTCTCGAAATGCGCCACTGGAAATGCGCGTTAAATCGCGAAGTTATCGCGAATGAAGACACCGGCGTAAATGTAAGTGTATATAAAATTACAAAAACGTCGTACTCACTTTGAAATATTTAACTAATCCGTCTTGAAGCGTTTATCGAATTTTGTGTACCAAAACGAAGAAACCGCGATCACGCGCTGGTGTGACGTTTGAACGGGAGTTTGTTCGCGATTTTGAAGTTCACTGCGATCATATTATCTATAAATATTATTGTCCGAGAGAGAGAGAAAAAAAGAAGAAAAAACGAAACGGAATATAAAACGACGATGTATTTTGTAATGAAACGTTTGTATGTTTATTATGTTGTGTAGTACGCGTGCGAGCGGCGCGTCCGAACCGGATAATACGAATGAGAGGACTGACGCGAGCAAATAATAATAATAGTAATAATAATAATAATATACGGCGGTCACATCGCTAGTTGGACGGCAGCCACGAGGACCGCTGCACCGCTAAAGCCCCACTACCAGAATGATAATAATAATTTAACCTGCAGGACCTCGTAGAAAATAAAAAACAAACAAAAATCCCCTATTGAATCGTTCACGGTTGACTGTAAATAAATACATTTTACGCAACGATAATAATAATATTATTATTATTATAAATCTCCGTTTAGAGATGTCCATATAAATATAAATAAATATGTATATTACATAGTCGGAAATATACACGGAAAGTTATAACGTTTCCGAAACGCGATTTTTGAAAAAAAAAAAACATTTGTTAATTCCTACGCCACAGACGAGATTTTCTTTCTTTTTTTTTTTATCTAAGGAGCTTTTTTTTTTATTATTTAAATAAAAGTAGAACAAATATCGCGTTCTTGCAACGTACACAAACGCGTAAATCGGACTGGAACGTCGTGGATCATAAAAAAAAAAAAAAATTGTTTATACTGCGCGCATCGTCTGGCAATTATTGCGAGAATGGCTACGAATATACAACATTATACGGAATCTATTATTTTATAGGAGTGTAAATAATAATAATAATTTTTTTTCTCTTTAAATCACGATACGACGTGATTCCTGCACGTTTATATCGGCGATATAACAATAAGAATATAGTTATAGAATATAGAATATATCGTTCTACGATTTGAAAAATACAATTTCATAGTAATTAATATTATTATCATATCAAATGTCGCGTTAAGAAATCTTTCGAACGCGTTCGCGTTAGATAATATATTTTTTATATAATATTTTCATAAAAACACTCGAGCCGAGCACATACACTTTCATATCAAATCGCGAGCCAATAATACTTTCTTACACACACACACACACACTTCTTTCAAAGTGTTTAGAAATAATATAACGAAAAAAAAAAACGCGTAACAATTTTCCAACATAAAACACACATATTTACACGTGACTCTTAAAACGTTTGTTTAAAACGAAATAATCGTATTCGTATTTAATATTATTTTTGTTTGAGTTCTGTACAATACATTTAAGTAGTTTAAAAATAGATTTGTTTTAAAATACATTTGAGCGGAACAAGGTTAAACGTTACTTATAGTTCAGAGTACTGTAATTTATTATTATAGCGGGCCATTTGTTTTATAATAATAAAATAAACAAACGAATAATTTAGTATACGCTTATATTATATTTATATGGAAAAGTATAAAAGTGAATGACGAAATATCGTCCGGGATTTAGGAGTAAAAAAAAAAAAAAAAATGAACACGATTTAATCTTGTTTTATAATCTTACGGGATGTAATAAAACGTTATTTTTTTGTTTTCTTTTTTTTTGTTTTACGCAAACCGTTGTTTAAATAAAAACATACATAATCTTAAAACGTACGACTCCGTCGTTATTATTATTATTATTATTCGAAATAATTTTAATACGTCGTCAGTCCGACGGCCAATTATAAAATCGTTTACATTTCTGAAATTTATGCGTTCTCATTTGAATTTCTATTATGTCTCAATAATATTGCGTTATTTCCTATATACGTATATTCGTCGTCGAACGAATATTATTATTCTGAAAATCGAGAAATCGACTATAAGAGGAATATTGTTTTTGGTCAGTATTATTATATCGTGGTTTTCACTTTTACACAGTACGCGTTATCGTTTTAAAACCATCTTGAACAGTCGTTGAAAAAATGTATTAAACATAGCAAATTACCGTTGAAATCATTAAATGTTCTATTTGGATGCATTGTGTGTGTGAAAGTTTTAAAATTCGCTTTTCCCCTGCGGTTCGCGTACGTAAAAAACGAAACTCTACACGAATATATAATTTATTATTTACGGTGTCGATGAACATGATTATTGTATATATATATGAGTCGATCGTAAAATACAGTTTTTCTATACGCGGAGTATAATAATTAGCATGTACTTACGTTATATTTTGTTATGCGATAAGACAACTCTAAACCGACTATTGGATTAGTTTCGAATAATAAAAAAAATAATCAATTATTTAAAAATATGTGTTTTGTACCCAAAATAGGAGAATTTTTATCGATTTATAATTCTATAATTGACAACGTTTCAGTTGTTTTTCCATATTGATTTTTCAATATTTCCATACCAATTTAACCGCGCAAATCGAACGCGATTTTTTTCCTTCCCGTACATATGATAATTTACTTATAGAATAATTCGTGTTATTATACGAAAAAAAAAAACAGCAGATGGTTATAATGTTTTCTCAAACACGCTATGCTCGCGTCTATGGTATGTACATATACAGTTAACTCTTTTAATTTTAATTGGCACAATTATTTTATATTTTGTTGCTATTGTAAAACAAATGTATTCACAATTGTAATTGTTTAGACATCTAGCAATTAATAATAAGTGTAAAATAATTTACTGCTACAGCCTTACTGCTCGTTAATGATTTCGCTATTAAAAATAATAATTATTATTTTTGTACTAATATTAAGAAATGTTAAAGAAGAAAAATGTGACGTTATTATATAATAATGTACTGGTATATTATAGGTAGGAAGTTGTATACATATACTGACTTATATTCATAAACACCCACAGATATTTTGCAGGCGGGAAGAGGTATACTTGACTTAATTTATATATATAAATATAAATTTATATATATATATATATATATTACTATATATAATAATGAAGAAAGTCAGTATGTGTTTATTTTTTTTTTTTATAGAAGTCCACGTGTGTGGATGTAGAACCACCGAATTTCGCACGAGATCATGACGTGGTCGGAGAAAGGTCATATAGTACGTCGATCGCCTTAGGACCAAAGGAAGTGACTGCTAATACGTAAAATCTTAAGATTCCATATGTGTACAACAAGTTATGCTACGGTACCCATTTAAATTGTTATCCGGATAAATATAAATGAAAACGATGACTATATTCATTACGGATTAGCTCTGAGACTATTTAATCAATCGCGTCGTCGTGCGCCGTTTTTTAAATTATAGAGTTTAACATCATGTTTTAAGTATGCTTTCGATCCGCGATTAAATAATATAAGGAAACGTTGTACTATTTATTCAAACCAAATATCTATGAAATATTCAATATGTATATTATATACAAAATAGTAAAATACCGTCTGGGTTTAAATGAATCGATTAGTAGAATATAAAACGACCAATGATCTACAGAAATCCCTAAGGTTCAATTGATCGAATGTATTGAATATCAATATGTCGCGGTTATTCAACGCTCTTAACCTATCCATGTTAACTTCTCGACTCTTCATTCGATCGAAATTCCAAAGAAGTAAAACGTTGCGGCTAAGAGACAAAAATCTATCCGGTTGTCGGAAACAACTGAACAATCGGACCATTGTCTACAACTGCAGAAGCAGGAACGTATGACAGTTTCTACGTCTTTTCGGTCAGATAGAGATATCTGCCTAGAAGGAATTAAAGTTGCGTGTGCAACAAGATCGACGTAGAAAATTACAATGAAAAATGGTAAATCGAAATTCAGATAAATAAATAAAAGGCATATAGTTGTAATTCGCGTAACGATTTCAGTAATTGCCTTGCAGTCGTAATATGACGGATGGGTGTCAAGAAATTGGTTTCATGTACCTACAACTTAAACGTACCGGAGTTAAATTTACCATGAAGTTACATATCAAAAGAATAGGGGGAAAAACGTGCAAATATTTACATAATAGAGATGATCAAAACGTAAAGAACTGTGCAACTCGATTTCAAGAAGATTTTCAAAAATCAACCTCATACGGTATTATTTTCACCACGTCTATTTTCTAAAGACAAAACTGTGGTAGAAATCAAATAATCCGTCGTTTCTAAACAAAACGTTTAAGGTTTATTCGGTATCAATAAACATTTGTATACATAAAATGATTAAAGTAAATATACTGAATTCATAATTTATGCACATTATTGTACTCTACGGTTAAAATCTCGAATCATTATATTTAAATTTAAAAAAAATAAAAAAAAATCATACGTAGTTAATTAAATAAATATACAGATATTTTTGGAATAGGTCACCTAAATCACCTACACTATTGGCTCAGCCTAATTTCTATACGCTCAACTATAGAAATACTGTTTGTGTTGCGAACGTATTTCATAATATAACCTATATATATAACTGCGGATATATATTTTTTTCGCCCGAATGAAAAAAGTGTAATTCGACGCTATTGTGTGTGTGATAATTGCGCAGTATTAAAATAATACAATTTCCAATTATTGACAAATATACGATATTATATCGATGGTAATAATAAATCGTATTTAATCGTTTTTAATGAATAATTAACGTAATGAACATAATGAAGTATACGTATTATATAATATTGTTAAAAATCAAAATATAGCGTTGGATATTGTATATCATATACGCATAAATGCGTATAACGCTATTACTGGCAGGCATTCAGCGTTTATTGCAATAGTAAGGATAAAAATCTTGGAAATTATTATATTACACTCACTGTCTAAAATACTACGATGGTACAAAAAGAAAAACACGAGAAATATACGAGGTTTGTACATGGCTTCAATGACGAATGAATTACGGTGCGTATATAAATTGATACGTTGGTCGGTATTAGGCAATACCTATTAAGTATTTGTACTTATATGTATATGGAAATGTCGTTGATTTCGTAGTGCACTTTAGAACTAACACGTATACTAGTTCTCAGCAGATGAATTATATGAAATATTATGTGTCCCGTCACGTAAATATTTAGTCACTTTCGGAGTTTAATATATTATATGACGTGTATACGGCGTCTGAAAAAAAGCAATTTTCAATTATAATTATATTGATTTGTATAAAAGTTAACCGTTCAGATAAAAAAACACGTGTGTAAAGAAATATTTCATAAAAAGAAAAAAAAAATTATTTATTTATGTATAGATACCGAGGGTAGACAATTTCTACGACTATTTCGTCGCCACCGGCCGTTCTTCTTTCCCCGTATTGCTGTATAACAGACATCTTCTCGTTATCCCTTTACAAAACGCCGCGCATTCTTGATTTAACATTTTCACGATTTTTCTTAAAACGCGACGTTTCCAACACGAGTACAAAAAAAAAAAAACAAATATTCGCAAGTTCTATGATTTTTCTTTACCACCGCACCACACCGGCTCGGCCCACGCGGGGGTTATTATTATTATTTTTTTTTTCCGAATTTCCTACCGAAAAATCGGCGATATTCACAGCAATACTCGTATGTTTTATTTTATTGTCGCGCGTGTATTACGAGTGTCGGCCTATCGAGCGCAACAGCAGCATAATATTTCGTCATTGGCATCGGCAATGAGTTCCATCTGTTGACAAAAAGAAATAAATAATAATTCCGTAAAACTGGGTTAATAATAACCGCTTTTTGTAACACCGATAACGCATATCGGCGGCCAACGCGCACTCGTTAAAGAAATATACGACGACGACGGTTACCTCATCTCGTATAAACGGATTCCTCCGAAGACCGCGGCGGATATATTATTATTATATGGAATTCGCCAAAAAACCGGTAGTTTATACGTTATGTCCGCGCGCGCGCAATCTCAAACAGTCTCACTGCAATACGTTATGTACATACGCAGTCGTATTACACGCGTTCGACCGCGATGTGATTAATGTAAATATATATTGTAAAAAAAAAAAATCTTAAAACAGGTGTGGTCAGAACTTTCTCCGAGATAATTCAGACTTGAATCTCTCTCTCTCTCTCTCTCTGTAACAATCTCGTTGTCAGTACGTGCACGCGAGAATCTAGGAGAGAACACCTGCAGCTCGTCTCTGTGTGTGTGTACTCGCCGCGGAATTACGCAATAATATTATAATAACGCGACGACGAAACTGGCCGGGGGAATCGTAATAAACGCGTTTATATTGCGTGCGCTAATCGTCATGTGTATTCGATTATTCGCTGCTGGAGACCGTGCGTAATCTCGCATAACGCAATGATAAGAAGAGCGAACATTTCATAACGCAGTGCGGGGAGTCCGTATCGCGGAGCATGCGCTAAAGAATTCTCGGAACCACCCATAACACTATTCTACGAGCGGATATAAAAAAAAAAAGAAGGAATTCGCCTAACAGAGTGGAAACCGACATATAATGATGACACAAATACAACATCATTTTTATACAGTAATCGTACCAGGGGCGTATTTACTTCATCCCTTAGGGCAGGGGGGGAGGGCGAATAGAAAAACGGCCCGTCGTATCTGTTGCCAACTTAGAATTATCGAAAAATTATATAAAAATAATAAGTTTTAAATAAAAAAAATGTTTTATGACATTTTAGTTTTAGTTCGATTAATTTTAGTTGTCAGTAGATATAGGTACATACACAAGTATCTAGGGGCGGCGATCGCCCCATCGCCCGTCCCCCCCCCTTGTATACGCCCCTGAATCGTACAAAATAATAAAATTCAATAACCGACACATTCGTGTATTTTACGATCTTATTAGGTACTGTCTAAATGTGTAATTACAATAATTGTCCGTAATGGTTAGAGGACTATTCGTTTGTGCCAACTCTGCTGCGAAAATCACACGCGTTTCGAGATATCCTCAGACAAACGAGTTTGCTGCTTCATGCGCCGGGGCGGTGTTACTGAGAGAGAGAGAGAGAGAGAGAGAGAGTGATGTGGATGTCGCTCATCGAGTGAATTACTTAGAGTTTCGTTATTATGAATTATGAATTTAAGAGCGACGGTAATAATCGCCGGGTCCGATAAAACGATTCTGCAGAGCGGAACTATACACTGTGTCGGAAAATTTCAAGGAGTAATAAAAATAAAAAATAATTTAGGACTGTTTTTATTTATTTTTTGAACAAGCGCTTGAAGTAACTCTCGTACGGACTCGGATAAAATACTTTTTAAACGTATTTGGAATAATGTATTGCAA
The DNA here is from genome assembly GCA_032441825.1 of Chaetogeoica ovagalla. Taxonomy (NCBI): domain Eukaryota; kingdom Metazoa; phylum Arthropoda; class Insecta; order Hemiptera; family Aphididae; genus Chaetogeoica; species Chaetogeoica ovagalla. The sequence continues at coordinate 1,749,279 of CM063726.1, forward strand.
ATACTTCGAAAACAAAGTACTCGTAATATTCTATTCGAGTAATACCTACTTCACGATCATATAGCATTCCCTAAATATTTTGAATGCTCCACAAAAATTATTCCAAACACTTTTTTTTCTACCAGTTTTCAGTAACACAAATATCAAAATAGGTATATTAATGTTTTAAACGAATATAAACAGTCATCGATATGCGTATTTGCAGAGGGGTTTAATAATAATTTTTTTTTTTAAATTCTGTTTTTATAAACAAACACCGAATATATCGAGATAAAATAACGCATGCCGTTTTAAATACCTACTACTGCTGTTAGTCGATATCTTATATATATATTATAATATTATATATATATTATTATTTATAATGCATAGGATTGATCGCTCGGTCAGAGTCAAACTAAACACCCGCGTATACCGTTTTATATTGTTATTTCGTTTGCGTTCCATAGATGTTGTTTTTCCTTTTCCTACATCTGAATTTTGTCTTAATAGATTCCCAAACAATTCAGTTTTGTTATTATTATTCGATGTGGATATTTCATTGGCAGAGGGAATTGACTCCATTTTCACACCCCCTCCCTTGAACATTATATATAATCGCCATTGCTCTGAAATGAATATGGTACTTTTGTCTGAACCGTTGAATTTCCGTCGGTGCGATCATCACACATTTTCAGCACCGAATTAGAAGTATAAAATATTTTTTTTAAATTTTAACCGAAACACTTAAATTGAACTATAACTATTCTCAATTAACAGTTCATGGACCGTTTATAAACTGTTAAACTTTCACGATTACCGTAAACCGACATTGAAAGACAAAAATGTTACCCGAGCCGGAACGAGATCATCGGAACATTCGAGAATTTGTGCACAGGAGAAAAAAAACAACATCAGTGTAAAACCACAAATAGTTTTTACGCTTCGCTAAGAATCTTAAATTATCGATCATTTTTTTAATAATTCATTATCGAAAAACCTTTTACGCGAACGATGTTGTTAATATATTATCGTCGATTTAATTATAATAATAATAATAATAATAATAAAAATATATTATCTATTTTTTTTTTTTTAAATTGCCTTCTGGAAGTTAAACTTCCCACGACGTCGCCAATGTAAGTAGGTATTTACTTTTATGGTTATCATATTAGATACTAATATATAAAAATCGTCAATTATTTTATATTATCAATTATAATTGCGACAATATAGGATATACTGCGGAGTCTGACACCAGGAATAACGAACAATAGACATTATTCAATTAATCCCCGCGTGCAGAGTATAATGTACGTGGGTTGAGTATTATGACTTATATACTGCATTGGAGGCTGCGGGAGACATTGCCACGAGGCCTGAAGACTGAGCGAGTATTATTATTTTTTTTTTAAATACGCAATTATCTTTAAAATTGGCTATATGTGTATGCATATTGTAATCTACACGTGTATTGTAATAATCTTATACAAGTTGCCTGTAATATAAATTACACGGTCCAAATATATAATATGTAATATATAATTTCATCGTAATAATATTAATATAATAACCTATTGTAGGTTTAAACCGCGACCAGAAAGCAATGTACAAATAATTTAATAATCAAATTTAAACATTATTTATGTAATATTTAAAATATATATATATATATTAATTTTCCAGTAATTAAAAAATTAATGTTTTTGAAATAATATATAGTAATATTATTTGGTCAAAGAAACACGTTATAATATTAAAAATAATTATCACGTTAACTGGTATTAACCAATAGTTACTAGTTTATATCTATACACCGGAATTAAATATCTTTTGAATAAAATACGTAACGTAAAATTCTGATTGCGTATGAATGCCTATATGCACGTCTATAATTTGATTTTTAAACCAATCATTTGTGAGCACACCATCGGCGATCTTTACGCATATATATATATATATATGTGTATATTAATATAAGAAGTTATATTATATAACAACTACGCTTCTTATAATTTCAATTACATTCCTATTTTAATATAAAAAAAGAAAAAATAAATAAAAATATTATATAATATTAATACACATATATTATATAGGTAATGATAGTATCTTGTACAGTTCGTAATTAGTATTTTACGGTATCAAAAGTGAATATATGCGTATATGTTTTCGTTTCGAATTTTAAAATTATATAGTAATAACGCGATAGATAAATGGGAAAGATATAGCGGTAACGACGATTGAAAACGAAATGACTTTTTTTTCATATAAAAGTTGTTTTCGTTAAAAACATTGAAAATATATTATTGCATTATTCAATCATCTGGCAGACGAAACTGGATGAAAATTTACGTATTTGTATATTGTCATAAAAACAAAAGTTTCGAATCAGCCGACTTTTTATTATTTATATACGCTCATCGCGCGTAATAACCGTTACCATTATATTATTATACATTGTATGTAAATTATGGTATTTATAATATTTATGTTAATATATATATATATATAACGTACGGTGAATGCAAGGACAAGAAAAGGGTAATAAAACTGTAACATTTAATACATATATGTATAAAAGCAATGTAAAATATTTGTTGAAAATAAAAACGTCGCGTATACGGTATATTACGTACGACGTCTAATATATACTGATATAAGAAAAGAGTTGATTCATCAACTCGCTGTTTTGCCGTAGATGATTTCACGCGAAAATTACTGGCAACCAACTGCAGTTTCTTATACGATTTTTAGCACAGTTATTCCGTGGATACCTATTCTTTTTTATTATTATTATTATTATTATTATTATCATCATCGTAACAGTATAAGGAATTTCGTCGCGTTCAAACGTAATTTATTTAGTTTTTAAAATTCGAAATTATACTATTGATAATTATTATTATAACAATCGATTATACACGCACCACTGACCTACTTCCTATGTATTTTCACTAAATCCATGCAGCGAATTCATCCCCTCCCAATCCGTATGCGGAAAGAATCGTTTTTTTTTTTTTTTTATAATCAAATCTTTTCGCGACAGAAAAGGAAATGATCCGATGATTATTACGCAGACCAGCTGCTCGATTCCGATATTTTTCTTTCCGCTTATCGTCAACATATATTTTGAATTTTCCTCCTGTTCCGCATTGTACGTAAATAACTATAGTGAGTAGCACGACGTTAATCATTGCGGTATTTATCTACCTATGTATATAATATTATACAGTTAGTAGTCCATAAATTTTCATCGTCTCCTCGTAAAAATAATGTTTATAGGAAGGCGCACACCGCGGAAACGAAACCGCGATCAGACACAAAATAAATTGCAATATTATCTGTACAATAACTGACAAGGTGGTTTTTAAAGGTACCTATTCACAATTCCTAAGAAGTTACGAGATTTCAAAAATGGCTATTATCAAACAATATTGTAATTTATTTTGTGTCTGATCGTATGGCCTCCATCCAGGGTGGTTTCCCGCGTGCAGAAGCAATTATTTCGACGAAAATCACAGTATCCTCTTCCTAACCGCATGTCCTCACTAATTATGACATCATTAGTTATGACAAAAGCGAAGCGTTCTAGATCGACTAGGAGATTTTTACTAAAAATTCGTTTTTTTTTCCCAACAAGTTTCCAAAGACATTTTCGGAGACGTTACTCATTCAACTACGACGACAGTTATACAATTGTACATCTCATCTGCCCGATTTCGATCGTGTCATAGTATCCGGGACATGGTCTCATTGTGGCGAATACGTAAAGCGGGAAAGCTTCATTGTACAACACGAATATGATAATAGAGACTTCTTTCTTCCTCGCAACTACACTATCATTCGTTTATAAAATAAAATTATCGAGAAAAAAAAACCATTTTGAAAAATTACTAACACTTTGAAAACACTCGACAATCGACGGACAAGAATTCCCGACGGATGTGGTGTACGGACCGAAATTGTTTCGTTTTCCGATGATATAATGTGCTTAAAATAAGATACCGCTATGTACAGTTTATGGTTAACATTTCAAACGATTCGGATGAAAGTTTCCAGACCACCGCCATTCATGTAACACAACAGAGTGAAACGAGTTTTAAATACAATATTACACAAATATATAAAATACATAATATTAATTAATAATTTAATCGTTTATACAATATATAGATGATAGGTATACAATGTTGACTCACGGTCGGTTTTTTTTTAATCAATAAAATACTAAAAAAATATAGAGGTTGATTAATTGACAACAATCATTGTCGTTATGTCTATAGAATTTAAAAAAAGTTTTACAACGTGACCATACTCGTGGTCATTTTTTGTGATAACCATAACGAACGTCGTTTTCCCATTATTGCAAATATCAATAAATTTTTTTTTGCTGTAAAACTGGGCGTTCAATCTCAAAGAACAATATATATCCACTGTTTTAATATTTCTAATACACTCAGGAAGTTCGTATAATACATCAGTTATGACTATTGCGGACGTTTCGTCCACCGGCTGTGATTTAAAGCGCGAATCATGCCGGCCCGTGTATTTTACCCTCTTGTATTGCTGGTCAACTTTAGCCACGTACATTTCAAATAATATTGGATCGGGAACTGCGCGGAAATGTTGTTTATTTTTTAAGACTTCTTCGATTTTACTCATTCCCTTTGAATTCAACAGGACATTAAATGAGTTAATATGATCGATATTTATCACTCTTACTTTGCGTGGCATTATAATTCTACTCATATTTAAACCTTCTACATTAAAGTCGACGGTGCACGGATTACCGATTTCAATCAAGTTCATGACTTTTAAGCTTTCTTTGCACTCGGACAATTCATCGACAAAACCAACAGTTACGCTTTCGAGTAAATTACTAGCAACGTTTTTCGATTCGATTAAAGAACAATGTATCTTGGCAGGCGGTGCTACGCGTAAATACTTGCTGGGCTCGAAAAATTCTGAACAAATTTCAAATGTTCCACAATCGATTAAGAAACATTTACAATCTATGACACCTTCGTAACAGAGTACGATTCTTGCACGATACAATTTCTTGTCTCGAGTACTTCTAGCAATTACTATTTTGCCCTCAACAGGATGTAATTCAGGAATCAAGCTCTTATTGTTCTCGATTTCGTTTCTGACTTTTTTGCCGATTTCATTACTGAATGCAGTTTCAACGTAAAAATGTTTAGTCGATACGATTGGTTCGATAACGGGCACGACTATCTGATTACATTTAAGCATTTCGTTTAGCAATTTGTACTTTGCAACATCTATTGGGTCATCGAATGAGCCAGGAGCAATACCTTCCCAAACTAATCCAAGTATAGTGTCAACAACATCTTTACCATTGTGTAACAGTGTAACAGAATATGGTTCCGCGTTGTTTGAAAAAGTAACAGTCATTTCATTATTAGCGATGTAATTATTCATTAAATACAATGTGTCATCAATGGCGCATACTTCTTCATCTATTTTCCATGCATTATTAAACAAACAACAACGGGCTATCGGCTTTATACTGGTGAATTCCACTGGGAGTATTTTAAAATTTTTAACCAATACTTCAACACCTCCAAAATCGACGAAGCACACAAAAAGTCCTAATTCATTTTTCCTTTTTACTTTAGCTCTATACCAAAAATCACTTTCATCATCGTATACAGCAACTAAACTTTCTATTTTCGGCAAATTTACTGGTGTAATCAAATCGTTGCTCATTGATTCGATCGCTGAACTGATTGTTTTAATATATTCAAAATGATCGGTTTTTTGTATGTAAAAATATTTGAACGAATCTATTTTTGACACATATACATTCCATACATCTCCTGAAGCAACAGGTTTATCCAGCATACATTTGATATGAGAAATATTAGAAATTGTCGACGCTGAACAATTTTCAAACATTTTTTTTTTTATATTATTATTATTATTATTATTATTATTAATAATTATATTATTATTATTATTAATAACGATTTATAATATTACATCTACAAATGGTGCAAATCTTCAAAAATACATGTTTTTGAAAATAAATCAATTGATCCTCTTCATTTTTTAATTTGTCGTATCACAGGATATGGAAAATAATTTCATCAATATTGTGATGTCCAGTATAAGCCTACGACATAATTAAATTCGATTTAATAACAGTTAATAATAATAATAATACAACAATCAAATTAAAACGTAAAAAATTCTATGGAAAGCATTAAATAATACTATGCAAGGTAAATAAATAAATTCCATAACAAATAAACTGTTAGATTATAAGCAAACGTTTATATTGATTTTATAACTATGTAGTAGTATATAAATATTAAGCAATATAATAATAAATTATTCATTATAGTTTTATAATATACAACAAAGCAGTTCCATAATTACAATAGTTCCACATTATATAGTTTTTAATTACAACATGCACATAAAATAATAAAACAAGAAGCAAGTATTTGAATTGAAAGAAATAAGTACTGACAACAATCAGTATGCTTATTATTAATTAAAAGCAGTTACTGTCTATAAAATTATAATAGAATGTAAAGGAAAATACAACAAATAATAAAAGCAAAAAAAAAAAAAAAAAGTTTTATTTGATGTCCAATTATATTTCTGTTAATTGAATCAGTCAGCTTTTCAATCCGCTCAAGCAATGATTTGTCTGTTAGATCATAATTATTCTCTAAATCGCCTATTTTCCAAAACTGTATAGAATAAAAATTCACGTCATATATTTTATTAATCAATTAATAATTCTGCGATAACGCAGATTTAAATAATGAATTGTTCGCATTTCAAACAAATGTAGTTATACAAATATTATTTTGTGTAGTAATACGATACGTAGTTTGGAGCATCATAATAATGCCTGATATCGCAAGTAAATATTTACGCTGCCTAGTTAGTGCCTGTATTATTATATTCATATAAATTAGTTAGTTAGTTAAATGTGTAAACTTTTTGTTCAATGTAGTTAATAATAATTAGATATTATTAATGTAAATCTTTTTTTTCCAGGTAAAGGAATCAGAAGAGACAATTTAGACTTTTGTACAATTTTTTTTACCAAAACGTGCTAAAATTCGCTGTTTAAAAATGTAAAATTTATTGCGGGTGTCATCTAAAAAACATGACGATTGTTATCATTCAGTATGCTTGTAATGCATATTATAGTACAGCCAGTGTCTTTAAAATGTATTATAATACATGAATTTAAATATGATTATTACGTATAAAAAAATGTATAGAATGTTTTATTTTAAATTATGTATTATTATTATGACAATTAATTAACAAGCAATTAAATAATGAACTAAATGTTTCAAATAGATCATGTGCTTTTGTGCTTAATAGTATGAATAATGCGTTTAAGAAATAAAGTTAAGTTAATAAAGCTATCATTAATCAGCCCAATAGAAAAGAAATGACAGATTAATTTTATAATAAATGCATCTAACTTGTATGTATGTAAAAAAAGACCTAAATGTATTAAAATGTTTACATTATTTTGAATTGTATATTTTTTAATATTATAACTGGATACAAATCAGACCTCGGGTATTAATTTGGCTTGAAATTATCAAATTGTTATTAACCATAACGTTTTGACTTTAAACTAAACTTCGATTTTAGACAACGTAGCGACATAATAAATTTAAAAATAATATTTTTTTTATTTTTCATATTATAAATTATAGTTTTTTTCATATCGCTCTTTACGATATGCTAAACTTTATACACAATACATTATTCTAATAATTAATCGTAAGTTTGATTTGGGTTCGTAAATAATGAAAAACAAAAAAAAAAAGAAATTCGAGGTTCGATCCATCTCTAATTACAATAAAAATGTTTATTTATTAAAATCTATAGCGAAATATAAAAATACGCTTACATAAAATTTTCAAAAATTAACTGTTTCTAAACAGCAATCGATTATTGTAGTATCATTGTCCGACATTTTCCGTATTTACAAGATCGACGACAAAATTATATTACAACTACGACGTCAAAGTAGGTACTTCAAAGTGTTGGCGGAGAATACGTTTGTGGAACGTGAACTCTGTGGCGATGACATCGAAACTAGAAAATATTTAACACGATATTGAGTGACGAATACGTTTATCAAACATGATGGAATCACAAGTACAAATAAATCACAAATCTGTGTAAATGCGATTATTCAATTGAGAACCTATTGTTGATTACTGTAAATGTGTTTACATACATGTCAACTTGAAGTGTTGTTACCCATCGATACGAAACGGAAAGTAAATTCGCGTCTTGTATTATTAAGAGAATATTTCGCGTAATAAAATATTATTTCGTTTATCGAATGTTAACGATTCATTGACGACGAGACTCGCACTGAAAACAACCATACACGCGTATTATTCATTTCGAGTAGTATTTTTTAGCGTTAGAACTGCACAGCGGGAATGCGTTCGCGCATTTATGAAGAGAGATGATAGCAACGGTAAAATCACATCTTCAATCGTGCTCGGCAAACAAATATATCTTTTGATCCATAAAATAATAAAAATGAATATAATATAATATTTCTATATTAGATATTTGCCGAGTGATACAGGGAAACGCCTGATAACGAATGTCCATTATGACGTTCGTCCGTGTTTTTTAGCGACGTGATATATCGTGATGATAACAGCCACCTGTTAATTTTTAGGTTTATACAAACGGGAAACCGGGCGGCGATGTCCGACACATATTATGGTCGACAATTTTAACGTTATAATTTTATCATCAAATGTCTGATTCTGGAAACAGGCGCGCTTTCGCGATTTACCCGGTCATATATTTATTATCAGTCGTGTCCAAAAACAATTTTGGTTTTGAGTCCAAAAACCGGCGAAAACGGCGTGTTCGTTGCACGATTTAAGATATTGTATATAGTATATATATATATATATAAGCCGTTTTTAACGTAATTTTTTTCTTTTCACGGGGGATTGCGGCGTTTAAAAACTATTGGAGCGAATCCGGCGGACACGTTCGTTTTTCGTACAGACACCGATGGCTATTGAATTGCCTACGGTCAACGCCTAAAAGAATACAATATTTATTTATTTATTTTTTGTTTCGGATTAGACATTTTGTTTGGGATTTCTTCCAAACGCGACGATGGAAAACACGAGAATCGGCCGGAATCGACGAAACGTTAAAATTAAATCGTAAAATATAAATTTTTTTCTTCTCGTTTTTTTTTCCTTTTTTAAATTTGATAACATTGTATCATCGATGTGCCGGTTATCATTTTTGTTACGCGTTATCACAACAATTGTATCGCACGTGAATCAATTTTCGCGAACACCGAGAAGTGTTTTGAATTTTATTCGATGTCACCGCGCGAACGCTCTCGCCCCGTACCGGTGTCCGGTCGCCGCTAGTTTAGCGTTTAGCAGGTGAATTAGTGATCTCACTTTTAACGTTTTTAATCGTTTTGAAAAAAATGTACGTAAACGTGTATTCGATGGCATTTCGTACTTGTACGCCAGTTTTGCACGCCAGGAGCTGTTTGAACAAAGTAAATGCCAAGTACGCCTCGATCTCGGTGATCTCTAAAAAATACGTGAGTTCCAACGTGTATTTCTCATATGGTCAATTATTGTCGTACGTTATTGACGATTTTTCTCTTATTATAGTCGTCCGCAGAGTCCAAGACTAACGGTAATACGATTCAGACTTCCGAATGGCAAAACGTCTACAAGGGGATATTGGCTCCGCGTATACGCAACTTGAAAATCGTATCGTTTATGACTAGCGGAATAGGACTGTGTATCCAGCCAATGTTAATTTCAAAAGCCGTAGAAATCGGCAGTAGTCTGGCGGCCACCATTGGCGTGTGCGCAATTACTGCATTTTTCACGTTCATCACACCAGTGCTCATTCACCTGGTAACCAGAAAATACGTGACGTCTCTCGAATACAATCAAAAAAACGATGAATATATTGCCACAATCATTTCGTTCTTCTTGAAATATAAACAGGCGAGTGTTTTACATTTGTATGATTGGAAATAGAACATAAAAATGGTAAAGACGTCGATTGGCGTCTTGCGCGTTTATTAATATTATTATTGTTTTTTAATTTTTATAACTATTCGTTAAAAACAGCGAATGGATTTCAATTAATGTAAATGTTGTATAATGAGAAAAGATGTTAATTAAACTCTTTACTGGTTAACGAGTATTAAATGAGTAAGCTTTTAAAGTCTTTGAATGTGTTGTATTACTCTGTGAACAATGAATGCATGTTATTAATAATTGTTGTAGACATTATTATAACAAGGTCTACACAAAATATGACACTTAATCCATCGCATGCACTGCAATATATTATATCGAAAAATACAAATGTACACTATATTATCAGATATTATAAATAACAAAATATTTGATTTATATGTGTGTTTTATGTTATAAAGTAGAGTGTCCAAAGTATATTGAGCAGTGTATATTGCAAAGCATAATATCGAAATATTTGTTGATGTACAACGTCGTCAAATGTACATTCATTGTTATTAAAATTCTTTAAATAAAAGTTTTATTGCAGATTATTCTTTAAAATAAAAATGTACGACTTATATTATTAAATTTTGTAAATGATTATGTATTAAAAAAAATTGTAATTAGTACGTACATTTTAGATTACGTATTACTACATACACTATTTCTATGACATTTCGATGCGTGTAACCTTTTTCTTCCTTAGCATTTATAAGTTTTAACTGATAAGTTTGATTGTAAGACAAATGTTTAATGAATAAATAATAATTATGAGATAGAACATTGAAACCACATGGGTATACATTTTTGTAAACAGATTATTTTTTAATTGGAATGGTCACACTATGATCTTGAAATATGCGAATAAAAAAGTACATCAAAGTTTCATAGAAATATTTTATGTCGCAATAAATAATTTTAACTTAACTGAACTACTAATTATAATTTCCTTCATTTTTGTTTAAAAAAAAAAATTTAATCGTATAAATATGTAAATATACATTTTTTTTGTATTTAATTATATAATATATATATTTTCCGTTTATAGTAATAAAATAATATGTAATAAAAATAGCATTTTAGGTCATTTAACAACTATGAATGTACTTTTGGCATTATAAATTAACAAATATTACAAAATAATATAATACAATTTATAGTGTGGCGTACGCTTTATTTTTAATTTGTTAAAAAAAATTGTTTTTTTCTTATTTAACACATAAATGTAATATGATTTCAGGTGCGGTTTAAAACTTTTGAAGTAAGACTACCTATGACACAGAAATTAACAGTGACATTTTATGCCAAAGGATATCCTTTATTTATAGATCCACACGCATTCAAAGATGTGATACATTATCAACGTATATTGGGTTATGATAAACCTTATGAATTTGAGAAAAAAGATGCGAATGTTATTAGAAAACCTGTAATTAAACCTGCTAAGAAAGGTTAAGTTTTTTTTTTTTTATTTTGTGATTTAGTCGTTTCTATTTATTTTAAATCTGTTTTGTAAATAAATATGATTTTATTTTTTTTTTTTCATTTAAGATTATTTTAATTGTTAATAAGATAATACATGAAATGTAAACAAAACATATAATTAGAATTACAATAATACTAACATTTTTTGAGGTAGCCTTGACATTTTTGTATTTTATTTAATAATACATACATTTATTTGCCAATTGTCATATAAAATACAGTACGATATACAATTAAAAATTAAATTTTTTATATTTATGGTATTACAAAACTGTTACTTGTCTTTGTTTCTGTTATTTTATTTTTATTTTACTGATGTTCAAACTGTTCCATTTGCCTTCTCTTATAATACATAAATGCATTTATGTTCTCATCATAAATGAAGCAAGAAAAATTAATTTTCAGTTTTTATTAGGTATCAAGACCACATGAGTGCTCTTGTACCGAATTATTTTCTCGTGTTTATTTAAAAATTACTATTTATTTACCAAAAATTCAGAAATCTATTAGCGATTATTTATTATTTATCAAAAATTTAAATAAATTATAAGCAATTACCTATTGATTTGTAAATATTTATATTGTTAAATCATACTATCAAAAATAATGTACCTAGAGTTTTAACGTAAACAATTTTGTTTATTTCATACTCGATAAAAGACTTTTGTAAATATCCATAGTAATCGTGATGAATTAATATCACATCAAATGATTTGTCCTTTGATAATTCTATGATAAGCCTGCATCTGCTGTGGTCTGCAACGCGGACGCGCCATCGGCAGCATGCGTTAAAACTTTCACGTGGTCGCCGGCTATCCAAATATAATGTGCATAATTAATAATTGCTTTGCAATTGAGTTAAATTCCAAGATAGTAGGTATTATTCAGTGAAAAAATATTTCATCTGCTCGGTCATTGATTCCCGCTTAAATTTGTAAATTACATTCTTGGTCCATCGTCGTTTATCTTCTTTATTCTAGTCGCGGTCTTTCCCTATAGTTTTTACTTTTCACACACCCTTCTATAATTAATTCAAGCGACCCACCTTGTCTTCTTAGTACATGCCCGATCCATTCATTTCTTCTTCTCTTTAGACTTTTCCAAAGTTTTTCTCTCAGACGTTCTTCTCGATATTTCTTCGCTAATCACCATATCCGTCCAATTCGTTCTGAGCATTGTCCTGTAACATGCAAAAAGTTCGTCCACGTTACACTGCCAAAAAAGCATTATAGTTCGTACGCAATATTCTTGAAATAAACAGTTTTCCTTTATGATTTTCAATGCTATTTCACCTAGACACACCCGTTTTATTAATAATAATAATAATAATAATTATTATTATAATTAGAATAATTAAAATGTTGAGTATTATGCAACACAATACATAGGTGTACAATTCAAAATCGTTTTTGGTTTATGTGCGTAAAAAAATGTAAGCTGCGTTAAGTTCTCATAAACGTTTGAATTTCCGCCGAGTTGAAAAATGAGTACCTATATATAATATAAGAAACATGTGGGAGAGAAACTAATATTCAGCGCATGCGGATTCGTTTCCAGGATGATGGCGATTTTAGATGGAATATATATTATAATTGTATACCTGTCAAGTCGTCAACGGAACATCTATTCGTTCGGCATAGAGATATTTTATAGGAGATTAAGAAGTTACTCGCGTTCCACGTTGTTCGCGCAATAGTAGTGACCGATAATTTATTACGTATAACCGGTACCACCTACTATACATATTTAATGTGTACGTATGGGGTTATGTGTGTGGTTTCAGGCTGTATAGGATGAACTGTTGGATTCGTTTAACTATATTATTATTATTATTTACTTCCTTATATACTTGCATAAAAATCATTTCCGTCTCTGGAATACACGTTGGATAAAGTGTATACGCGCAAATTAATCATCGAACGTATTTCAAGTATTACAGTTTTTGTTTTATTTTGAATTTTTTTTTTCTACAAAACTACGTACATAAATATTATATACATACGTCATATTCAATTAACCTACTGTGTGAAAGTTACATATACGTATTTTTTAAAAATACAGAAATGAGCATGCTTTGCCAAGAGGCAAAATTAGAAAAAGAAAAAGAAAATTGTATACGAGCGAAAGTATAAACGGAAAATCGAAAATATAGACAAACCTATAACAAATCACGGTAAATGAATACGCGGTGTACTAAATGAATAGAAAATTGAATTATCCTAAAGGAACCGGCGTAATTTTAATTTGTAAATAATTTATTTTTTACGCCAACACGTTTCGCACTTTAATTTTATCCAAATACGGCGGTCCGTCAACCGTCGGAAATTCAATTTTATAAACAATAATAATACGTGTTAAAAAAAGAAAAAGAAATATATTCGTATATTATGTGTTTAAAATATATTTAATATTTTTTCGGTCCGGGATTGAACGTCGCCGGACAGCGCGTTAATTAATCGCGCTTATGATATCGTTTTAATATATGTTATACAGTCGTGCGAATGAATAATATTTATTGCCATTTATAATATAATAATATTGTTATTGTTATTAAGAAAAAAGAAGCAAAAAAAAATCACCCCCCGTATAAACGTATTTAATGTTTGTGTACGCTCTAGCATATTGTATTACGTAGCGTGTATGTGGTGCGCGCGCGCGGTCGTGCCGATTTCGTTTCAATAATATTTATTATTTTTTCATTGAACGCCGCAGCGATTATTGCCGCCGGGACCGACAACGAAACACTACTATCACTTACGCGTTGTTGACGACAATAATATTTTAGAACCAACCCACACGTAAAATAAAAAACGCGGTGAGATTTGAAAATTATCGCGCCGTCGAACCACATTTTCTGCGGCCCGTGTATTATATTATATGCGTTGCGTTGCGGACACAGTCTTGTGTAATGTTCCGTATCTCTATACGGCACATTGAAAACATAATATATTACGTTTTGCGCTTATACCTTGGGGGATAAAAGTAATAATAATAATAATAATAATAATAATGACGACACCCTTTTCTGCGGCACGTGTGTGGTACGTACACTTCTTTCGAGTCATTGTTGTCATACGACCTTGCACCCAACAGGCGAATACAAAAAAACAATATATATATATATACACTTTTTCTACAAATAAATATTTATTTTAATATTGTTAAGTATATAGTATTTATATAAATCGCTATATAACGTCACGCGTATAAAATGTCGCGTAATAATAATACATTTTTTAAAATAATAATGTAATAATATAATAATAATAATAATAATAATAATAATAATAATAATAATAATAATAATAATAATAATAATAATAATAATAATAATAATAATAATAATAATAATAATAATAATAATAATAATAACAATAACAATAATAATAATAATAATAATAATAATAATAATAATAAACTGCGTGTATTGATCATTAAATAAATTGAACACAATAACGAATAATATAATCGAGAAAATTATAATATGAAAATACACGAGGGCTATCTGTTAATCAACCTCCGACATAATTCACTACATAACGAGCACTTCGATGACATGTCTTTGCACGACGCAACTTGCCGTACATTATTCTCTCATAATAGGTATGTCAAAGTTTCGACCGTTTTCGTTCAATATTATTCTAACAGTTGCCGTAACAACACGGAAAACACAATTCTACGATTATAATAAAATATAACGATAATATTATATTATATTATTCATTGCACATAGACGTGCGTAACGAAGACCTGGGCTCGACGGGCACAGAACTTGTGACAACCCAAGTTTTCAGACACGATGCTGCAGTGTAGAGTAAATTTCGAGAAATTTCGGAAAATCTTATTGAAAGATCTGAAATCGTAAAGCGCCTGTTTTCTCGAACAAATCGATCAACTCGGCGATCACGATCGACTTACACTCTCGGTCCCCTTCATTACGAATGGAAAAGTATATATATATATATATATTTTTTTTTTTTATATTGGTTTCGGCTACGAAGACGATGTATACCACCGCGCCATATCTCGCCATCCGCATTTGCGTCTTTTGCGCCTTCCCTGTTCCATCCCACATCCTTCTTCGCGTTGTCTATACATTATTACGACCGATTTATTGCGTCTAATACGGTTCTGAAGCGGCACTGGAGATGAACTGTATAGTCTAGTCAATGGCCGGAGGATAAATTACATTGCAATAATGAAATCCGAATAATACAGTTCAGACGTCAAAAACGTAATGACATAGTTATTTAAATGTATATACGGTTTGAAAGTAATGTCGAAAACAAAAAAAAAAACAAAAAAAAAATGCGCGAATTTTTGAAACTACGGTTTTTCGTTTTTTTTTAATACATATCTGTTTACTACTCGGCTCGTTAGCTCTTGTAGTTTTTAAACGTCTCTGATGGGATAACACACTAATAACAGCAATAATTATTATTTTTACACGGACATTAATTATTATAACGCAATTATTCGCAGCTGTTCGTCGAATTGTACGCGTTTGTAATATCTGTTATTAGAATGTTGTTATATACACAGTGATTAACCCAATTAAAAAATAGAATACAGAATAATTCGCGGGGGAGGAGGATAAATTACATTGCAATAATGAAATCCGAATAATACAGTTCAGACGTCAAAAACGTAATGACATAGTTATTTAAATGTATATACGGTTTGAAAGTAATGTCGAAAACAAAAAAAAAAAACAAAAAAAATGCGCGAATTTTTGAAACTACGGTTTTTCGTTTTTTTTAATACATATCTGTTTACTACTCGGCTCGTTAGCTCTTGTAGTTTTTAAACGTCTCTGATGGGCTAACACACTAATAACAACAATAATTATTATTCTTACACGGACATTAATTATTATAACGCAATTATTCGCAGCTGTTCGTCGAATTGCACGCGTTTGTAATATTTGTTATTAGAATGTTGTTATATACACAGTGATTAACCCAATTAAAAAATAGAATACAGAATAATTCGCGGGGGAGGAGGAGTAGTTGGCTAGACGATAAATATCGAAATTGTTGTCCCGTTCAATTTTTAAACCCACGCGTTATACCACATACATTTGTGCCGGGTTCAAGTATATTTTATTATTTCGAAGTGATAATTATTATTATTATTATTATTATTATTATCATCAGAAATAACGAAATTGTAGGTGAAGGAAACACGCGAAATATGTCTACGTTATAGGGGACGAATTAAAAAAATTCGTACATTGAGTAACACACTTCTTAATGGCGTTTCTTCTTTACAGTAGTAATCTATATAATATTAAAAAGCGAATTGCATTAGACGTTATTTTATATTAGATTAAGTGTATTTTATTTAAGAAAATTATTGTACAAAATCATTATTACATGTTTTGAGAGTTGATCGTTTTAATGTGTATTGTTACGATTATTTAAGAATTTTATTTGGGTCAAGTACGCGTGTGCGTCTAATGTCTGCACATTATATCGTGTATATAAATAAATATATATATATATATATATATATATATAATAAATAGTGTGCGTCTAATGCGTATATTTCATTTACGCAATTTGTTTATGCTCAAACACATAAGTAATGGGGGAATCATAAAATATTTACATATTATAAATAATATTTGCCTCCGTGCTCTCTCTCTCTCTCTCTCTATATATATATATATATAATGTATTATTATTGCGTATTAATTTCACGTTAAATATTTTGTTAATATAAACTAACTTTTTATAATTAAGTAAATTTTCAAATTAAAAATTTACTCAAAAAAAAAAAAAAACAAAAATTACGATTATTAATAAAATAATAACAAATGCATACATGACGCTCAACAACGAACGGATTCGACGAGCAAATGAATTCTTTTATTTAGGAAGTTTGATAACGGATGTCAGTAAGGCTACAAGAGAAATAAGAAGACGAATTACACTAGCAAAGCAAGCTTACGAGAAAAAACGGACGAAGATTTTGAGAAGGAAATTCATAAAAACATACATTTCGGGTATTTTATTATGTGGTTGTGAAATATTGACGATAGAAAAATATGAGAGGAGATTGACTGGAGACGATGAAGATGTGATTGTGGAGGAAAATGACAGGATCAATAGCTGTATAGAACGTAAAACGAATGATGCAGTATTGGACGAGGTTAATGAGAAAAAAACAACGATGAACACAATAATGAAGAGGAAATCAAAACGAATTGGACGTCTGATAAGATACGACGAGTTCATTACCGTCATCACGGAAGGAAAAATAGACGGTAAAATAATTCGAGGAATACCGCGTAAATCCTTCTTTGAAGAAATCTTCCTTTGGATGGGCTTTACCTCTTACCAAGAACTCAAGAAGACGGAAAATGACAGACATGAATGGATACAACGACAAGGTTTTAGAAGCTGATGATTATATATATATATTGACTAAATATAAAATAAATTTGTAAAAACAAAAAATTGATAATAAATAAAAGAATAAAATGGATACGCGTAAAAAAAAAAACTAATAATAATAACAATTAATACTCGTAAATAATATTTAATTTAATTTTATTCGCATATATGTGCATAATATAGAAATGTAATAAACAATTAGATATTATGTAGATTAAATATGTGGAGGCGGTACTCAAACGAAACGCGGGAAAATTTTAGGAAAATATTTACAATTTCGAATTGTTTTCAAATAGGTACGCTTATTGTTATTTTTTTTTCATTATTATATATAATAATATTCGATTTTTGAAAAACGCGTTGAAATCGTTATCATCAGTAAATATTATTTAAATTAAAAAAAAATTAACACTCATCGGTATACCTACGACGTGTAATACAAACGATGTTTATGACTATAACGTTTATTCGTGCTTTATATTATCCGTACGCGCGTTTATTATAATAAACCTTTTGAACGAATCCCGCCGATACAGAAAACGTTATTTAAAACGCGTTTTAAATACGTAAATACGTGTATATAATATAATAATATCGTCTATGATTTATGACAATTATTACCTATCCGTCGTTTTATAACGCGCGCGTGTTTACCTTTCTATTTTTCATCTCGCGGCGCAACGATAATATTATTGTTTTAATATTAAAGACACGGAGAACGCGCGCATATACGGAAGTCTCCAAAACCGTGTACCTATACAAAGTTTGTGTAGTATTATCCGAGTATGTTAATAATATGCAGCATCGTATACAGACGGATCGTTTATCGCGTGTACGGAGTGAAAGAATATAGAATTCCATTTGAATTCATTAACTCTCGTGATGGAGAAAAATGTAAATTAAAAAATACATATTACGTGAGTAACTTGTGTAATAATTCTGTGTCCGATTTTGTCCGTACGTATAATACGTACGTACATTCGTATTTCGTTAACTGCGATTTATTTACCATACGTGTGTTGCGTTGTCGTGGTAACACATTATATCGATTAGATAGGATTTTTTCGTTGTTTTTTTTATTCCCAAAAATCGAAACTGATTATACTGTTGTTGTTGTTGTTGTTTGATGAAAATAACACGCCGTCCGAACAGAACAATTCGTTATATCATATTATGCGTTGGTCTTATAACACGCTCTAGTATATATTTATAGTAGTGACTATAAATTGTACGTATATTTTTTTTATCAATACCGATTTATCGAAATGAAATATTGAAGGAAAAAACGTAGAACTTTGAAACTTTAAATAGCTTTTTATTTCCAATAAGTGTGCACGTATGAATACGTTTAAAAATAAAATAAAAAAAATGTTATTTTTACCGACATCGTTAAAACGCTATAGCTAGTGGAATAAATACTTTTGGTATGCGAAACTACAATGCCTCCCCACTCTTCATTGTATATTTGCGGAAAATTTAAATCGGCGAAATTTTGTTTTCGTCGTAGTCGTCCACGGATTTTGACGGATTATCTGAAAATGTGAGAATATTTGAAATTATCGCGTATAAACGCATATTTGTCTTAAGGACTCGCTCGATTTTTATCGAAACACGGCGTTTTTAAAATGGACACATTATAATTATAATATACGGTGAAATCGAAATTTGTCGCCGCGACACGCTGCAGATTTACTATTCGAAGATTTAAAAGCGTATAAAAATAACGATAGTGCGCAGTCTCCTCTTCTCTATCGCTGTGTGTGTGTGTGTCGAGTGAAAATAAAACGTATAACGTCTTATTTCAATAATTACTGTAAGTTAATCACTCAAATTTCAATATTTCACGTGTTGGAACAAGAAATAAATAAAGTGTAGTCCTCCTCCGGTGTGTATAAAAGTCTCGCGTTTATGAAATAATTTTGTTTCATTTACATTGTTTGGCGTAGGTACTTATGTGCATTTGAATACGGTCGAATACATCGAATAATTAAGTGTAAATTAACCGTCGTTAGTTTTTTTTTTTTTTAATGACGGTAGAAAAAAAAACGTTTTTTTTTTTTGCTTTTTTCTATGTTTAAATCCGAACGATTTACTTGGAACGAGCGCGCGGGGTTATTAACCGCGTATATAAAATCTGACCGAATCTCGTTCTAGTCATTGTAAAACAGTTAATACATACGTAACCTCGTGTACGAACGCTAAAATCGTATTGAAAAAAAAAAAAAACTGTCACTTTTGAAAAACGTCTAAATACGCCTCTGCGAACATTACGGATTTGCACCGCGTTTTATACGATTTATTCGACTCTTAACGTGCGCGCGCGCGCGCCACTTGCGCAGTGAAATCATTTCGATTCAATGATTATTAACTTATACAGGCGTACGCGTGAAAGGTTTTGGAACAATTCGAGTGGATTTTACTTCGTAACGAGAGACTATATTATATTAAACTGAGACGCGGTGGACGTGGTACGATCGATACGGTCCGTGGTATCCGTTTTGAATTTTATAACGGCCAGAAATATTATACGGGAAAAAAAGAAAAGATATCCGATTGTTTCACAATGGTTATTAGAAAAACGTGACGGAACGATAGAGAACCGTCGTTTTTCCGTATGGGCACAATAGAATAACGGATAGAACACGCCTACACTGTATGTACACGGGGGGTTTTTTTTTTTTTTAAGAAGACGTAACTGTCAGGGAATTATTATTATTAAATTTGGATCTAAATTATTTTGTTAAAAATTTGCACGGGTGGAAAATTTTTGGCTGTTTTGGCGGCGCCCGGCGGCCGACGTCGTAAATATTTCGAACGACGAGTTTCCTGCGCGGTTAATCAAATACCACGAGCACAGTGAAACAATTCGCGTCACGAAAAACTGTTACGAATAAATAAATTCATTCATTTGATTCTTTTCTCACGGACGAATACATTAAACTGTAATTACGTCTTACCAAGACGTTTCCACGATCGGAGCTCGTTCCCCTCCCCCCCCACCCCCAAAGGGAAATTGCAGTTAGTTTTTTTTTATATAATATAACGTTTATGGACGAGCACGTCGAAATATATCCGACGGACGGCGGTCATTCCGTCTCTCCCGGCCCTGCTAGTCGGCGTGTCAGTGCGTGAGGCCGATCGATCAATGGAGGACGTGTGCGCGTTGCGAAAATACCGCGTCGTCGTCTGACACGCGGCCCCCGCCCATATAATATTATACGCGCGCGTTCTTTTATTTTTTTCCGCTCCGTCTTCTTCTTCTTCTTCTTCTTCTTCTTCTCTTCTTCCGCCACGGACTTGCGTAGGTTTTTTTTTTCTTGTGCGCGCGCACATAACGGTTCGCTGCGACTTTGCGCCGCTCCACAGAGATCCAAACGTCTGTTACGCGCACGAGCAGCGGCGGCGATTCGTCGCACCGGGTCCCGTTATCAACGCGAAATCAAGAAAAGCCCGCGGGGAATGGCGGAAGGGCGTTTGTTCGTCGGGACGCGAAGAACGGGGAAAACGTTATGTTAGGGAAAATGATTTTTTTTTTAAAAAAAAAGAAGAGGAGTCGCGTTTTAATCGGGTGACGGGGGGGGGGGGAAGAGCGCGTATTTTTTTTTTTTTGGGGGGCACTGAGGCGCCAAAAAGACTTGAATCACCGTTGAGTTACTATAGACTTTAACGGTGTCGAAAGCGGGACTATTTTTCTAATACGAGACCGCACTTTGAAATATTAGGGGGAAAAAAAAATACCGAATTCTGCTCCCGTCTATCGAAGACAAATATTTCATACGAATTTATAGTACACATTTCACTTACGTCGCGTGAAAAAACAACGAAAAAACGTTGTAAATTAATTTCCGCAACAGAGATATTACATCCTACGATTAATGTAGGACGTACGTAAAAAAAGAAATTTTTCTGAAACCTCGAAATGGTAGTCCCGTCATAAATACGCCTCTGAATTAAGCGCGAATAACTGGAATGAAAGTTTAATAAGGGTATCGCGTTATTGTCATATAAATTCGCCAAACGCAATGCGATACGCATTCGACGAGACGTTGAACGTTTCGACTTACTTTTTAAATTAATGTGGATTTCGACGGACGATAACAATTAATTTTCGGTTTATTAAACGCAGTTCACGTAAATTTTGAACGAATAACTCGAGGTTTAATCTCGAACTCGTCGGTTAGTTAATCAACCCTACGATTGTGATGAAATGTGCTTTGAGGGGATATCGTACACCGTCTTGAGTAAGTTGACGTCGTCTTCTTCGCCGGCATCTCTGCCGCGCGCCGTTGAAATTCACCGATAGACATACGACATTGAACGTCGAAACGCGTCCGTTACCCCGGAAAACAAAAAACAAAAAAAAGAAAGAAAACAATTTAAATTACATCGAACGGTTTGAGAACATCACGCGATGGTAGTATTTTATTCGATGTCGATAAAAACCGGATTACAACAGCGCCGTCACTCGATGAACGTTTGTGTCGTCCTGTTATCCCGCGGTGTGCGGGGATAATAACGGACGACGAGAGGATATTCCGGTTTTTCGTCCGGCCATTCGGCAGCGGCTGCGGCGCGTACGGAATACGAAATTAATCGAGAATTTCACTTTCTTTCCTCGATACAAATTACGTATATATATTATAATATTAATTCGTTTATTCGTTCATCCGGTAACTGTAAAGCCGTAAATAAAATTCCTAACCGAATTTAACGTAGTCTGGGTGATTCGGTAATAAACGATTTTCTTTGCTGGTAAACCCGCAATAATAATAATAATAACAACAACAACAACAACAACAACAACAACAACAACAATAATAATAATAATAATAATTGGATTTGAGTAAAATTCATTTTTTTTTTTTCGAAAGTATTTTCAATACTCCGCGCAAATTATTCTCCAAATAGTTTTAAAGTGTACATTTTTATTAATTTTTTTTTTTTTTAATAATATTATATTGTTTAGAAAAGGAGCCGATAAAAGAATCCACGCACAAAGTGTCCGGAGGGTATTCGAATACAACTCCCACGTCTGCAGGACAATTGTCAATCGATTGGAGAAACGGACGTGGAAGACACGCGGTTGGAAGACGGGACAAGTGGGAAATTGAAGTGAGATCCCGGGAACCGGGGGACCCGTATTACGGACGAATTTGTCCGAGCAGAGAATTTGCGCTGAACGGCATCATCAATGGAACCAAAATGAACGAGGCCACAAAATGGCATAATGGATCCTTGACGTGGAATATTAATTATAAATCCACTGCGTATTATATTGTTATCAACCTGAAATCGTATTGTACGTATTTAAATCATTCACTTTATACTTTTTATACCTCCTCGTATGTTTTTATGCGTGTTATTATTATTATTATTGTTGTTAATAATAATAATTATCATTTAATCGAATATGAACTATTCATCGATATGCGTTTGCAGGGTGGTTTAATAATAATAATTTTTTTTTCAATTTTGTATTTATTAATTACCACGAAAACTATATGAATTAGTTATAACACATTTGAATATTATATTCGAAACGTTATTTTTTCAGTACTTTCCTCACGCGCAATTCTAAAAACGACCCCCCCCCAAAAAAAAAAAAAATACTATTTTCTCGATAATTTCTTTTTTTTTTTTTTTAAACGCGGCACAACAGACTCACCGGAATAATGCTCTTACGAACAATGTGATTTATACCGAATACGTTTCATGTGCGAAAGAAAAAAAAAGCAATTCCTTCAGATTTCAGTCTATTTTAGGTCACAATTATTAGACGTCGAGCCCATAAAAGTTAAAATTGTTGGTGTTCTAAGGTCTGACAATTTTATAAAACACGTGTCTTGCGTTACTTCAACTGTATGTTAAAAAAATCTTGACAGTCCCGAGTTTATTACCACTATAAATTTTCCGACCACGTGCGTATTGCACTGCAGACGCGCTCAGAGTCGTTTTAACGAATACAACGATTTATCGCGTCGCTTTCAAATTCATAATACATAACCTAATCAAGACTCTAAAACAAACCGTTGTCTGTAAGCAATTCACTTAAACGGCACCCGCGGTTCGCTCTAACCATTTTACGTTTTTTAATATATGCTTATACTTAAAAAATAACGATAACGGTTAAGAGGATTTGGTCTCATCGATGATTTCCAATGGTAAAAACGTGTTCACGCAAAACAGGAAAAATAATTACTCATCAGATCGATTGTGAAGATAAAACGCACCTTTTGTAAAGAAAAAACAAATAAATAGGAGACACGACGTTTCAATGGGAACCTCGCATTAATCACACAGAGGTTTTCAAAAAAAGGGGTTTACATTTTATATTTTATGAGGTACCCTGGAAAACATCTACGCTAGCCGGTGTTTTTTGTCTGTCGAATCACTTTGAGGGCAGTACACTTTTCCGTTTGGCGGGCACACGTTTTTCTATCGTTTTATTCTGTATTTCATCAATCTCTGTGCCGAGGTGTTCGTTTACGCGGGGGACTGTTGAATTTATTTTTTATCGACTCAAAAAAATATACGTATATTTATCGTCAGATTAAGCGTTTTTCTCTTAAAGTCCACATAAAAATCGCCCGTTCAGAATCTCCCTGGAGTATTCCTCCGAGTAATTTGTTTTCTGAATGTTTTATGAGTAAATAATAATAATAATAATAATACGTTCGGTGTATAAATAGAGGAAAATCGCGGTCGCGCGTTATTACTTTTTTTTTTTAAATATTTTGACGACTCTCAGGTCAATGCCGCCGCCACTGATTGTCTCCGTAAAATATAATAATATTATATATATATATTTAGTGTTTTTGACGTTGTTGTAAGTGATGGCGATACGGTAATGTCTATTTATTTTGTGCGAATTATCTCCTCTTACATGTATATAGTAAGATATTTTATGGTGTTTTACGTGTTTCGTCGATGTAAAATATAATTTATGTTTTCTTTCGACAACAGTAAAAAAAAAAAAAAAAAAAAATAATAGTAATAATAAGGATTTATAAGAACGTTTAACTCGACGTTATATAATATAGTTATTGTTCGGTGATATTATATATATATATTTTTTTTTTTTTTGCGAACGCATAATTGTGTATATATATTTTTTTTAAATATGATTTTTAGTGTTTTTCCCGCAAGCGCTCAAAATCAAAACGGTCCAGTATAAAACCGAGCGTTGTATTTATCGCAGGTTAAAAATACGGTTTAAAGTAGAACGTGAAGATGCTATACATAAAATAAAATTCGAGACGAGCGAAAAAAAAAACGGAATTACACGAGTATATTTTTAGTTTTATTTTAAATTACATAATAACCCGTCTCGACCAAAAACAATGATAATTAATCCCCATAAACGCGCGTCTAAAACAATATATTAATATAAGAACAAGTTAATAATCGGAATGTTTAAAAAAAAAAAGTTAAAGAACTCGACCTGCACTGCGAACACCGCGCTAATGGACGACATTTATAAAAAAGGGCTTCGTATAACATTTTTTTTTATAAGACTAAATAATTTGGTGTTTTTTTTTTTTCATAAGTCAATTGACGGGCGTGTGGACGCCATTCGCTTTTTTCCGTAATAAATTTTAAAGTTCCCTCGCATTCCGCGTGATCCAATTCTCTTTTAAAAAAAAAACTGATTTTTTTATTCATTTCGGGGAGGCTGTAGTCCAGTGGCGTAGCCAAGATTATGTTAAGTATGAATGAAACTGTAGGTTTTTACATTTTTTGTTAGGTTTCTTGCTCAATGCTCGTATTCTTAATGAACCATACAAGGACCGACTTCGGTCGAAACGTAAAAAAAAAAGCAATGGAGAGAATTTAAACACACACAAAACCCCCTCCTGACTACGCCACCGGGTAATGGGAATGAGTACACTTATTTTAAATTACGTATTATCGTTCTTTGAAAATTCTCTATTACTATCACCATCTGTATTACACTATAGATTTTTATTTTTTGTTTCCTTATGAGGTTTGGAAGCGAATATTTTCTCTCTTCGTCTTGCACATAGCACGGAATCGCGTAGTAAAATAAACGTTCCAACGTACCGAGCGATTCAGTGACACGATAACGAATTCTCTGAAAACGGATTCGTAGCGAATTCTACTATTGGAACGACTTTACCGGTTTTTTCATTTTACGATTTTTTTTAAAAAACGATTATTAACAATTTTTTATTTATTTTAAATTCGTTTCAAGGATTTACGGGAAAAAACATTGGAAATGCGGGAGAGTCATTCTGTAGGAAAATTCACGTCGAATAATTCAAATCTGTTTTCAGAGAATCTCTATCGCATCACTAGGCCGGTCGGTACGTCGGAAGTACGAAACGTTTATTTTACTACGATTCGTGTTGTGTGCATCGCGTTTTTGGAGGCGACAAATTTTTAAAGGTTCTATTTGAATAATATTAATTTTTTTTTAATATTCGATGTTTTTTTCATAGTTTGGAGAAAAAAAATATATATTAATATGAATAAATATATATTGTCAGTAGCCCGCAATTTTAGCGTAATATGAATTTTTTTTTTCTATTACTCATATCGATTGATAACCGATAGTTATTGACATAAATAACATACTACTTAACATTCATTAATTGTATGCAAAAAATAAATAAAATATGAATTGTATGTTTACCGGTCACTGTAACAAAGCGGTATACAATTCTCGGAAGTTGTCTATTTGTTAGAACACGGCACACCAATAATCGGAATCAGACAACTCATTTAATATCCCTTAGCAACGAATTGTATGGGAGAAATGTAATAAATGCTACACGCGCGCACACGGCTCTCTCTTGTTTTGTCATATAATCGAATGAGCTTATTTTGTCAAAAAAAAAAAAAAAAACTGAGTTATCCGAACAAATTGATCATTCAATAATTGTCATCGTTAACCAGAACTGATGATTTATTATTGACTCTTGGTTTGTTACCAAGACGAAAAATGATAATAGTGTGTCATGTTGCGAATTTGCGCGTAGTGTATTACTTAGAGAATCAGAGGGAGCAACGAATTCATAAGCGTACCCGTAGAGCAAAGAAATTCTAAACACACCACTGGCCAACGCCCGTTACAAATAAATAATTTTTCCGAAATTTCATTTCGCCCTTTTGTTTCGTTTTGGAAAATGCGCTCGTCGGACGTTAATAAAAATAAATAATAATAATAAAAAAATATTACGGGCGTGCTGCTGCTGCTGCTGCGCGTGATTGAATAACAATAATATTAAATGCGTGTATAATTATAGCCCGTTCGACCGAAACGATTCGGAAATAATAGCCGCGTTCTTAGTCGATCATTATTCGATAATAATATATCGTGGAATATTATATTTAAAAATATTTAACCGAGTTCGGGATCCGTTAGATCGTTATTATTATTATTATTGTTATTACTGTACCGCCGTGCCACGTCCACCGTATCTTTAGGAACAAGGCCGCCGCAGCGGTGTACGTTTTGCAACCGCCGGTCGATTGCCACCGCGTAATGTCACCGCCGTAATGTTTACCACGGACAACTGTAACGCTGTAGTAATAAATAAAATATAAATGCGTTTTGCGAACGAAAACGGATGGCGTGACAACGGGCCGTATCGTTGTCGACAACGCTCCGGGGGATGGTATCCCGTCTTGAACGCGCGCGTTTCTCTTTTCTTTATTTTTCATTTATATACATACAGTGACGAGATGAATTTTAAAACGATCGGATGATAATAATCGCGCGGGCGGACGCGTCGAATCGCCCGTTACCTATCGCAACGCTGTGTGGAGGTACGCGTAAGTCGTACGGGTGAAAATAGCGCGCGAAAGAAAGAGTGTCCGCCAATAGGTTGTCCAGTACGGGGGGGGAATCGTTTCTTTCATAATTATTAAAAACGTACGCTATTATTGTTGTTTCTTCGAATTATTTCAATACGCCAACGTGTTTGAAAACGCGGTTCTTATTTATTATATTCTGAACGAAACGAGCTGTTGGCTCCGACTTTTTTTTTTTCTTTTCTTCGCGGACGAATTTTCGACTATGCGCAGAAGGAAGAACGCTCGGGATCGTCTGTTCGTTCCACTAGAAAAGTGTATTTCATTTTATTCGAAACGTTTCCCGGTGTTCTCAGTAATTCTCTCCATACAGTCATTAAACGCGGCGCGGAAAACTACCAAAACAACGGTCCCACAGCACAATACCGAGTAGCATTTTAGGCGCAGACGCCGTTTTGAATCATCAATAAATGATGGTTCAAGGTGGAAACGTTCAGTTCACGGCACCGTGTTTTTGACGAAAATAAATACCACTCGGCGTTTACAACCGCGGTATTGCCTATTTAATTATCTATTTCCTATATATATAATTCAACACATGCGTGTATTAGGAGACGGCGCGCAATAAGAGTGTAGTAGTGGTCCGCGGTAATGGAAAATGTGTAAAAAGCGTGTGTTCCGCGGCTCCGGTTGAGTCGGGGGAACCACACACCAGAGTCTTGGAATCTATACCGAATACGCGTCGTATAGAAAAAAAAAAAAATGTTTTCCGAAAAAATTCCTTCCGATTTCGGGCTATTATCTTTTAGTCGCAAAACGTGTAATATCCGGGTTTTAAACGCTTTTACACTGCTTCGGCTATTCGAATTCATAGTGATGAAAAAAAAAAAAAAAAAATTCTATGACTTCAAACCGTCTTCACTTGTGAGTCGCGCGCTTAAATCACACACACGCACACGACACATTCGCGCTGTTCCGATTTTTTTTCAAACATTTTTCCGATATAAATTCTATTAGACTGTTTTCGGCGTGCCGTTGAAATTCGACACGCGCGCCATACGCGGGTTTAGGCGCGTACGTAAAATGTCGTTACACGCAAACGTTGCGCGTTCACACACGCTCGTGATATGAAATTGACGCGCCCGGAGCGTTGTAGAAAAAGTGAAAAAAAATAAATATCGGCCGCGCATCGTCGGACACCGGCGTGTCGTAATGCGCGTTCAAAGGCGAGCCACCCTCGCGCGCCGTTGCCTGAAAACATTCCGTACAGACGAGACCCGGCTTAGCGTGGTGCGGTCGCATCGAACGGCCGTTCGACTTCCTCTGTCGCCCCGCCGTCACCTCGATTCGGTTGGTTTATTGTTCGACGGTATCCTGGAAAAGGGCCGGGGACAGTGTTTAAACGCTTATAAGAACGCAATAGGAGAAGGACACACACACACACACACAATGCGAACGGCTTCTTTTATAATATTGTTTGCGGATCGTCTCCCAGCAGCATCCAGTATATACAATAATAATAATAATAATAACAATGTGTGCGTATACAAAACGCGTTTTACGACGTTTGAAAAGAAGAAGAAGAATAAGAAGAAAACGACGACGTATAATAATAATAATAATAATAATGGAATTTACGTGATTTTTTTCTGTTTAGGGATTTTCTCCTCGTCGTATTTCGTGACTCCGTATCGCGAGACGGTATTTCGCCGACGGCGGCGTTTCGACGTGCATTAATGGACGACGTGTGGCACGTTCAGCCGCCGCAGGACGCGTCCCTTCCCCCCCCCCGGGCCACCCGTAAAATTTTGTGTTTTCCTCGAAACGTCGCAGTCCAACGCGCGTCGACGGAAATCGAGCGTCGGTCGACAACTAGCGTATTCCGTCATCGTTCCCATTTATTTTGTTTAAAATCATTTTAAATTAATTATTATAAATAAAAAAATTATAATTTTGGATTTTTAAAAATCTATTCTTTTGTTTATCCTAACGGGCGTGTGCCTCTCTCGTTGACAGTGGCCCGATATTTTTAACAATATCACAACCGTTCACAACTTCGCCGTTCCCGTTTCAAAATTTGACGCAACGACACTGCTTCCGTCCATACAGTTATTTTGATGCGCTTCGACGGCCGAACGCGTATCGGTCTTGTGAAATATTCGAGTAAAAAAGCGTGTTAATTTGGAATTCGATCGCGTGAAATTCTTAATGGCCGAATTCCTTTTCAAAAGGTAAAACTATACACGCATCGTGTATACACCAGTAACAGGTTTACAAATTCGTTATTAGGTGGACAGAGGACTCGTCGTAGCGTTCGCATGTTCGTTTTACACAATCGCAAAAGTGTAGCAGAGCGAGGTGAAACAAATTACGTTTCGTGTTAAAACTCGATACATAATTTTATTTCGCGAGATTTTCTTTCTCTCTCTTTTCCAGCCTATTTCTTCATTCTATTTTTTAAACCCTATATATATATATTAATTTTAAACAATTATAATTAGTAATTTGAAAAGAGAAAAATCGTTTAAATTATAACATTATGTTTGCTTGACGCGGGCTGCGACACGGCAAAGGCGGCCCCCCTCTAGTTTTAATTATTTTTCACTAATTAATTCAGTGTCGTTTTATTTTCAATTCATTTAATCGTTTACTTGAAATTTTCGATGTCAAATTGATATTTTCGTGTTTTTAAGTGCGTTTGCGTTTACATATTTAGCGGATTTTTAGTGCTACGCGATTCCTCCGCCCGAGTTATGACTGTAGGTCGCATGAGGCCGGTACTCGACATGTATACACGGGATTTTAAATCAATAAATATCTCTACTCGGTATTATTGTAGCGAGTTTTCATAATTATGAAATTTAATTATTCTTATGGTATATAACACGTTTAGAATATATAAATATTGAAACAAACGCGTCTGATATGAGTGTATGACTAATTATTGATACTGAGTAATGTTTTCTTTTTTATTTACGTAATAATATTGTTGATTCGTAACGTGTTTATTATTATACACAAGTGCACAATATTTACTCGGAAAAATTATTCAGACTTAATATTGTTTACACGTTTTTATCCGGGATAGTAAGTATTTATGCAAAACGGAATGTAATTATTTCAAAAGTATATTCGCAAAAAGCGTTTTTTGTCGAGTGTTTTGAGCAATTTTAAAAATAACGCTTTTAAAAAAAAAGTATTACTCACAAGACTGTATATTTCATGTTTAAAGTTTGAAATATTTCATAAAATCGTGAAATATTAAATTCTTCTTCTTTTTTTTTTGTTACTTTTGAACGCCTCCCCATTTTCTTCTCTTCATTCCTTTATCACCATTCTTTCTCTTCCTATCATAACTCTCCCCTTCCTTAACTTATCCCTTGGCCATCATCCCGTCATACTTTATCTTCTTATCATCGCCGTTCCCATCCCGAAACAGTGGGATAATAGTGATTCCAGATTAAACATGTTTAAAACACGGACGAATGAAAAACAAAACGTAGGTATGCCTTATTTTGTATAAACTCTTTTAATATTAACAACAGAAAATGTATATTTATAATATTATAATTCGATCGAAATAATCGATAAATGTTACGATGATATTGAATAATTATGGATTATAAGTAAAGTCATTAAAATTGACGACTAGTGAAGTATTTTATAAATTAGAAGCAGCCGCTGCAGTTTCTACTTTGAATTACGCAAAACGCGGTTAAAACGCACGTTAGAATAACCATCGGTACGCGAATTCGCACTATTACGTGACGTCGTATATCGAAAATTACATTTTTTTTTCCCCCGTTATAAAAAAACGGTTCGGAATAATCAACAGTTGTTTCGTATCTAATAAAGGATATATGAATAAACAGGCGCGCGCATCATATAATAATATGAGAGTGATTCGCACGTAGGGTGACGCGTTTTGGAAACGAGATTCAAACGAACGGCCCCAAAGCGAATTCAAATAGTCGCGTAGAAAAGAAATAGAATAAAAACAGTCGGAATAGGTAAATTATTTCGAGTCGTTCGGTTTTTCTTCTTCTTTGAAAAAAACTTGCGAGTTTTTTTTTACTTTTTTCCAAAGAATATGGAAATTTTTTCACACAGAATTCGTGATGGATTCTCCTAAAAACGTCTGTGATTATTCGTATACGCGCGAGCACTGCGGAAGTTGTAGTGCGTTCGACAAAACGCTGCAATATCGTCGTCGACGGACAATATTTGAACGATTTACAATAATCGGATTTTCGCGCGCGATTTTTATTGTTTGAAGAAATTAAAAAATTTTTTAAAATCGTTTAATAAATCGTGATAAACGGAGGAGGAATGTAACTCCATACGGCAGCCAAGTAACGCTGCGTGACGATGAGCAGACGGCGGGGGCACAAAAGAATCGAAAAGAAAAAAAACCATTCGTACGCAGCGACGTGACGAAATTACACGCGTTTTATACATTATCGTATAGCTCTGCCGGTTTGAGACTCGACACTGTTTTTGTTGTATTCTATTGGTTTTATATTATGTTTATATATATATATATGTACATCTGTGTGTGTGTGAAAACCGCGATATTTTATTATAAAAAAATAATATACGCGTATATCGTCTTAAACACGGTGTGCGTTATGTTTTTTTTTTTTTTTTTTAGCGCGCTGCGGTTTAACAATAATTGAAAATATGTGCGCGCGCGTGTCCGGGCAAAACGATCAGATTTTCTCGTATTAATTCGTGTCTAATGACGGAGGAAAAAAATATTGTCCCCCTACACTTTTCCAGCGCGTTTTACAAGAAGAGGAAACTAAATCGTTTTCTATAATTTTTTTATCATTAAACACCAACGACGACGTTTCCTATACGAGAGCGTATAGGAAAAAATATTTACAAAAATGAAACGCGAGCGCGTTAAGAGCTGTCGTGCGTGCAATTAGCCAATAATATTATTTTATCGGTCCTCGGGCCAAACTAAACCGGTTACCATAATCGCGTAGTTGTAACATAAATATTCTATTACAACATATTATTATTATTATTATATGACACGACAGAAAATATGGACGTGTTAAATGGTCGTCGTCTCGGCAATAATTATTAAAATATAAATACCGCGTTGACTAATTGGTCGGCGGTATTATATTATATTATAGCGTGCAATAAAGTTTAATAAAATATCGTATGTGAATCGAACGAAGTTACCGGTCGCCGCGGTTTAATAATATACAGCACCGCGGAGATATATTTTATTTCATATCGCAGTCCACACGTACAGTCGGATATTTATTGAACGGTGTTGGACGCGAACGAAAATAAAATGTACGTTTCGTCGTATTTTCTCGTTTTAACCTCAACCGAAACACTGGCGCGAAACAGTCAGAACGAAGTGTTGAAAAAAAAAAAAAAAACGTCCGAAGTAAAAATATTAAAATGATATAATTTTTTCTTTTATATATCTTTAAATTAAATTTATTTCTTCGTCCAACACGTTTTTAACATAATATTGTTACGCTGCACACGAGCCGTATAATTTACGAGACACAGTTTACACCGTTCGAAGTGAATGAAAAAGAAAAATTTATTCGTATATTAAATATTCATTTATTACACGTCTACGCTTCGTTCGTCAATGAAACTCATTTTTATTAGAAGTCCTTCAAAAAAAAAAAAAAAAAAACATTCGATATTTCAATTAGATCGGATCGAGAAATTATTAAGATTAGTAAATTAATTGTTTTCGGTTATCCAATCCACTGGCTCTCCCGGTTAGTTCTCTCGTGTTTTCTTACGATCTCCTTTTACACAATAATATGTTAAGTAAAAAAAGAAAATCCGCTCGTGTACACGAGTGTGATATTTCGGGAAATCATATATGTGTCTACTGTTGACGTTAACATTTAAAATACGTTTTTAAAACGAGTGAATTTTCAATTTTACGGAATTAATATAAAACTAACTATAATACAGTCGGCGACGTATCCATAAAGTCCGGACCCATCTAATATATTAATTATATACCTAATAATAAGCCAATATATGTTTATTTTTTTAATATATTGTTAATAAATAATATTACTCGTTTTGTGAAACTTTTCGATAATTTTTCAATCGAAATGTTTCGATGTCGAATGTGATGTTCGATTATATTGATTAATAAACATTATTAATAGGTCAAATTTACGGAATTTCGGATTTTTTTCCAAAATGTTCTAAAACGGACCGTACGAAATAAAATCCTGGCTACGCGTTTGAATTGTATTAAACTGTTATTTGCAGACAATATAATATACGGTTTCCTCGATGATGATGATGATGGGTATATCAATTTGTGCGTAATTATTCTGCAGCAGCATATCGCGATTTTCGTATCGCATGCAAACTGATAATCGGATAATCGAGTATTTATTGCGGATCGCGTAAGAATACCGGGGAAATTAATTGCGTATTTTTAATATTATATAACAACAACCTTCTTTTATTTTATTTTATTTAATACTCTTTGGCTTTTATTGTATATTTAATTAAACATTTTGATATATATATATATATATTTTTTTTTTATTTATTATATAAATCGTCGTTCGGTTTTTTTCTTTAAACGTTTGATCGTGTCTATAGTACATTGTCCATACGGACCGCGCACCGCACGAGTAAACTGACGAGAAATAATAATAATTAGAGGTACGTGGACGGATGGTCGGAGGCGGCGGCGGCGGCGGCGGTACCGGTCGTCAGGAGTGGGCGGTAAGAACGATGCTGCCGCCGCCGCCGCCGTCTTTTGTTACCCCGTCGTTGCCCCGGACGACCACCGCCGCCGACGCCGCCGCCGCCGACGCCGTCACAACCTAACCGGTTCTTCGGAAGAAGGCGCGCGCACCGGCCGTTGTGCAGTTCTTGGCCGGAACACCAACCGTCCTGTCGTGCCCGGTGCGGAGTGCGCGCGCGCGTACGGTTTGTCGTGTCGATTTACACCATTTTGGTTTTTTCCATTTTTTTTTTTTCTTTTCTCTCTCTTTCTTTCTTTTTTACAAAGATGTTACAAAATCCTATTATTGAAGTGTGCGTTAGCGCATATGACAATTCGTTCGCGTAAGAGACTAGTAAAATATAAAAGTGCGCATTTCTCGACAGTTTTTCGTGTGCGCACTACTGGCACTGTGGTCCCTCGAGGGTCTCTCTCATGTACGCGGACAATCGTCGAATAGGATAACAGCAGCAGCAGCAGCAGCAGCAGCAGCAGTAGCAGCAGCAGCCGCCATGTTTTCCAGCAGGACCCGGTCCAGCGTCCGGCTCAAGGATCCCAAACAGAGGTCAGGCGGGTATTCACTCGTATTATCCCGTACGAGAAATGATATAAACACAATAGGATTAGTAACGCCCGAGGCGATAGGCCGCTCGCCGTTTGGGTGGTCCCTCCGCCGATCCCCGCGCACGCCGTCCCTGAATCCTTCCCGCAGCGTTCCGGATATCTCGGTCGTCGTTACACGCCCTTTGATACCGCGCGCGAGCCTGCCGCCAACCGCGCTCTCGAACTTTAAATGTCCCTCGGATCCGGGGGACCGGACGGCTATGCGATATAACATACGGCTTACGATTATTGTAAACTCTTAAAAATAACTCGTTTTTAATTCAATTCCGTCCAAGACAATATAACATATACAACCAAAAACAAATTGAAAACGTATATTATTCCGCTTATTCTGTTAATTATTATCGCCGCGTACCGTCACGGAAAGTATTTGAACGGTCGGTAATTTACGCGATGTATCGTTTTTTTAATACAGAAAAAAAAAATTCTTTTTATTATTAAATAATGTTGATAAACATAAGATCGACCACACACACGCATTCATACATTCTACCAGTCCGTCCCCGATCCCGAATACAGTAAAACCTCTGAATAGCCGACGTTCTCGGTCATCGATATCCATTCAGGAGGTCTGGCCAATATTCGAAATTCATTGTAAAGTACGCGAACAACCCGTACGCGTTTCCGTTGTTTTGACGGACTGGTTTAGAGAATTTCAACAGTTTCCTAACCAATCCCGTTCCGCCAGTCGCATTCAACAAAAACTATAATCGCCAACTGTGTAAACGAACGAAACGCTGTCGGTCGTCGGTCAAGACATTGTTTTCGTCGTAATGTTATCGTTAAAAGAACGATAACCATTTTACGCTCGCAAAACGATCGCGTTTTGTCGTCGTTGTTTTTAAATTAAGATTTATAAATAAGTCAATCGGCGGAGGTTTCCTCGTAACGAAATAAAAGAATAAAAACTAAATACGTCTCGCTATTATTTGGAAGACAACGGCCGTTACTGGAAGGCAGCGACGGAGAGTTTTAACACGCATATAACGTTTTATGGCTTACAGTGCCGTTTATAAGATTTATTACCATCAGCGTTATACAAACACGGTTTTATACACGCACACGCAGAAAGAAAGAGTACCCGAAAAATCCGAGAACATTATTCGAAGTACACGTTTTGGTTTTCAATCGATACGACGTGGTATCGGTTTTATACGACGGCGATTCGAGTCCCCCGGTACCACACCGGCATTGTGTGCCGTTTGTTTTGTAAAAACTCGACCGGCCGATATAAAAGACGGCGGTGGCGAGTAAAAATAATAATAATTTAACTGCGGCGGGCACGTATACCCTATACACTAAAGCGTTGACTCCGGGTGCCGACAAAGACCTAACCGGGACGATCGCGATATACGTTTAAAATTGTTTATGATGACTACTACTACTACTACTACTACTACAACTACTAGAAACTACGAGGGAGAAATGATATAAATTTCCATATAGGATCGAGTTTTTCCTCGATTTTGTGCGTTTTATTGCGCGCGCGTGTGACCCCTTTTACGTCCCGTCCGCTCGCCTCGTATGAACGTGAATTTTTTTTTTTCGCTTTGAAACGTGCGCGCCGGGACACACCGGCGCGCGCACCGTTACGATTCGAAAACCCGAGACCGATTTCCCAAGAGATGGCTATCTCACTTATTATATAAACTCCGATTTTACGCTACCAACTATTATTACTTCCCAAGTCATTCAATTACTTACACACTATAGCTCGTGTGTGTTATTTTTCGTTATACTCGTGTATATTAATTCGGTTTTTTTCTCTCCGTCTCTCTCTCTCTCCGTATCTCTCTGGTCCGGCACATTGTTGTAAACGAGCCGCGAAGGACGTGCGCGGCAAACGGTTGTGGAGAGAGTGAGCGGGAGTGAATAGAGGAGGCGGCGGCGGAAGAAAAAACAATCCACCGCAACAGCAGCAGCGGCAGCGGTCTTTTCGTGGCCCACAGTATAATTGGCTTTAGTTTCGCCGACGCGCGTGGGAACATTCTCATTTGTGTGTTGTACGCACAATGACGACGACCGAAATCACTTAACGACGAACCCGCGTTCCGTGAAGTTTAAGGTTACACATTTGTGTATTACAGAGATTCCAGACAATCCGTTTTTATGACTACTCCTTTGCGTTTTGTGGGGCAACCGTTTTCTTCTAGTCGCTTTCCGCCCGTGGACGGACGCCGCGGTATCCGGTCGCATTGATTTTTCAAAAAAATTTACCCGTTTCGTTTTGCGCGCATATTATTATTATTATTATTGTTATTATTTTATTCGATAGTAGTCGTTCGTATCGGTACGCGGAGGAAATCGGTGGGAAGAGATAGCCTGAGACGACTGTTCGAAGGATCCGGTCCGGCGGATTGAATCCTGTCCACTCCGTCGGACTAAGTTTCTCGTCGTCATCGCTAACGTAAAAACGAAAGTCCTCTTAATTTCGCGGATCGTAGTCTCCGGCGGACTCGGTCCGCTCTTTAGTGGAGGACAACCGTTGATATCCATATCGAGCACTATGTCCTCTGGTCTTTCAAGACGTTCTGAAACGTCTGTGGACTTATACGATGGATTACAGTTGATTTATCGATTATTATTACTATAAATATAATATATTCAATTATTATCAATTATAATATGTTATGTAATATTGTAATATTATATTTAAATGCAATTGAGAGAATAACGAGTAAAAACGCATGCGTTCGAGAGCGAAAACAGTTGATAGCCGCCGTTGCAGGATCCGTGGTCGGGTAAATGGATAATGCCGACGTTTATTAGAAACACAGATTATTTGATAATGAGTAAACAGGCATGATGTTTTACGATAAGAAATTATGAAGGTCCCCCCGGTGTTTTTAATTTAGCGGTGAAGCGGAAGACTTGATCCGTTTGAGTAAATGTACCGGATTTTTCGTTTACACGGATTGAACGAATCCTTTAGAACACCGTACGCAATAGGATTTTTTTGTGGATTCAATCCGCCGACCGCTAAATCTCCTCTCTGTTCGTTTTCTCACGATATCGCGATTTCTCGCGTGGCGAAAAATCGAAGCGGTTTTTCAAACGGAAAACAAATATTTCCACCGTTTACCGCGGCCAAGTTCGTGTATAGGTTTTTTTTTTCACGATAAACGAACGTAACCGGCGGCGGCGTGCCGCGGTTAAACTGGTCTTCGGTCGGCGGCAGCAGCAGCAGCCGGTTTTTCGTTCGTTTGTTCGGTGTGGCGTACGCGCTTAAAAGGCAACGGCGGTATCGTAAACGATTGCACGTTGTCGGCGCGGGTAAATTTAAAATTCAGATCTTTGCAGCCACAAACGGTGTGGACCGTTTGCGTTTTTATACATTGAAAAAACTTACTGTTGATCGCCTCGACGTAGTCCGACATCCCGTCCGGAAATATAACGGTGAACGCGAATCATCGTCATGACGGTCGGGGAGAGTCACCCAGTTTTCAATAGTACACGACCGAGTATGTATATAGGTACGCGTCGAATCGATGTCGCATTGTAGAGCACTTTTTTTCTTCTACTGAGTTTTTGATTTTCGTTCAATATCATCGTACGTAGACTTCGTTAGTCTCGAATGTACACGTTTCTCATGACCAAAATTGCGACCAAAATAAATAATAATAATAATAATAATAATAATAATTTCGCCGAATTCGTATATTTTTCGAGAGCACGCTGGTTTATCGTTTATCATCGTATAATAGTCACTGTCTATGGTTTGCCGACTTGAACAACACGAATATAATGGACGGTCACGTGCTAACGGTAAAGATCGTTCGTTCGTTCGTTTTTTTTTTTTTGCGCATATTTCTGTTGTCGTCTTTTTTTTTTTTTAATCTATTATGAAAAGACGGGTTTCCATATACGGATGTGTTTTAAAATTATTATTTTTTCTCTTTCTAAATAACGAATTTCAAACGTATTCTCTTTCTCATTATAACGTCATGTGTACATGTTTACATAATATCAATGTTATTGTTTCGTGGTTAAACACCTAATCGTTTGGCGGGACATTTGTTTCTTCTTCTATTTTAGTAATAACGTTTCGTTTCGAAAATCAATACGAATCTTTGGCTCTTGTGAACCACTGTGACCACTATTCGTTGTAACGAGTAAACCGCGCATCTTTTTAAATGACTTCAACTCAATAGCGCGTAGCGGTCCCGTAACTCATTCTGAACCAAATCAGGGCACTCGGCACATTTTTTGTTTTTTTTTGGAAAATAAAAGGATTATTATTTAACGTATGATTTTATCTCGAATTCAAGTCGGTCGTTGTGCTGATCGATATACATGACGATATCTCGTCGCAAAAACCGTGTTGGAATAGCCACAGACGCTATTGGAAACGTTCTGAAAAAGCCAGGGCATTTTCTTAAATCGGAGACGTATAACAAGTATAACCGTCCCGCCAAAACATCTCTGAAGACGCAATTACACGCGAAATCGCGTCGTCTTCGACCGGATTTATATACGTTTCTCATTATACCGACGGTTTTCAAATTCGTTTTAGCGTTTGTGCTTACCCGAGCACGTAACTATAATAAATTCCACTCGTTCGCAGTGTTTTTTTTTTTTTTACACTCGTTCGTGTGTTTCGAGTTTATTTCCTCACGTAGTTTTGGACGGGTTTTGCGCGCGTTGACATACGTCTTATGGTTGGCGTGTCGTTTCGTCGAATATTCGTCCGACACCCCGGGGAACGGCGACGTCATAATCGTTGCTATTTCGACCAATTATTCCTACGCGGACTAAATTCAATAGCCAAAAGACATATTCGCGTACCGATGAATCTGCGTGCAGTGCGAATAGATTGACTCGTTCGAACAGGGAATGCGTTCGTTTCGAATTGTTACGTTTTTTTCCGGCGTAACGTGCTCGCGGCAATACATCATGACGATAGAGTGTGATATATGTATATATATTGGAATTTTTTTTTCTAACCAAATAAATTTCCCGTTTCGATCGATTAGAATATTAAAAATACAATTTTCTATTTTATTTATTCTTTCCGGAGCGGGGTACTCGAACGGATGCAATGCTCGTGAACCGTTGTACGGTGATCGGGTTAGCCTCGGAATTCGTTTGTTGTTTTTTCTTCCGTCAACGTGAAAATCAAATTTTTCTCCTGCGCGACGGAGAAATTTCTACCTTAAACAATAATCGTCGTTGTTACGCCCGGCGTAACGATAATAATATAAAAGCGAACGCATTTCAAGGCGAACGTTTCAATTAGACGTGTATTATATACATATATATTTATACAGTCGCATATTATTATAATATATAAAACGTGGTGTTAAACGTTATCCAAACAACGACGACGACGACGACGTGCACACGCATCTCACGCGCGGGCGCGTGTCTCGCCGGTTAACGGTAAAGATCGTGTGTGTCGCTATTGCGCCGCGTGCAGATCGTTCTGAGCGTAATATTATTAACGTCGGCCGTTTGTATTTTCATGCGCGGACAATGCGAGGGACACATTTGAATTTCTAAAACGGCGGGTAAACGCGGTCGTGTTTGACGGGCGCCGGGTGTCTTATGCAAATGTCCGGGATTGCGCGGCGGATGTGAGAAAAACGTATTGCGCGACGGATTCGCGCGAGCGCTCCTGTTCGTTCACACGCGTGCTCGTGTACTGCGCAAGTAAATGAGTCCGTCGATCTCGTCGTCGTCGGGATGAAACGAGAAGGTGACGTGAGAGATTAATTTTATCGGAAGCCGTTGATTCTGCAGTCGGTTTCCGCGTACTACTGTGCTCCGATTTGGTTTTTCTCGACAGTGTTAAATACGTAAAAACGATTACTCCTTTTTTTTATTATAATTTACTCGAAATTGAGCGATCGATCGCTCCAGAAGTCTAAAGGGGAGTATTTTTTCAACACGAGTCACACGGTTCCTCCGATCTCGCGCGGTGTTAGCATTTTTTTTTTTTTTTGAAACCGTTTCATTCACACAGACATTGTACGATATTCGTGGAATTCATTTCGACGCGCCTGCAAAGATTATTACAGTATTTGTTGAGATCGATGATCCGAGGCGGTTGTCGCGAAAAGCGTAATATATTTTTGCTCAAAAAGCGAACGGATTAAAAAAGAAAAAAAAAATTATCGTAATGGCGCGATAATAAATTTGGGCGCGGGAATTCGATAGTGTTGAAGACTGGTGCGCCGGGACCGATGTCAGAATGATAAAATGTCGTTGGCCAAGAGAACGCGCTCGGTCTTCGGACGGTATGAATAACATGCGATTTTCGCGAAATTTCAAGAACACCTAACGATTCAAAAACATTTAAATTATATTTTAAGAGCCGTCGAAAGCCGTTTTTTTCTTTGGTTATTGTTCCGTAATCGTTGGAAAAAAGATCGTTTCGCTGGGAACAAGCGCTTTTTCGAATACTTTATTATTTATTTATTTTTTTTGTTTTATAGTAGTGGGATTTCTAAATTCCTACGGCGTATACAGGAGGCATATTCGTTCGTGTCGCATATATAATTTTCTTATTCGTTCTTTTTCGTTAAGGTTTAACGAAGAATTAAAAGAAAAAAAAATCGAATATTTACGAAGGAATAAGTAAAATATTGTAATATAAAAGAAAAAAAAAGCGTGGACAAAGTCCTCTTTTATACGGATTGTAAACATTTAAAAACCCTACTGTACAAATACCAATTCGAGAGAGACAATTCGCACAATGAGTTTTACTCACGAATTACGGGCGATGTGGAATACTCTTGACGAAGTTTAGACGTCTGATACATGTTCTTCTTTCTCTTCGCACAACAATAGCAAATGGGCTGAGTTATTCTTATTTTTGCCGTCCGCTTGCGATTCCCTGTGATGTCCACAAACATCTCTTATTATCTACAAAACCTCCCGTATTTAACGATCTCTATAATCGTCGTTTTTTTTTGCGTGCACCGATACACCTACCTCTCCGATTAACAACCCGTCGTTTCTTTCTCGTTCGACACGTCCAAACCAATTGGACTCGACATTCTCTTACCACCGACTAAAGACGACACGCCGAATATTCTCTGTTTAATCCACGCGTCTCTCCATCTTGACTCGTTCTCGTTTCTAAAAAAAATTTTATTTTTCTTTATTGTTGTTCAACGTTTAAGCACTCCACACCGTCATGGCAGCCGTCCGGCTACAGTTTTATACAAATATATATAAAAAAAACTTTTTTCTAAAAATATTTTTTTATCGCGCGTTATACCCATTTCTATCCTCTTCCCACTTCATCCAGCCGCACTTTATTGTCAAGAACTCGCGCGTACATAAATAAAATATAATTAGCGTATACGCGCATGTACTGTATTATAACGTATACACACGATCGTCATAAATCTAATAGTAATTCCAATCGCATCTCGGAACGTGAAAGTCCCGGGCCTTATCCGATTAGTGATTATAGTAGTTGGTCCAGTTCAATTAATTTTACACACACACAATTTACATGTATTATTATTATTATTATTATCATCTCGGAGATCGGATTAATTTACTTCGCATTGTTATCGTTGATAATAATAATTTATACATTAACGCGTGGTTCAACGGATTCGAGTGAACTAATATAATGTCATTGGCTGTGTAATTGTTTTTAATCGACGCCGTCGATAATAAAATGTATTTTAACGATCCGTTAAAACCGTTCCCTGTCCAAACGACGACATTCCCGTAGTGTTCATAACTGGGAGTCGTGTTTGAAACAACCGTTTAACGCGCGTTGAGTGGAACACCCAGAGCCCGTAGAATCGAGTGTAGAAAACACGGACACGTTTAATTAAGAAAAGTCTAATGACGGCGTGCTACACTATAGTTTCTTAGCGATCCGGGGGAGAAAAAAGAATTTACGATTTTTCGAAAAGGAATGTGTTCCATTTTCATGCCCGTCATTTCGTGCAGTTGGCGAACACAAGAATAAAAAATAAATTGTTCGTAATAAACATCGACGCCGCGGCGTTTATTAAGAGGCGAACGATTCTAGGAGGACTATGGAGTACACCGGCGCGACACGACCGTTATTGTTTTTCAAAATCGTTTCGCCTATATTATTATTAATATTTCGTACAACAATCAAAAGAAATGTGTCGATAACAACAGACATTTCTAATAACTGTAATGGGGTATCGTTACTGCTGTAATCGCGCGGTGAATATTATTTCGTAGAAAGTATTTTCGCGTCCCGCCCCCCGGACGGAATTTAACGTTTTTTTTTTTTTTTGTATCATTTGTAGTAAAACGTTGACGGAAACGATGTCATCAAGAGTTATTCCGAACGTCTTTAGAAATCGAAACTCCGGCCGGTGTCGCCGGGATATTAATTTTTTTCACACACCGCGATTGTATTATTAGGTACTATTCGTATTCGAAATTTTCGTGAGATTTGCCCGTCTCGTAGCACGAATAACGTTCGTTTTGAAACGTGTTCTAGAAAACGGAATACGTTGTAAATACGAGATTAGTGTGTGACGCGTCGGTTGTCTCCGTCAACGTGTATCGCGTTCGAGAGCCGACTGTGTACGTTTGCTCGAACTCTCTTGGAATTTCGAAAAACCGGACGCGACAAATGATCTCTTTTTTTTGTTTGTTTTATCCCAGATTATTTAGTATCCGGCGCGCGTAACTATCCCGTTGCAGAGAGAGAGAGAGAGAACGCCCGCGAGTCACATAAGACCCGTGGACGTTTGGCGTCCAGTTCGAAAAGGTATAAAACATAAGGCATCAAAGGATTTTCAACCGTCCCGGTCGGTGCGATTCCCCCCCGCCCCCCGCCGGTGCCGACGGGGTCGTGAGTAATAGTGGAAAAAATGCGTGTTTTTTTGAGAAATCCCTGTTCACCGCCAGACAGGTCAGGCCATCTGTTTATGCGTGTTTATGACAACTTGTGCTTTTTGCGTGACCTTTCGTGGCGCGCGCGCACACAAGAGCCGCGCCATATACAGTCGCGCGATATTTTTTCGTCGTCGTCGTCGTCGTTTTCTCGCGTCGCTACGGATTATGGAAAAGGGAAGAGGAAAAAAGAAAAAAAAAAAAATGTAAATAAATACCAACTCATAACGGGCAAAAACAATGGCAACACATGTTTCATACGGTCGTGTCGCCGCGGTTCTCTTACCCCTCTCACACGTCGCACGTCTTATCCGAACTGGTTCCTTATGGTAATGCAAATGTAAATTATACGCGGTCAGGCGCATAGTTTCCATCCGTACGGACTCGGCGCGCGCAGGTGGGCGACGGCGGCAGGTCGACGGAAACGTTCGCCACGACGTCGTCGTTTTGCACGTCGCCACCGTAAATTTCCCCCTCTCAACATTTCTCGGCGTGTTTTCCAAACAGTTTTTCGTTTTCTTTCACCGCGGCGAAACACAATTGTGACTCGGCGCAAGCCGAAAATAACTTTTAAACGTCTAAAGACGGTTAACACAGTGGTGTAGGATACGATTTTTCTTACGCGCGCGTGGAAACGTACAATGGAACTGTCGAGACGAAAATGTTTTACGCGTTTCAATTCGTATTTATCGAAGTGATTTTTTAACGAACGAATCCCGTCACAATTACGACGAAGCGAAGCAAACGCTTCGATTGTTATGCACAGTAAACTCAAAACTGTTTCCGCGCATCAATCGTGTACGGTCATTTACGGAGAGTAGATTTTTCACGATATATGCATATTATGTTATATCGTCGTACCCGATTCGATTCGAGAGAAACTAACGAATTTTCTCATGCTATGTCGCGCGGTTTTCTACAATCGAGCGTAAGAACAAAATGTCCGACACGTCTTATCTCGATTATTATTTGTGCG
The DNA here is from genome assembly GCA_032441825.1 of Chaetogeoica ovagalla. Taxonomy (NCBI): domain Eukaryota; kingdom Metazoa; phylum Arthropoda; class Insecta; order Hemiptera; family Aphididae; genus Chaetogeoica; species Chaetogeoica ovagalla. The sequence continues at coordinate 1,794,141 of CM063726.1, forward strand.
CGTGTGTGTCGTTTACGTTCTTTTAGTATACCGCGTTGAAATTCGCTGTTAATTTCAACATTTGAAACAGGAAGAAAAAAACCGTTTATGCGGTGGCAACGGAATCCCCTCGCATCGTCCTCTCTGTATTTACGCCACTGGGGACGTATGTCTTAGGACGACAGAGACGATCTAGCGATACCTGACAAAGTCTGACCATCGTCGTGTTGATGATGAGGTAATTGACGAATTCGACGAGTAGAAACCGTGGAATGAAACATGAAAAAAAAACGTCGTACGTGCAGCAGAAACGAACGATGTTAGTCGACGTGTTTACATTGTAACAAATTGTTCCGCGTGGATTTTGGTGTTTAAATTTTATATTAAGAGAAATAGGCGGGACGTGTGCGAAAAAAAAAACAAAAATATGTTGCGGATACGTTAACGCACAAACAAATGTTTTTTAATTTTTCTAAAAAGACATTTTCGCCGATAGTGTTTTCCGCGTTTAAGACGGTCTGAACGCTTTATTGTTATTAAAAAGACTTGCCGCGAGATGACCTAACCGCGAGAGAATTCGATTCCTCCGGATTATTATTATTTATTAATGTTGAACGGCGTAACCACGCCAAACGCTTCTGGGGGGCGCGGTGTCGACTTTTGGTTATTTATAAAACTCGTCGATTCGTTTTACGAGATTTCCATTCGCCCAATCACATTAATAGTGTAATTGAACTGTTTCAATTATTTAGTGTCGAAAAGGCGGTACGACGTGAATTTGGCGAAAGAAAATTCTTACGGGTTTTGCTTTCTTTCTATATTATAGAAAAAACGTGTTTAATCCGAGTCCGGGCTATTCGCTAACACCTCGTGATTACGCCACCGTCTGTTAGTTTTTGGTGGGAAGGGTATGACGGGAGAGAACCGATTTAAACCGGTTTGAATGCGTTTAATAATTTCGCTACGTTTCCGCCGCGGGGAACAATTGGAATTGTTCGAATTCGGATTCCCCTTGGACGCCGAATTTCGGTGCTGAATTATCGCGAGAAAAATCTAACGTTTACTACGTACAAAGACGAATTCTGCAAATCTGGAACAGTTAATACGCGCGCGTGTATCCCCGTGTTTTTGTTGTACAGTTACGGTTTTGCGATTAAGAATTCGCGTCCCCGCGAGTAGTGAAACTATCGACTGTGCGGCGTTCTTTCCCCGGTTTTTTCTTTTTTTTTAATATAATAAATTTTTGAACACTTTCCGTAGTATTTTCCGCGGTACGTCTAAAACAGCGTCGCGTTTTACGCGTTTCGTTTATACGCGTCCTCTCGCGCACACTGCATTCGATTGTGGATTTTTACGCGGAAAAACGAACAGAACTGTAACAGTTCGTGTTACAGTTATATGAAATTTTTCAAAAAAAAAAAAAAAACAAATACGAACGTTTTACTTACCGCACTTTTCAATCGCCAGTTTTTCCTTTACCTCTTCCCTATCGGACGCCATTGCACAGACGTCAACGACACGTGCCGCGCGAGTCCCTTCGCGACACACTGACCGGTCGTCAATAAGTCCTCGAGATCCCTTGCTCGTGCAGTCCCTCCCCCCCCCCCCGCAGTGGGCGTCGAGCGAAACGAAAATAATAACTTTAACGTAGAACGGTCTACGTTCTTTTATTCATTTGCTCAACGCGCGTTTTAACAACAGCAGTGCTGTGCGCAGTGTTGTCGAACCCATTCTCCTCGCCGTCGACCACCCCGTACGGTCGTCGTGACTCGCGCAGGTCGCGCCGGTGATAAATGGCCACACTTTGGCAACGTCGGAGAGAACCCGCATCCGATAAGTGTTTGTTATTTCTTTTTTTATTATTCCTTCTTCCGTCTCTCGCCCGCCGTCGCAACTCGCGTGTACGCGCAACGTACGAACAAAATATATTGTTCGATCCGCACAGATACGATGTGGACCGGATTTGCGGTTCGGTTTTCGTTTTCGTTTTTTTTGTTAATTTTCATTTCGGTTAACCAACCGGCCGGCCGGTAATCGTCGAGCGCGTTTCACATGTCGTCGCGGCGGATTCGTCCCGCAGGGACGACACCGTTTTCGGCACGCCGCGCTGCTGGCCGCCAATAGAATTGAAATTGAAACCCCGTTTAAAAATTCGCGCCCCGTTGCGCAGCGACTTCGCGATATTCCGGCGCGTTCGGCGAGCGCAGACGGCACACGTTCAATGCTCTCTAGGTCATAGGTCCTCAAACATATTTCATACACCGCGCACTTTGACAATCAACATTTTTTTAATGCTCCCCCCCCCCCAAAATCGTTAAACTCACCAATTGCCATATTCTATTTTGGAGTTCAAACTTACATTTCAAAGGAGCGTTTTTAATAAGAGCAATTAAAGCGCATACTCAATCGAATTTCAATGTATTTTTATTAAAATTTAAACAAATCATTGAATTTAAATTTATCGAGCTTGCTTAATGCGACGGACGAATCTGATGTAGCTTAACCAGTTTTTTTTTTTTTTATATCAGGCTCGAATTCACTCAAATACAGTCGTCGTAAGTCGCCACGTTCGGTAACAAGCAGCAGATTTCTGTTTTTAGTTATTAGTGTTGTTACAGCACTAAATCCGCGTTCGGACAAATACGACGATGGAAACGCTATTAGATATCTTTGAACAATCGACCATAATCCAGGGTAAAGTCGCGGGATTACATAATTTTTCGCTTTTTTTAATCAGCTATCGCCCCCTCCCCCCCAAACTTCTTTGAGCCTTTTACCGCCCCCTTGAAGGCCATTAACGCCCACAAGGGGGCGTTATCGCCCACTTTGAGAATGAATGCTCTAGGTGAATATTTGACGTGACTCTCCTCCTATTCCGCGCCCTTTTCGTTAAAAAAAAATAATAATAATAATCGTACCAAATCGATGTACGAAACAACGGACACAACGTGGTTTATATACATATACTCGCTCCGTCCAACATTATAAACGATTTTTTTTTTTTTTTTTATTCGTCGATTTCACCGCGTCGATTCTTGAATTATTTCATCGTGACGTGTGTTGACGGTTAAACGGTCTGACTCTGTGTGCACGCAAAGCGTCGCTGGACTATCGAGACTAGATAATATCTGTCATTCCGAGACGCGTTTCTCTAGGTCGATAAAAGATGTTTTTTAAGAGCTGGTTTGGACGCCGTACGATTTAAAATAACCGATTCTCGGCGCACCTGTCGCGTGTTGACGAACGATTCGTAATTTATTTACTGCGCGTCCCGATACAATATAGTCGATACGATTATAAACCGTTAACCAGCAAATAGGATCAAAGTACTTCGACAATACGCGTTGTAAATGTACCGAATATTTAACAAAATTTAGAATGTGTCGAGAAAAATTATCATTCGTTGTTTCGTCGCGGTGGCTTATATATTTTGTAGCCCCTGATATACGTAAAAAAAAAAAATATTACTTTCCGAGAACGAAATATGGTGTCTCTCTGCGGAATAGTTTCATTTACACGCGAATATTCACATTATTTATACATCGACGGCAATTCTATATCAGCGCGAAAATTTCAACAATAATATTTTTGTTTTTATCCATTTTGGAAACGGACGTGGAAGAAAAAACGTAACGTTCAACGAATTATTTATATTTGTCGAGCGGTTGAGAAGTGCAATAAACGTTATAATTACTTATTAAAAAATAAATATTTTATACGAAGTGAATTTTCGTATTTTTTTTTTTTTACCTATTCTAGTAACTGTCCGACGTTTTGCGAACGAGTGTAGGAATATTTTAGTCTGTTTTTTTTTCAATACCGTTACACGCTGTCTAAAACACTTTATGCACACAGACAAAATTAGCGTACGGGCGTCTGTCGGAGAAAAAATAATTCTTGTAGAGAATAGAAAAAGAGTGAGTAGTACCTATTTTATTCGTGGCGAGACTGTCTTTCACGTTTATTGCAGTTTATTATCCGCACGTATGAATTCCGGTCACGTAACAATAATGATCCGCACAGGACAAAAAGTAAACGAGAAAAAAAAAACGAAAAAAATCGGATGGATTTATTTCCGTTCGGACTTGGCCACGTGTGACGATAGCAGTGGAGAGCATTTAAGATTTCTTTGAAGGCGGAGACGAGTAAGAATAAAAAATTTCCTCCACTCGAAATACACGCAGGTGCGTACTATCAATTACAAAACTTCAATTTTCATATATTCATAATAAATGTATGTAATTTACAAAAAACATGAAAAGACTCTAGTCTCCTATGGAGGATGGGGGGTTTTTTTTTTGGCGATTTTGTCAATTATTTTTCTCGACATCCTGCGTTAGTGTTCTTATGGATGGATTGCATTACAAGCTCATTCAATCTATTCTGAAATTGAAATTAATTATTTAACAAAAAAAATATACATTTCAAAGTAAATAGTGAAAAATGCTTCGTAGAGTTTTTTAAAAATAATTTCTAAATTCTTTTATATATAATATGAGATATATCTCTCTAATCTCCTCAACGTAAATACACCAACGGACCAGCGGAGTGTAAATTCCCGTCGATGTGATAAGGGGCAAAGAATAAAAAAAAAACTCTTTTCTCTCGTTATTACACGACATAAGAAAGTTAAAAACGTTTTTCTTTCGTCTCGAAAGTATAATTTCTTTCTTCGGTCGCCGCGTGACAGTCTGCACTGTACCGCTTTCTGTAATATAAACTCCACATATGTTTATTTACACATTCAAATTCGCTGTAAATAATACATTTATCTCATTCGTGTTTCTCCCCTGCGATTTTATCTTAAAATTTTATAAACGCCGCAATTTTATATAATTCGAGTACAGTTATTAGGACGAAGGTTAGGTAGTTTTTTTCTTTTTTTCGTATAATTTTATTGCGTTTTTTTTTTTTACTCTCGCGTCGTTTAATTTTTGTCCACTTTTCCCTCCCGCTCGTTGATGGATATTTCCGAGCTGTGCGATATTATTTACCGCAATTATATTATTGTTGTTTCACAAGAATGTCGTATATTATTTGAAATCTCGATGTAACAATATATATTTTCCAGTCGTTAAAATAATTTCGAAAGAAAAAAAGCTTACGTTATGCAATATTCGTCGAGAGACATATGGCGTATGAGTAATAATAAAAATATGCGCAATGGTCTTATACGCGTGTGTATGCGTATTTAATTGAAATGCGTGCGCCGTATAATGTTATACCGCTACATATTTTGAACAGTGTTATTTAAATATGTTTTAAAACGATATAAAAACGAGCAATTTCTCTGATTTCACTGTTGTTGTGTTCATACCGTGAGAGCATAATATTATTATTATTATTATTGTTACACGGTACTCGTTACCCGGATTTCTATAGAAATACATATGACTACTTTGGGTGTTGTATACGTTTATGTATGGTGAATAATAACGTTATTCTACATAGATTTATATGGATACGTATACGCGATATAAACTATTTTATTGCGTTCGCCCGAACAAGACGATACGATTTCAATAAAATATTCGAAAACATCAAACGATTCGGTTTAAGGCGAATACGATTACGGTATAATACACTCCTATGATTTGGCATCGTGAAGGCTACACATCGCACGGTAGTGCGCTTTGGATACGAAAATCTCACCCATTTTAATATCTTTAAATTTTTATATAAGCATTTAAAAAATACGAAAATTTTTATCATTTTTTTTTTAAATCACGCATTTTTAAGAACCGGATTTATATGCCATTCGCATATTTCTGTACACCTCATTTAAAAATAATCGAATTCGAAATGTCCACGTTTCGTTGATTTCGTTTTTTCTTTTTTGCGTATTCGAATTCAAAAATGCATATTAATTGTATTAACTTCCGGATAATGTTGAATACTCTACAATATTCATTTGAATAGTCACAATTTAGCATTTCATTACCCATTTGATAAACGCATTATTTAATTGTATTGATTCACGCGAGTTTATGATTAATTGATCAATGGTGAGATTAGAGTGAATGTGCGATGAAGATGTTGAACTGTCGGTGTTGATGATTTATCACGTATTAAAAATATGGACCAATTGTATCGCGTGACGTCGATAGAAGTATTACCAAATAGAAAAGTACGCTTCGAGATAATCGTAAGAGTTCTCAATTTGAAAACTTGAAATCAATTTTTATCACCTCCTGCTGATACTCGCCAAATAATAATAATAATAATAATATTTTTCAAACACAATCTCATGAAAATAGTGTTATTCCGATTTATTTTTTATACATTTATTTAGATTATTTTTGCTATAAATTGGATACTGTATGAATTCGTAGTAAAAATTTGTTATTTAGCATTTTTTTATGATTCGGATCTATGACTGTGTGGCTTTTACTCGTGAAATGCGGTTTTTTTTTCGTAAACATTTCAATATTTTTTTTTTGTGTTTCCGCGGTACGCACCTAACCAGCGCGTTTTCTCGAGCGTTGCACAGTTTCATTTGTACTTGTAGCATCCTCTTAAATTATATTTATAATTTATATAAATAAAAATGTTTATAGGTTTCGAAGACACGTTGGCGGTGACATACGCGGAAATACGCGTAGGCGTCGTGAATACGTTTTCACGTGTAAAGTACAAAGACGTGTGTGGTTTTATATAGCAAAAAAAAAAAATAATAATAAAAAAAGTTACCAAAATCGTTTGAAAATTAATGGTCTTTCACGTATTTCGTGGATTTCATTCAACAACATCAGTTTACGATCATTGTATTCGTGTATAAAATCGCAATAAATTATGGAAATTAACGAATAGATTAAATTCCACTCTTGTGGTCATTTTTTATTTTTATAAAAAAAAAAATAAATATTTTAATTCAATATGTTAATTCATAAATAGATGCACAACGCGCGCGCACACACACACGCGTCAAAAGCGATCATTAAAATACTGTATATGGTCGAACACTATTAAATCGATTTTAAATTATAACATTTCGGATTATTTCATCGCGAATTCGATGTTTTAAATCAGTAAAACGTTATATATTTCTTTTATGACAGAATTCGTATTCGATTTACACGTTATTTATATTGATATACAAACCCGTTAAGAATACTTTGTCGTTAATTAATTAATTATTATTAATTAAATACTCGTGTACCGTATTTTAAACGTAATCGAGTAACTCACGCGTTTGTCAATATTCATAAAAAGAAAAAATTTTTTATACTTACCATGCGAATGTAACGTATAAAAAAAAAAATCGCAAATACCTCTTGAATCAACGCGAGAGTTTACCGTTTAGCAAGTTCAAAGAAATTTTTTAAGCAATCGTATAAATTAAAAAAAATATCAGAATTGTTATTCATTTCAAACCAGTTAAACGATTACGAACGAATTCGCAAGTATAGATTTTGAGGCGCTTAATTCATAAAATAGATAATTTTTGGTTTTACAACTTAAGAATTTAATACAATATGTCACATGTACGTTTTACTATTCAACTATACTCGAAAGACTTTGAAAACCGTTTATGACAATTTCAAATATTTTTCGGCACAAAATGTACTTTTTTTTTTGAAATTTACGTTTGTTATTCAATGCCAATGGTCCTGGAGTCTTGAAATTCTATTACCAAACACGTACTATATTAACGAAAACGATTTTTTAACAATTGTTTTTTTTTTAAGACAATAATTGTGATAATAATCGATAACATTAATCGCATCGAAGCTCCGTTCACAATCGTTTTGTCAATGATTTGCAAATGCTTTCAAAAATTATATATATAGTAATAAGAAAAAACCGTAAAAATCGTTATCCAAGTAATTCGCACTTAAACGACATCCACAACATTCGGAAAACTTTTCTTCTATTTATTCAAATCGCGATTCGCGGCAACGGCGTAAAAAAAAAAGAAGATGTATACGGTTCGTGTCCGTCGATTGATAGATATTTTCAATACTTCACGCGTATATTATAAAAATGTTTTTTATAACGTAAATCTCTACATTTTTCTTTTTTGCGTGTCGAAATTTTACTTTTCCTCTAACGTCGTTTTATATTGTAAACGGTGTCGTGAAGCAGAATAAACGAATATCCGCCGAAAACTTACGGACACTTATTACAAATAATAAAAATATTACTCGTTTCTCCGCCGACGAGACACTTCCCACATCCATGATAATATTACAATCGCGTTCGCATTTCTCCTCCTCCTGCCTACCGCTCCGCGTTCTTAGAGTGTGTAATTTTTAACCGATTTACAGTTACGTCGCTGAAACTCGTTTTGTTCCGTTCAATTCTTTATGCGTTTTAATAATAATCTGTTTGTTGTTTTCTTATTGACGAAGAAGATTTCTACAAAAGCCTCGCCGTAGGCGTCGAATCGCTGACAAAGAGAGGAAAAAAAAAAACAAAAAAAAATTAAAACAAACGTTCTGCGTGAATTTTCGTATTTTATTGAAATATTTAAAGCACGAGTCATGGCACTCGTATACGCTCGTCGTGCGTGCACATGTAACATTTATTATTATTATTATTATTATTTATTGTACATATATATTTTTAACTCATTTTCTTTTCTTTCGTTTTTTCCAACTCCCTAAATACACTATTATGCACCGTATTCGTTGGCGATCAACGCGCGTGACACGCATTTAGACGGTATCAAAAAATATACAATAATTGCGTTCGGGTTCCATTATGTAGAAAACAAAACAAAAAAAAAAAAACAATCGCGTAAAAAAAAACGACACTCTGTATATTTGATTTTATTTCGTTATTACGACCACCGGAGAAAACGCTCGCGCGCCTATTCATCCGAAACGAAACGAGAATAAAATATTATATTTTATTTATATAACATAACGAAATATAAAGCGCGTCGTTTTATTCTCGCGAGACGATTAATTAGCCGCCTTTCATAGCCTCCCGTGTGGTTTATTTAAAAAAAAAAATTCTTATTCCACTTCATCGCCGCATATTAAATAAATAAATAAATAAATAAATTGATGACGATGATTAATGAAACGCCTTTTTCTTCTTATAATATTCGCAGCGCGGACAATTTTACATTTTGATATTGACTAAATAGCGCAAAATGTTTATATCACATCTATTGCGATTCGTTGTACATTGTAAAAGTAAATTTTATAAAACGAGAGCAAAAAACAAAATGAAATTTATATTTCAAACGTCGTGTACTGCGGATCAAATACTTCATAATATAGTAGTGGCGCACGCGCGCTATTCCGACCGACGACGACCGTTCTCGTAGCAGCCGGGGTCGGCGGGCCGCCGCGTACGAGCGCGCACGCGCGGACAAAAGGTTTCCCTCCAGAGCGAGTGCCGCCCCGCTGCTGCGGGTCAGAATAAAATATAAAATAAATAAAAATAATCGTATTATATGCAGTGCCGTCGATTCCGCGCGCGCGCACGCTCGTCTCCATAAATGGAAAGTGAACGACGACGTGGGCTCGGGGGATTTATTATTTTTATTTTCATATCGTGTATATTTATATATATATATATATACTGCGCGAGCGCGCGTTTAATAATAATAATAATAATAAATAAAGACCGGGGGGGAGGGGAGGGGAACGTCGCGTGGAAGACGCATCGTCATCGTCTTGCGCGGCGACAATCCGGCGCGGTACTCCAACGGTGCAACGAGGTGGACGGGGACCCGGCGAAGAAAAAAAATTCAATAAATAAAAGCCGATGAATTTATATTACGTTAGACTGGACTTTGGACAGAGAAAAATTGAGAGGCTTAGTAAGTAGCAGCGCGGGTCCTTAATGGACCGTTAAGCTGTTGTTGATGATGGATTCATATTAAACATTCAGGAGTCGAAATAAACACAAGAGAAATAGAATGAAATCCTCTTGAGGACGAGTAATGCAAAACAGAGTCTGTATAAGATTGCGAGCGGTACTAGGATTCAAAAAGGGGGTACAAAAGAGAAATGACTATTGTATGGCCCTCGCGGACGGGATTCGAAGTCATCCCGCGTTCGACAGAAAGAGTTTTACGGCCCCGTTTGAAACCAATACGAGCAGGGGGGGGGGGAAGGAGTACGGAAGACGGTTGAGACTATAAGTGTTATACGACGGCGAAAAGCCAAATATAAAATCGTTCCTAAAAGCGAAGCGATCGGAGTGGGCTTGACCGTGTTTGTTTTGGAAGCTCCTCGTACGGAACGTACTGATCGGAACCTTTCCTAAAAGAGAAAAAAAGAAAAAAGAAAAAGAAAACGGCCAATGGGGCGACTTCGACAGCGATAGGGCGAAGAAGGATATCGTCTCCGTCGACGCCGACGGGTCGAGACGATTCGGATGATGCAATGGACCGTAACGACCGGACAATTTCGGTAGAAGCGCACAAAAGGTCTCGCGAGTGGCTTGTATGGTACAAAAACAAAAACGAAAAATAAATAAATCGCACGGAACACGCGTCGTCATCGTCTAGCGCGAGTGCCCGGGGACGCATTCGACGGTAAAACGACGAGGCCGGTAGGGCTGCGCGGAGAAAAAATAATAAAAACGGGTAATACGCGCTTTTCAAATGTACTTGGAATACACATTCCGAGGGGGCCCCCCCCCCCCGGGGGGTTCGAACACCAAATAATATTGTTGACGTCGTTTTAAATACACCGTTTGCTGCTGTTCGCTACTCGTATACGTTTTTATTCTTCTTCCGAAACAATCACTCGTTTTAAGTTATTCATTTTTACGCACGGTACTATTCTGTAATACGGATTGAGCTCCAAAAAAAAGTATTCGGAAAATACTTTTAAAAAAATATTATGTTCGAAACGCATAAAAATAACAAAAAATTATTCGGAATTTATTACCCGAGTGCGATAAATAATAATAATAATAACAAGAACGCGTGCAGCAGCCGTAACACACGCCCGGGTCTAGACCACTGTGCAGAGTATATTACGCCCCGTCTCGTCGCGTCGCAACAGCAGCAGCACCAGCACCAGCACCAGCAGCAGCAGCAGCCGGTCGGCAGACGCGAGTACAATAACCTCTTCGCTGCGACGACGGCGACGAATACGCGCTGCAGGGCGAATGCCGAACTAGTCCTTCGCGCGTTGCCCTCTCCGGTACGACACCACCGCCGGTCGTGCGCACGTACCGGTAAGAGAGAGAGAGAGAGAGAGAGGAAAACAGCAATTAATTAAACGTCGCGCGAGCGGATCCGCCAATACGGCAATGGCGTTTTTAATTTTTGTTTTGTTTTCGTCGTCGCCGGAATAAACAAAAAAAAAAAAAATCATCGAGAGAAAAAAAATCTACGGGACGACGGAACGCGAGAACGATGAGACCGGTGGTAAGCACAGTTTTCACGGATTGGTACGACGAGATCGTTCGCGGCAGATACTGCAGACGCGCGTATATAACTGTTTATAAAAATATGCGAGTGGGTGTAACGTGTGTGTGTGTGTGTGTTATAACACCCGCGTGTAATGGAATATTTACACGTCGTCGAAATTGTGCGAACACGTTCGGGAAAATGTGTTCCCGGGCGATCCGTATACGACGAGATGAAATCTCCGAGCGAGTGCTGTTGTCGAAAAAAAAAAAAAAAGAATAAAAATACGTGTAATACGCTCAATTTCTCGCACGTCCCCATCGTTGTGACAGCGGGCGCGCGCTTTGTGACGCCTTACGCTTGTCGCGCGTGGGAGTGCGCCGACGAGACGACCGACACGACGCGCGTCACCCGGTCGTCGTACCGTAGTCAAGATGGTCAAGATTTTTTTTTTTTGCAATCATACAATCTTCAGCCGTTAAAAGCGAAAATTACTCCATTCGCGTGAAATGGGTCAAAGAATTTTTCTTTCGCTGACAATTGTTCAGTGTTACGCGTTCGGTGTAAATGTCAAGACTCCAAAGCCTACAAAAATAAAAAATTATTTTTCTTCCGATTCTTTTTTTTTTTTTTTTTATCGGTCCGTTTCGAATTACACGCGCAAAAGTACCGACTAGACGCAGGAATTGCCGGGAGTTGCGAGTTCACCAGAACCAGAACCTTTGTTTTTTTTTTCTAGTCGAAAATTTCGTATAGAAACAAAAAATTAAAATGAACATCGTCGCGGCTTCCTCGCTTCGTTCGGAATCTAAAAAATCAATCGATATGGTCTCGATTATACACGTCGACACGCGTACACGGATTCACGCGTACTTGAATCCATCAGTCATTCTGGATTGATTTCGTTTTTCTTTTCGTTCCACGAATACAAAAGTGTTTCACGTTTCGTTTCGTATAGTAAAAATAAAAAATAATAATAATAGTTCAATAAATTTACTATCTGATTCTCATATAAAATATATGAGTAAGTTGGACTAGAATGCCATAAATCCTCGTGCATACACACGTACTGATGCCATAAACCGATATCATCATCATCATCATCATCTGGATTAACGCGTCTCCAGCTGCTATATACAATATTGCAGTATATTTCTAACTGGTTAACTGTTCAATTGTGCGAACGAAATGATTTTAAAACCTCGATCGAATAGGCCCCGGTCGAATTGTTTCAAGAAACGCGTATGAGTTTTTGTCGTTTTTCGGTCTATAAGAAATTCCGCAACTATGTCCACCGCGTATAATTTTTGTTGAAAATTACAAATTAATTGAAATGGACGCGTCGTTTACGGGAAATTCACTCTTTACTTTTTTCATTATATTCTAAACGTTGTAATGGGGAATTTTAATGAATGCAATCTTGTCGAACACACACACATATATATATAGTTATGCGCGTTTCCTAAAACGTGGAATGAGCAATGGCAGAAGATTCGATGTTATCTCAAATGAGACGCGTTTTGTTTATCCGTCACCTTCGAAAATTCACTATCGACACACAACAGTCGACAGACGTACGATTACATAAAAAAGAAAAAAAAACAGAATAAATAAAAAACATGCGGAGACGCAGACGCTCAGCAGCGGCTACACCCACATAACGACTTGCATAATGTAAAAAACAAAACAAAAAACCGGGTACATATACGAAAAGGAGATCGGTTATCACGGGGAGAATAATTTATTTAACGTGTGACGCGCACGGGCGTACAGGTTTTTTTCTCGTAATGTATTTCGTAAAAAAGAAATAATAATAAAATATGTCAATAAACATGATGAATGATTGTTATTTTACGTACCTGTACGTATAAACAGTGTTTATAACGAATAAATCGTCGTCGTCGTATTAAACGAATATTGTAGACGCTATTATTTATTTACTTTCCGATAAATCCCGAAATCGACGTATCTTTGCAAATTGATCAGCTATCGTCATCGTAATGCGCTACCGTATATACGTATAACGTGAGACATTAATCGTTTTTCGGTTCAACGTGATTTGTTCCCCTAAGCGCGCGAACGGAAAACGCGATCATTTTTCGCGTTAAATATTGTGATAAAAGTATGAGAAATATGAGGAAAACACAGTAGAAAACGGAATTACTATTTTCGTTTGAAATAACGTTTTATTGGAACACTAATCTTGAACGTTCGTTCGGTCGGTTTTTTTTCCTATATTTTTCGTACGAGTAAATGTGCTTGAAAAAAAAAAAAATGTCAGGTTTAATTTTTCCATTTAATGGAAATCGTCGACACGACTCGTGTTAGAACGCCGAACGAATTTTTTTTCGAAGCGGGGGACGTTTTCGCGTTCTTTGACGGCGACAGCGAGACGTCGTTGTTGTTACACGGCCGTCTTGCTCCGGACAATATTATTTCAACCGTCTTCTCGGTTATGATTTATTTTACAGCCGTAGACATAAAAAAAAAAAAGGAAGAAATATTCAAACGAACGCGAGTGTTTTTTTCCACGACGTTTTATGCGAATTCGTCCGGTTGATGAGTACATACGTATACGTGTATATGCATGTGTGTGTGTGTGTGTGTAATTACTTGACTCGTCTGTTTCTTCGTTTTCTTCGAACCGCCCCGGCGTATTTCAAACGGCATTATCGAGTTAACGAGTCATTGCATTTTCTATAAACTCCATCGAGAACGGGATAAAACGGGGAAGAAAAATTTTCGTTTTTATTTAATTTTTGTTTATGAACGACAACGCGACACGTATGTATCGTTCGGATCGGTTTAAATCGGTATTTTTTCGGTCGGTTGGTCCGGGGGGCTCTTTTCGATTTCAATCGCCGACATTTTTACGGGGCTATAATTTTCGTGTGTTCGGAATGTGCGCGCGCGACCGTGAAACGTGTTCGCCACGGAGACGACAGATGTGTATCACGCAGTCGATCTCCACACGGATTTACTACTTCGTCATCGCGCTCTGCGTGCAGCGGCATCGGCCTGCGGAAGACGCACACACGCACGGTCGATTAATTAAAAAAACACATTGCGCCAGCGATGAACGCTGCTGCCGACGGTCGCGACAACATAACGTATCGAAACGGATTTTTATTGTATTTTTAACGCCCCCGTGTTGATGCGTACGAAATGAAAACGGGAACGGAATAAAACCGAATAAATAAGGAATTTAACAAAAAAAATGTTAATTGTTCCGGAATCCGATTTCAAATACGGTAAACTGTAATGAATTTCTCGTATTCGTAAGAACGAGTTGGAATTTTAACACGAGGAATCTAGACGCGTGTCTAAAATAAAGTGTAAAAAAAAAACTCTAATCCAAAAGTCGCGAAACGCGTTTTAGATAATAAAGCGGAAAATGAATTATTATTTCACGACGGCGCGTTTTAAACAATACGCGACAAGAATCATCATCACGTATTATTATGTGTTTTAAATAAATCGAACGTATTAAATATATTATACGTCGATATAAATAATAACACGTTGCGCGGTGTGTGTATTAAAACCTACAGTGTCGTTTTTTTTTTTTTTTTTTTGTATTTTATTCTATAAAATATTCGTAATTTTCACCATATGCGATTTCGTTCCGTTTTCTTTCCATTTTTTTTTTTTTTTTTTTTTACTTTGTTTTTGGTATTTTTCGCTTAATAACGACTATTTTTGCGGAAAGCGCGACGATAAACGATATAAACAATTTTTATACGACAATTGGCCGCGAATATATTTTTTCCCCCGACATAATAGTAATAATACTAATAATAATGTATACAAATCTATTATTTTTTTATTATTATTATTATTTATACGTATAATAATCTGCCGCGGATCGAACACGATTCGAATATTTTGTCCTTTCATTTTTTTTTTTTTGTTCTTTCTCTTTTTTCAACTCCAAAGGTTATAATATTATACGCATATTTTATGATAATATTAAAAAAATAAAAAGAAAACGTACACAACCGTCGTACTTCTCTGTATTTATTACGTTCTGTTGGAAGTCACAGGCGCCAGCCAGACGACGGAGACGGAATGCAGTCGTTGAACGCGTTGCCCAACTCGTGACATCGCTCGGTCTATCTTACAATATTATATTTCGGCGTACCTCCGCCTTCTGTTACATTATTATAAATTTATAAACGCGTTATTTTTTTTATTTTTTTATACTATAAACCCGTATGGAAAAATTCACGTTTCCGCCGTCTAATAATAATAATAATCGTTTGGCCGTTGTGCAATCGAAACGGTGTGTTTTACATAACAATACGCGATACTATTATTTATACGGAATTCCGAGAGTAAAATTTTTATTTCATTCGAATGTCGCGTTACTCAAAACGTGTAATGTATACAGAGACACGTTGTACCGCAGCGCGTTCGACGACAAAAAATACTATTTGAATAGGAAACGCGCGGGGGAAGCTGATCGGCGACGCGATAAACCGCGGTTTTTTTTAATCGAATTTTTATTATTATTATTTTTTTTTAAATAGAATTAAAAGTGTCAAAAAGAAATATGTTATTTTTTTTTTTATCGTGACACTGAATTCGAATTAACGAATGCGAATGTTTCGTAATAAACATAACCAAATACTATTAAAAAAAAAAAAGAAAACGAGAACTATAAGTTATTAACACTCTCGATTTTAATACATTGTCGTATACAATGTGCGAGTGGGGACAACATTTAAAAAAAAAAAAAAAACGTAACAGTATTGTTGTATTTTGAATTTACTACAGCGGTTTCGACTGAAAGTCGTCGTCAACGGGTATTAAGCGAAAAAACGACAGAAAATAAAAACCGAACGAGATCGCGCAGAGAAAACTATGAACACCTTCTATATAGTCGTTTAAAAATTTGAAAAAAAAAGCAATGAAATTGCGTAGGTGACGAATTGAATTCTTAAAAATCTGCGTACGCATTTATAATATTTTTGAAGTTCTGACGTTTAATGTCTTTATATATATATATATATACATATTATGTAATTTTTTTAAATAAGTATTAATTATATTAAATTATCGACTTTTTTACTTGACGGCTCGATTTTATGTTAACGTATACATTTATTTTATAAAACAACATAATATTCTACAGTTCCAACGCTCTATATATTAGCAAATTTGATTTTTTTTTTTAATGTCTACGATCTTGCTCATATCGTATTAACGTCTTCGATTAAACGGTTTGCATTATTATAATTCAATAAACTCTTAATGTTTTTTCGAAAATTAAAAAAAAAAAAAAAAGAAATCCGAATAAATTTGTATTATATTAATATCTTTTTAAATGCCTATTAGATAAATGCGGTATATCTAACGATATATTACTTCACGAATTCGAGTTGGAAACCCTGTGACGGCCTCCATGTTCATTTTGTTAATCGCGTTTTCAATTAAATATTTCGATTACGGATTTGGTATGCGGTACGTTTTAAACGCGCGATTTTATTGACGATTCTCTGTTCTGGTGATGGTGTTTTGCGGAGGGCACCGTTATAGAAACACCGAATGATTTCTCTACAAAAACTTTGATTTTTAACGATTTTTTACTGTTACGACTGAAAAAAAAACACGTATTTACATATTATTACGCGTATCAACCGGGAATTTTATTAAACATAAAAATTATAAAACGCGGATATACGGGAAAAAATGAATAGAAAATAAACCGCTCGGTACATAAGTATTTGTACGAAGCGCGTTGAAAAAAGGACGTTCGGAAAGGTTAATGTTCGTCATGATTCCAACCGATTCGTTTGCCGCCGTCAAGAAATTCCAACGAAAGGTCGTAACGTCGTAAATAATACCAGCCTAACGGACATAACGCGTTGTCTCGTAATAAAATATGACGGGAAAAGCATAAAATTCGTCCCTGAAAACGAGTGATTTTTGACGTCGTAACCGGCGGACTTGAAAAAAAAAAGAAAATTGCGCCGTAAATTATTAAGCACTTTTCAATCGGGTGTACGCTTCCCAAACACGTTAACCGCAATCAAAATCCGATATCGCGTGAACTCAACGAATACATCACGGAATTGTGTATGTGAAAAACGCAGTAAAAGTACTCAACAGTGTATTACGAAATTCGCGTTCTTAACGACTGAAACAAGTCTCGCGGACGATTTCCTCGACCGACGGTACGATTTTCATAACGCCATCGTAGACTGTAGTGACGATGTCTGACGAACTCGGATTGTTCAGGTCGAACTCCCGGGGGGATCTGTAACGATTTTTTATCCGAACCGAACCGAATTGCGTTTAATTCGGTTCGAAAATTTTCAATTACGAATTCGATTTCAACACTTCGTACTATTATCGTTACTGATTTATTAGTTTTTTTTCTTTTGTGTCCACAAACGATTACACGCGAACGTTAATCTTCTAACAAACGGTTCACTCCGTTTTCAGTATCGTTACAGTACGCGTTTAACTTCCAAACGCATCGGTTCGGCCGTAAAATATTACAATATTTTTTCCCCATCGGATTTGTAAGTCGATATGATTTTCGTTCCAATCGAAAACGCGACAAACTTCTTCGTTGTTAAAACGCATATATTTTTCCCCCCTTCCCGCGCATACTTCTGCGAGGAATTACGAACAAAAACAAAAAAAAAAAAAAGAGTCAGTCGTTGGCCTGCGCGTTTCCGTTTAGAAAATCGGACGCGACGACGTTGAAATATTTCTAAAACAAAAAATAAATAAAAATACGAGCATTGCTGTTGTTTTTTATTATTTTTTTTTTTTTACGCGTAGAATATTATACGAATATTACCGAACTGTACGTTGAGCACCGTCTGTGTAACCGCACTTGGAATTTCTCTTCTCGTTGAAATATCGCGTACACGGGCTGTAGTCGCACACGGATTATTTATGTGCGCGTATTTCTTTCTAGCGAACGTTTTTGTCTCGGCGCTCGTTGTAAATGTTGTTTTTATGAGAAGTAAAAAAAAAAAAAAAAAAAAAATTATTTGTAAAAACAAAACAAACAAATCGGTATACTTTTTTTCTTCTCTCTTTTCCCGCACCGTTTACCGTTGTAACGCACGCCGCTTTTGTTTTTCGTTTCTAGAGTAGGTATGTTTTACTCGTTGAAAGACAAACGAATAATAACTCCATAATATTGTGTTCGTGCTAATAACGATAATAATTCGTATAATAATATTCGTGTGTGTGTGTGTGTGTGTTAGCGCGTTGTTTATATAACGTTACAGAAACACGACGGCAATTAGAATGTTTAAACAATAATAATAATATAACGCACGAATCGATTAATTGTTATTTTAAATGTGGAGAAGTCGCTCTTTGAATTTCACACGTCACTAGGTAAGTTCGTATTTATAAAATACTTTCGCGTTTCGAGAGTTATTTTAATAATAATAATAATAATAATAATAATAATAATAATAATAATAATAATAATAATAATAATAATAATAATAATAATAATCAAAAGAAAATATTACAGAAATTTCTTATAAATTGTAAGCGTTTGACTCTTCGCGTTTCTTACACATTATTATTATTATTTTTTTTTTTTTGAAAACCTGACGAGCCATTTAGGCTTTTAACTGTAGCTAAAACTAAACCTTTTCATCTTCATCATCACATGCGTCATGTGATGCGTTCCAGTCTTTCACCTCACGGGACTCGCGTGATTCACACTGTCCGCGTTCATTTCCGGCGCGCTCTCTTTCGTCTTCATCGGTCTACCGTCCGCTCGCCGAACACGTCCAGCACATTCCGGCCTATAACAAATTGGACCACGTTTTCATTCTCTTGTAAAGCTCATTGATTATCTGATTGTATTCGATCTCATCTCCGCTCTTTTTCGGTATTGTACGTCGGGCCGTGAAATGGCTCTTATTGTTTTTCTTCGTCACTCTAATTCGTAGAGTGGCCCGTGCACGCGTGCACACGCACAGGCGGCAATGCGGTCTCACGTAACTAATATTCGTTTTTTTTTGTGGTTTTTTTTTCGTATTAGTTTCGATTATCTAGAAGATCTGCTAGGGCGAAATATCGCGTTGTTCGCCGCGGAAGGTTTTAAAGATTTATATCGTCGTCCAATGTTCGAACACATTTGAATTCTCATACCACTTCTATATATTCAATTGTAGCCCGTACTCATAATCATACATGACAGATTTCCTGTTTTTCTTGTCATCATCATCATCATCGTCGTCGTCGTCGTCGTCGCGTTTACTCTGTTTCAGGCCACAATATGCCCTTCTTTTATCGTTTCCATCACACGCTCTTCTTCACTTCGTCTCGCGTCTTTCCTATTTATCACAACAATATCAGTGGTGCGGTTGTCTTGGTATTCATTTAGAACGACGCTGTTAATGTACGGGTTTTCTCGAATCTCGCGTATATTTTTTAATTAATAAAAACGATAAATAACCGCGTTTTTAACAATTCCGCTCGTCGTAGTTAACGTTGAAGATAAATCGGACCTTTGTGCGGGGGAAAAATAAAAAATACGTATAAATAATACAGTGTTTTTTTTATATATATATATATATTAAATACGCGTTTTTAATTATAAATATTTTTTAATAACAATTTATGTACCAAAGCTAAACGCGCGCGTTCGTCAAAAAAAAAAAACTACTATTATTTAAATTTAAATGGAAGAAAAAAGAAACAGAACGATAAAACGTTTACGAACACCGGTTGTTATAAATGAATAAGAACAAAAATCGTATTACGTCGAAATAACATTTTCTTTCTCTATTGTCGACAATTCTCCCCGTCCTCCGTTTCTTTTCGTCTCGTACGTCGTCTTCGTCGTATTTATTATATAAAGTGGTTCGAAATATTTTATACGCCGCCGGCACAGCGTACGGTTTGTAACTGAAAAATAAAAAATAAATCAAATAGAAAACTTAAAATATTCCGTTTCGTCGTCTCCGGTTAAACAGTCGCGTCCGTGTCTCATTTATCTCTTCTCCGCATTGCGCGCGCGCGCCACACGCTCTCGGCCCGTTGCGTCGAGTGTCGAGTGTCGAGTGGCGGCGGCGGCGGGTTACGACGAGAACGGCTTTTGTTCGGTCGTTTTCTCAAGTTCACGGCGGAGGGCAAAATCCACCGTTGTGACGTTATGTGTACGTACACGCGCGCGTACTGGGGAATGGAAAGGAAAAGAACGAAATATCGCCCCGGCGTGGATCGTTTATCAAGATTTTCCAACACGCTTTGTCCGCCGCGCGCAAACCCGGCGGTCACTCTTCGCCGTTGTTTGTCGTCCGGGCGGCCGCCAACGTTTTATTTCTTCTTCTTCTTCTTTTTTCTTTCCACGTACCGTTATGCGCGTAGGCTGCGTGCCGTGCGCGCGCGCACAATCGAAAGAAGCGCACAATACACCCCCGAAGGCGGCGGTCGCACCGAGACGAAGTGAGACTGCGCATTCCAACGCGGGCGGTCGCACGTCGACCAGAAAGCCAGCGGGACACTGTCGCGGCCACGCGCGTTTTACAAGAACAATCTCCGTTTGATTTATATATTTTATTATTTTTTTTTTTTTTTTACGAATTTTCTCAATAGTTTCTCCGCGGGCGAGTAATCGAGAAAAATCAATAGAAAACGAATTTTCTCAAAACGCTAATGACTAACCGAGAACAACGGCTTGAAATTGTACACTGAACACGCGTCCCCGCGCACATTGTACCGCGGGCACATACTCGACAATTTCAAATCGGTTATATTTTTTTTTTCGATGCGGTTGTCTGCATTTTCAGCAATTAACCGAATGTCGAAGCGCAATTATTGATTTTTATTACTGGACGTTACGACTCTCGACTATTTTAAATCCCGACCGATTCAAAGTGAACATTTTTTTTGTCACTTTGAATTTTTCGACAAAGCGCGTATTGCACTCCGCCGAAGCCCGGAGTCTTTCCTTTTTTTTTTCGGTTATTATTATAAAACCGTATGAAATCCGTATTTTTTAACGGATCGCCGCGATTGACGCGTGTATATTCACCATTAAATCGCTACACAATTATATTAATGACGGGACACGTTAAATAAATAGATTAATCGTTATTTTTTCAATATACTTCTGAGAAAAGGCCGTTTGGCGTCCCGTCCAGTATCGGTAATACCGATGGATTCGCAAACGCGTCGCGCGATAGAAAGAACGAGTAAATCGTACGAAAGTCGGGTAAACGTGTCGTCGGGAGAAAACGATTTTTACGTGTCCAAGTGTTGAACTTGACAAAAAAAAATATGCGTTTAAATGATGAAAACGGGTCGATTCCCGGGCGTTTTCAATGACAAGTATCTATAGATTTTAATCGATATTAAATAATTTCGCGGGAAAAAATTATTTTCATTCATTTATCGATTCGATTAATTTGGGTTCCGCAGTGTATAGTAAATTTTCAATAGCGAATTATTATTTTTTCTAATGCCCACTATCGAAATTATTATACGATGATCGTATTCGGCCGTTTTTAACACAACTCATTGACGTTGAAAAATTTAATTTATAGAATAAAATAGCTAAAACTTATGAAAGTTTTTTTTTTTCAAATAAATCTGCGACATTTCTTGTTCCTATTATAGTAGTAATAGTATAATGAACAAACGATAAAGCGCCCCACAATTCGATACGATTTTGTTTCGTGTTTAACACACGGGTCGAATCGACGAACCAATCGGGTTTTTTTTTCTTTGGCAAAAACACGACGGAAAACAACACACGAAATGTTATATAATAATAATAATAATAATAATAATAATAATATGGAATGAAAATCATTACCGATGTCGTCTCCTATCCTATAAACGAGTTTTCACTACTGTAGGTCTCTCGGGGATTCCAATAAAAACAACAGCAATAATAGCTACCGTACGCAGCACGCTCCGTTGCGGTGTGTACGAGTTAAGAAGACGAACGTTAATTATTGAGTGGATACAATTATTTATTATTTCCGTAGGGAACGAGACAGTATATCCGTGTACACATTATTCAAATGTGGCCCGCGGTAGGCGTTGAACTCGCTTGGGAGTCAGCCAACGTCTCGGGGCGATAATTGTGAATAGTTTACACATAAAAAAACATTTCGGATTGTAAAAAAGAAATAATAATAATAATAATAATAAAATATCGACGAAACCGAAGGTGAAAAGTCAGTATACGGACTGCTCGTCGCTACAGCGTTAGTAAATCGGTTGTAAAAATCCATAACGAAAGTAAAAATGTATAAATAACACGTATACGAGAAGATATCGGTATAACGAATAATAAAAAATATATTTTTATTGTACACCGTCGCAATTAGGTATTCGGATCAAAACTATATGCGTATTTTTATTTACCATTTATTTTTTTCTGAATTCTTCATTCGAATAATCGAATATTATTTTATATGTATAATACGCGAGATTATACAGCGAATAGCGTAGAACATATAATATATATATATATATATAGTGTAGGTATAAACACAATAATAAAATTGAGTTTTTTTTTTTTGTTTTAAACGAAGAACATTATTATGTACATATATTAATTCGGATCGTGTTCTGTTAAGTATAGGTATTTGAAAAACGATTTACGAAAGGGGTTCTCTGCCTTTCCTGAAATCTACATATTTAATTTAGATTCTCCTCGAGAGATAATGTTTGAAAACCGATTTTCAAAACCGTATGCGTTTTAAATTCAAACGATAACGTACGAACGAGCTCTGTTATATTCGTCACGGAGAGAATACACGCGTTTTTATAAAGCAGATTCCGAGTGCTTTTTCTTTTTTTTTTTCCTACATATTTGTAATTCAAATTTGCCTGTTGACAAACAATGGTGTACGCTTATGCGCGGTGTAAGTCGTTTTGACTCGTTTATTTTTTTTTTGTGTTTTGTAAAACGCGTTGTGAAAACGAAGCAAAAAAAAAAAAGAAAATAAATAAATGAATATCGAAATTCCGTACCGAATTCTTCTCAGCGTTTCCAAGAGGAGAAGAAGAAAATAAAAAATATAGAACGTATCCAAAAACGCCGGTGCACGAGTTTTGAGTACATCGTATCCATTGCCGATCCACAGTTCGTCTATTATTATTATTATTTGCGGTGCTCTCGGGGTCAGAACATCAAACTGTGTGTGTGCGCGCGCGCGTCGGTTTCGTTTTCGTTCCGTCTCCGCGCGCGAAATCAGGTCGTCAGTCACACGACCAAATAAACACAACACGATCCACTTCGAACGCCGTCGAATCGTTATTATTATCATTATTATTATTTTTATTGTTATTATACCCCTTGGTAAATATTATTATTATTATTATTTATACATTCTTCGCTCGTATTTACGACGTCCTTGTAACGTTTTTATACGTATATATATAAAAAAAAATATTTCCCCTTAATAATAACCGTTCTTTTTTTTTTTTTGTCGCGCACCTACAAACGCGGTTATAATACCCCTCAATTACCCGCCCCGTAATGGACACCGGGCGCATTAATAGTCATTATTAGACTTCTTAAGAAGAGAGAAAAAAAAAACATTTTTTTTTTCTCTCTTCTTAAGACGAGCTCGACCGGTGATTAGTAGTGTACTCGCACAAACGATTCGTGTTCAAAAAAAAAAAAAAAATCTCTATACATATACGTATATGTATAAACGCGTCGTGTACCGCTGCAAAACCGTGTACGGCTTTCGCGAGCGCGCGCGATGGAATATATTTTTGGCGCAGTGACGCGAGGTTAGGTATCGTTCGGAATCTATCGCACGCGGCGCGCAGTATTTTCAAAAAAAAATATATTGTCGTATATAAAATATGTCGGCGATAATTTTTTTTTTCTTTCTTTTTCGCTTTCTCATCGTCGTCGTAATAACGCGTGCGATGGATCGACCGTCGTCGGTCTCGTTAAAAGCCCGTACTTTTATTAATTGTCGTTCGAAAATCACGATCGATTCGAGTGTGGTTTTTTTTTTTTTGCAGTCGAATATTAAGAAGCGGCTATTAATATAATCCGTTTACGGTATAAGCGACACGGCTCTATTGCTCGACTACGGTGTACAACGTCTTTCTCTAGGTCCGCACGGTACATAACATAATATATCCCGTAACTGTCCGTCGTGTTTTTTTTTTTCTTTTTCGAATTCATCGTTCTGCGTTTGCGTTTCGTACATAATAATTTTCGATCGTAACGAGTGTCGCGCTGGATGATGGACAACGGTTGCGTTAAAAAACGAATCGTGACCCTGAGAAACGTAAGTCAGCTTAAGTGTCGTAAGGCGATTAGCGTACACGTTAACAAAATCGCTTTCAGACGCGCCGCCGCAGTAGTGTAACACATACTCACGTCCGTATCGCAAAAGTATACACGAGTACAATACAGATTTTATGTACGGCTGTTTTTTTTTTATGTATATATTTTTTTTATTTATTTATTTTTTGTAGGAGGAGATCTGTTAGTTGATTTTATTTTTTTCAGTCGAGACGCAAACGAAATTAAAAAAAAAAAAAAAAAAAACGCAGAATGTCATGTTCGTCGTATCCGTGTGTTTCTCAGACGTCCACGATTCGTTCTCACAATCGAAATCATATTTACAATACGTGTGTATATTTACACCACATCGCCTTTTTCAATTCTCGTACCCCCCTCCCCTACTGTCAGAAATATTTACGTTGATGACGACTCTCTCCACTTTGCTCGTGTCTCGCGAATCAACGACCTTGGCATCCATTATATTTATTCTCTTTCCTTTAGTCATCATATTTATACTTCACGGTACCAAAGTACTCTCTCAACATAATTGGATTTATCAAACGTTACACTAAGTTTTTCACCTCACTCTTACTCGAATTTGGTTGAATACTAGAATTTGGAGTGTGGTTGTGTGGCATCCTTGCTAATACTGGAACGTGTTCAAAAACTGGTCCCTTTCCTTTGCCGCATCTAAACTCGATGTTAATGCGTCTATCCACGACCGTTTTCAACTGCGTGGTTTATTTAACGTTCCTTCTCTTTCTTCGCGCCGCGTTAAAATTGATAGAAACTTCTCATCCGTCATTCTCAATGGCACCATTTAACGCTCTTGGACTATTTTCCTGTGTTCAGTTTGAAATCTCTGCTTGTAACACGCGAAACCGAGTCCAGTTTTATTTTCCACGCCACACTACAGCCTACGGTCATAATCATTCATATCACAGGATTCTTCGCAATACAGATATCAGCTTGTGTCGTAACTGTTTCTTAGCCCTTTGGTCACTAATTCGGTCTATTCATTACTCTTAATTTCCGATGTATATAAAATGTTTTTTTCCATTTCTATCACTATTATTTAATGAGGTCATTATTTTATATTTACTACTGTACATTTTGATAATTTCCGCGATACGCGTGTTTCTTATTTTGTTTCGAGTACTTACATAATTTTTTTGTACAACATTACGTTTGGACATATCAATAAACGAACGCTTGTTCGGATACGAATCCGTATTGTAAGCTATTAACAAAATTCTATTTTTAAATTACTTTTGTCAATACAATTGTCCGTGTGGTGTAATAGACATCGATTATTTTCAATCAATCTTATCGTATCGTACGGTAAGCAAACAGTTCGTGGGCACTACGGGACAAACATTTATTCATGTGTTCGAAGGGATTCGAATATTAGAAATTATAGGATATAATCGATATTAATATTATTTTTCAAATATATTTATATATATATATATTTGATTCCGCTATCGTATGATTAATCTTGATTTTTAAAACAATACGAATAAATAAAATCAAATATTATTCCGATATTGCCTTATATTCGTTTGAATATTGTTAATACGTATTGTATATATAAGATATATACTCGTATATATATATATATTTTGATGTTTTATACTATAATATATTATACAAGTATACAATGAATTGTTTCATTATAATTATTGTTATTTAAATATACGAGTTATATTGTGTGTACAGGTTTTAAGACGACTTGATGCTTGTTACCATTTAAGGAGAAGAAATATTAAATTCTCCACCAACGCATTATGAAATACGTTTGGTTTTCCGAATAAGTACATTCGTATAAGTGTAGGTATACGCGCCATACAAATTATAGTGGTCTATACAAAGTTAAGCGTTTTCGCCATTAAAACGAAACGATAGCAATTACGTTTCTTCGCGTAATAATAAATGTTTTAATTTCTTGTCTCGTAGTGTTAGTAAAACGTTCGCGGAGTACCAGCTGCCGCTAATGCTGCGGTGTCCCGTTCAAACGGAATAATATTTCCGTATAAACACGCGAATTGTGTGATGACTGCATGTGGCATTGAATCGTTTACCACAATAATACGTATTATCGGAATTTTATCGGAGAATTCTGAATTTTCAACGATTTTCCAGTCGATCTTGAGCACCATATGTATGTGTGTGATGGTACATCACTAACCGTTGTTTTGTTTAATGAATATAACCAGTAATTTTGATGGAGGCCACAAGTGATAATATTGCACTTTGAATACGTATTGCCTTCGGTATACGAATTTTCCTCGACCACAGGGTGAATCAACAACACTCATCTTATCTCTACGATAATCCGGTCCGACTCGGGTTTCTGACGAAGCAAAAGCAGTAATAGCAGCTTCTTCTGACCGCGTTCTCGTTCATCACCATCCTGTCCCGTGTCCAAGTGATTCTTTATTGTCAAGAGACTTTGACGGGGATGTTTAAGGGAATTCGTCGTTGACGAATTCGTCTTTTTCGTTTTGCCCGCAGTCGTCTCAATGAACGTTTGATGGAGTCTATTACGGTTCTCGGGTATCGCGACTGTCTGACAACGGATATGACGTGATCGTCTCCATCATTAGACTACCCACGCGACTGCGGTGGAATTGTATTATTTTTGCAAAAAACAAATATCATTTTTACTATTATTTTTTATTTTGATAGCTACAAATGTTGAAATTATAACAACTCAACAATTATTGTTACTTTTGTATTTTAAGAAAAACGGTTTCGCAGTAGGCTTGTCGGCCGTTCAAGTCTCGCCTGCACAGTTCTGATGCTTGTGTCCAATTATACTTTTCAACCGGACGCCCAAATGTCCAAATGAGCATAAAAAAAAAGGTCATTTGATGTGTTCAGTTTTTGAAATCGTAAAAAGTCGCAGCGGCAATCGCATTTCGTAGGATTTTTTTATTTTTGTTTTCATTATCGTTACGCGTACTCAGACACGCGTTTCAATGTCGCTGCGTTTTCTTCGGCGACGTCCGATGTAATATAATATGCGCGCTTTTTTATGGTGACCACACGCGATCGTACGACTACAATATTACAACAGTAACGTTTGTATTGTAATCGCGTGTTGGAAGAAGACAAAAAAACAAAAAACAAAAAAATACCGACTGGTAAAAAACGAAAACGGTGGGGAAAAAAATGAAACACCGACGGAGCGACTAGACGTGTCGGTCGGATGATCAACTGCACGAGCCCGCGGTGGCAGCAAAAAAACCGTAACAATATTTTAAGCGGTTTTGGACGTGTGGTAGACGAACAGTTTTACAATATTATTGTGTAATGTTATCGTCGTAGTGAACGGACGACGCGACCGCAACGACGACGGTCTCACACATGTTTATTATTATTATTATTATTTGAATACGAAGAGAATCTGAGAGTTCCCTCCACCCACATTCCGAATACAACAGAATTCCTTTCGTCTACAATTTGTCATCTACGCCTGCGAGAGGATATACGCTGCGTCTCGTCACGCGATTCTTATAATATTAAAAGAACGCGCGTATAGAAACAAAATTGTGCGTACGTATCGGTAACTGTTTGGATGGCGACAAGTCGAGTTTTATAAGCCCCATTAAGCCGCCTCCCTCCGCAGATCGAAACTTGTAAACATTTTTCACTGCTTATTCGTTTGCACTGCGTTAGTGCTGGTTTGTGCCGTTTCTCCGATCGTTAGTGTGTCGCTTCCGTTCAAAAGTTATTGACATTTCTTATAGGAATCAGTTTACACCAGCAACGTCGATATTTCGAACTCTTTTCCGTTGCATTCGTCTGTGTCGTCTGCAGTGCTAACGAAAACCAGCCACATAGGAACGTGATAAAGAAAAAAAGTTCCGATGTGGGGGGGGGGGCGGTGGAGAGTGCCGATTTTAATGGAGCTACCGATTTTTTTCTCGTCGCATTCGACGTTATTCGCGTCACATTGACACATTTATAAAACACGAGGGCGGGGGATAGGAGGGTGGAGGAGAAAAGTGAAATTCTTCATTATTCCGAAAATCTAATTCTGACAAAACGTCGTAAAAGGTCTTTCGAACTGAATAATAATTTAACCTGTCATCGTCGTACACCGCGTAGCGTTTGAATTACGTTAAAGCACTGCTTTAGATCTCGGACGACAGTAACGGGCGTCCTCTCAATCGTTCTCTCGTCGGACTGTTGTATATAATTCTGACGTTTCTGGTCGTCACAGACGTTACACAGACGTCGTAATAGACATCCAGAAGCCCCGGTTGGTCGTTTCGTTTGTTTTCTTTTTTTTTTGTCACGCGTCTAAATACGTGTTCATAAGCGCTATTGGAGCGCATACGACTCTCGCGTTAACCGAGATCCGGTCGGCGGCACGTCTCTGGGGAGGGCGAGCGCGTTACGGGAAACGTTGTGTTCATACACACACACACACACACAGGGCCGGATTTAGGAATGTGGGGGCCCTGGGCCCACCTTAAAAGTATATATTATATTTCGATAACACATATTTAATATATTATTACGCGTGAATTTAATTTAATAATATATTAACATTTATCGCAAAATAATATTTTACTAGAAATTTTTAATTTATTTTGCAAATATTATATTGCGTTTTATACTTGGACGCGAAAAAATCCCATTAAGTGGAGGCCCGGGGCCCCCCTGCCCCCCCCCTAAATCCGGCCCTGTACACACACACACATTTTTTGTTGGACAAAGCGGCGTTGTCACCTCACCTGAACGGTATCACGCCGTACCATCGTCGGACGCTTATACGTCGGACCGCGCTTTTTACTACACCGCCGGCAGCCGTACGAAAAACTCGAACGACGTCGGATAAGCAAAACGGAATGGAAGCGAAAATAAAAATTTATTTCATCGCTTACAAAAAAAAAAAAAAGTAAAAATTGTCTTAGATAACGGATAATTCAGTGCGTAAAATATTAGGAACAAAATATTGTAATAAAATCACGTTGTTTCAAAAAAGTAACGGGATAACGGAATTCATTTATCTTTTCTTCCACAACGCTCGTTTTTGTTTATCCGACATTTTTTTTCTTTGTTAATTTGTATTTTCAAAGTGATCTTTGAATACGATGAATGAAGTGTAGTGTACACTTACGGTTTTTAACTATTTCTTTGATTTATGGATTTCCTCTCAAACGTTCATAACTCTTGAATAATACACGTACTTCACGTCACATATAGTCTATTTTCAATTAGGAATTGATAATAATAAGTTAAAAGAAAAAACGAATTTTTCGTAATTCCTATGTTATTATAATATTATTAAAGATCTTAAATTAAAAGTCAACGCCCAGCGGTCGTCCCTTCTCTTCAATACGAAAAAAAAACACAATTAAAATTTACTCCAAAATACGACCCTGAGACACCTATTTGTATAGGTGCGCATGTGCTCATGAGTACCCGAAGGGCTCAGTAGGTAATAAATCGCGTTGTTCTGATCGATATTAACCTCCGTATATCGTTTTATATCAAACGTTATTGTTCTTATCACCAGGGTCAAAGATATCTCTAACCTTTAAGGTTGTCGCAATAACCTTCGTGTATTTAAATTTAAAATACCGCTTGTGATATTGTTAAAATAGTGTACTCAAAACGGTACTCATTTTGTATCATTTTCGACGTAAAAATTGTATTTATTATAAGCGGTCACTATGAAATTGTGACGATTGAGAATTCAGCAGACGCTTTGCGAATCGCTCGGTTTGACGGTCATGTGGGGCAGGCACCAGTGTTTTTCTCTATAATAAACGCGGTCGTATTGATGAATTTGTTTTTACATACTCTTAGACTAATATTGCTATGAT
The DNA here is from genome assembly GCA_032441825.1 of Chaetogeoica ovagalla. Taxonomy (NCBI): domain Eukaryota; kingdom Metazoa; phylum Arthropoda; class Insecta; order Hemiptera; family Aphididae; genus Chaetogeoica; species Chaetogeoica ovagalla. The sequence continues at coordinate 1,824,532 of CM063726.1, forward strand.
ATCGCGGCTAAACGAATGTGACCAATATCCTATTATTTACTCGATTTGATGCAAAGTCGGTTTTGTGTTTTACAAGTTTAGTGTTAAGACTTCAGTAATTATTATATAATGAATATTTTAACAACACGAATTACACGTGTACGGGGAATACAAATGGAAAACAACGCGTGTTTTTTTTTTATTGTTAACAAACAATCAAAAGCGATTTGTCCGACGCGTAAAAACGGAGGATTTATACATTTCTACTAATCGAGTAGTAGGTTCATTCACGACGAACAGAATAACATTTCTTTTGATCGGTATTTCGCTCCCCCATTCCCGGATAATATATTATATTTTATCGTCCGCGATATCTCGGAAATAAAAAAAAAAAATGTGGTTTTTTTTTATGAACACTCCGCTTATTCAATTTAAGGCAAACAAACCTTGAAAATACACAATCGTTTCGTAATAAGAGAAGAAAAAAAATTCGGAAATCTATACACATTACACATATAGTATGGTACGTTGAAATCAGAAACAGATTATTACGATAATAAGTAAATCGCGCGAAGGTTTATACTTCTTTTTTTCCCGCACAATATTCTATACACATTTTATCTCTTTGAACGATTTAATGCGAAATATTTCGTTATGGAATACGATTTTATTGGAAATCTATACGTACAATAATAATGCCGTTGTTAAACGCATTCGATACGCATTCTGCCTTCGCGAAATTATTTAAAAACATTTTTATATATATATATATATATTTTATTAAACTTTTTAAAGGGCCACTGAGATAATATCAACGTGTAAACGCCGTTCGCAATTCATATAACGTGTAGCACTTTTGTCGATGATTATCGTTTTGATAATGTGTTCTACAAACGGGATTACACACACGGCCCCGCAGTACATATTTAAAATAACAATAATAATCCGCCGTCCGAACGTTTATTTTATCCGAATACGTTAACTTTCTACAGGTGTATATATTTACTTTCGACGTTTTATATATTCATTATGTTATAACACTTACGGGATGGATAGACGTACATTCCATATTTTTCGTTTTCAAGGTCCTCGAACGGATTCTGCTTTTATATGTACACGGAGATAAAATAGGCCCAGTGACTCGCATTGTGTACTCGTGTACAGAACGTCGTGTATAGACGTTTATACAAAAAAAAAAATGAAACAAAAAATTAAGACGTTTATATATATATAAAAAAAATTCCGAGTAAACGACCGTGTACGACCATCGGGGGGTACTTTACGCAGTGTATCGTGACGAAATTAATAATTTCCAGCTAAAACCGTACAATAAATTTTCAGTGAATCGACGCGCGTGTGTATACCGGGGACTAGTCAACATACACGCCGTAATGATTTACAAGGTATTGTGTAGAAATTTCTCGGACCTGAAACGAGATTATCGGACATATTGATTATTATCGTTTTTTACTCGATTCTACGCGTGTTTTATGGTACAAAAAATAAAAAAATCCACGTGATAAAACGTATAAGGCCGGACGAGGGACAACGGATAGTGTTCTTGTTCAATCTTAACGGTCAATTACAATTATGGGTTTTCGCTACTGTAATATCTATCTTATTTCGTGAGAAACAGCATTCTAGACTCACAGTACCACCGTACGGCTTTAATAGCGCTAAGTAAATTCGATTGTCGCGTAGAAACACGAAATCGAAAAAAAAAAACCACTCTTCTCTTCCGCGTATTAATGAAAACGAGATTCATTTTAATATCTCGATTAGAACGAATTCGAAAATCCTGCGCGTAACCGCCGGGGACACGGTCATTTTGGTTTAGTATATTATATTCAATGTACTGGACGTCACGGCAGTCCAGGAACAAGACCGTTTTCGAGAAGAAGAATATATATATATATACATTTATGTTTTTCTTTTTGAACTCTTAACAAATTACCATTCTCGAGGATGTTTACGAGTGTACCAAAAAAAAAAAAAAAGAAAAAAGAAAAACGCGTTTAACGGGGGGAGAGTGAAAAAGAACGCGCGACGAATAAACGTTTATTTCGACGTCCCATTCGTTGGATTAGAATAACCGAAATTTTCTTTAAAGTAATACGCGATATATTTCACGACGGTAAAACGTTGCCGAACTGTTGTTATACCATTCGGAAATGAAATAAATACCGAATGTTCGATAAAATTGTATCCTTGAGATTCTTGGCGACGACAAGAATATATCTCTCTAAAAAAAAATAATAATAAAGTAGACACCGAAACGCCGCATTCCGTAGACGAATATATACGTACGCCTAAACATACATGTATAACGCGCAGCACACGAAAATAATATACACAGCGTGGCTTCGGCCTTGGTGAATTTGATGTCTGTTATGTGGGAATACGACGCCGTACGACTAATATTATAATAATATATTAATGTACATAAGGCGATTAGTGACTTCGCATTAGAATATCGAACACCAGAAATAGCTTTAGGCGTCGTACGATTTCGTCGCGTTCGGAAAAATGTTGAAAATTTCACGAAAACGCGCAGTGTCCATCACAATCTACTCGTGTAAATGTGCAATATATAATTGTGTCTACATAGTCTTGTGTCTACACCAATAGTGCACAGGCAGATTTGACTTTGTGTTATTATCAATCACTACCGCTATTATTTGTTAATAATGTCATTAATTAATTCGATTTGTTTAATTTATAAACGTTTTTTTAGCGCTTTTTTTTTTTTTTTTTTTGCTGTTTGTCCTCATAAAACTGATATTGTTATTTATGTCTTAGTAAAAAAAGAACGAAAAAAACAAATGTGATGAATTTCACTATTAAGTATTTTGTGTAATACTTACACAAAAATTTTCAAATTCTATCTGTTTGGATGACGCGACAAGTCCGTGAATTTTCAAGCGGCTTTTCAATTTTCTCACACTTTTTTTTTATAAATTCCAATCGTTTACAGGTCTTGCCTCGACCATAACAGTCTGATTTTCGTACCTAACGATGGGGATCAGTCCAACTCGAATACTCTCGACATTATTCGAAATCTTTCAATTCGCCCGCGTGCGTTTGTGTTGAACACCTACTTCGCGTTACTCAATTTAAACGTCGATTTTATCGTTGAAATTCGTATTACACACAACTCGTGAGTACGTTTCTCGCCTCCGAACGGTAAACATTAACAACTGCTGTTATTCCGCACACGACGCACTACGAGACGACAAGTGCGCCGTAACTCGCAGAACGGCAATTTTCAGGTTTTTGGCGGATTCTCGTGTAAATTTTAACGTTTTTTTCGCCGTCGCAACGCCGTTCAGGCGGCTATATTTAGCGCTAACAACGGTTTTTACATTCGTGAATAATGCGCTGCCCCTTTTTAGAGGAACACCGTTTTATGTATGTTGCGCATCACCGCCAAAAACCTACTATCGGGAGTTAACGACACTTGTCATCCTCATAGTGCGGCGATATTATATTTCAGCGTATAAAAAAAATATAATAAATATGTTCTTATCAAATTTCTCTAAAACATTTATGGTAAAAGAGAAAAATCTCCGTAAATAAAACGTTTCCGACACGTTTTGTGTATTAGATTTTTTTATCATGTCTCCCCCGTCCGCCGGCCGATCGTACCGAAATTCTACGGCTCGCGCGCACCCCCCCTCCTCCCCATCACACAGCAGAACACCTGTCGACGACGACCGCGATCGAATGTATCGCCCCCCCCCCCACCACTAATCGGTGTCGGCCGGTCACATCTGTGCATTGTAGGCTTCCTCTCACCGCCACTGCACCACACTACACCGCGCTGCACTGCCGCGTGCCGCGCGGATGACCTTGTCAAGGCCCGAAGTGCATTGACCACATTTTATACACCCGGCGACGGCGACGATAATGATGATGGACGACGGCGACGACGACGATGGATACCGGTGTTCCATTCCGCGGACCGAATATTCTCCGTACAGAATAATATTTATATAAAATATACTCGCGTACGTTTACGCTCGTTTAAACATATTAATAATAAATTATTGAGGAAAGCTGCGGGACTTGTGGAGTAGAGTGTGGTTGACTAGCCGCAGAAAAAAAAAAGAGAAATAAAATGGTTCCGTTTTCATCTAATAATAATAATAATAATAATACGTTTAACGACGGCTGACGACCGACTGGCCGTGAGGAATAAGAGAAGAAGAATTTATTTTGTGTGTGTGTATACGCGGATTCCAAGGGAAGTTATGTTATTTTATAACGAAAGACTCTCGCGGTTTCAACTGTTCATTATCAATTATCATTATTATTATTATTATTATGGATTCTTTAAAATATTACAATATGTAGTACAGTGGGAGGACCTATGGGCCACGTAACGGATTTTTTTTTCACACGTATCTTATGATACGAATTTTCCTACTCGAAAATGTCCTTTATTAGTCCGGTGTTGCACGAGACATTTTTTTTTTTTTTTTTTACTCGCGAGACCTTTGCGGGAACTCGAATATTTTCCGGAACCCATATTTATCTTTCTCATAACCGTAATGACGCTTTTTTTTTATTTTCGTTTATTTTAAACGAGTGAGGCAAGTCCTACGATTCCGGCACGAAAGCTAGTGTCGTTAATATATATATACATAAAAACTGCGAGTACGATTTTTTATTTCGTTTTATAACGATTACGGTGTTATTAATGTACGGCGATGTCGGAGCTCAGCATTCGATCTCTTATCGTCTCAAAAATAGATTTAACGAGATAACAATGGAATCTTCCCGTAATTTGCTCCGCCGACGTTCTCGTGCATAATTCCAATCGCAGTTCAAATCGAAAGTGTCACTTTTTCGTCGAATTCCTCACAGAACCCGTGACGCTGGACACCCGCGGGTTCCAGTTTATGACTACGTAAATTACACTGCGGTTAATGCGACGATGTTGCGTATAAATTCATATGAACTCTACGGAGAAACACCGTAAATTGTACGCACCCGAATCGATTCATTTAAAATGTACAAACGTTTTGGTCCAGAAGAAAATGTCGGTCCACCCCGGTCCGCTGCATGTACGAACCGTCGATAGTTTATTATCTATATATTTCATATTGGACGTAGGAGAATCGAATCCCTTGTACGCTAAACTCTGTTCTACTAGGCGTTGCGCGTACAATCGTCGGGTTTAGCGAATATCGTCGAATGTTTATATTTTTCCCGTTGGTCGCGCCGTCCGTCGGCGCTCGTTTAATTTCGACATTCGATAATTATTATTCATCTTTCCATCGTTACCGTCTCCGTCTCTCCGGCCGATTCACGACGAACGCACACGGTCTATCCACTCGCGTAACGAACGCAAATTGCTAAAAACGGTGTTTCGTAAACGCAATTACTTATACGGACTGTCCGCATATATTATTATTATTATTATTATTGCGTTCGGAACGTATTTATAGCGTGTTGACGAAACCGCCGTCGTCAATAACCGGCGTGTACAGAGGAATAAATCAACGCGGATCGTTTACTTTCAAAAAAGTTATTATATACCGAATACGTTTTAATACATATTCGTGGCGGAAAGGGGACACGGGGTTTAATTTATTCATTGCTTTATTTTTCCACGCACATTACGTCGTGTTGTTATTACGCCGCTACTGCGCGAGCAACGCGCGCAGGAACGCGTCGCAACTGGCTGAACGGTGTTGAAATATCCGAATTTTATCGGGTTTTGCGGAGAATTCGTAAACGCCACGGGCGCGTTCAATTCGTTGAATTCTGTTCAACGAATTTCAATTCTGTTACCGTCGTTTGAATTTCGCCCGTAGTCCCCGTGTGTTAGACGCGCAAAACGGGCGCACATACGAAATACGACGGGTATTTCGTAAGAAAACAATTGTAGAAAAAAAAAAAAAATTTGAAAATCAAAGACAAAAAAAAAAAAGAAACGGACTAGCATTCGTAGTAAATAAAATCGTTTATATGTATATAAAAAAAAAAGTACGAATATGCGAATCGAGCCGATGAGAGTATTAAGCGAAAGGGGTAAAAAAAAAAACAATATTTTTGTAATAAATACGTATTTTTATTATAGGTTTCGTCGGAGAATCCGTCATCGCGGGCAATAATTGAGCGAAAATACACTAACAACTATCGTTTTTCCTCCTCGATGAATCCGCTGTGTCGTCAGCGAAACTCGGTACACCTATTTATTTTTTTCTCTCGTGAAGTACAGACAGTAACCGTGAGAGGTATGCGTTTCAAAAAAAAAAAAAACACACACACACACAGTGTGGGCCACATCCGTATTATTATAGTGGTTTTACACGAGCACTTGTCGTTTCACCAGTTCGATCCTCTCGTTGTCTGCAATACGACGAGTCGCTTTCGTCTCGGCCGTGCAAACGGTTCTGTCGACCGAACCCGGTGCCCGTGCTACGATATTTCAAACGAAAACGTACGTTTCGGAATGACCGACTTTCGTCGGCGCGGAATGGACCGCAAAGAAAGAGAGAAAAAAAAAGAGGAAACTGCGTCACGAGAGAATGGAAACGTTATTGCGCAAACGCTTGTGCGGTATTGCCAATAATGTTGTGTCCTAACGTACGGCCGAGCAAAAAGCGTAGGCGATTGAAAATGAAAAAAAATATTTCAAAAAAAAAAAAAAACGTCTGACAATCGTTTCAATTATAATAAATTCGCATTGTCCGCGGCGCGTAATATAATATCGCACACGTTCGCGCGTATTTATTTATAATACTGTCGTGTCCACGTCGTAATTGTTAAACGGGGCTGCGCGCGTCTTATTGGAAATCTCCCGATACACCAGAAACGCCTTCGCGTATTACACTCTACTAATATTATATTATTTAACGCGTGAAATAACGAGTTTGTGTCACTTTCGCGGTGCACAGACACTTCAAATAGCTGCTCAAGATCGAACACTGAGAAAACCCAATATTACAGTTTTCTGTATTTCGATCGGACTTTAAGCTCCATTTAGTTTTGGTAAATCTCAAGGAACGCTCGGTTCTTGACGAGTTGAATGTACGATTTGAAACGGTCCAATGATATTATAACGCGATGGGGCGAATAATATTATTATTTTATTTGTTTCGCGATTGATGTAAAATCCGGTTGCTTTTGTATTATTTCGTGATATATGATTACCGGATTGGATTCTTCGTCGAGCCCATGTTGTACGAAACATAAAATATGTTGATGGTGAATTTATAATGCGATTCGTAAAGTAGCGGTCGTCTTTGGACAGTCGAGAAAACGGCGTATTTATCGCAATCGAACAGAGGCGTTTTCAATGAATACGGGAAATAAAAATAATTTGTATTCTGGGTTTCGTTTAAATAAACGACGCGTAGATATTGTACTGGGCCTAATTGCATTCGGAATCGAATTCCCTATTGATCGGGGCAAGAATGGATTGAAAAAAAACCCCCCATCATAATTCGTTAAAGAATAATATTTATTTTTCTGTGTTTAAAAATCATGCAGTGTAAATGATTTGATTCACTATTAGTTTCATTGCGTCCGGTTGTATGTATTGGTCTTCTTAAGTAAGTACACGTGTACGACCGCGTTTCCCGAGCAATTAAAAAAAACGACGACGAAAGAAAAAAAGAAAAATACTCACACGACGAGTACTACAAAAATAAAGTAGAACATTTTTATAAATATAAAAAAATATATACAATCGTGCACATTTCAACATATTTTGTCAACGTTGACCGCGGTGTTTCGATTAGAGTAGTTCAACCGCGTGCAGAGATACGTCCCCGCATTTTGTCAACAAAAAATTGTTTCAATATACTTCCACTGATTTCACGACTGTGCGACAGAGTCTTTGCACTTGTCCCTGTCCCGGACAATTGTTCCCTCCGGTCAATTTCATCGTTCTCCTTCTACGCCACTGAACCTATTTCACTGTCGCGTACCGCAGGCGTTTCTCTTGTTTTCAAAGGGCGTATAACTTTTTCTCTACTCCTCGTGCATCGTCTCGTATCCGTACGTCAGCGTCCGTCTAATTACAGCCAATACACGGCGATTGTAACTTCGTCGTTCTTTTCGAAAATGAAATTGAACAGAAAAAAAAATGCAGTACAACGCGTTACAGGCGATTTCTGCTTCGCGCATGCTGTTTGTCGTGTCCAAGCACCACCGCCGGATCCGTTACCCATTTATTAGTTGTTCCAAGGTGTACTCGAACTGATCTACTTTTTGCCAAACACGAGATCTTCCACTTCAAACGATTCGTCGTCGTTATTTGCCAATAACTCAACCGTCGTATTTCCTCCTCTCCCCCCGTTTATAAAATTTCAATATAACATACTTTAGAAGATGTTTTGCGGTACGATATTCCGATATAAATAATTAGTATTTTTAGCGTGTATGTATACATAAATATATAAAAAGCGCTTGTACACTGTTCACCGCTCAAAACGCACGGCACTGATACTATACGTATAATTTTTATTCCTGTTTCTCTCACATGTTATTCTTTTCATTTTTTTTTTCGTTTTTAACGCTATTTTATTACGAAATTACTCTGTCCGCAACACTGCAGCGATACTCGTTAGGCACTGACGGATTTCTCAACACATAACAGTCGAGTCCCAGATTGTATTGGTCATCGAATACGTTGAATATAATATTGTAATACGTTTGCAATCGGCGGACGTCACGATCGTAAAACGATGCGGATAATGAAACTGCACGGTTTTCGCGTTCTGCGTTATTATAATAATTTGCGTTATTATTATTATTATTATCATTAGTCTTCTCCGCGTATATAATGTAATATTTTGTTTTTAATAGTATAAAAAAAAAACAAAACGGAATCCGGCTGTTTCGTGTTTGCGCCGCGTACAACGACGCGAACCGTCGCTCGCGCGAGACGTCCGACACAGAAAGTAACGTAAACGTGCAGCCTCCAATGTCCGCGTGCTTAAACTTAATCTAATTATTATTATTATTATTATTGTTATTGTTATTGTAAATGGCTGGTGTTAATCCGCGAGATCTCCGCCGCGTGAGCCTTACTATAGTCGTAAAACGTAATAATTATATCGCACGCTCGTCGTTCTCCGGGACTTTCACGTTCCGATCAGATACACGCGCCGAGCGGTGTTCTTCGAATTGGTAAAAAAAATTAGTAGGAGTACGTCGTGTTAAAAAAAAAAAAAAATCGCCGCGAAATATTCTCCTCTTGTTAACTGCACGCGGGAGGCTGCTGCTTTGCCACCACCATTCTCCACAACCCGGACGCAGTGGTAGAAAAAAAAAATTCTCGTTATTTATTTTCCTATTCGAATGTACTATCGATATTGAATTCGTTCGATGTCCCGTAAACGGACGAGATGCGAACGATCGCGGTCTCGCTGTAATCCGCGTTGTTTCGGATTGCGGTTTACTTCGTATTACACCACATCATACACCCAAACGGCAAGCGTAATCAACAATATCGAACGGAAGAAGGTTTAATTCGACGAGATATATATTTATAAATATAAATTATGAAATATAAAAAGAATATTAGTGATTTTCAATTCTTCCAGTGTAGTAAGGGTGTGTGCCCTCGTTCAGGGCTGCTTTTCGCCGTCGTTATCATAGTACCAGGGCCGGATTTAGAAATGTGGGGGTCCTGGGCCCACCTTAAAAGTATATATTATATTTCGATAACATATATTTAATATATTATTATAAGTGAATTTAATTTAATAATATATTAACATTTACCGCAAAACAATATTTTATTAGAAATTTTAAATTTATTTTGCAAATATTATATTGCGTTTTATACTTGGATGCGAAAAAATCCCATTAAGTGGAGGCCCTCATTTTGTGGAGGCCCTGGCCCCCCCTAAATCCGGCCCTGATTAGTACGAGCACGGATTAATCCGTTCGCGCGAATCACACTCCGGCAGTTCTCCGTATACCATTTAATCTAATGTCTTTGGATAAAATTATTATTTATTTCCTCTTCGGAAACTGTCTTTTTAGCGTATTGCCAATTTATTTTCGTTCTCTACGGGTCGCTCACGACCCCGCGTTTCGTTCAGCCGTGTTATTTACAAAACGGATTCTAAAACAAAACGAATAACGTACGTTATATCCGTACAACGTGTACAGCGGATAAAACGACTTTTTCGTTTTGCGCAATAACACTATTGAAAACGTTGAAACGGGTTTCTCATAATTTGTTCGTCGATTACAGAGAGGATTCGAACGCCGGAGGCGGCGGCGGAGGAGCTTTTACGCGCTGGCTCAGGGAATTCAGACGCGAGACTTACAAGGTGAACGCGAACGGCGGCGTCGGTACCGGTACGGGCGGCGGCACTTATCACACGACGGCCGAAGACGGCAGACGAAGACATTCGTTCAACGCGCACGACAAAAGCGCGCAACAGACGCCGGAACAACGGGACGGCAGTTCGCCGCTGCACGTCACGCAGTCGTCCAGAGTGCCGTGCAGGCGAGCGAACAGCACGGTGGCGCCGAAGTCCAGGTAAACGCGAGTATTACTCGCTCCCCGCGTGTGATGGTGGTCCGTCGACTATTTTTTTTTATAAATATATTTTATCGGTTAATAATAATAATAATAATAATTATAATTATAATAATAATAATAATTATAATAATAATAATTATAATTATAATAATAATAATAATAATAATTCGTATCGAAATTCCGTTAAAAAAAAAAACGACGCGACATCGACGATTCCCGTCGGCGATTGCGTTTTTCATTTTTTTTTTTTTATATATATATATAAAAATTAGGTGAATTTTCATTTCCCCCGATACGATAAAAAACCGCTGAACCGAATATTCACTTAAAGCGATGAATTTGCGATGTAAAATTGCAAATAGTTTTCTGTAAATTTAAGAGGGAAAAAGTCCCGGGGGCCGAAGTGAAATTTTATTTAAAACGATTCGGGACGGGGGGGGGGAGTTTTTTCGTTTAGTTTCTTACATTTTAAATATATATATATAATTTCGAATATTAAACGGAACGAAATACGCGGGATTGGAGAGCGTGTGAATCTGATATTTTTCCATACGATAAAAATAAGTTCATTGGAAATAATAATTCGTCGGATCCGGACTGTAGTGTGTTCGAATAATAAAAATATACGAAATTATCGGAATTAAAATTCGGCGTTTATTTTTTTAAATGCTTATTAACAAGGGGACGGTCCTATTGGTTTACACGCGCGCACGAGAACGAGGAGACGTTTGTGTCGTCGAGTTTCTCTCGATAATTTATATTATCAACAAACGATTTATATTCATTTTTCTTTTTCATTTCTCGTATCCACGAGAAACGTCAGCTCGAAATTATATACGACGTGTCTACATGTAATAGTTTTAAAGAGAACCGTACGAGCGAAGTGCGTTTTACTTGTGTGCGCGTCGCGTCTCCGAATGCATTTTATTTGGACGTCGAATGAACAGAAAACGTGTTAAATTTGCTTTTACGAGCCTTCGGGAAAACGTGTTAAATTTGAAAATAAAAAAATATAATATATACGAGTTTTATAACGATTTTTTTTCCACGTATATTTTCGTTATTCCTATTCCAAGACGCTCGCATTCTCAGCGAATATTGTAATTGAACTTTGTTTTTTTTTTCTTTTTCTTTCCATTATTCGTACGTTCTAATAATACTTGCGATGACCCCGAAAGAAAGAAGACGAAGAAAAAAAATTATAATAATAACGTTCTTCGTTGTTCGCGCGAGATCGTGACCTGATCATCATCCGTTTATCCTCCCTACACCGTGTACCAGATAATATTGTAATTTACTTGCAGGCTGAGCACGCGCAAAGACGACTGAGCGTAGGTAATAAACTGGGTTTGTTGTGCCGGTTTACGTTGTTGAGTGTTTAGTTGAGCCAATATACGAAATATCGAAGGGTTCGCCACGTGGCGTTTAATGAATTTTCGAGAAAAATTCGAGAAAAACGCGTTTTTCCTATTTTTTTTTAAATCAATTAATTTTTTTAATAGCCCATTATGGAATCGTGTTGGAAAATTTTCCAGACGTTTTTCAACTTCAATCCGATATACTTTGTCAGGTCGGTTTTTTCCTATTATCCTTATAGAACGTATTTTTCAGTCTTTTATTCGGCATCCGCATTTACAGAGTTACGATTTAGAAATCGATCGCGTCGTACGTTTATTCGTTTATTACTTTAAACGGGGGCAACGTTACGCGGCGGTAGTGATAAACAAAGAGCTGAGTATACGATTGTATTGAATTAGTATAACACGTGGAAAAAAAAATACGACATATTATGTGTAGAGAATGCATCGCACGTATTTCGTACTAAAGTTAATAACGGTTTTATTGAAAAATACAAATTGAAATATAATACGAAACGGTAAGAGAGGATTGGTATTCTCTCTTTTTGCCTTGCACCGTGTACCAAACATGTAGTAAAATCACCAAAATCTCGGCCATCCGCGTCCGTCCGTCGTACAATGGTGAAACGATAAGAATTCTGAAAACAGATTTTTGATTCGGCGTGAAGAGTAGACTACTCGAAATCGGTCAGGCCGTATTTTACGATTTCATCCCATTAACAACTTTCGCAAATTCGATTACAATATTATTTTGTAAAACTTCTAAAAATCAAAAGCGAAATTTAAATTATAAAGAAGTTTTGATTGAGCGAAATTTCAAATGTACGAAACCGGTAGACGATTCGAATTATCCGATACAAAATTGTTAAAATTTGTGCATAAAACCGAGTCAAAAAGTATTCGCGATAAAAACAAAAATAATAATAACTGTTTTAGTACAAAAAAAAAAAAATGTATTATCGGAAAAATCCGTTAAAATGTTTAAGATTATACGAGTCCGAATAACGTTTAAAAATCGCGTTCAACACTATTACCGGCAATTCGGAAATACGCCAGTTTTTCTATGTTCATCCGCTCGTCATCCTTTTCGCTCTTTTTTTTCTACTTTACATTCATTCTTTGTGTTTTCCGCCGTTTCCCCCCCGATAGAAAACTCGTTGCTAATTCAGAATCGTTTCAATTGTGTCATTGTGACGCGCGCGATTATTTCGCCCGCGGGTTAATGGACGCCCAGTGCGACGGTTTATACGAATAATTTAAACGTCTAGCTGAGAACAAAACGATTGCGGTGGGAAGACGCTAAAATATCGTTAATTATTATTATTATTATCATATTGTACACGACGCGAGTGGCCGTTTCTTGTTTTTTCCATTTTAAATTTATATCAATCGCGTCGAATCGTTGTGAACGTCGTTTCACGCCGTCTGACGGAGCACGCGCACAGTTTGGTTGGGTTAAAAAAAAAACGCGATCGCGGAACACAGACGTGAATATTCTTCAAGTCTCGCGGTGGTGCGCGAGAACAAAAGAATGTAATAAAAAAAATATATATAAAAAAAAAACCGTTTTCCGACGCGGCTAATTTTACCAGATTTCCGCTTGTACCGTGAATGGCGAATTATAATTCGTCAGACTCTCAAGTGACGTCCGTTCGGCTCGGTTCGCCGACTACAAAATATCTCTCTTAACTATATAATATAATATGGCCGTCTACGGAGATCGCGAGACGTTATGCATTTAATGTTATTATTATTATTATTATTATTGTTCGTTTGTAATAATAATAATACATAACGGGCGCAGGCGTCGTTATTTATGCGTTATTATCAAGACACGTATAGGTATGACTGTATGAGCTATGGCAAGAGCGGAATTTGGAGAAAGAGAGAGAGAAAAAAATTTATCCTCGAATTTATTTAAGACTTTTATCGACGCGGTAAAATTATTCAAATAACTTTTTTTTCTTTTTTAAATTCACCAGTTAAGCTCAATTACTCGTATAACGATGATGATAATAATAATAATAATAAGAAGAAGAAGAAGCAGAACATATACGAAAAGTATATGGGCCACACTGAGGTCTCACCGTTTTTGTAGACGGACAATTCTGCGGACTTTGTCGAATTGCACGACACGACCGCGGTATGAACGTATGACAATTATTCTGCTTCGAAAACTGAAAGACTCAGACGCGACGAGATGACAAGGTGACGGGATGTGAATATGCGCGGTCGAAACAATGGCATTCGAGTTGTACTATAGAGAGGTATTACTAGCGTTTTCCACAATAATTGCAGAAAAACGAGAAAAAAGAGTTGAGTGTACGTTAAATCCCGTCTCAAAATGTAAAAATAAAAAAAAACATTCAATTTTATTAACGAAATCTTTTTTTTTTTTTTAGTAAAACAGTTATTAAGATCTTGACGAGACCTACTCGAGATGGTTTTTCATAAAAAAAAAACCGAAAAATCGAGGGACGTTTTCAGTTGAAATTCCGACGGGAGGTGTGAACTTTCGTTGTAATAAAGTGGTTGACAGGAGAATTGATTACATAAAATAGATGAAAAATTAACTGATTTTACGAGACCTGTAGGTGTAATATGACGCGTTCGCGCGCGCTCACGGTTAGGTAAGAACGATTATAAATTTTCGCTCGTATACGCGGTATACTGCAGAACGCTTTAAAATATTACGCGACGGACATCGGTTTTACACGATTAACAAATGAATATTGATTATGCGCTGTCGTAATGTATTCGTTAGTATTCTATAATTTTTTTTATTTTAAATAGAATTTTTCGACAAGTCGTTTCGGACATACGCCGAACCGTCGGACTACATAAAATAACAAAAAAATGTTCGCGAATTTCGTCAATGTTTATAAGAGTATAGACGCGAGAATTCTACGAAATCGCGAAATTTAATATAATCTCGAATTTTTCAATTGTTTGACCGCGCGGTTTAACGATGCGATTTCGTTAGAAGTTTGAACCCAATAAGTAGGGAAATCGTATTACAATTGCTTACGAATTCTGTTTGCGATAATTATAATAATAATTAATATTATTATTGCGTACTCGGTCGAACGGATTTTTCACCACTCGCCGTCGTGTTGTCGATTGTGGTATTTGCTCATTCTTCGCCGCACGAATCGCGGACGTCAAATAATATTGTCGATTTTTCGGTGTAAAAAAATCGACTCGTTTTTTCTCTTACGACGAGTACCACCCGGCCATAAGACTCGGTCGCGTCCGATGAAAAACGCGCGTATTAACGAACGAGTCGATCGTATGGAATATTTAATCAGGCGCGTCGGATTTAAATCAACGATTCGGCCGTAACGGTAGTGGTGTCCGATTCTCTCCGATGAAATCCACTCGTCGTCTCACATATTTATAACATACGTATCAAAACCAACGGCGTAATTTTCATACAGAACGATATATTGCGGAAAATGATTTCGCGAGCGAATAATTCCGCCGGGGTCGTTTGAAAAAAAAATCACTTAGGTTTTTTATTATAATTATTATTATTATCATCATTGTCGTAATTATTGAATTATCGATCGAGATCCGACGCCGTCGTTTACGAGAAAATCGGAATAAAGCGACGGACAACGTTTTAATAATTGTGACGGGCGACGGGGATACGCGCGATCGTCGTGATGATGGGGATGGAAGAGAAAGTTTTGCCAGCCGTCGCCGTCAGTTGTACGAAGAAACGAACGGACGGATAACGCATAGAACGTGGTTTTGACGTGAGAGAGCTGTTCTTTCGTTTGTGTCTCGAGAATAAAAATAGACGTTGAAATGAAGAGTTTTGTGCGAGGAGCAGCGACGAAGCAGCTGTGTCAGCGGAGTGTTAAGGGAAATGACAGTGAGAAAAGATTATAACACATTATGCGTGTTATAACGCACGGGCGATTTCCGAGTGGAACGAAATAACATTATTCCCCGACCCCCGTACACGTACAATTTCGTGTATCGCCGGCGAGCGAGCGAAAAAATAAAAAAATTATTATCGGTGCAAAAATAATAATAAAATATTTCGTAATTATTAATAGTAAAACAAATAATGTGCTTCGAAGAATGTCATATTAATCGTTTGCGATAAATGAACACACTGTACATATCCGACAAATGTTATATTATAGCGCTTTTGTTCTGTTAAAGTTCTATTAATTATTTGTTTTTTTTTTTTTTTTAATAATTTCAATACGTCCGCGCTATATATTCAAATGTTATATAATAACGGTTATAATTTAACGTTTTTTCTTATTTATATACAACGCAACGCAATAATCGAGATGTGTTGGACGATATTTAAAAAAAAAAAAAAAAAACAATATACGTTTTAGAAATATTTTCGGTGTTCAGTAAAAGTTTTAAAATAATATTGTGTCACGTAATGAATTGTGCTTAAACGACGATTTTTTTTTCGTGTTCGTTAAAAAATACGATTATTTTTCTCGCTAATTCGTGTTCACTGCAGTAATAATCGAAACGATTTTTTCAAAAGAAAAAAAAAAACAAATTACTCGTTGGGCGATTAACAATCGTTGAAAAAAATTACAAAAATTTACGGATTAGAACACAGTGTATTGCACTCGTCAGATTGTCTCCATTGCGTCCTGTACAGCGATAATATACTATTCATAACGAGTATATATTATGACTAATATTTTAAACACAAACAGTCAATCCCGTTGTTTAACTGTACTTGAATAGATACAATATAACATTATCGAAATGGCCAATATAAATAATTCGTTGCAATGGGCCGAGTACGATGTATTTATCGACCGGGAGGGGGGGAGGACATTTATATTGATTTTGAAAATTATCTCAAGCGTGCACAAAATGTATTCCGGAGATTTTCATGGAGTTTCATTTGTAGAACGATTATTTTTACATGCTCATAGAAAATCTGTACGTTATTTTTATAGTGTTTTTACTATTACGTTTTTTTTTTTTATTATTATTATTATTATTATTATTATTTTACTACGCGTTTATCGTAATATTTACAATGAAAATTCCGAATTTCTTTTCACTTCCACACAAGTTTATCTCGATCGGTTTTCATTGTTTTAATCGCAGTCGACGACACGCTCCGGTTACAATCCAAAATCGAAATTATTATATTCGCGTAATAGATTTCCGTACGCTCTCTTTTATTAGATAAATAAACGTTTTTGAATACCGCGAAAACGTATATTTTATTATTTCCAAACGTTTTTGAATTAAACCTCGCGATTTGACAACTTAATACGCGTCGCTAAATATTGTAAATAAAACGATAACGCGCGGGTTATGCAGCGAACACGGCATTTTATTATATCCGCACGTAACAATAAAAACGAACCGAAGAGTGTAAACAAAAAAAAAATCGTTTTGTACGAATTTTCTTCTTTTTGTAAAGAGTGTGAGACGAAAACGCGGATGTATTCTCTTTTAATATAACACCATTTTTATAAACGTTAGTAAAACCGCCGCAGCGGTGTATATGCCCACCGAGAAATATAAACGCTGCGCAGCGTGTTCACCAACAATGCGTAGATCACTTTAGACGATAAAATGAGCGCGCATAACCGAATAAAGATCTGTATCGTTGATCCGAGAACAATATATATATATATACAGATCCTATATTATTGTGTATACGTATATAAACTCGATAAGTGTTGTTGCGTGCGTGTGAGATCGCAGCAAAAGGTGATAGAAAAAAAAAGAATATATATATGTAATATAATAACAATAATAATAATAATAAAAATAATAATAAAAAAATAGTGTTAATAACGTTCGAAAGTCGTGTAAATCGCGTTATGTGCCGTAGTTGTGTTGTTGTTTGAGGAGATTCGTGATGATATAACGATAGATAGGATAGTTGGAACGATTATTATTGTTGTTGTTGTTATTATTATTATTATTATTATTATTATTATTATTATTATTATTATTATTATTATTATTATTATTATTATTATTATTATTATTATTATTATTATTATTATTATTATTATTATTATTGTAAAACATGTGGTGGAATCGTACGGATATTATTTCCGGAAAATAGACGCGGTTGCGGTCGCTCGGACACTGGACGGAGAATTTACAGCGAATGGAATTCACGGACGTAATTATACGCGTATTACTCGAAAGACGGCAATTATAAGTGAAAAATAAAACGCGCGTTGAAAAAAAAAATAAATGTTTGCCGAGAATTCATCACTCCGCAGTCGTAGCATTAATCTGCCATTCGATAATATTGGAAAACTCGAGAAGTCGTCGTAATGAAATGTTGCAACGAGTGTTTAAAAAAAATAAAAAATAAAAAAACCGAACCGAACTCGTCTCTTTATAAGCGGATGATAAAAAAAAGGAATGGACGAACGAAAAAATGTGCGACGCGATGTGACGACAGTCGGACGCGGATTCAGTTTAAAAGAAAAAAAAATAAATAACTAATATACGTTATCGTGCGAAAATCACCGTTCGGTTTCGTGATGCGAATTTTTCAAGCAAAAATGTTTTTTTCCCCTCCCCCCCTAAGGTCGTCGGACTAAAAAATATAAATTTTTACGTGCGCGCGAATATTGAAACGAACGCGAATGTTTATTATTAAATAAGAAAAATTCAATTATTTACATTATAGTCGAAGTCCGGTACAAATTTCTCGTCACAGATATTTCTTTTGTTTCTATTTTCATAAACCACAATTTCTGTTCGGTACACTTACACATTTTCGAATCGAGTACAAAACGATTTTTTCGCCAGTATTATTTATATTTCTCCTCCCCCCCCCTCCTCGGTTTTTGGAAATAATTATTAAATTTTTCTCCATACATTTTCTATACAAGTTTTTGATTAGTATTTCGTATTTTTGTTGTTTCGAATTCAGCGCTTTAAATAATAATAACTCGAACGGCTGGCGTGTATGGGGCGTGCACGCGATTCGTATGAGACGACGTATGGCAATCGCGTTGACACGCATTCGTGTGGTTTTGTTGTTAAAAATCGTTAAACAAAAAAACATAATAAACCGAAAAATCAAACAACCGTCTCTCATTTTGAAGTGTCGCAGGGCGCTTGTGTTATTTGTTATTATTTCGTATTTTCGTCGAAAAACACGGTCCGACGGTCGCGTTTCGTCGCAAATTGTACACTACATTCGTAATATAATAACATAAATATTATTGATACACGTGCACGTCCGTCTCTAGAGCTTCGCGCAATATTGTTTTCGAAACACGAAAACCGAATGAAACGTGTTGTTATTCGACTGTTGTATGTGTGTATCAAACACAGACCGCGGCACTGAAAAGTACTGAATAACGATGTGTAATACGAGAGAGAGAGAGAAAAATACATCCATTGTAAAATATTTGGTCAAACCTCCGTTCCAGAGGAGACAGTCAAGTTTTTCGGCAGTTTTTTTTCGTTTTCGTTGTTTCGGTGGTACTCGTTTTAAAAACCGTCGAGCGAATCGACCGCCGGCGTTGTCGCCATCTGTGGAGTACCGTCCTCCGCTGCGATATTCCGCTACCGGGCGGGCGGACGGTTACGCGGCAACCAAGGCCGTATCCAGAAATTTTTTTCGGATGGGGTCCAAAACATGTATATTGGAATTCTATTGTATTTGGGTTCTGATAGTTGGTTAAAAATTAGACAAAAAAAAAAAAAATTAATCTTCATTTATTGAAATATAATAAAAATTAGGAAAATTACTTTGACATCTTGTCACCTTACACTATACAAAACGTGGAAAAAATCATATTTTAAATTAATAATACAATGCTCCTATGTTTTTGAAGAGCGAACTGGTTTAAAACTTTTTCGGGATCAACCGTAACATCTCTACGGACACTTAATAAAGCTGGCCCAGTTAGTCTTTCTTGTCTTGCAGTGTTCCGTAAAAATGTCTTGACGCATTTTAATGACGAAACAGTTCGTTCGGCAGTTAAAACCGGTAATGTAGCTGCTAATACTTTTAATAAAAAATGAATATTTGGAAAAAGTCCGGTAGTTAAATTATTAATATAGTAATATACATATGTTATGTATATTAATATGTTATGATATAAAATAACGTACCGTTGGAAATTTAGAAAAATAATTTAACAGTACGTTTTTTCGTTTACTGTCGATTATGATGCATTTAGAAAAAAACGAATCGACGTATTTGTCAATTGCAACAGTCTTGCGGACGACGGTTTGTCATAATATAACCTACGCAATTGATTTAATACTCTCGTCGTAATAATCGTCGCCGACCGGCATCGACAACGGTCCATCAATAACAAACATTTATTATTTAGACGCTACAATAAAAATGTAAAATATCGGGTTCGTTTCAGCATTAGTGTTGTGAACACGTTATGAATTGATAGCGCAACATATCTGAACGCGCATTTTTCTAGAATAACAAGTAAGCAACTTTAAAATATAATGATCTGCATATGTATGTTGATGTTAAAAAATAGTTATTTTGAACATTAGTAAAATATTGAAAAAATTTCGGGCAGGGGGGCCCTTGGACCCTTTGGACTCCCCCTCAGATACGGCCTCGCGCGCAACAGCAGCGTCTCTTCTTCTGTTCGTCGCCGCGTAGTCGTACCTATTTTCCGGGACTGACAACTCTCGTCTCGTTTTGAACGCGTTCGGCCCAATACAATGGTAACGAAACAGTGGCGCAACCAGGGGGGGGTCCCCGGGTCCGGACCCCCCCCCCTTGACTAGTGCAATAGTATTACATTTATAGATGAAAATCCAAATTCTGATACAACTTTCATATTTTTCTGTTAAAATTTCGCATACGATATAGATAACACCAGGTGTTAACAATTTATTGATTATATTATATTATTATAATATATAATCTATTTTTATTATCTATTAAAAGTTTTGTTTTTCATAATGTAGTTTTTTAGACCCCCCCCCCTTGAAAAAATCCTGGGTGCGCTACTGTAACGAAATGTCGGCGAGCGTATTGGTTTAACTTTTATATCAGCGGAGTACAACAGTAATCGCGAGAAATAAATCGCCGGCGGACGCGTGCGTGGTCGCCGTTATTGTGTGCGTGAGACGACGGGCGTGTTAATACTACGACAACAATACGTCTCGTATAATTGTTGGCGGCGGTGGTACGCTTTCGCCGGCGCGTCGACGCGGGAAATCGGTCATTGTGCGTTCGCAGTTTTCCAAACCGGCCGCAACGACGCGATCGCAAACACACGCAAATAACGTAATAAAATATAAATAGAGAAAGACGAAAAAAAAAAATAGTAAATAAATAAATAAAACAAGAACGCGACGCGTGTGTATTCGGACGATGAGGACTCCGGTGTCGCGTCACGGCGGCGCCGACCGACGACGTGTCTGGTCAGAAGAGAGAAGAAGAAAAAAAAAACGTTTTCTATATAAAAAAAAAATATATATATATATATTTATATAAATATAATGTATGACACGCGACGACGAAACCGTTAAAACGAATAATGAAAAATAAACGAACGCGCCGTGTCCCCCCCCCCGCTCATCGTTTCGTTTCACTCGGTTATCGGAGGAAATCGAATGACGGCGGCAATATTATTATTATTATTATTATTATGTTCTTGTCTCGCGGAAACCACGTGAAAAGAACACAGCCGACAAACATGGACGGCAAGTGAAAGATTGACCGACTGCAATTGCCTATTCGGTTAAAAAAGTCGACGGAAAAACGAAATGATTAACCGATCGAATTCAGTGTTGACACGTCGTAGTCGGTGGAAAGCGTGTGTGTGTGTGAGAAAAAGCGAATATTTTTATTTAACAAATTAAAAAAAAAGAACGGACGACGACAACGACGGTTTTTTTTTCCCGGAAAGAGCAAGAATAATATTTGTTCAATGGGCTGAAAATCGAAACACTGAATACGTTATTCGACGACTGTCATCTTTAGTGATCACGAATCGCCCAAAAACGATCGGTGTGCGGACTGCTCGGAAAATCACCAACGGCTTTTAATCGAGTCCTGCCGATATTTCCAACGCTTGTTGTTCGTTCACTGCATAACGAAAAATTAACAATTGAAAATCAAACAAACGCATTGGCGGAAATTAGGTTGGGGGGGAAATTTCCTGAAATTCGTTGGTGAAGAGAGTCGGCGGAGTCCGAATAAAATAAAACTCCGGTACCAGTAAAACGTAAAGAAAAACACTCGTTTTTTTTTTTTCGTATCCTATTACATATTATTACCGCCAAGTCGATTAAAGAGTAACGCGTACGCGTATAATATAATAATCCGTTTTTTTCCATTTCTTCCACCGGCAACGTAATTTCTTTTTTTTCTTTTTATACACCGAACGCAGCGAGTTCTTATATTACTGTTATTATTATTATTATTTTTACCGAAAAATGATATTATTACATCCGTTTGCAGAAACGGTGTTTTCGTGGCATTAAAGAATATATAAATCAGTCGGTTTCATTCGAATCGTTTTTTTTTTCTTTTTTTTTGCTTATAGTAGTTCGCGTAAATAACAACGCGCACGGTCGAGTGCGTTTACAATGCGTACAGTTGTCCATAATTCACCGTTTAAATCCTAATGTCCTCGGATCTCAAACGTACCACTGCTTTTACGAATTATTATTATAGAATAAGATAAAGTATTGCGTAGAAAAACAAAAAACAAAACAAAAAACGAGAAAATATTTAAATATTAATATTACAGTTAGGATTTGTAGAAATAACCGGCGGTCGCGTCCGTTTTGAATTCAAAAATTTTCGTAATTACGTGTCACGATTCGTCCATAAAACGCAAAACGTTTTACACGTTGCGCATTTATTAAACATACGTAAATGTCTCGTGCGTTTGATTTATTAATTTTTTTTTTTTTTTTTTTTACTCTACACACATTTTTCCCTCCGAAAGCGATCAATAAAATCGAATAGGATCTTAGAACGTCATTGATATCGCGTAGTTGTAACGCGCGTGGACCATTAATTTCACTGGAAAAAAAAATAAAATAATAACTCTAATCGCAACGGTTTATTGAAGTGTATTCGAAAATATTTCACGTGCACAACACCGCGGCACGTCATTGTAATACAAACGAAAAACGAAATTACATCAGTGAAAAGTCGTGTAAATTAAGAAGAAAATAAATAAATACAATATCACAATATTAACGGAAACGTTTTATAATAATATATTATTAGGTGAGTGGACAGTAAAATTAATCTCTGCATAATATTTTATTACAGTTTATAATATTTATTCATTTTTTTTTCATTTCAAATT
This sequence comes from Chaetogeoica ovagalla, assembly GCA_032441825.1. Classification (NCBI taxonomy): domain Eukaryota; kingdom Metazoa; phylum Arthropoda; class Insecta; order Hemiptera; family Aphididae; genus Chaetogeoica; species Chaetogeoica ovagalla. The sequence continues at coordinate 1,847,670 of CM063726.1, forward strand.
TTCCTACACACTCGTAATAGTTATATTTGAACATTTAATACGCGTCGTTAACAGTGAAACAATTCTGATTCCCCGTTTACTTTTTACATACATATATATATATTTTTTTTTTTTAATTGTGGCGATCACGTTCGTTTCTCACCGAGTGATCGAATCGAAACGCGTTTCGTTTTTCATTTTTTCTTATTCTTTTTTGCCGAAATACTTGTCCGTATTGCGCACGGATCGCGTCCAAAGTGAAGTTGTTATTTGTATAAAAAAAAAATAAATAAATATTGTGCCGCTACGTGTGTACAAACGAGATGTGACCGCATAAAAAAAAAATAAATACATTTCGAAACATTAAATATTCGATCGCGCGTGCCCATTACGTACGGGATACGATTTTTTTTTGTTTTCGCTTAATAGTCTTTTAGCGATATTCTTGTTCGATAAATTCTTGTCTAGGGCGCGTTATTTGTCGACTTTTAACGAACGGATTTACGCGGACGGTTTTATAATAATTTATGAATAGCACGGTTTCGAGCGATCCGTATGTATTGTGCAGGGAAATCGGACGACAAATTGATCATCGAAACCGGATGGATTTGAATAAAATATGTATATTTTGCGACGGTCGTCCTTATCGAAAAATGAGCTGGTATTTTATTATTATTATTATTATGTCGCGTGCTATGTCATTATTAGCATAATATATTAATAGCATATAATTAGCATAATACATACATCATTATATAATATTACTCGCAGTAACATTTAATTGAAAAAAAAAAAAAAACGCGCATGATCAATGATTGTTTTGACGGATCATTTTTCATTATCAGTCGTCGGATCCACGGGGGTTTGTCAGGCATATTTTATGTATAGAAATACACAAGTGTCTGTTCTGGGTCGCGCGTTTCAAAAAAAAAAAAACCATCTCGTTGTAGTAAAAAAAAAAAAAACCTTCGCATTATAATTTATTTAATAGTCTCTTAAGCCCTTCTTACCGTTTCTCTTTAATAACGGACGGGGTTACGAAATATATACCACGTGCGGATGATATAATGTCAGTAGGAGAAAGCCCAGTAGAAGATACTTGAAGAGCGGAGATTATCGTTCGACTGAATTCACGGGACAAGGCGTGTGTAATGAAGACGGACGAGAGGACACGGCGTGTAATTGGTTTTATAGAAAATATGTTTATACTATGACGTGTATTTTTATGTTATACACAATATTAGAATTAAACTAAACGAAATTAATTTGAAATTAAGAAATCTCTCACGAGATACGAATTTCTGTACGCTTAAACGCATACACTTAACACTTAAAGACGGAAAACTCAAATTACCGTATAATATTTTTACACTTCATCAAAAAAATCAACCTTTTGATTTGATGACTCTATCCGCTAGTCGCGGCATTCTTTCTACCGATTTATTAATTGTACACATATTAATTTATAGAAGACCAAGCATCCAGTAATTGTTGCCAAAGTTCCCTGCCAGATGTCGGGCAACGTTTTATTACTTATCTTCAAAAATGTTTACAAACACATAGTTACGTATTATTCCACACATCATGTTATTTCTAAAAACGCTGTCATTATCGACCATTAAAATGAAATGTTGATACGTGTGTTTCTAAAATAACAGCTTGATATTCAACGTGACGAAATTCTCGAAATACGAACGATTTGTACTGTTTACGATCAAACGCGCAGAGGTATACGTAGTGTATCTACTGTGTATCCAAACTTTTGGTCTGCAGTTTTTTAGGTACTAAAAAAAAAAAAAAAACCCCCCCGATGGTTCTGAGGAATAGTGCGGGAAATAGGATAAACAGTCGAGAGAGAAGCGTGTGGACAAGAGAAGATGTCAGTGAGATTGAAAATGACGGGTGTTTGGAGTGATTTTAGAGGGAGAAATGAATACGCGCGTAAGTCATAGCACCAGCTATGGTGGAGAAAATGAGACGCGTTCTCAGATCCAAAGGCTCGTGAGAAGTGTTTACGGAAATGAACGTACAGAAAGGACAGTACGTGAGATGTGTGATCGTGCTTTATGGAGGTACAAGACTGTTATGATTACACGACTCAGCGTATAGTTGAAAGTGTTTTTAAACGAAGAAGAAGGATTTTTTCGTACGACAATGTATTTAAACGCGCTTTGCGCACGCGTACTGGTAAATTGTTTTAACGAACATGACAAATCACACCGCGCGTTTGTTAAAACCATTCGGAATTCATTACGGATAAGAAACTATTTCGTGTAGAAGCATCTATTGTATACGCGCGGATATTTGGATGGAATAAATAATAATAAAAATATCTAAGCCCGATTGTGGGTTTCTTTTCAAATTTATTATTATTGTCATTATATATATATATATATATAGTATAAGATGCAAGCGGATGTCGAATTCTCGAACGATTTACAACACACGCGTGCGTATGACGCGCAGCCTACTACAAAAAAGCGTATAAAATAATACGTAACTCGTGTTACTGACTGTTATTATTATTATTATTATTATTATGAAGCGCTCGTCCGGACGCAATTAGATCTCTCCCCGCACGTAACCTACGCGTTATAAAAATCAAAAAATAATAAATAAAAAATACGCTATCATTTACTTATAATATACATATATTGCCCTCCGTCTCCCCCGACACTTTCACAAAACAGAAAAATATTGTAATTTACGCGCGCGCGCGCGTTCGTTCACGACACGATATACGTATAATATTATGTAGAATAATAATAATATACACATTATAATGATATACGGAATTCCTACCGTATAATAAAACAACAACGTTTGTTTGGTTTGCGTTTTCGTTGTGTGTAGGTATTTCTTTTTTCCCGTCGAGCCCCGTATAACGAAATGTGTGTCGTAACGGAGTTTAAAAATTAAATAAATAATTGTCGGTGACGTTTAACACGAGTATATGGGTATCGTCGAAATGGAACGTGCGCGAATACTGTTAAAAAAAATTTTGCACTCCATAAAAATTATATTGAAATATTCACAAATATTTAGCTCTCGGAATCGATCAAAAAAAAAAAAAAAAATTGCTGTTTAACGATTCAATCGATTAATGATATCATGTGTAAAACACATAATTCCGAGTCGATCGGATCGATGATTAGATTTCGGTCGTTTTTTGTTCTGTTTCGTTGAATTTCGCTCGGACACTCAGATTTTCGAATTGCGTTCTCATTTTTTAATCTAACGTAACATTTTTAATTAATACGTTATTTGTAAATCGACACACTCGTTTCGGAATCGCGTGTACAGAGAGTTTCCGCTACTCGATAATACTTCAACCGAAACTATGGCTTGGACTTGAGACTCGACTTCGAGACCTAGTTACACGTATATAACAGATGTGCATACGAGATGGGATGGAGTGGAAGATATCGAGCACGACTTGTTGTGTGTAGGCTGCCGATTCCTTTTTGTTACGTCATCGGCGAAATGATCAATGATCGCCGTGTTATGTCGGATCCATATGTAAAACGTGTAAGTCTACAGACAATAATATAGACGGAAGTAATATTTACTTTCCGTTAGTGTCGTTTAACCGAGAGAAAAAAAAAGAAATTGATCGTGCTTATATATATATATATACTGTACTCGTATATTTATATACGATTTTTGTTTTTGTATTCCCATAATATCGCTCGTATTAATCGTATTAGTACCGAGGAGATGTAGTATAATTTTTTTACCGTTTATTTGTACGATTTCGCAAATTTTTTTTTTTTTTCACGGCCTTTTAACACATATACGTAATATTGCGATTGTCTTTTCGACCCGTGTTGTTCATTTGAATTGAAATTCTCGAGGAGAAAGAAACGTCGCGCGGACAAATAGTTCTTTTTTAATCACGTATTTTAGATTTTCCACCGGAGCAGTGCTTCAAACGATTTTTACAACATTACAATAAATTCCTGTTTTGATATGAGCGAAATCATAATAAATTTTTCGCGTCGTAAAATGTGTGAAACGTTCGTATAATTCCGTCGTTCTCATAATAAAGCGAACGCTAAAATATTACGCGCGTTTAATTTCCTAGACGTGTGTTGTTAATAACGTATTTCGGATTTCAAAATCATATTATTATAATTGCGCAATAACGTTTCGCGTTTCTCTCTCTCTTTTTGCGGTTTTGAACATTTTTTTTTAACGTTTCGTCCTAATTCTCATTAATTAACACGAAACCTGTGGTGTGACAAAACACAAACACGCGAATCCGTCTACGCGTTACAATATAAATATAATAATTTTTACGCCAATTATTATTATTATTATCGTTCGAGAACCGCGTTATTAGTGTACGCTTGTGATTTGAAAACCGACTAAAAGAAAAAAATAAATTCGTACGATCACGCCCGGCCTCAAAATGACAATATCGTACGCGAACACGGGGGGGGGGGGGGGTTGGTGGATAAAGGACACGCCGCCGCGTGTCGATTTCTACTATAAATGCGTTTTTAATTATTGCGCGTTTCTATAACGTTTTGTCAATCGCCGCGTACGATCGATTGCGCATACGTTTCGTTCGTTCGCGTATTATGTCATTTGATCGCTGCGCGGATGACCGTTTGGCGACCGCTCGTCCTCCACTCTTCTCTGACGATCCAATTAACAACCGTGCCGCGGCGCGGTTCTTGAATGCTCGCCGAGAAACATTTAACAACCAAACTACGTTATACGATAATCGTATAAACCGCGAACGCGAGATAGATTATCTCTAGAGAAAAAGATGCCGGTTAATATTTTCTTCTTCTCGAATTTCGAAAATTCCCCCCCCCCACGCGTGTTTTTCGAACTACGCGTGGATCCCATTGTCGTTACGTTGACAATTCGTTGTGTTTCCCAATACTATTTCGGTGATTCGAAACATTTCCTTTCCGCCCGCCGTGTTTAATTACACGTCGATGAATAACACCCGCCGTTATTCGTCGTGCACGTCATACACGCACAAAAATACTCGCGAAGAGGATTTAATGGAATAGAAAGTAAAACGCGCGTTGGTTTTTTCTTTTTTTTTTCGTCGCGCACATATCGCAGTCGATCAATCGCCGTCAGTGGTACACTGTCGTTTATCGATTTTTCTTCATTTTTTTCGTTCCGTTTACTCGTGTTCTTTAATATTATTATGTTATTTTCGATTTTTACGAGTCCAGGTGAAAACGCCGCCGAGTTTACTATTAAAACGTATCGGGCCGGGGATTCCTTTGCCCGGGACGTTAAGCGGTGACCCACATTCGGACGGACGCGCGTTATAACGCGATAACGCAACAGTAGAGTAGTGATAATATTATTGTGTGTCGGCGGGGTCCGTGTCGTGGAAAGACACGTGTTGTTAACGGATTTTTCACGTTTTGACTAACGATCGACAGTCCGTCGAAATGAAATTAATATTTAATGTCGGTGCGCATAATGAAATTCTTGAAATACGCGGTTTATTACAAAAAAAAAAAACCGCGAACGAACGCCGAAACGCGCGGTGTCATCGCGTTTTTTCCCTCCGAATATTACGTTAACGACAATCGGTTTTTTAGAGGTTTTCAACGAAATTCTCTGCGTGTTTCGAGAATCAACTGTGTCTTAGCTCTTCTCCGTCGTCCCGCAACATGTCCTCGAGAATTTGCGCAATACTCTGTATTTCGTTCTTCACGCGGGTTCTTCCGTTTTTCATCTTCTGCTCGTGTAACCCCCCGTCAAAACTGCCACAGCACGCGACTCATCACGTTACATTATCCTTTTTGTTTTTTATAATTCACCAAGAAATACCACGCGCCATATTCTGTATATTCTCATAGGGGTTTTCTTCGTGTAATAATTATTGGCCTAATGATAAGAGCGATTTTAAAATCGATTGAGAAAAGAAAAAAACGATCCGGTCTGCAGATCACAGCGATTTATACCGTACACCTGATTTCTGATTTGGAAAGGATCTAGGAAATATGCATTCGCGCTCTTATTCCGTAGAAACGAGTTCTAAAAAAAAAAAAAAAAAAAATACGTGGAAAAAAAAATTCTGTTTCCGAAAAAATTGTCTTTCGCTCTTCTTTTTCAACGCTTACGTCGTTTTCTACGGTATTTACGGCGTGTTTTCAATGTGAAAAGAAGCGAAATCGAAATAAATAAATTACGCGGTTTAATGAAAATTTACCAAAAGCGTTCGCGTCGCGTTGTACCGCGGATATATAACCGTACGTAAAGCATCTGCACAACGTACGCGACGACACGAATAATCTCGTAAAATACAGAAAAATAACACTTCGCATTTCGCGTTATCCGTTTAACACTATACAATTCGGATTCGCGCAGTTTATTCGGCCGCTTTTCGGAGTGTTTAAAAAAACAAGAAAAGAAAACGTACGAATAAATCCGACCGTAATAAGAAGGAAAAAAAAAACGTTTTCAACGCACTCGTTATAAGTGAGAGATTAAAAACGCGCGCGTTTTAAAAAAAAAAAAAATAATAATAATAATTTCGCGATCCAGACACAACGGCCGGCGGCGGTATTTTCCATACGCGTATTGGGGCGAGGTGCGCGCACCGCACGTTCTCGCCCCGGTGCCGGTGTCCCCGCGCGCGACGCTCGGCAACAGGTTGTGAACAGTACACGACGCGGCATTCGGGTGGCGGTGGGGTGCCGGCGCGCGCGCACCCATTTCACGTACGGGCCGGTGACGACCAGTCCCCCCCTCCGCCGCATACGTTCGCGCGCCACGCACGCACGCACGCACACACGTACACGCACCGTTGCAGCGGTCTGTTGCAGCGACACACACACACACGACGACAACAGTTTCGTTCCGAACGCGGATACGTGCGGTAGTGTTGTAAGAATACGGGCGGAAGACCGAACGACGGAACCCGGTCGCCGGCGGTGGTGTGTGTGTCCCCACTGGTATTTCGTGCGTGCCGACGCTCTTTTGTGTGCGCTCGACGGTGTACGTTCCCCTCGCGCCCCCAACCGGGTGGTCGCGTGCCGCGGGATTTTTCGGCGATACCCTGTGTGTGTGTGTGTGTGTGGTGCACAAGACGATTATAAAAAAAATGGACGGGCGCCGGACATAGCGGCCAGGAAGAGGGTAAGCGAATTTTACGCACGTCGATTTTTTTCATTTTTCTCATAATTTTGCCACGTGTTTTCCGCCGATCGTTCGTCCGCGATCACGGAAATCGCACTGCCAATGGTCTCGTCCGTCTACGGTGTTTCTCTCCAAACGACGACGACACGGTGTCCCGGTCACAACGGCCGTCCGGCGTAGAGAAACGCTCGCGTTACCCGGCCCCGGTTCGCAGCGACGGAATCGACGCGTATTAGTCATCGACCGACGATGACGCGTTTAACCTTCTCGGAACGACGCGCCGACGATTGTTTTCCTCCCGCCGCCCTAGGTTGGTCGTCGTCACGATGCTACTCCCCATTAACCGCCGTTTAATCGCAGCAGACATTCCGATATAACCACCCAACTCTTGCCCGTCGCCCGACAAAATAAAACGGCCGATTTTATCCGCCGACTGGTTTATTGGCACAATTGTTCACGGCGTTAAATAAAATAAAACCAAATATTCGTCGTTATTCTGTTGGTCGACGCGTTTCCGAACGTTCGCTTTTATTCGGCACGAGGATGAGAATTCTCGTTATCCCGGGACGACGACGATGATAATAATAGCAACGTGAAAAATGCGCGCCGTACCCGGTTCGTTATTTTGTAAAAAGGATTCCACGGAGTCTGCGGTGCCTGCAGAGAGAGAGAGAGAGCGAGTGTGTGTTCTTTTCTCGGACGGACCCGCCCGCGTCGATTGTTACGACGATCAGTTTCGGTCCCTTTCCATACACCGAACGTTCTCGAATTCCTGTGCGTTTCTTTTGTGTGTGCGCGTGTGTACATTAGACAGACGCAGCGTAATGGACCGTTTTTCGAACACTGCCTGCAGCGGGGCGGGGTATATTTCTCATAACGCGTTATAAATTCCGATCGAATAAAGCCTCGTGTTACACGAAAAGAACCAGTTTTTTTTTTCTTTCGTCGTTTTTTTTTTCCCCGATCGCTATTTTCGGCCGTCCGTACCGGATAAATCTTTGCGCTAATAAAATATCCGCGTCGTCGTCCCGCGTTTGACCAGTTCCGCCGCCGCCGTTTACACGTTATTGTTGACGGCGTACCGGAATATCCGAAACCTGTGGTCGTACCACACTCTTCTACGCGTGCGTATGGCAACAGCTGTCGGCTGCTGTTATTATATACCGTCGCCATCCCGCAGTCCACAGTCCTGACGGCTGACTTTTCTTTTCAAGTATTTATTTTTTTTCTCTTCGTTTTCGCCGTATTCCGTTTTTGTTTTGTAGTACGGTTCACGTCTCGGACGAAAACGATTGGCCTGTAAACCGAGTTGTCGATCGATTCGTTTGGATAGAGAGAGAAAAAAAAAAATAGAAATATTATAATAATTGTGCGGTTCAAGGTCATCTCGGACTCGCCACCGGCGCGCGGCCGTAATCGATCAACGTTTCTTCACAAAACGTTCCTCGTATTAATATTATCGGATTTTTTTTTCTTCTTCTTCTTCCTCGAGAAAGCCGGAATCTGCTGCCGTATAATAATAATATTATTATTATTATTATTATTATTATTATACGTTCGTTCGTTCCCGGACACAAGGTCGTCTTATGCGCCGTAGTGTCGAGTAGTTTGATTTACATAAATTTTTTTCAACGTGGAAATACGAATAACGAAAACATTATTATTTTACGCGGCGAATCCGACCGTAGTGTAGAGAGTCTTGGCAAATCCGGTGCGGTGGGTGGAAAACGGAAAAAAAAAAAAAGATTACGGCCGAAAGCGTTCTCGAGGGTAGTGTCCCCGTCTACACCGCTCTAAAACGGGTGTTGTCGCGACGACGCGGCGGTCACTCGGTGGTTCTGCGCACAGGCAGATGTTGTTACGTACCGCCGTCCGTTCCGGCGCATGCCTCCCGACAACACCATCTGTCGCCGCAGTGTTTACGACGACGACGACGATCAGCTGTCGTGACGCCCGCAGCGGCTAATAACCGAAGCGGCGGGCATCGCGCGCGTGCGCCGCGTTTTAATTTTTTGTTTTTTCGCCACCGGCGGATTGACGGACGGACGTCCCTTGTAACCGGTCCCCGGGGCTGAACTCCGTGACGGCGCGACACAACCGCGTATTAAAAATTGAAATCTCTATTACAGGGGTCGGCAGTAGTAGGCGGCCCGCGGAGAGGACATAACTGGACCGCCAAAAGAAATGCCGTTTTCCTCATTAAACTTTTAAGAATAAAATCGCGTTATTATTAGTATGAATATATAATTAAATATTAAATAATTTTGGTCTTAAAATGTGTTTTTAATACAAAAATAAATACATTAATTATAAACTAAAGTTTAAGTTTTTTCTGGCCCTCGAAATTTCTTTTTCGAATTATCTGGACCGCCGTAGAAATTAATTGCCGACCCCTGCTCTATAACATCGTAGTTACGCGCGTGTCGTCCACGCACGGTGTCCTGGGACGTGCGTGGCCCTAGACGACACTCCGCTGCTCCGTTTAATCCCGCGTTGATTTCGTTCCCCAACGGATATCATCCCGCTCCACACACCGGAATTCACGAAAAATAAAATTGCTCGTACGTTCCTTTTAGTTTCGGTTTCTCTCTCTCTCTTTTTTTTTTTACACAAAACGCGTACGAATGTACAAAAAAATATATATAAAGAAATAATTTCAAAAAAAAAAAAGGATTTTTTTTTTGTACCGGTTGAAAAAAAATTCATAATATTCGTCGGTAATATTTCCGAGTTCATCAATCGACCGACCGGTGGGTCGAACGAGATTTTAACGGATGAAATTAAATTCGAAAACGAGAGAAATTTCGTTTGAAAACGAGTTGGCGGTTAAAAGAAAACAATAAAAATTATACGAGTACGTCCAATCGTTTTGACTTTGACGTCAATGTGATCGATCATACTTGTGTTATACCGCAGTTGTATATCAGTCGGCGGGGTATAGTTTCTGCAAACGAGTATTTCACCGTTATTTTCTTTTTGAACAATTTGTTTTTTATGTACTAGTCAATACTATGTAAACACGTGTTTTTAGAAAAAAGACGTTTAAACGCTCGACGAATTTCGCATAAAATACAACGGAAATGTCGAAAAACGAGTCGATAATGTATTTGTTTATTTATTTATTTTTTTTTTTTTTGTACGCCCTCCTCTCGTCAGATCACATTTCACGAGTGTTTTATTACAAACGTACTCTTCTCCTATCGCGCGGATACTCGGCGACTAAAATTTTTCTTTATTCTTACAAACGCAATACATACTTGCGCGACGGTAGATCGAATACCGTTTTCCCTTTTTGTGTTTCGTGAACTTGTAATAATTGTGCAGTCGATACGTCACGTTTAAGCACGGGAGATCGAGGAGATTATTGTGTTTCGTTGAGGCTTTAGGATTTTTTTTTTCTGATGGTTTTATTCTGTTAATCGCAGTTCGAGTTATTGCTTTGACCACTCTAAAGCGACGATTATTCTTTTAATGTTCGTCTGGAGTCGTGCCGCATTCTTGTACGCGGAGATATTTGATTTTTTTTTTAAAAAAAATCGTACACGAGTTTTTTGGCGTTTCACGAGTTCTCTGATGGTGTTTGCTCGTTTTAGTATAGGATCTGATTTTTGAAGATTTTTTTTTTTAATACCCGTTACCGTCGTCGGGCAGATAGTTTGAACCGCTTCCATTATCTTTCACTGACACGTTTTCATCATTAGTGATTATTCGTTTCGATTATTCTCGTTCGTGTGCTCATTGATAGGAAAGCGCTGTTCAATATTGGGTAAAGCGTTTGTTCTGGTGTACGCGTATACGATGAATATTATCTGTGCGGGGTTTTCGGATCGATCGTTTGGCGACCACTCGATTTTCGTGCTATCAGTTCGAAGTTCTCGGACTCTTTTTGCACGAGACGATTGCCGATTTCTTTTTTTTGAACGAATAACCTAACCACCACCGCGTGGTCTTTTCGCCTTCTTTTTATACCACACCGCAGTTTATACGAACGCGTTATCGTTGTTTTTGCGCGCGCATCTCGTTCGCGCAGCTGCTGGACCACTGTTTGATGATGGTGTAGTATTGTACGGCAATAATAATAATTGTACGTTATTATGGGCAAAAGGCTGGTGGATAACGCGGTAGTTGGTGGTGATGGTGATAACCGTCTCGTCGTCGGTCACGCGGGTCGAGCCGCGTATACGATATATATATATTTGTTTTTTCGTTTCTTCTTCTAAAATATCGGCCACGAACTCGTATATAGCAGCCATCGCACCTGGTCTCGTCGCTCCGGATGTTTCGTATACGAGGCCGGTTCGGTGCGCGCGCGTAGTCGTGACTCCGAAAGTGAGGGTGGATTATTAATCGACTGTCGAGTGCGGTGTACGCCATCCGTTCGTCTCTTCGTGTATTCCGTTTCACTAATTTACGTTTACTGTGTAATATAATACGCGGTCGCGGGCTTTCTATCGGAGGAAGCGACCTCTCTTCACTACTGCCACTACTGCACGAAGACATTGTCGATTTTTTATTATTATTTTTTTTTTTTTTTGAAGTGTAACGCCACGTAAATGTGGTGATTCTCTCCGTGTCTGGGCGACGGCCGTGACATTATAAGAGAGAGAGACTATTTTATTGGAAATATCTCCGATAATATACGGTTAATCCGCTGCGGTTGGTCGTAATCGTTTCAAACGTCGTGTTCAAATGACATGACCGCTGCAGAAAGTCACTGGCCGGCCGCACGCGGTGCTGCGTCGTATAATAGTCGCGCGTAATCCCGAGATTTAAACGGTAACGAACTAACGGATGGAGAAAAATGCGATTTCTCGCAGTGCACGAGATAATTTCGTTTCGATTTAAGCGAACAAATTGTGTATTACAACGACGTTATGACACGAGTCGCGGACGTCGATAGCACTGAGAACGGCAAAGAGCTTTTGCGTTTTTAGTCAAAAGCCGTTCGACGAGCTGTATCGGAAAGTCTTGTATCAAAACCGTCGAAAATTTTCCGTCGCGTAATGATTGTAAAATGTCTTTATATTATTGCGTGGCCGGTAACGTTTAAATCGAATTCTCCGTTCCATATATTGCGGCGAATCCGCTGGAAAGACAAACCGAAAACTCACGTCGCCCAAATACGACGACCGTGATCCTATTTGAATCGATCGATTTCGTCTCGCGCGTCGAAAAATCTCAACTTTTTTGTTCTTCTCGCGTTCAATTCATCGCCGTCGTCGAGACAATGTTCGACGGGCGAAATCCGCGCAACGCTCTCCCGCAAGAGCTAAGAGAAACGGAGCGCGCGTGCGCGATTATAAAGAAAAAAAAAGAGACAAAAAAAAAAAAAATAAATAAATAAAACCTTGAAAGTATCGCGCGTACACGCTGTAATACGTGCGCATTATTTATTACACAAGACGGAATTCGCGTTGGAACGTACACGGTTTTTTCTTTACCGATCGAAATTATACGGTGAGAGAGAGAGAGAGTGAGAGTGACGATCGATCGATCACAATAATATTTATTTGTTGCGCGCGAGTGTTTTCGCTGGTTTGTCATGTCCGAAAATATTGACCTCCGCGCCGAGTCTCCGGTCTCCTCTGCCGGATCCGTCACAGCGAACGTGCGACGGACAAAAATTGATGTTTCGTAACGCGACGACGTCATGTGCAGAGTTTTTTTTTCTCCTCGTCGAGGTGAGGAGGAGATATCATTTTTCGTAGCAATTCGCCGGTTTTTTTTTTCTTTTTTTTTTTTTTTTTTATGTAATCCGCTGGAGGACGTTTCGTAACGCCGCGCCGCCGCGAACGGGTCACGACGACGGAATCTGTACCGGCGTTTATAAAATAACCCGTTCTCCCGGTGTATACGACTGAGCGAAAATAATAAAAAATACCGCCGACACTCCATACGAATTCACCCGCCCGGCGGTGTGTGTGTCCGTTTGTTTCGTGCCCGCGCGACCTTGGCTTACGCGACGTTGCTGCACTGCGGTGAAGCATTTAAGTGAGGAACGGTGGAAGAATCGCAACGCCGTGCCGACGACACACGTATTCCGACATTTTTTTCCTCCAATTGGACGGCCGCGGGGACGAACGTCAAGTATACATTAGACGATTATCATACTGGGATTTAATTGGAAGAGGAGCGCGGAGACGATCGTTCGCGGTCCGTCGCGTGTAATGAAATTCTAGAAAACGCGGATAGGTTTACCGTGATAATTATTGGTCGTCGGGGAAAAAAGAAAAAAACGATAATAACGAAAAGAAGACGTATATTATAGTTTCCTCGGGAAAATTGCCTCTTGCCGGGGTCACTTTAAAACGCCACGGCGGCGCGTTTGCAATGCGCATCGCGCGCGAGTCCGTGGCAAAGACCGACCAACCCGAGCAGGAGGAAAACGATTTGTTGAAAACCTCCGTGTTTGACTAATACGCGTTTCTCCTCCGTTCTCCTCGTTCCTCGAAACGGCGACGATCGCGTAATCGATTGTATTATATATTTGTATACTTATTTTTTTGACTTTTTCAATTCGCTTTCCGAACGGGTTCCCGTGTGTCGCTCTGCCACCCAAAACCGCAGTACTGGAATTAGTTGTGGTTGGCAGGGAGCTCTTGTACTATTATTTGTACCAAAACTATTTTTAATTTTTCTACTAAAACGATAGTACGGGGACTTTTACTACGTGAAAGTGATGATTGGTGGTGGGTTTGTAGGACGTTCCAGAGCTCCTCTTCTTCGATTCTCGCAATATTCTCGCAAATCGTCCGATAATAATAATAATAAATATTTTATGCGTACTCTGTTTAATTTTCTGTTTGTTATTGGTCATAGCGTGGGAGGGGAAGAAATGAATGTAATCGACTTGTGATACTGCGCGCGCGTAGATGACAAAAGCGGTCACGATTTCGTTTCGCGCGACGACGACGTGTATTGCTCTTTATATTTGTGCCCTTACACTTATTGTTCTCGTTTTATATATTATAGAAAAAAAAAATTCTGAACGACAAAAATAATAAAATTGATATATGTAACGTATAAACATATATAAAAAAAAAATAAACGTGAAAAGTCATTTTTTTTCTTCTCTTCGTTGATACTGTGCACGGTTACGTGCGATACAATCGTCTCTTGGTGTCGTTAGACATAACACGCGGCGCATATTTTATGTTATTTTTTTTTTTATTATTATTATTATTGTCCGTTGTAATCGTGAAAATTTTTCATACACACACGGGCCGATCAACAAATTGGCAACTCGCGCGACTAACTATATTATAATACGGAGACGCAGCGTCGCAGCAGCATCTCGCGCGTGTATCGAGAAACCGCCGCCGTCTATTATATCGTTTTCTCATTTGTCATCGGTCTCGCACGACTTCTATTATTATTCTTGTCGTTGTGTTATTATTATTATTATTATATCGCCCGAATCGCTCTTTTGTATTTGCGCATTTCTATGCTTTCCAGTCGTGCTTCCAAAGCGAAAACAGCGCCCCCGATGCGCGGTGATCGCCAAACAGATCCCCCGCGTAGTTGCGTTACACTCGAACAAATACGCCCGTGTGTGTGTGTGTGTATACGGTTAACCAACCGCGGTATACGTTATGTATCCAACCGCGTAATAGTCGACCTCGTCGTTGTTGTGCCGAGATCGTACGAATCGTCATCGAATGCCGAGGAAACGCGTCAACGTGTCATAATATTATCACGAGAGACAAAAAAAAAAAAAAAAATAATAATAATAATAATAACGCTCGATATCTCCGGGAAGAATCGAAAAAATAAATAAATTGTATTGAAATGAATTCGCGCGTACAGGAACGACAACGGTGTTATAATACAATGTTATTTACACGAATGACGATCGTAAAATTGTCGTACAGTGTTCATTTAAGAAACGCGATTTGTAAACAGTGCGGTGTATAGACAATTCTCAATACTCTGTTTATGAGTACACAAACGTGGTGAAAGAAAATCGTTTTAACCGCCGTTCGGCATAAACGACAAAGCGGGTGGCAGACAGCGAACTATAAACGAATACAACGATAAATATTACTCATTCCGTGTTTTAACACGAAAATATATCGTTTTGCAATGTAACGCGTGCCGTCGTGTACCACATCGTTAACACAGAACTGCGTGTTCATCGAATCTAACGCTAAAATCCGTAGAAAAAAGAAATCGATTTAACGAAAACAAAAATAACTATATCAGACTATAATAATATGTATTATACTATTTTATATCTATAATATTATAGACTGTGTACTGTAATAATGATAATAGCTATACAACTTATATTGCACATTATAGTGATTCATACACGGTAGATTTTCGAAAATCGGACGGAACGTTCCGTTTTTATTTTTTCTTTTACGAGTTTAGATTTATAAAACGAAAATAAAACTCCCCTCCCGTGTCCATCGGCATTTTTTACAAAACAAAATAAATAGCTGTAAACGAAATCGACTCGTTTCGTTTTCAACGATTTTGTTAAAAAAAAAAAAATAATAATAATATTAATGCTCTCGTATCTTTGCGTTTTTTTTTTTGTCAAACGTCAGGCGCAACGGCTGACCTCCTCTAAAGATTTATCTATTGCACGTACGACGTTTAAGGTGGAATTTTTTTTTTTCTGTCTGTCGAGACATAATGTTTTATCGAGACACACATAGCTCTGTGACGGCCGGGTGGTGGCACACGGTTAAATGAGTCATTGGCGATTTATTTTGTTAAACACTTTCCGGGCGTTCGTATATAAATGAGTCATAATCCCGAATACAGCCGCGACGTATTTTTTACCTTCGCTGGTACAGTAGTACAGGTGACGCGGGCGAGACGACGGCGGTTTTTTATTCTCTCCTCGATTACGATAATATTTATAATAACTATGTGAAGTCCATTATTGGTTAATCGAAAAACGTTTAATTCCCAGCTACGCGCGCCCAGAAATATTTTATTTTACCACACAACACTCTTCAAGCGCGACCTTAGAAGATTGTTTTGCTTTCTTTCCCGTCGCGTCCTAGAAATCCGTTTGTTTTCTTTTTCTCTCTTTCCTATCAAGTACGTTTTTTTTTTACACTCGTATTGCACGATGTGTCATAAATTGTCATCAGGGCCCGGATTTTATGACACCATAGAGCAGTGATGAAATTAAAGCGCTTTACTATGATCAAAAACATTAAAATACGCCCTAAAAACGTGACAATAAGCGAGATAAAAAAGAAATCGTAATCGAATTTCTTTTTCGTTTATTATCTTGTACTAACAGTTTTTTTTTTTTTTTATTAATTTATATATTAATATATTTGAATGCATCATTGAAATCGAATAATAACTACTATATTGTCAAGTGAACCGACTGAATTGATCGACGAGCGACGACGGTTTAAAATATCAAAATAAAAATTGTAGGCAAAAAAAAGATTTTAAAATTTACTCAACGCAAATTTACTCAAAAAAAAAAAAAAAAAAAGAAAGATGTTTGAACGTTTAAGTGAAGCGAGTATTTCCTCTCTTCGACTTACAACCACACACACAAATCATAGTAAAATAAAAGCTTCGTATTTCCAACGTAACGTAACCTAATCAAAGATTCTGAATTACAGATTTGAATTCGTCGTGGATTTGATTGAAGAATATGGCTTTCCCATTTTTTTTTCATCTTAAGTTCTTAGAAAAATTGATTATTGACAATTTTATTTTATTTTAATTTTGTTGCGAATAAGTTTTTAAGGATTTATGAAAAACAAGGGGGAAAAAATTAGAAACTAAGTGTTACAACTACAGTAAAATTCGTGACGCATCATAATAGGTCGATCGAAACGTTTATTTCACTGTGATTCGTGTGTGCGTGCAAGACGAAGGAGAGAAAATACTCGTTTTCCAATTCCCTTTTTAATATCGACCGACGGGCCGCTATGCTTGAGGATGTCTATAAACAAAAAAAAAAAAAAAAAAAAAATAGAAGACAATATGAATTATCTAATAAAACGGGAGGTAATTTTTTTTCCTTTAATCGTTTTAAACTTGTACGACGTTTTTCTATTATTTTCATCGTTCGATTCGAACGGGATTTGTGAAGACCGCGGAACAATTTAACGCGTTTTAGTAAAAAAAAAAAACAATAAATAAAAAAATGACACGCTAAAAATCGAAAACACGCATTCTAATACGCGATGTAAACTTTTGAATTTGGACGATCCTCTCGACGCGAAAAAAAAACCCCAAATTCATAACTCGCTCTGCTATTTCCTATATTTGTGTTCTATACGATAATTGACTACAGAATCGCCCGGGCCGTTGTCGTCGTCATAACGAATCGGTTTAACGAGAGTCGTGTTGAATTTCTTACGCGAATACGAAACGGGAACGAGAAATTCGCCGTATACTTTTATTTTGTAAACGGATATCGTTTTGTTACAGCAATACGCATAAATTAACGGCTCGACAACTACCCGTGTACGCATATAACAACTCGTTCTCTCTTTCTCGTACGTACGTTTAATAATATTATAAAAACATATTCCGCGCAACGCGGTATTGCGTGCGGTGTGATAATCGCGAGATTATTTTTACGTACGGTTACGGTTATAATAATAATAAAAATAACAACGATAATTCCAACGCGATTTTTCTCGCTGTTTTTATAGGTTCTTCAGGAGAATGATCACGGCTGCGCACCGCACTCGCGCACTTTACGGTTTCACGCGCGCGCGCAGGCGTTTTATCGAAATTTTTTCACCGAGCGAAAACGCGTATTCGACATTATATTCGGACGAGTTCATCTCCCCAGTGATTAATGCATTATGCACGACGATGATAATGAATAATAATTATAATTTATTTCCGGCCGGTTTTTTTTGTTTTTTTGAACGAAAGCGTCCGTTTCTCCCCCGTTATAATACGCTTTGTGTGTGTGTGTAGACTTCCAACAGGAGTTTTCTCCCGCATAATATACACCTAACGCGTGTGGAAAACGCGCGGTTAACGTTATAAAATAATATAATTTAACAGTAAATTTACGAGGAACGGGAATGAGAGGAGGTTACACGCTGCTGCAGCGGACAGACGCGGTGTACACGTATACCGTACACGGCGATAAACCGCGTGCGCGCGTAGTACTGTCGTTATGGTCGTGTAGTTCTCGCACCGGCGTGTAAGTTCTTCGGCCGCGAGAAAAATAATCTGTCGACTATGACGGACCGTTCGCCGCGTATAATAATTAACGCGACGGGCCGTAGAGAGATACGTTTATTATTACTTCTACGGCATTCGAAGGAATTTTCGAAATGGTTTTTATTATTATTATTATTATTATTATTAAATAATCGTTTGAACGAAAGAATCGTCGATTTTTTTTTTTGTTTTCTTTTGTAGTTCATTCATACAAAACGCGTATCGCGCGTTATACGCGGTTTTTTTTTATGAACATCACGTTTTTCTGAGAGAGAGAGAGAGAGATAATACTCGGCGGAGTTTAAGAAGAACGAAAAAAAATAATACTCTCTCGTACAGAATTCTTCTGCAATTAACCGTTTTTGTACGATCGAGTGTAAAAACACAATTTCTCATCGATTTAATATGTCTCGTATACGTACGTAGTGTTTTAATAGAACATTTTTTTTGAGGAGCAGGGGTAGAAATCCGTGTCTACAACACTGCATATATATATATATGAAATACGGTGTGGAATTCATTATAGCGTGTCTTCGACGACATTCAATCACTTACCGGACCGTTTCCGAAGTAATCGCAATAGGGGGGTGGGTTACTTACCACATTTAACAGAATATAACGCAACGTGCGATTAGCGGACATACGAAATTATTCCCGCGTTTAAAACACCCGTTGGTTGACTACCGTCGAAAAGAACGCCAGAGACGAGTTTGAAAGAAAGAAAAATTACCGACCAATACCGTTGCCCGCGTAGAAGAAGACAACGGTCATCGTTGCCTTTACAGAAGAAAAAAAAAAGACAAAATTCGTATAACGTGATTCAGTTAGAATACGCTAATTTCGCGTTCGTAAACAAATATTTTCTACGTTTCTTTACTCTTCTCGTTGTTGCGTCACGCCGAAACAATAATAATGTAATAAAACATATAAATACACACTCATCGACGATATGATTTTCCTTAGAATAATGCAGTCACGCGCGATTTAGTTTTTTCTGTTTGTTTTTTATCGAAACTGTAGTAACGCGTTGAGGCTCGACAATTGTATAATTCGGGAGTCATATGTGTGAGCGGCCTGGAATTTCGAGAAAAAAAAAATGTTACGGCGACGAGGACGATGCGAGGATTGCTGCAGCAGTACGTGATCGAGAAGAAAGAATGATGTGATGAATATTACAAGTGGGATTATGAAGGAATTTAGTAGTTGGGGGTGGGTGGTGCTTACGCGCATGGAGAATTAAAGCGTGGTGAGCGTTCTAAAGAGGACAAAGTGGACCGATTGAAAATAATGCGATTAATGTTACGGATAGCGGGAATCACAAGAGAGACGAGAGTGGTTTACGAGAGATATTTTCAACAAAAAAAATAATAATAATAACGTGCGAACGAATTGTAGTAGATCAAGTTTACAAGACCGAGAGTCGCGACGGATGAACGTTTTTTTTTTAATTTTCCGTATTGAAGAAATACTAGTTAGTTGTAAGTTTTTCCCGAGATTTAAGCCATCAATCGATTGACGGCGAGATTTATATTAAGAAAGAAAAAACACTATACTAACACTACGATTTCACGTGGTTCGCGGTCGCCGCGAGTGTGTGTTCAGAAGAGCTCGTCATACGAGATCCGCAGTATTTAATATTTATTATTATTATTATTATTATTATTATTATTATTATTATTATTATTATTATTATTATTATTATTATTATTATTATATCGGGTTTTTCATTATTATAATATATTTTTTTTCTGTTCTCTTCGCTTACTAACCCGAAACGTGTGTAACCATATATTATAATATAGTACACTACGGTTGAAAATTGATCCGTTCCGGTATTCACTTCTTTCCGCCTCGGACACATATATTACCGCGTTACGTATTATAACGCGTGAGAAACGCGAGGGTTCTCTTTTCTGTTTTCTTTTTCTTTCAAATGCCAATTTTCGTCGCCACGTTCCCGCCTGTAGAGGTTTTATCGACCAAAAAAAAAAAAAGCAATTTTTTTTTCGCGCAAAAAAATAAAAATAAAAAGAACGAACGCGGAAAACGTGTCTACACCGTGCGACGACGAGGTCTATAAAAACAGTTTATAAAACCGCTGACAGCGGTCCAACTGCGTCGGCAGCGGAAGAAACGGCCACCACCTGTGACATTTTTTTGTAATATACCCGGGAAATAGGAAAACGGGAAACGCGCGCTCGGACGTATGTACATTTTTATATATTTATTTACATTATTATTTTAATTCCATTATTATCTCACATTAAATTGGCGGTTGTGGTCGTCGTTGTCGTAGTCCGCGCGTGTTTCTCCCGACGGTTTCACTCTCGCCGCCGGTCATACAACGCGATATAAAAACCGAGATAAATCGTTACATTTACCGTGATTAACTGCTGTTTAAAAAAAAAAACATTCGAAAAAAAGATTTCTTACGTAATACGCGAGAGTGTTTATGCGCGCGCGCGACGAACTGTGTATCGCGAAAATCCGTCTGTTTTTTTTTTTTCGCTATCTCGATAAAACGAAACGAGTTATGATATCGTTACGGAATTTGTATACGAAAAAAAAAAATTCCTATGGCCATAACAGCGTGCGTAATATCGCGTAGAAATTTTCGTTTAAAACGACGATAATAATAATAATAATTATTATTATTATTATTAATCGCGTAGTCGCAAAAACGCGTTGAATCGTACACAGTAAAAAGAATTCGCGGTGTCGGCGTTTTTCGTTTGACGCGCAAACGCGCGACGCATTTGTGCGTGTTTCGCTGTTTTCGGATCGACACGCGCGTTCGTGTAAACCGAACGTTTTTTTTTTTTTGCTGCAACGTAACACTATACGAACTCTCGGTCGTGGTGTACATGAAACGCGCAGCGTATACATTCATAGATTATATTATACTTACGGATTTGCGCGCGTTTAATTAACGCAATCGTTTTACGTACAATTACATGAACACGTCGTGCCCGTCGCGTTAATTTGACGTCCGATCGTTTTTTTTTATAATAATTTCCCCCCGCGCGCGGATCGTAACAAAACGAGCGTATTCCGGGACTTTTTTTTTTTTTTTAATACGCGTTTCAATACGAATCGCTGCGGGGTCGCACGACAGTTCTTTTATTTTTTAAATATCGCTTATAATAATATGTGGTGTAGCCGTCGTGTTATAGCGGAACGCGAAAAACGCGTACGAATCCGCGTGTCATAATAAAACGGTAACGGAACGGGGACGGGGGGCAGAAAAATCCGATGTTTCTCGCACGCGTGACGATCCCGTTTCGACGGGCGGGGGGAGGGGGCCCGCGCCAACGAAACGCGGTGCTCGTGACCGGTCTTCTTTCGCACGGCGCACCACCAGCCGTTGTCTTCGGGGCAACGATTTCATCGTTATAATTATTGTTATACGATTTTTTTTTTTTTTTTTTTGAAATTTTTCGTCGTTTTCTGTTCGCCGCACGTCTCTCGTATATTATTGTTAACGCGCGTAAATTACGGCCGACACCGCGTTTCAAACGTCGTTTCAGTCCGGTGTAATCGTCGTTCACATTCTAAACCAGGAATTCCGTTTAGTTCTTCGGTTTTATTTATTTTTTTTTAATATCAATCATTCGTTTCGATGAAAACCGATTTCGTTCGGTAGTTCCTAAGCGCCGAATTCATATAATTTTAAAGGGTTTTTTTTTTTTTTTTTTATGTTTTTAGATTATAAAATTTTTTTTTTTTTTGTAAAGACATTGCATACGAACGTAAAATATCGTTACGCGCGCAGTGTCCGTCCGTTGACGACAAACGCTTCTTTTTTTTCTTTCTCTCTCTTTCCCCAACCTCGTCCCAAATCGAACGAGATGTTTTCTAGCGTTTTACCGGGCAACGGGATTGATACTACGGCGAAACGCGCGTGCGACGAGCTTCTCGACGCCGTGTCGAAAAAACAATCCGAATCGTTTACAATACATTGAATGACGTCGTTTCTGGTGTACCGGACGTCGAGAAGAGAAAAAAAAACGGTTATTATTGCAGGCGGCTGTGGCGCGCGCGCGCGTGCGTGTTCGTCTCGGGAAACCGGCTACACCGCCGCCGCCGCCGCGGCCGAACGCGCGCGTTATCCGGACACACTGTCCTGTCCGTCCAACGCATTCCTACGGGTCGCGTTTTTTTCCCCCTCTTATCGTACCGTTTCTCTCGGTCGGTCGCTGTTTACTTTTTTTTTTTTTTTTCGCTTCTCTTTCTACAACGCCAAAGCGAATATTTACGATTAAATATCAAATACGGAATACACCGCAGCGCACCGGTGCCGACGACTGTTGGAGCAGATACGCGTGTCCCAGCGGGCGTTACGCACACGCGCGCCATATTATTATTATTATTACTCTAAATGATCGATTGCGGGCCGTAACGTTTTTTTTTTTTTTTTGCTTTTTCCTTTACCACCGAGCCGCGCGCTGTATAAATATTTTTCCGAAGTCACGACGACACGCGAAACGCCACGAAGTTCTGTCGGCGGCGGAGATAAGTTTTTTTTTCGTGACGCGTGTGCGCGAGACGATTGTATTAAATCGATATTACACGGGCGGTGCGAATCGAGCGTAAAAGCGGTCCGTAAAGGGGAAATCGAACGGAGAACGGGTGTCAAACTGAGACCGCGATTGGTAAACTTGTTAAAATGCGGAAGGATCGTGACACCGGGGAGAGAAACGGAGTTGTATGATCCAATGAAAAACCGTTGCAGCAGGCGCGTTCCCCACAATGACACGTGCGGATCCGAATCTCACGGACCATAATTCATTCATCGTGACAACGGGAAATAGAAACATTTGAAATGCTATAAGACGTTTTGAAAAAAAAGATATCACTCGATGAAAAGTTGAAGGAAAGAGGAGCAGAGGCACGCTCCGCTATATACGAGACCAGATTAAAACCCTCGCACAAAGCTCCAATGACCGTTCGGAATAAAATATAGTACTCTCGCATGAAAGTCACGACGTTCGGGATCGAATAACGGTTGAGCAGAGCCCGGATGTATTGTTGATGATTTTCGCATTTTTTTTTTTTTCAGAACGCCTCAGGCGATATGTTTTCTGTAGCTAAAAATGCGATTCAATCTAAACGACCAATTCTTATTTCGCATTTTTTGGCCTTTTTTTTTAAATATATATATTTTTTTATCGCATTTTCTGACATTTCAAAGTCGTTTTTAAACTATTTTTGAATAACCGACAGAAAAATCACCAGTTTACTATTATATTATTACCACTGAATCGTCACTCTTTTTTTCTACGACTCAAATAGCTCTATAGACGTTTTATAATTGTTATATATAAAATAGGAATTTTTTTTTTTTAAAAATTGTCTACGTATACAAAATGATGCAAAATTACATTTATTCGGCGGTGTAAATTTCATGATACTATTGGAACATTATTTCGGTAGTTTTTTTCCATTTTTTTTCCGCGCGTTTAAAAACTATATTGAGAAAATAGTTTTTTTTTTATTTTGGTCGATTCGAATCGCGCGTAAGAAAACTGTAGTGAGAAAATCGGAAAACGTTTCGTATAAAGTACCTCAACTAGACATCGGAATTTGCTATACCGGAACGTAAAACGCATGACGAGATCATCCGAGAAGCATTCTTTCTATAGTGGAAAATTTGTACGCAGAAAAAAAATCTATGTAAAAACGAATAATGATAAAAGAAAAAAATATATAAAACGTCATATTTAAGGGGGAAAAAAATCGAAAACGCGGGAAATTTATTATACGGAGTGTGTTTGTAACGAAACGTGGCAAAATCTCCTCTTCTCGCCGAGCAATTATAGCAGTGAAGACGGTTTTTTTTTTCATTGTATTATTAATTACTATTACGGTAAATACGAGACAAAGAATCGTTCATCGATACGATTAATGGACTAAAGACGCGTTTCAAGACGAAAACATTGGTTTCGTTTTGGACGTCGACAAAAATCGGAATATCCAATTCCGTTGCTTTTCAAGCGAACGTCGTTACGACGTTTAATTCCGCCTTGTCACTACGGATTCAACTTATTCGTTTTTTTTTAATAGCGATCTCGGAATTTTGAAATCATCTCGCATTTCTCGCACACTCCTCCGGCGTACGGTTTTTCCTACTCTCCGGTCTGTGTGCGCCTTAAAAACTAGTATCCGAGCTAGCGAGCTGTCCAGGCCCGACATAACGCATTTACGGTAGAACTCCGGGCGGCAGCGTTTCAATTTCTATACACATATTTTACATATTCTTATGTAAAATCGATCGGTCGTTTTTTTTATAGAATGGGAAATCGCTGATATTTCGATTGAAAAAAAAAAAAACAAAAAACATCGGTCAGCCGTGCGAGCCGTGCTCGTCGGAGACCCCTGGCTGTCCATATCGCGTACACGGCAGCTATATCATAAGATTGCAGAGTCTATCGAGATTTATGGCGCGAGACAACATTATCCCGTTGTCTGCGTGTGCGCGTTCTCCTAACCGCGTGCGATATCGTCGTGACGCGAAAGCGGCTATAAGTAAAATAATAATAATAAATATTTCGACCCAATTAGTCGAGTTATTACGACGATATTATAATAGCCGCATAACCGTATCGCTCCGTCGCTCTGTTATTTTTTAGAAGGTATAATACTACTACTACAGAAATTCTCGTTGTAATAGCGTGTACGTAGAAAAGAGAGGAGGGGAGAGGCTCTTCGTGACTTATTGCCGTTTGCGCGCGACCGACCGTATATACCGGCCCGGCCGCATCTGAGTTTTCGATCTGAACCGGAGGATTTATGCAACACGTCCGTCGCGCCGCGTCCCACACACACACCGCGCTCCGTGTACCACAGCCGCAGCCGCCGTCTACGCGCGCGGGAAAGCGGAGCTATTTAAATATGTATTGCACGGTAACGTTTTTGAAAAAAAAAAAAAAAAAAATTATATACGCTATTCCGTTGTGGTTTTATTATTATTATTATTATTATTATTATATTTTCTTTACTTTTCTTTTTATTATTCACACGAGTCCTGCCGGGAGAATACACACTCGTAGTGTATTATTCGCGACGCAACAATTACGTAATTGTTTATTTATTTTGTGCACGTACGCCCGAAAACTCGTATAATATATTATTTCAACTCGTACGGATTTTTATTTCCGCGAACGCTCGCGTTACGAATACATTTTGCATAGAAACGTTATTATAAATACGAGAATTAAAGCAAACAAACAAAACCCCCCCCCCCCCGCGACGTTTCTGCGATAAAGTCGACTTTTTTTTATTTTGAAATCGTTTATCGACAAATATACGGTGACGTAATGAGAGAGAAAAAAAATAACGTTTTTATAATATCCCGTCTGCGATGACCACCGCGCAACGTTAATTTTTCTAAACGATTTCGCGTTGGGTGTACACGCCGTTATTTCTTATAACGTTTACATAACAAATATTATATTATGACAAATGCGCGCGCGTATTACGACGACGACGACGACGGCGACGGCGAATGTGTCGAAACCGCGCGCGCAATACGTTCTTTTTTTTTTTTTTGTACCGTCGAATTCGCGTGTTTAACACCGCGCGCGATAAACGATATCTGTCCGGTCGATTATTATTATTATTATTATTATACGTGTTTAACGCGTGTCCTGTGCGTGCGTGTGTGTGTGTGATTATTAATTTCGCGTAGGACGCGAGCGTGTACACATCACGAAATGTGTTAAAATTTTTCTCCTCCGATCTCCCTCGGCGGCGGGACGTATCGAATTGCGGCGCATTTGTTTCCCGCCCCCCCCCCCCCGCGCGATATGACATTAGAGAGAAATCCGTCGCGTTATTTATTATTATTATTATTATTTTTTTTTTTGTGACGGGATGACATAATTTCCACTCGGTTTTCGTTGTTGTTCGCGGTTATTACGGTACATAAAACGTTAATGGTCAGGAGACGTTTGCGCGAAGCGATAATCCGTCACGTATTGCGTAAAGAAAAAAAAAAATATTAAACATTTCGTATATGTAAACGCGCGCGGCGGTGTAATCGACAACAAGCGCGCAAGAACGGTCCCCAGTCGTTGTAGGAGTATCTCCTTGTCCTTATCCTTTTTTTCTTTTTCTTTCACGACTTTCAGTTGTGTCTCGAGAACAACGTCGGAGGATTCCCGGATAAGAACCGCTTGGGTTTTTGGATTTCGCTACACGACTTCCTCCTGAGGTCTCTTTTCTCTAAACCGTTCGAGTGCCGAATTCGACGGGCTTCCTTAGGGCGCATTTCAAATGATAAACCGTTATCATACATATCCTAAGCATATGCGGAAAACGCATTGTATTCCGAAATTTTACAATCCAAACACGTGTTGTATTTCCGACGGTATTTGTTTTCCCGGCAGAATATAGTTAGTTTTGAACGACGAAACGCGTTGCCGAATGAGTATAACGCCCACCGAAAATATATATTTCGAGAAGTCGATGGTTTTCTTTTCTACCCACACACACTCTCCTCGGATCCCGCGAACTTTTCGTCGAACCGGTGTGTGTGTGTGATTACCACGGTGTACAACAACGTTCGATGTGCGCGGTTATTACGAATTTATCGCGCGTTTCACATACGACGACCGTATCCGGGGAAACATTAGACGTGAAAATCACAACACACGCGGACCAGTTATTATTATTGTGTACACGAGGCGTAAATCCGTCGATTTATAAATCGTTTGTTTTCGCGCGTATCGTCCGACCGCGCGGTCAATTCGATTTCTGTGCACTGGGTGAGATCGTATATTATATATATATATGAAAAAAAAAAAGAAACGTATTCGTTCGCACACATATAACCGATAAGTTAAATAGTTACGGCGCACATATTAATATTTCCGTAGTATTTTCGCAACGGCGTTCCGTTCGTTATTTACACTATTATGTACATAATAATAATAATGGTGTACGCACTGCCACGTTTCGTCGTTGTTTACATATTATCGAGTGTGTGTGTGTGTGTGTGTATGCCTAACGCGTTTTGCAGCACACTGGTTTCTATACGAATTTCACGGGCCGCCGCAGTATCGATCGTGAGTCGCGCGGCCACCGCCGATCATCATCGATCCGACGTCTCGTTAAATAATAATAATAATAATATCGTGTACGCGATATACACACGACACGACCGATCATCCGTCCGCCGGTTCCCGCGCCGTTGTAGTAATTGCGACGGTATGTAATTTACTCGGACGGCGCGCGACAGGAGTGTCTCGCGGTTTGCACCACTGACACACTGGCGCAGCGGCGGCGGCGGGCCGGAAAAACGCCGCAACGTTTTTTTTCTTCGTACGCCACAAGAAGAATATTACATTTGTGATGCGCGCGTGTACGCGGAAACTTTGGACGCGCCACAGTCTCGCCGCCGCGCAGTTACGGAATAAAAAACGAACGATCCGTGGACCGTTTTATGATGGACGTCGTTATTGAGCGAGTGAAATATCCCACTCGTCGGATCCATTGTAAGGATCACTGTGGATTTGATATATATATATATATATGTATGTTTAAAGTATCCGAATTTTCGTACTACGCGCACTTCGTGTCGCACGAAATTGATTAATTGGTATTATGAAAAGGACGACAAATCGGTGAATTCGAATAGAGCGCGCTTATAAATTTCCTACTACCTACGCGCAGATTTAGGTACTGGACTAAGCTAAGCGATAAAAACGATTCCGAGCTACGGCGCGTAAATATAATTTTGGGCGTAATCAACATTTTTTCGTCAAACAACTCAAAACCTGTAAAACCAATCTACCTCCATAACATAATGATAAAATCACACGTATTTCGTGTTTCTATAATATCTCCTCCCCCCCGGTTTTGAACGAATATCGCGATGATAATCGATTTCGACGAAATTTTCGGTAGTGGTTTTTTTTTCTCTACAAAGCACGATAGAAACTCGAAAGTCCGCGGTCATACTGTCCTAAAAAATAAAAGAAAAAAAAATTTACCGCGTGTATCATTATTATAACAATATATATTGGATATTCCGATTCCTTCGCGTAATCGCACGCCTCCATCCGGGTCACTGCAAATCATACGGTTTTCTAGGCTTATACAGAGATCAGAACACGTAATTTGAATCCGTTCTTAAATCATTCTCGTTGTTATTTTTTTGTTTGTTTTGTGCGTGTCCCGCGCTACAAGAATCGTTACCACTTTTTTCCCCGCTTCTCTCGCTTTTACACGTAATACCAACACAATTAACATCCTCAAGGCGATTGGAAACGAGTATTTGTCTTACACGTACGCGGATCATAAACGTTTCGTATTCATCCCGCGATCGACAGCTTTTCGATAGCGATGCGACGAAAATTCTGGAAAACGGATTTGAATTCGTCGTGAATTCTACTATACGATGATTTTCCCGCATTTCTAATTTTTTTTTTCTTTTTTTCGTAAATCCTCGAACAAATATATAAAAAACAAAATCGCTAATTTCCGAAGAAAAGTCATTCTCTGATAAAAATCCACGACGAACTCTTCAAATCTGTTTTCGACATTTTTATCGCGTCACTGGGTCAACCGGTGGAAGTCGGAAGTAACGACGAAACGCGTATATTTCACTACGATTCGTGCGGCGTGCAAGACAACGACGAGTGGAAATACTCCTCGTTACTAATCCCTTTAAACGATCGCGTTCGATTCGGTTCCTCCTTCCTCTCAGTTTTCCGCAAACTTGTTTTTTTTTTTTTTACATAATAAATCGTTATTACGCCCGCAGGGGCCGGCGGATTCATGTACGAGTAGTTGGCTCCAAATAAACAGGACCACACGTGTTTCGATTATTGAATAACGTTTCGTATTGTCTGCGGTACGTGATCGAATAAATACGATCGAAACGGGTAAACAATAACGTGTTATGAAAACATAAATCGATAAAAAACAAAATTAAATGACTGCGATTAGATTTTTACGAAAACCTTCTAATACTACACATCGCGTACACTATATTCGTTCGATGAAAAATTAAATTCTCATTTTCTGTAATCATAAAACTGGCCGTAGCCCACTCAATTCCTCATCACACGAATCCAGCCCTGATCACACACACACACACACGTATTGACGACGATATTATTTTATCGACGAGCTGACTATAATAATAATTTCGGTGTATATATATATATATATATTTTTTTTTTTTTGTAGCCAATCGAACAAATAACGTTCGCGTTTTCCGACGGATTTCTCTCTAGCGGAGAGATTCTAAAGATTCGTTTTTGTTTTTGTTTTTTTTTTGTTATGTCATTGCCGTTGCCGCCCGGTAAACGCGACGGCGAAAAGTTTTGAAAAACGCCCGCGGCGACCTCTCGCGTCGTCGTCGCCCCGACGTTCCGACTGGGCCGCCGTCCACGTATACATAAATACAAATCGCATTTATTCTGCTCGCACAAAAGACACCGTGTACGCGTACGGGGGGAGGGGGAATTCTTGCACAACTTTCCGTCTCGACACGAATCCGTTCGGCGTCGGGCGAGATATACAACAGCAAAAAATAACGACCGAAAGAAAGAAGAAAAAAATGTGTCTACGTCATCACCCGTGAGCGAGCGCGCGTATTATTATTACTGTGTAACCCCGCGGATCGTTCTACCCACACGCGCGCGTTTTATAAATTTCGGTGCCGCCGAGTTGTTGTCCCACGCGCACGGCCGACAGTGTGCAAACAATACCGAAATAATATTCGATTGGTTACAATCGTCGCGGTTTAAAACACGCGTTTTTATAGAACGGTCGTCGTAAACGAAAACATTTAAAAAAAACCCCCCCCCCCCCCGGTACGAACGGCGAATTTTCTTTTACGACGAATTTCCCGTCGAAATCAAACGCGTACTACTACGCGTCGTTACGTCACTTTATGGAGAAGAAAAATAAAAGAAAATTATTACCGCTTTTTCGTGCGTTCATCTCCGATAGACAGACGGTTATTCACGTCATCGCCGTTGCGGTGTTCGTTTGTTTTTATTCTATATTCAACGCGTGCGTCGCTCGCCGCGATATCAATATACCGCGGAGAACGACGGCGCAGTGTGTTTCGGACCGCGGCGACGGCGATCGCGAAACAAAACAACCGGCGCCGTCCGTCGGTATTATATTGTTAATCGTTTCCCATGTTTTGTCAGTTTACGCGTTTTCAACAAAACAGTGGCGAACAAAAAAAGATAAAACACTCGGCGGTGCAACGTCCGAGAGAACTGTGCGAAAATTCATGTAAAAACCGCGTCGTCGTCGTTGTGTTCACGCGGCAAACACTTTCGGGCCGCGCGCAGCCGTTTGTTTGATTTTTTTTTTTTTTTTTGAATCCTCGACAAGTCGTTTGATCCCGTATGCGTACACGGGATTTAAAAACGGTAAAAATTGTATTTTTAAAACGCTCGTGGTCCCAAACCGGGGTTTGGGACTTTATAGCGTTTAAGGCGTTCGAGAAGATATGTACGTTTGAAATTTGTATTCGCGACTCGAAGAACTCGCGATTTTTTTGAGATATATTTGCATTTTTACCCGTTTTTTTTTTCTAAATCGAAATCGGTCTTGGTTTGATCTAATATAAAATAAATAATGAGATTTTTGATAATTTCGAATAAATAATAATCGATCGAAATGTGGATATATGTAGTAAATTTTCTAATAGTTGGCGGATGATAAAACGTTAACCGACAATGATAAATAAACGATAATTATTACCATTTATTTTTTTTTTGTGCGTATATTTTGAAATATATATTTAGCGCATATTTCACTCGTATTTAAGGCGATATTTAAAATCCGCTCAACCGTGCACGTAACTTTTTAAGAATCAAAGGTATTATTGAACGGCAATTTTATTGTTATTTATATTGCGTATACAGCCTTCGTGTGATCCTTTTCCGCGTGAATTATTTCCAAGCGTCTTCTCGAGAAAATTTTACACGAGTTTATATCGGTTTCGCCGCGTCAAATATATACGAGTATATACGGAGCAGTGAGTCGATTTTCCACGGTATATTCCGTACGGTTTATTTAACCCGGAGATTTCTATTTTTTTATTATTGAAATATTTAAAACGCATATACACGCGTATTCGCTTCGTGCGTATTGTACGAAATCTTCACAAATCGATTGTCGAAAAATATTTTTACTCGAAACGTTTTCTACGTACCATATCGACGCGCTGTGTACCTAACGCTCTTCACACTAATATTACGTTGTGTACGCGCGTTTAACCGTCCGTGGATAATTTCGAATTGTATGTCCGGCGAGAAATACGTACATATCACATAACATATAGAAGTGGCTAGCGACGATTATTATTAATTTCATTTTTTTATACGGTCGATTTGACGTACGCGTTTTGGGCCGGTTCTTAAGTGTAGTAGAAAAAAATGTGTATAAATAAAATTCCGCATAACGAAATGGTCTTGCATTACGTTTTCTCGTCGTATAATAAATATATTTATTTTTTTTTAATTATACGCGCGTTTATTCTCTCGTTATCGACCGCGTCATTACGTCAGTCCGCCGAGTCGAATTTCACGCGTTCGGAGTCGCAGAATTGGAGGAGGGGAGGAAAAAAAGAAAAGAAAATCGCTTAAGCCTTCGTCAATCGCCGTCACGTCATGTCCGTACGTTTTTCTCTACAGTGTCGTTATACTACTACTCGTACGAGTCGATAAATCGTTTCGGACTTTGGACACGCGTTCTATATTATTATAATTTTTTTTTTTTTTTCGAGAAAATTTCACGAGATTTTCAATGTGATATTCACAAATCTGTTAGAAAACAGTTCAGGAGATATGGACAGTTTTCGATTTAAAAAAATTGTATTTTCTACGTAATATACTCGATAATCGGACCATAAAGTTAAAAAGTTTTTTTGTAGCGTTTGAGGTGTATAAATACCTCCCGAAGTTTGTACACTTTATCACCGGTCATTGTACGTACTGTATTTATGCTACGATCTAATTGAGGCCTAATACTAGTATAAAATGAACGTAAAGAGTTTGAGAACCTCCCTTTCCCCCTCGCCGTCGTATAGTTTGTGCCGTGGTAGTCGGTAACAAAAAAAAAATTCTTAGATTTCATATCGAAGCGCGCGTTGCGCACAGAGAGCTCTCTTGTTCTCGTTTCGAATGGTAAAACGCCGTCGATGTGACCTCATACGCCGCCGCCGCCGAGTGTAGGACGACAAATAACGCGCTTTATTCTCGAAAAATCACGCGAGAATCCGGGCCGAATATCTGTTTCGTTTTTTTTTTTTCTAACGTACTTCTTCTTCTTCGTAAGATCGATATAGAGAAGTAAAAAAAAAAAAAAATCGTGATCACCATCCCCTTGTGAGCCGTACACTTTGTCTGACCGATATTTCGAGGCCCGAAATTCCATTAATTAAATTCCATCAAGGCCTGCACGCCGTTCTCGCGCACGTATACACGACAGCTGTGCGCGCGTGTCACGCATGCAACAGCAGCGATTGTCCTCGCAAGGCCGCCCGTCCCGTGATTGCCGTCTGACGCCGAATCGACGTTTTTTCTCTCTCTCTCTCTCTCTCGACAATTTATTTATTGGTCGATATTACGACGCGCGATTTGTTCTTTTTTTATTATTATTATTATTCGCCGCGTATAGTGTGGCGACCGAGACGGAGAGAAGAAAACGAGTGAGATAAACACACACACACGCACGCAGTAAAAGACAAAAAAAAAAATAATAGAAACCGCGATGCAGTGTTTATTATAATAACACTGTGTGTGTGTGTCACTCTCTATCGAAACAATGTCTTATAATAATAATAATATTAATAATAATAATAATAATCGATCTTTGTTTTGTCGATCACGATCGATCCCGGAACGAGCGCCCGATCACCGCCGTCGCCGCCGCCGCGCGCGTTCCCGCAATGACCCACATAATGCGGCGATACTGTTTTCGGCGTTCACACAACGGCCGCCGCCGTCGAACAACGAAAAAAAATACATTAAACGTCGCATAACACTTTCACGCGCCGCTACGCCCGAATTTCAATCACTGCGATTTCGAGTCTCCCCCGGTGTCGGTTACGTGTGTTCGACGTTGTTTCGGTTGAAACGACCGCGGCGGGACTTTTAAACGAGGACTTTTTAATCTCGCGTTGTAAAATATAATACGAAAAAGAAATTTTTAAAAAAAAAGTACTAAATATTTCCGGATTGCCTCCTACCATTCCCCCCTCCCTCAACAGAATACGTCGAACTCTTTCCCCGCGGAAACGAGTTAGTGCCGGTAATTTTAGCGATCCGTTTAAAAAAAAAAATAATAATAATAATAACGACGCCCGACGCGCGAATCGTTTTTCTCGATTATCGTACCGACACCCGGGGGCTGCGTTTCTAATACAAAACTCGCGATCCGCCGGTTTCGGAAACACGTCAACGCATTTTCTACGTTTACTTCTTTTTGTTCTCGTAAAATCGCCGTTCACGCTCGCGGTACCGGCGAATTCCGTCAATCGTGTACATGCAGCGTGTGCGTCGTCGCCGGGATGTGACGCGATTTTATTGCGTATACCCACACGCGCGAAGAAATCCGATGGAAAGTCTGCCCGTCGTCGTCTTTCTCTAATGGCTCGGTCCATTTGCACCGGTTGCAAAACCCTCGCAACGATAATTGTAATCGCATCCACTCACACCGGCGCGGTCGTGTCGTTGTACGCAGTTGCGTGGGCGAAGTCACTGCGCGTTCTCCGATTATCGTGTTTAGACTCTCGTTAAAATTCCGCTTGTCCAAAACGCGTTTTAACCGACGACGACGACACGTCGCGCGTTCGCGAATCGGCAGCGTGCGCGCGATGTAAACCGGACGGTGTGAAGCGTATAATAATAATAATTAATAATAATAATAGTAAAAACGAGAAATTAAAAAAGAAAAAAAAACCGATACACGAAAGAAATTAGTAATATATATATATATATATAAAATAAATTATTATTATTATTATTATTATTCGTAAATAATACAACGGACGATAGAAGCAAAGCGAGTGTTGAAAAAAAAAAATAATAATAAATACTTCTAAGAGTCGCCCATGTATAAACGCGTTTGTGAGTGTATTTTACACACTACTACCGGTTTCGGTAAAAATTCATCGTCCGCTACAGCTCTGGCGAGTATGCTAAGCGACAAATACACATACGGCATACACACGCGCGAAAAAAAGTTATGAATATTTTACAGAATATAAAAAGAAGAAAACTTACGTGGAGTTTAAAAGAAAAAAATGGCAAAGAAATCCGCGTACGTTTGTGAATTATATTTCGAAAACGACAACGCGTGTTACGACGAACGTATTTTACGCATCGAAAAATGCGTGTGACGATACGAAATATTATTTTAAAAATCCGTTCGTATATTTAAAACACACGTTCTCGTCGTTTCGTACTACAATATAATAAATTATTACTAATTACGTTTTATTCGTTCGCGTAGGTCTTTTTTTTTTTTAAACGTTTCCTATACTCGTATTCTGTTATCCACAGTGTTTGAATTTTTCGTTCATTTTCACGAACGATGTTCGCGATTATATTGATTTTTTTTCTTTTTCAAATAACTCGAATAACCCTATTTGAACGATTCACTCGAATAAAATTAACGGAGTTTTTGTTAAGACCACAAGAAAACATGCGAGCGACTAAAAATTGAATTACAATTGATCGAACGATTTTGAGTCGAGCTCCCCGGCGTAATACAATAGTTTGTCGGAAAACTGAAAATGGTAATAAAAAAAAAATAATAAAAAATTGCGACTCGGGGAAACCGTTAAGATTTTTTTTTTTTTTTAATACAGTCGAATTATCGCGTAAGATTTGTGTTCGTACGAAAATACGATGGCCTTTAAAACAACAAATTATTGTTCCTTATTAATATAATATAAATAGCCCAAAATTGAAAGACGTAATGTTTTTTTTTTTACGTGTAGTGCAAAGTTATATATATATATACGTATATAATGTATCAGGTGTAAATTTCGACTATTTAATGGACGATTGTTTCCTTAGTTTTCGTGACGCGTTTAAAAACTTAATTTTCCTTCCACGATTTAACGATACCGTTGTGTTTACGAGGAGAACAATAAAAAGACACGAAACATATTGACTGTGTTCGCGATTGTATATGAAATAATAATAATATACGATGGTGGTATGTAGTAAAAGCACCGCGTCTCTTAGCAATCGTAATATTACGAAAACGAGCAGCAGCAGCAGCCGGTGATCGGGTCGAGCGGCAGCGAACGAGCGCTGACCGCGGCGCGTGTGCGTGTGTGTGCGCGCGCGTACACCGCTCGAGGGGGTTGGGACAAGTGCAAAAATTCCTCCGGCCGGCGACACCGCGGTTCACGGTCACAAAACACAACCGGTTTTCATTGCCAATGCACATATTTATAACGCTCGTGTTTTTTTTTTTTTGTAAATACATCGTCGTCGAGACGAGTGTGTTCCTCTCCAACCGTCGCTGTTAAATTCTTATTATACGCGAGAAAATAATAATAATAATAATAATAATATTAATGATAATCGTGCGAGTACGACGAAATAGATTCGTTTGGTGGAACGTTCGAAGAACACGTGTAAGACAAAAAGAAAAAGAGAAACACTGCGCGCGAGTTGGATCGGCGGTCGACGGGCGAAAGTGAAAATCCGATTGAATTTTCTACAATACGCGCGTGACGATTGCGGTCTCTCTCTCTCTCTCTCACTTTGCGTCGTCGAACTAACCGGCGCTGTGTCGTCGTCGCTATTACGCAACGAATATTATCCCGTATCCGTACGACGACGTGTAAATAATACTTAATAACAATAAATCCGTCTGGCCGACGACAAACGGTTTTATTTATACTAATAACAATAAAATAATCTGGCGGTTTTTTTTCTTTTTTTTTTTTTTTTTTAAGTAATGCCGCTACGTCGGAGAAAACATCGAAATTGTTTTACACTCGTAATTTATAGCACAACGTTATTATACCGGTATCATTCGTATAGCGCGCCAAACGTATATCGCGGCCGCGTGTCTCTATACCGACCACAATAATATACCGGCCGGGACGGCACGACGAAAATGTAATAATAATAATCCCTCGAGAAACCGCGTTCTCGAGTTGGCCGTGATTTCGTTTTTACGTCAACAGGATTTATTCGTTCGGCAACACAGGGGGGGGGGTGTTGTAGTGGTTACAAATTTAATTTTTCGTTCGTA
Source organism: Chaetogeoica ovagalla (assembly GCA_032441825.1). Lineage (NCBI taxonomy): Eukaryota > Metazoa > Arthropoda > Insecta > Hemiptera > Aphididae > Chaetogeoica > Chaetogeoica ovagalla. Next base: position 1,884,186 of record CM063726.1, read on the forward strand.
CGAATAAATAACAGAGAATGTGACGGTGCTACGGGAATTGTGGAAACGTGGTTGGTGTTATCGTTAATGTAAACTAGTGCGCGCAACGCGTTTTTAAACTCAAACGGTGGGAGGGAATAGGGAAAATGTCGGGAATATTTCAAATCGAATTTATAGCGGGAAAATGAAATCTGGTGGCGAAACGGAAAGGGTGGAGCGGGGAGGAAACTAACGTTGACTCGTGGCTGCGAAATGCGAAAGCCGCTGAACAAAGAATACGGTACGGACAAAGATGTGGAAAATATGCGGACCTGTTTTTTTTTTTTTCGTTTTTGATTCGGATTACGTTTGAAGAGACTATATAATTATGTAAAATACCAAAGGATTAAACGATACGGTGGACGCTCTGCGCGCGTGGGAAGGACAAAATAAGAGATGACATTAGGCTGCATAAATAAATTGGGAAGAGAGTGTACGTACACGAGATAGAAGAGGATTTTTATTGTAGCCGCAAGCGTTCTTGACGGGTCGTAAAGCGATGGAAGAAAAAGATAAATATAATAATAACAACAACAATTTTAGAGAGGTTCCAAAGCTTTTTACTCCGGGTACGCCACTGATTAGTGGCGGATCGCATTTATGGAGGCTTTCTCGAAAAAACATAGATTTCCTTAAACGGTGAGATACGGAGAAACGAAATTTCTTTTCCGCGCAATTCGTTTACCAGTGTTTTTATACCGTTTAAACGCTCGTTTTTTTGTTATCGCGAAAAACAAACGATTCGTATAATATTCGATATTTTAATTCTTTTTTTTCTTTATTACGTCTTACGATTCGTATTGAAAAAGAAAAACGTCGGATTCGCCTTCGTCGTCATTCGTTATCGTAACGTCCGTATATCATAAAAAAAAAAAACCGACGAATTCACTCATCCCGACATTTTTCTATGTTATTTGTACGGTAAAATTCGATTTATTACCGGAGTATACAATTTCAGTCTCAGTAAGGGGTTTTTTTTTTTAAATCTCCGTTTTAAGACGTACTTTACAAGTGTCACGACGACAAGTCGGATAATTATAAAATAAAACCGTATCCTGATATTACGGATTAAGAACAGAACTACAAAAAATATCACAGCCGGATAAGATGTATAGTAAAATGTTATAAAATTCCAATTCTCGTTTTCGACGTACGACCGGCGGCGACTCGTGTTTCTATAGTTTTTTTTTTTCTGTCCTCTGAGAGGAGAAAACGCTAAACCCGAGGCATTTTATTATTTTTATATTCGCTCGTTCAAAACGCGTTGGTTTTTGTCGTTGAAATTTCGCCGTGGTGAATCCCCCGTTATGTCACGAGTGACGTCGGGTGATAAGAAATTCGGCGTTACGAACGAAAAAAACGTGACCGACGAATACGCCGTTTATGGCTACTGTGTCGCTCCGCGGTTTTCCATATGTAACGCACGCGCGTTATTATCGAAGGATATTATAAATATTAGTATTTTTACGCCTTATTGTTGTCGTTACTGTTATTTTTTATTGTTTCTTCCCCACCCCAAATGCTCTCAGCGTTCGACTCGTTCTCCTCCCCGTGGTCGTTTCTCGCTGTGTATATACTCTATTTTATGATGTACTCGGAGAAAAATGTCTTTAACCTTGGACCGGCGTGTAAGCATCCGCAATTTCTCCGAATTCTGTCACGGTACAAAAAAAAAAATAAAAAACACGAGTCCAATCGTTATTTCGTAACGTTTATTAATATTGTTATTATTGTTATTATCGTATGCGTGTTAAAATTACAAATACGCTCTTATATCACCAAAGAAAAAGTACATAAATACGCTCTAAAAAAAAAAAAGGAAAAAAACCACGAAATTCCCGTTTAAATAGTTTTTTTTTTAATGATTTAATTTTTGATTTTCATAATGAATTCGTATAATAATAATAAAAAAATTCGAGTATAAATTTATTATATCACTGCGGTGTGTACGTTCGGCATGCGGTGTTCTAACTGCTCTCCGTTTTACAATACTTCTTCTAATGTTTCGATTACGAAGCGCGTTTCCTCCCCTCCCCCCGTACGTCTTTATTTTCGAAAGTGTTTCTCGGCAAACGTAATGATCTACGCGTATTTTACACGTAAAATCCTTTTATTTAAGGACGTCCTTCGTTTGTAGATTGTTTTATAAAAAAAAAAAAACTTTAGAAAATACCCGCCATCGATATTATAATATTTATTTACGAGAAATAGATTTCAACGAAGACTCCTCGATTTTTAAAAATAACAATTTTTTTTTTGGAAATATGTGAAAAAAAAATTTTGTACTAGGGTAATAGCGTTGGACAATCGGTTAGGTTAGGTTACCTAGGTAACCTAACCTAACCCGGTCCAAAAAAATTTTTTTTACCATTATTTACAATTTTATTTCGACGAACGCGCGTCGTGTACCATCGCTGTAAATCGTGTGCTGCCCACAAAATGTATAGAAATAATAAAAAAAAAAACCTTTGAAAATTCGCTTACGATTAAATAATATTTTTATTGCACTTATGTAATAACGTGTGTATTTCGTAATTCGTGCGAATGAAATGAAAATCGCTGTTTTAAAATGTGTATTTTTTTTTTTTTTTTTTGTAAATCTGATATAAGCGGTCCGAGGAATTTAAAATCGTTCCGTGAGGTTCGAAATGTCGGAGATCGTTGATCTATTCGACACGTGTAACACAGAAAATGTATATAATAAAAAGAACATTAAATACGCGAAGAAATTAAGTGTACTCGTTATATAAATCAAAATTCTATATAGTGCGGAGACGAATTGACGACGATATCGTGAAATAACGTTTCATCGGGTATATTAACCGAGGAAGAAGAAGAAGAAATGTATCTTAGATTTTATCGCGACTTTATATTGCGCTCAATGGATGAATCAATATATATATATATATTTTTTTTTTTTTGCACGGAGTTGATCGTATCACACGTTTTGTCTTCGCTGATTTATTCCAAAATATTCGTTCACGTCCTCTTTCGATCGATTTTGGAAACACAAAATCGTACCTATGAATGTATTGACGGAGAAATGAACCCATCCTAACCGAATGCCATTAACAAGGGGGAAAAGAGTCGTGATTTTCAAGTACGTTGCAAAAAGTGCGTGCGTTTCGTTCGCACACATTTCAGAATACAATCTGTTGCGGTATAAGACACCGTTTCGTAAAATGGTTTTTTCTCCGCGTTTTCCGACCGCGATCGCATTCGCCACAATCCCCGCGTACACCGATTTCGTTCTCTGCCCGCCCCCCTGTGCACAATCGCTTTCTCGTCCACGCCCGGACGATCCGCTGAGGCTGTATGTCGTTTTAAACGGTCAAAGCGCACTGGTTATTAGATCCGGCTCGATCGGACGTCGGGAATTTATTTTCTTTGTTTTTTTTCCCCCCTGTCGGTACGTAAAATAAAATGCGGACGAAACGAACGTTTATTTATACGATTTATACGCATATAATCGTCGTGGCCTCGCTTCTACACCTACACGCCGTGCGACGTGTACGTAATACATATCCGAACACAAAACAGACCTCGGACAACAACAACAACGACAACGAAAACAACAGTAATGAACACGCAAACGATCGGACTCGACCGCACGTAACTATTCACATTTACTCATATATATATTATACATATATAAATGAGCCGGTTTATGTCGTTTAAACGATTTTCTCCTTTCGACACAACCACGAGAGTTATATTTCACCGAGTATTTGCATTTCTCCGCCTCTTTTCACGCGTATCGCCCGCCGTCTCCTAACGTTTATACTTTTGCGATATTTTTGACCGTTGAAATTTCCTCCGAATCGTGGCCGGCGCGACTACGAGATCATCTGAGGCGCGCACGGGCAAAAAAAATCATTTTCCACGCGGTTTTTTGAATTTTTTTTTTCTTCCGCCGCGCCGTTAAAGTATAACCGTAATTTCGTAATAAAACCTTATTTATTCTTTTTTTTCACTATGCCCGTAATAGATATTCGTAAAAAAAAATTGCACGATACGCGTATTTCGTAATAAACAATTGCAAACGGAACCGAATGCGAAAATCATTTCGTATCCGCGATCGAACAAACAGGAATTGTAAAAACACTCGTATAACTCGAGAAATTTTGAAAACGTCCCGTCCCGCGAATGTCGATTGGAGAGAGACATTTCGACAGTCGGACGCAATGCCCACATCCAGTACAGTAATCGTATTTCAACCGACAATTCGTTTTATATCGAAAACGTTCCAGTTGGAGCGCACACGCATATTTATTTTCGATCGCGTACACTTATAGTTTATCATATTTTTTTTTTTTTTTTTTTTTACACGGTCTCGCCGCGGCGAGTTTTCGCGCACGCACGCTGTAAATTTGCGTCCCGTTTTTCCAGAAACGAAAAACGAAAATTCGTTCCCGCAAACAACGGAACGAAGTGTGTGCGCGAAATCAACGGATTCCAGCGGTTTTTTTCTCGTCGATTTCCGCGAACACTCGCGCGTTTCGTTAAAAGCGTTCAACGGATAAGCAGACTTCTAAACGAGCGTCGTCGTCTTGCGGTCGGCACAAGTTAAAGGGCACAAGTAAAAAAATAAATATCGTCGTCGCGGCCAGTCTCGATATCGTACACGGCGGCCGTCGTGTAAATTGTACTTGTAACTTTTAATGGAAAAAAATAAAATAAATATCTGCCGCGTTTGCAGTCGCGCGCGGGCCACGCCGTAGGCCGAACGCGCTTCAGTTACGCAAGCGACGTCTCCGCGGTCGTCGCAAGACGGTAGAAACCCGCAGTGCCGCCGCGCGCCACAACCGGTTTTCGACAATGCGCGGAATGCCAATGCGCGCGCCGACGACGACGACGACGTTCAACCGTCTCTCGGATTCTTTTTTTTTTTTTTTTGCTCTCTCCTGCGCCGTCCAATCTGCCCACGGAGGGGAGGGGGCGGAGGAAGACGTTTGCGCGCCCGTTCTTCGCGGTCGGTCGGAAACACGTCCACCACCACCGTTGTTGTCTGCGCGCACGACGCGTACAAATATTGAATAATATCTCTCCCCGCCGCCGCCAGAATAAACGGGAATCGCAAATCGAACGGAAAAATCCCGGTAGCCATCGTACAACACGAATATCGTTCGGGGGGCGCGCATAATATCCGTCCGTCCGTCCGCGATGGACCGTAAAACGCGACGCGAATAATAGCGCAAAAATAAAAAAAAAAAAACGGTCTGATTCGACCAATATTTCTATACACGAATTAAGTTAGTTTTCACGTTTCAAGGCGGACGACAATCAAAGGAAATATTTTTTTAACTGTCTAACTCATACGTGTATGAATATAAAAATCGTTTACGTACGATTTCGTTATTTCTGTATAACAAATAGACTCTAATACGCAATACATACGGTTCAATAATTTATTGAAATAAATTTTATTCTATGGTCGGAATGGCGGCGAATTGTGAACTGTGAGGAGCGAAGAACAAAATGGGGCCCATACGCGTAACGGCGCTATAAGTTAATGCGAGTCCTGCCAGCATTTTATTACACAATATATTGAATTCATCGTTTTATCGTGTACGCGACGACGTCTCGACGGAAGGAGATCGTGCAACGAGTCCCCTGCCCCCCCGTATCAATGACGATGATATTCGACCGCCAGGATACGGCCGCGGTTTACACGAATTCATCTAATCCGTGATACGGTACCGCTGCTCCGAATAATCATGATTTTAAATTGTAATCCGTTTAGTATATATATATTATATACGATAATATTTCGATATAAAATACATAATAATAATAATAATAACAACGATACGTTTATAATCTATGATAGAATGTTCAGAGATCTTCAGCGAGTAATGTATGATATGATTAAATGAAATTCGTTCTTTTTGCGAACCAAATATACGTTATATTGTGTACGATTTTCTTGAAAAAAAAAACGCACATAATTTTCGGGAGAAGCCGAAGTCCTGTAGCCCTTCTCCCCCCTCCGTAGCTACGGCCCTGCATATATTTACATATATATATATAGAAATCGAATATTATTTCTCACACGGTGGTGGGCGCGCAATATACACTCGGCATCAAAAAAATCGCACCTTTTGCAAATTTGTTTTCAAAATAATTTTAACTACACTTAATCAAATGTTAAGGTTTTGTTATGCTATAATATATGAAAGATGATTAGTGCGAACCGTAATCGTTCCTTGCGGTGCTGTGCAGTGAGTTTTAGACTGGTAGCAGGTTTACGAGGCACAATTTTCTGTTCTCGTATCCTTCTCCTAACCATAAAGATGCTTATTGTAGTTCTGCGAACTGCATGGAGTTGCTGTTGAAGTTCTACAGCATTCAAAAATCGATTGCGTAAAGACGTCGAGACAATAAAGCGATCGTCTCTTTCTGTTGTGGAGCGTGGTCGGCCTGATCCACACCTTCGGGTGAAGCCATCAGTATCTTGAAACCGTTGGAAAACTCATTGAACGGCAAAACGGCTCAGGTTTAGTTGCCGTGCAACATCACACTGTCTCATATATCATCTTTCATATATTATAGCATAACAAAACCTTAACATTTGATTGAGTGTAGTTAAAATTACGAGTATTTTGAAAACAGATTTGCAAAAGGTGCGATTTTTTTGACGCCGAGTGTATTATATTAACAACGTAGTCAGAAATAACAACGTGTAATTATACGCGGTTGTAATATAAATAATGTTACGCGAGCCGTGTAAAATATGGTAATAAAAAAAAAAAAATATATATATATATAAGAATTTTATTATTATTATTTAATTCGTGCGGTACGCTTCTCCCCTAACCTCCCCCGTGTCGTGTGCCAAAGTGACAGAAATACGTTCCGAACGATTTAACCGAACGTACGCGCGTTATAAATATTATTATAAAATATCCGCGAGCCACGCGAATGGGTTAGGTGGTGTACGCGCGATTTTTAATACCACAGCGCAAAACCGGTTGTGCTGGCGTGTAAACACTTCGGCGGCGCGCTCGGTCGTCGTGCGGTTTGCCGTTACGAATAAAAATTCTCGTTTAATATTATATACTCGTATTCGTATTATTATTATTATTATTATAAATGTATAAGCGTAAGTACGTATTTTACGGGATGACTATATTATACATGCGTTGTGTGTGTGTGTGTGTGACGTGCACAGTTAATGAGACGACTACAAGGTACGCGCACGTAGGTTTAAAACCCCTTCGGACACGCGCATAATTTTTTCTCGTCGTCGTGTCCTCGTCCGCGCGCCGCGTGTAGTCCGTATAAATATCGTGACGCACGGAACGCGTTCCAAAAATCGGCTCGTCTATTGTCCACACATCGTTTTCTGCGCATTTTATGCGCAATCAAAAGCTCCGCCGAATGTCTAAAAAAAAAAAAAAGAACGCGTAGACGTGTTTATCGGAGAAACGCGCTTCGAACGGAATTGTTTTTTTTTTTTTTTTGTAAAACTGTTGTTTTTCGGCATTTAAAACGCTAATTTTACTCGTACTGGAAAGAGTCGAAATCGTTAGAGTATACTAAAACGTTACTTCGAATATTATATCTCCCATTAGTAAGCCGACCAAAAAAAAAAAAAAAAAAAAAATAAAAATTCTCAACAGTTATTGTTATGAATTTACGGTACAAACAATTCTTGCAATGCCGGTAGAATAGAAAAATTCACGAGTTAAAATCGCAATGGTGACTTCTTGAACATCGAATTCCCCCGGCCTCGAAGAATCCGTAAACCGGGTTTTCTCTATTATAAATCCGTTCGAATAGTTTTCAAAAAAAAATAAAAAATATATACATTACTATTATTCCGAATATACTTTTTACCGGCGTATTATTTTAAAAACACTCGTTTCCTCCCCACCCCATCGACAAATTCGATATTTTTTTTTAGAGAAAATAATACTTTTTTTTTTCTAATACCGTAAACCGTCGGAGCCAATAGTCGTTTTTAAATAGCTCGTAACGCGAACGAATTTAACGCGTTACGATTTTGTGATTATATATTATACGAATTATTATTGTAAAAATGTATAACGTAATACCCCGTAGATGGGTCGTGGCTTTCAGCAGGTTTCGTGAATCCGTTTTTTTTTTTTTTTTACATCTTCTCATCGTTTTCAATGTAAAGTGTTTGTATCATCGATGTTGTCATCGTACGAATTTGAACTTTATGCATTTTGATGATATTTTCTTGAACACCGTTAACTTCTGATATAGAAACGCGGTATTTGAGAAACGAATAAACTCGTAAAACTACCGAATAAATTAAAAACGCGGGGGGGGGGGGGTTTAAATCTTTCACCGAACATTCCAATATACTTTTTTTACCCGTTTATTCGAACAAGTATTGCGATTATAATAAAATGTAATTCTTTACCAGTCCGAATCAATCCTCTGGAACGACCGATTCTCCATAGCGACATTATATACGATTGTGTTAAGCGATAAGAATGAAAAAATACAAATTCGTATTATCTCGACAACGTCGTAATTAAAATGTTTTTTGTATGCGTGGGCAACTACTACTGCGCGTATAAAAAAAAAAGTTAATTAAACACTTCGCGCATTTTACTGCGGCCCCGAGTTCGTATATAATAATAATAATAATAATAATAATAATAATGTTTTGTCACCCGAGTTATATATTTCGTGTGAATTAGATGCGCGTCCATTGTGTGTCGTTTGGTAACGCGCGCGCGTATAGTTTGTTATTTATTATTATTATTATTATTATTATTATTATTATTATTATTATTATTATTATTATTGTAAGACCACGGTGTAACAGCGGTCGTATTTCTTCACGTTCATCGTTTCTTTCTTTTTTTTCTGCTTACTATCAATTAAAACGACGTTAAAATAAAAATGAAAAGAGTACGATTGTAATAATGGAAACAAGGGAGGGAGGGCAAAAAATACTAATGTATTAATAATAATAATAATAATAATAATAATAATAATAATAACGTCGCATGGCCGAGATCAATCGGCTGCAGAGCAATCGCGTGGTTTCGAAAACTGAATGCGAGTTTTTGGCGCCTTGTTTTATATACATATATGTAATACGACGAATTTACTAGAATACGCGCGATGAACGACATAATGTTAAAAGTGTACAATTTTCGTTTTCGTGTCAACAGAGTTCGAAATGATGGATCGTTCACTAAGGCAAACTGTTCCGCCGTGGCCACCATCAGAGAATTGCCGAGCACCGGAGACAATTACTACAGGCACGACAAGAATAAGTCCGGTCAAGTAACAGGCCGCATGACAGAAACCTGCGACGGACATACACCCAGATACAGGGCGCCGTTGCCTCCGGCCGAGGTGAGTTTTTCCGGCTTTCGTCGGGTTTTACTATAGGTGGTTGGTTTGGGTCAGGCTAGGTCAATCTTAATCTACCACTTACGACTTACTAGTTATCAGTAATCATACCGCACACACCCCACTTATCGATTACCACTTTCCAGTTACCTGTTACCACACCACTTACCAGTTACGAGAGATCACACACACACACACACGGGGCGGATAAACACGAACAACCTTTGACCGCGGCAACACAGTGTGGTATAGTGGCGTAGTCAGAAGGGTTTTGGGCGTTTAAATCCCTTCACCATTGCTTTTCTGTACACTTTTACTGAAATGGGTCCTTGTATGGTTCATAAAGAATATGAGCATCGAGCAACGAACCTAACAAAAGATGTAAAGACCTTTCAGTTTCATTCATACTTAAAACCCCCTCTATTGCATAATCTTGACTACGCTATTGGATGTGTCGCGTATACCGGACATTACGGCCTTTGACAGAGTCGATCGCTCTACGTTCATACGCGGTCACTAGATCGGTAGCTAGGGGACTCCTTTATAAATTGTTCCAATAACTTACCACTCCTTCTTTTAGCGTGCTCCTACATCTATGCTGTTCTTCCTCAATTACAGTTAGCTAAAATTCGACTCTTCAGCAACATAACACCGAGTTTCTAATTTTTTTCACACTACACGGAACACTTCCTTCCGACTAGTCCGACATTGTTTTCGTCGACGTTCGCTTACTCGGCGTGCGCGTTCGTAGGTCTGTACCTGAATATCAAAAAGCGCAGTCATATCATCGGCCTTCAGTCGCTTTCGTGATTCCGCATTAATACGGTATTAAAAATCTTACAGTAAATACACCAGAGAACGATGAGGTCCAAGACTCTGATTTCGCATTGTAATCTCCTTGGGTTTATTAATCGCGCGAGTTCAATTTCGTTTATTAACCTAAAGAGCTCTGTATCGCGTTTTTATTCAAAACGTGTTCGTCGGCACCCATCCACTGCAACGGACTTCCGTGGTTTTGAAAGTGTCCAGAGAAAGTTTCTCCGTTATGACACTTATTATGCGAATTCGAAATTTCCACCCGTCCAAAACGTCTTCTCTACGGAGAGTCATCAGACCGTATAGATATTCGATGATATAATTAAGTTTCTCTGCACTCTTCTCAGTGATACAAAATTGACCGTCCCGATACTCTTTTACGCGTTAATGTTCGCTCATCGCGTGCTACACGTTTTCCTGAACGATTTCATATTACCTTCTCGTTGTTCGCTTCCTCTTGCAGTCATTACATCGAATCTATCCTGTATAGCGTGCTATCACCGTGCGTATTGTAGTTATAACACCTTCCGTTTTAGTCGGCCACGTTGCCCGTCACATTCCGTCTCATTATCATGTATTATAACTTAATACGATGTACCACACTTATTTGTATGTTTGTTTGTTTTTTTTTTTTTGAGCTCGATCCGTTATAAATTCATAAAGTAAAATAATAATTTTTTTTTTACGCCAATTTCGATCGAATTTTAAACGACGACGTTAACGATTAAATGATTTTAATTTGTTTCGCGAATTATTATTGGACAATGTTTTATACGAAAACAGTGTACCGTATTGTGTAATACGTTATTAGTAGAAAGTTAAAATGGTTGTACACGTTAACAACGGATCTTCGCGTATTAACATGCGGTATTAAAATTCGACTACTTAATGTCTGTGGAAAAAATACGTCGTAGTTTATAACAGATACGAAAAATAGAAAATGAAAAGAAACGAAAATCCGTAATAGACAAGCGTTACTACGTTAATTATTGTTTTACGTCAATAACGTTATTCTACGTAAATCGTTTTATACAACTTGTTTAATACGATTACGGTTAGCAATAACCATTTTGCGTGTTTCGATTTTTCATTTTCATTTGCCGTTTTTCATATATTTTTTCGCTGTATGTTTTTTTTTCGTCGGTTTAGATACAGTACACGGCCATTTAATTTGATTTCGAATTCGATTGCATACCGTTAAAATAACGTAGAGTTTTCCACGTATTTCAATGATTTACAACGGTGTGCCGCACTACAATCGTAGTGCTCACTCATATGCTCGTGTGGATACACTGATGCACAATAAATGAACGCTTATAAACGGCGCTCGGGCAGTTGTTCTCTCCGACAACTGATTTATACGAAATTCCGATACCGTCTTATACGGAATGCATATTTTGAAAAATCGGTGTTTGGGCGAAATTTTATATTACGAGCGCGGAACGAGTGGTTTTACGTTTTTTGTTTTAATTTCCGTACCGTGTATTATAAAATCGAATCGGACATTTAGTTTTTAACGCAGTCAAAAGTGAAAGTCTCAAAATTTATATAATAAATGCTAATTTTACTTACGATAATGTCTCGGGTGAATAGTGAAAAAAAAAATGTTCAAGGAAAATGTTTTTATTAAATTATTAAGAATCATATACGCGTAATAATTGAGTATACATAATTTAGTATACTAATTTATATTATAAAATGTTAAAAAAAAAAAAAAAATCGTGTTACGATTTCCGATGTTAATTAATATTATTTCGCGAGTCTATTATTAATTTAAAACTTCCATTTTTCTCTACTTGCCTACCTATATACAATATGTAATTTATACAATTCGATTAAATGCCTTCAGTAGATACGTATCAAAATATCTTCGACCTCGATATTATAAATATTATCATTGAAAAATATATTTGTTCTAGGACAAAAAAAAAAAAAACTCACATAACACCCGTGCTCCGTAGTCTAGCTAATTTAATAGTACGTATTCACAGCCGATTTATCGCATACTATTTCCCTAGAAATCCGTAAAAAGAGTGTAAATTTCGCGCGCTCCGTGTACGCGTATAATATAATATAATGACCCGAATTTGGCGAATACGAAAACAGTTTTGCGAATTTTGAATAATCTAATAAACGTCGTTTTCCGGGAAGAGAAAAACGCGTTTCGATGTTTCAGTTATTATTTATTCGTCGTTATTCGTTTATTACTGCTGGCGCGCTGGCCGTTCTTTTTTCAAATATTCGGCAGACCGTCGCGCCGCGAACGTTTTATTTTTTTATACGCATTCGAAACCCGGTGTGCTGGACCTCGTCCTACTCCATCCCGATCAACTGACGGACCAGTTGTTCCATCGATATACGCACACGACGTGTATATATATATATAAACGTATAATAATAATAAAAAATAAATTCCACCGTCCGTGGGTGTTCGTATTATATACACAATGGTGTTAATACTCGAATGAAAGAAGAAGAAGAAGAGAAGAACAAAAAAAAAAATGAGTGAATCTATCAAGGACGAATTTGAGGTCGATGTAGTCGAAAGAATCGCGTAACCACCACCACCACCACCAGCGTCGTCGTCAGTTAGCTATAGCGGCCGTCTGAAGAGGGATTGCATATTATATAGTTTTTTTTTTCTGTCTCTCGTTCTCGTTCGTCAATATTAATATACACACGATTTATTCGGCGTAACCAAAACGAAAAAAAAAAACACGAGGAAAAAACAATGTCGCCGCGTTCGCGTGATAATATTGTTGTATTGTTTAAAAAAGGGGGAAAAAAAACACTGACTCGAAATTATCACTTTTTTCTTCCTGTAAACACGTCATGCATAATGTACCGCACGCACAAATATTTTCGGCGCGTACGACGAGGTCGACGGTTCCTCTCCTCCTCTCACCACCGCCAAATTATCGGCATTTAGCCGTGATTTTTTTTTACTTTTGGTTTTACTCGCGCGCGCCACCCGCCGCGGCGTTAAACGTTTACAACGATAATGGCGAAGACTTTTCGTATTCTGTGGTCGACAGGTGAAGGACGCGTCTCGCGGACACGAAACATTTCCTTCCTGGCCGGCCAACACCGTAGCGGCGGAGACGACGGCCAAAAGCAATGGAATGTCGTCGTCTGCCGCGACGTCGGCTGTTGTCAGAAAGTCATGGGCGGACGAGCAGATCGGCAACGGCAGCGGCGGCGGCGGCGTCGTCGTCGTCAGCGGTCACACGAAAGAACAGCCGCCGCCAATTGTCCGGCCGTATCCGAAGAGGCTGTCCAACGGGCTGTACGCGCGACGACAAGTAAAACGCCCCCGTTTATATGAACACTTTAAAAATTATGCGCGACCGTACAAGCGTGACGAAAAAGCAAAAAAAAAAAAAAACAATTATTGCGCGCGCCGCTCGTCGTGCGGGGTAGACCCCGCTGTTGCGCGGTTTACAAGAGTAGGCGAAAGCAGGGACGTATACAAGGGCGATGAGGGCGATCGTCCCCCCCCCTAGATACTTGTGTATGTACCTGTATCTACTGACAATTAAAATTAATCGAACTAAAACTAAAACGGTTTTTTTTTATTTAAAACTTATTGTTTTCGTATAATTTTAAGTTGGCAACAGATTACCATTCGCCGTTTTACTACTCGCCCCGCCGCACCCCTAGGGGACGAAGTAAATACGCGCCTGGGCGAAAGTAGTATCGCGAGAATAAAACGCGTCGTTCCCCCGATCGCTCGGTGCGAGAACCGCGCGCGTCCCCGCGGATTCGCCGATAAATTAATTTCTTTTTCCCCCTCCTCCCCGGCCCCGGACACAATTGTCGAATCGCGAAAACGTCTCGGATTTTTCAAAAAAAATTTCCGGTATACGCAAAAAAAAAAAAAACGAGAAGAACATCTGTCAAAGAGAGCGATTTTTCTTTTTTTTTCCCCCCCGTTCTCTTCACGATCCATCGACAACGACGAGGTATTCGCGATCGCTTTTTTTTTTCCAACGCGTTACGCCGCCGCGGAAACGGGTCACTGGACTCTGTTCGCCGGCACCATCGTCTCCCGGTGGTGTTTTTCTTCACGCTCTGCCGCCGGGTGGTACGCACGTCTCGTTTACGTTTTCGTTACCCGTGTCTCCAGACGACGGCGATTCATTTTTGCTAATCGACGATCCCACCAGTCAGAGTCGTCTATCGATCGATTCAACCGCCGTCAATCGCACAAGGCGCTGCGGAGAGAACGTTTAAGCGTTTTTCCGTTTTCTCACACAGGTCGGCGGCGACGGATTCCTATTAGAAACTTTCGAATTCCATTAAAAAAATACGTTAGGTTTCGTGTTTTAAATACGCCGGACAAAGCGGCAATTCGAGTTTTCCTCGAAATGTCTACGCGTTCCGGAGTCGTAGATTTTTTTTTTTTTTCAATACCGCTTACACCGATTACGTTATGTGAGATATTTACACAAATACTCTTTTTTTTTTTTGTTGAATTTTCTGAACGGAACGAGGAAAGTGTCGGTACGTGTTTTATTTTTTACGTCTGTGCACGAAAATTCTATCAGAAATATTGTGTTCCGCCGATCTTCGCGCAGTCGTACTCTTGTTTCCGGTAGCAACGAATTGCGTCTTAATTGGTACGTTTTTCGATTTTCTCGATACGATCGTCGATTATCCGCACTAATCGTGACCGGAGTAGAGGGGGGGGGAGGTACGGATAATCGATTTGTGCGGATAATCAAATGACTATTTAAATATAAAGTTAAAAACTAAATTGCCGTGTATAACGTGCCTATATCATGATACACGTACATATTATATTATTCGTTATTCATATATTGATATTGATATGTTGTTTAAAGCGCGTGTACGTGGTATTAACTGAAATTTGAAATTTAATAATATAATATTCATACGTAATATAAAATGTATTTATTTCAATTAATAATCGGTTTTTTTTTTGTTTTTGCATTTCCAACGAACTTCTTGTTTTCGTCGCCGAATCTCATATATGTACACGGTTAATAAAACGAACACAAGGAATAATAAAACTAAATTCAATTGAACTAAAAATGAATTTGTACGAAAATTTTGTGGTGCGGGGATAATCGACGCTCCACTGTACATTTTTTTTTTAACAAACGTCACAAAAAAAAACAAAATTACCACCCGCGTAAAAACGCGATTTCGTCGTCGAAATCGATTGTCGCGTTCATTCTCCGAAACTGAATTTATATAAATAAAACGATTTCAAAATAAATTGTAATTGCTGTATTCGACGCCAGGAAACCCGTAGAAAACAGCCGAGAAAGTTAATCGCGCGCGAGTTTCAGTACCGGTGTTGTATTCGAATCGACACACCCTTTGTGAAATCGTACGACTCTTGTCGTGAAAAAAAATCGTCGTAATTTTTGTCGACGATATAGAGAAGAAAAAGTCCGCTTCCGTCCCAAAGTAATGCGTTTTTTTTTTTTTTGTTTCTTCTAATATTTCCTCCGCGCTCTCTCTCTCTCTCTCTCTCAAACGGTATTCGCGCGATGTATTAACGACGACGACGACGACTTATCCCGCGCGCGCACCGGAGGACAAAGGGAACAACGCGCGAGTTCACATTTTTGCGATTCCGCCAAAGTCGTGCGGCTCGCCGTCGTTCGCTTGTTATAAATCCGCTGCTAATCGCGACCGGGTTAGGTTCTCTCTGCGCGTCTCGCGACGAGATCATGAAAGACGTTCAACGACGGTGTCGGGGCCGAGCAGGGACGACAGGAGTCCATATCCCGGGCGCCGGCATTTCAAACCCGTGTACACTCGGGTTATTTAAAACGTTTTTACACGTCCGGGATTCCAATGAAGAAACGTTTCTTATTCACGAACGGAAACCGTTAACAATACGCTACAGATACAATCCGGCGTGTGCTTCTCTCTTCTTTTCATACGCCACCCTTATACATTTGTTATTATTTTGTTAATTGAAAAAAAAAGTAAAAAAAAAAAAAATCTTCTCGATATTTTTGCGATAAACATTTGTACTCTACTGCGGTTATTTAATAGGCAAAATTCCGTATTGTTTATAGGCCGCTTTCGGGCAGGAATTTACGTGTTACTTCGATTATTCAATTATAATGTCGGAATAAGAAATTTTTTTTTACGATTAAAAAAAAAAAAAAAAATTGAATTTTTCCGATACGGCGGCATTTAATAATTCTCATCCGCGCGGACGTCGTCGAATTATTATAAACCGCCGCCTCCCTCAAGTGTATTTCGAGTATTTCACGAAAATTATTTCGAATACTTTTTTGTTTCTTTCTTTTGTCGAACAGCGAATTAAAATGAAAAATGTAACAAAAAAAAAAAATAGGAAAATAACGAAGCGGAATCGGAATGGGGTTTTTTTTTTTTTTTAGACGCAGAAAAAGAGAAAAACGAAAACAATATTAGAAAATTTCAATGATTGTTTACCCACCGAAGTATTTTTCTGGTACCGTACGAATCGACTTTGAATTCACTTTACGCGCAATGTAAATATTGTTTAATACTACGCCGCGAGTTTATATTTTCTGAGCTGACGATTCAAAAAACAAAAATTTAGATTGTCGTCGAATACGCGCGTAATGATGTCTGCAGTCCGTATAATAATAATACGCGCGCGAAAGAGAGAGAAAACTTCGTACCGGTCAACGATAATTTGACAAAGTGATCGTACGAATAATAAATAACCACGCGTTCGGATCGTCGAATCATCGACACGAGCGAGCAATACGTATAATATTATAATATTCGCGAAAAATTCCGCGGTGTATAACATTACAGCGCGCGATTACGGGGACCGTGTCCAAGTCGTTCACTTGGCGAATCGATTTGTCATCAATCGACCGTGGTACACCGGGGAACCGGGCGTGTCGGAATACGACGAATGATAACAATAATAATAATAATAATAACATGGAAGAAATGGAAATAGTTGGAGAGAAGATCAGAGGATTCAAGGGTTTTCGAGAAAAGGCAAAAAAGTAGACAGAAGCGAAATGAACAGAAGAAAGAAGGAAACAACACGGAGAAAGAATGAAAGAGTACTGGAAAAGAAGAAAAAATAGAGAAATGCAATCATAAGTTATTTCACGTGGTCCATAGTCGGCCAAAATCGAAGAAATAATAATAATAATAATAATAATAATAATAATTAGAATAATTAATAATAATAATTAGAATAATTAATAATAATAATAATAATAATAATAATAATTAGAATAATTAATAATAATAATTAGAATAATTAATAATAATAATAATAATAATAATAATAATAATAATAATAATAATAAAGCGAAACACGCATTATCGGCGTACCTTAACACTCGCAGTGCCGGTGTGCGCGCGGTGGACTGCGCTCCGGCCAGCCAGCGGATAAATGTTTGTTTTAAACGAAACCGGTTTCGGTTAGGGCTCGTACGCGCTCGTCGCACGATCGTCGGGTAATAGAAGGACTCATAGAATGCCGCCGAAGTTTTTGACCCCGAGCCCATTGTGTTCGATCCGTAGTGTGCGACGACGACGAGGAAACTCGTCGCGCCGTAGCTCGGCCTCCTCAACGGCGATTCCGTCCATTAAAATTATTACGTTTTATATTGCGCCAGTGTATTTTGTACATTATTTTTCCGTACATGAATATTCCGCTCGGTTTCGCGAGTTTCCGACGAAAATTATTGTTTATGATGAAAAAAAAATTATGACAAAAACGGACGCGCGCTCGGAGAGAAGTATTCGAAACCGACTACGTGACGAAAAAAATAATCATAAAAAAGTTCGATAGAAACACAGTGCATAAAAAAATTGCCCGTTCCTTTATCTATTTTTAAGAATTTACGTAGAATTTACGGGCGTGTAATATTGTTATCGTTATTATTAATGGTGTTACGAATGGTTTCGAATTGATTTTTAAAATGCTTAAAACGACCGACTCGTTGCTGAACGGATTGAAAAGTGAATCGAATCAATTAATAATTCGCAATGTAAATAATAACGTTGGAATTATTATATAATAATCGGGTCGCGAATAGAATTATATTGTTACCGGGCGATGACGCCCTGCTAAAGATCCCACATATTTTATTTTCTGGACGATTCGTTTTCCGAATTTACGATTTTGTATAGTTCATTTACCCGTGTCTACAGCGTTGACCAGTGACGTTAATCGAGAAATATTGAAAGTGTTTCGATACGATCGACGATGCGTAAAAAACCGTTATGAATAAATATGACAGAGACAAGAGATATATGACGACGAACGTATTTGTATATGGTAATACGGATTAACAACGATTCCCTTAAAAACTACTCGCGTATTATTATTTTATATTAAATATTGTAACGCGTGAAATTTTACGAATTTCTAAACCGATTTTATCCACTGGGTCTTAATAATAATAATAATAAAAATGACAAAACGATCTATTTTTTCCATTTTAAAGCTCACTAAAACGACTAACGCGTATGTTTTGAATTTTCCGACACCGAAAATACAGTCACGGGCTAATTGCATGTTTGTAAAGTCCGTCGTTTTACCGAGGATTACGCGATGGGGAGGGGGGCAAATATTTTCCGTTTTAAACATATATAGTAGAACAAATCGTTATTTTATTTATCTATTCAAACGTTTATTGAATTGTTTTTGAATTCCGTTTTCCACGCGGTTCGATATTCGAACCGAACTATTATTATTTTTTTTTTTTACGTTTAATTCGGTTTCGAATAATTCCAATTGCGAGTTCGATTTTCAAAACCGAACGTTTCGCTGAAACATTAAATGTCGATAATAATAATAATGATAAAAATTATTGTCGAACGCGGAAATAATCGCGTTTTTCGTAATATATTTTCGTATAGTTGAAGACGGTAATGGAACGGTGTGAAAAGGGCGGCAAACCCGAGTTGCTGGACCGGGCGCGCTCGATGAGGACCACCACCACCACCACCACCACCACAACCATCGCCGCCGCCGCCGCCGCGACCGCCATTATCAAGGGCGGCGGTTACGTGGAAAAGTCGACGGCGGACAAACATTTCTGTGTGCCATTGACCGCGGCCGTCAACGCGGATCCGACGGATCATCTCAAGTCGACTCAGCTCACGCAAGCGCAATTGGAGAAATACTCGAGGGCCTACGACGACTCGCCGCACGTAAGTCGCCCGACAGCTCGGCGGCAATCGACACGCGAAAATGTCTAATTTATAAATAAATAAATTTTCGGTTTTGTATATTTCGGTTTTTTTGTGTGTTTTTCTTTTTACGCAGCGGGAAACAGACGAGTATTCAAGCTGTTTTGACGGTAGCGACAGCGCGTTGTCCAGCCATTTGACCAAGGAAGAACTGGAGCACTACACGCGAATCTACGAGGAAAAGTCCACGTCTCATATCGGTCTGTCCGAGAAAACGGCGCCCTCGCACCAACATCAGACGTCGTACGCGCAAAGCGAAGGATATCACAGCTACGTGTCCAGCACCGATTCCACGTCCACACCGTTTCTGGACAGGTACGGGATCCGCGCGTTTCCCCGCGGCGGTGGCGCATCGTCGGTAACCGTATCGATCGCGTTCGTGTTTCAGATTGAGGAGAGAAAACGAATCCGTCGTGATTGTCAGCGGCAAAGACTCCGCGGAGAGATCAAACACCGCCCAAGGCAGGGACTCGAGCGCCAGTTCCGGTTCTTCTAGCGAAACGCTCAAGTGGCACGGTTCCAACAGCGATCTGAGCACCGTATCGAGCAGCGGACACCGCGTGACCACGCAGCTCATAGCGCACAGCGCCAAGGTGTCCGTGCCGCAGAGACATCATTCCGAGTCCGTGCTGAGCGTGACCGACAGCTGGTCGATCGCGAGCCACGAGACCAGGGCCGGAGGCAACCAGAGAAATCTCAGGAAATTGTTTCCGGTCAGCACGTACACGGTACAACCGGCCGTTGTCGTCGACGAAAAGACTTCGCCGAAGTACGAATGCATCAAATACTTAACGTCCCGTTGTCACACCACTATGACTACGGTCAGAAACAAGACGCGTTTATACAATAACGATTTCTTCTTTGAGTCGACGACATCGAATATTGTTTCTGTTGCCGTACGAGCTCATTCAATTTTTTGGGTCTTCCGTCTGGTATTGCCTTTTCCTGCGACCCTGCTCCATATCGTTTTCCGTCTTCTGTTTTCCTTTTCATATATACATATTTTAGAACCGATTCTCCTGCACGTGTCCGCGATATATAAAGTTTGTTATTCCTCTTTTTCCTGACATGATTCCTTCCGGGACTACCCGCGTAGGGCTATACACATTAGTCGTTGTTGCCTAGCCATTGCAGTTTTCTCGATTTTATCGTGTCTCTATCACTGTTTTTCGTTCGTTTTTTTTTTTGTCGTAATACTCGATCATTTGTTACTCTATCCATCAGCCAGTTAATCTTTAAATACGTTTACATATGGGATCATATCCTATCGAATGCTTTTTTATGGATTCTTCTTTTTTCTTGTATGTCCACGTCTCCGATGAGTATAATGCAACGTTCATCTTCTTTGAGAACGGTTGAGATAACTGTATAGCATATGAATATATATGTATGAGTAGACACCGTAATATTATATAATCGCGATATTTTTCAATATATTCCTATCGATTAATTACACATCGATTTAGAGAATAACTTCTCTTAAAAAGTTTATTATTATTGTTCGATAATACGTACGCACGTAGTTTTTGTTACTGTCATACATATATATATATATAAACACCGTTTTCTGTTTTCATTTCGAATATAATACATAATGGTATAAATGTTATCAAATATATTTATCTTATATTTCTTATTATTCTAAATGACTCGGCCGGATAATAAAGTATACTTATGTAGCATTATATATATATATATTTATTTCTACGTCATATCTAACACAATATTGTGTAACAAGCTTTCTCTACGCTATTATACTTTCCTCCCACAAAAAACACAGCAGACGTGTTTTAAATATCTAATTATTTCAGTGTAACGAAATATTAACCGCGTCAATAAACTACGTACACTATATAGAACAAACGGTTTTTGATTTTATTAAATCGTTTAATTAGATAAAAAAAAAACTTGTATCTTCTCGTTTTTATTTTATACGTTTCCGCATGAATACCTCGATTTCTTGTTAACTATTCGATTACTTGTTTTTATCCGTTATAGTTAAATATAATAATAATAATAATAAAATAGATTCGACTAATAAAATATTTAAACTTTTTTTTTATTAATAACAGGGAAGTAAAAACAGGTTACTAGACAAAATCAATTTTTACCGCTCCTAAGATAATTTTAGTTCTCCACCCCGATAAAATACAAAAAAAATAATTAATAAAAAATTTATTAATCTATGTTCATCGTTTAACGAATCATTCTATTTTGATGGATCCTTGAGAAATCTAATAACAATAGTTTTCGTCAACGATGGCATTATTAATGTTCCCTTGAATATTATTTACTCGATAATCATTATTGGTATGACTACTTAAGTTAATATGCTTTATTATTAAACGCAACATTATTTTATGATATATATATATAAGTAGGCATTTAGACGAATGAGTGGCGAACATATAAATATGTTAATAGAAAT
Organism: Chaetogeoica ovagalla; assembly: GCA_032441825.1. Taxonomy (NCBI): domain Eukaryota; kingdom Metazoa; phylum Arthropoda; class Insecta; order Hemiptera; family Aphididae; genus Chaetogeoica; species Chaetogeoica ovagalla. The sequence continues at coordinate 1,905,985 of CM063726.1, forward strand.
CTTAAATAAATTGAAGAATCAATTTTTTGAAAATGCCGCCTTTTCGAAAGTGTTGCTCTATAGGCGGGAGGCTAGCACAGCTATTATATCTTCAGTCGGCTATGGTCGATAATGTTTGATAATCTTGTGTTTTTTTTTTTTTTTGTCTATTTTATAATAATTTGTTGGTGTGTGCGATGGTAAATTCATACAGGTCAAATTAATAACACCTACTTAATTTTCAGATCCCCACCAGCGCTAACCGTAGCCGAACGCATTAACGAATTGGAGAAACAACAAGCGTCCAGCAAATTGACGTATTTCGATCCGGAAAAGAAGCACAAAGTGTCTGACCATTCGCTGAGAGCATTACAAAAACGAGCTCTGTTATCGTTTTACGAAAGACACCAGCCCGGATCGTCGTGGAGATCTGAACCGCAACTATCACCGCCGCCCAGACCTCCGCCAATACCTTCCCGTCCCCGATTGCCCACTCCTTTGTCCAGGCGTTCGTCGATTTCGTCCGAATACGACACGCCGGCCACTTGGAACGAAGTAAGTTCTCAGCGTGCCACGAACGCCCAAAACTTCTTTACTCTAAAACACATACACACGCATATAGAGAATACGATTGTAATCGCGTTTTTTTTTCTCTCACAGGACTGTTCGAAAGACGACACATTGACCGACGATGGCAGTAACGTCAACACGACGGAACTCAATAAGAATCCACACAGAAGGTATACAATACTGCACGTTGATCGAGATTAATATATTATTATTTAACACAAACGCAAATAAAAGTTCAAAATAATCGTCGTATAACTCGTAATAAATACCGAAACGACTCGTCTGTTTTATGGAACAATTGTCTTGAGAAAATTGTAATTCTCTTCTCATAGAAAAAACGATAAGGCGGCGATGGTTTCAATAACATTTTTCGATAATTTATTCGCGAGAAAAATTAAAAACACTCGGGATAAATCAGTTCTATTATTTTTATAGAAATAATAATAATTATAATAATAATAAAAAAAAAATCTTAAAACACCATGTTCTCGTGTATTACGAAGTTATTATGAATTGTATGGTTCCTTCAAGAACACGCTACGCTCTCTTACGATTTTCATCAAAACAATTGCATCACGCGAGAAAAAACTCTAAACGCTTATACTTTAGACGCTAAATTTTCACGGAAAATAAAAATATTACTCGTACAACACGGCCGTTTTTTATTTCAAATATCTTTAATTGTTAAAAAGTGTTGTGAGCATTTTAATCATTCAGCTTTTAGCATTCTTTTTTTTCTCAAATCTCATAACTTTTCAAGAATAAAATATATTAAAAAAAAATCGGCACTTTTATTGCGTGCAGATTGTTTTGTGTAAATATTCGTTAAATATGATTTGCAAAAAAAAACTATCGCATTTTCTTAACAATCGTCGGTGCAATCTTTCAGTTCCAGTTGCGGTTCTCTGTCGACAGCCATTCTGGGACCAATGGTCCTGGGCCCGTCCATATCGATCGACGACTGGGTGCCGGAATTGCCGCCGAAGAAGAAACAGCTCGGCCAGCAGCAGCAGCAGCAGCAGACGCTGGCGCAAATGAAACGTGGTCCTCCCAGTCCGGATTTGCCTCCGCCTCCGCCGATGATCGAAGACGATCAGATGTTCGTGTCGGACGAACCGTTGCCGCCGCCTCCGCCGGAAGCCATCTGGCCGAAACCCGAGTCGCTGAAAAACGACAAGTACTTGCGTAACGGCAAGGAGAAGAGGCTGGAGAACAGTTTCAGCGCCGTCGAGGACGTGCTCAGCTGCCGGGAACACGTCCTGGACGACGGCGTTCCAAGCTACCACGGCAATCGCCATCGTCACAAACACGACGTGATGAGCGAAAAATCAAAATCGTTGTCTTACATATTCGACAATCAGAAGGCCGTGCCGCAGACTCCGCGGATCAAGTCGTCGTTTCCCGCCGAACTGTTGCCGTTGTCCATGACCGCTGACAGTCCAACGGCGGCGAACAACGGCGCGGACGACAAACAAAACGGCGGCGGCGTCGTCGTCGTCGTCAAAGAGCTGTTCGGCCGTTCGTCGAGCGTCAGGAGGAACAAACTGACCATACCCAACAAGGAATACTGCAAATCCGAGTTCTCGGCCCGGAAGTCCGTGTTCCAGGGCGGTTCCGTGCCCAAGCAAGTGGTCATGTCCACCGTTAAACCGCCGGCGTTCAGCGCGACCACTACCACGGTGCAAAAGAACGCGGTCAGACATCAGATCTGTACGCCACTGAAAATCGCCAGGGACGCTGACAAAAAAGCTGTTGCTGCGGCGGCGGTGGCGGCGGCTGCGAGGTCGCCGTCCGTCGTCAAGACTGTTGTCGTTGCCGGACCGCTCAAGACTTCCGGCGCGTTTCCGCCATCTCTCGAACCAAACTGTCCGCCCACGCTCTACCAACAGTGAGTAGTGATAATTCATTCTGCCCGTATTCGTCTGTAATAATAACTGTTACGATATATATAAAAAAAAATGTGTACAAACTGATCGCAGCACTTATTCGCTCGACGTTATATTTCATAGAGTATATTATTATTATTATTTTTTGCTTTAAACGAAACGAAGAAGAAATCGTGTAACACGCGAGTTAGACTCGGATTTCGACGCGTTTGTATATCATTTTTACGAAATGATTGACACACGATAGCGTCCAGGCTGTAAAAGCGTTTTAATACCGAATTTGTTTTTTTTTTTTTTTTTAAAGACATTTCTTTTTACGTCGTTTCTACTAGAAATATGAAAAAACAAGAAAATATTCTTGTTCAAATCAACTTTAATGTGCCAAACAGCGATTAATGATTTTTATTTTATTAATTCCATTTGTCTTCCTATACGCATTTTTAAATCGTTTTTAAGCGATTTCAAGCGATGAACGCTATTGTTCGGGGGTATTGTTGAAAAAAACAAAAAAATCGTTAAATGAATTATTCTTAGCAAATTACACTTTTGCATTTTTCTCGGAATCATGACTTAAGAGTATAATACGTGTAACGCCATTTTTTTTTTTTTTATTTCAATCCGCCTCGCCAACGTTATATACGGTATACTGTAGACGTACACGTATTATAATTTGCCTATAAGTATTATTGTCGGGCACGCGCCTGTGTACAAATCCAGTTTGTCGTATTCGCATTATTATCGTTTGTTTGCGAACGGATTTATTTTTTAAAAACGTACTCTGTGCACATTTTCGCGGCGATAACAACGCGAAACCGGTACTCACGAAGTGAAAAGAAAAACATGGATTTCGTGAAAATTAACTTTTCGTGTCGATATTTCTCTCCGTACGAACGGAACGATAATAATTTTTCATGAAAATAATAATCGCGCGACGCCGGGAAAGAAGTCTACTACCACTGTAGTCGTATTTTAAACGGCCAAAGTTCACGGGAAACGAATTACGATAACACGGGCGTTTTTCGAAAAAAAAAAAAACTTTCAAATTCTCAATGAGTTTTTTTTTTAAATACAATTTTTACTATTTTTACATTATTAACGTTTGAGGAGAAAAAAACCGGCTCGGTCGTTTCACGCGTATTGTCGCGCGATCTCAATAAAAAAAATCGTTTTTGGAAACGCGCGATTTTATCGTATAACAATCGTTGAAAATCTAAGAGAATCTCTGTTATTCTCTCGCGTTTCGATTACGTTTCGACGGTATCATCGCGCCGCGTCGTTCGTGATCTCGTCGTCGCGTTGCGCTCATCGGCGTATTCGTATTTTTTCCATTGTCGTCCGTATCTCCGCGTGCAAGAGTAATAGTCCGCGCAGGTCGTATACAATACCGGTATATACTATAGCTACCGGTATCTGCAGCAGCAGCAGTTCGTTAAAACCGGGACATCATATTATTATTATTATTAAGAATAAACGACGATGATGATAATTTATCACCGCCGCGGCATTCCACTCGATCGATCATCGGACGTCAATAATAATAATAATAACGGCAATAACAATAATGGTATAAGAAAGTTATGTTCCGGTTCGTTAACATAATAATAAAGTCAATATCCACCGGCCGTTTTCCAAAACGTCGCCACTGCATCGTTATCGTCGGTCGCATTGTGAGCGCGGTACGAGTAATTGCAAAAAAAAAAAAAAAACAAAAAACCAATTAAAACCGAACTCACGACGAGACCGCGTCGTTGTTATACGCGGCGGGAACCGCGGTCGTGGTAACCGAATATTACAATACGGTAACACACGAGACCGTGGTAACCGGGTTCTCGGGGAAAGGCTCATTTCGAGTGCCGTCCGCAACGATCGATAATCGCGACAACGAAATACGCGGTGAACTGTACTCGCGGATTTTTTTTGTTTCTTCCCTACGAGAGTCCATACGTCTCCCGTGTCCGTTATTCGTAGTCAAATGGTCGAAATACGAATTCCGCTGTTTGATACCGCGCAAAAAGTAAACTCGTCGGACGCGTTTGGTTAAAAGTTTGATAAAAGCCATGTCTCGGATGAATCCGAATCGCGCGCGTTTCTGTTGAAACCGTATTCGGATTATCCCCGGAACATTCCGACACACGCCCGAGCGATATTGTTCGTTTTTAAAACGGGAAAAAAAGAGATATCGAATGCTCGTCCGAATAATATCGAAATCCCACGAAATAAACGACTGCTCCATATACGAATACGTCGTTTGTACATTATTAATTTTCATTTAATTTCCAAACAGTGCGCATCGTTCCTCGTATAGTATACGGATTTTGTAGTTTTTTTCGATTTCTTCCAGACACATAATAATAATAATAATTATCGTAGCGCTTTTGCTTGGCGGCGAAGAAGAGAATGAATCTAGACCGCGTGAATCAGTGTTGTTCGGTGCCAGGAGGATTTGGATATCAGTACAAGCAGCCTGCAATCGGCGGATGCCTGCACAGGTCACGCGAATTCCGTGGATATTTATTATAATTCTATTCGTCGTAGGTTAACGTCTTATACTCGTACGTCGGACGCGCGAGTCCGAAAGACTTAATATAATATAGTTACGGGTCCCTCTCCGAAACGATGTATTTCTCGACTATGTACGAATTATAAAGCGTGTAAAAAAAAAAAATTCGGTTCTACAATAATTTCGTAAATAACGTTTTTTTTTTTTTTTTTTTTTTTTAAAAAAAAAGGAAATTTACGAGTGTTTCTTGCACTCCGACAAGAGGCGTTTGCCACCTCTGCAGAGTAGAGACCGAGGCCAGTTAAAATGTTATGATATCGCGCTAATACTCCGATACAATGATTCGTTACCGATCCCGCGGGACTAGAAACGAAACGGAAACCCGCTATAAGCAGAATACTACTCGATTTGATTGTCGTAATTTGGACGCCGCGCGCGTCCGTTCAGTGAATGTGTGTGTGTGTGTGTGTGTTTGAAGGAGGAGGAGAACAGCAGTCGGTCATTCGTGTGTACGCCGAAAGCACTGGGTGACGCGTTTTCTAAGGCTCAATGTCAAAACTAGAAAGTGGATCGCGTGTCTAAGACATTCGCGCGCGTTTCAATAACAACGACTTAGACGCGCGGGAGTGTCGAATGAAAAGAAAAAGAAAACAGAACGTAATATATAATATTGTGAACGACGATACACACAGATATGATTGTAATGTACGTTTTCGTGGCGGAAACGCGCGTTGCGTTGTCCGAATCGACCGAAAGAATAATAATAAAAAAAAAAGCTCAATAATTCGCGGTGTAAACAATTAAATACTACTCCGCGTATATATTATATTTTCAGACGCGAGCGTGTACGCGATGATATCGCGTCAAGTGGTGTTTGTAGGATTGTGAGAGCGCGATTGTAACATTGCAGGCATTGTTGACGCGTCGATGACGACGGAAACGCTGAACGACAAAAAGCAGGGGAAAAAAAAATTAAAACATTTTTTGTAACTAACCGGTGGTATCGTCGTCAATCTAGGAAGAAAAATAGAAAAAAAAAAGTACGCGTTGAGAGCACCGGGACGAGGTATATATATATATATATATGTGTGTGTGTAAATAAAAAAGGATAATATACGAAACGGGAAAAGCGCGGGGAATACGAAGAGAAAAATAAATGTAATAAACGTTACACGAAAAAACCGTTGTGTATACGCGATATGATCGCGAGTCGTTTTTTCGGCGGGATATTTACAATACGACAATGGATCGGATGATAGACCGACTACTCGTGCGTTATAATCAGACTCCGGCATCAGGTGTATTCGCGTGAAAATCGTCGGTGTTTTTTATTATTATTATTATTGTTTTTTTTTTTGTCACGACGACGTTCCGCGCAATGTGTTTAATAATATATTTCGATCCGACGGCGGCTACGGCGACAAATTCAATTAAACGCGCACAATGAACGTGAATTTCACAACGACGACGACGACGACGAGTGTAATACTATACGCAGTTTGTAAATTGTATTTTATATTCTCTATATAATATTATCCTCTTTCTCTCTCTCTCTCTCTCTCTCTGACACACACACAATATACTTTGTATCCTTTGGCGAAATTATAAGGATTACCATCTCCACGGGGCGATCCATTATATATAAATATATATATATATTACATACGTATACGGTACAAAACAATATAATAATGGATAAAGTGCGAGCGCGTGCAGAGTAATATAAATACGAGTACCACCTATACTATATACAATATAGTGTGTGTGTGTGTGTGTATATGCGATGTAACAAAACAAAAAGTGTGAAAGTGTCGCAAACGCGTACAGCTATACGCAGTGAGAGTGTCACGTAGTGCGTAGATAGGAGAAGACGCGCAAAACAGATATTGCTCAGACTAGCTGTTGCTGCTGCTGCTGCTGCTGCAGAACGTAATATATCGTCACTAAATAAAAACGTCCGATTTCGGGCATTGAATTGTTTATTTTTTTTGTTTTGTTATCTCCGTTATACGCGGGCGATTGGAAAACAGAACGTCGTTAAAACGGAATTATTATTAAACGATTTATAAGTCTTCTCCGGTCGCGGTTTTTTTTTTTTGCGACCACTATATTGTATCGATTATTATTATATTTAATCCTATAAAAAAAAAAACAACAAAATTCAATTTCGGTGAGATTATCGTAAAAAAACTCGACTCGAAGGACGCATAGCTCTTACAATTACGTTCGTCGACGCATGCGCGATAACGTTAATCCGTAAATTAACGAAATTGGTCTTCCAAGTGGACGTTTTTTATTTATTTTTCCTATTAGAACATTCTTTAATAAATCTCCTTCAGCTCTCCACACATGTCCCAGCCACTCTAGACGTTTACATCTTATATATGTGAGTATATTTGGTTTTTCATAAAGGTCATACAGCTCTTCGTTATGTATTTTTTCCATAAATTCCTAGATTGTCATTGTACACCGGTCCATATATATTTTAAAGTTCCATTGCCTCTTAAAAATAAAATAGAAAATAAATAAGTCGCGCACAACGAACAGACGTTTCGAAGGAGTAATTTTCCTTTCTTGTGCGTGTGTGTGTCATAAAATTATATTTACTCGTCTCGTTATACCCTTCTCGTATGTTTCGTTCGCGCGTATTAATGCGCATAAACAAAACGCAGAGGACGTCGTTGTCGGACAATAAAAAAAAAAATAGAACCATTAGAGACGATACGTAAAAGGTCGTGTGCGACAGCAACTGGAGCGAACGCCTGTTGTAAATCTACACATAGAGAGAGAGAGAGAGGAATAAGAGAACCGCGTCGTCGCACGACCGAGATGTTATAGAGACGAGGACCGCGGTAGGAAATTTATCGTTTACACGCGGCGACGACGGAGGGCGTGCAGGACAAAAGTGTGTTAATAGCCTGCGTATACAGTTCTGGTTTTGACACGATTCCACCGGGCGCGTTCCGTTTTTTTTCCCCCGCGATCGCGCGTCTGGGAAAACTGCGCGCGTTTTTATACGGATATTGAATCGTGTCGTCGGCGCGCGCGAAATTTCCTCGGTTTGTGCTACAGTCGAAAAGCAAAAAAAACACATCGCGTGTTCGGGCAACGTGTGTCACAGATCGCCGGGAGAGAACACCGGCGACTTTCGTCTGCGCACGATGAAATGCAGTGAAACACAACAAAACTGCTATAATTAATCATACTCGTCGTGGACAATAACGAATGTGCGCGCGCGATGACGATTCGCTATCGACCTTCGCAAAGAGTATTGCGTTATGGAAAAAAAACGAAATAGAAAAAAATATATAAATAAAAAGTGTCGAACGGGACGAATAGTCACGAATTTTACGTGTGATAAAAAAATATTCGATAAAGCAGTAATCGAACGGCAACCAACGGGAAGAATGTCAGAGGAGGAAGGCCTGGAAAGCGACGGATGGACGGAACAAGATGGGATTTCGATGTGACGGATCGGGAAGATTGAGTCCCCGGTATCGCGATGATCGGAGAACGGTGACGGTGGCGGCCGAAATCCTTACAGAACTGTAAAGCCAATTAGTAGACAATACTTAAAAAAAAAAAAAAAATGTGTGTGCACGCGGTGAATTGAAGAAAATTAACGTTTATTATTTTTTTTACGCGTAAAGGATTTTTGAATTTTTTATATTTCTCTCGAAAATCGTTCTTAATATGTGTTGTTTTTTGAGCCCAGTCGTTCCCAATCGATGTTTGGAAGTCATTGTTCTTTCTCGGTTTACACGAATTCTTTAATTGGGGCGGGGGGGGGGGAGGAAACATTTTTACTCGAGAATCAAAGAAAAAACCACGTCCACAAACAATATACACTCTGTACATACGTTGTTCAAATGCGTATTTAGACGATTTCAGAAGTCGGTGGTAGGGGGGGGGAGGGGAAGATGAATGTTTTTTCAACATTCGAGTCATAAGGGATCCCCTCATCTTCCCAAGATCATGTGTTTTCGTCCGTCCACCGACCGGTGTCCTATTGTTATTCTAAATAGATTACAGGAACGAATTCTCTATTTACGTACGCTCTTCGACGGCGCGCCGTCCACCGGCGTCCTACCTGAATGTTACGATTGAAAATAATTGTTATACACGTCCATATATACGATTGTAGAACACCAGGTGACTATAGTGTACATAATTACATTTAAAATGCAATGGAAAAGTTCCTATTGATCGCGATCCTCGAGTATTCGGTAAAAAAAATCTCGATTTTTTTTTTTGTTAAAAACCGATTTTTCTCCTTGAACCGGCCGCCTCACATATCTCAAAATGAGATTGTTCTGAGAGGAACTGCCCGATCATGACGTAACGCGCGTTTTTAATCCCCCTCATTCACTCGCTCACACGTTCCCCTCGTATAAGTTTTTCTTCCGCCGGCCGCACGCTACGCGGTTTCGAACAACGATTCGTTCTCGTTTCGTAATCAACGCAACGCGTTCAAATGATCGACGGTTGTCCGCCCACGCCGCGTACTACTACTACTACTACTAATATTACAATACGTTTAAAACAATATTTCTCTAATCGCTACGGGTTAGAATAATAATAATATATATATTTGTAAATACGATGTTATGACGACTCCATCGTCGTGTTGCCGAAAGCGGCAGGCCGAACACCCCCACTAGGAAATACACAACCGTGTACCTGTTGTTACGACATCGGGTTTTCAAAAAAGCCGCCGCCGTCTCGAGCATTGCGTATCGAAAAAAAAAGAAAAGAAATATTATACGCTCGTGCGGTGCGCACACGACAATTATCGTAAAATTATTGTCCGTGAACCCCGTGTGCGCGAGTTCTCTCCTATCCGCCCGGAGCGAGCCCCCCGCGGTGACCCGCGCCATCGCCCGACCAACTGCGGATGGGTCGGCGGCGGGTTTACAGAGTTTTTCGATTTTTTAAAATCCGTACACAAAATCGAAAAAGACGTCTCGTCGTCGTCCCTTGCGCGCCTAACGAACGCGGAGGAACGGAATTCCATCTATACGCGCGATTCGCTGCAACTCGTATATATGAATTTCAGACGTCGCGAGGTATGTTCTCTTCCATCTATTTAACGTTCGTCGGCTCGTTTTTGACAGAATTCCAGTTCAATAGATATAATAACTACCGTTTTAATATATATATTATTATTATACTTCGACGGTCTCCCACTACTACAAACAGCTAGTGGGTATTTCAAAACAGAACTGGACATTTTCGTACGCGCTGCAAATCGTATTTACGACGGCCCGTCCGGAGCTCGCCGCCAAGTTCTTCAAGTCACCTCGTAATTTACTCCATTGACGCGGTGTGATTTTCAACCACGTCGTTTGTAAACGTTTTTAAACCGTATGCGTGCGACGGTTCTTCTTCTTATTTTTATGACTCCACTTGTCCGAGAAACGGACGTTGTGTTCTGCAGAAGTGGGCGACGCCCGAGTCGAATCAGGTGTGCAGCAGCAGCAGCCGGGCACGTCTCGCGGGTTCGGATAAGACGCTCGCGATCAGCGGTCCCCTCCCAATAAAAAAAAAAAAAATTCCGTATCGGGACACGTGTGTTCGGTTTTAAATCACTCGCCGCGCGATAATCGTCGGATAAATCCTTCGCCTTTCACTTTTACACACACACACACACACACGGGGTCAGCCACCCTAACTACTCCCTAATCTGCTCCGTAAAGCGCTGCTAATTCTCGTGCACGTCCCCACACATCCGCAGCCATCTATACACTACGAATTCAACGCGCCTCGTTTTCTCCACGATGAATGCCGCGTTCGTAACACATCCCTTATCCCTGTCTTTCCTTGGATGTGCGGTCTCACAATTACCGTCTCAGCGCTCTCTCGTCACTGGACGCTTCGTCCTTTCTCGCGTCTCCCTCTCAGTGTCATCTCTCGGTCAATTGCCCTGAACGTCCCACGAGATCCGATCTCACAATCGACAACGTTTTTCTCCCGCACTATAAAACGCTTCGAGCACTTGTTCCGCCCTACGCTTACAAACACCGTTCGTCATACTGAAATACAAAAAAAAAAAAAAATGGAAAAAAAAACGCGCACGAGAACCCTTCTACGGTTTCACGCGTATCGTCAATATTATTTTTTTCCAACGTCCGTCTCGACACAACAACCCCGGAGTCCCTTAGTACCCCTTTATCTGAATTATCCGTAAACAACGACGTAATTACGCGTCGTTTCCCTATGACGACGACAATCCGTTGGGTACAAAACATCCGAAACGGTTCCTCCGTCACGTTGTCGGTCGACTTTGCTGCTGCTGGCATTAACCCAAACTGATTTCTTCGCTGCGCGCTACAGTCGCGTTCTCTTTTCCGTAACGTAATACGATTCCGATAACTAATGATGAACGGACAGCGGAATAGTTTGTACGAATACACCGGGCGAGGCGGCGCCCGGTCATTCCGCGCGCGTAACGATAATATTATATTAATTATTATTATATACCGAGTCACCGGCTGTTGCTGCTGCTGCTGCCCATGCAGCTGTCGCCCGCCTTTCTTTAATATTATTATTATTTTTTATAATAATATAAGCGGTGTATTTTTTTTATATATACATTAACATTAATAATACGGCCCGTATAATTATAATATCCGACGACGACGAACGCGTATTAATTATTATTATTACATATTAAAAAACTCCCACGCGCCCGGACAAAGAGACTCGTGCTATGTGGTAAATTTTTTTTTGTTCTGTTTACGCTCGCGCGTCGCGTAATGCCGTTTATTACGGGAGAAAACAACGACGGTATTGCACGCGCGCACGTACGTCATATATAAAAAAACATGCTCGTGAAAACTATACAAACCGATGTCATTGCACCCTCATTTATAATGTAATTATAATTCACCGTATCACGCGTTTTTGTTCGATCGCAGCAAATATCCTCGCGATTAAATGCGCTCCTTAAGCATTTGCGCACGAGACGACATCATTCGATGTCATAACACGACCACATTTCATAATATCGCCGTAAATTCACGCCAGCCCTTCGAACCGAACCGACTTTTATCTTTTTTTTTTTTTTTTTTTTTTGGCGCTTTTACAACTCCTGAGAATGAGAGAAAAGGTCATCACAACAGCGCGTGTTGTCTCGAACGAAATAGCTCTCCACACGTCCTTATTGATTCCCTGCGACGACATCTATCCGTTCGTTTTTCTAAAAATCTACCACGAAGCTCCGAGACTTTCGCTCCTCCAACGGCATCTTTCCTGCTCCGGGATTATACGCTCCATGTTCCTCTTTTGTCATTCAAATGTATTTGTATATTACATCTTGTTCGCCGAAAACACGGCCGTCCGCAAATCCTTGTCCATGTCTCTTTTGTTTTCGTAATCATTCCTATCTGTCTGACGAGTGTTGTCTTCCACGGCGGTTCACGGTCGTACGCGATCGCGGTCATTGCAAGACAAATCAGAAATCGCCTTTAGGAGGATAAAAAAAAAAAGAGAACACTTTTTAACAGCTCGACAAAGTGTCGTTTATATTAAATCGAGAGGGTTTTATACAGAGGAATTTGACAAACCCGTCATTCATTTTGTTGTTGTTGTTGTTGTTGGACACCATAAACTGCAGTTAGTGGCGTGCAGACGAAGAGACTATTTTGAGAAGCGATCGTTTCTGGGGATTTTTTTTTTTAACGCGATGCGCGATTGCGTCCTTATAGGTGATAATGCGCTGTAAATTAATAAAAACTACGAACGCGCGCTCGTAAATTTAACGGGTGCCCGCGTCGTAGGCGGTGAGCGTCAGAAAATTTCAAAGCGGTCGTCGTACGCGCGTATAATAGTGGCGTCGTCAATATTTGACTACTCCTCGACGGCATTGGACGTACTCTAAAAAACCTCCCCGCCCCCGTTTATTTCTGGTCGAAATCACACATACTCGTTTTGTTCTTACGTAAATGTAAATTAATTTTCAACCCCGCACGGATCCGTTCGTTATTGTCGTAATTCTATGGTTTAAATACACGTGACACTCACGTGGTTGAAACACAAAAACATCAAATCCGTAAATGGTTTACGTGCGATGATACAAGATGAAAGAAAATAATGGAAGCGCCCGAGTGTTTTTTCGGCGTATTCGTTTTTCACGCGTTATGAATCCCCCCCGGGCACTGGAATTTCGTTTCACGCGGAGCCCGAGATAGCCGTGATAAATCAAAGTAAAAAGTGAAAACCGAACTCATACGATAATCGACGATATTTTTCGTGTCGTTTTTGTTTTTTACATGTGATAAAACGACCGGGGCTGAGACTGCAGACAACGTTCGGGTTCAACGGCACATAAACACAGTAGTGGATGTGGTACACACACACACACTAGTTGGACAGTACACGCGTTTTATACAATATTGTATACCATACCAAGGTCGCGGTCATTAATATACGAATTATTATTATTATTTATTAGCCGCGTGCGTCCGACGACGGGGACGTGTGTGTGATCTCCGCCTCCGTTCGACGATTTTGACGAGTGCCGAGGATTATTCTCGACCATTATTGCTCTACATAATATCTGACAACGACGTATACTATTACACGTGCGCGCGCGTATGTTCGTTGTATGACTTAAGGGCATCTCGCGACGATCACGCGTTTCCGACCGTCCAATAATTTCGTTTTCGTTTCGTTTTCCTCTCCGTTACACCGAGAGTTATAACACTGTACGGCGGCGGCACTTTCTCCGACTTTATCATTATAATTATTATTATTGTTGTTATTATTATAACGGGCTGGACGAAGAAGAAACGTTTTTCTTTTTTTTTTCGTTTTTCTCGTACCGAACCCCGGCGGGGTGAAGGAAATCGTCCCTGCGTTTTGGTGGCGCATTTAAGGCGCTGCGAACTACGTTACTCGCGTTCGCATATGGCGACAAAATCGTGTGCAATATTCAATTATTTCGTTATTCTGTAATAACGAAAAGAAATTTGCTCGATTTATTTTATCGTTTTAAAATTTCGAACGGCGCAATTGGATTTTGCATTCGTCCGTATTTTTGGCAAAATAACATTTATTTTCTCCCGCGGAAATCCGTTGGCGACGATTGTGTTTTATTATTATAGTTATGTCGATTACTGAAATCTCCGAAAAAAAAAAAAAACAGAAAACGAAACAAGCCTATGTAAACAATTACAGTCGGCATTAAAATCATTCAATAATTAACATTATTATTTGTTATATTTATGTTAGGTTTTATTACATTCATCTCGTTTTTACTTTATACGCGTTATTAAATAACGGATATTATATTCCGACGTTTTTTATTGTGTTTTTTTTTTTTTACTTAAATGAAAATAATTATTGCGCATTACAGAGAGAAATATTATTATTATTATTATTATTATTATTATTATTATTATTATTATTATAAGGATAATTTGTTATATAGAAGTTAGTTTTTTTTTCTATGATGGGGTCGGCAAATTGTTTAAATAATCGTCACTGGACCAGTCATACTTTTAGAGCGGCACACACGTGTTAGATTTGCTAAACTGTTTCAATCGGCCAATATCATAGAAGAACCGGGAGAAAAAAAATAGTTCAGAAACGTTTCGTACCCCTAAAAGCCACACGAAGTATACTGTCTGTGGTGGCAGAGAGTTGTTTTTTTCCTCCTTAGAACATCTTAAACTCTTAAGAAGTTTATTTCAAAAAAAAAAAAAATGCCATACAATTTTTTTCGCGATTGTTTCGATGAAAATCTCGTTGTGGCAATACGATTCGCTCGCACGAGATAACGTTTTTCTTTTTCGTCTTTAAACGCGTTTATACGACCAAAAAAAAAAAAAAAAAATAGAAAATCTTTAAAGCGACTGTATATGTCATATTATATCGTTGTTACGCTCCGAGCTCGTGTATAGTAAACAGAAAAATTGTCTAAAAAATTCGTTTATATTAATAAATTACGATATAAACGCGCGTGTGTGCGCGCGCGTAAGAAGGACTCGTTTTTGTTTTTTAACTCGTAATTAAGGAACGAGTTTTTATATATATACAATCGCTCGTATTACGTATTTAATCGTACGAAATTTTTGTTTTTTTTTTATTGAACACACTCGATTAAATCTCGCGGACGAAGGCCGTTGTTTTTTTCAAACGTACGTACTACTGCGCGCGTATAAATAATAACGATAATTGTTAATTTAATTGGAAAAGAAAAAAAACGGTCCGGGGAGGAAATTTTACAGAAAAAAAAATACACATAAAATAATAAACGACTCGCGCCGTAATTATCAATTAATATAAGAAAAATACTTTTTATCATTGGCCATCGCGGCGACCCCGCACGAGCGTAAAACGAAAACGCTTTTTTTTTTTATTTTTACGTAACACGAACAAATATTAATAATAATACATTATTTTATTAGACCTCCGTTCAACACAGTGCGTTCGCGTTTATTATTAATTATATAATTGTTTTAATAATCGGAATCAAATCGTATAATACGTTTGTGTATATACACGCGTAATACGCGCGAATCTCTATAATAAATAATAATAATAATTCGTCGTGTCGTTTAATTGCCCGTGGTGTGTGTTATAAAGACTCTTTCCCGAGTGGTGTACGCCTCGTCGTGATAAACACAATAATAACATTGTTAATTCGACGATGATATTGCGCAACGCGAGATTTGTTTGAAAAATCTCCCGTGTTACACAGCTTCGCGGTACGATGCGCCCCGGACGCGCGTCACCTATTTATTATATGTGCCGTTATAACCTTCGCCGCCGTCGATTAATATCTATTTGTATATTCGCACTCGATTATTAATTACACAGTTATTATTTTTATTCGTTATTTATTTATTTTTTTAACAATACCACTTCGTCATAATGTGTACGAGTCGATTTCCAAAAATAATAAACTTTCTCTATTTTCGACACGCGGTAAGTCTTGAGCGAAAAAAAAAATAGATGTACCCGGCGTACTCGTTTCACTGTTAAAACACGTGAAAAGCGATTATCGGGAAGGGGGGAAAAAAACGTTCGTACTAATTTTATTTGACTGTAATATCAAAAATGCGTGTACGAACTGCTACGCGATTCAACGTGCGTCTCGCTATTATGTTTTTAGATATTTCATAAACGTTTTTCGATTCTCAGCGTTTCGTTCGGACAAATCATACAAAATATAGAGACGCTCAAATGTATTCATTTCTCCTTTAAAGATTATATACGATATATATATATATATGTACAAAAGACGAATATCTTTTTGACTTTTATTTGATACTCGCCAATAATTGTGTACGTGCAATCGAATTTGTTTCGTTCGTTGTCTACGGTTAAGGCATTTAGTGTCCTATAGAATGTGAATTGAAAAGAACATTGCCCAAACGTCTGGAATTAAGAGAGGACGCTGCTCATAATATGATTTTTATCAAAAAAATAGTTTGCTTCACAACCGTGAACTGCTACAGTATTTACATATATAGACACCGAGAATTCTTTTACGCGAAATAAATTACGATATATATATTGTACTTATAAACGAATAACGATTTTTGAGTATCTTAAAAAAATTCACAAACATTTTGAAAATACGATTTTTCCCTATTTCCCCCCCCCGTGAATTCTTAAGAATTAAATATATTTAAAAAACAATTTTTTTTTTTTTATAAGCATATCGTATTGATAGGATTTTAAGCTAAAAACCGTGGTATTTCGAACCATTTTGGATACCAAAATGATTTCGAGTAAAACATCCCGGGGAGCCTCTCGGCTAAATGGAGCGTAGTCGGCGGGGCCCCCCGAGTTTTAAATTTACTCGACGTAATTCAAACGAGAGAGACGGAGTCCGTTTCGTGTTTTTTTTTTTAACATTTTACAATTTTTTTTTTTTTGTTCCCGAAGAGTTTTGACTTAATGAAAACGTAGCAGCCCGGTCACCAAACGTCCCCCGGTTAGGTTTATAGGTCCCGGGGATCGCGTTTATAGAGGGACGTAATCAGGGCCGGATTAAGGTTTTTGCCGCCCATAGGCTGAAATAAATTTTATATTTAAAAATACAGTAGACGCCGCTTATAAGACTCACTTTGGGACCAGCACAAAGTGAGTCTTATAACCGAATGAACCTTATAGGCGAAGTGGAAAAAAAAATTAATTACGTATTTATAAATTTTATTTTACTACATATTTTGCTTTGATTTTAATACATTAACACATATTACATACTTTATTATTGAATAAATTTAATAATCCCGATAAAAAAACTAAAATAATTAAACGTAAATACATATTACATATATAAATTATTTTTGAAAAAAATTTGTAATTTTAGTTTGTTTTTTATTTTCTTCTGATATTCCAGATAATCAGTACACTATAATAACGATAATCGTTGCAATAAATGTGAACTTTTATCTGCGATAAAAATTATTATACGTTATAAGGTACCAACAGAAACTAACAGAAATAATCAACACGAATATTATTTAATTTTTCAATACCAATTTATTTCTAAATTATAACCAAAAAAGTTTATTTTCTACTATTTATTTTACGAAATTTGAGTCTTATAACCGATTTTTTTTTAATGTATGGATACTTCCGGACCGTTCCAGACGATTTTGAGTCTAATAAGCGACTGAACCTTATATCCGTGAGTCTTATAAGCGGCGTCTACTGTATAATATCTCAACGTAGTTTTTGGGTCACACCGAAAAAAAAAAAAATTTGCCGCCCTAGCCTACACAGCCTAAGCGGTAATACGGCCCTGGACGTAATAATAATAATAATTCGTGTCCGAATTGTGGCTACACTGTTCGCATCGCGTGCGTACGGGGTGGGAGGACGTCGGACAATAATACGTAATATTATTTTCTCGGACGCTTATTATTAATTCACGAAAATTCACCTTGTGTGAGGGGGAAAATTGAACTTCCACCGGCCGTCGCCTCGATGGATTACGACACGTCTATTCCGTATAACCGACGGTGTGTAGAGTGTACTGTACACGCCGCCGCCGCCGCCGCCGCCGTCGTACACCGTTGTCGTGGAGTAACAGTACTGTAACGGAGACGGCGGCGCGGGCGAGCCGGTCGGTTTTCAGTCGTCGTTCGTCCGCCGTGCCGGTTGCGCGTGTTTCCGTTGCCGCGCGCGTATATTCGGTTTTCTTTTTGTTTCTGCTTTTCTCTCGGCTTTTTCAGGTTTTTTGTCCAATCGATTTTTCAATATTAAACGATTCCCGCGTTCGTCGTCTCTGTCGTGTGATGTGGCGCCGCGCATACGATTTGGACTTTTGCATTTGAACGCGCGCGCGCCGTAGCCGTCGGTAGTTATGGTTTTTGGAAGCGGGAACAAGTTTCGGATCAAAAGGTAAGCAAGCCGTTGTCCGCGTGACGGGTGTAACGCTCATTCTATCTATCTCTCGTCTTTTTATCGTTTTCTACGATTGCAAAAAAAAAAAAAAACCGACGTTCGCGTACGAAATCCCGATTCTGATTTCACTGAATAAAACGAATGAAACGCGATTTTTTTTTTTACCTACGTGACAATGCGAGTCCGTAATAATAAAACCGTATCGACTCCCGCGGAGTTTATTATTATTATTATTATTATAAAAAAATAATAATAATAATACGTTTTTCTCGTTTACGGGCCGCCGTCTTTACCGGTAAAAACGTCCGTTTTGCGTGCACGTCTCTTCTTCGGTTTGGCGGCGGCGACGGCACACGAGCGGTAAACCGAAATTCTTTCGTGAATTGACCTTAGACGGTTGGTAATAGAACGGTGAGGAAATAACTGGGGGGGGGGGCGGGGAGGACCGTCAAAAATATTCTTTTTCTAAAGGCCGGTTTTCGAACGTAATAGTACGTTCAATCCGTTTTTATAACGTATAAATACTAAATATTTAAGTCCTCTCCGGTTGTCCACGAGTTTTTTTTCTCATCTGGGGACGTCCATAGAAGGTGATAATCGGTGGCGGTAAAACGAGAGAGACGGAATGTCTCTGGAAATTCGAAGAATTTTTTTTTCCGTAATATTTTATCGGCAACGTCGTCCGTTCCGCGAAATTCGGCGATAAAACGTTTTTGTGATGTTTTCGATTGTAGTTTCATAATAATATAAGACGTATTTTCTCTCTCTTACTTTTCTATTCCGGGCCGGCTCGACGGCGATAAACTCGACGCGCTGTGGGTTATATCCGCGTTGTTTTGCGCAATCGGTGGGGCGTTTAATTTTATCGAACGCGCACGTTCTGCCTGCGCGATGAACGAAAAATTAAAAATAATTCGTGTCCCGGTGTTTTCATAAACGCCGCGCGCGCGTATTATTATTATTATTATTGTTCCCGTTATTATCTCTACGGAAAATTATTATTATTTCGTTAAAAATATTGTATGTTGTAACTATCGACAAATTCTGCAGGTGGGACACGCACACGGTGTTCGAACCAACACTAGTTTTTTCACTAGCCATCAACCGGATTCGGCAACTATTTTGAGAGACGTGCGCGCGAACGTTTATCACCGTGTTCTGTGATGATAATTCGACGTCGGCGTTCGTAAAAAGGCTACGGGAATTTCGGGAATGAAATAATATTGAAAACGTTTCTTTTTACTGAAATTTTTATATTGTCCGCCCCGCCGCTCGGTTTTTAAAACCCCCCGTTTTCCTTTATCCGAAACATAACTTGGTCGTCGCGAGTATTTTTTTTTTTTTTTTTTTTACACGTATTATCTGAGGGAATCGATTGTATTCCCAACGAACGCACTACGACTGTTCGTTTTTAATAATACGAATGTCGATTCGATGGTCCGTGCATATTCGCGAACGCCGCGATATATTAAAACGTTTTACACCACCGCAAATACCGCGTTGTCCGTACGTCGGAATGAAAAAAAACGTGTTCGCATTATTAACTTTCGTCGCGTTCAAAACGTATTTCGTTTCACTCGCGTAACATGCGTGTGTTTGTACGTCCGTAAATTCACGTAAATTTTTTGCTTTATCGTCGACATTAACGCGTTTTTATTGTGTTTCGGAATATTGTCGTGGTGATGTGCGAGACGACTCCTCGAAATAACCAAAGACCGTTATTATCGCGTAATAATATTTTAATTGCCGTTGTACGAGAACAAAGAGCGCGTATAATAATAATAATAATATTAATTACACCGGAATCCTAGTTTTAACGGCGTCTGGTAAAAAAATTTTATTTAGAAATAAAAACGCATTTACAAAATTGTCTTTTCCACTATCGTTCGCGCACGCCAAATTTCACACACGACATTTGGGTGGTGAAGTCGCCGTCATCCGTGGCAGACGGAATTTACTCGGAAATCTGTCCGTTTTGTATTTTTAGTGCACGCGTTTTTTTTTTTTTTATCTCATTCCGGTACGCGGTATGCGATTAATAGAGAGAGAGAGAGGAGAAATCGTTGTTCTCGTATAAATAATAAAACGAAAAACGAATTCTCAGAGGTCGAATATCAATCGGACTTTGCGCACACCGACGATCCCGAGGCCTGTCGATAGTAAAAAAAACCGTTAAAGATTATTATTATTATTAATTGTGCGTTTTCATAGTACATAACGTGTGTAATATTATTGTTATTTCCATGTTCTTTTTTTTTTTTGCCTCCCGCCGTCAATTCCCCGGTACACACGGAACCACAGACGTTTGGCGGCGAGCACACCGAATCACATCCACTCGGGCTCGAGCTCAATATTATAGCATTTTTCTGTGTTTTCGATCGAAGTTTTATGAGGTCCACACTTGACTTTTTGTTTTATCGTTAAGATAAACGTTCGACGGGTATGGTTGTAACGAGTTTCGTGTACGATTTTTTTTTTTTAAAAAAGCCAATATTATAATAATTGTGTAGCGTTATTCAATTTCGATAAGCGAATCAATTACGAATTCGTAGTGATCGCCGCGTACGTTTCTCGTATACGATTTTCGTATAATACATAATTAAGCGATTGTGTCGTATAATATTTTTAAACCGTCATGATATTATGATGAGTACACTTTATCGTTACGATAACGAATTTATAATAGAATTACGCGAGTGTTGTGTGTAGACACTCTCGGGGGGTGGGGGGGCGGAGTAGTCGAGAAAGCAAACATTACTAATTATATCTCGCACAGGCCGTTATTTGGTCGAAAATGGTGTGAAAACGAATTTTATACATCTGGTTTCGTCGTCGATTGGACCCGATTGCATTCGAAATCCAATGTCCTACTAATCGGCAAGGGAATAAAGTCTGAAACAAAAAAAAAAAATTACAATTTTCGTCAGAGAATAATTGTTTTCGGTATTTATAAATCGCGCGTAATGACTTTATTTAACGTGCAGCCGCCGCCGCCGGTGTGTGATTCGCGGAAGAAAAAATTCAAATTTTTTTCGAACTTTAGCCGAGTGGGAACTACTCGTTGGTTTTACGCTTTAATCGCGCGGCCGTGGTAAACCTCTGAGATAAACCGCGTTTGAAATACCGGCTCATGAAAACGCTTAAACGTCCGTTTGTTTTTCGTTATTACATTGTATTTTTAGAATTGGCTATAATAACAAGAACGCGTGTAGACAAATCGGAGGTTAAATGTGAAACGAGGAATAAAACAGATGATGTGCGCGATTTTTATTCGTTATTCCGATGCGTAATATCGTCTCTAACTTGCAGGATTTTTCGCACGAAACGGTGCGTTGTTATTATTATTATTATTATTATTATGTGTGTGTTTCTCGCGTCGACGAACGGTTTTTCTGAAACGGTCGTTTACCACTCTATAATCGACGACGATGACGACCTGTTGCTGCTGCTGCTGCTGCTGTTGATGAATTCGGGACGTATTTACGCGATATTTTGTCGTCATTGTGTGATGCGTGTCGTCGCGACGTTCCCAAAACTGTTCCGACGGATGACGCGCGAGCAATTAAAACCGGTGAAAAAAAAAATCGAGAGAGAGAGACGAAGAAGAGAATAATATGAGAAAAATGTGTGCTCGATCGTCGTTGTCTCCTGCTTTCGTTGCATTTTTTCTTTTTTTTTATTATTATTATTGTATAGGACGCGTGTTAATTAAAATATAATAGTAAAAAAACGACACTCCCGACGAGTGTTACGACGGGAGGGGTACGTAAGTCGAAAAATACGCGAAAGCCGGGCGGAAGACGACGGACGGGTCGATGATTTCGAATGACAATCGACAATATTGTAGGGCAACGGTTACAGTCGGTCGATCGATCGACACCGATTCCGCGCATCGGTGCTACACCGGCCTTCCGTAAGTCTATAATAATAAGTACCACTACCGATTGTTGTTGTACCGTCGCGTGTTCTTTATAAGACGAATAAAAATAAAAAAAAATAAACGAGATCAGATATAAAAATACTACTACTGTTCTTTTTTTTTTTTTTTTTTTTTGTAGAACGGATTCTGTAGTTTTTTCTCTCTCTCTCTTTCTTCGATCGACTTCCGTATTGTTTCACAAAACATTTTATCGAGGACGCTCGTATATATGTGTGTGTGTGTGTGTGTGTAAAAATGGTTTTAATTTTTTTAAGTATAACGTGTAAAATAATATTTTAAAAGAAAACATTTTGCGATTCGAACGCGCGCGTATTTCAACACCCGTGTGTTGTTTTCTCCGTAACGCGCGTATTTCAAAATACACTACAATATACCATACTGAAGTTCGAAGGTTATTTTTTAATATAATAATAATAACGTCTAATCGATAATGTAATAATTTAATAATAATAATATTATTATTATTATGTATACGATGTACGACAATGTATTAGACACAAATGATTCGTTTTGTTGTTGTATATTTCGTCAACGATAAATAATTTATGTTTTCCTATATTATTATAAAACAAAACGATTAGTTTTAATTACGTTATTATTATTATTATTTTTTTTTACGCTATTCTTACAAATAGCGTATATGTTAAAAAAAAAAGTGTTTTATCGAAATCCAAAACTGCTGAACACGACGATGATGATGATGACATCGTTTACTGTAATACGACTAATAGTCGTATTGTTTCATATATCGTGTAATATATGAGTGACAATAAATTTATCAACGCGGTCGGGGTCCGTCCGTCGGTCGTATTATGGGAAACACGGAACGGTTAACGATTTGAGAGAGCGAGAGAGAAGTATAATAATAATAACGGTAAACTATATTATATTCTCAGACGGTCGTACAGACTTTTTTTCTTTCTAACTCCCGTGTTATTTATCATTTGACGATTATTGTTAGAAAAAAAACATTTTCTTTTGTTGACTGTACGTGTATATCTGTTGTGGAATCCTGTAGATCTGTCGCGAAACAGTATGACCCGGACGGAGAATGCGGTCGTTAACCAATAGATTAATGTCATATTATATTCGATTTCGAAATGAATCCCTCGCCGCAGCTTTTACCAGAGTCTAATTCAGCCATTATTGCGCGCGTATGCATATCTTGTCAAATATATATGTGTGTTCAAAAAACGGTGTTGTCAATTGCTTAAAGTTCTTCTAGAGTTTCGATATACGTAGATTTATTGAATGCATTGATTAATTTATCAATTGGATAAAACGATTGTGAACGGGGTGTGTTCGTAGAACGCGTGATTTACGATCAATCGCTTTAAAGTGCATATTATAATCTCTTACAATAACGTTATAAGTAAGTAAATATAATGTTTAATTTCAATATTGTCGTTTCCCGTCAAAACGATGTATGCGCGTTTTGTCGGGAATATTTTAAATGAATATATATTAAAAAAAAAAAAAAAAACAAATTGTGACGGACGATTTTCAAGACTTTTTCGTATATAATTGAAATAACGCAATACGCGTCTGACGTCGTATTTTAATGTTTAAGCGTCTCGAAAATCTATAATTGCTATAAATTGTCCAAAATCAAAAGAAAATTTCCGTGTTAATATATTATAAAGTTACGTGTTTGGCGAACACGTTTCCCCGAGACCACCGTGTACTCTGAAAGTCGAACTCGTGTGTAGATCTCACGACGAATTCATCAAATCTGTTCTCGGATTTCTTATCGCATCACTACTATTACTACTTGCAGCAGGGTTATTGTTGTGTTTAAAATATTTTGTTTGAAACGCTCGTTTTGAACGTACATTAAAAAAAAAAAACGGCGTTTTAAAACAACGCTTTTTAGTAAATTTAAAAATCTATATTACGAAAAGTATTCGAATCTAATGTCGGACGAAATATTAAATTTTCGGTTTTATGTATTATTTTAAACGCACGAATATACTTGAAATTTAGATTATTATAAATTACGTACAATTATATGAGAATTACTTTTATGTGTGACGCTGATCGCAAATTGTGAAAACACACCCGATAATATTCTGTGGTCAATACGAGAAACATAAACGGGTCCTTTGACTTTTGTTTATCGAAATTTCGAACCAAAAAAAAAAAAAAAAAAATCTATTACAGTCTTATAGACCTTCGAAAAAAAAAAAAGTTTGTGAAAAAATAAGTATTTTTAAAACTAAATGGAAAAAAAAACGTCATTTTTAACGTGTTTTTTTCCCCCGACGAGTACACTAGTAAGTACTACTAGGTCGTTCGGGGAGGAGGAGAAGAATAGCCGGGGAAGTGAAACACACGTCAATTTCACCGTGTTCCGTGCACGCGTTCGAGACGAAAAAAAAAAAGAAATAAAATATCCAATTCTCTCTTTATTCAATAAATACGTCACTGCCGTTACGTCGTCGTTATACTTAGCAATTTAAATATGCGAAATTCGCATTGGCTACTCGGCCGATACGAACTTGGCATTTGACACTCGTTGCTTGTGCAACGACGCGGAATAAAATATACGTGCGACTCGCGTGTACACCACCGGCGGCGGCGGCGCGTTCGATCTCGTTTCGCAAACTCCCCCGCGAGAGGGCACCGGGTCGACGTCGTCGTCGTCGTCGTCGTCGTCCGACCTGTTGGCCCCGCCGTGCCGTGCCGCGTTCTCCGCCGGGGCCCTATTTTCACCGTCGGCGCGCGCGCGACCGTTACGCCATCGTCTACTGGTGGTGGTGGTGGTGGTGGTGTGTCTCTCCTTTGAATTGGTTCTCCGATAACGATCGTCGTGGCGCGCCGCTGTTGCTCCAGAATCTCGCCGAAGAGATTCGTGCCGGATTGCGCAAATATCGGCGTCAGCACGCTATCCATTGTTCGTTATATGACTTCCCGACGACGGTTTGCGTAAAATCGACGCGTTCTGCCGTTTCTGGACAGTTCTGCGTTTTCGATTGATAAATCCCCCTTTTCACCGCGTATCTGGACTCGGTCGTTTCTTTTTTCGAAAAGGTTCGAATTCGTAAATCTCTGCAGTACGTCAAACGCATCGTTGTAATGTTTTTCTCTGTATTGTACGATCGCGTTTTCGAGTAACCTATTCTAACGTGTCGTTAAACCGAACGCCGCGGACACCGACCACTGGATGTCGGCAAAACGCGCGGACCGTCGACGGAAAAAAAGTAAAAAAAAAGAAAACGGTTTTTTTTGTCTCCGTATTATCTTTAATTTTTACGGGGAGGGGAAAAAAACGTTTTCGTTTTCGAGTATACGTTGTTGTTGTTGTTGTTGTTATTATTGCACTCGTCGTACGTCGACGACCAACTACAGTTATCATCGTCATCAGTGGGGGACATACCGTGTTTTCGAGAAACAGTCGCGTGTCTGGATTTTATTTGGCTGGTATAAAAGGCGTATACGTTGACTGTTTTTCAATTTTCAATAAATCACAAACCGTTGTTTTAAACGACGGTACATTTTACAGCACGTCGTCCGCAGACTCGATTTTCCGTATTAAGATATCCGTGCGCAACGCGATTTTGTTGTGATGTGACAAAATTGTTGTTTCGGTGCTCTCGAAGTGTTTTGGTAGTGTGCGGCGGAACGTTTGTTACCGGAAAACAACGCGGGTGTACTTGTAATAATTAGAGTACGAAAAAAAAAATCGTCTACAGATAAAGAAAAAGTATTGTTATAAAAATGAAATCAATTGGGGGGGGGGACGGGACGGTGAGACATTGTTTGGTTTTTTAAGTTCGCGACGCCACTGATTATTATTATTATTATTATTGTCGTTGTTTTATACGCGGACAGTGTGAACTGATCGCGATATAATATAACAATATTATTCGTAACAACGATGACGAAATATCCGTTTTCTACTGTATTGAATTTTGCATCGAGATAATGATAAATATTGACGCGTCTATATAAGCGTATGTGTGTACACATTACGCGCGCGCGCGCCGTTATATACTTTCATATTTTTGTATCGTTCGCGTTCTAGTTCTGTATTATACTACCCGGGAAATCATTGTCTCGGTATAAAAAAAAAAAAAAAAAGAAAGAAAATGATAACAATAAAATTCGCGTTATTATAATAAATTGATATTTTGTAATAAATATATTACGTGCGTGTCGTTATTATGTTCACTGGTCTCGTATTTTAATTAGGTACACAGTACACGGACGATATCCAGCTATAAAGTATATGCGTGTGTGTGTGTGTGTGTGATAACGCATTATCACCAAAACGTTAATTATACGCAATATAATCACGTGGAACGGAGTTTTGTAATTTTAATCGCCTTTTACGTTTCGAATTTCGAAATACAATATATATTATTTCCGCTACATTATTGTTTTTATCGAAAAGAAATAACAAAAAATTCGTCGTATGAAATCCGTCCGAACGTTTTCCGTGCACTAACACGCGTTTTCTTATCGAATCTCCCAGCCGACGTTATTGTAATATGCGGTAAAATAATATTCGTACGGTGAGAAGTAAGAAGAAAACCGAAACGATTTAAAAAAAAAAAAAAAACCGCGGCACACTATTGCAGTCTTTTTTTATTACAGACTATATTTTATTTTCTATTTTTTCTTCTTCCCACTCGAGTGTACGCGAAAATTTAACCCGCGGATATTTCTGTGCCGGAATTTGTACGCTGAAAAAAACTACAGATAATCGTCGTGGTCCGCGGCGACGATTTTTTTTTTTTTATATATTATCGAATAAATAATAGGGCGGCGGTGGTATTCACTTATTAATTTACTATCCGCGGTGTGTTAGTACCATCCGCGAACGTGTTCGACCGACGCTATTCTCCTCCTCTCGTCGTTGTCATGGGGCGTGGGGTTAGGTGCTGTGTGCTCCATCATCAATCGTTCAAACGTTTCTTCTCTCCGACGTTTGTCCTAAGGGACGTCTTAAGGAACGTCCAACAGTTAACAAAAAAGTAAAATATATTATTATTGTTGTTGTTGTTATCGTCGAAACGCGTTATTTTCCGTTGGTTTATACTACGTGTGTAGTACACGCGTTAGGCGTAGAAAAAAAACGACGACGACCGCTTTTTTTTCTTTATCCATTTCACGGAACAACCCGTTCCGTGTACGTATTTATTATATACTGGTTTTATCGCGATTCTTTTATTCCGTTATCTGTCCGTATAGAAAACGATATTTCGTCTATCGTTTATATAATAATAATAATAATAATAATAATAATAATAATAATAATAATAATACTGACGGCTTATCCGATGTAGGGGGGAGAAGAAGAAGCTGTGTGACGACCGACGATAATTTCGATTCGCAAAAATAGTAGTAATCCGACGATTCGGATTTTGGATAAACGTTGAGGTGTCCGTCCGCGCGTCACGTCGCGTTGAAATTACTTGAACGATGTGACGCGCGATTGGGCCCCGTCGGGAAAAAGACGTGCAAAATTCCTTCTGCCGTAATTACGTCAAAGCCCTATTGGCTCGTCGTCGTCGTCGTCGGTACACTCTTCTTTTCCCCGCGTATGCGCGTATTATAACGTTTGTTTTTTCTCTCTCTCTCTCTCTCTCCATACGGTCGATTCGACGTGGAATTCGACCGCAGCGGTTCAAATGCGTACAAAATATCGTATAGTCCCGCGCGATGATAAATCTTTGGCAGCAGTGTAAAAAAAAAAAAAAAAAAAAACACGAATTATACGTTGTTTTTTTTTTTTTGTCAATCTGATGTCAAGGACAGACACGTACGATACCGACACATTGCACACGCATTGAACAAAAAAAAAAAAAATAATAAAGTGCGACATCCTTGAAATTCTTCGACAACAATCGGCGGGCAGATCTATTTCAGAAAATACAACAACAATACACGCTAAATACGTTTAGGTTTTAAAATATTTTATCAATCCGTTTCGACAAATATCGTCGCTCGCGACATCAGTTGTGTAGTGTAATGTGTGTATATGTTACGATGGTCGTGAAGGCGGCGGCGGCGCGCTCTGCCTTTTGACTAGGGGGAAATTATAAAAAATTTATTGACTACACATGAATTCGCGACGTAAATAAACGGGAAAAAAATAGGTCCGTCGGGAAAATATTGCTCGCGTTCTGTCGAGTAAAGAAATAGAAGAAGAAGAAAATACGCCGCTGCGAAGAATAACTAACTATAACTATTATGCGCTGGACGGGTTTTATTAAAACGGATGACGGCGGCGGCGGTGGCGGACACGGTTCGGTGATCGGCTTGTTGTTGCGTTCTTCGTGTTTTCCGCTTGTACTGTTACAAGGCACAGTTATCGCGATAATATAGTGCTCGATTATTATTGTATCTTAAAGTCAAATAATACACGCCGAGTGTGTTCTCTCCTTCTGCGTGTAGGAAAACACGACACCGCCGTTCGTCATCGCGTTAGGCCCATTTCACACAGGACGGTTTTGTCCGTGCGGATTTTATTCGTACGATTTTTCTCCGCACGGACGTTGTTTTCACACAAGACGGTTTTTCCCCCCGTGAATCGTCTACGTTTGGTTATATTTTATCTTTTTTAACTCAGTTGGATTTCAACATGAGTCGAAAACGCATCATTGCCGCCATGTGGCTTTTGTACCGTCGTTTGCGATTACGTAGAAAACAACGTGTTCGTAAGTACTGGGTGCACCCAATTAATGAACGAAGAAATGTCATGGGCACATTTAACTCGCTATTTGAAGATTTACTTGCAGATGAAAATAAATTTTTCAACTATTTCCGCATGTCTATTTCATCCTTTGACGAACTCCATAACCGGCTGAAATGTAGTATTCAGCGGCAGAATACTAAAATGAGGGACTGTATTCAACCTAAGGAAATGTTAGCTGTGACACTGAGGTAAGTCA
This sequence comes from Chaetogeoica ovagalla, assembly GCA_032441825.1. Taxonomy (NCBI): domain Eukaryota; kingdom Metazoa; phylum Arthropoda; class Insecta; order Hemiptera; family Aphididae; genus Chaetogeoica; species Chaetogeoica ovagalla. The sequence continues at coordinate 1,935,118 of CM063726.1, forward strand.
AAATGTTTTTTGTTACAACTCGTTTATTGAATAAAAATAAAATAATAACTTTATACAATAAAAAAACATATTAGTAAGAAATCACAAAAGGTGAGTTGAAATATTTCCTAATACAACTCATTTAAAAATAACTTAATAACTTTCCTGTGTAAAAACCATTTTATTAAGAAATAAAAATAATATTTTAAGCTTCTTGCTTAGGTCAAATTTTAAAACTTTAAAAATTAAAACGTAAAACATAGATTAAGTCTGGCTGTAATTGGTTGAAAAAATCTATTTCACTATAACAGGAAGAACTTGACTGGGCTGGAGATATACTTTGAAATGGTCGATTTAGCGGTGTAATAGTATTTGAATTGGAGGGTTGACCATAGTTTGGGGAACACTGGGTGGCAGTTTGTGGAGATTGATAACTAACAGGCATCATGTAATGGTATGGTTGAGAAGTTGACGCATGTTGTTGAGGAAATGAAGGTAGAGAAACTCTTTGTTTTTCATCGTTGATTTGCGAAATGAGTCGTAAAACCCCCATTTGGAACTTCAAAACCTCGTTTTCATCAAATTTGTCCAATGCTGGCAAAACTCCACGAAAGAAAGACAGATGTCTGTTTGGATTAACATCATTTTCTAAAGCTTTCAGCATCTTCATCTCGATTTCATCAGGCTTACGTTTTTTTGAGCGAGAACCCAAATCTTGACCAGCACGTCTAGTGGGAGTGGCTTGAGTTGAAACTTCATCATCCAAAGTTTTCGACTGTTTGTTAATATCAGTATCAATATCAATATTAGAATTCAGGGTATCATTGTTATCGTTTTCGAAGTTTTCAACTACATCTCGTTCTATATATAATTTTTTTAAAAACAACAGTTGATCATTGTAAACGTATTTTTTGTGTTTGAATGCACCAGAACCGGATTTTTTATTTTCTTTTTCTTTTTTGCAAAACTTTGCAAAGGCATCCCGTACATTAGTCCATCTTCTAATTACTTCTTTACCTATATAATTATAGGAAAACATTTATTAAAAATAAGTGTTACGATTTAATTTTATTTCATGTTCTACATAAATTGATATTAAGGGGGTGTTTTTGAGCAAAAAAAATAGGTCGGGAGCAGGCCCCTTAATATAAATATAAACATTAGTTGAACGATATCCCGTAAATATATTTTATTAGCGTTTGAAGTTCGAATTTGTATAAAACTCAACACAATTATATTATATTGAATTTATATTACTAATTTTGCATGTAATGCAGGTTAATAAAACTTAATAATTTTCGTTTTTTAGATATCTTGCAAGTGGATGCACTTTCACAGATCTTCACTATACATATAGAATTGGTATTTCAACAGCAAGCATGATAGTAAAAGAAGTATGCAATGCTATTTGGTCAGTAATGAAATCGGAATTTCTACCCACACCTTCAAAAGAAAACTGGGAAACAATCGCATTGGATTTTGAAAGAAATGCTAATTTTCCCCATTGCATAGGAGCAGTAGATGGGAAGCACATTCGGATAATTTGCCCATCTGGCAGTGGGTCCATGTATTATAACTACAAGCAATATAATTCACTGGTATTGATGGCAATAGCTGATTCAAATTACCGGTTTGTATATGTTAATATTGGAAGTTATGGGAAAGATTGCGATTCTGCTATTTTTAAGCGAAGTGAGATATGGAAATCTATTACAATGGGAACGCACCAGCTTCCAGAACCGAAATGTCTGCCGGGTACTGATAGTCCTAATGTGCCTTATTTCTTCGTTGGAGACGAAGCCTTCGCATTACACAAACATTTATTACGGCCGTTTGGAGGATCAAACCTCTCAATAGAAAAAAAAATATTCAACTATCGCTTAAGTAGAGCGAGGCGATATATTGAATGTGCATTTGGAATTTTAAGCAATAAGTGGCAAATTTTCCACCGACCGATAAACGTGGAACCAGATTTTGCAGTTGATATCGTCAAGGCTTGTGTTGTTCTGCATAATTTTGTGAGAGAGAGGGATGGAATATTGTTTGAAGATAGTACAACAATTACAGGGTTGGAGGATTTACAACCAGAATATTCATCTCGTGGAGGTTTATCAGCAAACAATATACGACAAACATTATGCGACTATTTTGTAAACGTTGGATCAGTCCCGTGGCAAATGTCAAAAGTGTAAATATTTTAAATGTTATAATATCATAAATATTTTAAATTTAAATTAAATTAAATATACTACTCAAAAATAAATAAATACACAAACTCACCAAATTCGTTTTTTTCACTATTTTGTAAGCTGTTGAAATTTGATTTTAGTTCAACACACACTTCTTCCCAAGCGTTTTTTGTTCCGTTCCTATCCCTATACAGTTCTTGGGATTTATCCCATAAGATGGGTCTGCATTCCACAGCAGAGATTAAAATGTCTGTGTCGATATCCATGTTTTTGTATTAATTATTTCTAAAAAAAATAGACGAACAAGTCAGTGGCGTATCCAGGATTTTTTTTTGGGGGGGGGCTGATCATTTACAAAAAAAAAAACATAACAACTGCAAAATAAGTGATTAAAAAAACTATATTTAAAATTTTTAAACAAAAAATTATTATTTACATCATATTGTTAATTTTAGTCGTCTAGCTTTTCCACAGCTTTTGATACCGATAGGCATGATGTTGTACACGTTTTCTGTCTTTGTGATATTATAGTTTGGTAATGGAAACAACGTACTATGTCGTATTGCAGTATGGTGCCTATGTATATTATATTATTTAATTAATTAAATAATAATTTAAGATTTCCTGAAATTTCGGAGGGGGCTGCAGCCCACCGTCCCGTGCGAAAGCCACAATTAATTTTATTTGTTTACTGCCAAATAAAATCCGTACGATTGAAATCCGCACGGACGAAACCGTCCTGTGTGAAATGGGCCTTACGTTGTTGTCGGTACGGGTAAAAATCACTTTTTTTTTTTTTTGTTTAACTCTCGATATAATATAATATATATTACGAAATTTTTAGAAAATAAAAAAAAAAAAAAAAAGCGAACGAGGACTTAATTTTATAACGACGCGTTTTCCATTCGCGTGCACACCGGCGGAGTGACGACAGTCGAGCGACGAATATCCGCCGTGAAATCTAAAAGTTTGTGAACGCCGACGAGTTAACCGGCTATAGAAACTGGTTATGCGCGCGTGTGTGTGTGGTGAATTCGCTTACACGCCACACGTGTACCGGGGCGAATACTTTTGTTTTCGTTTTATTCGCCCATATACGTAATATATAATATTATACACCGATACAATAGTACGAAACGTTTTTTTATTTTATGATAATCCAAACACATAATTGTCGTGTTCCGAGCGAAAACGAATACTATTCAACATAGCGTTTTCTTACGGTACTTTTTTCGTATATAAAATGAGTTTGGTGTAAAAAAAAAAAATTCGTTTCTTGTTATTTTATATGAGATAGCGATCGAATAGAAAATTCTTGTTTCGCGCGCGCACGTCAAAAAAAAAAGTATTTAAAAAGTCATGGGGTTTCTGTTACGCGTTCCGCGCAGATAAATACGTGGATTTCTGTCGTGCCGAAAAAAAAAAATAAAAAAACCCTGAAAATTTTAGTAATACTCACAGAACCGTTTTGAAAACACAATATTGCCGTTATTTTCGGTCGGAGGAAATATTCGAATTTTAAAATTCCCTCCGGTACGCGTTCGTTTAAAAGTCGTCATAATGAAATCGTTCCGAGATATTATTTCACGAGCGAGTGTGAGAATTGATAAGATAAATGGATATTCGGTTTTTTTTTCTCGTACATATATTTTTTTTTGTTTGTTTGAGTACGTTCTAATTCACAACTACCACCACCACCTCTTCACCCGGTTATTTTATTCGTATGATAATGTTCGGAGACCGCGCGCATCGTCGTATCGTCGTCGTCAGTAGTTGTCTTCTACAGTTTCCGTTTATACGCCTCTGTAGTACGTTTCTGTACTATTATATAATTTTTTATATATTTATAAATATATATATAAAAAAAAAAAATACACACACGTCTTGTTTGTTCTCTTTTGCTGCCTTGGCAAAACACTGCGCGACGACAATCCGTCGAGAAATCGCGCGCGCGCTCGTTGTGTTTTCTATACGATTCCCGGTCGCGATTACGGTAGAAAAACTATTCACGGCGGAAGGAAACGGACGTTTTTATAATACTGTGCATTGCCGGGATACGACAGCGCGTACACGTGTACAACAATACAAAACAAATCCGCGCGACGTCGAACGTAATAAAATCGCTTTTTTTCGTATACGCCGGTGAAGTGCTCTGTCGTGTTTTTGTTACGTCCGTCCAAAGCACGACGACGACAATGGGTGAAAGTATATTAGGAGTAGTAGTGAACAAAACGCCGTAGCGCGTATTTTACGTACGGCCTTCTGTCGTCCGGTGAAGAAGGAGAGTAGTCGTCGGTGGTGCGCGACGAGGATCGAAAAAATATTATTATTATTATTATTATTATTATTATTGTTATTATTATTACGCCAGCACACGCGCGTATGTATCCGTTCAATATACGAACGGGGTGAGGTACGCCGGGCTCGGGGAGGCGAGGGTGTTTTTGTCGTACGAAACGATTTTTACAGGTTTTTGGAGTAAAAAAAAATTTGTATTTTTTTTTTTTTTTTTTTGGTTTTGTCGTACGACGTTATAACGAAAATAACGCGCGCCGTGACATCATCACTCGCGACGGCGGCCGTAAGTGTCATATTGATTCCGTCAACAGCTCTCGTAAGCAAAAATAAAAAAGAAAAGTGAAACGAGTTTCGCGCTCGACGATAATTTCCAACAGTCTCTCGAATATGTGTGCAAATACGCTCGTTATAATACCGCGTAAAGCGTATATAAATAAGAATCGTATTTTCTTCGGAATTTCACGTCGACGACGACGGCGGTTATAATAGCGTATTTATTTTTTTTTCCTATTCTACTAAAATCCATCAGTCACGAAGCGCGGTAACGATCTACGACGATTCGGCGGAGCGTTTTAGTTCCGTCGCCGTTTTCGTCACACACACACATAACGATTATAATATGCGTCGGATGTCGAGACACTTTCCAAGACGTACACACAAACGTGTTTTAAGAAATGTTCTAACGAAAGAACGACGGTCCCCCCTTCGGGCATTTTTAAACGATTTCTATATACGAAACGAAAATTCACTAGAGACTGAAATGTGTAGTAAACATAGTATTGTTATGTATTACGCAGTATTGGTTTTTTGATTCTAAGAATCGTATATTAATTAACTGTCTGTCGATCGATTTCCTACTCGTATATGATGACAATTCGTTTTTTTTCTTGTGGTACCCCCTTTCGTCGGAACAATACGATTGTTAAAGGGATTTTTGTAAAATTTTCTCAAGACGTTTTTATATATTTTTTTAATAAGTTCACAAATACATTTTTTTTTTTTTTTTAAAGATCGTTGAAATCCGAACACTAATGGTATAGCTGGCCGCTAGATACATAATGTTATATATATATATCGTAACAGTAGTTGCGGTTCAACACGAATTATAAATACAAATCGCGCCTTTATATACGTAATTGACGTCGCGGTTTGAAAAATCGTAAAAAAAAAAACACTCGCCACGTTGACAACGGCGTTCAAATATGTAAATGATACGTGCCGTCGTATGTATATATGGTAATATGTGTTCTATTGTTCCGCGTGTAACGACACTGTTTCGCGCCGCAACGGGAGAAACTCGAAAGTGGTGTTAAATACGCCACCGATTATTATTCGGAAGATGAAGAGAAACGGAAGAGAGAGGAGGAGAGTAGTAGTTAGTAGTACTCCCGACGGCGACAACCGGCCAAAGACGATATTATCTCGTGCGCGCGCGTGTATTTTACTCTTGTAAAACACCACTGCCGATCAGTGACCGCTTCGGTTCTTCGCTGTGGGAGAACGGGGAGAAGGGACGGGGAATATTTTCTCGATATAAATATAAATGTTTTCGCGTTTTGCGCTTTTGCCAAACGGTGGTTGTACTGATGCGTTATGCCCATTATCTAACACGGTTAGTAGTGGCAATGCGGTGTAGTTACAACTACGATGTAGTTAGTAAAACGTGCGTGTACCCAAGACAGATAAATTGAGATAACACGGACTATTATCGATGTTTGTAGATAGTATTTCGTATACGCCCGTGAGCAGAGCCGGTATCCCTTTCTGTTCGATTTCATTATTTTTCGCGCTTGTCTCATCGGTATTTGTTTTTTGCCGGGAAAACTTATTTAACTCCAAACTTAACGGAACGGCGGCCCTCCCCCCCCCCGTCCCACTAAACGGCGCTATACGAAGTTGGTGTATTATAAAAAAAAAAAAAGTACTTTTTTCTCTTTCTTTCTTTCACTGGGCGTCGTTATAACGTCATTGCGCCCGTACGGGGAGGAGGGAACGATTCGAACGACGACGACGTTGAATACGCGTTTATTTTGCGTATATCTCCGATTCCGCTGGTGTTGTGCGCGCGCAACACGATCGTATTTCATGCTGCGATACAACAGTAGTGTAATGAGAGATTTTTATTCTCCTCTCCTGATCGATCGGATGACGATGACCGACCGCGTCACCGTTATAGAAATTCGTCGTCGTCGTCTTCGATCGCATTTATATTTTTACGCGCATTCCGATTCTTCTATTCTTCGTTTGCCACCGTTGTCGCGGCCGCCGCGCGCACAAATATATTGTGTTACGTCGACGACGTGACGTTGTTGGTTGTGAACGGTGCGCGGGGAGACGGCACGCGGCCGGCCGACCGCTGTTGACGACCGCGCGACGTCGTCGTTGTAGTAAAACGTCGCAAAAACTACAACCGGCAGTCGCGACTTTGTTATATATTTTTCTTTTCTTATTCCCAGATATCGTATACACAATACGCGCGTGTGTATATTTTTTTCTCTCTTCTTGTTTTTTTTTTTTTTTTATGGATTTTCTCCAGTCTTCGTCATTAACATTATATTGTTATTATTGCGGTGTAACGACGACGACGAGTCGATACGTTCCTATATATTATATATACTCGTTCGCGCGTTTTGTTGTGTATACATTATTCAGTGGTCTGAAATGTAAAATTCATTAGGGCATACGTATGTGTGTGTGTGTTCTTTGTTCTTTGTGTATACGCCCGTACTAAATAATATAATAATATATATATATATGTGACGGCGAACTCTCGTATACGTATGATTTGTTGTAATGAGTTGTTGTGCGGCGCGGGAGACGGTCCGAAAATCCGAAATCCGCGTTCAATTCGCTCGTTTGGCGTGTTCGGAGTGTGTTTCTTCGCATAAAATGTATTTAGAGAGAAAAAAAACGCGTTATTATTGTAGTGTTTCATCGACTTGACGCGTGTGCTTTCAGTTTGATTCGTATCGAGCCTTTGCTCGAGCCAAAAAAAAAAAATAAAAAAAAAAATTGATTACTTATTGACGAAATCGAATTCTGTCTGTCGCTTCTAAAACGATTTCAGCCACCCTCCGTAATGGAATAACACGAAAAATACTCGCCCCCACACAACTGTCCTATATATATATATTTTTTTTTTTTTTATATAACTGATATTCAACCGTGTATTAACCGCGTACGTTCATATATTTATTACTTTTGGAAATAAATCGCGTTTAAAATCGACTCCGTCGGCATTGGCAAAGATCGTCGTCTTGCGATTCTTCGACAATTTCACTTTCATTCGGAACAGTAATCCTATTACTAATAATACTACTATTACTACTACTCGCTTTTGAGATATATTTCATCGTATGCATTATAATTTTTGTGTCTTGACGTTTTGTGATCATTTTCTCTACTGTATGGTAATTGAAACAATTACGGGAGTCATATACACGCATATTACAATAGCGTTCCATTGTCACTCGTTTTGTATTTACATAATATATCGGTATTAGGCGAATTTACATCTTCTTACATACGTCGCTATAGGGGAATCGATAAAAAAATATTTGAGTATCGATTTTTTTTTTCGAAATATACGCGGGTGTGCTACTGTTCTCGTGTCTACCTTGGCTCTGTATATATTTATTATGTATAAACCGTGTGAATTATTTAGGTTAACGCGTTTGCTGCAGCGCAGGCGGTGGTGTAATACTCGTAATATTCGCACGAATCTGCGTTATGCGCGCTCGGATAAACGCGTGTATGTATATAATAATATGTAATTTTATGCCGTCGACGACAAAAATAATGTCTCCGGTTTATGATGCTGGCGACAACAATGCGATTATTATATGGTGTTTAATTTTTTATATATATATTTTCACTCGAAAATAACAACCGTCGTCGCAGACGATATGTTATTTTATATATATTATATATATAATATATAATATATATATAATAGGCGCGCGAAAACGTCTTCTCTCGAGTTATGCGCTGATGAAAACCGGCTTCGAACGATACTATATTTTTCTATATGCACGACACACCGCTGGTCGTCTTTTTAGGCCTTAGAAAATAAAAAATTTTTTTTCGTCTTATTATTGTTATTTCTCTCTCCCGTAAAGGTTAACGGGCTTTACTTTTTCTAATTTTTTTGTTTTTTCTTTTCGATTGCCCAACGGAACCGGTGAGATAATAATAATAATAATATATGCAAATCGTGGTCAATCGCGCGCGTGCGTATGTGTGTGACGCCGCGCGCGATGTTATATAAATTCGTAATATTTTACGCGCGTACTGATGCTGGATGCTGCGTATATAACGTGTAGAAATAGCGTGCGACGTCCGTAATATTAGAGAGAAAGAAAAATTCCGTTTCGTATTAAAAACCGAAACCAGTTTTTCTTCCAATTTGTTATGACGATCTGCGATCGGTGTACGCGCTCCCGTATGTTATTAAATACACGCGCTGCGCCGTTATATTCGTCGCTTTTACTTTTTTTTTTTTTTGTCGCTAAAACTTTCTAGATTTATACAAACTTGTATGTATGTATTTTAATACACTGTACTTATGAATAAAACATATAATATGATCTCGTGTCTCGGATGAGACAGTTAGGGGAAAAAATTTTTTTTTTTAATTAAATTCCCCTTGGTGCGCACACACATCACGCGCGTATATATTAGAAATAAATTTGCGGTTTATGCGATTTTCTCCGATATATATATATATATATATATCGATTTCCTATAAATCTATACGTATAAACGAAAGTCTAATAATAATCAAGATAATCAAATACGTACGCGATATATTATTGAATCTCGATTGTATTGCATAGTTTTGCACAACTCTGAATCGTATATACGTATTAGACTGTTTGGAGAGTTCATTACATATGCGTATGCATTAATAGTTTTTATATATACGTATTAGAAATCCGATCGTGTTCGTCTGTATGATATGTACACGTGTGTTACGGTGTGGACCGCGGAATATATTTCATAATACATTTCTGTTATTATTATTTTTTCTTATTTCAAACTTATAGTTTGTGTTTGTACGAATCATTATTATTATTATTGTTATTATTTAATTTATGCGCTTGGCGTTAATATTTTTTTTATTAATAGTCGCGGAGAAAATTTCATTAATAATAATAATAATAAATGAAAAAATGTGGACATGTGCTGCTGCTGATACCGTGGCAATAATATCACAGTGCGTATTATAGTATCTATTTACAAAACGATACGATAATGTTATTATAACCGCCATGTAGAACTGTCCGCGGCGTGTATGTTAATATAGAATATTATTATTATTATTATTAATTATTTTATCGTTTACACTCGCGTCGTAAACGACAAACGGGGTTACTACTTAAATTACCACGGTATATATGAATAATAATATATACGCGTATGTGTATATACACTAATTAAGATTTAATTATAGGAAAAAAATCAACGGACACGTTGGTTGATATTATACGCTGTAATAATAATAATAATAATAATAATAATATGGTGTGTTTTTACGCGGTGTGGCGCGCGCACGAGCACTTTGAAAATGTGATTCGGCCTTGTGGGAGAGACGAGCTCGCGCGCGCTCTCTTCAAGGCTGCTGCGGATATTAAATACTTTCACGGTTACGCGCCGCCGTCTCCACGACTGCGGCGTGCGTGTGTACGACTCTCGGCGAGTTACTACTACGCGCTGTCGTCGTCGCGTATGACCACCTCACGTACGCGAGGAAAAACGTCGTTTTCGTCGATCTGCGGACACGCGTTTTCCGGAAACGTTGCGAGGAAGTAGTGCCGCCTGATACGTAATCGAGAGAGAGAGAGAAGAAAGGCTTTCACCGTATCGGCACGGGCGGAAAAACGTTTGCAAGTGTGAAAAATCCGCCCCGTGTCCGACGCGCAGGTGTGAAGAAAAAAACGCGCGAATCGAATCCGTGTTCAGCTTTCTATTCCGCCGTGTGTGTGTGTAGATTGACAGCGGGCGAAAGGTCGACGACGATAGACAGAGAGGTGGTGTGTGTAATAGTCGTCGTCGTCGTCGCATTTTTGCTATTTATTTTTTTTTTTGCTGTTGTTGGCTGCTGCTGCTGCTGCTGCTCTAATCGCGTTTTTAGCGTGCCAACGCGTTTGAAGTTTTTAATCTTCGCAACTACCGCGTGGGGGAGAAATCATAGATCGCTACTGACGTTACGGCGTAGTAGTGTATAAAAATAGTTTTTTATTCTATACATATAGTCGAATATGGAACACGCGCTCCGTTCCCGAGGTCTGTAAAGCGGCTGCGGTGTTTTTTTTTCTTTTCGTTTTCGTAATTTTATGAGAAAATTTCTTCACGACAATAGGGTGGGAAAGACGAATTTTTTTTTTTTTACCACGAACCCGATGGTCCGTATGTACACACATAACAATAATTGTTACGCTGTACTCGGTCTACGTTGCCGTCTTACTGTTCCGACTCGAGACTTCGTCACACACACGATAATAACGTGCGATGTTACAAGACGGTTCGTCTTGAAAAAAAAAAAAAGCTTTTTCTCGCAGATTTTGTTTTTTAACGCGTGTATTTGGGGGATATACGCGGCGCACGTCTGCAGAGAACCGGATCGAGGTCGCGTGTGTACACTACTAAAACGTAACCATCGGCTCCGGAGAAACGACACGAGCACGCCGGAGTAGTGTTATATTCAGTTATGTAACTCGATCGAAACGATTGTGTTATGTGAGTACGGTGAGAGGGGTAAATAAAATAATACGGTTTGCGGTGTACAGCCGGGATCTCATCGGCGGCGCGGGCGGTAAGAAATCGGCGGATGATCGAAATCGGTTTTTTCCCCCGGCCGGCGGAGGGCAGACTACGCGCGCGTCACGAAATCGCTCTCGTGTTGTTTATTTATATGTGTGTCGTCGGGTCCATGACGAATTCGTAAAAAAAAAAAAAAAAAAAGAAAAAAAGAAGTCTGTTTATTAATATTGTTATATCAACGCTCGCGAAAGAAAATATATTTATAAAATAAATAAGAGCGTTATTTTTTTTTTCGATCGAAACTGCTAAAACGAAACAAGATGTATCGAGTATAAAAATATCGCCGGGTGTTTACACTAGAAAAAAAAAGCGAAAAAACTTATTCGTTTGAAATTTAATACAAACGAAAATATCCGTGCGATTAATACCTTCGTCATTATTATGTTATTGGATTTGTGAGAGAACGATATGACGTTTGAAATACGATAACGCGATCGGCGATTCTAAAATAACAACAATAATACATGACGAATTTGTCCGCGTGTATTACATAGGTTGTTGTTTTTTTTTTTTTTTAAACGTCAAGTGTTTTTCTCGATATTCGGCGGGTACGATGCTTTATGTATGCGTGTATAATAATAATAAATAATAATAATAATAATAATAACAGATTATAAATCGTGTTCGTGATTTCGGGGAAAAAAACCCGAACACGATTGATTTACAAAAATTGTTTGTAATAATAAATTTGTAATGACGAACAACGGGTTTGAAACGGTCGAGTTATATGATGATGAAATTATTTTATTGCGGCGGCGTGACACTTGTGTTACCGAATCGGCGCGTTACGAAAAACACGACATTATAAAATGAAAGAAATTCGAACCAATTCCGTTTTAATCGCGCAAAACGGTTTTTTTTTTTTTTGAGGAGGGCATCATCATATTATCGTTGTGTATTTTGCGTACTCGCGACGCGCGTATAAAAATCGTGGTGGTCTCGTATTGTACCCGTGAAACGCGAAATGGCGAAAACCGTTCGTCTGTGAAACGAGATCGAATTCTCGTTATTTTTTTTTTATAATATTTGTCGGACGACGGATAGGACGATTGGGTTGTGTCGTTTGACGCCGGGGGCGGGGATGGCTTTCTTTTTAACACTATGCGAACGTACAAAAAAAAATATGATAATAATAATTAAAGACCAAAAAAATATGTATTTCCGTTTTTTTTTTTGTATCTTAACGAAATTTGAAGAAAAGAAAAACGAAGAGAATTACAAGTTTTCGTTAGAGAATTATCGTTGTCGGACGGGGAGGGGTTGTTATGAATATTACGAGTTGTTCATTGATAAATTTCCCGTTTTCTAACGTTCGTAATTTACCGAACACGGGAGAGGGGGGGGGGCGAGGTAGTCGTGGTAGAAAATAGCGCGCGTAAAGTCCGGGGAAAAATGTTGAGAATAAATACAAAGTTCCTTCCCGCTCGTTTCGTTTCTCCTCGTATCGTAATTAAAACAAAACGATCTCCGTTCTTATCGGCTCACACGCGACTACTATACAGTGAAGTAAGCTCGGATTTTATTCACGTACCCGACACACTACGCCGAGCTTAATTCATACACAGTATAATGCCGATTATCGATGCATTTTTTTCTTCTTCTATTTTTGTTCGTATCGTCGAAATCGCGGGCCGACATGAAAACGGAAAAAAAAACTGTTCGTCGTTGTTTCGCACAGTCCCGCGCGCGTATTATTACAACGCGGAGTCGCGGCATATACTTATTATTATTATTATATACGAATACACTGTTATTTTACGCGTGCTCAGAGCGGATCGTTTCCTTCGTAGAGACTTAATTATTATTTATAATTTTTTTTTTTTTTTTGCTTTTTTACTTTTTACCGTAACTCTCCGGGCCTCGCTTACGACTGTAATAATAATAATAATAATAATAATCATACGTGCTCTACCGACCCGTAGCAAGCCTCTAGCGGCCATCGTCGTTATTATAAAATACATTCGAATTGTATGATGCTACACCATTAATACAATAATAATAATAATATGCGCACGACGAACGTCGTTATTTTATTTTTCCTTTTCCGAATTTCACGATTATACCGAGACTCTGTTGTGTGTGGTGAAATGTCAACGTTTGGCGCGAGTCCATTTCAATAATATAAAACGATATTTTATAGTGTATAGAGTACACTCGTCGTCGTCGTCGCCGCCGTCGTCCGTATATTGTGCGGTGTATGTCCGCGTTCCCGTTATATTGCGATTATATTACGTACGTGTTTATTTCTTTCGTCTCGTTCCGTTCCGTAGAGCGCGCACGCAGTTTTCTTCGCGTGTCTTTATTATTATTATTATTATTATTATTATTATTATTATTATTATTATTTCATTTCGTTCGGAATGAGAGGCGTCGTCTCATCATCGCGAACACAACAAACACGCGCATCGTCCGCCGCCGTCGTACATGTATATATAATATATATATATATATATATATATATATATATATATATATATTTTTTTTTAATATTATATATCTGTGTTCGCTCCGGGGGTCTTTGAACTAAAATCAACACCATACCCGCGGTGGCGGTGGTGGTTATAGTAGTCACAAGAAAAGAAAAAAAACCGCGCGCAAGTGGTGGCGGTCATCGCCGTCGTGCGTACACCTTTGTCGTCGTGACGATCGCGCCGAAGACCCGCCGACGGAAAATCGTTACCGGCCGCGTGCGCGCGCACACAAACACGCGCTGTGTGACCGCATGTACGACGAAAATACCGCCGTGACTCGCCGGCCCGCCGATTAATTATTATTATTATTATTATTATTATTATTATTATTATTATTATCGTAACACTCCAATGACGAAATTATCGAATGAACGAAATTCCTCGGCGAGAAAGGATCAAAAAGATAGTGAATATATTATTACTCGGTTAATGAGATTTAAGAACGTGTATTGTTATCACTATGAATTCGAAAGCGATTCATCGCGTTCGACAAAACGATTCCGAGCGTCGGTGGGTGGAGCGCGCCGTCGGTGTAATTGACACTTTGTCGTAACACCATTGAAGTGGTTATCAAAAGAAATTCATTTGATATGATTAAAATGATATGGTGGCCTGTAATTGATCGGAGCAGCACTCTATTGTGTCTGATACGATTTTTTGTTTATTGCGCTCAGAATCCAAAAAAAAAAAAACCCCCCCGTCGTAGCGGCGAATAGAGAACATAAAATGTTCTCGTTTTCGTTCCGCGGCAATAGCGTGCGTGCCGACGAGAACGTTCGAGCGATTATTATTAATATTATCATCTCGATTGAAACCGTAAAGTTCGACGTAAAGTGTTTTGAAATATATTTCGTTATTTTCTACGTGCGGTAAAAGTATACTTATTTATATTTATAAAATATAAATGCGCTCAATGCGGAATTGTCGTTCTTCGGGCACTTTTACATCATAACTCGCCGCATAAAAATATATGAATCGCGGATATTAATTATTATCGTACGCGTGTAATAGGACGCAAAAGAATGGAATTCCAAACAGGATGTGTGTGTGTGTGTGTGTGTGTTCCAAGGATTTTCTATCCATAAACGGTTACTTTTTTTTTTTTTAAGTATTTTTTTTATTGTTTATATTTATTTATTTTTTCGTTTTTTCATCCATTCGAACCACGCCCCGGTCGCCGCCGTCGCATATATACGCGTCGATCACCGCGTCGATATAGGTTTTGTATAAAATTATTTTTTTATGCGTCATAGTCGCGCGTGGGTGTGCGCGTGTGTATTCTAGACACACCCTCTCCTCTGCTCTCCTGGACGACGACGGATTTATCGTAATTCGATTAGAAGGATATGTCGTTATTAGTATTATTATTATTATTATTGTTACGCGCACTGTCTGTGGATTTTGGATATACGTGGCGGGACGGATGGAGAAGCCGTGTGTCGTCGTTTGTGGACAAATACGACGAAGCCGTACTGCGAGGGAACAAGTCCGTAAGACGATTACCGGCCACGGGATTACAACGGTTGTCGTTTTCGTATATGGGCGTCGGGCTCTGTTTTTTTGTTTAGTACGCGACTCAACGAGTGGTCGCATGCGCGCGCGCGGGCGCGTTTCGCGAAACTGTTCCGGGCCGAGATGTGTAAACGCGGCGGCGCAACCGTCGTCAACGAGAAACGGTCGTCGTTCGCGTCGACTGCCGTCGGTTGTTTGATGGACATTCTCTTGTCGTCCGCCGTCAACAAAATACTGAACGCCGTGAGATTGTCGAAATACTCCTCGTACGTATTGTGGAAATCGTCAAACGGACTTTTTTTTACTGTATATACAATAAGTGCGCGGCGGAGGGGTGTTTACAACAAAAAAAAAAATATTTTTTTTTAAATTCCGTAGAAAATAACGCGGGCCGCGTTGTTATATAATATTATTACTGCGGCGGGACCGCATTCTTTTCCCAAGTTGAGTAAACCTAATCGTTCGACGTATATCTACGCGCACAATGCGACGGACGGTATATTATATTATATCCTCTCCCACGCCGCCGCTGTCGACTGCGCAGAGTTCTGTAAACACGACGAATGCGCGACTCCCCTCGTGTCGGTCGGCGGTGATCGTGTGAGAACTCGGTCTCTCCGTCACATTTCCCTCTCTCGCCGTGTGTGTGTGTGTGTATCTCCATTGTCGTCGAGCTTATTACCCTATTTCGACAAAACCGTATCTAATTTGTGTTGTTGCGCGGCGGCAACGATTGCGCGTGTATATTACCTCTTGTACTCGACAGTGCGCGCTGGTTTATTTATTCTAATTTATATAAATATATATAAGAGCGTGTGAGTAATGCATAGCGACGGAAACTATGTTTGTATTACACCGAAACGTCGTTTCTTCTTCTTTACACCGTACATACGAACTTCTTGAGTAACGCGAGCCGATGTGTAAAAAAAACGACGTTTAGTTTTTCACGTCGTGTGACGGAAAAAAAAAAAATCTTTTCTTTTTTTCGTGCCCGCTGAAAGCGCGAAATTTCCCGGGACGACGACTTTATAGAGAGTTTAAACCATATATATTATATATACGTACGAATTTCCAAAACTCGTTTGTCTCGCCGCGACGCGGTAAACGAAAAAACAAAACACTTTATAATATTATTATAATTACTGTTCGGCAAAAAAAAGTATTCAATATATTTTCGCGCGAGAAAATACGCGTGTTTTTTTTTTTTTTGTTTTACAGTTCTCAAACGAATTGAAAAATTGTTATACTTTAAAGAAAAAAGAAAAAAGAAACGTACGAATTACTGACTGTCGATTATTATATTTTTTCAACCACGAATATACCGGATTGTCGCTCAATCGAATTTCCCGAAAAATCCTATACGCGCGTGTGACGACGACGATTTAGAAAAGCAAAAAAAAAAGAAAAAACAAATTCAATTGATCGGCGACGAAAGCGCGTGTAGTAAAAAAAAAAAAAAATATATATATAAACTCTCTCGGTTTCGGCCGTGTGAAACCCGTCGTTTAAAAGAACTTTTGCTTTCTACGCGTATATTTATATAATATACGCGCGATCGGTGTAATAATAATAATATATCGGTATACGATGTTTATTTATTTTTTGAGATCGATCTCCTCGTGTACCCGAGGCCGTGAAAACGCGCGCGTATATCATTAAATCGAGTATCGCTTCCCCGCGCGTTTCGTGTAAATTCGCTTATTTTTTTTTTTTACATACATAAAATACGTTTAATAATGTTATTATTTTAATCGGCGACGAATTTCTTCTTATATTCGTGCGCGTATTTATTATTACGTCGTCGCCCCCCTGCCTGCCGTGCGTTTCGACGGACTCGGGTTACCACCGTTGCACCGCGCGTTTAATATTCTTTTCGAATTCTCCACCTCGATCGATATATTCGTCGTTGACTTCTCTTCTTTTTTTTTTTAATTCTCTCCGTTTAATCGGACTGCTGTGTGTAACGTCGTCCGTCGTCGACACGCTCGACGATGTACCGACGCAGCGCGGACGAACAACCGGTTATACCGCAAATAATTGTTTTTCCGCGATTGCTGAAATGCACGGTGTAACGGAGAATTGTCGTTGTCATCATTTCTTCTCGGGGGTCACCAACGTTATTGGTTTTACATAGAAAGAGAGAGAGAGAGAGAAGGAGAAAAGTATATTAAATCGGTCGTCAATTATTATTCGTAATCGAATAATAATAATAATAGGGCGAATCGAATAATTGTGTGTTCGCGCGCGGGAAAAATTCGCGCGACGTCCGCCGTCGTTGACCTCGGCGCTTATTCGTTATAAAATATTATTTCTCGTGTGCGCGTGTGTATAAACGACCTCGTATATATATATATATATATATATATATATATATAAGTATAACGATATGTTTTCTACTCTCTCTCCCAGTCAAAAACAATAATTTCAAACGTTTTAAATTTCGTATACACCCGGTTCCCGTCCGCCTCGATTGTATTTATAATATTCGATATTTTAACGTTGACGAGTCGCCCGCGCGTGTAACGTTATAATTATTTCTTTTTTTTTTTTGTCGCGCGTAGTACAATACAATGTGTGTGTGTGTGTGTGTCTGCGCAGTACAACAGTGCACTTACCGTTGTACTGCGCAGACACGCGAAACGTTGCGCAATAATAATCGAAAAATATCGGTGTACACTTATAATACAGCGATCCGGTCCGTTGTTTTTATTTCGTTTTGAGGCTAAACGTGTCACGAACGAGCTCGGAGCTCTATTGCACTGTCGATTGCGCCGTCCGAAAACAAAAATAAATAATTTTTTTTCTAAATGCTCCCAATGAGCGCAATATTATAAATAATAACAATAATAATTCTCGCCATCTCTTCTGACGTTCTCCTCTCTCTCTCTCTCTGCGCGTGTTGTGTTCCGTCGCCGCAGCTCAATAATGATAATAATAATAATAATAATAATAATATCGATAAATCGTTTTTTTTTTCGGCGCGATCGAATTTCAAAACGTTCTCGTATTGCAGACTACGACCACGGTGGCGGCGGGATTCGTCGTGTAAAGAAGATAAAAACCATGACTTGTGTTAGAACGTTAGAATTCAGTGTGAAAGTGCGAGGCGATATGCCTACAATTTGTATACACGGCAGAAAAATTAGAAAAATTTTCATACGAAATCGTATTTTTCCCGGTAGTTTTAGGCACTTTCAAGAAAATCGATAAGTCGACTTCTCTAAAAAGATTACCTGGGTAACGTTCTTGCCGTTTAATGTCGGTTTAAAATAACAGTGACAGTTCAACAGTTTATACGCGGTTTATGAACTATTAGAACTAAGTGTTTCGGTTCAAATTTTAACTCGTTATTTAAAAAAAAAATATTTTATACTCCTAAGTCGGCGGTTAGTTTAGTACACTTGTTAATGTGAGATATGTAAGTAGAACGCGAATTTCGTAAAATAAATTGACTGGTTTTCAGTAGCGTAAATGGACGAGAGGTGACTTAAACTTGACACCAGCTCCTCGGGGCCTTAAATTTATAATTACGCCGTTGTTAGAATTTATAATTAAATAATCGTCGTCGTCGTTTTCGATCACTTCTTGCCGGCCGTTTTCAGTTCGTTTATTGATCGCGCATCTCTAACAATTATGTTGTTCAGTGAATATAACTTATGCGGGAAGGATAAGATGATGCTATACTTAACAGTAGTGATTGTTAAATGTATTTATGTAAAGATTTTAGTTTGACGTGAAGCAAAAAAAAAAAAAAAACTGCAATCGGAATTTATTTTGATCTATTCGCCCCTTTTTAGTGTTAAAGAGTACGGGTTTTTTAAAATTTTTGTTTCGTGATTATTTTCTAAAAAAAAAAAAAAATACGAACTTTAAATACAAAATTATTTCGATTTAACACCGTATGATATATGCGCGAATCGTGAATTTATAAGAATAACGACACGTTTTCGTTCGCAATACTTTTATACTATTTTCTTTTACTATATTATGTTTCTAAAGCTTTACGGTGTGTTTCATCTGCAATATTTTTTTAAGCTACACCAATGTATATATATATAATACGTGGCCGTTGAAAATTTCGCTCCCGTGCGATAATTTGGAAATTGCGCCACCGATTCTGATACAGTTCAGTACGATATCATAATATCGTGTTGTCGTTGGATTTGTTTTACCGCTGCGCGTCGAAAATCGGTCGTATTTATATATATTTTTTTTTCTTTCTTTCCTTTTTTTTTTTTTTTTTTGTTTTTGTCGTTATATACCGCGCGATCGGTGTGTGACGAACGCGGTTTTTTTTTTTTTAATTAAACGATTTCCGCGAGAACGCGTTTTGTTTTTAACGAGTACGCTTTATTTTTTTTCGTTCTAAACGAACGGTGCACAGTATATAATTTATATAATATATATCGCGCACTACTAATGGTAAGAAAAACTCGTTACGAGAAAATACGACCGTCTTCGGTGATATTTCTTTTTTCCATTACTCGTTTACAAGCGCACGAAATCTGTTCGATTAATTCGGAAGCGATCACGTTTTATGTTCTAACGCTATTCTCCCCCCCCTAATATCTTATAATAGCTGCAATGTTGTGTATTTACGAGAGAAAATAATAATTATTATTTTTTCGCCGATAAAAACAGTAAGCTCTCGGGATAGTATCGTTATAAACAACAATAGCCCTAACTACTATAACTATATCTCCGTGTTTGTTAACGAACATACGCGAATAATTGCATTATCTCCGAGACGGATAACGAAAAGAAAATTTTCGGCCAATAAAATAACGCGAGAAAAAATTCGATGGATATTTCGAGAAATGGCTTGGAGAACAGTTCCTCCGACGGCATTCCCCCGTCAACGGTATGAAATACAATAATCGGCGTGAAAGATCGGAAGATCGGACCGGCGGCTGCGAGGGGGGGACTCGATTCTCGGGCACTAAGAGTTCTTCTCGCGTTTACAGGTGTGCGCGTGTGTGGTGACGCGCGCGCAACGGCCGTGTGAACAAAACGCGCGTGCAGTTAATTTCGTCTCTTCTTCTCTTGTCGCCGTCGGAATTCGGTTTTACGCGTATTTCGTATATTATATTGTGTGTGTGTGTGTTTTTTTTTTTCTAATTGCGACACTTGTACGCGCCACGGTGTGTAAAAAGACAATACGATTTTTGTTGTTTTTGTCTGCGCGTGCAAAACGCCGCGAAAAAAAAATAATTCGCCGCGAAACGTGGTGACACAAAATATGTGTAGCCGATGATATGCGATACGCCCCGCCGCACAGCACACCGCGTATATATAACGACGAAATCTTTGAATATTATTAATTTTTTTTTTTTTTAACATTTGTGTTTGTGTGTACGCGTTCGCGTTCGCAATTGAAACGCGATGGTGATGATGATGATGATAATAATAATAAAAAAATATGTATGTATCGAATACGTTTAACCTCGTTACGGTTGACCCGTGCTGCGCAAACAATTTTTTTTTTTTTGTTTTTTTAAATATCGATATTTAAATTACTCGCGTTTTCGTTGTTTAGAAAACGTATTATATCAGCGGTCTTTTGAT
This sequence comes from Chaetogeoica ovagalla, assembly GCA_032441825.1. NCBI lineage: Eukaryota > Metazoa > Arthropoda > Insecta > Hemiptera > Aphididae > Chaetogeoica > Chaetogeoica ovagalla. The sequence continues at coordinate 1,955,954 of CM063726.1, forward strand.
GTGTTTGTTCGACTAATACAGATGATATATAGATTTCCCCGTTAAATGTTTGCGTTTTTCGCAGCTGCGGTAATAATAATAATAATAACACCCGTACTCGTCGTGCTTGCGCTCGTGTTGGCAGCGCTGTTTACGTTTAGTTTCGTTCGTTCGTTCGTTCGTTCGTTATTTTTTTTTTTTTTTTTTGCTACGTTTAATACGATACGCGCACGCCACCACACGTACGATATATTATGGATATTGCGTTTGTCGTCCGCGCACTACTTACTCTCCGTCTCTCTCTCTCTTCTCTAGTACATTATACACACATTATGATGCCGTCGTCTTCGTCGTATTTACTCGTGAAACTGAACCGTTTGATAAAAAATATGACCGGTTTTGTCCGCAGGAGTCAGTCGAAAGCGTCGTATTTGTCGGCGTACAAGAGAGAACCGAGAGAACGCGAGAAAGGCCTACCGAACTTCGAGGGCAGTTACAAGAGAACGGCGTCGCCGAACAACAGCGCTGTACGAGGAGCAGACGCGGCCGCCGCGACGACGGCCGTCGTCGAACCGCCGCCGCAAGGTAAGTAGTAGTAGTCGATGTCTAATTTCGAGACGCGGGAGAATCGGGCGGGCGCGCGATTGTGGTGATACGTTTGGCGCAAAACTGTGTTCAACGCGGCGTATGGGTAATACGATCATTTACGTTAGAGACGACAATGTGGTGGGATTTTCTCGCAGAAATATTTCGAAACGAAAATTCGTGATAAAACGTATCGTCCGTTTTTCTGGTTTTTTTTTTTTTTTACTCTCTCTTTACGACCGCGTAACGCGCTACTATTTTTCTCTCTGCCGGTTAGGTATATAAACGCGTCGCGTCGTGTGTATTCGCCGCGAACGAAAACAACATTTGTCGGAATTTCTTCGCTTGTTCAATGCGCGCTATAAACCGGGCGTCGAGTTGTGCCGGGTTTCGCGAGCACACAAATGTTGATAACGTTGTTGTTGTTGTTGTTGTGAGACGATGAAAACACCGGAATTGAATTTGAAAAAAAAAACCAACGCGAATCGGTGAAGGACGGCTGCGAGATTATTTCCTCGGAAGCATGTGAGGTTTACGAGATAAAATTAAAAAAAAAAAAAAAAATTGGTATCGAGTGCGCGAGAGTGTTACTATATCAGAATCCCAGAGGTTCCCAAACTTTTTACAGATGCGATCCGCTTCTAACAATTTTCAAACATAGGGCAAATCAATTTTTTTTTTTATTTTATTTTAGTTTGAAATATGGATAAATCGGAATATTAACAATGTATTTTAATAAAAACAAATAAATAGTAATAATGTAAACAAACGTGAAAAAAAAATTACCTAATATCCGACTTCACGAGATATTATATATGACAACGTTTATGACGGAAAGTGTTGGGTATTTTAAATGTAGGAAATCGGAAGGACTCCGTTGAATAGTATTACGTTTTCATCGAATTGTCTTCAAAGCTTCAAATGGATTAATAATAATAATTCTTTTTCAGCTCGTGTTGTTGTTCTTCGCGTAAAAAATTTTCGCGACCCAAAAAACAATTTGGCAACCTCTGTGTTAGACAATGATTTTAAAGTTTTGAATGCGACACCGCGCGAGATATGTCCACACCACAGTGCGCGATAGTTATTCTTAAATGTAAATTATCGCGTCGACAATTTTTCCCCCGTGGGAAGGGGGATTTTTTTATACATTTTCCGGTTGTTTTTAATTGCGTTTTAGGAAACTCTACTGCGTGGGAAACGTAGAAAAACGTGTATCGAGATCGTTCAAACACCGACTTAAAAAAAACAATTCCTCCCCCCCCCCCCCCTAATCATCGTAATACCGTGAAATATCGTTTATCGCTCTGAATCTAAAAAAGAAAATATCTATTTAAAAACGCTTGTTTCCCGACAATATATTTTCGTATCTTTTTGTGCGTGAACAGATGTGGAAAACGTGGCCCCAGATGGCAGTGATTTCTGTAACAACGTTTCGGACACGAACGGTGGAGGCGTGCGTCTGCAATCTCTGCAAGAGAACAACAACTGCACTACAACAACTAGTCAACAACAACAGCAACAATTGTCACCCGCGAAACAACATCAACAACAAATGTCGCCGGCGAAACAACAGGCGGCGGCGGACGCGGTGACGACGGTACCGGCGATCGCGACGACGACGGCGGTGTTGTCCGAACGGTCTACCGTCGATCAACAGCACCAGCAGCAACAACAGTTGTCGAAGACTCTGCCGCGCGTCAACAACTCGACCGGACAGGATTTCAAACGGTCTTCGCGTACGCCCCGCACCCAGTCGGACCCGTCCAACATGCCCAGCAAAGCGGACGCGGCCATGACCACGTTGCACATGATGATGATGCCGCCTCCCAGGCACTCGGAGTCCGCGTCCAGTCTGCAGAAACGCTCGCAGTCCGACCTGTCCCAAGTGGGCTCCACCGAGAGCGGTTACAGCAGCCTGTCGTTGAACGTCCCGTCACCGTCGCATTCGCCCACCAGGTTGTCGTCCGGCGATTATGTCGCCGGTGTCGGACAATCGCCGTCGTCCCTTCACCACCACTCGACAACCATCACCACCGTTGTGGCCGCCACGACCATTACCACCGCCGCCGCCGCCGCCGCCGCCACCTCCGTAACAGCCATCAACGTCGCCGTTGTCAGCGACCTCGACGAATGCGCTGCTGCTGCTGCTGCTGCTGCTGTTGCTCCTCCTACTACGACTTGGCGCTCGGTCGAACCTCCGGCCGACGCAGCACACCATCAGTACCATCGCTCGTTGTCCAGCAGCTGTTCTGTAGTGTCATCGGACGCGGCTTCGCAGACGGACCTCAGGTCCAGTGCCGCCGGCACACCGTTGCCCGTCCGGCGCAAGTCTCCGGAAGAGATCGAATGCGACGAACTGTCCCGCGATCTAATCAGCCACCTGTCGCCGTCCGACAAACTTCACAACATCCTAGGTGAGTTATTTATTTTTATTCTCGTTCGGCGGACCCGTGTAACACTCGACTAGAGATCTAGTCGCGGTGGCGTGGCGAAACGGTTTTCAACGATCGCCGGTGTAGGCGATCAAAACGTCATCGAGTCATAAAATACTTATTCTCCTTCCCCTTCGTCTTACACTCTCAACTGCATGAGACCAGGTATCCTAGTCCCCTGCACTTCCGTAAAGCGTTATCTCCCATCTATATCCGCTTCGGAATCATCTCTCCGCATAACGGTACTCTCCTAACCCGATCGTCTCGACTTGGTCTCCCTCCCACGTTTTCTCCTCAATCGACGGCCCACTGCGTACTACCCTTACGTATACATTTATTATCCTATCGACATTTTGAGGCATACAGCATTTTGTTGCTAGGGACTTATTACTGTTTTGTAAAATCTATCATTCGATCTTTTCAAACAACACGTCTAACGTACTTCTTTCTCTTCACTTCATTCGTTCACGCTTTATCCTATTTCTCATACCTTCCTCAAAACCACCATTTTTGTGGTGACGTTATCTTCTACTAATTTTTCTCCGGTTCGAGCACTGTTAATATACGTACGTAATAAAGCGAATTGTGGGTATGTGTGTGTTCAAAATCAAAATGTGATAGATGGGGGAGATGGGATGGACAGAAGAAAAATTTGTCGCTTACGTCTCTTTACGTTGAAAATAGTTCGTCACGCCACTGCAGACCTGTTCCTACGGACTCTATTTTAATATTATTCGCAATTAACGCGTGCGATTATTGTTTCTCTTGGCTGCTGTCATTACGCGCGCAGAAAAGGAAAACGGTAAATCCTTGTTATTATCATCATCATCATCCGTGTCGCCGCGTCTCGTTTTGTCTCACGGTTTGTCTTCCGTTTCAGCTCCCGGGCCGGATGTCAAACGATCCACCGACTACGTATCACCGTTGTTCCGCATGGAATTAGCGCCTCGGTCCAGGACTTCGATCGCCGAGAAACTCGTCGACTACGGCGTCACTACGGTCGCCAACGTTGCAACAGACGTTGTCTGGTAAGTGAAACAATTTTTATAGTCTTTTCAACGTTCTCGATTCGAATTCTCTAAACCATCCAACTGCGTTTTTTTTTTTTTTTTTTATAAACGCACATTTAATACGAGTTGTCGTTATGGAATGGTAAAGAATTATTGTTCTGGCCGGGATCGAGTGACAACTGTCTCCGTATAATTAGGACGATGTTATAACGTTTAACATTTAGCATTTCAATATAGTTAATAGTACCGATTAATACACGTGCGCGTAAAGCAAAAAAAAAAAAAAAACGTATACGGAACAGTTTACGGGCGCGCGTATAAAATATATTGTTCGAGTGTTCTATTTGACAATCCATTCGCGCGCGGTATACGCGTTTATAATTTTCGAAAATATTAACGTTTTGAATAACTCGCGCTCGAATAGACAACACATTTATACGGTTTTTTTTCCCTTCCCTCCCACCAAATGATCACTGTGTTAATTAGTGTATGCGCAACCATCGGACGTCGCATAAATCAAACCTCGTGTGAATTCGTATTAGAAAATGTTATTTTTTTTTAAAAATTCGTGTGCGCACATTGCCGCCTACTCGTTACGACCGACCGCGCGTATATAAAACCGATGTGCAAAAACGCTTCGACGTGTCGGCGCCGCGCGCGTTATACCGAAATCGGTGGAACGACCGACTGAGATTAATCTTTGAAATGTGTTCAAACGTGTATATACGAGCCTTTAAAACAAAAAAAAAAAAAATATGTTACCGTTATACAAAACGTAGTGAAATATGTAAATAATAATAAATATTCGTAATTAGTTGTTTTTTTTTTTTAATGGGCTTAAAAGAGAAATGAGTCGAGACGAATTTTTTTAAAAAACAAAAATACGTGTTCTCGATAACGTTATTTTTAAGTATTCGTTTCGGAATTTATAAAACGGGGCACTCGTTGCGTTTCAGTAAAATATATCGCGCTGTACTACGAGCGCAGCAGTGTATTTTCTCAAACGTCATAAATTATTTTTTTTTCCTAATCGGTTTTTTTTTTTTTTTTTTTTTAAATTTAATAAGTCGGACCTGCTGCAATGTCTTATCTACCATGTACTATATTATCACCACCATTATACACACACTCGTCACTCGTTCGTCAATGTTTATTTTTTTATCGCCGTCGTTGTAAAATGAATCATTCGAATACACCGTTGTTTGAGCAGCAGCTCTTTTATACATTACCTGTACGCGTACAAAAGATTAAAGTGTAGTGTGCCCGCAGTCGTCCCCTCGACAACATCGTTACTTTTTTTCAATCCTCCTATCCAGTCGCCTTCGTTAACTACACCGCGCGCTCCTGTCATTAGTAGAAGAAGAAAAAAATTAATATATTGTTTTTTTCCCGTGTCGACGATACCGCCGGGTTTCGCATCACAATGAAAATGAACGTCGGGTAACTAATTAATTCGCTTTTTAAATATAATTCGTATTTATTTTATATATTATAGTTTTATTTCGTAACGGCGAGTCGTAATAATTCAATATTATTATGTCTGAACGGAGTGTGTGTTTATAAACGTTTCTCGTTAAATAATAATAATAATAATAATACTGATAATGAAGCGCGGTGTCGTTGCTGTTATTTTTATATAATGTTTTACCATTTACTTCGTGGCCCGATTCGCTGCTGTGCTTCGTCGTCGTGTTGTTTAATCGGGTTTTTATAAATTTATTTATTCTACCGCCGTTGATATAAATGTCACCGACCCACAAAAGCAAATTATATAATTTCCATATTTAAAAAACTAGGCCAACGGACGACGACGAGTTATGGTGTGAGCGAACGCGCGCGTCGTTAATGTAATATAAAATAACGTATTCTCCGGCCCGCTGTCGAACGGGGAGACCCGTTCACCTACCGAAACGAGCCGATAACTGATGGCCGACGCGTTACGCGTGTTTCAACTACTATTATATTATATTTGACTTTTCCGTTTGTTTGTGTGTTCACAGCGATTCGAACGTCGTCACCACCGGGTTGTCGCCAAACTCGTCCTATTACACCACGTCCGAACCGAAAGCGAGACTTTTGAATCATTTCAGTCGGCAGAGACAACAGCCATCGTCGTCTCCCCTTGTACCGCAGTCGACGGAATGTAACGGAATCGGGAGCTTGCAAAAGAAAAAGGTAAACGTCGTCGCCGCGTCCCTTGTTGTGAAAAAATTCTATAGAGAGAGAGATTGAACAATTAATAATCGGTTTTTTTTTTTTTTTATTCTATTCCCCCGATGGCGGCGATTCTAGGCGGATCTCGTATCGCGGTTGGACAGAAAACTTAAGGTGCTCCGGGACGAGAAAATAGCGCTGATCGAGGAGACGGCAGTGAACGAAACTCTGGGCGAAACCGTAGCCAATCGGGTGAAAGCGGTGGCCAAACTACAGGAAGCCAACAAGTTCAAAACTCATGTGCAAGAAGTGGGCCATATTACAAGTCTGTTGCTGAGCCTGAGCGGACGGTTGGCCAGAGTGGAGAACGCTCTACTCGATTTAGGCACAAACCACGTGGAAAAGGTAAATAATTATAATAATAATAATAAATTCCGGAACGATCTAAGGCATAAGGTAGCGCAATCTAAATTATGTCTCGACAAACAGATTTTTTTTTTTATATATATATAACGAACAACCTGAAATCTACATTTCACTGTTGAAATATATCGAGTTTTCTCGATATCCGTGCGTTGTATAGTAATAAAGAGAGAAGGACTCTCGATAAAATGACAAAAGTCTTTACGATTAACCTGGTAACGTTATAAATTTATTATTTTTGTCCCGTAGAAGGCGCTGGAAGAGAAAAAATCTAAACTGACGTGCCAACTAGAAGAAGCCAAGGAGTTAAAGGAAAACATCGATCGACGTGGAGAGTCCGTGTCGAATATATTGAGCAATTACCTGACGCCCGATGAGTACTCGGATTACGATCATTTCATAGCGATGAAAGCCAAGTTGCTGATCGACGGCCGAGAGATAGTGGACAAAATACAGCTGGGTGAGGAGCAGTTGCGAGCGCTCAAAGAAACCCTCGAAGACTAATAAATATATATATAATATCGAATATAATATAATATCAAAAGGAAAAAAATATTCATACACACGGTGTATGGATAAATATATAACCATGCGCGTAGTATGTGTATTATTATTATTATAATAATAATAAATTAGAAAGAAAAAGAATTCGACTGAAACAAAAACAATATTATATAGTTTAATTTTTAGATCTCTTAATCAGAATGCTTCAAGTCTCTGCCCCCTGCTCACCACTCTCCATTGCTGCTGACGCTTCAGCTTGTTGTATGTCGTATACTTATTTGCTTTCGAACAACGCGTGTGTGTGTTTTTTTTTCTGTAAATATTTCACGGAATATTACTTTTTACTCATGAAAATGCAATGCACAGTGTAGTGTACAAGTGCGTGTATTTATTTTTCTTCGTCTCACTCGTTAAAAAAGAAACAAATCGTAACAATAATAATTAGATTTAGTCAAGTTAAGAGTACCGCCTCCTTTGCCGTATCCATATTGCCACCATTGAATATATTAAAGTATTATGTACGTGCGGTTAGGAAAATTAAATGTCGACGAATCAAACTTTACAGTGTCTTTTCTGTACATAATTATTATTTGTTCGGTGTCTAAGAGAAACTTTACCCCTCCCTTTTATATATATATATATGTATTGTGATATTTACCCTTAATAGACAAAAAGAAAATAATACATCTAAACAAATTATAATGTATACGTGGAAAGAAAGAAAAAAAAATTAATTAATTATATAATATAATATCTTATACCTCTATACAGAGATGATTTATAATAATAATAATTGTAATTGTAGTTTATATTATTATTACTTTTAAAATCTTAATTTATCCTTGTTATGCATTTACTGTATATATTTTAGTAAAATGTATTGTTAAATCTAACATGTTGTATTATAAAACTAGAGATTGTGTATGTTGTACAGATTTTGAATGAAGTGAATATATTATAGTGAACCGTCGTGGTGCTATGAAATAAAATTAATTTTTTTTTTTGTATTTTGTATATTTTTTTCATTTTTATCCTTCCACATACATTGTGGTCACTTTGACTGTAACGATAATAAGGTATACCGACAACGGTAATTATTTCAAATGGTATTTTAATCGTATATATATATATTTATTTTTTTTAAATATTTTATGTACACACAGCGTACTTTAAACTCATACACGTTAAAAGTGAATGTATCATTAAATTTAAAAATACAAATTTTTTTTTAGTACAATGATTTTTGTTTGTAACATTTTTATTATGTAAGATGGACAACATTTCAGAACTATAGTCTTGAAAATGTAATTATTCATTGATTAAAAATATAATAATAATAAAATAGAAAAAAGATTTTACACATAATACGAATGTAGACAGTATTTTAATAAGTTTTTTGACAATAACAAGAAGGGGGAAAGGGTATAAATGTGATAGAAACTCCATTTAAGAACATAATCAAATTATCATATATAACGCTGCATACTTTTTTTACAATTCAAAAGTTCAAGGGGGAGCATGTATGATTTTTTGATTTTTCATTTATCTTATTAAATTTAAATTATCAAAATACTGTACGTTTTTAAAAATTTATATACGAAATTAAATTCACTTGAAGTCCTCAAATTGTTGTATTGATTGTGACCTGTAGATAATATTGTATAAATGTACATGAAAAAAAAAAGAAAATAGTTAAACCGGGTATTTTTAATTTTTATTTCTTTCATTATTTACTTATGTTGTTTTTTGTTTAGTTAAAAAAAAAACAGAAATAGTGTGTCACAAGACGGTTTAAAAGTATTTGTTTTAGTAAAAACAGAGGAAAGCATTTTTTGAAACTATCAATTCAAAAAAAAAAAAAAAAAGGTAACACATTACACAAATTACTGATTATTAAAATAATTTCTGTGATGCAGAATAATAACAGTTAAGATTAAATAACTATAATACACTTTTTCAATATTAATACAGCAATCGTTTAAGAATATCTTTGTTATTCTGATAACGGCTTATTCTAATAACGGCATGTGCCGTATATAGAATTAAGCTAAAACCGTGTGACATTTTAAAATATGAAAACTACAATAATAATATTGTAAGCCATCGTATTAGAAATTATTGGGCCGTTTCAAGCCAAACCAAAAGTAATTAATCCGTCTGCGGTTATCCATAATGTTAACTCGTTAACATTCCAGTTTTGTAAAAAGCGTCGTGTCTACACAATCATTTCATCAATGGTTTGTTTCGGGGCGGTGAAGTTTCGTTAAATTATTATTTTACAGCGCGTGCACTATACATTTTTCGGATAAAACGATTCCAAGATTCAAATGCTGTCGCGCCGCGTGTAATTTTAAATAAACGTATATGTATAAAATAATTGTGCACCAGCCGTGTTCGGAAGAAGAGAAGTCAAGCAATGTCTTGTTGGAAACTGATTTTTGAAAATCGTATTGAGAAATGAATAATACGGCATATTAAAAAAAAAAAAAATTAGGGTATTCAATAAATAATAATTAATCGCGTAAAATTACACGAAAAAATTGTTTAAAAATCTATCGTTTTTAAACAGTGATACACGTGATTTCAGGTTTCTTTAAAATTACATTGCGAAATGGTGTTTTATTGCTATATTGGCCGAATCAGACAAATCCTCTTCAGAATTCGGATGTCTTTAGACTGCCGTTTCTCACGAGTGACGACTGGATGAAAAAAAAAAGGAACTGAAATGACTGCGGGTTAAGATGATTTTCAAGGTGTTCGGAATAGGCGATTTTTTTGTTGTAAAATTTTAAGAAAAACAAATAGTAACTTAAATGCGTATTAAAAGTGTGTGATTAATGAAAAATATAATCAAACGACGTGTTTCTTTTGTCTTGTATTTGTACAAAAAAAAAAAAAAACAGAAAAAAATACACATCAAAGATGATCTGTAATCAAATGGCTATTTTCATGGAAATTTCTTATGCGTTTTGCATTACAAAATATAATATATAAGTCGATACAATGAATGGAAAAATACTTTTTTTTTAAATCTGTAACAATTATTTTCGTTTGAAAAGCGCGCATATGAGACAATGGTCGAATTGAACGGGAGCTACTCTACTACTTTTGCTTTTTATTTGCGTATACTGTTTTTTTTTCCGTTGAACGCTCTTTATTATTATTATTATTAACATTAACAGAACTCTTCTTCTTCTTTAATTATCTCAATTACTGATACGAGGGTTCTCTTTAAAATTACTCCGAAAAGTACGTTTTTTTTATTTTTTTACGTTAACGTGTTTTAATATTGAAATATTAAAATCGACAAGACCTTTATATTATATAATTAAAATATAAATTATCTTTATAGGTATATAAAAATAATAATAAAAAAAAACAAATACGTATATTAGTGTCTATTTTCTAACGTCAAATTACAACAGATCGAGGTAGTGCGTGTAGAAAGGAAACGTTTCTCGGCGTTATTAAATAAATAAATAAAAAAAAAAAGAAACATAGTGTGTGTGTAAATACGCACCGAATTCGTCACTATTATTTATATATTTTAATAATATATAAATATTATTATTTATCTCGCGCGAGACATATATAAAACAAAAAAAATACACACATTGGCGCGCGCGATAAAATATAAATATTTAATAATAATAATAATAATAATAATAATAATAATAATAATAATAATATATGTTGTGGAAATATAATACGATTTTCATTATTTGTAAATAATTTATAATACTATAAATTATTAATATTAAATAATATATATATATATATTTTTTTTTTTTTTATTGGACGTACAAAAGTTTCGTAGGAAATATAATATCGCGCGTCTATACAACAACAACAACAACAACAATAGTAATAATAATTATTATAGCCTGCAGTCGGCGGGGCGCGTCGTCATTTCTTCTTTCTCTTCACCGTGCCCGTGTCACCGGCGCCGCCAGCGCCATCGACAGCTGATACCTGTACCGCGGTTCTGTTGCCCTTGTCCGTATTGTTTTGCGGGTGCACGACACGCGGTATGTTCGTCCTTTTCGCTTGTTTCTGCTGCTGCTGCTGGTTGTGGTTTTGCTGCTGCTGCGCCTGTTGTTGATGGTGTTGTCCTCCGACCGAATTGGCTTTGATGACGATTCTCGGCTCGACCGGTTTCTTCACGGACGACGACGGAACGACGATTGTCTGCTGTACCGCGGGACACACCCTGTTCGGCACGCACGGCACCACCGGAGACTTGTGTTCTTCGGGTATGGCTTCGACCGCCGGTTGTCTGATGTTGACGAACGGTACCGCGGCGGCGGCCACAATCGTCTTTGCCGGGTCTTTTTTTCGGCCCAGCGTCGACGATATCCGCGGCGGAGGTGGCGGCGGTATTTTCGTCGCACTCTCGGGAACGCACGCCAACGACGACGACAGAGACGGCGGCGGCAGCGACAGCCTCCTCCGGTCGGACGACGTTTTGCAAGACGCGCCGCCGGACTGGTCCGCTGGAAAGTCCGGCAACACTTTCGGGTATTTGACCTTGCGCGCGACGCCGCTGCCGCCGCCGTCCGACGACGAACAGCAAAAGTCACTGCCGCCGCCGCCGCCGTCGCCGGCTGCACCGTTCACCGCGTACTCTCTGGAAGTGACGTTTATGTCCTCGTAGTGCGAGCTCGACTCGAAGCTGGTGTTCTTCGACGAGGCCAGTGTCTTCGCCTTGGACACCTGCGCGAAACGTTCACGATAATTAAAATCGCGCACTACTATTTCCACACCAGCGGCGGTTATAAGGAATGGGGGGGGGGTGATAGGTGGAGGTCATGCACCATTTTCAATTTCTCCCTTTGAACGTCATGCATAAGGTTGAAATTGGTGTTCGACCGACAATCAGCGCATACAGTAAGTGCTGATCATCGGTCGTGAACGACCGTTTAGTGCTTAGCTGACGGTAAATCCGGTCGGTTCAGGAAACGTGTGAATGTGAGAGTAAACCCAGTAAAAGTTAATGAAATAGTGTAAAATAAACGTGTAAAGGAATATGGAGATGACAGTGGCGTAGGAAGGCAATGCCGGTCGAAAGACTAACAGAGACTTGAAATGAATGAACGAATACGAACTTGGCTGTAAATTGGTTCTTTCGGGGTGTCTTGCACGGGCTCTGACTTTGAGTATCCGTGAGTGACTTTGATCCCGGGCCTCTTCTCCTTCGTCGCGGGTTTCAGTTGAATACTAGTGGAACTCTTGTGTAACGTGTCTTGCGACGACGACAAGTCGTCGACGCATTCATTGAGCGCGTCGCACCTGGTCAACGATTTCTTGCCAATGGATCCCAACGACAACGACGGTTTCATCTCCACTAGTTCCTCCAAGTAATAGCCCATCGTGTCCATGGACTTTGTCAACTCAATTGGCGTTTGTTTCAACACGCTGATCGTCCTGGCCGCCGGCGTAGCGTCAATGGCCACGGACACCTGTAAAAAAAACAAAATAATAACCGACGGAATTAATACATTTCAGAAATACCGTTGGAAAGAGACAAATAGGCAGGTACTTTGTTTCGCGACTTTTCCGTTTTAACGTCTGCAACCGTGGCCACAGCTCTTTCGACCGCGACCGGCGGGTCTTCGGCGCACACCAATTGTCTTTTTTTCTCTTCCCTCCGCTGTCTCCGCAAAATTCTCGGAGAATACCTCTGTATTATCTCGGTGTTTATCCACTCTTTGACTCTGGTGTGCGGGTCCATGGTCACCGTGCTGCTGCAGCTCCGTTGTCTCGATATTTCCGCCCACTTGCCCAGCCGTTTACCGCCAATCGCCTCGGGCTTGACGCTGGCCAACGCGACAACCGAATCGTACGCCGGATTCGTGTCGTCGAACTTGTGCACGTTCGCCATCGCCGATTCCTCGACGGTTTTCATGTACACGTCTTCGTCGTCGAACGTCCGGCTCGTATTCGCGCCGTTACACCGGAACCTGTTGTTGAACAACCGTTCTCTGACCCTTAGCTTGTCCCTTTGGTAGTATATTCCGCCGAACGCGCAAATGTTGACCAACAGGAACAATATGCCGATAATTATGATGAGAGACACGACAACGGAAGACGACGAGGCTTCCCGCGCGTCTTCTCGGCCGATCTCCGGCTTGTCGGACGGTTCGGCCGACGGTTCTTCGCCGGGCTGTTGCGGGAACTCGCCGGGACTCGACGACGAGTGGTCCGGACTCATAGTGGGCAGGATGAATATCGGCTGGATAGAATCGTGGTCGAACCACGGCGTAACGTCTTTGGGTATAACGGGCAACGAAGCGTACGCCGGCGGTTTGGACTGTTCCGCGTCTTTTTGCCGTTTCTCTTCGATCCTTTGCGGAAGATCCACATTCCAGAACTTACATTTACCCGTTCTGTAGTTAACTCGCTGTCTGCTGGTCAAATCTGAAAACGATCCAAGTATAGCACACACACACACACACACATAAAACGCGGTTAAACCGCTGCGTTACAATTAAATATAATAATAAATCTGAACGTATGTATGTATCGACTGACTTAGTTCCAAGTAGGCACGATTCGCAGTACTATATTTCGGCCATCGTACGTTACTCATCTTCCAATCGTTTTGGTAGGATTTTTTTGAAAAATTTGGATCTCTGTATGTTATGCGCGTAAAAAAAAATATAACATATTATTTAGTTTTATTCGCTGTACTATACAATGATAATAATAATAATAATAATGAAACGTGATTGAATTTCATACCCCGTTTTTGCGAAATTGCTCCAATGAGTCATAATCGTTTCTGATAATCTTTTCTCCTTTTGATCGTATTGAGTTTTAAGGTGAATCGTATTACCACCTAACGGTACACCCAAAACGTACTGTAAGTCTTCGCCATTTATACTTTTCTTTATCTATAATAAAAGGAAAATTATATTATACAATGATACATTAAATATCATTATACGCAATTATTAACCACGTCGTATTCGCTCAAAGCAGTTCTATGCGTGAACACGTAAAAGTACGTGTTTTCGTTGACTTCCGAATGGATATCGGCAAGTTGAGTCAACGGCGCTAAGACCATCGCGTCGCTGAGGATCTCCAACAGGACGTCGCGATTTTCCAATGCTCCAGACGTAGACCACGACCGATCTCGATCGGTGTACTGAGTTAGAGTGGCCGTGAGAGTGAGATCTGGAAAAAGCTTTTGGGAGGAGCGGATGGGAGAAAAAAAACGTTTACGTAACGACGGTAATCCGAAGAGACAATATTAAAATTATTGTATATTACCTCGAACTTTGCTTTCATGTAGTCCAACAACACTTTGTGCTGTTCCTTTTCCAACATGCCGTATTGTAGTGACACACTGTCCAATAAGTGGTAGCTCTCGTATTCCGTCACGCCGGCCAGGATCTTGTAACTATAAAAAGGTAAAAGAAAAAAATCGATCGATTAAAAGACGTTCTATCGAATTACGGGTATATTGTACGCTACTTGTTCATCAGGTTCTTGTGCTCTTTTAACAGTGGTAGCGGTTCGTTGGTTATCATCACGCCGTCCACCATCGGGCCGAACACGGTGACGAACGGCGGCAAATACATTTTGATCGACAACAGATCCGTAAAACGTTTTCTCCGCAAGCAGTCGAAAAATTTCTCATTGCCACCGGGTCCGCAGTTCAACGACTGGCCCACTTGTATGGTGTTCAGAATCGGATTTTTCACCAGCGCCCAATCGGACAACGCGGAACCGCTCATCAGTATAGCCTTTTGAAACAGATCTGTAAAATAAAGTTTTCCGTTAAAATCATACAAATCGAGACTCGTGCGTTTTTCTCTGTCTGAATTTCGTCAAATTGCGTCGACGACGCGTCGTATACGAATATTGTAATGATAAACGGGACGTATCGAACGATTTGAATTGAGTTAATTATTTGGGAATATTGTGATCGTAAGGAGTCAACAAAGCAGATCGTCGACTAGCAATAGTGGACCTACTCTGGCGCGTGCTACTTTTCTATAGCACGAGTGAATTCGTTTATCGTTCCTTGTACTTTAACGCGATTATCGATTGACAGTAATTTCGTTGATAGCAGAAATATTAGTGGTAGTAAAGAATTTTACGATACGGTATTTGTTTTTGTTGTTTGCTAACAGTTCTTTCTTCGGATAGTAAAAAGTGTGTTTGCGCGCGCGCTTTCCGACGGAAAATCATAAACGGGTTTTCTCAAGTCTATAAGGAAAGCAAAAAAAAACTACGAAATTTCGAAAATATTTACGCAAAACATTTGGTAGATGTAAAGAATTATTTTGAAACCCTGACAAGTGTACCGTTATATCACGTGTAATGTATTCTAAAAAAAAAATGTTTAAAAGTCTTTCGTAAATTTGAACGTCAAATTCGTATTGCACGACGATTTTCGTTTTTTTTTTTTTTTTTAAGTATACCCCGGTGAGATCTATTCTATTTAAATTCTTCCGTTTCTTTAGTTTCCAAAATCAAATGTAATATTGTGATATATTATACGCGATCGCGGAATAAGTGACGCTGCTGCTGCTGTAGCAGTGTTATCCACGGCAATGGCATAAACGCATACGCGTACAGTGGCGTATTTGGGAGGCGCCGAACGTTGAGTCCAATATTAAATGGAGTGCCAACGTTATGCGCATAAACCGATTTTGAAATAATCGTATTATTTATTAATACGAAACTCAAAGAAATAAACGAGTCGTGCGAATATCGTAATACGCGCGTAATATTTATACGCGATTATACTCGTTTATATACCTAAATATATATAAATTATCAGTGCTAATATACGAGTTCTTTACCGCGAACACGTCAATCACTCCATTATCTACCGTCGAATGTTGACGGCACGGAATTGTACGTATTATGGTCGCGACCGTCCGCGGTGTGTGTGTGTGCTTTATAAAAGATTTCTCGTCCATAGGGATTACAGACGGGCGAGAATTCATAGGCGTAAAAAATTTGAAGGGGGGAAGAATGGAAACGCATAGTTTTGTGCAAACCGCGGATTCGTTTCGGATCAGGACGTTTAAACGAATCTCCTCCGGCGGGTTCCGACAATTGCGCCACTGACGTTTTCGATGTGGCGGGGGCGTCACACACAACCCGTGCGACATGTAACACGCGCCAAAAATCTTATAATACGCCGCTGCCACGGTACCGCGCGTCGTCCGTTCGCGACGTCGTCGTCGTCGTCGTAGTCAACTCACTGTTGTTATTGACCGGTGGCGCCATCATTAGAAAATTCGCGCAAGCCGCGCCGGCACCGTGTCCCATAACCGTGACCGCGTTTGGGTTACCGCCAAACGCCTGTATGTTATTCTTGATCCACTCCAAAGCGGCCATCTGATCTAACAGGCCGAAGTTACTGGCCGGAATGTCTCCGCCGTTCGACTTTAAAAAACCTAATGGAAAAAAAATAAATAAGAAAACCGCGCGATATGATGTAAAACGATCCGTGTAAAACGCAATCCTGCAGCGAGACGGAAAGAAAAATGTTTTTTTTTTTTTTTTTTTTTTAAGGCGTCTATAACGGACAATAGGATTTCGCGTTGTTTTTTGAAAAATGTCCCGATGGAAAACGATTCGTAGAGAATGTTCGATTAAAAACGATACACGCGCGTGTCGCCACTAAATCCGATAGTGTTTTTCTTTGAAAACTGTCGAGTGAAAATAAATCGGTACGATTTCTTCTTCCCTCCCCCAGACACAAGCCGAGCGCACCACTTACGTCTAGGCGCGAAATACGCGGCGACGAGTGAAACGCCGCGTGTTGTTGTGCGCTACATATACGAAAAGAAAAAAAGAAAATTATTCGATTCGAATAAACGCGGACGATCAACGCGGTGGTGGATTTTTATCGTTTCGGGCAAAAGGAAAAAATGTGATGATGATGATGATAATAATAATTAAAGAATTTGTCGGATCTTCTTCTACTTTTCATTTTTTTTTTGTTTCGTACACCATGGGTCCCCGCAGTTGACTTTAACCGAACGCGCGCGCGCGCGACAACGACGACACCCGTGGTCGTGTCAGGTACGCACGCGCCGCGGGACAGAACTCACCTAGGACGCCCACGCGATAGTTAATTGTGATAAAAATAACTTTTCCGTAGCTGGCCAGCACGGAACCGTCGTACGGGTTGCCAGAGTTCCACTCGAACGATTCGCCGTGAATGAACATAATCACCGCGTATTTGGTCTTCTTCGTCGCCCTGTACTCGTTTCCCGCTCCGTCGTTCATCTCGTTTTTCGTGTCTACAACAATAAAACAAACACCGCGTTTAAACGTCGCACTCGTTCACAATGTTTTCTTATTTATTAATTCGTACGTTTCAGTGCCGCGAGATCGATCAGGTTTAGACATCGGAAAATCCGTTGTTTTCTAATACCGGATGAAAAAAAAAAATTCATATTTTTTAAGAGAACTATTATATTATACATGTATATATATATATACTAAATTTTTACGGAAAAAGAATTTACACCATTACCCATACGTTGTAACATCTTTTATTCCTAGGAAGTTATGAGCATTTAAAATTTTTATTTTTCCAAACCTCACGGCGACTAGTTGAGCATTAAAGAGACGCTAAAAGAAATTGCTCCGTTATCGCGAATTGATATGATATCGTGTAAACGAATTTGACGTCTCTTGCACAATTTTCCAAACGCGTTTCAAACATTCCCCTAACGTTCTCCATTCGCGTAGCGTCCTCTTCCCAACAGGACGTCTCGCCCGATGAGATACAAAACGATCATGTCAATAGGCGATTTTTATAGAATTCTACGAAAAATACAAAACTTAAAAATATTTCAATAGTCGTTAAGAAATAGTCCTGTATATATATAAAAAAAAAAAAAAACGGAAAATAAGAGTACGTTTCAAAATGATTTCAGAGATAAGACACCATTAATCAAATAGATCGAGGGCAATATTTTTACGAGACGAATGCAAAAACGCATTTTTTTTTTATTCCTTTTAATTTAAATAGAACCCGTATCAAAGGCTTCTTTCGAGACATTTTCATTTTCATTTTTTTTTTTTTTTCGTACAACACGTGTTTTTAACATTAAAACGAATCTGATGAGTGTTTGTCTCGTGTTTTTACCACAGAACACCATCGGTTAGACGTCCTCTGAAATATATAAATTTTATCGAATTGACATAAAAAACAAATAAAGAAATTAATTTTTATTGTTCTCGTAGTACAGTTTTAGTTAATTTTCAAACGACCGAAGAAATAATATGTTATGCCGTCTCGAGCGACTGCATATTATATAATATTGTTGTCCAATATACCGCGTTTTGCGACGCGAAAAAAGAAATTCGCTCGATTATAATAATGCGTCGCGTCAATCGCCGTGGATTTCGATTAAATAAAAAGCAAAAAAAAAATAAAAAATACCACTTTCCACCCGATTTCATCAAATCGTTAAATACAACACGCCGTTTACACACCGCGTGATAATATCGCGAACAACCGCACGGCGAAAATAGATTCCGCGGTATGTATTTACATATAATTCTTGTTTAAATCGTAAAAATAACGTCTTCGGCGAGTGTGTTTTTTTTCTCTTCCAAATAGAGAAAATGTTTAAAAAAAGGAAAACGTCGAATAACGCGCGCGTTTATTTCGAACGTCGGATCGTTTATTTTTTTCCTTTTTTTAACTGCAGCTATTAAATTCAAACGGACAACGTTTCAAATAGGATATAATATTTTGAATACTACAGGCGTGATTGACGGGCGTGTTTGTTATCCCGACGCGCGCGGTAAAGTAAACATTAGCTTTTCGCGTTTCCGATCGAGAGAGTTTTAAATAATAATTCGTCGTCTTCGTTGTTGTTACTGACAACCAGCGACGAGACGAGCGCCGGTTTATTTCTCTCTCTCTCTCCTCACGCCGCGGCGCGTTTCCATCGCTTTTACACGTTGTTTTTCCCTTCCTCCCCCTTTTGTAAACACTCGCAATGGACACGACACGCTCCGATTATTATTGGCGCGGGGGAGGGAGAAAAAAAGCGGTACGACAAACGCACTTTTGAAACCGGTAAAAAGTTTATTAAAAAAAAAAAATTTTCGCGTACGGAGTGTATTCGAAATTACCGGGCGGGCGAGGGACGCGGAGAGACGAGAAAAGCACCGAGTGAAAGCGAGTCCATGGAGGACGGAACGCGAGAATCGAACGAAAGAGTGTCTTATTCGGACGAGGAATAAGTGTAAAACGGTTAAATGTACATATATATATATATAACGAAAATCGAATATTTATCCGTCACAATGATTTTCTTAAACAGTACACCGTGTTTGAAGGAAGACGATCATTGAGAAGAAAACCGAGAATACTGATTATTCCCGGGACATATAGAAGGCAAGCACGTCCTGTGCCGTAAAACCCAAGTGGACCGATAAACGAATAGACGTGGCTACTTCGACGAGGTATTTAGAATGGTGATCGATGAGATCGGCGACCAAAATGAGTTCCGCACACGTCGTAGGTCGCACGTATGTCGGTAATTTCTTTTTGCAAATTCACCAATCTCTTATTGTCATACCACACGCAGTTGTACTTGCTCGACGAAACGGATAATTCGTAATTCGAAAAAAATTATCGCGGTAAAAGACGTGATCGAATCGTGATTATCAGATAAACGGGGGGTTTTTTTTTTGTCAAAAAAAGCGAACGCGATTTTAAACATTTTCTATAACGAAAATTTAAAAAAAATCGTCTTTTCTTTTTTTGATTCTGAACGGCGGAACGAGAAACGTATCGGTTGTACAACGATGTATTCTTCCCGCGTCTATAATCGAAAATTATAAATTACATTACATTTTTTTTTTTTATATATATATAGAAAGGTCATTTTTCGATTTTCTAAAAAAAAAAGAAAAAAGTACCTACCGATAAATTATATATAAATATTATCCATAAGATTGTCTTGAAATTTTCAAAACATATGTAACTGCATGTAATGTACTATATACTACTTGCACAACTATAGAAAAAAATACGTTTAAAAAGTTTTTTTTGTTCTATTCGGGCTATTTATAGAATATAATAAATATTCGAGTCGTTATAAAGTATTTATTTTTTTTTAATACTGAATATTTAATACTGCAACGTCAATCCTACGCGCGTCACTTTAAACAATATTGAAAAAAATCTTGAAAATCTTTAGTCACGATTATTTGTTTTTTATTTTCCATAAACTTTTTTTCATGTTTTACCTCGACACAGAGTTTATTTAAATCGATTTATTTCTCTAAATTTTCGAAACAAATGGGGCACTACATTATGTCAGTCGCACGTATTATTATTATTATTATTATTATTATTATTATTATTTGTTTTAATTCATGAATTTGCAATACGTCAAGTTAAGTTAAACACAGGTTACAATCAAAATTTACAGCCCGCTCGTTCCGTAACTCCTTATAACTCTTTCCAAACCGTACACGCCAACGGACTATAGACAATAAATTAATTGGATACACTTTTAAAGAATTAATATTTTGTTTTTAACGTGTAGAATTAATTGAACATTTTTATATTACGATTACACAATGAGAGCCTAGAGTTTTTAAATATTTAAAAACTAAAATGTACTGAAATATGCGTTCAAAATAAAATCTTAAAATATATTCTAAAAAAAAAGAGAGTAAAGAAAAAAGCAAAAAACAAAAACAGAAATCGTTTATTTATGAACTATATAGTATAGGTCCGTGCACGATACCAAGAGATATGGAGATAATTTAATACCTAATCATTGAATTACAGTATAAAATATCTAATAAAATGGCAATGTGAATGCTTAATTTTTCTTATCTTTTTATACGACGATATTTAGAAAAAATACAAAAATTTAATGCGTAGAAGGAAAATGAGAAAAAAAATAGCGCTAAAAACCTATAAACGCTTAAAATATACAAAAAAATACGCAATATAGGATTTTATATTTAGAATCTTTGTTGGATGAAACAACACATTTATAGTTTACTCTGCTATTTTCATTCGTATCCAATAATAATAATTAGCGAACGCTATAGAATCCGAGTCCTGGTAATAAAATTATATTCAATTCACATTTACGAATTTTAGGTTTAATTTTAATTTTATAGGTTTTAATTCTTAATCTGATTTTAGGTATACATAAGTAACATATTCCGTGCGAGCACGTTCATAACAACACAAACCAGAAGCGAACTGGCTCCATTAGAGCAATCCGGAAGATTTCGCTTAAACAACCTAATAATTTGTAATACGATGAAAGTTACAGGTGTACTTTTTATATTTCAAAATACAATACAATATACACTTATAAAAACGACGAAAATATTCTTAATTCACTGTATTATCGACAAAGTTTATATTTTACGTAGTTATTTAATCTTGTCGTCATTTTGCGTTACAGGAATTATTTAAACAATCAGTAATTTATGATGTAATGTCTTGCCTTTGTCTTGTTTTGAATCGACTTTCAATACACGAGCGTATTAGAATCGATGGTGTTTTAAAAAATTCTTTTTTTTTTTTTGTTGCCATTAAAACAATTACTTCAAAAATTGTCTCGTGCCATATTGTTTCTACATTGACGGTTTTTACTCGAGCGCACGACAACATTATCGTATGTAAATAATAATGCAAGAAATAAAATTGAAAAAGTACTTGTTTTAAATATTTTATTATTATTATTATAATTTTTTATTTTTTACACTCAATTTTATACAAAATTACGAACAGGTCACAATAGTATACACATTCGCGTCGTCGTCATTCTTTTAGAACAAAAATTCCGTTATTAAATAATGTCAATAAATACAAGATCTGACATTCGAAAATTTATGTATTTGATCGGTCCGTCCCGAAATCCACCGCAGTCCGTCCCTGACACAAATCGGCCCTTATTCTCTCTCATATATATTAGATACGTTTGGTAAATAATAACACATCCGCTCAGAATCGGTTTCTTTTTTTTTTTTGAGTGCGATATTATCGTATTGCTTTCAAATTTCGTACAGTAATAACAAAACTCTAAAAAAATAAAACTATTTATCTGAGTAATTTATCACGTCCACGACACACCAGAAGTTGGCGTAAGAAAAACTTTTTAATAGGAAAACTATAACGCTTCAACGGTGTCATTGGGTTACGGTGCGATTATTTTAAGAGCCGCGCGTGCGATGGTTTGACGCGGACGATGACGGATACACTGCGCGCGTATTCGAAGAAAAAATAAGAAAAAAAAATAGCACGCCTTATTATTATTATTATTTTTTTTTTTTTAACTTATTTATTTATTTACAACGCACGTTTGGACAAACGCGATTTTGGCAATACTTTGAGCGGTCACGCGTCTTACTTTTTCTTTTTTTGTACAGAAAATAAAATAATAAATTACCGATACGCGCGCACGCGGTAAACTTCAAAGTTCACACTGTACTGCTTTCGTCGTGCCGGTGTATTTTGAACGTTGTCGTGACATTCGTTCTGACCGACTCTGTACACGAAAAAAAAACAACAAAAAAACACCGTTCAAGTGTTGTTTTATTTTCAATCGGATACGTTATATATCGAATACGCGTTTCGTATTTTTAGTTTTTGCTAAATTTAAATCGTTTCTGATTTCTCCCCCGAAAACTCGCGCGTTCACGCGTACTTGACCACGTAGAAGACGTGCGTCGACGCGTTTCGTAAATAAACACAATATCGAGCGGGGTAATAATAGAGAAAACTTGACTCGGTCGAGTCCAGTTAGCCTCTAAACGCCTTCAGAGTTCAGTTAAAAGTTAAACGTCGTAAAAAAAAAACAAAAAAATTAACTCGACTCGACTATAAAAAAAATTTTTTTACATATTTTATTTTTCGTTAACCATTTTACGGTAATCGGATGTCGAGATTTTCAACAAATCTCAACCAAGTGAATTTTATTCCCATAGAATCCCGGCGACCACGTCGTTTTCTTTTCTTCTTTCGTTCAAAACCGAAAACGGTAAATCACGTGCGATTTTTATCGAAAATTCTCAGAGTAGTTTTGAAAATTATATTATTAAACGTATACAACACGGTAGGATTATATTTTAATTATCGTTGTGACGACACCCAGAGCCCCGCGACGTATACCGAAATAGTATTCAAATGCAAAGCTACGCGACTATTCATTATTATTATTATTATTATTATTATTATTATTACTTGTGTTGTTGTTATTATTATTCTATACTATATAACAGTGTGGTTGACTTGCGTGTTCGTTCGTTGTCGTTTGGACCCGGGCCATATGTGTTTGTGTCGACCAAATCTCTGCGCCGGCCAGGCAATTACCGCATTCTCTTTATACGATTTCGGTACTAGTGTGTATATAAATAATTATCACGTGCTCTACAATAATGTTATGTGGAAAAAAATATATTAAAAACGTCTCCGGAAAGACGTTTTGGAATGGAAAGAACGACACTTATATATTAAGAGAAAATGTCATTTTTGTTTTTTATATACACGCTTTATAAAATCACGAGACTTACACGTGCCTTTTTTTCCCCCGAGGTCGTTTACCGGAGCGTACTAAGTAGACACGTGACGCGCGATAAATATTATATATATATATATATATATATATATATATATATATATATTTACGGAGAGAAGGAGTCTGTATTTTATTCAAATCCGTTGGCGTTGGGACTGAAGAAGGGATTGCAAGCTGTGTTAATACGAGACGTTTTATTATAAATTCAAGGTGTAAAATATTTTTAAAACGTATAACGACCGGTTACTGCTGTGGCGATCGTTTAAATTGATAAAACCAAAGAATTTCGTTAGACGACACAAAGAATTCAGTAAGACTCATCGAAGTTTTGAAGGTATTTTAAGGTCGTGCTCGTTCGACTCATCTACTCAAATGAACACTGCGACCCTTCGTTTTTTCCAAATGCCACTGAAAGGAAACAACGAGTGTTTGAGCGCAAGAAAACGATGCAACTTAAGACAAAAAACGTTGAAAACGAAAAGATAGTATTATATAAAAAAAAAAAATTATTATACGATTTTCGAGCTATTGGATAAAAACGATAGTAAAAAAATTTCGAATAATAAATTGCCATAAATGCCCCATTATATTCCGAAAATCGAATTACTTTATCGAAATAATCAAAGCCACTTTTGAACGGAACAAATAAATTGCGCGAGAATTTGTTTTGTCTGTATTCAGTAGTGGAAACATTTTACTAAACCGGTTGGATATTCATTGGTTCTTTTTCGAACAGAAAACAAACGACCGCCAACCTACTGTTTTATATATCTGGAATATATATTTATAAAATGTTATAAAACCCTGATAGCGTACTGTAATTTTCGTTTGTTTCCAGTCGTTTCCGAAGCAAGCGACCGCTTTCGACGTTGTCTTTTATGTACAAGGATTTTCAACGCTCATTCCTCATCGGTCATTTCGACGAAACGCAAAAGAGTCAAAGAATTTGTTTGGTTTAAACGATTGAATGATTTGATTTTGAATTCATGCCGTTTGTAATTGAACCTTGGAGATTTCTGTAGAAATTGACATTTTATGTTTAAACGATTACCGGCTGTAACTAGCTTGTGGATAACAATCCACATAGAATCCTGAAATATTTCGCGGTATTATCAATCACTCCGTTTGGAGTCATAAGACGATCGGAGCGTCAGGAACCCGTGCGAAATTCCATAGCCACAGGTCGAGATTCGCACATGAAATATGAATGCGTACAAAGTACATCTTCTATAAATATTAAAATAATTATGTGGATTATACGTTGTGCGCGCTCTATAAAAGCGTTATAAATTATTATTCATAATAGTACAACACGTCGTCATCGTACTTCTCCAAAACCGATATTTACATAATATATTTGTAAACTACGCGTACACATTTATGTACATAAAAAAACGTGGTGATAAAAGCGTTCGAAAACTGGAACGAGTGCTAAATGTATATAAAATTTACACGCATGCCAAAAACCCTTTTATGCGCTACGTTCGACGCATTAAACAGTGGGGAAAAAAAGTACAGTTTAAAATCGTATATTTTCATCATAAGAAATGACGTTTAAAATATGGAAAAGAAATTTCGAATGTTGGCATAGTCCTGTGGTGTTTTCCTCAAACGCGACTTACGTCCAAAATAATGGTTATATATATATCTGCGCAGAAGATATAATTATATATTTGTGTTTAGAAATATTTGTAAATATCATGTAATACGGAAATTAACTATACACAAATAGACACAAATATGTTATCATTCAAATAAAATTATTTTTCTCGTTTTGACTGAATAAAACAATAATCCATCGATTAAAGTACATTGAACACTATAAAAATATTTTATAATTTAAATATAACGTGGTTGATACAAAAATCAAACTATAGTGAACAATGTAAACACGTATCCACAACAACAATATATTATTATAATAACAACATCCGTTAAACCATTTCAAAAAACAATATGAATCAAATATTTAATTCATTCATTTCGGTGTAAACGACTTAACTATTAACGTCTTAGTTAATACATATTTCTGATTTTGTAAAAATGGCACTGATCAATTCTCTTGCATTGTATTTGTTATTGTTGAGTGTAATGATGTACGCGTCATACAAAGTCAATAATTATCGAGACGAGACGAAGACTACAAACGAAAAAAGTAAAAAATCATTAATTACGAAAAAAAATTACTCAACGCCCGTCGTTGTATATATAAATATATTATAGAGGTTAAAAATATTATGTATTAAATAGCTGACTGGCGAATTTAATAAAATCGACAGTCGATATACTAATTTTTATGCATACTAAAGCCCAGAGTTTTATTGAATACTTAAACTTTAATTACAGGAATGCCACCGGGCCGATCGTTATTAGGAATTTTTGGTCCTAAAAATGCCTATTCGATAGTGTTCCCAGAAATACTGATGGCGAATCCTAAAAAAATGTCGGAATATTTCATGACGACCGTTGACAACAATATGCGCATCAATAACATCGGTAAATTATCACTAATAATAATTATTATCACTACTCGGAAAATTGAAATTAAATGAATTTACCAAAATTCCCTAATAATGATAACGTTCGTATAGCATTTATAAACGTCCATTTCTTCTTCATACTATTGTAACTGATTGATTTGTACACATCTTCGTCAAATCCGTCACTGTAATACTTACAGCATTAACATATACATGTAAATATAGCGAATTCAATGTGATATAATCGTATGTAATATTTTATTGTCAGTGGAATTTTAAAGCAATATTTTCATGTATACGTGATATTTATAGAGATGGCAAACATCAACAAAGGCGGTAATTATGTAAACGAATTACGGCTATTGAAGAACACGAAGAACAATCCGATTACGTCGTCCTCGTCACTTCCATTTAACGACAATACGAAATGGTCGTTGATATCTAAGAAGACGAGTCAGGTTTCGCCGCTATCCAGGACAGAACGTATTTGGCCATCGTCCACGGATAAACGGGCTTCGACGTCATCCATGGACAGTCCAGTCACGAAGTCGTCCATGGACAGTCGAATCTCGCAGATGTCCAGAGGTAGACGAATATCGATGATGCCCATGTATAAACGATTCTCGTCGACGTCCAAGGACAGAGGAGTCTCGTTATTATTCGAGGACCGTCAAATCAGACCGTTGCCAACGGACAGACGAGTGTTGCCGTTTATCGAGAAGGGAACAGTTTCATCGACTTACAGGGATGGAATAGGTTCGCCAGAATTCAAAATAAATTTGTCTTCGCCATCATTGATGGAGAGACTGTTTTTGCCGTCGTACAACAAACCGACATCACCACCAAACGGAAACAAGAATATTCTTACCGATCGGAAAGACAATTTTCATAAATTCGAGAAGATCAGTAAAAAATTGATTAAACAAAGCACTGACAAATATTTATTAGTGTTCGACGAAAACGGAAATTTGCAAACCAAAATGGTGCCACAACCATTTCTGCGAATATCGAAATCCTAAATAAGTTGTTAGCGGCAATCGTGTATTATTCACTCAATAAATTTGTGACACAATTTATGATTTTTAAATGATTGGAGGAGTGTAAAATATACGGGTTCTACACGTTTTGAAAAGTAGGTCGTTTATGGTCTGCAATACGAAAAATTATCGTCAAATGTTTCACTAGAGCGGTTTGAAGTATTCTGATTTTAGAATATTTGATGTTTCCCGTAGATTTTACACAACGCTGTTGTAAGTTTACTGTTTAAACAGTTAATTTTTCCAATGTAAGTATTGTTTCTTGAGATTAAGTAAAATATACGACGTTTTGAAGCCCGTTTAAATAAAAAACTATTAAATTTGATGTGCGACAATCGCCTTTCAAACCGTGAAAACAGTAAATATACTAAAGTAGAAAGTGCAGTTATTTATATGAATTATTTTAAATCTTTTTAATGTTTGTGTGTGTGAGTTTAAAGCGATAACACAATTAGAATTTTGTGAACGCGGTTTTAATATCGTGAAGTTTTCAATTTTTTTTTTTAAATCTGATCTCGCATTATCCTTTTCAACGTTCGTTTTCCAACACGTTGTAATGTATATAGTTAACAATTCTTTTGAAAATATCGAATTTTATGTATGTTTTATTCAAGAGTAAACTCTCACCATTTAAAATGACGTTTAAATTATGGAAACAAATTTTTGATTCTTGGCATAGTCCTGTAGTGTTTTCTTCAAACGCGACTTACGTCCAAAATAATGGGTTTATATATATATATATATATATTTATATTAATCTGCGCAGAATATATAATTATATATTTGTATGTAAAAATATTTGTAAATATCATGTAATACAGAAATTAACTGTACTCGAATCGACACGTCGGTCATAGAATTAAACGTGTTCATTCAACCTATCAAGCCGTATAAATGCATTTTGAGGGTATTTTTTATAGTTTTTTTTTTCGTTTTATTTGAACAAATAGTGTTATCGGACGAATTTTCGTCACATTTCAACGACCCACAAATAATTCGTAAAGAATTTTAACGATTTTCTTCATAAATGGAAGTGTTCGCGAACCACGTTTAAAAGCCGTGTCTTCTGCATTGGTATTGCAACGAGAAAAACAATAATCATGTGTAAATGCGGTGTTTGTAATATGCGTGCTATTATTATAAAATCGGAAGCGAAGAACGGAGGATGGCAAGATACTCAATGCGACATCATGAATCGCACTCGACTAAAAATACGTCGACCTTGTGTTCATTTTTACGATACTCGTGGTAATTTTTTATTCATATATAATTTTTTTTTGCGTTCTCGCCATTATTATTATTATTATTATTATTATATTTCCGTTGAGGAATTCCGCTAAAAATGATTAAGCCTATAAACAAACGTCTACGAGTTTTGCGCAATGAGGTTTTTCAAAAAAAAAAAAAGTTATAGACATTTCTGATTGAATCGCGAAACTTATTATAATGAACACGGAGTATTAGGAAATAATTTATGTTTTTTATTTTGTCTTTAAAGTACTTCGTAAATTATTTTTAAAAATCAATAATTTTAAAAAAGTACATTCAACACGATCGGTTTTGGCGCGAAATAAAATTTAATTTATAGAATACCAGGTTTTATTGATTACCACAATGCTAAGTCAATGTTTTATCGCTCAAAATCACGTAGAATCTGAAATCGATAACTTCGCAAACACATGAAATTTGATTACTTTTGATTAATATCCATGATGGTATTAACTCTACCAGTAACTTGTCACACCCGGGTATTAGTAAAACACATTTGATTTCACGCCAAACCAGATCGTTTTGAAATGGTCAATTCATAAAAAGTCATGTTCTCAAAAAAATTTATCAAAATCAAAAATATTATTATATTCTTACTCAAGCCAACCTAAATAATTAAGGAAAAATACTATTGAAAATTGCTGAAAAACTTCGTTCCGTTAATATTAATCGAATAAAGTTGTTGATTTTTACAATACTGTGATTTTTTTTCCAAATAACAATCCAGTAAATTCATGACACAAGACTACTTCACGACAAATGGAATTCCTCTCTTCTGCAACGAAATGTCTAATTTTCGAAAATTATATACATATGTTATGTTTTTATAATTACTCAAACGTTATTTATAATTTTTCTTAATTTTGTTTTTTTTTTACACTTTCGTCGGATATCCTTTTTATAAAAATTTTTGAACAGCTTTAATCAACTCACTTCTTTTTATCAAAACGTATTGAAATTTATATGCAAATATATTGTATAATTTAATATAAATAGCACGAAAATGTATAAATCATTCAAGACATTAAATTTCAACTTCGCTAAATACACTGAAGAGGGAACGGAGATATATATGTTTATCCAATCTAACTAAAGTTAAAAACGAAATCGTATTTTTTTGTAACAGATTTACAATTAATTCTCTTAATTCGCAAAACAATTTTTAAAATGTATATTCAATAAATCCAAAATTCTCATTATGTCGTGTTTACGATACACGTGAAATAAAATATTCGAATAAATAAATGTTTTCATTGGAATAAAATTATTTTTTTTGTGTTGACCGAATAAATCAATAATAATCCATCGATTAAAGTACATTGAACACTATAAAAATATTTTATAATTTAAATACAACGTGGTTGATATAAAAATCGAACTCTATAGTGAGCAATGTAAACACGTATCCACAACAACAATATATTATTATAATAAAAACATCCGTTAAACCATTTCATAAAACAATAAAACATTTTCAAATATTTCATTCATTCATTTCGGTGTAAACGTCTTAACTATTAACGTCTTAGTTAATACATATTTTTGACTTTGTAAAAATGGCACTGATCAATTCTCTTGCATTGTATTCGTTATTGTTGAGCGTAACGATGTACGCGTCATACAAAGTCAATAATTATCGAGACGAGACGAAGACTGCAAACGAAAAAAGTAAAAAATCATTAATTACGAAAAAAAATTACTCAACGCCCGTCGTTGTATATATAAATATATTATAGAGGTTAAAAATATTATGTATTAAATAGCGAATTTAATAAAATCGACAGTCGATATACTAATTTTTATGCATATTAAAGCCCAGAGTTTTATTGAATACTTAAACTTTGATTACAGGAATGCCGCCGGGCCGATCGTTATTAGGAATTTCCGGTACTAAAAGTACCTATTCGATAGTGTTCCCGGAAATACTGATGGCGAATCCTAAAAAGATGTCGGAATATTTCATGACGACCGTTGACTACAATATGCGCATCAATAACATCAGTAAATTATCACTAATTATAATTATTATCACTACTCGGAAAATTGAAATTAAATGAATTTACCGAAACTCCCTAATAATGATAACGTTCGTATAGCATTTATAAAACGTCCATTTCTTCTTCATACTATTGTAACTCATTGATTTGTACACATCTTCGTCAAATCCGTCACTGTAATCACTTAAAGCATTAACAAATACATGTAATTATAGCGTATTCAAAGTGATAGTATAGTCGTATGTAATATTGTATTGTCAGTCGAATTTTAAAGGAATATTTTCAAGTATACGTGAAATTTATAGAGATGACAAACAAAGGCGATAATTATGTAAACGGATTACGGCTATTGAAGAACACGAAGAACAATCCGATTACGTCGTCCTCGTCACTTCCATTTAACGACAATACGAAATGGTCGTTGATATCTAAGAAGACGAGTCAAGCTTCGCCGCCATCCAGGACAGAACGTATTTGGCCATCGTCCACGGATAAACGGGCTTCGACGTCATCCATGGACAGTCCAGTCACGAAGTCGTCCATGGACAGTCGAATCTCGCAGATGTCCAGAGGTAGACGAATATCGATGATGCCCATGTATAAACGATTCTCGTCGACGTCCAGGGACAGAGGAGTCTCGTCATTATTCGAGGACCGTCAAATCAGACCGTTGCCAACGGACAAACGAGTGTTGCCGTTTATCGAGAAGAGAACAGTTTCATCGACTCACAGCGATACAGTAGGTTCGCCGGAATTAAAAATAAATTTGTATTCGCCATCATTTATGGAGAAACTGTTTTTGCCATCATACAAAGGACCGGCATCATCGCTAAACGGGAACAAGAATATTTTTACCGATTGGAAAGACAAATTTCATAAATTC
The DNA here is from genome assembly GCA_032441825.1 of Chaetogeoica ovagalla. Lineage (NCBI taxonomy): Eukaryota > Metazoa > Arthropoda > Insecta > Hemiptera > Aphididae > Chaetogeoica > Chaetogeoica ovagalla. Next base: position 1,987,251 of record CM063726.1, read on the forward strand.
CAGAAGAACAGTAAAAAATTGATTAAACATAGCACTGACAAATATTTATTAGTGTTCGACGAATACGGAAATTTGCAATCCAACGTCACGGTACAACGACTATTTCGGCGAAAATCGAAATTCTAAATGATTTAAGGGTAACCATGTTGTATTCATTCAATAAATTTGTGACACAACTTTTGATTTGTAAATATTTGTAGGAGTGTAAAATATACGGGTTCTACACGTTTTGAAAAATAGGTCGTTTATGGTCTGCAGTACGAAAAATTATCGTCAAACGTTTCACTAGAGCGGTTTGAAGTATTCTGACTTTACTGCGATTCCGTAGAAATATTAAAACTGAAAACGCGGCCAAGTTCAAGACGATACATTGTGTTTCCGTTTCGTTTCTACGGTGACGTTCTCTCAAGACGTGCAACTGGAAACCGGAAGCAAAAATCGTTCGTTTGAAATCTCACCAGATGCGTGTTGTTTTATAAAAACATAATTAACGCGCGTTACGATGTTTGACGTTTCCCGTTAGATTCTACTCGACGTTGTCGTACGTTCAAACAGTTCATTTTTCTAGGGTAAATATTCTTTTTTTGAGATTAAGTAAAATATACGACGTTAGAATTTTGTAAACGCAATTAGAATTTTGCGAGCGCGGTATTGATATACTGTGAGTTTTCGATTTTTTTTTTTATTTAAATCTGATCTCGCATTATCGTTTTCAACGTTCGTTTACCAACACGGTGTAATGGAAATAAAAAATCCTTTTAGAGATATCGAGTTTTGTGTGTGTATAAATTGATAGTATACTACTTCTCGGTTCCGTCTCGGCCTATTTGTTACCGTTATCCATAAACACGGTCATATAATACGTATCCGAGCGTACACCACGTGTAAATTGTAAAACATTAGAGGTCTTATACGGGTTTCGGTCGCTTTGCGCTTGGCAAACCCGCTATTGGAATTAAAAAAAAAAAAAAAATTTTTTTTTTAATTATTCTTGTAACTTATATGGACAACGAAATCGTAAACGTTTTCCGTAGTCGGAAATACGTATTTGTATCGTATACGTAGCGCATAGGTGGTACGCAGTAAGAAATAAAAAATTAATCGAATAATACATATGGCTTGTGCACAACACTTATAAATGTAGAATAACAATTAAAAAAATATTTTCAAATATCGATTCGGTGACGGTATTGATATCAATACACGCACGTACAAACGTTTTCGTGTAAATTTGATCTTATACGAGACAGCGACAAATTGATAATTGAACAATCGTCGTGTAATCCATCGGAGAGACGATTGTACACAAATGAGTGTAAGCGAATAAAAAGTAAGAAAAATATTCTTCGCGCAGCGATAAAAGTTCAGACAGTCGCGGGAAAATCAAGTCGTCGATACGAATTCGATTAGCGCGGTCTGAACAAAAAAATATTACGCGAAAAAAAGCGTAAACGAAACACGTTTACACGTCTTGAAAAATTTTAAATTTTCAACGTCGAAATTTCTAATTCGAGATTCGATGTTTCTTATGGTGTGTTAATCGAATTCGACGCGAAGTGGCGGGGTAATTGCAGGAAAAATAAAAATCGGCTAATATTCGTCTGTTGGCCGTAGATGAATGTATAGCGGATCTCACCGTTACTACTACTGTTATTTGTTTTAACAGTGTATTGTTATCGTTATAAATTTGAAAGCAATGTGATAATAAATCCACTGCATTCGACAAGACGATTCTGAACGGAAAGCATCGGTGTAATAAAATGTTTAAATGGTCAAAAAAGAAAATTGTGATTTAACGATTTTCGAGATTTTTTTTTTAAACACGACCGGGGAGTGAACAAACGTCGTTTTAAATTGTGCAGCCTTCAAACCGAAAATGATCTCTTTTACGAATTAAATACTTCAAAATCTACAATCGTTGCAAAAAGCCGGAAATTAAAAGAGATTTTCCGATAATCTCGTCTCGTTAATACTACACAGTGGCGTATTTACGGGGGGGGGGATATGGGAGATAGATCCCCCCCCCTTGAGCTCTTTTTTTTTTAGTTTTTGATATTTTTCTTATTTACAATAGCCAACAGGTATTTTACCTGAGTAAAATCAATTTGTGTAAGTAATAATAATAATATTAACCGTCACATTTTTAAGAAATTTGATGAGGGGGGGGGGAGAAGGAGCAAAGCCCTTTTCAAGTCAATAAAATATTTTCTAATATATATCCCCCCCCCCCTCGACAAAATCCTAAATACGCCACTGATTCCACAGTCCGAATATTTAACGAGAATTTCAGATTTCTTTTACCATTGGTTTTGAAATCGCAAAGAAATAACGATAATCGATTTTGGAGCAGCAATCGCGTTTTTATACGTAATTTTTTTCTGACGCTTACAAAAAAAAAAAAGAGTATCGAGAAAATCGAAAAACGACACCTCAAACTGGAGTATAAATTAGATGCGATTCGCTATCGGAAACAAAGTGTGACCGTAAAGATCGGATTCTACTGTTTCTGGTAGAATTTTTCGATACAAACGTAAAAAAAAAAAAAAAAAAAACAGCTTTGTAAAACCAAATTTTTTTTTTATAGAGAAATTTCCACCCGTCACCCACCGTGCGGCGCGTATATGTTCAGGTACAGACAGTCTTCGCTCTGGTTGCCCAAATACGGCGTCAGACGCCTCAGATAGTTCTTCCGGACGTCGGACAGCCGCTTGTTGTTGGTGTTGGCCGCGGTCAACAGGTCGGGCGGCCGTTGCGGGCAAACCGGTTTCAGGTACTCGGCCCGCAGCGGCCGGCAGTGGCTGCGGTCGAACGACCCGTCCGGCGCCTTCGGGCACCAAGTGGGCGACTCGCCGGGCGGCATGAACCGTTCCTGCGACGCGGCGTACGGCACGCCCAGGTACATTTCCACCTGGTCGAGCCGGTGATCGCCGCCGCCGACCGTCGTGATCAGACCCTTCAGCGGTCCCTGCCGGTCCAACCACACCGTGTCCGTGTAACCGAGCACTTCGGCCCGGACGCCGGCCGCGACCGCCGCAGTCAGCAGCAGCACCAGGGCCAGCGTTGCCGTTCCGCCGCCCATGACGGCCGCCGCCGCATCGAACCCGATGGCTGCGCGGGATGATCGGTCCTCGAGTATATTTGAGTATAATTATTACCGACGACGCACCACCACTCTTCGCAGTAGCCCGTCGACCGATGTCTTCGCGATCGAAATCGTATCGCGTGCGCGCACTGCGGACGAGACGACACGCGGACGCGGACCGGCACGCGCGCACAATACACACACTGACACGCTCGTCAGAACGGTGGACGCCTCGTCGGGCCCCGTGTCGTGCGCGATCGCCGCCGCCGCCGCCACCGCGAGCTATTTAAAATGTGTCCCCCCGCGGCGACGGGGCCCGTACTCGTTTGCGTGCGGCTGCGGCGGGCCTGCCAACGTAGAATACGTTTTTCTCCCGTGTTTATTGTTTTTTTTTTTCTAATAAATCAACCGGCCGACGTTTCTTACGCCACACAACTCGCCATCCGCCAAGTGTCCGCACGATCCGCTTTCGAAACGGATGAAGAATCGAACGGTTTTATCGTACAGAAATAATAATAATAATAATAATAATAATCAGAATAATAATAATAACAAAAGACAATTATTATTTTTTCGTTCGAAACCACCGAAAACATTCGGTCCGGTGTTTTCTCTGAATTTCAAACGATACGCGGGTTGTAACGTCCGAGATGTTTTTGACCCGTATTTATTTAATTTTTTCTAACTCAAAAATATACAATTTTAACGCGACTATCGAAAAAAAAAAACGAGTTTCGACGTTCGGTTATTTACTGTTTCCGGACGAAATATCATTTTTTTTTTTTTTTTTTAAACAATTTGTAGAAAAATTTTACGTTAACGCGATATTGAATATTTTCCATTATTATTATTATTATTATTTTTTTTTTTTTTTGTATCCTGTTTCATATTTTCGAGATTAAATTTATTCCAAGAATTTATATAACGTGTGAAGAAAAATGCTTTCTATGTCACTGAAATATATATTTTTTGAAATTTCACTCTACCAATTGATTATTTTATGTTTTCGGATTATAGTTTGTTACTTAAATTTTTCAGTTTTTCATCTCAGCATCCACTCACATCCTCTCATTCCGAGAACGAAATTGCCGGACGTTTTACTGTTCCATCTCCCATTCAGATTCTCACATCAACTCAAAACATATTTTGATTCCAAAACTTGGAATCGTCCTGAAATTCTACCTTTTCCGACGACTCCATCAACTCCCATTATTTCGCAAACTTATTTTTTCCTGAATGGTACAAGACTCTCCGTACTCTATTTGACACAATGATCGGGTAAAATGCGACGCTCTACATATCCTCCTCTTTGACTGTCCTTCCCAACTTACTTTCCAAAACTTCATATTCTTTCTCAATCTATTTTATTTCCACGGAATTCCTTATTCCTTCCGTCAATGTCCACAATCCTTCAATATCTCTTTAATCGATTCCTTAATGGCTTAATACATTTCTTGCTCTTCAAAAGGTTTCGTTATTTAGGTAATAGTTTTTTCTTTTTTCTTCTTGCGCATTATTTAACATACCTTCTTGCATATTGTTCTCTCGATATTGTACACGGTTTTTTTTACCTCTATAACTACGTTTGTGTTTATGACACATGTTGCGTATTAATTGAGGTATAGTATTTGTAAAAAATAATAACCTCTATATAAAAAAAAAAAAAAATTATATTTTAGGATAAACGAGGAAACCGTTTACCAAATAGCTGCGCTATCGGGATGGACAGACTGTATATTACGAGGCATGTGCTGAAAGTAACAAAAGCTTTAGGTCATCGAAGGAAAAATCGAATATCAAAAGTTGGCATCACTGCTTCGTCATCAAAGTCGTATCGGAGAAAATGAACGGTCCCTGATGTCAGTTGAACGATTGTGGCGATTGTAACGACGGTCACGCGAGCAGTTCACAACGAGCGTGTCAACTTTGCTTGCCTCCATCTTCAGCCATATTTTTGGCGAGTACGAAATTAGTGGTGTTATTCATTTCTTCATACTCGGACACGACGTTTCGGCTTGCATCGAGTCTCTGTTCATCGACTCGGGTCGAATAATAAATCCAGTTCTCATCTTCAGCAGTCCATTACCTATTAGTCGAGAACGTTTCAAAAATCATTGATCAACTGTAACACGAGTTTTCTTGTGTTGTTCTGGCAATGTTTTCGGTATACCAAACAAAAATAACCCAACACGTTTTCCTGACACGGTACCATTGATAACACACTTCTTGGCGGTAAGTACTCGGGAACAAATCGTTATGAATTTTTTTTTTCGATTTATTCCCACCAAGCGACCAACGAACGGGTCTAACCGCTTGTCTAAATCGTCACGAACAGATTCCCGGCTTCCGTTGAACTTTCGTACCGGTCCAATCGTATCCGAGAGATTCCGAACGCTCACTGGTGAACACCCTCAAAGGTTTGAAAGAACCAATTCCGTACAAAGCGGATGGCTGGAAGTGAACTCGGACGCGTTTGGGGACCATCGGGAGACCGCTCATTCTGCTCTTCCGTACGATTTGCCCCACAAAAAGCGGTGGTGCCAACTTTAGATTTCTCCTCGACGAGCCGCCAGAGAGCATTTCACTCGTTATTTTCTCTCTTAAAATCAAAAACCGTTTATCGCGTATTACACTTTTTTGTTTTTATTATTATTATTATTATTATTCTAAAATAGAATAATACCGTACGCGAACGATACAAAAACGCACTCGGAATATTCGCACGCGATATATAAGCACGTACACGTATATTTACAGTATAATATATGTTTATGTGTTTTTGATCCGGAGGACACATTCCAACGACGACGGAGGGTGTGGTCCCTGCTGATGCTGCGGCGTATGTGTGTGTGTGTGTGTGACACATGGCACACGCTCGTGTTTTTTTTTTTTTTTTTTGCAAAGCCGTCATCTATACGTATTTATATATATATATTATAACCCGTTAAGAGCATTCGTCCCCAGCTTCCGAGAGGTCCGCTGCCGTCGCGACCAAGGCCTACACACACGCGCGCGCGTTCTAAATTTAAATCGTCACAACAACCGGGGGAAGGCGGTAACGACGACAATGCCAAATACCAAACCACGACGGAACCGACAAACGAACCATATTCCGGTCGTTATGATATTATATTATATAATTCGATCGCACTTAATACGTAGTCTTTGAGTGTACTCAAAGTATGAAAAATTATTATTATTTTTTATTATTAAACACTGACGACGACACATTCTTCCGCTATTAAATGCGCGTTCATATAGAAATATTATCGACCGCAATGGTATATTTATTTATTTATATGATATTCTTATTGGTATTTATCTGGCGGCGATCGATACAGATTTATTAAATCTCTAATTACATAATATTATATTAAAACGACATAAGACTCGTAATTTTCTTCGTATTCTAAAGATATATAATTTTTTTTTTTTTAACACCCGAAACGTTACGAATTTTATAATAAATTCCAACTCATGTGTTTCGACGGAAACGCGGCTGTCTCGAATGTCAATCCGTAATTATTATTATCGAAAACATAAAAATGTTGTATAGTTAATAACGAATTCGACGCGCGTGTTTTAAATGCAAAAGCGATATGTGTGATTTTTTTTTTTAGATTTCTATCATTATTAAATATTAAAAACCCCCGACAATATTTCGTAAATATTAACGTATGAATTCGTGTTATAAAAATACGCAATTTCGCTAGTAGTAGTTTATCGCAGCTATACGATTCTGTGTTTCGCTCTTAAATCGGACGATATTTTTTCGGTTAAAAATTTTAGCGGTTTTCCGCTGTACATCAAGAAAACGATTAGTTTAGTAGTCAACTGAACGCTTAAACAGTTGAAGCTGTGTTAAAATACAGTTTTCGGAAAAAACTAAGGGATCCTAGTCCATATGGCGTCTCCTCCATACTCGTTTGTTGCATTTGACATTTAAATATGTAAATATGTAATACGTGTATAGCACACGTTTTACATTGTACACAAGTGCGCAGCAACAACGATTATACGAATATAATGCGTTTGTCCGCAGGGATCTTCGCCGTAGGCTTCCAGACGACGTTAAATTACGCATACGCAGAGTCCGTTCTATATTTACACGCCGTAGACAGTGAAGAGTTTTTTCTCTTTTTATTATTTTTTTTTCTCCCTGTTTATTTATACATAACATTTATAAACAAACGAGCTCGTTAAGTATTATAATATAAACGCGTGTACGAACAGTCAAAGTCCCAGTCACATTTCTATATCCATACGATACCTATTACGGTGAAGAAATCCGCACGCTGCGCCCCACGGCATTATATACGTATATTTGATGTAATACCCGAGAATTATCATACCCGAGAAGCCTAATTAGAAAAGATTCGTAAAACGAAATAAATAGAAGATTGGTAACGGCCACGAGAACTTTTTAAGAGGTAAAAGTCAATATGCTCAAAAGTAGTCGTTTAAAATACATCGAGTCTAAGAAAAAATTGGAGTGTTCTACGATTGCGGACAATTGGGAAACATTAAAGTGACTAGAAGCTATTGAAATGTGGACGTTGAGGCGTATGAAACGAACCAGTTGAACTAAAAATAAAATTGAACACGTTACACGTACAAGAGTTCAAGGAAAAAAGTATTCTTATTCAAATCGATCGCGAGAAAAAAAGTAAACGTTTCGAAAAAAAAAAACAATTTCCTATCGCCAACGTGGTGGAACGGAAATAATTTCAAAAGAACGTCAAGAAAATCGAATTTCAAAGATATCCCACTCGATCACTTCTTGTCATCGCACGAAGAGAACAGCAGTGAACTGCAGACATAGTGTACGGCGGCATTGCTTGGTCATTAAATATAATAATAATATTTTTATTATTATTTTTTTTATTATTATTATTTTTATTATTATTATTATTATTATTATTATTATTATTATTATTATTATTATTATTATTATTATTATTATTATTATTATTATTATTATAATACGCGTTTAAATGATTTCATCGGCGGATTGTCGTGGTGATAATTTTTTGTCTCTATCGACCTCGTGAACACGCCAAGGCCTACAACGTTACAAATTTTTATAGCATAAAAACAATCGGACGACATGTATAACTCGTCCATGATGTTGTCTGGTACTCGTCGGACGATTCTGAAAAGATGCGAATGCGTGTTGACAATAAACGAGTATTTCGTTCTGCGTAAACGCCGAATGGTGACCTAGACGAATACGAAGTAAGTCTGAGGAAATTCGCGTGGAAAAAAAATTGTTTAATTCGTTCACGGTGTGGAAATACCACGAATGAATTAAACAATTTTTTTTTTTAAATAATAACCAGTTGTACAGTCTTCGACGAGCCGGTTTCCAAAACGTCGTATAACACCGGCAGACGTCATTTATTTATTTATAATAATAATAATAATAATAATAATAATAATAATAATAATAATCGCCGAGGTCTGATCACACAGAATCACGCATATTTAACGTTAGACGTTAAAAATAAAATCGATTCTGCGACGTTGCATTAAACCGGATTTGAAATCGCGGCGATACTGTGTTACAATACGAATTAAGTATGCTTGCACAAACACCTAAAACCTACCAGACTTAAAATTGTCTGTAGGAAAAAAAATTATCATTTTTATTTCAGTGTCGTTCATTTGAAAAATTATGTAATAATTATAAGAATAGATTTTATATATGTAAAAGTAATTATTGTAAATAAATAAATTTAATGTCGTACGTTTAAGCGATAAACTTTGTATACAGAGTGCACGATATTGCGTATGTAGATTATTTATTAAAACGTATGTAGATCGTTGAGATGATACATGACAACATGTATATGATATAACGATTTTAAAGATTTTAACTTGTGGCAAAAATTGAGATTTTTTTTTTTATTTCACAATAGAGCATTTATTTACTGTATTGTCGGATTTTTGCTTACAGCCTTTGAAAATATCGTTAAATACATGTTTGATCGGTATAAAAAAAAAATTACTTAACACATTGTAAAAAGCTACAGGACATAAATATTAAATATGCCTGCTTAAAATATTTTATAAAAAATTATAGAGAAAATTTTAATATTTTATATTAATATGTATTATTGTTTGTTTTTTTACTTTTGTGTTATATACAGAAATCGTTTATAATAATTATTGAAATATAATTGAAAATAATAATAATAGGAAGGAGATCCTTAATTTTTCCACATCCTTGGCTTCAAAAAACTCTATTTGCGGCACTGATCTACCACAGCATTCAGTATCCTATTCTTGTCGTATTCTGATAGTAAACGAATGAGCTATTATAGGACGACGCGATTAACGTTAGATTTGTGTAAAAAATATGATAACGGATTTTCATTGCACCCCAGCGTACGCATTTATATTAAATTTCACGTGACTTAATCGCGAGCGGAATAAAAACAATTCCTATTTACACATTTCTATTACATAATCACAAAAATTAACAATTATGTAAATTTGATGGTTTTTTTTTTCGTCAGTTTCCAAATTATTCCAAGGTTAATATTATGGATTTTATTCGCACGAACGATATACGTAAAATACTACGTTTTTTTTTTTATCAAAATAGGTACTCTGGTAATTATAAAACTGATATGAACACTGAGAAAACACTGAATACGCGTTTATTAATCATTTTATTATTACTTTATATTATGCGCACATTCAATTTCCGTGTACTTAAACTATTTCATATTCCGTTGAATGTTAATCGTAAGCTCCTATGATATTATACGTTTGAGATTATTTTTCGTTTAAAAAACAAATGTTTTCTTTTTTACCAAAAAAACGATTTTTAAGGTTTTTTGAATATAGTCGAAGTGAAAACCGTCTGACAATGTTTTAAATTTTTAAGCCCTGAAACCAAAAATTACATCATTTATAAATTATAAATATCTCAAAATATACAATTGCTATAAACAACGCTCAAAATTAAGAGGATTTTTTTTTTAAATTTTGCATCATTTAATACGGCTGGTCAAAAGTTACGTATCTGGTGAAAATTTTCAGTTTCTACGAGTATGATCATTAGTTTCAAAATTACGAAGAAATAACGATAATCGATTTTGACGATATTCCGTTTTTTTTTCAAAATTTTCGGTAGTTTTTCTAACGCTTATTTAAAAGTAAATGAGAAAAATGACCTCTTTAAAGTATATCAATTAAACGTAATTTTCAACCTAAAATAGTGCTGCATGTAAAGATCAGAGCATTTCTGGTAGAGTTTTCGAGTATAGACATAAAAAACACATCGTTGTAAAACCAAATGTGCTCAGAATGTAAAAAAAAAAAAAAATAAAACTATATTTGGACATTATACGTATAACACGATAAACCGTCGTATAAACTAATTTCATTATTTGAAATATAAATAAACATACGTGATAATTAGAAAATGAATCGACTGAATGAATGTAAACTGGCTGTGAACAGTGTACGTGGTATCAAATAATATTTTATTGATATTATTTAAACATTATATATGTATATATATATATATATATATATAAACAAATTAATATAAAAATAAACTATACTTAAACCTTATATATATTTATAACTATATAAACAATACAATACAAGTAAGTAAAAATGATTATAATTATTTGAAATTCAAAAACAACGAATCGCATTGAAATATATCACAGACTTGTCGTAAAATATTGGAATAAAAAAAAATACTTTTTTACGCATTCTAATACTATTTTGAACACTTTTCAAAAAAAAATATTCCGAATACTTTTACTAGTATATTTGTATTGGTTAAAAAATACTTTTTTTTTTTCATCAATCACGAATTAAAATTATCGATACGTAAGAGAAAAATAATGTTTTAAGTATTAATAATATTTTGTGAATCATAACGGTCTGCAATATCCAATGTAATATACTTAATGAATCATAAAAACGTCCAAGAATTCTCGTACTGTCAATAATCACAGTGATGCAAAAATAATTATAATCGACAGGTCCTACGCGTGCAGTACGCGATTGTTACATACTCGTGTTACATAACGAACGAATTAAAATGTAGATGGACTCGATAGATAGATTTTACGTAGTTAAAGTAAATATTATATACACCTATACGTATCAATATAGACTTGGATTTTTAATTTTTAAATTTTTTTCTAAATATTAATTAAAATATAGGTGTTATATAATATATTAAAAAAAAATTTTTAATATCGATTTGACTTATATTGTGTTCTAGGCTTCTTATTTTCTTATGGTTTATCTGTACGCGAGAAATTACAAAATGTGCGAATCGACTTGAAAAATTCAATAATATTATTAATAAAAGTACTACGTTGCCTAAAAGACTTGATAATAATTCTGACGATGAATAATATAATAAAAAAAAAAAATAATAATAAAAATAATAATAATAGTAATAATTAATTTCAATTTATGAGATATTTATTAATGTTTATTTTTAAACCCCCTCCCCTCTACACGCACGCGCACAAAATTATCCTAGTGACACGCCACTGCCTTGAAGTATTCCTTTATATTCGAAAATGTTTTTTTTTTTTTTTACGTTTATTCGAAAGAGTATTCGCCGAAAGTGTTCTTTACAAAACTGAAATATTTACAAGACCAGAGAAAACAAATATCCGATAATTTTTCGATAGCTCTCTTCCCTCGTCCCGACTGTACGTTTAGAAAATCGCACACCGATACCTCGGCGGAGCCTACGCGACCGGTTTGCCGTAAAATCGTTTAATTATGTCCGAGCCCTTTTCGGCGATCATTATGGTGGCCGCGTTGGGGTTGGCCGAGACGATTTTCGGCATTATCGAGCTGTCGATGACTCGCAGCCTTTGCACGCCCCTCACGTTTAACGCGAGATCGACAACGGACCCGTAGTCGCCAGACGGTCCCATTCTGCACGTTCCCACCGGGTGATAGAACGACGTGGCGACGTTCTCGATTGCGCACGTCCAATAACCGCGCGTGCCCCACGCGTGGTTCGCGCAGTTCGGCAGTTCCAACCGTTCCAACACCAGTCCGGCGTCGATCATGGGCTCGGTTTTCGACAATGCCACGACGAAGTCTATGCCGCGCAACAGCGTGTCCAACTCGTCGGCGTGCGACAAGTGATTGGCGCGGATTTTCGGATAGACTCTCGGGTCGGACGAGCGCAACGTAACGCGGCCGACGCTCCGGTCGTTCAGGTTGATCGGCACCATCAACAGCGTGTCGCTCCGAGCGTTCAGCTCGTCGTACGACTTTGCCACTTCGTCCGAGTACCCGAACATGTTCGACAACCGGCTCCTGTGGTTCGCCGTCTTCCGCGTCGTGTTGTACGGCATTCGGACCTGTATTATCTGCACGTCCGGGTATTCCGCGTAGTCCGTGGTCTTCACGAACGTCATGAGATTCGTCAGTCCCACGGTGCTGATGCCGTGCGCCGTCATTTCCATCGTCCTCCGCATGAGGTCCCGCGCCTCGTCCGCCATCTCGCTCTCGGACCTGGTCTTCCGGTCGCTGAACACGAGCCCCGGAAACGATACGTGGTCCTGATAATTGTAACCGACCGGCACGTCGCTGATCACCCGTATGCCGTATTTGCGCAAATGCTCTCTGGGCCCCACGCCCGACACCATGAGGATCTGCGGGCTCATCACCACTCCCGCGGACAGGATCACTTCGCGCGCGCTAAGCACGCGCCGCGTTTCGCCGGACGGCGTCAGGAACTCTACGCCCACCGCTGCCGTCGTACCGTTGTCGAAAATCACCCGGACGACCCGGGTGTTTTTCGCCACGAACAGATTGGTCCGGTTGCTGGCCGGCATGAGAAACGCCTTGAGCGTGCTGCACCGTAGACCGTTCCGGGTGGTGCTGTCCACGCTCCCGTAGCCCACGACGGGCGGCGAGATCCTGTTCAAGTCGTCCACCTCGGTCAAGTTCAACGCGCGCTCCGCCGCGGCGATCACGGGGAACGCCGGGTCCACGGACTTGAACGGACTGACGGTCAGCGGACCGCCGCGGCCGTGCAACGTCGCGTCGAATCTCTTTTCGTCCACGAAATTCTCAGACTTGAGAAAATACGGATACACGTCCTTGAAACCCCACCCGGCGTTCCCGAGACGTTCCCAACAGTCGAAATCGCGCTGGGTGCCGCGCAGGTACATCATCGCGTTCATCGACGACGACCCGCCCAACATGAATCCCCTGGACACGATGCCCCGCTGATCGTCCATCCCTTTGAACAGTTTACGTTCACGTTCCGTCGGGAACGCCCAGTCGTATTCGCTCCTCAGCGACTCGCTGAATTTCAACGGGTACTCCGTGTAATCCGGAGGATCGCCACCGGCCTCCAACAGCAACACCGTCCATTCGGTTATCTCGCTGAGACGCGCCGCGACGGTGGCACCGGCACTACCGCCGCCGACCACTATGAAATCGAACGTCTCGTCGCGATCGCCCGAGAACAACGTGGGCCCGTAGTCCGTCGGATACTTTAAGCCGGACGATAATCCGTTTAGAGCCTAAAACGACAATATTTCGTTCGTCACGTTATTTTGCCGAAAACGATTTTTCTTTTTTCTCATAAAACAAAAAAAAAAAAAAATTATTGTATTTGTCAAGAGAATCGCTCGGGAGAAAACAGTTAGTTATTCGAACATTACGCAGTCTTTGAGTTCTTCTGATACGCGTCGCTATGATTTGTACCGTCTAACGGATAAACGATCCCCGCCGATATTGGCTCGACTGTCAAAACGTCTTCAATCTTATAGAAATAATGAAAAAAAGTTTTTTTTTTTTTGGAATTGTGTCTTTAAAATTTTTAAGAATTAAAATACTCGTTACGATACGGTGGTTATCACTGGTGCGTTCGCGGTATGCTTATCGATAATAATGAACGCGATTAATCGTTAATGTCGATACAACCGTTATGGATCATCGTTTTGTCGGTATTGTTTTTTTTTTTTTTTTTTTGTTCTTTTCTAACGAGTCTGATAATTTTATATTTGCACGCCGAAACCGTAAGGGTCGTGTTGCATGGGTCCGATAAAAGCGTGCCCCGCGTGTTTTTTTTTTACTCCGAATCCCGCGTCGGTATTTCGAATACCGCGATCGACAATTATTGTCATTCAATCGGGGAAAAGCGTTTCGTACGTGCGCGCGCGCGCGATACGAACAACGAATTTCTCGTAAAACGGACGAGCCGCAGCGCGATATATTCGAACGATTGAATTAGAAGCGCGCAAAGAAGAACAACGATGATTTTGCACTTACCGAACAACAACACAGCGTAGCGATAACTGTCCACGCGGACATGTCGTTTCAGTGTATACCACGTGTGCGTCGAGTGCGTCTTGTTCCACGCACGTCCTGTAAAACAATAACCGCGTTCGATTAGCACGACCGCGTACTTATACGAAACGGGTGGCGGTCGTGCGGAACACAGCTGATAATAATAATAATAATAATTGTCCGACCGACCGAAGCGAAACAACCTCTAGGCGCACTCGGGGACCCGGAGGGGAGACTACCTCGTTTTACTGTTCGTCGTCGAGAGCGCGAAGAAAACGTCGTTACGTCAGAAATACTTTCTCGGACTGGAATGATAAAAAAAAAAATAAATATATATCGTCGTCGTCGTCGTACAATTATAATAATAATAATAATATTTAATTATATTACGATTAGTGCGAGTGGTGGAACATTACCGCCGGCAAGGAAATTTTCGGCGATTTTTTTTTTACCCTGACCTTGTGCGCCGGTTTTCTTAATTCCTTTTAAATAAGAACGATATCAGTTTCAGTCATCGCTCACAGGCGTTCAAAAAAAAAAAAAAAAAAAAAAAAATCACAAAATATTTTCAAAAAAAATACCGTTTTCCTATCGAACGTTATTTGTATACACCGTTTTTTTTTTTTTTTTTAAATCACTTTTTTTATTCCTACGTCTTTTTTTTTTTACCGTAATATTCATAATTTTCTCTGTTGCGTTCGCTTTTATTTCTTGTTCAGTCGTCACATATTGTTTTTTTTTGTCGAAACCGGCGTAATCAAAACGAACGTACTTGACACGACAATTATTATACTTTTTTTCCTTCTATTTAAGCCACTCTTTGGCTTCATTGTATATTCGCATATACACGTACACGCGTGTTTTTGTATTTTTTCTATATACATACGCGTACAAAAAAGATTTTTATTTAAGACTACTATGTAGTTCCGTCCCCCTTATTAATGACAGTCGAAATGTACATATTTAATTCTCAAGAATTAAATCAACTGTTCATTTAAATCAAAAATAATGTTTAATCGGTCCAAAGCATTACATGTGTGATAGCAATGATTAGAGAGCAAGTATTGGAGTTTGAACTGTGTGACAGCGGCGGACACAATTTTTTATATACGAGTATATATATAAAATTAATTTGTTGTTAACATATCTTTTATTTATTTAAT
Source organism: Chaetogeoica ovagalla (assembly GCA_032441825.1). Taxonomy (NCBI): domain Eukaryota; kingdom Metazoa; phylum Arthropoda; class Insecta; order Hemiptera; family Aphididae; genus Chaetogeoica; species Chaetogeoica ovagalla. Next base: position 2,002,797 of record CM063726.1, read on the forward strand.
TTTTGTTTTACTACTTTATTACGTGTACAAATATTATACGTTTTAATTTTTTTTTTTATTTTTCTCACTCGCAATTTAAAACGACATTTAATATTGACAAAAAAAAAAAAAATTGTGTGTAATAGTCTAATATTGTTCGTCACGTTTGATTTATCTGATGACAAAAAAAAACATAAATAAAAAACTTGTATTTTGAAATATCCATCAACTCCGAGAATATATTTTGATGAGATATTATTCTCGCGCGCGGAAATCCGAAATGAAATAAATAGAAAAATAAAAACTATTAAAAAGGGATTTATAACGAGAACGGGGGGGGAGGGGTTTAAGTAGGCATGTCTTGCGTAAGGATGAATTGATCATTTACGACGGTGTACACCGAAATCAAATAGATCCGCACAGTTTTTCTTTTTTTCTCAAAGTTCACAATTTCAAATATATACAATTAGTAATAAAATAATATTATATAAACAGGATCATTTTTCGTGGAATCAAAAACACTTTTTATAAGTAATTCTGTTAAATTTGCTAAAAAAAAGCATTCACTTATTATGTTTTTTTTTTTAATTGGTAACTTAAATAACTACATATATTATAATATATTAAATAACTACATATATTAATAAATAAATAACAAGATACAATGTATAATTAAATATACATTTTATATAAAAAAATATTTAATTTAAGTTTATCTGTTTATGTTGTTAGATTTAATAAACCTGTAATAATTGTTTTCGATGATTGATTTTTAAGTTTATCTATAACAAAGTTAGACTTTTTATAACACCCTTCAAAGTGTTAATAATAAGCAGAAAAAAAAATGTATTTATTAGTTTTTCATTAATTTTCCGATTGCAAATAATATACAGATTGTCCTTAATTTATCGACGGAATTATACATTGCCGGTCTTCGTAAGGTATATGACAGGAGAGTGCCAGACCTCAAAAATCGTCCCTTGTCCCTGTCAAGAGCCTCCGAAATTACTTCGTACCGTGGCCTCCAAAACTGTAATTGCGGCACTGTCATTGACTCGAAAGAAATTTATCGGACTCGGAATTATTCTACTAATTCTGTTATTATAATTCGATTGACACGTGTGTATGATTATTATCGTTTGAACGTTACACACCGAGCACGTGGAAATTGTCCTACGTCGTGTGCCGTACGAATTTTCGTCCGTTCCGCCTTACGGGAGACAACCGAGATGTTGAAGGTTAAAGCGACACAGCTGTTGACGAAATCGCTATGAGATTATTATTTATTGAATTGTCGACACTGTCGTTAGGCGATTACGATTGCGTTATAAATTATAACTTATAATATATATATATATATATATATATATTTATTTATTTATTTATTCCGAAGTAATAATAATTTACTGTTTTAAAAATCACTGAAACACACGAGGAATCCTCTTCTGACAAGATAGTGAATCTTCCTGAGTGATTACTGTCAAATGAAACAAACGAAACAAAAATGAATTAATAAAAAAATGTCGAGTCCCTATTCAAAGTATTATGAAAAATATTACATTGATTTGTATGCCTTTACATGTCTGTATTCTGGGCAACGACATAGCGGACAAGGCAGCCTTCGAAACTGTTATTGGAAGAAGAGTCTACATTTACATCCCACCACGACGATCTGAAAATTCCAATAAAAAAAGAATTTTGTACAAATATAAACGAGTTAGACAGCACATCGAGACTCGACGAATTAAAACAATTTTTTTTTTTTTTTTAACGAGTGAGCAACTGTTCTTTTTCGGCAAAACTGACCAAACGTACAGTGGAAACTCGCCAGCACACAAGGCTGAGGATAGGTCATTCAAACGCCTATTTTATATATATGAAAAAAAAAGAAGAAGACGTATGTGATGCGTGCCATACTCCACACTCACGATCAAAAATACGTCATTGAAAAATGCATGAAATACGAACAAGGAATTCTTATCGCGCCGTTTCGTATCAATCGACTATTTTTTTTTTTTTGACGAGACAACGGCAAAAAACGTCTCCAGAACCATCGATTTCCTACACCACAATTTACCCACTGTAAATCTACGTAGCACGAATTTACGAATTCGGGCCAATGACTTAATAAATTGAAGCTTGTTCATAAAAAAAGAAAAATTGTAAATATAAAATCTTATACGAGTATAAAATCCGGAGCGTGTTACGACCATTACGAGAGCGTTATTTAATTACTCCGGTTTTTCACGGCTCCGGTATGTGCACTGTATGTTGAGAAATGTTCACTGATTTATAGTTATACCCGCCGAATCGTAATTTGCGGAAACCGTGTATCGGTATTGTAATATATTATCGTAATTTTCGGATTTTAATCGGTTATATATCGGTTTTACGCGTAGTGTTACGTACGTGTTGCGCCATTTTACGTTTACCCGATTTCGATAAATCAAAAAAAAAAAAAAAAAACAGGAAAAAAATATATATTCGTATTTTTTAATTCGGTATAGTGCGTACTGCAGTTGTCAAATGGTTGTACGATAATTACATGTTTTTTATATGATGTTTTGACCGAAATAATAATTTCAAAAAGTCGCGCGTTCATAAAAATAATAAACAAACAATGTTCTGATACGTGCGCAAAAACTCTGTTTAACGAAATTCTTCTATATAACCTATTTATTTTTTTCTTAAAGAATCGCGAAATTTTATTTTTAAAAATTTTTTTTTGTTTTAAAAAATTCGTTTTGTAAAACGATAACAGAAACTACTCCAATACAATTTTAATCATCCACAAACACCAAATATACGATCGCGCGATACCTTATTGAACTTTATTCTCGTTATCGATTGTGATTGCATATAACTCTTTACGAAAGAAAAAAAATTGTATATATGTATTTTCGTATCGAAAAATGAATGATTATTATTGATTAGTTTAATATTCACGAGTGGGTTCGTCATGTTTATACAAAAAAAAAAAACAACGGTATATTCGACAATTTAAACGAAATTCTAATTCCATATAAAAAATTTTTAAACGTTCGCGTTTTATATGTTATGTGCGTATTATAATTTTCATTACACACGTATAATATCAATAATTTGATGTAATAAAACATTACTAGATTTCAAGTAAAAGAAAAAAATTCCTTTTTTTAAATATATATTCTTTTCAAAAGAAGTTTTCGTCAAAAAGACTTCTTTTGAAAACTTCTCTGAATTTCTTACATAGTGTACTTCCACTGTATACTGCACAAGTAAATACGAGACAGATAGATTTTTTTTTTTTAACACAAGGCGATTGTACTGCAATAGTATAATGTACTTGAATATACTTACGTGTTAATATTGTATTTTTCAAAAAAAAAAAAATACGAATAACGAACGTTCTATATAAACGAAACAGTCGCGTGTCATCTGCAGCACATATTGTGTGTAGTTTCCTTTTGTTTGCGATCAATGCGTTAAAGATGATCGATCGTATTGTTCCATATAAATTTTTATTTATTTTTTGTCAGTAGACTTACTCACTTAGATATTGTCGGTTATGCGTGTGACGTACGAAACGTTATTATCAGAACCATTTCTTTTATTTTTTTGTAGAACAAATATATATTTATTATTATTATTATATACCATTCACGAGGTTTGAAAAAAAAAACAATTTACGAGTCCTCCAAGATATTCCAATGGACTTATTGTACGGACATTTTCTAACTTTTAACGACTTCGGTGCCTCTAAATTGTAAACTCCACTTACGATCCTATACAAACGATTGATGCGATTACTTAATTTATTTTTATTGTCATTACTTACTCGTCTACGTCAAATTAAAAATATTATGCGTACGAAACCATAGCGTTATGTCGAAGAAGCAGCTATTTACATTTGTTACGTTTCAATTGTAGTTGTCATATCGGGATTTTTGTTTGAATGAATAACGGAGGGAAGGAGGGGGTTTACGAATTTTCCTGCTCCCCTTTTAAAATAATCGCAACTAAACCACCGCCTATTTCAAATAATAAAACAGCCTTGTGTGGCCTTATGTCTATACGATTATGACATAGACGTACAACACTTGGATAATATTATTACTTATTTTTTTTTTTAACTATTTTTATAACACCGTACATATAAGAATATTCATAACACGTGTATATTTTTAACTATTTATTAAAATTCACATCAATCCTTAAGCTATAAAAATATAGTTTTGGAGTGGATTTCACTTTAAAGTCCCCTCTTTTCTTCGCGTACCGCGCCACTGTATACGTATGTTCCGCTAAAATATATCGTATACGTCACATACGCGATATATTATATTTACACGTTTTTCGCCGTATTTTTTTTATTTCATCCATAATCATTATATAATTTATTACGACTTCTCCATAATTCGAACCGTTTAGCCTACAAAACAAGTAATGCGAAAACACGATATTCCGGCAAAATTTAAAATATGCGTTTTCCAATGACGCGACCATATTCACAACACAGTATGACATAACTTCACCATCGCCTTAAACAATATTATCTACCGGTAAGAGTAATTGAATTCCTTATCGAATATTATTATTTATAATAGATATTATTTTTCACAAAATATATAAAAAAAAAAAAAACGAAAATAGTATGTACAAATAACTATGATTAATTAATCATAGTTATTAATTAAGACGAGTTTGAAAATGCAATTGAAATGTCCGGTTTCGTTCATTTCTTTTTACGTGTTATACGTTTCGTTTATATATATATATATATATATATATATATATATATATATATATATATATATATAAAATATCTCGTTTTAATGTAATCGAAAACGAAATAGTATAATTTTCGCAACGCTCAACACGTCCAACGTTTCCAATTGGTATAAATATTTATTAATTATTACGTATCGATCTGATTATTAAAAATAATTTATTACACGAGAACGCGTTCTCTCACAACACCTTATAGGGATTACAGGGCTCCGCAACTGACTATTAATTTGTCTAGATAGGGGTGTCTAAAGTGTTCGTATCGACAGATTTCGAGCGTTTGACTCCACACGTATGTCAAAATACATTTTGAGTATAAATCCGTTTAAAGACTATTTTCCTGATCAATCGGTTCGGATCGATTGCAAAACAAAAATTCGATAAAATAAAACAACAAATTTTATTATAATTTTCGTATCGCGCGACAAGGGTTAAAACGGTAAATCATATAACAGACAGGATTGCGTTTTCTACACCGTTTTTCAGCGTTTTCTAAAACAGCCGAATAATTAAAAAATTTCGATTATACGCGTAGACAAGAAATGAAAAAAATTGTACAAAAAAAGAACGTCGTTAAGAGGACGCTGTGATTTTCGTCGAAATATTTGCTTCGCGTGGAAAAGAATTCCGAATAAGTTACAGTCATATTTTCTACGGCTATATACGCATATGTATTTCTCGAAAAGTTATAAGCATTTTATCGGTTTTTTTTTTGACTCCACGATAATTAAAGACGTTTAAAAAAAAGAAAACAGCTCCGTTATTGCCGTAACGTTGTAATTCATTTCGTGTAAAAATTCGGCGTCTTCAGTACGAATGCGGGGTTATTGTATCGCGTGAAAATTCTGTACGTTTTCTCTCTCGGTACTATGCACCAAACAGCGACGGTTTCGTTTGCCTCCGTAATATAAACGAGTGCTCTCGACAATACGGACCAGTTCGTTTGTGTTCGTTTCGATATTTATATATATTTTTTATATATATATATATATATACGAAAAAAACGAGAACTCGGCGTTGTTTTTTAATATGGAAATTAAAAAAAAAAAAATAATAATAAAAACCGTCGTACAACCCGCCTTTTCTCCGTCTAGTTTTTCTGGAGAAAAACGCGAGATATTACGCGGACGACGTTTTAATAAACCCGCGAAGGCGACGAAAATTGTGGGCGGCGGGGGGAAACAAACAATTCGAACGCTCGACGACCGGACAGATTTACATCAATACTAACGAATTCCTTGTGTACACAATGAATCAGCGGTTCCTCCCAACTGGACTCAATCCGCCGACCGCTTTTCCAAATATTCTTGGGCGAGCGTTTTCGACCGCTTTACACTTATAACATCGTCTCCGCCTCGTCCGCAACTCATTCGTAGCAGGAGAAAAAAAAATGACTTCAATCAAATTCGCTCGTATTTCTTCAAGCGGTTCTCGGAACAGCGCTGCAGGCGCGAACCGCAATAAAATATCGCTCGCTATACATCGGCCCGCGATTACAACGCGACCCGATCGTATTGACGCTGAAAATTCTCTTCCAATTAAAAAAATTCGCGTAAATGGCCAAAAAAAAAAAAAAATAATAATAATATCCGACACTACGCGGACCGCCGGCAGTCCGTGAACCACCAGTTGTGGGAACCACTGAAATCAAAGAACTCGCCTCTTTTCTTTATGTACCGAGTTTCTGACGGTGCTATTGAACTCTTTTACGATTTTTTTTCTCCGCGCAGTCGTTCCGAATATTTCACGGAGTGTCCCCACGTGTCGCCCGTTTTTTTTTCCTCTCTCCGTCCGAGGAGGAAATGTATTTCATACAAATGTTACGGTTCTTTTTTCGCGGAAACGTTTCGTTAATTTTTACGAGATTGTTGATTTGTCACAATTAACAATCGCGTTTTCGTACAAAACTAATCACGAGCGAATATATAATAATACATTTCATACGGTAAAAAACCATTAGTACAGAACGGGGGATAGAACGATATTTTATATGAAGATTTTGAATTATAATATTTATTTATTTTTTCCTAGTAATAAATTAAATAAAACAAATATCTCGCGTAAATCAGATGGCGATAAATTACTCGTCGCGCGACAGAACTCGGTTGTTTTGACATATTTATTAGAAAACAGAAAATTATAAAAACACCGAAAGTCTATTTTTATTGGAGTGCTCAGCGAGCACTACCTCTTTCAGGTATACCATCAACACTCTTTCCCGTTTAAAAATAATAATCAATTTTAAATTAATGTTTTATTTAATAAATATTAACCATTGACTAGCTCCTGATGTAAAATATTACTCAAGAAAGCCTTTCAGATTTCCCGTGTGCACGTCATTTCACCGTACCCATTTTACGAGATAAAAGAGTATTTAAAAATATTTTCTTTATGCAGAAAACCCGAGTAACGTGTTCGAGAACATCTCGAACTACGCGTCGACAGTTAAACGCGTGTTAACTAATAAATCGGTATCAAAGCGCAGTAATATTATTGAAATTGATTTTTATTTTTTATTTTGAAGAAGGAGTTCATAAAGAAATATGCATCGGAGTCGTATTTATTTATTTATTTTTTTCATTTATTACCGATTCCGACAAAAAGTCAAGTCAATCGAATAGGAAATATACAGTTACGGAATGAAAAATTAAAAATGAATACAGAATTACATAGAGAATATTATACGGTAAAAAAGATACAGGAATTAAAAAAAAATGTATATATAGTAAGTATAAAAAAACAGCGAAGAAATTTTGTACAAAATAACTATATCGTCGATATTATTTTATATCGATATAAAATGAATATTATTTTTAAAATCTGTTGGTATACGTTTGAAAAAAAATATTTTTTTTTTTTAAATTTCTTTATGTATATTTAAATACTCAATTATTCTGTATAAAGGAATTTATATTAAATATCACGTTGTACGTGCTTTTAAAATTTCAAAGTATCGTTTTCTACAGCGTAGAAATCTGAATTCGGGGATTGGTTTCTTTTTTTTTTTTTGTTCGATTTTATTTCAGAAACATGCGTTGTATTGAAATTTCTATTCGTTTTACCAATATAAAATTTCAATTACAATTACGCTCGAGCACGTAAATGCCGGGGAAAAGTTAAATTTTTATCAAAATAATTGTTATTTTGAAAAAATTGTTTTTCGTTTTTTTTAATATCGCGCGCGTTATTAACGAAAAATGTATTTATATAAATATTATTCTATGTGTGTGTGTGTGTGTGTGTGTTCGGGAAGAGATTCGTTTAAACCACAAGGAATCCAAAAAATATTTTTTATCGTTCACGGTTGAAACCGGAACGAACCGATCGTACTGAACGATATCGAACTAACTGTACGTGCGCTGTTTATTTTTCACGCTCGTCAATTAATTTGGGCGCATAAAATGACGTAAACACTAGCAAACGCGGTAGTTAAAAAAAGAAAACTATTTTTTTTTAATTTCATACACTCTTTTTTTTCCCCACTAAACGTGTTATTAATTACTTCTAAAATTAGACGAAACTGAGAAAATTATTTTTGTTCCCCTCCGAGTATATATAAATACCGACGTGTAGACGCGCTCGCGCAATCCCCGCACAGACACAAAAATCGTATTTATTTATTTATTTAACGCGTACATAAACAACATGATCGTTTCGACAGTCAAAAGACACGCTGCGGCCTTACGTCCGATTGTTTCAAACACGACGAGAAAAGAAAACGATTAAAATATTACAAATAACTAACAAATTTTTTTTTATATGCGGTATAAGATTTATTTTAATAACACGATTACGTTACACGATTAATTACATATGATAATTCCTCGGCGTTTTTTTTTTTTTTTTGAGTACTAATCTTATGTTTTGTATACGCGATATACGGTTATTGAAGTTTACTGCAGTTCCGGCTTATAGTCGTGTTCAAATACCGCGTGTAGTTGTTTTTTTTTTTTATTATAAACAAAAAGTTTATCTCCGACGACGTTATGACTTCAAGCAACACACAGCGGTCTATTGCACTATCTCATATACAATCGATCGATCGATTGACGACTGATTTCTCAATTTAGAGACGATCAATCCGTATTCTTTTGAATATTTTTAACGCGGCGGTTTGTAATCGCTTAGGACTGTGGCTGTTTTATAAACGACGTATATAATAATAGAGTCATATCAATTGATCACAATTCGAATGAGATTTCATCACGCGATCGAATGTTTTTCTCGACAAAGAAAAAAACACGCCTTAAAACGACGTCTTCTACTCAAAACACACGCTCGTGTTAATACGGTAGTATAATCCGTACGAAATGTTTTTTGTTGAAACAGTGATTGGAGCCGAATAATCGGTGAAACTAAAGTAAAAACAATTTGATAAAAAAAAAAAAAAATTTGTTTTAATTGATTATATTGGAATACTCATACATACAATGACAACTATAACGCATATATGGGACAATGCTGGCCGTTAATAAGTTAACGTCATTTTTCACGTTTTCCAACGCTAATCAACGACTTTGAACTTCAAACAATGTTACGTTCTTTTGAAGTCTTAACAAAACGTGTTTAAAAAAAAAAAAAAAATTAGTTTACTCGGCCAGCCTCTTACACTTTGGCTGTTTTAAACGCTCAATAATCATCTAAAAATACACACATAGGATAGTGGTGTGTACAAATCAAAATGTTTAAAACACAGTGCTCAACAACTAGGTACGTCATAGGTGTTTGACACTGTACAAACGTTGAGCGTTTATGAAATACATAAAAAGAAATACGTAAACGTACTATAGGAAATTTGATCGATTCAATCGATAACGGACACGAGATGATTCATCGGTACATTCCTCACGGACGGTTCTAAGAAAACGATCTTTATGTATGTGGCCAAGTCGTCGTTGACGGACAGAATACAAGTCAATATTTCGTAGTATCTCGTCGGAGATTTAGATGCTGCGTGTTTCATCAGAGCGTCCTTAGCGTTCGCTCCGATAACGGCCAAGCCGTCTCTGTACTCCGGACTGCAAAGGTCTGGAGCAAACACAAACGCGCAATGTTCGGCTGTTTTACGAATAATATACACACACGGTCACAGTGGCGCCGAACTCGTACGCACAAGGTGTGGCGAATTGCGACCCACCTCGTTAACGCGGTGGTATGAGTTCATATCAATTTTAATTGATTAGATATAATAATTGATTTGATATTTGATTGAATGATTATTATTTAAGTACAGATTATTATTTGAGCGTCGGAATAAATACAATATAACGAGAATTGCCACAGCTTCTTACACCACACACCATCAGCAGTCGACGTTCCGTATAAAAAGGCATTCGTTTTGATCGTGAAGGTCGTAGCGGTTAGATGACGGGAATGTTCACGGATTCGGATCCTCGACACAGACAGTGGTCGTACCGCGTACGATATAACAGCCATTATAATACCGTTTATAAAGCATATCGTTTTACTGGATTAAAAGATATTTTCCTTCGGCCTTTTGTTTACCCTCATCCAGTTCAATTTTCCTCCTACAATTCAATTCCCCTCGTCCAGAAAAAGCGTACTTTTCAAAATTAAAGTTTACCAAAAAAAAAAAAAATCCCTCACTATTGAAATGTCCAATGTGTGAAGATAAATTAAAAGGATCGATGGTATAAGGGGACAATATAAGATATTTCGATCAAAAGATATCGACGGACCGGGGATCAATTAAAATTATGAACAGTTTGTATATAATTGGGTTGATAGAATCATGTATTTGGCCATCACACGTGTAAAAACAAATTCTATTTCGGCGCCACTGCATACGGATTAGAAATGACGACTCACCGGGTCGGCACAAGACGAGCGTGAGCACTAAATTGTATTCGACGGGATCGAGTCTCATGGCTCGATGACTCGCGATTAACGTGCCGACTATGTTCTCTACGCTGGAGTCGGATCTACGACGATAGGAAAATGACAATGATCAGTAGAATGTTATTAACGATTACGATTGAGTTATAATGTTATCTCGACGAGTATGTCGACCTCACCCGGAAAAAAGTGTGACGATGTTTATCGGCCAAAACGCCGCCATCAACACGAACGAATGATGCCACGTTTTGTTCAGTACTTCGTTTTGATCGGCTCTCGGCAACATGGCCATCAGATCACTGAATCTACACTGCCTGAGACACGTCAAAAATATTTGCGCCCCGATTTCGAATATGTATTCGCCTAGAAAAAAAAAAACAATGGAAATAATTAGATTCTGAGAAGAGCGGCGAAGAAGTAGTTATAGAGGCTTTCCATTGAAGTTAAATCACTCTTTTTTTCGGTTCAATACTTTTGGATGACTATTTGGAGACTATAAGATTGTTTTTAACGCTTAGTAAAAATCTGGTAGTAAATTTTGTCTATAATTGGTACTTTTGAGAGCTTCGATTTTCCCAATAGTAGATTTCAACTCATCGCAAAATAATTATGTAATAACGGTAAAAACTATTTCGTTAATTCGAAAATATCAGTCCTAAAGTTTTCCTGAAATTTTCAATGAATATACCAGCGTTTAACGAAAGTGAGAAAAAAAACGTTCGGAAATTCTTTTCCATTATTGAACTATTTATATTAATTCGTTGTTATGAGAAATATGTCCGCTGATTGCAGCAATAGTTTTACACAAATAAATTACACTGAAATTCCGTTCAGAATGGTTTTTTTTTCTTTAGAGTACAATCTTTTTTTTTCAAAATTTATATAATAATGACTCCAAAAATCTCTGCAATCCATACGTAATTCACTTAAGTGACATTTACGACACCCACGGCCGGCTATTTATGACTTAATGTTGCAAATATATCTAAGGGAAATGCGTATATCGTTTGAAAACTTATAAAAAACGAGACCAAAAATAACGCGACAGAAATGATATACGCGTACGAAAAAATATCCAGTACACCGCGTCAAATCGGCGTGTCTTAAATAATCTTACTTTTCGGTTTCCATGTTTTTGGCATAGCGGTATTGATTTTCGTCGTTTTAGGCGTTTTAGACTTTCTCGGACCTCTTTCGTCTTGAACGGCTAATACAAACAAACAAAAAATCGTTTACTCGGATCAGATTTAAAGTAACGATATCGTACTGCGTTTTGGCCTTTAGAACTTTAACATCAATATACAAAAACACAAAATATTCGACTCGGTGCTAAACATTACGAAAAATACGCCAGTTTTATTTGCCATTTATTTATAAGATACTTACCGGCAACGTTCATGTTGACTCTCAGACATTTTTGTAGTCTGCAAAAAGGGCACCAGTTTCTCCTCGCCTTGTCCACTACACACTGACCCGTACCGGCTAAACGAACACCGCGATTTCTCAATATATTTGTTCTTCCTTCGTTATAAACTAACAATAATCCGATATACGTACCGATACACGTATATATGATCCTCCTCCTGACACTTCGCTTGAAAAAACAAGAGCAACCGTCGCAGCAGTAGACGCCGTAGTGTTTTCCAAACGATTTGTCGCCGCACACCCGACAATACACCGGAATCGGCAGAGTACGTCCTGTAGAAGAAGAAGAAGAAGAAAAATTCCTGTTGAGTTCGTTAAGTACGTTGTGAGATGTAGCAAAAATCTTAGTACGGAGAAAAAAAATTATAATTGATATTTGAATTAATTTGTGTATAAAGATAGAACGAGGATTTTCGTTTGTCTTGTAGCAAATACTTATGACGTTAAGTTGAAAATTGTAGAACGTAAAAAAAAAATTACGAGAATGGTCGTAAAACCGAGACATTTCCCATCGGTTTAATCGAAAGTACGGTCTTCGACAAATCCGGTATATTATACTATCCATATGAGACAAATCTACTCGGCGAGCGAAACTCAATTGTCTGTTCACAGCGTTAATGCCGATCCGTCGATTGAGTCACGATAGATTTTTAAAAACTAACAGAATTTAAAAAAAAAAATGTCAATTTAAAACATCGAACGGGCCGGAATTATCGCGTCAAAATCTCACGATTTTCCAATCGACCCTTCAAATATAAACGCCAGTGTTTAACGTTTCGTCAAAACGTTTGTGTTTGTAAACAAACAACTTCGTGTTTTTTTTTTTTTTATTAATAACGGAACGGTCACACAACCTCTGCAAATAATTCGATTTTATTGTGTTTTCTCATTTTCCTCTTTCAAAGCACACATCACACACGCACCGTTTACACGCGTAGAATTTCGTCGTTTCGGAGCGACAGAAACGAATAGAATTCTTCAAAAGAAGACGTCTCACGCAAACGTGTTAAAATACAGGCACATATTATTCCCACCCTCACGACGATGACTATAATTTCAAGAGTACACCGCCGATACGAATTATTTTAAAACTATTGTATACGTTCGTCTCCGTAGTCCGCGATTAAAAATTGCATTTAAATGTTATTACCTGCGAAAAACAAAAAAAAAAAAAATAGCGAACAACACGATTCTTCATTCGTTGAAATCCAACGAATATCCAACAGTAATTTTCGCACAATTCACTAGAAATCGAATTTTTTGTTCTACGATATTTGAAAAATAAGTAAAAAAAAAAAAAAAATAAAAAGAAAAATCTACTTCCGCCGGAGTCTCTCTCGCGTCTGTAAATCGTGTATCTGAGTCGAGTGCGCGCGTATCGGAACGACGAAATCGGTCGGGTTTTATTCTTAATATTTCCCGAGCGCGAGCCGTCTTCTAGTAAACGAAACCGATCCGAAGAATAGCGACAATACGAAGAACGATTACAAAACAAAAAAAAAAAAAAACAATCCGAACGATAAATTACGTTATTGAGATTAAAAAAAAAAAACGCGTTCTTCTTATACTTACCCATGTGTATTGAATTTACAAAAAAAAAAAAATAATAACAAAAATTATTAAACGCGTGCGGCCGAGAAAGAGAGCGAAGGAAGAAAAAAAAGAAGAGAGTCTTGTGTTGTTACCTTTACCGCGTTCACGATTGTTCTGCCGATCGAATCGCCGCGAACGCGGAACAACGAAGTGTGTGGATATTATATGTTTATTCGTTTTCGACAACACACAAAAAAAAAACACTCTCAGAAAAATATTAACAAAAAAAAAATCGCTGCTCGAAATCGGTAATGGGCGGATAATTGCGCGAGTGTAAATACAGTGCGCGAACGAGCGCGTTATTTTTTTTTTTCTTTTTTTCCGTATTATTTATTCAAAAGCCCCGCGTAAAGTCCCTTCGAGGACGCACTGTGAGTGCACTTTCGCCGCCCACGTACGTCCCTGTACACTGGTAACGACAATAACAATAATAACAATAACAATTCTGCCTTTTAGCCGCGACGACGGTTGACCCCATTGATCCCTCGGCGGGCGTGTGACGGGGGTGAGGCGAGTCCATTAAAACGGTAATGTTTGCTTTTGCCACCTGTCAACCGGATATCATAAATCCCGACGTCTGAATGTATCCATTAAAAAAAAAAAAAAAAAAAAAAAAACACGTACGTGTACCCCGAAGGGATGGTCGTTACGCGCACCGTTGGCGGAGGGGAAAAAAAATAATACTCTTCTTCTTCTTCTTCTTCTTCTTCTTCTATTTTTTTCTTTTTTGCGTTTTACACACGGGGACGTACGGCGGCGCAATTATTTATTATTCGATTTTTTTTTTTGTTTTTTTTATTATTATTATTATTATTATTATTGTTTTGTCTTTTCGCCCCGTCCGAACAATGCGCGTACTTAATAATCACCTCTTTCCGCGAAACGGGAGTGAGGACGCGTCGCGTCGTAATACGCGATTGTACGAATTACAAAAAAACCGTCGTCAAACGACGTCGTCGGAAACAACGGAATAACTTCAAAACTTCTCGCGGCCCTCGCCTCCATTCGCTTCCTATTCGTTTCGACTCTATATCAGTGTAAATAGAAAGAAAAAAAAATGTAATTTTCTCGACGAAACAGACTTTTCGAAAAATCGGGGAAAAAAAAATAAATAATTTTATCCCGCCAAAAATAATTCAAATCAATTTCAATTAAAAAAAAAATTGCTAACACTCGATTTTTTACAGGGGAAAAAAGTACTCTCGGATGGGCGAGAAATTCGATCTGGTAGTCAAAAATCGCTCGCATCGCTAAGAGTTGATCGGTACGTGTCGGCGGGAAGTAGAAAACGTTTATTTTACTGTGTGTTCCGCGTGCAAAAGAACAGTGTGAGAAAAAACTCGCTTTCGCTATGTGACTAATTACTCATAAACCATTGGTGACCAAACTACTGTCAGCCATCATTTATTATTATTATTATTATTATTATTATTATTATCTGACCCGCGAAAGAGTTCTAAATTCTAACACGTGTTTTGCGCATCTGTAATATATATATTTTTTTATATATTAAAAATGTTCAAAAAATTAATAATGTTTATGGAATATTTCCCTATTGCTTATCATTTTCGTCATTTGATTTGAGACGTACTGCAAAAATAACGTTATCGCGTATCATACGAATTTATCACTGCGAACGCGTTACTAAACCGATATTTTGTATAACTCATGTAACATTATTAATAATTAAATCAAGCCATACAAAAAAAAAAAAAACGAGTGCGACGTAAAAGAAAAACCTCGTTAAAACGTGTCTATTAATATTATCAGGCACGCGTCTACACCTAAAATCCTAACAACTTAAAAGTTTAACGGAATAATTTCGAATTTTCGACCAACCGAGGAAATATTTTTTTTTTTTACCACGGTAAAAAAAAATTTGATCACCACCGATTAAGACAAAGTTTTAGAGTCTATGATCTTTATCGCTATGAATTCGATAGCGATATTTTTCTCGGTAAAACGATTCCCCGGACGGAGCTTATATTCGCACTTTGTCACGGAAAATTCAATGCGGTAATCAAAAGAAAAAAATCGTGGCTTCTTTGAATATAGTCTATGTAACACAGCTTCTACACTCGTATAGTGGTATAAAATTGTCAGCTCTTAAAATCAAAACGTACGACTTAAATACCTCAATAATTGTTATAAACGGCCCACGAAATTGGAAGACGTTTGTTTGGAATTTTTTTTTCACGTACAGTGCGTAATTATATAGCGCGGCGGTAATTTCAAGACTTTAGAATTATTATTTTGCAGATGGTTTTTGAAAAAATAGTTTTTTCTTTGGAGTCGTTTTAAGAAATACGCGTAAGGAAACTACTGTATATTTATCGCTCAGCCTTGGTCCATTAATCGTTTCGTTTAAGACACTTAGAAAAAATTTCTAGTATGTTTTATAGAATAATAATTAAAACACGTTTTCCTCGGCTTTAGAACAATAAATAATCGAATGTAATAAACGCGTTTGACCGCAAGGAAAAAAAACATACTTTTCAGCGATTTGTGTTGCATTGTAAACGCCGTTTATTTTCAAAGATAATAAATATATTATTAATACGATTAAATCGTTATTTTTTTTATTTTTTACACGATTCACTTGAAATACGTATAAAATAGAAAAATTACTAAAACTGTGTAGTGCAATTCTACTTGAATCAAATTTCAAAACCGACATCAACTATTGTTCATATGTTTTAAGCGAAAAGAACGAATTCTTGAAATCGTATTGAAACGTTGAATTTCTTTCGTAATGTGATGCAACAAAAATATGATTTCGAAGACGTTATATATGAAGGATTTTTCGAAAAATCCTAATTAAAATCAAAAAAGACTCTGCAAATTCGATTTTTAATCGAATTCTCGCGAATATTTTCACTGCGGCCACGGGATTCGAAGAAAAAAAATCGTCGAGATTACATTAATTATATTTACGAAACCAAATATTCGTTCGAAAGATATTTTTGAATGATGATAAGACTTATCTGCGTATTCAATGACAGTTGTATACAAAATAATTGTATACACCGTATGCATTTGTATAAATGAAGGTTTTCGTCTATACATAGTCCGTAAATTTTGAATTTTTCTTTTTTTTTTAATTTTAAAATTCTTTATTTTTTTTTTTTAAAAAGGAAATAGATTTCTAGAGTTCTTTTCAATACACAAATTTTACTTATACATGTACAAAAAAATTGTACTCGTAATTCATCCAGATTGTTAGTAATGAAACAACAATTTTCATAATCACAAAACCGTCATCCGACAATACAATAGACGAATGCCAATAAAATAATTTAAAAAAAAAAAAACCGTATTTACTATATTATTATACGAGTATATTCACCAGCGTTTAGTTATTTATATAATATTATATTCGAATATAACTATATACGTAATTAATTCATAATAAATACAAACAATAACAAAATTTCACGGCCAATGTCAACGAAATACATCGGTGAGATCATCGAGATTGTTTAAAATCACGAATTCGGATAACTTATTTTTTTTTTAAATTTATATACATTCGCTGATTATAGTTTTCTATAGAATACATTGTACTTCCAATTGGCCGTTGTAGTGGTGACCGCACACGTCTAATATATTAATAATAACATATTCGTAAAAGTATTTTAATATGTATAATACACGTAAAATGTGTAAAATGACCTAGAGAATTTGGAAATTTGTTTTTCTAATCATTTTTTTTTTTTATATCTAACCAATTTATCTGTATATTACACAACACCGACAGTTATCGCCTACGGCGTCTTAAAACGACAACAGACAGAGTTAGAAACGTTGGAATTATAACACATTATTATTATTTTTTTTTACAGAAGAATTCTTTACGCGTTTAAATCGACCACGCCCATCTCCGATCGTTTACGGTTTACAACTGATGGTTTTTTTTTTCACGAGAATTCAGTAATAAACAGTTTATCAATAATACAATAATGTTACGTAGCAAATTTTTAAATCAATTCGGTACGAATAATAAAACATTATTATTACTTTTAACGATCTCAATTGATTTCTGTGTTTTTTATTTTTATATACATACTGTTAAAACAAAATACCGATTTTATGTCGCTTTTATTGTCAATAACCGAATCGTTTGAAAACTATTGGGCCGTCAAATAATTATTTCAGTTTGAAAAACTTTTACGTTGGATTTCCAACGAATTTTCCTCTCCTGCACAAGTCGACTTCAGAACAACGTGGAAAACGTACTTTAATAAACGTTTTAATACTGGAATGCTGGAGAAACGATTCGTTTTCGGCCGTATACCGATAATTTTGGAATAAATTTAATTGTTTTCCATTAGGGAACTCTGTGTTAACGAATGTTGACAATGCGTCGTAAAACAATAATCGATAAGTAAAATAGAGTGTCGCATTATTATTCCGTATCGCTCGTATATAAAAATATTTTAAATAACCCGCCACGATTATTATTATTATTATTGTTGTTGTTTTTTTTCTTATGTAACTGTGACATATTTTCAGTAAAACATTGAAAATTCAAAAACTCGTCGTCGTTCGAAACTCGAGTACAGAAAAATAAATAATATTCAGACGGTATTTTTCGTGGTATTTTATCAGCTGAACAGAAACGCATGCGTCTGTGCAAAGTTATTGTATTTTTGCCAAGTCGAACGTTTAAATGTTTGTAGCGTTAGAGAACTAGATAATCTTTGTAACCATAACAAATAAATCGGTTTGGGATTTCGTTATTGGCGGCGATACACATTTTCTGTGTGTGTATACTAAAATTGAATAAAACGTAATATATATATAAAAAAAAAAAAATGTTTTTAATTCACCATATCTTTACACCTATTTTAATAGTGATATCGTTTTGTATTCGTATTATTTACCAATAAAATAAAAAAATATTTGTTGAGTTCCACCGACAGTTTTGTACAAAGATAGAAAAATAAAAACAGCGGAGTCCATCTACGAGATATCACAATATTAACAAGACTAGCGCAATAAAGTATAGAAGAATAAAAAACAATTCGTATCTTATCTAGGTAATTGAACATGATTTTCGTTTGCAAAGTACGTTGTGATAAATAATATTCAACCGTTTCAACGTGCATATTTTATACGATTATAATAATAGTTTTAGATTTTTCGTTTTTTTCTTTAACTCGAAAATAAACGCGATTTTTATGCTCAGAAAAGTTTTAGCGTTTTTTTTTTCTTTGTGGTAAGTAATAACTTTTTAATAGTATTTACACACCTAACTCGACAATCGTATTTTACAATGTTTCTCGGTCATTACTCGTTGCAATACTTCATCCCATTTTTGATAATTACCGTTCATCTCATACTCTTACCCAAATTATTGCTTCTCTTATTTATTTGATTTCAACAACGTTTTTGTAATTTCACAATAATATTGTCATATACTCTTTCGATTTGTGAAAAAGAAACTATGGCTGGGTTTTACAATTCTCAACGTGTACGCACATTTAAATTATCGAAATATTTAAAAAAAAAATAAATAATTCTTGGAATAGGCATCTCTTCCCCGTTTATATAATGTGTATTTTGCTCTAAACATTCGTGTCATTGGCCGCTTATTATATAATCATCTGTATCGCCGTATTTTATAGTAATCAAGTTTTTTTTGTTTTTTTACTTCTAACATTTCCGACAAGCTCTTGTTTTTGCATCCGTTTGATAAATTCGCGCCAATGTCTTTAAAAAATGAGTATATCACAATCAGAAGTGGCCTATACGTTCTTTTCAAACCTAAAAAAAAATCAAATAAGCACGTTCAAAAAAAAAAAAAAAAAAAAAAAAAAAAACAGATATAAACGCGTAAAGCACATGCCTCACGTATATTACATGCGACGTGCGTGTTCTACTCAACCACGATAGAAATGAAAAAATTTTAAAATAACTTAAAACGGTTTAAAAAAAATTATTCGTCTATATTTTACGAAACGAATGTAATTAAATCAAATGTAAATAACAATCCGTCGGAGGTACTGTTTTATTGACGTATTTTATGACATTTCTTGCCGACTATTCGTATATTTCAAAATTTTAAATACGTTTTACGTTATTTAGAAATAATTTGTACGTTAATTTGTATTTCTCGGACCGGTGTGTTACACGGACATCATTTAAAATGAAAACACTAATGTATTTAAATATATATATTTACTTTTATGTACTTATGTCTGGAAATGGGTTAGTAACCTGTGCTATAGGCGTTAAATTTTATATTTTACATAAATTATACACGCGCGCACACACATTGTTATTGGTAATAAATATTAAACGATTCGAGACAATGGCGAGACCTACTCGTGTGTTTGAATAAATATTTTAATGCGAAACAAATAGATCGACTCGTTAAATGTGTCATTTAATGGTCGAGATATGTTCACTAAATGTATAAAATTTGTCATTATATGACGGAAGAATTTTAAGCTCGCACGTTATAAACGATTTGAAAATCACGAGGATAAAAAGTCATTGACACTTGAAAAACAAAAAAAAATAAAATAAAATAACCATACAAAATTAGAAATTTTTCTATACGATAACGACGAATATGAAAAAACATAGTGAAAAAAAAAACATATACGAGTGTATCTAATCGTCAGGTACCATTTTTATATTACGATAAATGGATAAATTCTGTTTATGTTTTTCTATGAATGTTTATTATTTCACGTTCGGAACGAAACGCGAAGAATGCGTATTGGATTTTTTAATGAAAAACAATAATAATCGACACTAACTTTATCGAGTAGAAAGTCGCTCGAAAGATTCGAAAATGAAATGAAACGGCAAAATACGTGTGTCAAAAGCGTCCATTTTTAAAATCTCGTAATAACAATATTCGGCAAATAAAAATTCTATAGAAACACTAATAAATAATACGTGTCACGTATTATCCATTTTGATATTTGATTAAGATTAACATTTTGGCAGTTTGCAATGACCTCTGCCAATACTCTGTCATCATAGAATTTCAACAGTTTAAATTGTGTGAAACACGAGTTCAACGATAATCGTGACATCGCTACGATTGTCGTACGTATATTATTTGATAAACGGTTACAGTAATATTATAGATCAAGTTTATACATATGTTATAATTTGCAGAGAAGCAAAAGAGTATTGATTTTTTTATTTTCTTAAAAGAGATAGTCGAGTCGGTGTTGTCGAGAAAATGTGTGTGGGGCGATTACAAATACTGTTGTAATCTTGTCTCAGATAACTTTTCTACACGTTTACGTACGAGTATACTCAACGGCACTGCCGATACAGATCAGCCGTTTATCTCGTTTAACATGATATAATCAGTACGTTTTAAACAATTTTCATTCGCCGCAGTATTTTTATAGCCGTTTATACACCGATATTCTACTGCTGTTATCCGCAATAAAGGCGCCTCGTCTATGAAGTCCGATTGGGAAACAAACGAATCATACTCGGATACCGGACTATTGATTTATTTTTATTTTTTGTTTGACACGACTCTTGACCGTCAAAACTTCTTTCCATCCATCCCTGCCACGGGCTTATACTCCCAATTCGCTCCAATTTTTTTCTAATAGCTCCCCGATGTAATCCTTCCATCTCCTCCGTGGTCTTCATTCTCATTAGATTTGTCGACATCACATAGTACTTCTCCACACACAAACGGCCGGCACATTCTTTCCTCGTTCTTCCGATGAATATTGTACAATTCGTATACTACAGTTGGTCGTTATTATTTTTTTTTTCATTTCTGTTCTATACACTATTGAACACTGATTCAACTGTCGCAGCGCGATGGCTATACCATCGGAGAACGTGCAGCGCTACACATTTAATTGAAATACAATATGTGTTGTTATATATTATACATCTACAATAGTATATATATGTATATATAAAATAAAATAAATCACTATCGATTTTTTACGATATAATAGTTTTATAATTATATTAATAAATATACAATACAAAAATTTATCATATATAGTGTTCTAAGAGTATAGAATACATCGAAGCCATAATATATAAATGGATTACACACATTATGTTTTATGTCTGACATACCGAGTGACAATAAAATATTATGTTCTATATTAAATCGCCAATCATTCTCAATTTCATAATACATTATAGTGTTTGTTGGCATTCAACAACGACGACGTTACGATTGCGACGGACGGGCCACTTAATTACTCGTGTAATATCATAATGATAACGTTGTTTAACGTAATAATAATAACAATAAAATATTTTCGTAAATTTAAAATTGATTTTTTTTTTTTTTTTTGTACATTTCGTTATTTACAATATATTTTACGCGCGCTATTGCTTCGCGCATACGAAGCATAAATTACTAGTCCGTGTATGTAAATATGTACATAATAAACAATCTACATAGGTTGTTCGTATATATATATATATATTATATATATAATAATTAATCGGAATTCGTATTTTTATAAAGAAAACAAAAAAAAAAACGAATAACGAGAAATGACACGAAAAACGAAATTCGCTTGTACGGACGAAGAGCAACAACAACCCCGTTCGTACACCGATTCGCGATATACGAGAAACGCAATAAATATATATGTGGAATGTCACGAATGAAGTAAAAGTGAAAGAAAATGAAAAAAAAAAAAAAAAAAGGTATATTGAAAATATCGACAAATTTATACGTCGAGAGACGGTTAAATAAGACTAAGAGACGGTTACGAAAGCGTCGTTTCGCGTTAAAATACCGCGTGAAAAGTTGTAACTGAAAAGAAAAAAAAAAAAAACGAGATTTATAAACTCTTTCGATAATGTCTGATAACGGAAAAAATCGTAAAACACACGTGTCCCCGAAGTATTTTTTTTGAATATTTATTAAAGCGCGGCGGGGCCGGTTTGTCATAATTTTTTTTTTCTCCCCGCGCGCGAACTAATAATAATAATAAACTATTTTTATTTCGTCCATTTTCTGTCCCGCACGTAAAATCGAGACACTTTTCTTTTAACAAATTCTTTTTTAGTATTTTAACAATACTACTATACAATATACGCGTGTTTTACTATATATAATTTTATATACAAAATCCACGGGGGGGTGGGGGGGCGGAATTTTGTTATTTTTAGGACGCCATCAGTTTGTTGTTGACGTGACCGTTTAACAGGTGTTGATAGCTGTTGTGGGCCGGCACCGGAGCCTGTGGCAACGGAAAACTGAACCCGCCGCTCAGCTGATGGCCGTGATGAGAATGATGGTGGTTACCACCGCCCGACGATCCCGGGAAGAGGAAGTGTTCCGCGGCCGCAGCAGCCGCAGCAGTCGCCGCCGCGTCGTAGTGTTCGTGTTTGATCTCCGTCGTCTGATGTTTGTTGACTAAAACGTGAAAAAAAAAAACCCCCCCCGACGAAAATCCGTCTTGAGACAAACGTTTTACAGGAGTCCGTACTATATTATTATTATTATTATTATTATTATTATTTTATTGACGTTCGCCGCGTTATATTTTAACGAACGCCAATTTAAACGTATCCAGAACTAACAATACGCGTTTGTACGGCGAGAACGAGAAACGGTTTTGAAGAAGACCAAAATCGATTGAATCTATTCAAGTCTGTGCTGGAGTTTAAAACAAAGCGAAAAATGTCTCTACCGCCGATACGTCTGGACGGGGAATGCTGAACGAAACGGTTCTGAAGCCAAAAATAATAAATCTGAAAATTTCGATCCTATTATTTGAATGCGAAACGTAATTTTTTTTTTTTTTTTTTGGCATCTATTAATTGTCTCTAATTTAAATGAACACAAATGTACGTGGGGAAAAAAAACAATTTTATATTTTGTTCTTATGAAAATATATACGTTAATTTTATCAGGACTCGGATTCAAAACGCATCACGCGAACGCGGTTTACGAATTTGTTCTTTGTCACGCTATTTAAATGATAATGTAATAATAACACTTTC
The DNA here is from genome assembly GCA_032441825.1 of Chaetogeoica ovagalla. Lineage (NCBI taxonomy): Eukaryota > Metazoa > Arthropoda > Insecta > Hemiptera > Aphididae > Chaetogeoica > Chaetogeoica ovagalla. The sequence goes on from CM063726.1 coordinate 2,026,383, forward strand.
TCTTTTTTAAATATCCGATTAAATTAAGAATTACAAACAATCGACCGTTGAAAATATAATATCGTAGCGAGTAAGTACCTATTTCATTTTTTCGTTTCGTTTCATCTCGTTATTTCAATAAATCCCGTACGATTTCAAAGCTTTCTCATATCTGACACGACGTTTTTTTTTTTTATTATTATTATTATTATTATTCCGTTATTATCTAATAAAAATGTTTTAACGATAAGTTTTTTTTCTTCTCATTCTCGACCGACGTGTGTGCGGTAAATTATTATTAACAATTTTCGTCTTCGGTTTTTTTTAATTTCGAGATTAATTTTGCCGACGACTGAAAAACGCGTTTTAGTCCTCCCTCACCCCCCCCCCCCGACTTTGTCTCGCACTATCGTTTTTTACGAATAAAAATATTCGAACAAGTAGTAAATAAATAAAATAAGTAGTTGTATACGTATATAAAAAAACAAACGTTGCGCAAACCATATAGGTTAGTACCTAATAGATCGGTAACCGCGGAAGACGATTGCCGGTCGTTTTCCACGTTGGACGACGCGCAATTCGAAGACGACGGAGGCTGTTTCTTCGGTTTCCTCTTCCTCGTCTGGATACCGTCTTTTCTCATCGTCAACGGCCTGTTGACGCCGTGGAGTTTGTAGTACAGACCGCACGCGTTGCACACGGGCTCGCCGTCGTTGTTTCTCCTCCACAGAGTGGTCATGTGCGTGCCGCAGTTCGTGCACGACAGGCCGAGACGCCTGTTGGACGCCTGGAAACGTAAGAGAAGAAAAGAAAAAAAAATTGTATTGAAACCGATACGGCGACGGGGACACGGACTGGGGTTATAAAAATAATAATAATAATATTAAACCGAGTACCGCTATGCGTCGTATGCATATATACATTGAATTTGAACAAAATGTCGTCGCGCCCTAGTGTTATATAATACAAAAGCGTAAATCTCGTTGAAAAACGGAATGCGTGCGCGCACGCGATTGCAATGGGACTTTTTATCGCGAAAAGAAAAAAAAACGAAGCGATTTCTGGCTATCGCGCAACACGAATCCGGTGGTAATCGTACGAGACACGGTGTAATGCATTGCGGTGAAATGCGCGTACATTCTTATTATATAATGATTCGTTAGCAAAAAAAAAACACGTTTCAAAACTTACATATTATCGACATTTCCTAATCGTAACGATTTGCGTGTTAAAACGATATACGCATAAAGCGAAGACCTGTTATTACAATAACGATTTAAATCGATCGATGCCTGAATACCCGAACATTTTTTTTTTTCCTGACGTACGATTTCAAACACGTATCTCAATTTTACTCCTTGTTCTTCTAAAAAAAAAAAAAAAAACAACGTCGATAACGCAATACGAGAAATCTTCATATTGATTTCGATTGTATTCATTTTCGAAAATTACAACACTCAGGGGGGGGGGATTCGTCGTAGTCAACGTTTTACGATTTCGTTTCAAACGATCGTTACCCCGATTCGGCTGGTCTCCCGTTTTGCCGGTCAAAAAATAAATGGTGTAGTGTGTGGTCCAAAAACGAATTTGCCAGAGCGACACTGCACCGACGCCGTATTATAAAAACACCGTTTGTCCGCTCTATAGTTTTAACGATAAATACGTAAAAAAAAAAAAAAAAAAGAAAACTATTTTTCGCGTTTAGATTTACGGACCCACCAAAAACCGACGACGATTTAGTCAGTAGGGCTGACCTCGTTCGTCGTTAGTAACACGCGGTTCCCCGTACGCTCTCGTACGCTTGACATTGCGCGTTTTAATCGTTAGTCGGCGACGCGTTTTGTCATCGTTCACGATAAAACAATTCCACCGTGCGCATACCGGCGGCCAATACCAATAGTATAGAGCGTAACGTTTTTGAAATTAAAACGTTGTTTTTATCCTTAACGACGATCCGCGTGAAAACATCCGCACGCGCGCGCTGTGTGTGTGTGTGTGTACGTGCATTTCGTCGATCCGAAGCGCGTTACGTGTGAAAACGTCACGAAGTCCGGACGACCTTCCCCGCGGCCCGAAAACCGTATTGTTACGCGTTAAAACTGCACGGTATTCCGAACGACGTAATCGTTTTTTTTTTTTTCTATTTCAATTTTTCATTACTTTATTTCTCTACTTCTTTATGATTCGCACGCTTAATGTGTACGCGAACTCGATCCGAGAGCAATGTCCACGCTCGGTTTTTTTTTTTTTTTCTAAACGGAACCGTTCCGTTTAGAAAATAAAAAAATTACCGAAAACGATAATGCGATGTACCGAAAAATATTTAAAGTGCTCCGCGATTTTTACACGGTCGTGGTTTGTTTCCGATGACAAATAATTGCACATCACAAGTACACGGGTACTACTTTAGAGAGGCGTCGTTTTTCGATTTTCTCGAAACCGCGTGGGGAAAAAACCCCTCCCCGCCCCAAAAAAAAACTATCGAAGAGTTACGTAAAAACGCGATTTCGATTATCGCGTTAATCCCTTCTACTACGAGGAAACTTCAAACATTCATCGTGTTACGTGTGACTTTATATTATGTTATAAAGATTTCGCAAAAAAAAAAACGATTTCAATTTCGCGTTATTCATAGCGGAATCATTATACAGATTGTGAGATATCCAATTCGTATATAAAAGAAATAATTCTCGACTATAAGGCTTAATAATTGAATACACACACGATGTGAGGCCGTACGTAAACGTCAACCAATTGCTCGAAAAAAAAAAAATTCCCGAAAATCGTTTGGTGACGATTTGCCTCAATAAACATTTCGACGATGTGAATTTTATTTTTTTGCGTAAAATCACAAGTGTTCTTTAGGAAAAAAAAAAACAAAACGTCCTGAAAAACAAAAAAAAATTTGTTGGAAAATTTCTAAAGAACATTTTTATCCGCCAAGGTTTATATTGTAAGAGATTACGAATACAATGACGCGCTATAAAGTTAATATTGTAAATTACACACGTCGTATAATTATTATTATTGTATTAACGCTCGGTGTCGTATGCGATGCGATTTATCGTATCGTCTATTTCAAATGCATCTAACAAAACTCTAAAATCTTTTTTTACAAATAATACACAACGCCCGTTTTTTTTCTCCTTCTTTCGTACGATTAATACATTTATATATATATAAGATAAAAATCGTCATTTACGCGTTACGTTACTCACAGTCTCAAAAGCGACTAATCGTTTCGCTGGCTTGACCAACGGCCGGTTCATTCCGTTCATCTTGTGGTACAGCCCGCACGCGTTGCACAGATAATGTCCCGTGCCGTCCCGGCGCCACAACGGCGTGGAAATCGCGCCGCAGTTGACGCATTCCCGACCGTCACCGAACTGCAAATCCATTCCTCCCGTGTCTGTATAACATAGAAAATATATTATATCGAAAGACGGTTGTGGAAACGTTAGGCATTTTGATGGAAAAAAAAACAAAGCGTTGTCGCTGCTGTGGCACGGAATTAGATATTATCATCGCGTGTAAATCACTTTATTAAAAAAAAATATATATATATATAAATTAAGAACGGACACGGCCGCCGACGCCGAAATATATAGAAAAAAAAAATTTCTTATTTTGTGGTTTTTTTTACTTTTTCGAATAACGCGTAGGTAATGTATACGGGCGCGTTTAAAAAAAAAAAACCTTATGGCGCCAAACATAAATTACGATAGCGCGCGGGCGAGAGAGAGAACGTCGCGGCGACCGGTTTACGAAAACGCACTCCCCGGGACTAATTGATCGTGTTCCCGGGTCCCTCGGGTTGAGTAATTTGTCATGTTCCGGATCGGATCGCGGGGAGGTAACGAGCGCGGCGGGGTTTTAAAAAAGAAATACGGAAAAATAAAAAATTGTTATTTTATTTCACCCCTCCGCCCGTCCGTACGGCTCTTACTACACTAACGCCGTCACGACGACGACGACAAAAAGGAATAAAACCGGTCACATCGCGGATCGTCGTCGCCAGCGCAACAAAATACCGGTAGTCGCGCGATCGGTTATTATCGTTTCCATTCGGTTCGTGCGTGCCGGAGGACCACCACACGACGACTACGATTGCAGGCCAGTCGATTGTTAATATCAATTATTAATAATATTATTGTCGTCGAAAAAAAGAAATTGTTTGAAATTTTGCCCGGAAAACGGATTATTATTTGCGAGAAATCGTAATATTATCGCGTACAGAGCGTACGGATCGCAGGATTTTTTTTTTATATGTTTTTGGATTTTTTTTTTTTTTTACCGAGAGTATCTAATTCGATGCGAATTTCTCCTACGAATCGGTTTTAGCGCGTAAGAAAAAAAAAGAAACACATTTCGAAGTCGGAGAATATTTCGTGCGAATCGCAATAAGTTCTAAGAATGTATCGAGGTTTAATTTAAGAACGTTGGACAGAGAAAAAAAAGAAAAGAATATTGCGACCTCCGTCGTCAGTTTCTACTTCCTCGCTCCCCCCCGCCGAGGGAAACCATCGCTGACGGAGTCTACCAGCCGTTCAACTCGAACGCGATATATATATATATATATATTATTCAACAAATTAATATATTATTACTTTCAGCTATAATAATCAGTGAGTATTACTTTTATTGCGTCATATGTATTATGTGTATAATAATAATTTATTACTTTTTCTTTTTTCGAGTGTACACACTCAATAAATAATGGAATATAACTAAAAAATACCAAGTATAGATTACGAGGTATCGGCCGTGGTGAGTGAATTTCTTAAACGTCAATTTTAACCGTCCCTAGAATTTTTATTAATATTTATTTGTTTTTTTTTTTTTTTTTTTTAAGTATTTAATGTACACGCGTTTTCGCGTATATATTTCCGAAAAAGAATATTATTCACGCGCGTATAAAAAGATTATATTTCGATGAAATTGTACAGCGTAAAACCGTGCGATTTCTCAGGATCTTAAACGCGTTACCTATACCGTCGTTTCTCCCCCGAGAGACCGCGCACATTTAACATAAACTCACGAATCGAAAATACGTACTCACAAATCCGATACTCGTGTCGGTTCCCAATGTATCACCACCACCACCACGAACGATTCCATCTAGTAAAATGGGAGGGAAAAAAAACAAACAAAAAATCACATTGACTTTTGTAGAAAACGACGGTAACGCGGATATTGCAGGACACGCGCACACGTGATATTTGTCTCGTACGGTCGTAGATTGTGTACTGTAGCGGTATTGAAAAGTAATAAAATAATAATATGTGAACGCGGTTTATTGTGCACTAAAAAAAAAAAAAAAATGTCTAACAGTTTCGAATCTGTTTGTTTAAATGTTTATTCACAATGAGTGTGTTAGATAATCTAGAAAAAAATGTATTATTATAATAATATGGCCGATAATGAAAACCGACTCGTGTTGAGCTGGCGAACGATTATTATTTATAATATTATCGCAGACACGATTATTCGCGTGCGAACGTCGTTCGAACGTTATCGTATAAAATTTAATTCTATTAAAACTCGTGAAAAATCGAATATGCCATTTTAACACACACACACACCGCAACGGTATTAACAGAGAAAAAAAATTTTATCGAAAAATTATAAACGTTATAATAGGGATTTTTTTTCCCCTTCGAATTTTTACGTGTAAATAACAATTTGGTTTTTTTTTGTTTTATGGTAACGAATCGCGTTGTACTATTATAGTTTGTTATAAAAACGTTAATAAAATCAAAAAAAAAAAACTAATGAAAAAATATACGAAATTTTTTAGTATTTTCCATACACAGACCACCGTATACGGGGTCTCGTCGAGTCTCGTCAATCCGAAAGACGCGGTTATCCGAACGGGCTAAGAAGCCACAAAAGCCATCGGATGGGCTGAAAGCGAGTGATGGTGACACTTTTGACGGACCATTGCGTTTGATCAGTATAATATAATACAATAACGAGTGTTCAAAAAAAAACTCATTATTTTTAATGAATGCGTACGTGTGTAATTTAACATAATAATAATTTTAATTATATTCATTATGTCTATTCGTTAACGGAAGAAAATTAATTTTTAAGTTTAAATTTAAAAAGAAAAAAATTGATTTTTCCGAACAAATCCGAAGGAATCTTTTCTCCACGCCCGTTCGAATTAACGAGATTCAATTATCACTGTATGGGTTTATTTTAAAAACGTTTCAGGCGTTTCAAGAATAATTGAACATAGCAAATTTTAACGGTTTATACAGGCTTCGACGACGATACTATACCTATAAAATCGGTACATTATACGTGAGTTAAAAAAAAAAAAAAATTCAAGTATTAATTGATTTTTTATTATCAATAGAACTATTATTCGATAGAATATCGTGATTATATGATCGTAGATAATAATTTGTCTTGTACATAAACGTTATAGTTTAATATATTGCGTAAAACAATAAGAATTCGACGAGCGAGAAACGTCGACCAAAAATCATACGACAAACGCATAATGTAACTTCTTTAACGGACTATTATTTGAATTTGAATTTTTTTCTCGACAACGGAATCCGGACAGATTTCAGATTGACTGTTATTACATAAGATTGTACACAAAGACGGATTTCAAGTTTTGTTATATTATATTGAAATAAAAACGACCAATAAATATTATATTAAACGTATCGATTTTAACGTAATTGCATATTTTTATGATTTACATCTATTATCGACGACGACATTGAATCGAAATAAAATTAAGAATATTTTTTCATATCGGATAAATGTATTATTATATTTTTGTTATTATTATTAATTGTATACCTATATAGACGAATAATTTAGAACGCGGAAGTGCGTGATGAATTTGTTTACCGAATAATTGACAAATGACAAAATATGAATATAAGCGAATAGAATTTGGAAACGTTACACAATTTAATAATATTATTTATTTAATTAGTTTGTAAGTACATATTATATATATAATATAAAGATCAGATTTCGAATGACATTTATAATATTTAAATCGACATTCGACGTGCGAGTGAAATGTATTTTTTTTTATCGGATTATATTATTTTATATTAACAAAACTAATCCTGGAACGCGTGTAGACGTATACATGTGATAATAAGCTCCGAATAAAATGGAATTTTCGAGAAATCGTTTATCCCTCTGTTAGTAGTCTCGATTTTGATTTTAATATAAACACTATTATTATTCATAGGTACAACACATCATAAATAATACTTATATAATATAACAGCGAACGATTTACATTAAATTATATTTACAAAAAAAAAATAAATAAATATATTTTGTATTTGTACAAGGACTAAGGATGGAAATATACGTGTTCGTTAATCGACTATCGAATATTATTAATAGATTTTTGTTCGTTTTACTTTTTTTTTTAAATAACTATATGTGACGGATAATGGTAAATTTGACGTACGCGATTATAATCGGTATTTATTTTTTTTAAAAATTCCTCCGCCAACGTTTCGCTATAAAACGTTTTATAAAAAATAGTGACGTATAACAAGTTATTATATAATAATTAAAAGCATATTAACGTATTTACGTATATATCTCGACATAGATTCCTAAGCGTTAATATAAATATATTAAATATAACACCGGTCATCACGAGCCGCGTGGTGGTGATATTTTGAGAAGTATCGCTGTTAGGTTGACTGACTGCGTGTAGGAGAATACTCTGTGCCAAACGGAATGAAATCTTCGATTCCGCCGTGCTTTTTGCGATCGGAATATTATATATATTTTATTCAAACGCTACATTGTGCAATATACGATTATAATTATGCGTAGGTACGTGTCATTTTTATTTCTAAATGAAACTCTTTAATCTTTAATAACGCGATTTCGCCGGTAAACAAACTAGTTAAAAAGCAAAAAAAAAAAAAAACATATAATAACGTACGTTACATTTTGCTATTAGATAGAAAATTGTTTACAAATACATACGCGTAAGACAATATGTACTGATCGGTCGTTTTTAAGGAAACCCGTCTTAAAATCCCACACATAAATATTGTCGCGTCGCAATAACCAGAAACGGCGAATATATAAATTTTATTGTATTTCTATTTCTACATACTTACGACAATAATTGCGCGATTATTATGAATTATCTGTAGGAGAAAAACAAAACAAAAATATGCGAATTTCACCTGTAATAAAACGCGTACTGCGAACACATTGTTATTGTTAATATACACCGATGATGCGCGTTGATGGCAATATCGTAAAGAAGAGAATATTGTTAAAAATCAACGTAAAAGCGTGAGTGTCGACACACGACGACTACGGGGATATTGAAAATTCGTTCGGGTTCGGGCGGCATCTGTTGGCGATCGCGTGCGAACTACTGGCGAATAATCGTCTTGCGGAACAACGAAATCGCCGACACGCGTTTCCCCCCATACATCGTATAATAAGAGGAAAACAATTATTTTTCATATTCGTCGGTTATCGATAATATCGGTTTATTGTATTTTGTTTTGTTTTTTTTTTTTAACACTCTAGAGAAGTAACGGAATTGTGGACAAAAAGTGTGTGTGTGTGTGTGTGTGTTCTCCACGAGATCCCCCAGGAAAGACTAACCGTATCCAATGGCCTGTTTTTTTTTTTTACAAAATCAAACTCTTTCGTTCGAAAGAAATTTCCATCGGACCGGAACACGTCGACGAGGAGTTTCACCACAGTGGGTATAATATGATCGTAGGAGACGCCCACATCCCCTTTGCTCTCCTCGAACGGAACTCGTGGTTTTTTTTTTTGGAATTCGTCGGAAATCGCGTCGGAATAAATAATGTGATTTTTAGTCTTTTTTGAAACAGTCTCGTGTTCGAGTATGGTAATTTAAAATAAAAAAAAAACAAGGAACAAACGTATCGTACCGTAGTGATGGGCTGCTTGGAAAGCGGCGGTCGCGGGATTCGGCCACATCATGGCGGCTGCGGCCGCGGCAGCGGCGGCGCTCTGGTAGAACGGCGGAGTGACCGTCGACGGGGACGACGACATCGGAACAGCGCTCGCGACTATATGGTGTCCGGTGGACGCCGACTGAATAGCGTTCGGGTGTCGGCCCGCCGCCGGTGCGATCGCGCCCGCGCTGTTGTTGTTATTGCCGTTGTTGTTGTTGGCCGGCGAACCGGCGGCGGCGGCGACGACCACGTGGTGACTGACGTTCTGATGGTGGGCCGGAGACGGCGAATTGTGCCACGCTGTTCCCGGGATCGCGGTGCCGGCCGTCGACGGCTGCAACGGCGGCGCCGGTGGTTGTGACGGCGGACCGCCGCCGCCGCCGCCGTACTGTTGGTGGTGCGCGAGGCCGAACATGTTCGGTTTGGTCGGCGGAACGTACACTATCCTGTCGTGAAGGTAACCACCGTGTCGGTAACCGTTTTCTGTAACAGACCAGAGAACTTCACGATAATGGAGTTCACGGGGAGAACTCGGTGTTTTTCACGCGATACGCGTATCAGCGGCATTTGGTTGTGGGTTAGGGGGGGGTGGGGAGAGGGGAGGATTAGGTTAGGAGGACGAGGGGCGGCCGCGAGGATTCTTCTGATGGCACAGAAGTATCGTTTTGCAACAAACGAGACAAAAATATTTTTATGCATAGCGGGGACTCCTAAAATGGTGTATTTTAAGAGCACTCTCGTACGGAACACATTTCGAATTCCCGCAGCGCGTTGTGTATCAAACGGTTTATCGAGTTCGCAAATACGCTGTTAATAAATCGCGGATGCGAATCGATTGTAAAAAAAGGATTGATTACGTGTTAAATCTAAAGACGTTATACGGACTGGATTTCCAAACCAATACAAATATTTTACACGATCGTTTGACGATAGCCCGACAACGACACTGCAATCTTGTGAACGCAGTTTCTCCTCCACTTTATACGGAGATAAAAAAAAAAAAACATGTTTGAAAGTTACCGCGACGAGTCGAGAGAGATTTAGCAGTTCAGCGATATTGTATAAAACATAATATCATTGACTTTAAACAGACAATTTTTATGTAAAGGCAATTTGTAACGCTACATAATAGCCCCGAGTAGGATTTCAGGCGCAGACGCCGTTATGAATCATCAATGAATGATGGTTCAAATGTGTACGGTGCAAATATGGTCCGTAGCACCGTGCTTCTGACAAAAACGAATACCGAATTTTTACGTGGATTTAACCGTGCCGTGAAAACGTCATTTTCGATTCGAACGCCGTAATACTATTCACAATGGGCACACGAAACAGTACGTGCGTTTACAGTACAGTTAAATATCGACTTGTAAGAGTTAGGCAGAAAATCAACGCATGTGGTATCCACATTGATCATCGGTCGTGTTTAGTGCTTAGCCGACGGTAAACTCGGTCGATCGAGGAAACGTGTGTGTGTGAGATTAAACCAGTAAATGTTAATAAAATAATAAAAAGTGTAAAATAAACGAGTAAACGAGTGTACAACGAGGATAGATGAATCATTGCGTAAATTATTTTATTTCGTTGAAATACGCGAAATAATAATAATAATAATGATAATAAATATAGCAAGAAACGAAAGTGGTCACCAGACAGCGCTTACGACACAACATAGTGGGGGTAGCAACAAGACGCATATAAATTGCGGTCCGAAACTGGCGGATCGCTCAGTTCAGCCGTGGTGAGCAAACGCGAACAACCTTGTTTGCCTCGTGAAACGCACAGAGGCGCATTAGACGTTTTTTTTTTTTTTATTTTACACTTTTCTAAATTTAAACGCTTTTTATTCGTAATCGAGAATTATTGGTTTTGATACGCAGTTATCGCGGTTATAGATCATTAAAAATAGTCCGTATCAGTTATGTGAATTGAATTCCTAATTAGAATTTTGTTCTAATCTCGGTTTTCACGTATAACACGCCGCGCGTACGAAATCATTAGATGCCGCGGATTCGGTACGGTATTGAAAAAAAAAAAATTACATATTTTATACGCACAAACAACGTTATTATTGAAGTGCACGATGGATTTCGACTTATCGAATAATATCGTTTTAGACATTTAAAAGAAGTAACGAAAGTAAGTATTTTATATCGAAAACGTGTAATTTCCCTCCACGAAATGCAAACGTTTAGACTATATTGGAATAATCGTCGATATTTTCCATACAGGACGATTCGACGAGCGTAAAGCGTCGAGACTTTTGCATTGCCAAACAATAAAATATTGAAATATAATACCGCGAGATTAGATAAAAACAATAATACATAATATAATATATTTTAACGACGACGATTAGACGGTACATAATATTATAAATAAAACACCGCGCGGAAACGCGTATAATCAGTTTATGAATAAATATCGATTATTTTATTGCCACGTTTTCAAGCGTATGAAAAACGCCGAAGCAAAAGAAAAATCGTGTGTAAACTACGCGTATTTATTTATTTTTTTTTTTTTACTAAACGACTTGTTCTCTTACCTGGCGGCAGCAAACAGTTACGTATACGTAACTAAAAAAAAAAAAAAAAAAAAAACGAAAGAGTTTTTTAAAAATTATAAAATTAAAGGAACAACAGAAAAACGTATTTATGTACGTATATTGCGGAACGTTTAATAATATTATGTATAATTTAATAGAGGTAAAGACTGAAGAAATAAATGTCGATTTCGACGGAAAATATACAAGTGAATGGAAAAATTAACTCGAATAAAACAAAAAAAAAAAAAAAAAACGGGGGAAAGAGAAAAAAAAATTAACAAACAAATATACCAGTTTTCTACGTGCGGTCCAAGTGTGTAATAAATTCATTTTCAAACAGACACACTAACGGCTGACGCTGCTGCTGCTGCTGCTGCTGCTGTTAATCATAATATAATTATAATCGCTCACCGCGGTTTGACTAATAATAATTATTGTCGCGTTTCATCGCGCGATATCAGATTGCGTTGAAAATATGTCGTTTTAAACGACACGTATTAACAGTTTATAATATAATACACGAAACCCGTGTGGATCCCACACGAATATAACACCACCAGTATTATATTATTATTATTAATCTATCGTATATATATATATATATATATATATATTATATATTTATATATTATATAGTATATAAATGCCCAAAGTGTATTATTATATAAAATACACGTCAAAGGTCAAGGCGTAAAAATAAATCGATAACGCAACATAACATTTTCTTAATCGGTCTTATCGACGCTTTTTTTTTTTTTTTTTTTTGATTGATTTTTATAATATGTATACACACGTACATACGATATTTCACTTTTGATCGTGTAAACAATATATTTATTTTTTTTTTTTACGCGCACGGGGAATAGACATCGCCGCAGAGTTCTTATTTCATTGTTATTTTAATTATTATTATTATTTTTTTTTTTTATCACGTATACACAAATAATAATAATATATTCAAATGTCCAATATTGTGTGCGCATTCCAATTTCGAAAAATCATTATATTTTATCAACGAGACTTTTCAAATGCGCATTGCAAAGGTCTCCAGAACACGACGGCCTAACACGCCGTATTCGTTTGCCTGAAACGCACAAACGATAAGTCAACGGAAAAACGACGAAAACGTCCGACGGTCAATGAGAGAATTTGATTAATTTGAAAAATTGTACGCAGGAGGAAAATCAAAACGTGATTATCACTTACGGTGGACATGCCGACAAGGAACTGTCTTGCTGGCCCTCCGACTTACTGGACGTTAAAATTGACGTAAATTGACAGTAATACTGTATCCGTATTGTCGGTTAAATAACGAAAAAAATTGTCGAGCGTCCCCGACACGCGACCACTCCGACGTTATTCAATACCAATTTACACTAAGCGCGCTTGCAGACGGAAGAGTGTCTGCTTTTACCTGACATTTTTCGAGCAAGCTGATCGACGGTTCTATTGATTCGTCCAAACCTCCTTTATCAAGCGTTACTCATTAGAGTTCCTCTTCGCTCCTTACTTTTTCCTGAGGTGCTCCTTTCGCCGTCTCCCGTCTCGTTCTACGAATCAAACTGGATCGAATCGCCCCCAATCTGTGACGCGCACGGCTAACAAACCTTCCACCCCACAACTAGTTCTATTTCATAATCGTATGTACGTTTATAAAATGTATTCATTAGTTTTATGCGCGTATGAAATGTAAAAACCGATATGGGTCACACACACTTTCTCTCTGTTTTTACATATGAGCACTGCCGCCCGCGTTATAAATGTCAACACGTTCTGACTAATAAAATTACTCTTTTTTTTTTTTTTTTTTTGTGTAAAATCGCCCCCGTTCAGACGTTAATAACCATGTAACTTTAAGCGAATGACCCGAACAGCAGAATGACGACGACGACGGAGACAAGAGAAACGGTAAAACACGCGTTATAAAACGAACACGTCGTATGCGTCGTACAGTGGACTCTAACGATAGTTCGAAATTCGAGGGACTGAATGACACGTGTTTTCCGAATTGGGGAGAATTGTCGAGAATTGAATTGTCTTCGTCGCAGGCGCGTAAAAAAAGAGTTTTTAAGTTTTACTAAAAAGAGAAACTCCCGAACTGATCGTCGGCCTGTACAACGCGGTCGAAAACGCCGAAATGTTTTGAACCGTTCCCTGTCTGCTCTAAAAGTCCCGTCAAATAGGATTTGGTTTCGTTTGACGGCGCGCGGCAGAGCAACTGCAACGACCCGGCGAGCGATTGCAGTTCGATTTCTGGAGTTTTCATCGGAGTGTGTTCGTATCTCGTGTATCGCGTGGTCTGTCATATCGCTAGAAGGAGGATTTATAAGGCACAGGAAGTGGCGATGCGATAACATCTGCCGGTTAAAAAAGATTAGATAGTGCGGCGGTGCAATTAAAATTGTGTCACTCACGCGTGTCACCACTACAGACGACACCTGCGTTGGCTCCGCCGGCAGTGCTCGTCGACGAACATTGAAACATGACTTCATAGCCCGATCACACGAACGCTCGTTGATATATCGTTGTTATCAAAATATCCGCGCGTTCGGGTAGCGCGGGTTCTTCACCTGCAGATCAACAGACACGTTTCAAATAATATTGTAATTAATATTGATCAAAAGAAAAAATAAATAAATATTTTTTTTTTTTTTACTTTAAAAATTAGAAGTTTCGTTATGAAATTCATAACATTACGCTACGCGTATTATAACAATAATAATAATAATGCGTAATACGTCAACGTACTTTTTCAATGTACTTTGCATTGCTTTCCAAAGACTACTGCGCGATTCGTATTTATACGCTTTTAAATGAAAATAATGTGAACGTTTATTTCGCATTTTTTTTTTTTTTTTTTAAATTTTTCAGACCGTTTAAGGAACGTTTTCGTACACGAAATACGAATTTAAAATTGTACTTCCATACTTTTACACGCATCAACGAGATTTTTGTGTTTTTGTGCAGTGAGCGTCGCGGAAGAAAGAAACGTTTGGTCACACCTACTGGAGGCATAGTCCGTTCACGACAAACACATTCGAAGGACGAATGAACGGACGCGCGGAGGTGGAGGAAGACTTCGTAGCGGATACGTGTGTACATGGAAAAGACTGGGCTTTTTTTCAAATTGCAGAGTGCAAAATGGAAAACCGGAATCGCAACGATAAGGCATTTTTATAGTAAGGAAGAGAAGTCGTAGTTAAAACGTTTTGTTTCCGGATTAACAGAAAAAAGTCCGAGAAGATTGGACGCGTAAGACTTTATTTTTTATTATTATTATTATTATTATTATTCACAACGGTATTATTATAAAAATAATAAAAGTTTTGAATTTTCGGGGCATATAAAAGCGCTCTCTATTTTTTTTTTTTTTTTTTTTTTTTTAATGTGGTTTTATTGAGCATCGAGAGCGTTCGGCCATATAGGACTGAGCCGTGTAACACCGGCGCGGGTGTCCGAAAACCATTTTCCATTAACTGTTTGCCGCGAAAAACGTCCGGACGCGCGCAAGAGAACGAAAAAATTTGTAAAAAAAACCATTTGCATAATATATTTAATTTAATTTAATTAAAGCGCCGCGATATATTCGAAAACGAATTGTTAATTTTTTTTTTGCGCGCGCGCGCTCGTGAGAAAGAGAGATAATAAAAAAAAAACGTTTTTTTTTTTTATCAGTTTCGGATGTGGAAAAGGGGAAGGGGTTACGTACGCGTCGTGGTGACAATAGTTGGCTGACACACACACACACACACACACACAATCGACAAGGAGATAAGTGCGCGAAATATGCCGGCGAACAGGTTGTGTCGGTGACGACGAGATAACAACACGATTTTTAAACGGTCGATTAAAAAAGACGGTTTTGCGTATTTTTTTTCTTTTTTTTTAATTATGAATTTCGGATAAGGCGATTGGCACAGCGCGTGACGGTTTCGGAGAGCGAGGGGAAATCGTTACAGAGAGGGGAGGAAAAAGAATGAAAATTAACCGTATCGGTATAATAACGATATGCGACAACGCGTGCTTTTACGGCCTAGGCCCCTCGTTATTGTTTAAAAAACTGGAGAAGGTTTTATCACTGTTGTTACGAATTTCCATTTTTTTTTTTTTTAATTACGTAAAAATTACCGTTTTTTTTTAAAAAAAAAAATAAATATATTCCATACGATATTTTCCCCAACCGCTTGTGTCGTTCAGAAGAATTAAAACGTATAATATACTCATAATTGTTGCGTTTAATTTTTATACTCGTATTTCCTATATAAGCAGGTTTTAATAAGTCCAATTGCACGGAATTCGCGCGGTTAGGTTTTTCATAGGTGCGCGAGACCCACTTTTGAAAACATTCGAATTTAAGCGTGCGAATCGATTTTTGTTTTCTTATGAAATACCGATATTAATTAATGAAAATAATACAAATGATTTGTACGCGTAACGATAATTGTGTATAAATCACGATTCGTTTGGTGGACGTGGAAAACGAAAAAAAAATCTCCAATTTCACAAGACTGTATGTATTATTACGGTGTAACAGAGGTGCGGGAAAGACCGTTTGTAGCTTTAGCAGAGTAACCGTTAGAAAACCGGGACTCGGTTTACATTTTTTATTCATTTAATTGTCACCAAAATTTCAAATGGATCGATATAATAATTCATTTTTTTTTTTTTTAGGTTCTAGGTTGGTTTTTCGTTCGAGTGAAACATAGTTTTGCGGCGCGCACGCTTTGGGCACCCGATTCGCTTTAAAACTTTTAAACGGCTCCGCCGTTCTGTTCTCGTCGTACAATACACATATGTTCGTATTTGGACTCCTTATTTAGACATTCGATCGCGCAGAATTAAACGCAAACCGATTAAAATGTCAACGGTTTTGTTCTATACAATTTCAATCGGTTTGCATTTAATTCTGCGCGTTCCAGAGATGGGTAAAAGGAAAACGGAGTTAAAACATTTTTTCGAAAATCTTCGGTGCCCGATAGGGTGTGTGGTGAAAAACCGTTGTTTTACGCGAACCGAGTTTGACGGGAAACGAGTAATTTTAATTTCAAACGCGATTCGGCTATACACAGATTCCGACAGAATATCGCGTTTTATTAAATCCGTTGATCACCGTTGATCGGTTGATCGGCATCGGGTTTTTTAACGTTATTGTTATTATAATGTGTTATTTTGCAAATATCGATTTATCACATTGTAAACACGGTCGAAACGAAAATCCTCGGGGGAAAAAAACGGATTTAAAAAACGAAATGTTTCCCAATACTCGATTAACCCGCGGCTGCGTTTAAATACGCGCTGTTGCTCTCTGCCTCCCGTCTTCGATTCCGCGTTAATTCGACAAATTGCTTTTGGTTACAATGTAATATTTTCTTATTAAATGACACGAAACACGGTTCATCGCGAGACTCGTCGAAGCAAGAGATTTAATTCCAATTCGTTTTATTATAAAAATTAAAAAAAAAAAACACACACACACACACACACTTCGATGATCGCCGAAAATCAAAAAGACGATAAAATATTCGGCCGTTGGGTAGATTACGCGTTAAACGCGACCCGGCTGAAAAGAGCGTATTTTTTTTTCAAAGTGTTTTAATGTTCCACTTAAGGCTTTTCGACCAGCAAAACTGATCGTTGCACGCGTATCCGATTTTCCGGTAACAGAATTTTGCCGTGGTGTCGAAGGCGATTTTTCGATTTTCTCCAGAGATTTCCTCCACGAAAGAGTGTATCGAATACTTTTTTTTTTTTTGCGTTAAAAACGCGATTGCTATCGAAATACGTTACATCGACTTTGTTTGTAGTATAAAAAAAGAAACTCCCGGAACTTTATCCGAGCGATTCTCCAACAATTACCGTTTTGCAATTCTAATTATTGTTGTCTTAATTATTGTTATTACGCGCGCGATATTATAAAAATAAAATAATATTTGAAATGTTTACCGTGTGTTATGTAAAGTGTTGCAGGCACGCGGCGATCGGAAAAATAGCGGTTACGTGACACGACGCGCGCGGCGGTCGTCGGACGTTTTTAATCGCGAAGAAGAAAAAACACTGGACAGAGGAGAAATAAAAAAATAAAAATAAGAAAAACGTGCAAAACGAAACGGGGAAAACGCGTTGAAATTGTTGATTATATTTTCGACAATTAACAAATAATAATAATAATAATAATACGACGAGAGAAGAAAAGAAAAAAAAAAATATCGCATAATAACAAATCGCTTTGTCGCGTCGCTTTCGCGGTTCGAGATCGATTCAACTGCAACGAGTAGTACATAACGTTCGACGGTTTATTATTTTTATTTTTTTTTTCCTTTATCGTTCTTTGCCGTAGAAACGAATACCGCGCGCGACCGATTGGGCCGCGCCGCTAATCTAATCTCACATTTTTTTTTTTTTTTTTTAATAGGTTACGGAAAATAATAATCAGATAACCGTTTTGCCTTCTGTAAATCTACGTCGGCCGTTGTAAACGGACCGCCGAGCGGAGTAGAAGTGGTAACAACGAAAAAAAAAGTATATAACGTATATATATATATATAAAAAAATACTTCAGGAAACCGATTCCCGAAGCGATTTCGTCGTATATCTCACCAGCGAGCACGTTCGAGAAAATGTGTTTTATTTTGTTCCACCGAGACGCCAACCGTATACGGCGGAATCGACCTTTGTCCGTCCTTTGACCGGCCGAACGTTTAAATTTTACTCGAAAATATTACCGATAGAAAAATTATTATTATTATTATTATTATTATTTTGTAATTAAACACGTCGACAACCAATGTCCATTCGTTTGTATAGAATAATTCTTCTGGTTTTGTAACAATTCTACGTTTTGATTATTATTATTATTATTATTTGTGAAATTAGTCGAATTATAACACACACGCGCGGCGGTTTTCGGCCGTAATTTATGAAAAAAATTATATACATCGTAACAGTTATTGAGAAAAAATGTCGCCGAAAAACATTTAAATACATCCTTCCCGGCGACGTATCCAGAGGGGGGGATGCGTAAAATTAGTCGAAAAATTCTACCGGTAAAAATGCTCTCGTCCTTATTATTACAGTCAGTTGGTTTGTTTCCCGTAGTAGAAAATTGCTTCTTAATTGTGCGAGTGATCTTTAAAAAAGTCGTTTTTCAATTTCATCAAAACCTAAAAAAGAACTACCGAAAAAATTACACGTTAAAAATTGCGATTTCGTTGTATCTTTCAAACTAACGCGAGGTTATATTATTATAGAGACTTGAAATATTCGCTTTATATGTAACTTTATTATATTGTACTAATGAGTAAAAAAAAAAAAAAAAAAATTCGACCAAATTTCATTCGATTTTAGGCTATTCGTAACAATTTTGGATTTTGAGATATTTAATTTAAAAGAAACGATTTTTGGTCGAAAATTTCATACGCACGTCATTACTTTAACCATGTTCAAAAAAAAAATCTTGAAGACCGTTCGTCACTTTATTTTCTTTTTATAAACATTTCAACATTTTCGACAAAGTGTATTTTATTTTTTGTGGAAAATTACGTTTTTAAAATAAAAAAAAAAACCAATTATGGCCCCCTATAGGGTCTTGAAATTTCTACCAAATATGTTTAGCACTATATCAACCATATTTTTTCTTCCGAATAAAAATTTAATCGCGGGGATTTTTCAACAGTTCCACAGAGATATACTGATCTTCTGGTACCGACCGATAACCGCGCGTTTAATCTTATCTGTCGTATCACTTTCAAACAATTTCTCTACACGTTATCGAATTTAATATTAAAAAAAAAAAAAAAAAAATTATAGTTTACGCTGGCATTAGTTATATTTGTTCGTTTAGGAAAACGAAAATTTGTACAATTTTTCACGACAAATTGAAAAGCTCAATATCATTGTACGCTTTTTTTCACATACCTAATTTTCGGTGTTATCATATTATATTTGCTATCAGTTAAATAATTTATTTAACTGTCAACAGATGACAAAATGCACAATAATTCTGTGATTTCACTGTTGTTTTTTCTTTTTTCAATTCTCAAAGAATTCCACAAGCGGTAACGTCATTTCGTGAATCACAAAACTCAACGACCGTCCCGTCTGTTATTTTTAATACATATATTATAATCAATTACTATTATAAAAACAGAAACAGTGGAGTAGATACGATTTTCTGTGGTACGCGGTGTAGTTCAAAGGATATTATTTTTAAGTAACTTTCAATAAAAAAAAAAAAACAAATAATTACAAAACAAAATGAACTCTACGACTGTTGTGTTGTACGTCCGTCAAAACTATTTCCGCATTAATCGTTATTGTACGTGCGGTTTTTACGATGAGTACATTTTTCACGAGACATTATAAATACTTGACTGAGCTTAAGAATTTTCTCGTGGTTCTCCTCGATCATGTGCGGGAGAACAAAAATCAGTATCTCGATTATCCGTATATTGTTTACATACTTACTGCATTGTAGTAATGCTCAAGAATCGCGACTTCACATAATTATAGTAATATTGCACACATGGTATACTTGTACACAATCAACGAAAACGTAATATTTCATTATTTTAAAGAGCGAAAACGATTTTTTTTTTCTTACAGGGATTGGCAACCACTTGCACCCTTCGTTCATATCCACTTTACCGAACAGGAATAATCATAAGTCTACGCGAAAAACTCCATCCATTACGCGCTCTTCGAGACACGGACACACTACACTAATATTATTAGTGTACACTTTTTTTTTTCTTCAAAGCCATTATATTATATATTATGTAGTCCGCCATTCACGTGATACGGCCATCGCGTGATTAAATATTATTTCGATGATGAAAAAAAATTCCAATACAATACACACACCCGGGCGTAACGATAAGATCGTAATCACAATTTTTATTACTAAAATCATACGCACGTATATGATATTTATTTGTATATTTCTTTAAGTCCCGTTTTTTTACGAATTTGTCGTTTTAAACTAAAATTCGTTTTACCGTATTCCCGGTCTTGGTCTCTTCTGAGCACATTTTTCTTTTTTACAGATGTTCACACTAATTAATTAAAATTAATTTTATCGTATCTCTCTATGATACTTAAAACGTAAGTGCGGTGTATCAAATCAAATGTATTATCGTGCAGATTTTAAAGTATGTACTAGCCCATCCCTGCTCATATAATAGGGACTCGAGTGTATAGCGATAATCGCGCGACACAGAGGCGGACACGTGCGTGCGCGGATCGACCAAAGGAATTGAGAAATATTCGCGATGTCGTACATTAACGATAAAATATTTTATTCCGTACCGAGAATAGCAATAGTTTTATATATTATAGGTGTACTTTGGAGAAAAACAAAAATTATAAATAAATATTTTCAAATCGATTAAATGTCGAACGATATATCCTATATCGGGGGAAAAACGTGTATTCCATCACGTATTCCATAATTCGTATATATATATACACGAGTTTATTTAAATAAATTAAAACATTCTCTTCCTATTATACATGTACACGCACATTAATTATTATTATTATTATTATTATTGTTGTTGTTGTTGTTGTATAGTGTGAAACGACGTGTAATAATCTATAAATGTCGTTTCGAGAACTATTTGAAATTGATCGTCGTTTATTATTTAGGATCAACCGCGCGGTATCTAAAAAATGTGTAACACATGAGATGAGATTAATAATAACAGATAAATAACTGTTTTTCCTATAGGAAAATTATAAATAATCGAAATTATAACAAATTATAATTGTCGAGTGTAGTGTAATAATCTCTGCAGTGTCGATGCTTAATATAATTCACCGCGATATGATTTAAACACAATCTGTGTACATAATTATTATACATGTATTTTTTTCTTCTTTTAATTATTATTGTTGGCCAAACAACGATTAAATCGAAATAGTTTAATTTTCTCTTCTTTTTTTTTCAACCGTGTAAAACAATTTGTGTCGAATGAAAGTGGAACATGGGCAAATTATCGTTGGAAAACGATTTTTGAGTTACATAAATATTAGTTCATTATCCGTGTAGCATCAGATTAAACCAAGCGTTGAAATTAACGTAATATCTATATACGAGTACAAAAGATGATCGTTTTGAAATTCGGTATTATTATCTAATAATAATAATAATAATAATAATATTAATAATAATGATGAAGATGAACGGCAGTAAAGATTAAATATTTTGAAATATTATGTAATATATTTATAAGATTAAAATAGACACGACAATAATAATAGGAATATTAAACGGTTTGTTTTTTTTTTTTTTTTTTGTGTCTCTGACCATATGGAAATGATTCGTATAATAAACTGCGTTGATATCGCGTTTACACATATACTCGCTATGTGTGTTATGCTTTTTACCGCTCGTATATAATACGTTCAAAAACGTTGTACGTACACACGTATTGTACACGCTTTAAGACTTTTTGAAAATCGTATGGTACATAAATGGCAAAAAAAACAATAAATTCAGTGTAGGAGGTTCGTAATAACATTTTTTAAATTATATGTTATACTTGTACAAAGTATGTGTGTACACCGGCCTGTAAAACACGTTCTGAACAGAGTCTATATTATTATGTAAAATACAAATGCGTTTGCGTTGTCTCGCATAGCGCCGACCTAATAAATATCAAAAAAAGTCGCGTGTGTGTATGTGTGTGTCGGACGTATTTTATGTTGTATTTCAAATGGAAAAATCGAAATATAAGTTTTATATAAGTCTATTAAAACAAATAGAAATTTAGACGTTTTCGACGCACGTATTTGTGCATACGTTACAATGTATTTCGTTATCGGTATTATCATTTTTTTTTTTTTTTTTTTGAGCGAAGACGCTACACAAAGAGCATTTGGTCACACGTCGACATCACAAAAAAAATTCTAACTATAAATTTATTAAATATAACTAATTTCAGGCGTGACGCGCAAACCAATTATGTAGTTTTCTTATCGTTGTTCCAGTACCGCAACACCGGCAGAAACACGATGTTTCGAACTGATGAAATAGAATTTCGACGTTTCAATATTGAGTATGGCTATATATCATAAATAGCAAAGCCGGAAACTTTTTACTTTTCCTTCTACGACATTTAAAACGTCTATACTTTCGCCAAACGTTTCTAGAAATTATCTTTAAGACTTCGCAATGTTTCTCAAACGGAACGTAGTAGGCAGTACTACCGGAATCAAGTATTTTTTCTGCGTGAGTCTTCGTCGAGGTGTTTAACATTATTATTATTTCGTTACATTAACGTTTTAAGTTTTTTTTTAAATACACAGTCGACAATCGATATACTTGTAGTTTTAGTTCGCAAAGATCGAAATAAAATACGGTGCAATGTTTATCGGAAAAAAATAAAAGTAAAAACGATAAAATCGAACACGCGTTATTATGAAAACTCAAACGCGGTTCGCAGTGTTTTTTTTTTCTTATAACGCGTACGAGATATTTTATTTTCCGAATTCTTTTTATTTTACTTTCATACATTATATACAATACAGTAATTCTATCTAGGCAAACGAATTATATTATTATATGTTATACAGTTTTATCGGATTTAATAATCAGTGTTTTCTCATAGTTCAGATAACCGCGTGAAATGCGTGGCACGGGAACAAAAATAAAAAAAAATATATATATATACTTATTATATCCGTTGTGGTGTTTTAATCGCGCGTTTATAATAAAAATGTGTTGTAACGCGATACGGAGATTGATCGTGTGCGCGTTTAGATCGTGTACGGTTCTCTCTTGCCGCGATACACGAGGTTTGTCGAAACAATATTATTATCAATTTAACCACGTATGTATTCAAATATAATATTAATGAACTGAAATAACTTATCGAGGCCAAATATAATAATAATAATAATAATTATAATAATAAAGAAAAAAAATAGTCCCGATATGCGTTACACGTGTATTAATATACTTTGAATTGTATACGTATTTATTGTAAAAAAGAAAAAAAAGTCGACCAAAATAACGAATCGCGCGAAGTGCACGCGGATTTCTAAAGAACGTTATTTGCACGTTTTGACATAACGATTTTATAATAAAAAAACAAAAAAAAAATAAAGTATACGACTAAATTTTTTTCTCGCGCGTTAGAAGATTTTTAAATCATAACCAGAATCCGGGGGACTTGTAACATTAACTTTATATATATATATATATATATATATATATATATATATAGTAAAACATAGAAGAGTGATTATGCGCAAACAAATGTTAATAATAATAATAATACGGAGAATACGAAATTTCGAAATTTTATTTTACATGTTTTAAATCATATATCGACGCATATTCAACGATTTTTTTTCTTTTTTTTTTTTTTTTGAACAATTTGCGAATAATAATTTTCAATTAAAACGTTGAAATGTTCAATTACAACAAATTCGTTTCGAACAGGTATAACAATACTATTTGTGTATGATGTGTAAATCACAAAAATTATGCACATTAACGTGATTTGCGAATATCCACTCGGGAAAAAGCAATTCGAAACGATCGAAAACAACGTTGATTTATTGAAAGACGTCGGTTACGTGTATCTATTTGTCTACAGGCTGAAGTCTAAACAGTCTAATATTTATCATATGACCAATTTATTTATTTTTTTTTTTTTTTTTTGGTTCGTATAATACAAGCGTATATTTTAATGTTTTTTTTTTTTTTAGCACTATAAGTCCCGAACCACAACACACTTATATAAACGTCTGCGCAGCATCGGCAATAATATTACTTTTTTTTTTTTTGTTGATTAGAATCGACGAAACATCATCGACGTATTTATAATATATTATACGGCGAGCTCGTTTTTTTTTTTATTTTTATATATATAAAACTCAATATACGACTTTGATTAACTGTAGAATATTCACACACACACACACAAACGTGACGGAATATTTTTAAGAAAAAAAAAATATATATAATAAAACTTGGCGCATTCGTATATTAATTTAATGCGTGGACCAAGACGAGACTGTATTAGGATTATTATTATTATTTTTTAATCACGCATCAGGAACACCGTGTAAACCGGTCCCATCAGTAGCAGCAGCGCCGTATGTGTACGTTATACATATATAAAACGTATTATTTTAACCGTTTTGACTATACTTTAAGTGTTATTTGAATAATGTATATTTGTTTTTTTTTTTTTACTAACAATCCGTTAAGTCTACGCGTTATTTAAAAAAAAAAAAAAACGAATAATTTGTGAATAAAACTCGATTAGGATTTGCGATGTTCGACAAACGGTTAACCGCATCACTAATCAAACCGTAATCGTAGATCAGAATATAAACGTTAATAAAAAAAAAGTACCGAAAATTCTATTCTTCTATTTAAACACCCCCCCCTTAATCGTTTTGTGTGCCTTTCTATCGAGAATAACCTATACGTGTTATTGAATAAAACGCGTTTCGAATAAACGCCACACAGGCCAAACTTGACCGCTACAGATCTTTTGGATTCTGGGCGAAGTCCTATAGGAAGCTATTGGTTTTTACAATAATTATGTTTTCCCGGTGGTCCCCTTACGCGTAATCCTCAAAACGATTGGGAAATCGAAAGAAAAGAAAATTCTATTTTCCTGAATAGTTTCTAAACGCGGTACAAAATAACTATCTCGAAATAATTATCCTAGAGATTTAGACCGAATACGTGCGATTTCGCGCTATACGTATACGTAAAATAATTTTCAAAAAAAAAAATGTCTTCGAATTTTCGACCATTTATTGCTATTGTCAGATGTCGTAGCCGTACGATAAATGAATAACGAACTGTTGGAGTTATAAAAAAAAGTCTGATATTCGGTTTAAGGAGCTGGAAATTCTACACGGAGTCTTACGTAGGTCTTAAAAACTGGGTCGGAAACTATCTCGACACAAACCAAAGTGACATTTTTTTTTTTTATTATCGATTTAAAATACTTTCCCCGGCGTAGTAGTGCGTAGTTCCGCTCGGAATCGTTTTGTTGACGTTTAAAACACACGCAGGTTTGATACCATTTATTTTAATTTTTTTTTTTTTCATGTCCTTCCCGGATTTCGAATCCGTACGATCGAGAAAAATAACATTCATAGTAACAATAATAATAATCAGTGTCGTCGGACTGGCTCCAAACAGCGCCGTCAGCGATTTTTCCAAAAAGCCTCCAACCGAAACAGAACGAATTGGGTGTTATAGTGAGAGGGTGTCACCAAAAAGTCAACAAGCAAATTAGAAATGAGGTGATCTCGTTTTTTTCACTAATTCGTCAATTTTCAAATTATTTGAAAACACATCCAGCTCCCTTTTCTCTCGGGAGACATAGACTAGTCTGACCACAATATCGACCATCAACTAATCCAATGGTCGCATAGTGCGAGATACAATTTGTGTCAACCCATTCTTACGCGCGCGTGTAAAAGCTCGCTTGAATAATACATGGACGAGTCGCGCTCTATATCCTTAACATCTGTCTCGATTTTAAGAAAAACTTAATTAAAACGATTTTGGACACTTTTCTTCTTCTTCTTCTTCTTCTTCTTCTCCTCCCTCGCCTCTATGCCGATTATTTGGGGTCGGCCATTTATTTTGTCCTAAACCTCCATTTGACCACATCTTCCACGCACACACCAGCATTCTTCATATCACACACACAATTCGCATTCAACCATTTCTAATAACACGTATACCGAATACATATAATATAGCGTTTGGGTTCTTACCGGACGCAATCCGCAACGTTTGAGCAAAAAAAATCGATTCTTTTTTCTTCTAAAATATTAAACGTTCATTTAAACTTTTGACCAAAAAAAAAAAAAAAATTCTAAATTTCTACTAAGACCGACACGCAGTATAGACACGCGAAACGCGAAGAGGTGCTAAATTAAACTGAATCTATCGTAAGCGTCGAATATAATACGCTCGTATTGTATCGAAACGGTTGTCATCATTATTTCTACAGCGATTTAATCGAAATGTCGATATGTCTCTCATTTATTTTATCAGATAAATGCGATGTACCTTTGTTATAGATAAATAATTAAATTAAATCGAATTTCACAAAAATACGGGAAATCGAACTAAACGATTAAATTTAACTTTAATCTAGACAACGATTACAAAACGAATTTTCCATCGTATTTATATTATTATTTCAAACGAAAACTCGTCGCGCAGAAAATAAATATAAAAAGAAAAATGGAAAATATAACGCCGTTGAGAGATATTTTAATACGATAAGTCGAAAAAGTTAATTTTAAAATCGAAAAAATTTAATCGGTTTAAAAACAAAAATACATTTCGATCGTTCTTTTAGAATTTTAGATTTTGAGTGAAACGAGATTTTACGATGATGCGAGTTTTTTTTTTTTTGCTCCAATTTTTAAAATCATTTTTTCATTTCGGTAGATAAAAATGCTTCTAATTCTAAATACTTTAGAAAAGTCGTTTTTCAATTTTATCAAAACCGCCTATAAAAAAAAAAAACTGGAAAAGTTACGCATAAAAACGCGATTTCGTTCGAATCGTCGTTTCTTCGTAATTAATCAAACTAACATAAACTTCACATAAACTTGAAATATTCGCCAAATATTACAATTATATTAGGTGAAAACAGAAATGTTTTCCAATAATGCCTTTCAATCTTGTACCATTTATAGCAATTATAGATTTTGAACTATTTGATTCATAAAAGAGAGGTAATTTTTGGTTTTAAGACTTAGACATTTCACAAAACGTCAGACTTGCATTATCGCTTCAACTGTATTCAAAAAATAATCTTGAAAATCGTTTATCAAGCGTAATTTTCTTCCATAAACATTCAATGGGTTTTTCGACAATTTTCCGTGGAAAATTCCGTTATTTCATTTATTAATAATATTGTACTCGACGAAACTCCGTTCACAATCGTTTTATCGATTTAACAATGATTTATCGCGCATCGTTTTCAAATGCATATTATAATCATAAGAGGAGTCTTAAATCCAAGTAATTCACTTAAGATCTTCTTGTTTGTTACTTCTTATTTATCCGTTCTTGCCCACATATCATATCCGCGAATCATTAATTTTATTTTTATTTTTTTTCCCTATTCCGTTTTATCTCGTCGTAATATCTCGCGGAATCTGGGCGATCCGGTGTTGAAAAAAAAGTGAGAGAGGAAAAAAATGGTAATTTTCGACGACGGTCGCACAACACGACGCGCACCACTTTCCAGAGGCCGTGTGACAAAAATATCTCGTCTCGCTGGTATAATTCGAAACGAATACAAAAACGAACGGTACGATAATTTACTAAAATATATATATATATATATAAAAGACGTGTTTTAAACGATAACCAAGCGCGTTTATTATTATTATTATTATTATTATTATTATTATTATTATTATTATGCTACACACTGTATAGTCACAAAACGCGCGCGTCGTGTTCGAGTAAAAGTCGCGCTCGTGCAGATTTCACCTATAGACGAACGAACACATAGTTTTGTTTTTTTTTTTCGGTCGTTAAACTACATATTATTAGCCGAGAGATTTTTTTTTTTTGTACGTTTACAATTCGACAAACGGCTATCGGAATAAATAAACGAATTTGCATTCGAGTAATTCGTCGCCGTGCGTGCGTGTGTAGAAGAAAAAACAAATATCCGTAGACGCCGACCGAAAGCGCGAGAGAATAAATAATTATGTGAAACATAAAAAAAAAAATTACGTTAAAATTCACTACATTCCGGTGTGAATTTCTTTTACACAGTGCGTACGTTTTCCGTACGAAACGTTTTATTACGCGCCTACGGTATACAAAAACGTCGTAATAAAAAAAAAGAAAAATGTTTTTAAAAATCCGAATACGGGAAACACATGTATTTTCAACAACGATTCTACGCGTGTTGAAATCTCCGGCGTTTAATAATAATAATAATATAAAAATGTAGCCCCCGTAATATCGCCGTGTCGTTATTACGAATTCTGTCCCGCACGAAACGATTATAATGTTATGGCGATTTTTCTGTTTGTCTATCGCGCCCACGGCCAAGACACTCGTAAATTATTCTCTTCGCGCGCGTAATATAAAACGCCGGTCATATTAGTTGAAAAAAAATAATAAACATTATACGCGTAAACGATATTATATAATAATACGCGCGGGGTTGGACTGACTACACGGAATTATTCATTTAGTTTAATAACGCGTCTCCGTAATTATGCCGTATTGTCGTATTTTATCACGCGAAACTGTTGAAAATCGGATAAAATTATACGGGATATTTAAAAAAATAAAACCACGCGTTCGACCGCGTTCTTATAACGTTCGTTTTATGAGATGTTTTTTTATTTCTCGTCCGTGTATGTTATATAAACGAAAAAAAACCGCGTTTCGTCGTATCGCGCCGTGCGCGTCGATTTTAAATATAACATTTCTATTCGTATTCTAATGGAAAAAAAATATGTAAAAGTCTCTTGAACTATTGACAATTATTAGAAACTTTAAAATAAAAAAAATTTTTTTTTTTTTAAACGACAAATAGAAAAATTAATTACACATAAAATATAAACAAAAGTAAATACGCCAAACAGTAACTGATTAAATTTTAATACGTTTGTAATATTCGAAATTATATAATAATAGAAAATACAAAATCATTATTATTATTTGTATGTAAATTAGTGAACACACGCGTAAATATGTAAATACAATTAGGAATACAAATTAAATATAAAATCCATTACTGACGTCGAATGACGATAAAACGGATTTCAACGCACAACTACAATAAAATGTAACCGCGTGTTTATAATTCAATAATAATTGTGTCAATATATTTTAATGTTGCCGAAGTTGTAACAGATCAATAAAAAAAAAAAAAAATATATTTTAAGCGCGTGATATTATTTATAACGTTGGAAAACGAAAAAAAAAAAAAAAATTCAACAGTAAAACGATTAATCAGATTATTGATTTGATTCTAATAAATTAGAGAAAAATATAACAAAAATATGTACGTTTATAAAGTCAATATCGCGTTACGCATTATTACGCGTCGTTCGTTTCGTCCGCGTGTCTCACAATACACAAACTCGCTTTTCTTTTTTTCTCCTCTTTTTTTTACACTTTTCGGTCTCCCATAACAGTACGAAGTGAAAATTTCAAAACGAAAATTCCTTTTTTCCACCGCGTCCGGAAGAGAACCAACTCGTCGTCTGCACCCGTTCGCGTGTCTCCCGAAAACCCAAACAAATACGGTTTTTGTACGCGCGTACGCGGTTCGAGAGAAGCTCCGTCACCCGTCGAAAATAATTACCGGCAAAAAAAAAAAAAAAAAAAAAAGGGCGTGCGCGTGGTATGAAAAAAAAAAGAAAAAGAAAAGTCACGAGGGGAAAATTATTACTCGTCGCCGTGGAAACACAAATGGATTTTTTCCCGACCAATTGCCATCGACAGACCCGCCCTTGTAGCAATCGCGTGCGCGTTCTGCTATTCCGAAGCCGCCCCTGAAGTGTAACGAAATAATAACGAAAGGCGAAAAAAAAAAAAATATACAACACCCTCCTAATTATTACCGTCTGCACCCGCCACTCGCCCGCCAATCGCGCCGACCGCGATCGATAGTGTGTGGTGGTGCAGGCCGAGTGTAACTTTTTGTTTTTTCATTTATTCACTTATACCGCGCGGCCGGCCCTCCAAACACTCCTCGAGTCACGGAAAATGCGACGAGACCGTATGAAAAATTGCTTTCGTTTTTTCTCTTTTAATTACGACGCCCTTTCAAAAAAAAAGAAAAAAGAAAAACAATTTTCAACAACGTTTTCCGACTCCTGTACGAGAAAATAATTCAGTGTACTTTCGAACTGCAAGTTTTCTGTTGACGTCATTGACCGCGATACTGAAGTGCTCACAGATCAGAGGCGGAGTCGTCGTACGACGGACGTTATTGAAAAAAAAACTGTTCTCAAAAGGACTAAAAAAAAAAAAAAAAGTATATTAAATACTTTATCCGAACCTTTCTGAAATAGATTTCAAAGGTTTTAAAAAGTTTTTTTTTCCCGGGGCACTTTTTACGGTATTCTGACCAGTAACATCGCGCAGCGCTGTGCCAGGGACATACGACACCCCCTTAAACTGTTTAAAGTGTCTTTTCGGATTACGAAACGACGACTAAAAAAAAAAAAAAAAAAAAAAAATCGTTTCTGATAAACCAATTATGTCTTTTACTCTATTTCTATTGATTATACCGTTATAACGCAGTGGGAAGAGGAGATTTTTTTTTAGAATGATGAGCAAAAAAAAAAAAACACAAATGTCATTAAATCATATGTATTATGACCATCCTCCTATTGAAAAGAATCCTGCAGCGTACGCCACTGATTTTAATTTTCGGCAGCGCTTATATATTTACGTTTTCGTTCGCGCCATAAATAATTATTATTGCACATATTTTTAAATGATATCGTTGTTCGAAAATGATTCTCTGTACGCGAATTACGGCACGAATATTAAACAGCGTGTACCATCGTAATATTCGAAGAAAAACCCAACGCCAATGATTTCGGTGCGGAATTGTCGATACCGGTAATTTTTTTTTTTACAGCTGCGATGTACCAGTGGCATACGCAGGATAGGCGGTGTCAGGGATACATTACACGTCCCTTGAATAGTTCAAAAACTACGAAACGACGACTGGGGGAAAAAAAAAAAAAAAAAAAAAAAATAGAAATTTTCCTGATGGCGAGAGGATGGAGATTTTTTAGAAAGATGAGCGAAAAAATGTCATCGATTCGCGTACATTACGACACCCGCTTTGAAAGAAAATCCCGCGTACCCGCAGGGGCGTATTTACTTAAACGGCCCGTCGAATCTGTTGCCGACTTAGAATCATCGAAAAAATTTATGAAAATAATAAGTTTTAAATAAAAAAAAAAAAAAAAAATGTTTTATTACATTTCAGTTTCAGTTCGATTAATTTCACTTGTCATTAGACATAGGTGTACATACACAAGTATCTAGGGGGGGCAGCGATCGCCCCCCCCCTCTTGTATACGCTCCCGACTCGTAGTAAAACCGTGACTTTCGAATACGGCGCACCGCTTCTCCTCATCCCCGCGGACGAGAAAACGAAATAACGGACAAAA
The DNA here is from genome assembly GCA_032441825.1 of Chaetogeoica ovagalla. Lineage (NCBI taxonomy): Eukaryota > Metazoa > Arthropoda > Insecta > Hemiptera > Aphididae > Chaetogeoica > Chaetogeoica ovagalla. The sequence continues at coordinate 2,058,015 of CM063726.1, forward strand.
AACAATCGTTCGAAGAGTCCGGATGAAGTAGCGTCGTCGAAAACGATACGGTGCGCGAAAATAGACTCGTATACGTCAAATACGTAAAATCGGATAACAAAAAAAAAAAAAAAAAAAAAAAAATTCTAAATCGTTCGAACTCAAAACGCGATGTAAACGGTACGCTTTTCGCATTCAAAACATTAATAATTACTCTTTACGCGTTTATTTTTTTTTTTTGTTTCGTTACACTGACAATACTGATATATTTTTCGTAATTCCGTCGTAACAATATGATTATTTAAAGAGGAGTTGGAATAATAATAATAATAATAATAATAAGGAACTAAACGACTAAAAAAGAACGAAAAGGTTTTCGGCCCCTCCCCCCCTCCGCGTGTCTGCGGCTCGCCGCCAATAGTACTGTACCGGCGGTATTTCATTGTCGAATAACGTATAAAACGTAAAAAGGACTTCCGTGTTTTGTCGAAAGCGACGGGTACCCTTTTTTTTTTTCTTTTTACTCGAAATTTCCTATTTTTTTTTTTTCCCCCCCCGTTTTCGTTTATTTCACCACCGCCATTAACCCGCCCCGTACCGCGTTGTTATTATTATTATTATTATTGTTACACTCGCGACCGGCGCGGTCGTTTGTGTCGCCACTGGACGGATGGATTTCTAGATGATTATCGCCCCGCGTTCTGCCCCACGGGCGCGCGCGTGTCTGTCACTTCGCACCGCTCGTCGTACACAATTGATTACTACTGACATAATAATAATAATAATAATAATATATATATAAAAAAAAAGTAAATAAAAATAATAATCTACGCGTAGTCTCTTCGCTCTCACTCTCTCTCTCTCTCTCTCTCGCACTGTACCACGCCCCGGTCCAACAACCGCGTCGTCGTAGTCCGTTCGACAATTACGACGGCCACGTCGTCGCGCGTCGCGGCGCCACACACACACACGCACACTGCGTATTCATACGTTTCACGAGTCAATTAGATAATTAAAAAAAAAATAATAATAATAATAAATAAATACAATTATTGTTGCGACGACGACGGTGGTCCGCGAAACGATTTTTAAAAACGGTATATAGAGAAAAAACTTTGGAAATCTCGAACGAGCACGATCTTTTAACACTCGCCGCGATCTATACCCAAAATTTCACGAACGAATCGATAGGAGGACACTTTCAATACGATGATACGGGCTTAAGGTAATGGAGGAGAATTGGCATGAACGTCGAACGGCAAAAGTTTCAACGTGTCGAACAAACGGAATCCGGACGAACACTGTTTTTATAATACCTGTGATCCAGTAATTCGCGGAGGACGACGAATTATTGTGTGTGAGGCGAAAAAAATATATTTTTTATGACGATTCCGCTGTTTTCGCCACCTTTTACCCCCACGCACTATTTTCGATGCGTTTCGGATGATTTTTTTTGTGTACGCGAATTTCGGATCGACGTTAGCTGCGCGGTACCGACTGAAACTGATAAAATCTTCCGAGCGATCCTTCGGTGAAACGCCCGTTAGAAACGACTTCGTCGCGTTAATTTTAGGAGTAAGTGTACAGAAAGAAAAGCAAACGCGTCAAACGTCGATGTGACTCGTGTAATATGTCTTCAAACTCTTATTCGCGACCATAAAATCGTTTTTCTCATCCCGCACGATAAAAAAAAAAAAAAAAACACCGCCACTTAAAGCCGTAAACGTTCTAAACGCTTTGTCAGTTCTCGAGTTTAAAAGTCTCGTTTTTACAGAAACATTAAAATAACATTTGAACAATTAGAAACAAAAATTAATTGAGTTTATGCGTTTTTATACAAAAAAAATAAATAAATAAATAAATGATCGTTGTTTTGTTAAGAAGACACTGCAGGCGCTCCTATGAAATTTCCTTAAAAAAAAATCGCTTTACGCGGGAAATTGACTCACAAGGTTACATTCACACCTAAAACGCGGAATTTTCGCACGAAACAAACCGAAATGTTTGCATACAGGCGATTTTTTTTTTTCGTTTTAAATATCCCGTGAAAATTCGGCGTTTTAAGTACACTGCGCGCGGCCTTCGGGGTTTTCGTGCCCCGTGAAACGCGATTTTATCCTAAAACATTTCGATAATTTCCGAATACTTTCCACGTTTTCGGCGTCCTCTTGAAATACATTCGAGTGTGTTAACTCGATACAGACGAATTCGTAAATCCGTAAAAATACGAATCGAATATAATAAATAACAAAAAAAAAAAATTGTTACAGACACCGTGTGCATAATGAAACCGCGCGCATACGACAAGAATTTTCACCTAAAACAAATATTGGACGACTCGTTGAAAAACGCTTGAAATTCGTTTGCTTTTTTTTTTCTTTTTTGTCGCTTAAACGACGAATCGCTGTTAGAATTTATTTTAATTTCCATCTCGTCATTGTATACATTTTTCTCGAAATTACGTATTCAAAACTCGATTAATATTTGTTTTTTTTGTTTCATTTTAGTTTAAATAAAGTATTTTCTATTGATCGGACTTTATATTTCTCATCTGCAGCAACGTTTTCGTATCGAAACACAATATCATACCGCACCGACGGAATGACGTACATTGACAACACACACACACACACACTGTGTATTCCGACGATTTTCAATAAAAATTTTTTTTTATAAACCGTCCTGTTCATTACGAAAAAACACACAAGCGCACGGCGGAAAATAACGACGACGACAACAACAACAATAAAAAATGTTCTTTTATAACTCAAAAATATCAAACGCTCGTTGCGTACGAATGCGCAATATTTATAGGGTTAGAATTACGTTAGAAACGCGTGAAAAAATGTGCTCGATAAATATTAGAATATGCCTTTACAAAAAAAAAAAAAAAAAAAATACGAAATTTACATTTATTCGAAGTTTTGTTGAAAACCTATTTATTTATTTTTTTTAATATGCGTTTCTGTAACGTACACGACTTACGTAAGTAAAAAAAATATATATATATGAAATAATACGACGTTTTAAATGGTATTTTCTTATATTTACTATCGTATCCCGAATACAAAAATCTATCTCGGCGAATTTATAAACATTATATACGAGTAATTTGTTGCGCTTTTTCACGTCGATACGAAATCATTTAATAATTCGCCTCGTACACTTTGCTAATGTTTCGCGCATATTTTCGCGATTTTTTTTTTTAAACTAATGCAATAATCAAAAAAAAAAAAAAATCTCTACAACACGACTGAAATTATTTTATTGTTTACTCTTACTTCCACATAATGTTATAGTGTATACGATATGAATTTTTTTTTTTTTTACGGAATTTTTACTGTACTCTACTGAATTAGTATTACAGCAATCCGATGTTTGCCACAACAACAACGACAAAAAAAAAATCTTTTATCTCTATATATTTTTATAAACGTGTAACGTGTCACGTAAAAATTAAACAATACGCATAAATAAGCGGAGAAATCGTATATAAATCTTATCGTTATTAACAGGTCACGAATAACAATAATAACAATAATAATAATAATAATAATAATAATAATAATAATAATAATAATAATAATAATGTTCTTACAGTATCTATACATAATAATGTTATAACGTCAGACGTCGAAATTAAATATAATCGACTTTTACCCAATTAATTCCGCGTGTAATGACAACGATTTATTGGCCAAAATTTCGACGCTTTTTGGCTAAATTCAATTTTTTTTCGTCCCGTCGCCGAACTCGGTCCAATCGATATTTCTTCTTTTCGTTCGCAACCAGTGACACGTTTATATACAGATACGTTTATAAACAGACACGCGCGATCTGTTTCGAAAATATATTATGGCGAGAAATCAAAAAAAAAAAAAATATTCGATTTTTTTCCAAATTACGCGATTTTTTCCTCCTTCGTCCGCGTGATAAGACAATACGATAAAAAAAAAAATCCGCGTACATTTTTATCATATACTTAAATTCTCGTAAACGGGTATCGGTTTTATTAGGTAAAAAAAAAAATATATTAATAAACGAATATCATCGACAAAACCACACTAAAAAAAACCGATCTGGAAAATCTACAGAAAACGTATTAAACGAATAGTTTCACGAGAACGCATACTTACGGGTATTTCTCTGCGCTTGTGTATACGACGACGCGTAATTGTTCGGACGGAAATAATAATAATAATAAAAAATTTGCGACACGGCAAAAATCGTTTGAAAAAATATGATTTTTTTCTTTTTTTTTTTTTAAAAAAAAATAAAAATCCGTTTATTAAACGTCCGTTTTTTCGATTATTATTATTATTATTGAAATCGCGGGAGTCGGTTTTTTTTATTATTATTATTATAAATTCGTTAGAAACAAAAAAATAGAAGAAAAAAAAACCGAGCGGACGTGAATCAGTACTCGATCGCGTTACGGAACGACAACTGATGGTGGCCCGCGTACGCGAGCGACCGTTCGTTAGCGATCCGCGCGCGTTCTGAAGAAGTCTGAAGAAGAGTAGGCGGAGTCTATTACGCGGTCCCCGCGACCTCCGTCGCCATATACGCTCGCGCGCCCGCTTGTGTGTGTATGTGTGTCGTATTAAGCGACGCATTTTATTCGAATACTTTTGTTTCTCTTATTTGTCCCCAACGACGTCTCGGAGAGTACGCCGACCGCGACGAACTCCTCTCGTCGAATCGTGTTTTTGAAATTTTCGTTTTTTTTTCCTCGTTCTACTCCCTTCTTTCCCGTGGTGACCGGGCCAATTAACCGCAGATCGCGAATCGTATACAGAAGAGATCGTTTTTTTTTTTTTTTTGGATAGGGAAAAAATCATATTTAAATCAAACGTGTTGCACGGGAATCGCGATCTAGACGCGAACGGTCACATCTGTCCAGCACAATACACGCGCGTTTTCACGCGCTTTTTTTCTTTCTCGCTAAACAATAATTAAAGCTAACACCTGACCGGAACGCCACACTACGTCCGACGGATATCATCGGAATTCCGCTTCCTAAATATACGAAATTCGAAACAATGCTGCGCAGCGTTTACCGTAAAATAACTTCACCCCCCGAGACAAATGTCCGCAGCACTGTGTGTAGTTATAGGTTATGCCCGGGTGAATATGAGGAGAAATTATTTTTTTTCAACCAGACTACGACACAATATTTAAACGTGTACTGAAACGAACCGTTAAAAACGGTTGTAAAAGCGAGAAGAAAACATTGGACTGAAAATTACAATGACAATAATCCGACGATCACAGCTAATTCATTACCATACGATTTTCGTCGGAATAATATTGCGTGGAAGGCACTCCCCGAAGGTTACGGATAAATTTCCACGCTAAATACAATATATACATACAGATAGGCATTTTTAATTGTTAAACAGTTATAAGCATTTTAAAATTGCGATTAAAAACTTCTTAAGAATTAATTAATATTTTAAAAAAAAAAAAAAAAACAGCTCTTCGACCACCGTGAAACGCGGTTTTATCGTAAACAATTTTCCAACGCGGTGTACACCCAACAGTTGCACTGTTTCGTTTGCACGTGTGTAGCGTACTCGTAAGATTTTCTCCGCCTTAATTAATTTCTATTCGCACGAGTGAAAATGCAAACATTTTCTATCAACGGAATATTGTACACTTCAACAACATACGGTAGAAAATAAATAAATTACATTTACCGTTCATATGGTTAAGCATTATAAATTAACGCATTCGAAGTGTAAGAAACTTTTTTTTCTTCTATTAATTAAATGTTAAAAGTGTTTTTTATCGAGTACAATTTTCGAAGGCTATAATAATTCTTAATTTTCTGGTTTTTTTTCTCTTTTTTTTTTCAATACCGTTTGGACTCAAAAATAGAAATTTTTACAATAATCGCGTTCGTTGGCATTTCACAAAAACAATAATAATACCACGCTTTTTCACTTTTACAGACGACTTTTATACGATTGATCCATTAAAGGGCCAAAATAACGAGTCACTAAAAAAGAAACAAATTTTTAAAAATCTTTCCGTTTTTTTCAAGGGACCCCTCGGTCTTCTCCCTAATAAAGGCCCTTAAATACTATTTATACTATAAACTCGTTAAACGTACGTCATAAATATGTACCACAACGATTAAATCAATAATGTTTAATAAAATGGCGTTAAATCGAAGAAAATGTTTTATAAGGAAAAAAATGGAAAACGATTTTTCAATAAACATTTTTTTATATCAATTGAGGTTTTTTATAGGATTTTTATTCGAACGAAAAAAACGTAGTTTTAACGAATTTAAAAATTACGTTTCGATTTATAAAACGAATTATTACATACACGAAAATGTATATATATATATATAAGTCCGTTATTGCGAATTTTTGTGCAAATGAATACAAAAAAAAAAGAGAGAGAAACAATTGTTTTTCATAAAACCGAACGGAATAAAAAGAATTTTAAGAGTTATTCGATATTACTAATTAAAAATTCAATCACACACACACACATTACTTAACAATATTTCGTATTATGATAGTATAATTCGTAATATATATTTTTTTGTAATTTTAATAATTGAAAAATTAGTGCTTATTCTGTGCGACTGTACTTTTCATAAACACGTAATAAAAAAAAAAAAAAAAAAAAAATAGTAATTACATCGGTATTCGACCGTTATTAGAAAAAAAAAAACAGAAAATATTTCAACGCATATCTACGGAAATGAATAAATTTAAAAGATTAGAAATTTATCGATACCATTTGCATTAGATGTATAATACACATATAACGAGCTCCACTAAAACACATTTTTAGTCATTGCAATTTAATCAGTTATCTTTTCGCGTGCGTGCTTCAGCAGTGTATGGGTCGTAAATAAAGTGCTTTATCAATTCAGTTGGCAATTTAGTCGTTTTCCACTAGACAATTCGTAGGAAAATCGTTATATTAATAGAGACAACTGTTATAATCGAAAATTTGATATTTATGTATCGTTTTATGATTGAATCTCGCGATCTGTTTATAACAGTAGTGTCTCAACGATTTAAAATACGAATTGTACCAGTTCCCAGTAGAATATTGCCAGTGTAATATAACGTGTTATATATATATATATATATATATATATACATACATACTTTATCACGAAGTACTATTGAAAATCGTCGAATACATAAAACGGTATTGTCGGATTCGATCGGTCGGAAAATCATTTACAGTTCAACTAAAACCGCTTATAGGGTTTGATTACGCTCGTATACGCTACATGGCGCGAGGAGTGTGAGACAGGATAGGTCTTTTTTTCTTTTCGAAACGAATCGTACCCGTAACGATTTAAGCGATATAACAAAACTGTAGCGAACATTAGCGAATAAAATCAATATTCTATTTTTTACTTACGAAAACGTTTATTTTTTTTTATTTTAATCGCGCGCGCGCGCGCAGTGTACAATGTGTAAATTTAAAGCGCAAATCGTAAATAAAAAAAAAAAAATTATTATTATTATTATACGATTTATTAGGAGGTATTACATCTGATGTTTTGTATATTTACAATGTGTGTGTGTACACTATATCCATAAAATATTAAATACGTAGGTATTACCTATACATAAATAGCGTGTGCACGACGTATTTATACGTGTTCGACATCGATGTTGTCATCATCTGCAACGCTCTAAACAATGACCGAGGCCTCCGATAATAGTAATATAATAATAACAATGTTGTCGATACACGCGTAAGTAACGATATTTTATGGCGTTTTTTTCTTCTCGTTATTTCACATATGCAGATAATAACAATAATAATGGGTATTTTCTACGTACTTATATATATATATATATGTAGAAATTTTACTATATTTGCATACAGCTAAATCCCGATTGTTATAAATACATAAAAATAATATAATATAAATAGTAACAACCAGCTCCTTTGGTTGGAGTCGTTACAAAGCGCCCCCGACGGTATTGAAAAATAATAATTGCTATTTAAATAAATCGAAATGGCTTAAAATACCAACACCGATCGCACATAACGGTAAAACGTTTATTAATATACTTGTACAGCTCGATTGATTTATTACGCGTGCGTCGGTATACGGAAAAGTACGGGGACTATAAGCAGGCTCAAGTTTTTTGCCGCCAAAGTTTCTTTATCGATATACCGATTTACTGGGGAGGAAAAAAAGAGTATAATAAAAAGTTTTCCTGACATTTCAGAATATTTCAAGACCATTGAACACAATCGTTTTCGTCGTTTCTTCGACGAGATTAAAAAATATTTTTAATACAACACTCGTAATCCATTCTGAGTGTTGAGAGCTTTCAAAACACTAGATTTTGTGATTAATGTGTGTGTGTGTGTGTGCGAATGATTTTACATTCATCGATTATTATCAATTATTCCATCGTTATTTAAATAGAATTTATATATAATATTAGTTTTCTTCGCGATTTGATTTAATTTTACAATTATTCTCAATGAAAATACGAATTTTTTTCAGTTTTCCATGTCGAATAAACGATTAAAATACGGGGGAAAAAACGTTTAATATTTTGATTATACCGGCGTATCTAATAGTACTTTTGTTTTTAAAAGTCCATTTCGCTGTTAATCCGGCCGCACCTTACTCGACAATTATAAACTTATACTTACGTGCAGTACGCGGTGAACAAACGAGTATAAATGTAATTACAATACGTAAAAAAATGTAAAAACGATTACAATTTTGAAACCCACGCGGTAAAAAAAAAACGATAATAATTTTTAATAATTTCTTGTAATAATAACGAGCTAACGGCAACCATTTATTTTGTACACCCCCAACGGTTACTTTGAATGACAGAAATTTAAAGAGAACACATCTTGTCTATTCGCCATATAAACGCGTATTGTCGCAACACCATTTATAACCGTGTTGCCAAATGGTGTATATATATAAGGATTTATTGGCCTGGAAAAAAAAATTATCAATTTCCATCGAAAGTGTACGGAATTCTGATATATTTTAACGGCCAAGTTGAGCGATACACGTAACTCGATTATTTTTCGTACAAAAATAAATAAATATATGCGTATAGAAATGTGTACGTGCATATTTTATCTCGACTAGGTCACGTAAAAACAATAAAAAAAAAAAGAACAATACGGAATAAAACACACCAGTGCGTAGAGCATCGATTGAAAAAGAAGTCGTACGAAGAAACAAAACGTGCGGACTACATACAATTATAACGGCAGAATCATTTTAATTTCTTTTTAATATAAAAAATAAAGTTTAATATATAGTATATACTGCGCATAATTCGGATGAATTTAAATTCGAAATGGACTTTTCGCGCGGTGTTAAACGTTCCGTATTTTATATAAAATACGCATTTAAATACTAAGCCAAACACTATTATTATCGTTTCGCGTATAACTATTAATAAATCGTAGCGATAGGAAGTTATAATACTTTGAATAATGTTTACTGAAAACGTAGAGACCATTCAATAGATTTATCATCGATAATAATTAATCGCGTAAACCCCTCCTCCCACGGAAATATTCAATGTTTAGAAAAAATTCAATTAAAATATATATATATATACATATCAGTTTAAAATATTAATAACTAAAACATTTTTAATATAATTTCAAGTTCGTACAAATCATTTTATAAATATATGTATGTAATAACACAATTGTGCCCGCAGTGCAAAATCGCGTGTTTCAAAACAGTAATATTACCTATACGAAACTATTTAAACAATATTCCAGAAATTATTTCTATGCAGTACATCGTTATAAGATAGCATAAGCGTGTCCGCTTGCAATTTTCCGGACTTTACTTTATGCGATTGATATTTGTATTTCGCATTACGTGGTTTCTGTTTGTCCATTCATTTTACTGTAAATCGTCGTGTGATTGTCAGGTGGACTGTAGTTATCGGGCAAGTAAAATATTATAAAATTTTCAAATCTACTTTAGGCGATTTATTCGTACGAAATTCTATTTTACCCGCCCGAGTGCAAAACGTATTTTAGACGAATTGATCTAAATGAGTGTCGTCGTGTACTTTCAAAAGTATGAGATATGTAACGTACAACAGTTCTCTTCTTAGAAGCATTGCATTATTTATGACCGTAAAAACTGCTATCAGCTAAATAGCGCCCGAACGGTGAGTGATAGAAGTTATAACGATGTTTCACTGAAAATAGCGTTAATATTTATATAGGAATTCATCAAAACGTGAAAATTGTCATTTTGGAAGTTACGGCATTTGATCGTCTCATAGTGCGATATAATAAATAATAATATAATGATAACTGTGTAGTTATAACGTATGCACTTATTAATTTTGTAAGTAGTTATAATATTTAACATTATGATTTTAAACACAATTTTATAAATTAATTACTAGTAGAGCACGAATTTGTATGCATTTGTAGGTATATATACATTTTTTTTTTTTGGTTGATCATAACGCGATCATCACATTTTGATATGATAAGTGTGTACATTGTACATTATATGTTTTATGACGATGGGATTAAGAATACAATTTTTCCAACGAATATTTTTACATTCCATGACATTTTGACATTTTAAGGGCTTATTTTGCGATTTTAACTTCATATATCGTATTTTCTTGCACATTCAGGTGTTTCATAATAAAAATTAAATTGATGTATTATTTATATTCTTCGATTTATATTCTTCATACGTTAATGGTATTTACGTATCGATATATTATCCGGCGTAGGAACACACCTATCTCAATTATAAACTATGCCTATCGCTGAAATAATATTAAAATAAAGTATTTTTTTATTCATCAAATGTTGATAAAGTAACACTTTATTTTTCGTCGATATTTTCGAGTACAAATTTGTTATTTTCGTGGACATTTGAAGATGTTAGTGCATACATTTATGCGTATTAAATAATTTTTAGTCCATATAGTATGTAAATTTATATAAAGTATAAATAAACCTAATTATTCTGAAGTATTTTATAGAATCTTATCCTCATTAAATTTTAATATGAAATTATTAAAAACTTATAAATACAATATTAGTTAAAAAAATTAGACGTTAAACTTTAAAATGTATGAGTTTTATACAATCCCCCCTCCCCGGGAAATTTTTAGTGTTGGTACTTGGTAATTCGGCTTTTTCGGCTTTAAAGACATTTTTTTTTCTTTTTGCTCATTAATTTTTTTCTTATGTATAACCCCCCCCCTCCATCGAAATACTACTCTTACTACGCTCCTGTACGTACCTAATGAGAATAGTAATTTTTCCGAGCAAAAACCGAGCAAACGGTTTTTCATGATTATCATAGTGCAATCCGGTAATGTAACGTTTTCATTAAAAATAAAAATAATAATAATAATAAATACACTAATATAATACGTTTTACGAATATTGGGTTAGTGTATTGTAATGACTGTTTACTTTTAGACAATAACGCGCGTGCGTGTCTTTCTTAAATAACTTATTCGACGCGGCGGACAAGGTGACACGTATACAATTTTAACGATAATTTAACAAATAAAAACCTACGCACAGGTATTGTATTATCGCCTGACATCAAATTATACAGTTCTTTTCGAGGACACGTTAATTATAATAATTATACGCGCATTGCCGTTTTATTCCCATTTAAACGATATAAACCACCACCACCGCGTGTAAAGCACGTCTCATATCTAATAACTCTTAAGTATTCGAGAGGAACTTTTTTTTTTGTATATATTTCCATCCGTTAAATGAAAATGTAATTTTTTAACCACGCGTGTTTTTTTATTTAAATACGAGTGGATAACGCTTAAAAAAATAATAACATCCGTATCAGATTTATTCGGAGACTCTTTAGTTTTTTTTTTTTTTTTTTTAAGCTCCTCAAGGCATTCGCAGTGACTGAAGCAGAGAATTATAAAGTCAATAACAGAAGAAAAATGTATCGGTGAAACGAGGTGGAGAGTTTCTCAGTTGATGAACGACGACAAGACGTAGTGTGTCCCGAATTCGAATATCCGCTAGGAGATCATAGGCGAATATAGACCAGATGTAATAGCTGTTTACTGGAGAGGAACGATCAACAGTCTTGTGCAGCGGCATATATATGCGGAAGGCGACGGATGTCGTGGAGAAGTGAAGCGAAGAGCGAGGATTTTTTTTTTGTTTTTGCCCACTCTATCATTTATCTAATCGCATAAAAAGCGTCTGTTCGAATATATTATCGTATCCAGCCACTGGTCTTATTGCAGTTGCGAATTAATAATAATATAATGTGTTATCACGCCGTTTTCCGTTGTGTTGGTGGTGATGGTGGTCTAATAATAATAATAATAATAATAATAATAATATATCCTTCTATTGTCTTGTACGTCGAGTGAAACGGGTTCTCGCAGTGTACGTACGACCAACGCGTCGGACGGGCGGGAAATAATGATCGTGAAAAAAAAAATAAAAGAAGAAAGAAAAAAAAGTTTAATAATAAAAAAAAATATAATTGTAAGGCGGAGTCTGTGATGGACCAATTGGCGACGGATAGAATGTATATATATTTTTTTTTTCCACTCACTATCTCGGTTTCCTATTGAATTTTACTTCTTTTTTATTTAATGGAAAGAGATTCCACTATATTATTGTGCAGTCAGACAGGAACGAAGAAAAATAAGAAGAAGAAGAAGAAGAAGAAAAAAATGCGCAACCATAAAAGTATATAGTGACTATAAGTGTAAACACAAATCAACGGTGTAATCCGTATAACATAAATTAATACGATTTAATCGATAATATTCGAAGAAGAGAAAAACGCGGACGACCTTATACGGTTTTTATACGCACATCTGTGGAACGTCGAATGTTATATTAATATGATATTATTGTCGAATTGTATATTATGTTTTTTTATACGCGTAATAAATTATATTTAATTCGTCGTTTTTTTTTTTTTTTTTTTTTTAGAAATTCGTAACGCCGATGCTATACCGATATGTAATATTGCTCAACCTACAATACAGATTAATATTATACTTATAGATAACATTTTAACTAATATATATATATATATATTATATTATAACAAATATAAAGTACACGATATACAATAAATATGTATACTCGAGTTTCTAAAAATTAACAATTTAAATCGTTCATTAACGCATAATTTCGTGATCGATGTTAATAATAATAAAATTATAATTTAGAACTTCACAAGTAATTAATTATTCCCGCTCAATAACAAGAATAATACGTTGAAATTTAAATAAATATTTTCATAGTTTTAATTGTGTGTTTTTTTTTTATTTTTTTTCTTTGTAAACGAAAAATCTTATTTATTTTATCAAAACGCATTTTAACGTGCAGGTATTTTTTTTTTTTTTTACATTAAATCGGATAAAGATAAAATAGAAAAATTATTCGTTACATTTTATACGGTAGAGTGTTATATAAATTATATACGGTGTGGTCATTTTTTCAAGTAACACTTAATATATTTCGGATTTGCGTCGAAATTATTTTTTTTTAAGAGAGGCCTGGGGAACAGGTAAAAGACACATTTCGTGAAATTTTCAAATGTTTTTAACTTTTTCGACAAACGCGTGCGCAATGCAATTTGTATGTTATTTTTTTTAATAATAACATCAAATTTTAGTAGCAGATCCGGATTTTTTCAAATAATTTCTAACTATAAAACAAGATTTTAAAAGCTACATTGAATAACAGTCTCATTTTAAATGTTAACGAAAAACAGTTTTTTTTTTTTTTTTTTAATTAAATTTCGCATAAATATATTATTGTAATTCTAAATATTCGTTATACAATTTATTCGTTTACACACCAGAAGATATAACAAAAAAATGCGGTATATCCTAAAGCACTTCAATAACACAATGAATTCACAAGATATTCGATTTGTGTAGGATGCGAAGCAATAAACTTTAACCGTTCACAGGCAAAGCCGGGTAATTCAGTTAATTTCTAATAATTTATTATTTTTACATATCTTAATTTCCATCGTAATGATTTTAAACTGAAGGATTCGTTTAAAAGCGAATTAACGCGTATATATTTAACGAAAATTCGTATTCCCGCAAAATAAAATTATAAATGTACACAAGTGAACAAACAATATTACGAGTTACCGTATATTACGTGACTCTTTCCGAATGTTTTTTTTTTTTTTTTTTTTTTTAATATTCCGAGTCGTCAAATACACCGATTGCGTCAAATGTGGAAAATGCACATTTATAACAGAGTGGCGCTAAACGTTTAAGCGGTGATTCCGTTGATGAAGAATGAGAGAGAGAGAGAGAGAGAGATCATATTAATAAAACTCGATGATCGTATTTACTTGTCCTGTATGTGCACACACGCGTTTTTCTAACGACACGTAACTCGAGTAGCATTTTAGGTGCAAATGCCGTTTTAAATCATCAATAATTGACTGTTCAAAGTACGGTGCAAATCCGGTTCATAGCACAGTGTTTCTGACAAAATTTAATACAGAATTTTTGCATGACCATGAAAACGTTACTTTGGATTCAAACACCGCAATACTGTTTACAATAGGCACACGAAACAGTGTGCGTTTACAGTACAATTATTATCAGTTAAATATCGACTTGCGAGTTGGTCCACTCATGTTGTGGTTACGCTCCGTTTTCAAAGCAACCCACCACTTTGGACATCATGTAATAGGCTGGAATAAGTGCTTGACCAACGATAAGCGCATACGGTGTGGTCGCGATCGAGCGTTTAGTGCTTAGCTGACGACAAACACTCGGTCGGTCGAGAAAATGTGCGGATGTGGTGAACCAGTAGAAGTTAACAAAATAAATAGTGTAAAATAAACGAGTGTGCAAAGAGGAAAAATGAATCATTACGTAAATTTCATTTTATTAAAATACGCGAAATAATAATAATAATAATAAAATATATATCAAACGCGCATACGGTTGATGGCTCGGTCGGCGTATTATCCTGTTTGGAAAACATAACACATCTCACTGACTAGTTAGCGTTGTCGCGTTCGAGCTGATGATCGAACCCCGTCCGACGATGGTGTTTAGCTTCTGGGCATATACGTGCACATTGTCCTAGGCCACGTGTACGACACACGTACATGTGGACATAAAAAAAAAAAGAAACACGTATACACAAACCACCTAAACATTCGTTATTAGAAATACTCCGCAGTTCTCGGTGGTCCCAAACACGTGTCAACAAAATCGGTGTCACACGCGAGTACGTATTATATTACGATATACAGACAGAGTGTACTTCTTAATGACGTTCCGCGCGGCTTATTGACATTTTCAATAGGTGGTTTTCGCTGAAAGCCTATGTTATATATATATATATTCTAGAATATATCTCGTATATAAATTCGTTGAAACTAGTTTATACAACTGCGTGCAAACGTGAATTTCTATATCGAATAAAAAATAAAAGACAAAAACGCAGTCGATAAACTGAGAGATTTATTGACGACATTAAAATTTCCAGAACGAATTTCAATATCAACTGAGAGAGAGAGAGACTAAAAGAAAAATTATACGACGAGTGGTTTTTAAATATATGTAGTCAAGAGCCGCCGCTTCTCGATCAATTACCAGACAAGCCGTCGTGAATGTTCGCTTTATATATATATATAAATTATAAAATGTATTGAAGATTTTCGCAAAATTCTATATAAATAAAAAAAATATATATTAATAAATTACTACAATCACATGTACTTTAAGATTTTCAATGAATCTTCCTCTTTTTTTTTTTTTTTTTTTTAACAAACAATCGGTAACGTTTCATTATACAATTATTAGTTACCGCGTGTACAGCGATTAATTATTATCATCGATTATGGTTAAAAAAAAAATAATAATAATAATAACTTTTATATGGTCCATATACGCATATTACATTATCCACGTTTTTCTCGAACAAAAAAACCATTCGAATTTTCTTTGAAAACCAAAATGAATTCAGCGGTCGGTCGTATACTTTTTTTTTTTTTTTTAAACGTTTGAATATTTATAAATACGTAATAACTTATACGAATCGTCCGTACATCAATGAACCGAAATGAAACCCGTTACTTTATTTTATTTCCCGTGCGAAAAAAAAACAATAATGTTTTAACGGGTTCTCTACAATTTCTTTGAGAAATTCAATTAGAAAAAAAAATAAAACTATCGTATAATACGTGATATACACGTAAATTTATAGAAAGTCATTTATTTTATTATAAAAACAAAAATGTTTATACCCGTACGTATGACGTATGCAGACCGAAGTCCTTGGCGACAAAACACTTCTCTCTCTCTCTCTCGCCCGCCCAACAACAATATTTCTCTGGCACGGGCGTGGGACATTGCCACCGAAATAATCTCATGGATGGCTCGGTCTACAAATGAGCCGTCTAGACAACGAGTAAATTACACGTGTAATGCATTCGCCTTCGAAAACACAAAACAACAAATCAATGTGTATATATATATAATATAGCCGATTATAGCCTACCAACGACAACGACGCTCTGCGGAACGCTACAATAGGGCAGGGAAAAAAATTTGGGATTATCAGAAATTACACACCGACAATATCGGGTTATATTGAATAACGATCACGCGTACAAGTTTTTGAAGAAAGAATTTCAAATTCACGTATATCGATATGTCGCGGTGTTGTATCGGAAACGTGTAAAACAATCGAAATATCGACGAAAACAAAAAAGAAATAATAACAAATTTCACTCATTCGATTTACCGTGAAATATCGATTGTAAATTTAAACGATTATTTTATTATTTTTTTTTTCGCTCGGTTTACATTATTAAAAGCGATAATAATAATAATAATAATAATAGTATTACGTGCCAAACGCATTAAAAGACACGACGACGGTTATGCGAATAAAAATACAAATAATGACTCGAGTGTTACGTTTTCCTATGGCTCAATGTAACCTTTATTCGCACTGGTCGCGCGTAGAAAATTAAAACTTTATATTAAAACAACAATGACACTGCAGCGTAACCGCGAGACGTTGCGCGTGTAATTTTTCAATCAAACGGTTAATCGAATTAATGAACAATTCGATAATAATTGAATAATTTGAATAATTCAACTTCTTTATAAGCGGCGAATCGCGAATAGATAGAAATGATAATCGAAAAGAAACGACGAACAATTAACGCAAATTTATCGATAAAAAATGATAGGAGATTTGAATAGGAATAAGACGACACAGGAATTTATCGTATAGTAACGAAGCGCGTTTCGTTTGGCGAAACACGATTTATAAATATATCACAATATATAATTATTTACAAAAACAAAAACGCGTTGTGTATGTAATCAATTATCGTTATAAAAATAAATACCATTCTCGTATATCATTCGATATTGTAATAATGGTTTTTTTTTTTACGCCATAATACGAATCGAATCATCGGGAAATCGAAAATATATATATATATTTTTTTTTTTTTTGAAAAGATAATATTGTGTAATAGCACACAAACGTCATTGACAACGTGCGTACGTACGACGCGTTAAAAAAACTCATTGTACGAATACACTGCTAGGCAATACGGACTTTCGGCGAATATTATTTTTTTATTAAAATTCATTTTATCGGAGAAACGCCTAAGACTGGAGAAAACATATATTATTATTATTATTATTATCCCGTCATCGACGTCCAGATAAATTTTCCGTAGTAAAACGTTACTACGGAAAATTACAAGAATAAGAGACAATAAACACAGGGAGGCGAGTATCTGCGCCCGTCGTATCAGCGTTTCGGATCGGGTTTTCTAAGAGGACGACACGTGCGTTACACAATATTCGATAAGAACGAATTTGTTTTTTCTAAACTAACCAATTACTACAATATTACCGTGGATAAAAAGAAAAATATATATAAAATACGCTATTACGGTTTATTCCGATTGCTCGAAAACGTATAATTTATCGCGCGCGCGGTGATCGATTGTACGTTGATCATAACTGACGGAAAATATAATAATATTTAATACGTAACAGAACACGATATGCGTTATGACATTATGCGAATGTGGTGAAATTTAAAAAAAAAAAAAAATCGTATGATAATAATAATAAAAATCGATATACGACCGCGCGAGTTACGTATTCTTTGTAAATAATATCTCACGACTCGAAATGTATTTATATTCCGATCAGTATTGGTCGTGTGATGAAATGTTGCTTTTGAAGAGACTCCTGTGCAACGTGACGGGATACCATCGCTATAATAAGTCTTACAAAATTTTCAGGAAACGCGCTGTTTTTTTTCTTTTTTGTTATGCGCGCGCATTAACAGCTGAATACACGTAAAAAAAAAAAAAAAAAAAACTTTTCTATATAGTGTTATTGCGCCGAATACGTTGTAAAAAAAAAAAAAAAGGAAAAAAGAAAAATTAACGAATAAAAAGTAAAATCGAAGAAAATCATACAACGGTAATTAAGTAGGAGTTTAAATTTTGTGATAACTTAACGTCGTATCGTATTTCACCGCGATTCGATGGCGTTTTTTTTTTTTTTTTTTTTTTGTTTTTACTATAATTATTAATAATAAATACTGCAAAAGAATAAAAAAAAAACCACGTATTCATACGTCCGCGCTTTCTTGTACGTGTGAGCGGAGCGGAAAAAAATTTAACCTTTGTAAAGGCGCACTGCAGGACACGCATTCGGTTGACCAAAGGAAATTTACGAAAAATTAAAATGTTCGCACTCGGCTGTGTGTCGGATACGAATTCAATCGGACGTGTACGTCGGCCGTAACGATAACAACGGGTAACGGATTTCGTTTTCCTCGGCACCCGTACGTTATGCACACGGACAAATAAGATTTTTCCAAAAAAAAAAATTACTTTATCGCGTGAGTGATATAACTCACTGAATTACACGAATCGGGGGGGGGATGCCGCCGACCACTACGCGCGATACGTATTTATATAAATAAAAATAATAATAATAATAATAAACTCGCGCGGCAGAGAGTAGAGTATTGTGTGTGTGACCAAGGAGGTCTCATTTTATTATAAGTAATATATTTATACATATATATATTTTTTTTTTTTACGTATTTATACATATTTTGTCCCCTTCGTTTTTTTCTTCTTCTTCTTTTAATGGATTCAAACACTGTGTCTCGTCTGTGCGTGTGTCTGTGTATAATACTAATAATAATAATATATATATAATATAATAATACCGAAGTGGCGGCGGCGGCGGAATACTCTCGGTCCGTCGTTTTAATAACCGTGTCCATTAGCTCGGTACAAGGCAATGTGCTTATAGTCTGGCGCCTCCGGGGCCCGCGCTGCTGTTACATTAAATCAAACCCGGTAAAAAGGAATAATAATAATAATAATAAAAAAAAGTGTATTTTTTTTTAAACCACACACGCGCGCGCCGCGACGCCGCACGTTCGATGCCCCGTGTGGCGTACACACACGCGCGCGCGTATAACACACGTACATAAAATATTTTATATTTTAACAACACGAGAGGGATATATTGAAAACAAACAAAAAAATACACACACGCGTACATAATATGTCGAAAACCTATTCGGCCACGTAATATGTACGATTATAAATATATAAATTAGTGTGTGTGTGTGTGTGTAGACGAGCACGAAACCCCCGACGACGGCGTTAATGTCTCCTCCAAATGTCGACGGACAAAACGAACGAATTTTTTTTTTTTTTTTAATTATACGGCCGAATCGCGGCAACGGACACGGGGACGCGCGAATTTCACGCGTTCTTTTGACGAAGAAATAATAATAATAATAATAATACTACGCGAACATCAATATACCGCGATAGTCCGGATATAATTATATCCGTTTTATTCGGATATTATAACCAATAACCGGATATTAATATTCGGATACAATATCCCGGAAAAATACGCGTTTTTGTGCACGACTTTGTGCGGGAAAGAAGGTACACACGATCGTAAAAAAAAAAAAAAACGATCATCGAAAAAACGCGGCGAAAAACAAATGAATAAAAGAGAGAGATTTTGTTTTATAAAATATATATATATACGTTATTACAACGCGAAGAGAATCGTAAAACAATTTACAATATTAATGTTTAACAAAAAAACTATAATAATTGCTCTGGAATATACACGAACACAATATTGTATTCATGAATTTTATAACGAACGTTTTTTGAAATATACCTATACGAATTCGGAAGGATTACAGGAATCGCGCGCGCGCGTAAATATATATTTACACGTAAAATTCCATAATAACACGCTTTTCCGATCCGTTTCGACAATTGTATTCCGTACGAAGTGCGAATTAAAAACTACCGTATTTATGATATTACGTGATTTTTCGGTAAAATAACACGTGCGACGCGATGCGAACAAAAAAAAAAGAAAGAAAACAAATAAACGAAACGAGCAATTTTTCATGATATACGCCGCGGTTCGAATAATAATAAACGCGGTGGGCGAAACGTTAATTTTCCTAAAAACGTCTGATCGCGTTTTTCCGCGTACAAACACACAATCGTACGATAAACAAACTTTGCGTGGTAATATGTATAATACGTATTTTATAAAAAAAAAAAAACACCTTTTTTTTTTTTAATTATTCTAATAGTGTAAAAAACAAAAACGCCGTAAAATATTCGTCGTGTGTGTGTGTGTGTGTGTACTGCTCATTTTATTGATCCAACTGCCGGTTCGAACGGTATCTCCGACATTGTTGCAATAGGGTGCAGGTGAATTCGCGAATTACGAATCCGTCGGTTTTTTTTAGTAAAACGAGACGTTCTCCGTTCGATTCACGTAATGATTTTTTTTTTCAAAATCAAATTACGATAAAATCGTTTAGAGACTTTTCCCGTTGTTTTATTACCTTTATTAGCTCGTAAATTAATATTGATTTGTTTTATTCTAAAACCTACATATGTATACCGACAATTTCATCGGCGTTTCCATCCGATTTATTTCAGTAACGGTTTTTTTTTTTTTTTTTAAAACATTTGCGAGAAAAACGCGCAGCCGATACGTGTTTGCGGTTACCGAAATGAGTTATAAGTGTTTATTTATATGGAATAAAAAAAAAAACAAAAAAATCACAGAATCCGAGGAGGAGGGGGGAAAACACTTTGGAATCGACGCGACCGAATTATTTCCGTATACGATTTTGTTCAAATCGAATTGACATCGCGTGTGTTAATTTAAAATAACGAAAGTTATATTTTATGTTTACTGTACACACAACTCGGGAATTCAGTAAAACATTATCTACTTTACACGTTAAATCGAATATTTGTTTTTTTTTTTTTTATCATCGAACGCTTTAGATAATATAACGCGCCCATTTATGTAACACTATCGACAATACGCGTTAATTGTTATTATAAATAGTATTATTTTATTGGGTTAACGAATTATTATTATTATTATATATATAAAGAAAACGCTATAAATTATTCATATAATTATCGATCTCACACGCGAGTTAATTCGACCGAATACAATATATATATATATATATATTTATTTATTTACACGCGCATGACACGTAATGTGATGATAACAATGTTGTTGTATCGATCCATAAATACGATATATTAAAAAAAATATACGAATTATTATTTCGTAATTGTAATTCGAATAATAATAATAATAATAATAAAAATATTAATGTTTAATCGGTTAACAACAGCCAACGATAACATGCGCTGCAATTCGATAAACTCGATACTTTCGAATTAAATGCGTTTCAATGCGATTACGATAGTAACGCGTTTAAAAAAAAAAAATATATATATATATATATGTATAAATAATAATCGAAATCAATACGTTAATAAAACGTTATAATATATATTTATTATAAAAGAATTTTCGGGTCTCGTAGACAACGAAAAAAAAGTAAATAAATAATAAGAATACTATTCGTGTTGTAAATAGATGGATTAATTTATTTTATGTTTGTAAAAACATTTATCAAACGCCGTTTCGAATAACGTCGATTACATTACATAACGTTCGACACTCGGACGATATAAGTATATGGTAAAAAAGACAAACTCCCCCCTCCCCCGAAAACAAACGTCGTATGCGTAAATCGTTCGAACAAACGTATTTGAATAATGTTTTTATATATATAAATAATATTCGTTTACCGTTTTCGAAAAAGAAATATTCGAATTTTTATTCCCTTAAAGACTTCTTTTTTTTTTTTATCTCCTCGACAACGAATAATATGTACGCGTCGTTATAGTTTTGTTTAAATACGTTATGTGTTTTTTTTTTTTTTAATACGTAACAATTAGCCGTGACAATTTTTAAATAACTCTTGTGATACTATCAACGAATAGTGCACATTTTCCACGTTAGATTTTTAGGCGAAACTCCGCACGTCTCCTCGCGTTATTTTGCCTAAATTTCTCGTCGACGTTTTTATTATCGTATTCGAACTCTGACGATTTAAACCAGTGTTTCCCAACCTTTTTATGTCAACGGCCATTTAAGATTTTCAAACATCTCGCACCCGCCCGCTCCCGAGTATAAATTTAAGGAGAGAAAAAAAATTGAATTTCCATAATCAGCCGTTTGAAAACGAAGTAAAAATAAGAAAACCCTATAAACGATTCTCGATTTTATTTCTCGTATACTTAATTCGCACGTCTATTAAAATTATATAATTTCGAATTTTCTATTAAACGATTGCAGGAAAGTTCTGTACGTATACACTTTTTGGTCCGTTATTTTAAATTATTTTTTCAGTGTCGGCGGCAGTCATACGTTTCGATGCGATAAGTTATGAACAGTAAAAATGTGAATCGCAGTAGAACCGCTCCCCTTAACGCCGTCGTTAAAATTACAAAGCCCATAAAAAAGGCGGTGTCGTCCACGTCCCGGAATCACTGATTTAACAGACGATATAAAATTCACACAATGTATTTATTAAAACGAATAAACTTGTGCGACTGCTAATGAAACTAACTGGAACGTTTTTTTTTCTCTCAAAGCATTCGAATAAATGTGCCGAATATATTTGTTTTCGAATTGAGAATTTTCGAAATGGCGGATGAGGCGATGTACCGCCAAGTCGTAGGAATAGCGCGGTAGTATTGTCTAATATCGATTAAAACATATTCACAACGAATTCTTTGAAAATAATCGTTAATTTTATTGTTACACGCCAGTAAAGTGAATATAAGAAAAATATCACGTAATACTTTGAGTTTTAATCAAATAACAATAATACACCCGCGCACAACGAAAGACGGTTTTTATAAATTTTAAAAAAAAACCCCCCGTATGCAAAATTAATTCCGTTTAAATCTGCAGTGATAACATCATACTTCCTGTAGTACAGCTGCGTTTCCTGAAAATCCTTCGTTGTATCGCGATTCTCGCAAACTCTAAACGTTTTTCTTTCACTTTAAACAGCAACCCGTTAACAAAAGTCGTGTTATTCGATCGAAAACCCATACTCGTATACGAACAAAAAAAATGATACGCGACGTTACACTATCCGTTAGCACGCGTCTGTTACGAACGCAAAATAAAAATATTCCTTACCGAAATATTTATACCACAATAATGCGGAAAACAAACGTATTACTGTATAATATAATACTTCGGATTATTTATATTTATAAGTATTTTATGACGTTTTCCAAAAAAAAAAAAATTATTACCAGACTCGTCGAGTCTTCTTTTTTTTTCGTCATTTATAATTATACCGATTATTTACGTCATATTATGTACTCAATAGTTCTCTCTCTCTCTCTCTCTCTCTCGGCATAATCTCCTCCTCTCTGTACGTGTATGTATTATTAATAAAATCCAGTTTGTATAAGTCCACACAACATTATATACATGTACGTTTTATTCTCTCGTGTCTCCGGTGTGGGTATTATTACACGTGTGTGTATGATAATTGACATCGGTTCGATTCGACAAAAACTCGAATTATCACGTATCAGCACGTAGTGGACAACAGACCACAAGGAACCGTGTTATTTATTACACCAAAAGTAATATTATTATTATTATTATTATTATTATTATTATTATTATTATTATTATTATTATTATTATTATTGACAAGTAGGGAGAGATGGCTTTGGACGTGAATCGTCGTCGCGTCCGCGAAACGTTTAACAGATCCGACATACACTACACGCCATATACTCGTAGTATGGTCCTGCAGGGATCAAACGAGTAATTTCTACTGGAATCCGGAAGATTACATAAATAACGAATAAACAAAGTGCAAAAAAAAAAAATCTGTTAACGTAACAGCAATGTTTCTTTTTATTTAATTCTTACATTCGAAACTTAATGGCTTATAAATTTACTAATTTCAATTATTAAAAAAATTAATAGAAATAACCGACATATTTTTTTTTCCTCAACCAATTTTTGGAAATAAGAAACTCGTGGTGAACATCTTGTGCGCTTATTTACGTACGTATAGTATCTACAAGGTGAGAATGTCTGTTAATTTATTTCGATACCCGTTTTTTTTAAATTAATTTTTGAAAACGACGTCTCGCAAATGTACTCATATCAAATCAAACGCCGTGGCCAGCAGATTGATCGCCAGTTGTCTACAGTCGGAATACTTGTCCGAGAATACATGCCTGGCCCGAAATTCCTCTTCGTAGATGAGGAATTTCGGGCCTGATGCATTCCTGTAAGCTTTCGAGGAAACGTCTTTTATTTTAGGTCGATTATTATTTCCGTTTGAAGTGTTTGCCTTTGAAAGTTTAAACGATTTTTCAGCTACATCCGTCCGGAAAAACGACGTCGCCAAGGGGTTTTCGAAAATCGAATTATATAATTGTCCCGTTTCGGAAAAATCTTCGAACTCCTTTAGAAAACTCGAAAGTGTCTCGGCGTTTACAACGTCTGAATTATTTTTGATGATTTTCAGTTTTCTGCCTTCCGAGGTCCGTCGGGACCACGTCGGTTATGACGGGACGAGTATAAGGAGACATCGTTAAACCGCACCGATCGTGAATTTCATTGAATACTAAAAATAAATTGGATAAATCAAAATATCACCGAAGCCATTTTTTCTCTCGTCTCCTTTTGATTATCCGTAATTCTTGAATGAGTCGTAGAAAAATGTTCGCATAACTCCTTGCTGTGAGAATTATTAAAGGTATGGTAAAAAGAGAGAGAGAGAGAGAGAAAAACCAACACCGTTATTGTAATTTATTTATTAATTTGTTTTTTAATTTTTGCGTACTTAGAAGCTGTTTGGCATTCAGCGGCGGCGGTTCGTTCCACGACGCGGGGAGTTTGGTGACCGGGGACCCGCGTAAAAAAAAAAAGAAGTTTTCACGTGTCTGTTTATTTATGCTCATACGGGTCGGTTTTGCGAACTGACTCGGACGACTGCTCACCAATCCCGGTACGCATAATACGCGCGCGCACATGTGTGTGCCTAGTCCGTGCTCGGTCGCAGTAAAAACTATTGTTTAAGAGAAAAAAAAAAGATGAAAAAATAAATCAACAAGCCGTTTCGAACGAACGGAATTCAGTAGAACATATGAAAAAAAAAAAAAAAAAAAATGAAAAAATTGAAACGAGCACACCGGTTCGTCCACCTGGGGGGGGGGGTCGCCAACTGATTGATTCGTGATCACGATAACGTATGACTTTAAATCGACGCGCAAAACATTAGACATTTTTCAAATGATAAAAATCGGATTGAAATCGAACATTTGATATTATCACGGTGTAACAACTATAACAGATAAACGTTTTTTAAAAATTAAATATCACGCGTATTATATGGCTGCACTCGTGTCGTACACAGCATCTCGCCGTTATCCGTTATTTATCCACGCGAGTACGCGAAAAGAGTATGGGGCGGTTAAAAAATCAAAATTTAAAAAGTGGATCGTCACGGGAGAAAACAAAAAGTTGAGAAACACTGCTCTAGTGGATATGTCGGGGATCAGCCGGTTAGAATTTTCGTTTTTAAATTACGTGGTTTGCGCGTTACGTGTTGACCGCGCGCTCCCGGCCACGAATGAAATCGTAAGAAAACGAAGGAAAAAAAACTCATTTTTCGCCTCAACGCTGCGATAACACGATTATTATTATATATAATCGCTCTTTTGGAATCGGCCAAGCCGGGACACGACCGGTAACAATGTTACGTGCACATCATCACACGTTAACATTTTATTAAAACAATACGTATAAAAACACGAGACATTGATCGAATTTGTTCGCAGGAGATCGCTTCCTTTTACTCGCGATGTGACAACAAAGTTATTACAAAAAAAAAAAAAGGATAACTTGCGTTACACTGTCATTCCAACACGATGACCTTTCCATTCGGCACGTCTTACGTTACGCGTTTTCCACGACATCGAGTCCCCCCGCATTAACGCGTCACTTTGAAGTTTCACACTTCTGCCTGCCCGCGCCGCGAGTGCTCCTCTGCAGACAGAGCTTTTTTTTTCTATTTGGCTACACCGAAAGTAAAACGTATGCGACTCTGTGTAAAAACTAGTTTACGGGAACATAAAGTACCGGGGCTACAGTCAAAATAAAAGCACCAGAATTTCGGAACCATATATAGAAGAGATGTCTTAATCCATGTCGTAGCGTTTGTTTTTTTTTTTCATAACATCTTTCAATTTTGTATTATACGTGTATGAAAAAAAAAACGTCATTAGAGTTTAATGGTTAATTACTTAATTTAAAAAAATAATAATAATAAAAACGCTACGACATAGATTAGGTGGTTATCTTCTACGTATGTGGTACCAAAATTTGATCATTTCATTTTGATTGTAGCCTCGGTGTTTTATGTTCCCGTAGAACCAGTTTTTTTGATCTCTTATTTGTGACGCGTAACATCCTCTTAATTACGCGCGCGTTACGCGTGAAAAATTTTAATTTATTAAAACGCTATGGCGATGACTTCCGTAGGTTTTGAACGTGAACGCGCGCATTTCATTGAGGGGGGATGGAGATGAAAAATTTCTACCTCCACTCGAAACGCATAGTAAAAATGTCGATTTAACTGCGCGTACGAGACAAACTTCATATAAGTCTCCTGAGTTTTTTTTTTTTTTTTTTTTTTAGCGATTTCCACGACATTTCGAACTCCGTCCGATCTACAATTAATTTTAAATCAATTATCGTAACACATATATTTTATAATATATACTTCCTTCGTGTAGAATTCTTTAAAAACGTGTTTTTAATTATTATTATTATTATTATTATTGTTGGAAGATTACAAACATCCCGGCGATTAACGCGTTTCGCAATACAAATATATTATTGACTGATAAATTGACAAAAAGAAACACAATCCGTAACCATATAATTAATACAAGTTTAAAGAAAAAAAAGCCAAGACGGGAGAGATATTAATTTTTTTTTTATTGGAAATTTTGTGCTACGACTTTTTTCGACGATTAAGAATGTACACAAAAAAAAAATTAGAACGGATAAAGAAAGAAAAATATAGTGTTACACGATTAAACTAGATAATAAAACCAGCTTCCAGAATAAAACAAAATTATTTCGATAATAACGCACGGCATAGATATATCGCCCTAAGTGAAGAATATTTTTTTGATAGGCGAGATTTTGTCGCTTCTATTAATAATAATAATAATAATAATAATAGTTTTTTACTACAAGGCGCACGTTTCAGTTATGTTGAGAAAATAAAAACGTTAAACAGTTTAAACGAATCGAATAATATAGTAATCAGTGATACAGTCACGAGCGGGCCCGAAAAGATTTAATTCAAAATCAGCCCGACGCGTTAAAAGAGTTTCGATAATTTTTAACTTCGCGTTGTTAATATTTCTAAAAAAAAAAACATGGAATATGGTTTACTCGATAAAATATTTAGCGAAACAGATGTCATTTGTTAAACAACAATACACGCGTTAGGTTTACAAGTAGACGTTAATTTCGAATAAATAAATTCGAACTTAATGGAGACAAACTAAACCGTGCAAAATATCGTTCGATGATAATACAAAAAAGAATAAATGTTCAGAAATGTTTAAAACCATCGGTGAAAAGTATCCCGAAATTGTACTCGAGACGTCGAATTTGTACGCGAAACAAACTACAAAATATTATCTGAACAATATATCTGATTTTTAGAGCTGACTTATTTTCTTAAATACCTTTAATTTAATTTATGTTATGAAAGTTATTCGATTTAAAAAGAAAAAAAATGGTATTATTTGTATTTTTTTAAGTGCTGATAATTTAATAATTAAAAAATATCTATTTTTATTTTAAACGACTACGTTATTACTTATAGATAATATTGTAATTTATTTCGTGTCTAAAGATTATGACTGTGTCTCGCGTATATTATTTTAATGAAACGGACCTGCTAATTATTCTAATATCTAAACTTTCGACGAAAAGGGAAATGCGCAACACAAGAAAATTGTATTCACATAAACAAAAATCTACGAGTTACAACTAAAACTATATACAATTCAACAGTAATATAATATAAATAAATATTTTTATACGTTTACAAACGACCACGTAGAATCGTTGTTCGAGACTGTGTATTTTATTAGAATATCGAAGTCGTTGTTATGTATAAAATCCAAATAATCTATTAAACACTGGTGTTAATTCTACAAAATATTATATATCTAAATAAATTGACAAGCACGTGTTTCGAATAAAATATAATTACATAAAAACTATTATTGGTATTTAAATACTGTGCACCGATCGCATTGCTATATGTAGTGAACGATTGTATGAAATCGCGGACACTTTTAACTGGTCAATTATTATTATTAGTTACGGAAATACTAAAATTTACAACTGTAACTTGAACAAAAGTACATATAAAAATAATGTGTTCGCATTAAAAATATTCTTATATTATACAGTATGCGGACGAATATGATGAGCGCAACTAGACATTTGAACGAGGAGATGCTTGAGCTCCGGGATTTTGTGCTCTACAAGGTTTCTCAATATATATATATATTTTTTTTATACAAAAAAATATCTAATTTACAGCTTGAATTTCAATATAATTTTTTTTTCTCCGTGGTGCTTATTTTGATTTAGAAGTGCTAATGAAACCGAAGCACGCCGTCCTTCGCAATTGCGCTAATGCGTACGGCACACGTGTGATCAATCATCTCTTACGTTTTGATTCCCGGTAGATGTGATTACACTGGTCAAAATGTCTCTAGATCCCAACTGTTCCATCGCTTGATCGTTACTGAAAAATATACAAAAAAAATGATATTAAATTCTGCGTTTATCGTTAGAATGCGCGTTCGTTGAAATTAAAGAATAATGAAAAATAAATATGTTATGGCTTCATTTTTAAACGATAATGTCGCAGAAAATGGATATTGTACTACGTAAATGAATGCAAACCGAATCCGTTTGCCATCTATCGCCGAAAAACGAAAATTAAACTCGGACGATATTGAAAGGAATCGATTACGAGTTATGATGTCGCGTCACAAATGATTGAAACATTAAACGGAATATGGGTGCGTTAGAAGAAAAATGACTATAAAAGAAAAACAACGTAAATTAAATGTATTAATCCATTCGGTTAATGCGTTATTGGTTAGATTGTGTGTGCGACAGGTTTAATGACGACAAGTTTCAATTACTTCGACACGTGGCGGTTGAGATTTGTTTGCTGCTGGACTAACGAAGGTATGTGGATTTGAGAGCCGTGAGGCAAAAAGTGTTCTTGTGATGCCATCGCAATTGAATCGTAACCGATATGTCCGTGCTGATGTTTGTTGTTGTCAACAGAATTAGTAAACAAGTGAGGAAGTAAATGTTTAGTTGTCACTTCTCCTGTAACATCACACGCGTTTTATTATTATTAATATTATTAATTAAAAAAAAAGAAAATGTACGAAATTATTAGTTTACACTTTTTAACTATAAAACACGATGTTCGGTGTGCGATAAAAGTGTAAAAAAAACCAGTAAAGCAGAACTGTTTTTTTTTTTTTTTATGAATTATTCAACAATTACGTAGAAAAAAAGAAACACTTGGAGCGCCTGAAAGAATCCGGAACGCAACTTATCCTACAATAACGCGGTGTATTTCTATTTCACGCGTAATGTAATGTACAATGTCACAACATAAAATTATTATTAACATTTTTTTTTATCTAATTTTTTAAATCTTATTTTAATCTGTGGCGAATATTAAGAATTTAAAATGTATATTATAACGTTACATTTGTAACGAAAGAATTCGACTTTATAAAATTTGCTATTTTATCTGTCCTTCTACGCCACTTATCGATATTTATATATATATATAAAAAAAAAATTATATATTCTGCGTCGAAAAACATAGTTAAAAATATGAATTGCGATTATATACGAATGATATCATCAAAATAAGAATAGCGACCTTTTTTTTTTTTTGTTTTTTTGTGTCCTCGACTTTATATTTATGTTATAACCGCTCGAAATTAAATTTCAAAAAAAAAAAAAAATCTATTTCAATTTCATTGAACTGTTATTAGTCGCGTATTGATCACAACAATTTAGCGATTAAATGCGAGTGTTTCAATCATACGGAATTCGTCAAAAAAAAAAAACACATACTATATATATTTGACGTTAAAAGAAAACCCGTGAGATTTCTATTCTGTTTTTACGGCCAAATAACGTTTTTGATAATCGAGTTAAATAATTTATACTACACACATATACAATACATGTTAATTACAGATAAGCATCGAGCAAAAAATTATAACAGTTTTAAATTTTATATTATTATCAAATAATATTTTTCGTTTTAAATTACTCAGTGCACATACGCGTTTTAGAATAATAATAATTAATACTTGTTTTTTTCCCTCTTATACAATTATTCGTATACTTTCTAAGAAAATAAAACAGTTTTTTTTTGTAGTATGTTGTCATATTATAAAAATAGATTTATATTCTTTAACAGTCGATACCAACAAATTACTACTATTTTCTATAGAGCGGAGTATTATGTAGAAAAGACGAAATGCCTCTTCTTTTTTAACAAAAAATTCAGCTTCTCTTTTTAATTTTAACTAAACTAAAGATTGGACTGCCGGGGGAGGGGGACTCGTTTTCAGTCTTAAGCGTTTATAATTTTATACAAGAAACAAAAAAAGAAGATTTAATCGAAATCGCGTGTTCGCGTTTTCGAATAGAAATATTTTAAAGCGGTAATCAAAAATAAAAATTGTCATTTAAGTGCGTCGAGATTTTTTTTTAACACAATTGAAATAGGACTTATGCTGTATCGGCCGTTAAAACCGAAAATCACGTATTTTATTAAACGAAATAGCTCAGCGTCTAATAACTGCTATAAATATCCCGAAATTGGAAAAAAGTCTTCGAACAAATTCTCACGCAAACGAGTAAATGGTGTAAATTGTAAAACGCTAAGGACCTATTATTTGGTAGTTTTTTTTTTTTTTGGGCCGCGTTCAAAAGACTATTGAGAAAATGCAGTTTTTTTTTCGTTTGTTTTTAAGTCGTATTGAAATATACGCGTAAGGCAAAACTACAGGGAAATTCGAAAAAAAAATGTTCGAATAAAACACCGACTGGACACCGGACCGTAACGCGCATGACGAGACCATCCGATTATTCTTTCTGTTTGAAAACGCGTGCACAGAGAATATAAGTAAAAAATTTAAAAAAAAAAACGAATTTTAAAACCAACAGTTTGTCCTCGCTTCGTTCGAAATCTAAAAGCCATTCGTATAATAATATTATTATATTATTTTTGTGTTATAGATTTTTATTTTTATTTTCTCAAAATAACGATTATTTATTGTAGCGTTATGAAAAATTAGTGTGATTTTTTTTTTTTTTTTACACGTTCGAAGTCGGTGGCGAATCCGTTCGCGAGTTAATGAGACATATTTTTTTTTTTTTTTACTTTTACTTTTTCGGAACGCAAATGTTAACGTCGCTCTGCCATAACAATTCCTTTCCCATTTTCCATCTGATTTTTACACCGCAGAATATTATTCTTACACGTATAAAAAGTATTTTTTGTTACACCAAGTTTCTGACGACACCGTTGACATTTTTTACAATTTTTTTTTTTTCACACGACTGATCCAAACGCTCCTGCGAGTGTCCGCGCATTTTAATTATATTAATTCGGCGTTTTTTTTCCCCCGTTTTTCGTCCGAGGACAGGACGTATTTAAACGTTACGGTTTTCTCAACGATTTTCGTTCTTTCTCATAGATTGAACATTTTCGTTGAAAACCGGATAATTCAACTAGTGTATTATATAGTATATATATATACGTCGGCTCATTGTCAGTATTCGTTTTTTCTCCTTTTTTTTTTTTTTTTTACTAGTTAAATCCGAGAAATCTAAAAAATCGTTTCGGCTAGTATTATATAAGAACGGATGAGAACAGTACACGTCGTACGCGTTATTATAATATTGAAATAATGTGTCGAAAAAAAAAAAAAGAACTCGACTCGTACTATATTATAATATTATACGAGTCGAATTTTTTTTTTTTTTATGTCACCTTGTTTACCACCGTCGCCGCCATGAGAGTTGGTTAAACATTCTATTTTTTTTTTTGCTTTTCTTATCAGTCACACGCGCACGCCGCCATACCCGCCCCTCGCTCTCACTCACTCTTTGCGCACTTCACGCTCGCGCCTTATTGCTGCGCTCTTGTACAAACACCGCGCGATACACGTATTGACACACCGTGCTGATAAGACCCGCGCGATGTAAATCCCCACGCGCGCCGACCGTGGTGTTGTCACTGTCCTATTTATATATATATATATATATATGTATCGGCCTGTTCCTCACTCCGCTCACTCCTCTCGCGCTCCTGTTCAAAAAAGAGCGTGCAACACGCCTTGGATCGGCGGGGGCGGTTGACGGCGGCGGCGGCGGCGGCGGCGGCGACGACGATATCGTTATCGTTACCACAGAGAAAACGAGTAAAAATACTCGGGTGGACTGCCGGATTTGACGGACGACGGGAGTGAATGCGCAGTGTTACCTTGTGACGCCGGTTTGTCTTTGGACGACGACGACGACGAATTCTGTCCGAAACCTACGGACGGGTTCTTCGGTTTCCTCTTTCTCGTTTGTATGCCGTCTTTCTTCATCGTCAACGGCCTATTGACCTGAAATCGACCGCGGGCGGAGAGGAACAAAAAAAAAAAAAACAAACGTACAATGTTTATTCGTCAGTAACTCTAGTTAGTCATCTGGTTATTCTATACGGTTAATATTGACACGACGACGCGACAACAGGCCCCGCGCCATCCGGTGGTACACATATTATATAAATATCATGAGCGCGCGCGCGTGTGACGTACCCGCGACGACGGCAGTCAGAAACGGCCGCGGTGTGCGCCGCTGAAAAGGATATTATATTGTTGAAACGCGGATATTTACACCCGGCCGGGTGACGACGACGCGCGCTCGCGATTGTATGCGAGACGAGAAATAGAAGCGCCGGTTTTTTTTTTTTTCTGTTTTTTTTTGTTTTTAGAAGCCAAAACCGAAACGATTGTACGCGAGAACCGCGGATGCCGCGGGAAGCCGTCTAATGTAACAACAGAGTGAAAAAAAAAAATAAAATAAATACCCAACTCGAACTGACTTCGGCCGTTCGAGAAAACCTATAGAAGATTTGTGTCGCCGTCAACAGAGGCGAATAGGCGACGGCGAGGAAAATTTGCTGTTTTTCTGTTACGATAAAACCGCGTTTCACGGGACAAACAAACGTTCGCCGTTGAACGCCACGACAATCGTGTGCCGCCGTTCAGCGGACACGACCGAATTTTTCGTAACGTACGTGGATGTAGACACAAAAAAAAACAAAAGAAAAAGGAAAAAGAAATTGTTAAAAACGTAACGAAATGGAGTTTGTGCGGGATTTCACAAAAAATTAGCTCTGCGAATTACACGGATAATTATTAACGATTATTAGGATTTTAGCGTATTACCGTGTGTACATGCGAAAGCAATTCATTGCGTACCGGCAAAACGATTCCGAGCGGTTAGGTCGCGTTACAATATAATGCGTGTATGGAAATACACAATTAACCGCCGTATACATCGTTTTTAATATAATTTCTTACGACAAACAATATAATTATGGTTAAAAAACGGTTTTTCGTTAATATACGGTTTGGCGAATATTTCGAGTATTACTATACCGGCCGCGGCTTCGAAATCACGAATGAATAACGATAACAATCGGATGTTCCGACTGAATCTCGCTTTTTCGTGTGTAATTTTTTTTTTTTTTTTTGTTAATGCGCTTTTGAGAAAATCGAAAAATCACCTCTCTATAATGAGATAATTTTAAGCGGTAAACTGTATGTTTGTAGAGAAAAAAGATTTACTACGTTATTGTAATTTGTTTTGCGTCTAAAGGCGCTTTTTAACGAGAATCGCACGGACGGGTTTAGGACTATCGTAGAACGCTTTTTAAAAAAAAAAAAACCCGCGTGTTACATTTAAATGACCGATATGAACTCTACATTTTCAAACTCTATTTGAAATTGATTTTCTTTTTATACGTCGTGTTTTTTTTTTTTTTAATTTTTCTTATAAAAATAATCCGATTGGCAATACACTTTGGAGATTCGCGGTGTACTGCAGCAGCGTAACAAACAAATATAATTTCAACATTTTTCGAGACTAAGTCGAGTTCGCGACGTTTGATCGTGCGGTTTTTACGCGGCGTAAAATCGATTTCGCGCGCGGCGAAGAAACCGAGCCGGTGTTTTTTTTTTTTCGCTCCAGTTTTTTTTTTCTCCTCTCTCCTTAAGAACACGTTCGAAACGTTTCGATAATATTACCGCCGCGGTATTATACCGGGGTCGAAAGAAAAAAATACAACGGTTTATTTTCTCTACACACAGAAATAAACGTTCGTTATTTACGACAAATGAAAGTGTGTGTGTGTGTGTGTTTATAAATGCCGGTCTAAAAAGACTGAAAACGAACGCGACAGAGTAAACAAATAACGCGTATTGGGTCCGTGGGAATCGAGATAGTACATAATACGTTACTACGATAATATATTGTGTGCCGGGATCGAGGAAATCGAAAAAAAAAAAAAAAAAAGAGAAAAGAAAATAATATATCGTCACACGCTGTAACCGACAGAGATAAGTAAAACAAACCTTTGGACGCAGCGCGACGTTTTCTAAACGAGTTTCTTATTTTTTTGTTTTCTTTTCTGTTCGCTCGTTGTACACCGCGTTGGGAAGCAATCGAATTTCACGGATTTGTCCGTCGGTTTCGTTGTTGTTATTATTATTTTTTTTTTCGACATTTACGCGTTTAAATTGTACAAATAGAAAGGTAAAAAAAAAACCGGCGAATCCACGCGAGTGGAAAAAATTTTTTTTTGAATTTTTTAGATTCTGAACGGAGCGAGAAACGTGTCGCGCGATTTTATTGCGACCACCGTGTCTGTACCGAAAAATTCTACCAGAAGTAGTGGGTCTATCCATTATCTATCTTTTACCAGAATCTACAGTTACCAGCGGTACTTTAGAGAAGTCGCTTTTCTTGAAAAGCGTCTAAAAATACAAAAAAAAAAAAAACCGCTCAAGAGCTACCGAACAATTACGCGTAAAAAACGCGATTTCGATTATCGGTTATTTCGAAATTAACGCGACTAATAAACAACTTGAAAATATTCACAAAACTATATTCGACTTCGTTACATATATATATATATATATCAGGGCAAAAAAAGAAAAATGTCTTTCGAATTTGATTCTCAGATTCTGAGGTATTCTATACGTATATAAAATTTAAGGCTTAAAAATTGTAATGTCATGTCAGCCATTACTTCAAAAAAAAAATAAAAAAAATCGTTAACGTCACAATTACAAATTTTCTCGACAACGCGTATTTTATTTTTTCGTAGAAAATTATACGTTTTTTTTTTTTTTTTAACTAATACGATGCTGAAGTTTTTACCAAATACGTAACAACTATCCGTACTATTCTAACGGAAAACCATTTTTGAACTTTTTCTTTTTTTTAGATACCTAAATTTATATTGTGAGGTAAAATTACGTACTGTACGCGGTTAATTACGTATTCCATACACGTTATATTAATAAATTAAATTTACACCGCGAAGCTCCGCTCAGTGTCGAATGCAATGGATTAATCGCGCGTTGCTTTCAAATTAAAAACAAACAAAAAAAACTCTAAAACCTTTGACCGAATAATTCGCAGACATTTACTCCACAACAGCTCGCGAGAAGGTTTCGCTAAAGAATTTTTGTTTTTTTTTATGAAATTTGTTGTTTTAGTTTAAAATCTTAAACCGTTCGTTGAACCTGAAACGCGGCTATTTCGCAGCAGCAGCGTACCATCAATCGGGAACCGTCCCTGTAGAGATTTATAATAGTTTCGTTGTATGTATGTGTGTTTACCATAACGCGCGCGCTGTTTTCTATTATAATATTCTATTTGGAATATAATAATGTACGCGCGAAAGACGTATACGGTCATCGCGTGACAAAAGCAAAAAAAAAAAAAAAAAATACGAATAAAAATTAAATAATAATATTTTATAGCCCCGCTTAATAACAAATCGCTGTTATAAAAAAATAATATTTGTTTTATACGTGACTTTTTTTTAAGCTTACGTTGTGCAATTTGAAATAGAGACCGCAAGCGTTACACACTGGTTCGCCGTTGTTGTTTCTTCTCCACAGAGTCGTCGTATTTGTCGAACAGTTGGCACAAGCCACTCCGGAACGTTTGTTTCCAGTTTGCTAACGTGAAAATAGAAGTACGTGCACATATCAAAAAAAAAACAAAAAAGTTATAATATTAATTCGCGTTTATAACAAAATAAAAACATTATTAGACACACACACACACAGTTTATAATAATAATAATAATAATGTACTGTGGTGTATTATAACAGCACGTGCGCGTCGATAATTTAACGCTTGAATTTAATAATAATATTTATAGAGAACCGTAATCGCGATATATATTATAAAACCGTACACCGCAAAAACGGTTTATAACATACGAAAACGATTTGGTAACGTTCAAATCGGATTTATCGACTATTAGGACAACACTACTGCATACTATTTACGTATGATTTTCATCGAAATAATTGTTTTGAAAAGAACTCTAAAGGGTTATACACTGAAACGGTTAATATTCACGCGAAATAAATTACCTATAAAGGAGGCTGACGTACGTCAATTTTTTGACGTACGTATTACGTACGTAATTTTTTTTTTTTTTTTACTGTGTAAAAATCTCGTGATTTCTTATGGATTAAAGACATATTTTAATATAGCTCTGTTATTTTTGCGGCGGCATTCGGCGGAGTTTTCTTCTCCCGGTGTAACAGCGTACCCACGGACCAAGTGGCCTTTGAATTCTTTTTCGATCCCTTTTTATATCGAATAACAGACACGAATACGATCGGAACGTTTTCCTGACGTTGAAAACGACTCGAAAAAACTGTATTTTTTGCCTTTAATGCCGGTGGTAACAAATCGCAGTAGCTAGACAATTTCTGATCGCTTTCCTCGGGAACACATTTATCCCGTTACGATATATTTCGGCGAGAACTATATAGGCCCCGTACTGAGTGTTAAAAAGCGAAATAACCAACAACAACAAAAAAAACCCTGGATTTCGCGAGTACCACCGCGAGTAGAGCCACGCCCAAACGAATTTTTAATCTATTCGATCGATTTTCTTTTTTTTTCTACACATATATTTTAAGTATTCGAAAATATATTAAAAACGCGAGGAAACCGATTGTGGAGAAATTGAAATTTACTGCTCGAACTATTTAATAATTACTGCTCGAACTCGTAATTAATAATTATTTTCAACCGGAATTATTATTATTATTATTATTATTAGACGCGAGGCGGTCATCATCGCGCACTTACTTGGGTGGTTTTCTTCTGAGCCGACCTGACCGGCGGTCGATTCACTCCGTTGATCCGGTTGTACAAGCCGCAAGCGTTGCACAAATGATGGCCGGTGACGTCCCTCCGCCACAGCGGCGTCGAGTTTGCCGCGCAATTCGCGCATTCCTTGAGGTCCACGTTCAGGATGCCGTCTGCGCGGGAACACGGGAATAAAGAAAATAATAATAATAATGGAAAAATCCTGCGCATTCGATACAAAACGACTGCAGCGGTCCAAAAACCAAGTGGAATACGAGGAAACCGAAATTGAAAACAACATTTGAATGTTATAGAGAATGACTTACCTATTATTGTTATTGTTAAACGCGAAGTTTTTAAAAAGTTATAAAAAGTTATTAAAAACGAAGTTTAATATTAAATAGAATTGTTTTTTTTTCTTTTGCTTATGTCACGCAATAGAGTAAAAATTTAAATACTTTTTTTTCCCCTTCGAATTTTTTTCTTTTTTTTTTTTCGGACCACTGCCGCCGTCGCGGGGGCACAGCGCGCTGTGGCGTACTCTGTTCGTAGTGTTCGTCGATCCACGACGGTCCGGGATTGCCGCCGCTCTGGAAAATCGCGTACTGCGACGTCACCTGAATGCTTCCGTCCGGCGGCCCGAGACCGGCTTCCATTTGCAACGCGTTGGCCGCGACCAGCGTCTCGTCCGCCGCCGTAGCGAATTCCGCCGCCACCTGTTGCTCGTGAGCGCTCCAAAAGTCCGTTTGACCGCCCTCGCCGCCGTTACCGTCGTCCTGATACTCGGACTGCTGCTGCTGTTGTATTATGGTCTGCTGTTGATTGTAAACACCGCCCGCCGCCTTTTGGTGACCGCCCTTTACCTGCTGCTGCTGCTGCTGCTGCTGATGCTGTTGCTGCTGCACGTATTCGCCACCTCCGCCGTGATTCTCTTGCTTCTCGTACATGTCGAACATGTCGGCGGCG
Organism: Chaetogeoica ovagalla; assembly: GCA_032441825.1. NCBI lineage: Eukaryota > Metazoa > Arthropoda > Insecta > Hemiptera > Aphididae > Chaetogeoica > Chaetogeoica ovagalla. The sequence goes on from CM063726.1 coordinate 2,096,939, forward strand.
GTCGTCGGTTGTTCGCTCTCGTACGTCTGATACGTTTGATACGAATTTTGTTGTTGTTGATAGTTTTGCTGCTGCTGCTGCTGCTGTTGCTGCTGCTGCTGTTCTTGTTGCTGCTGCTGCTGTTGTTGATAAATGTCCGTAACCGATTCCAAAGTGACGTAACTGGAATTCGGATCAATTTTGACGACCGATTGCTGCTGCTGCTGGTGATGGTGTTGGTGGTGGTGGTGGTGTTCGTACTTTATCAGAGTTTGTTCCAAACCGCCGTCGACCGCAGCAGCGACGACGCCGACACCGCCGCCGCCGCCGCCACCGTTGTTCTCGTCGGACGGCTGTCCTCGGTACTCCAAATATCTGATCCGCTGGAACCTTTGCTGGTGCAGGTTATTGGGATATTCCGCGGCCGTGGTCACGTATCCGTGGAACGCGGCCAACTTGTCCATCTGTATTTGTAAATGCGCGTCGGCGACCGGATACTGCTGCAACAAGTTCTTCTGAAATCGAACGGCGTCGACCGGAGACGGACTGCAACACTGCCGATCTTTCTGGTACCCGTCCGGCGACGCGGCAGCGCCGCACTGTTCGGGCGAACGCGTCGCCGCGGTAGGCGTTTCGTTTTCGTCGAACCCGTCCGCGAGCACCTCCGCGGTCGACACGCATTCCGTACCGTCGTCGTCGTCGTCACCGCCGCCGTCGTCCGGAGTACAGTTTCGAGATAATCTATATAACAGCCGAAAACAGCACATATTTTTTGAACTATTTCTATTATTACCGTCGTTGTAATCACGAGCCAAATACGAACGGCTTTTTTTTTTTTTTATTATTATTATTTTATATAAGAGAGAAAAAAAAACTCACCCGAAATCCCTTTGCTGCTGCACTTTCAGCTGCGACATTGCGTCCGCAGTCGGCACGACCACGTTGCCGGCACCGCCGCCACCGCCACCGCCACTGCCGTCGCCATCGTCGTCGTCGTCGCCGTCGCCGTCGCCGTCGTTACGGGCCCGTACGTCCACCACGTTGCACGGCTGCACCACCGCCGCGGTGGTGATGTGTCCCGACGTCGTGATTGTCCGTATATGTGCCGCAGGGGCGGGTCTTATCACGCCTCTTGGTATCCCTTCGTCCTCCATTATTATCGCCCTTCGACATCAATTCGACAATATTATCATCGACCGGCGTCTGGTACAATCACCTAACCGGCACCGGGCAACAACGCGTTTTATCGTCGTTTTGCGAACGGCCGCCGTCGTTGCGAAACGGACGACAACGGGCCTGGGGAAAGTCGACGACGGGGCCGAACAAATAAGGCGTTTGTGCGGCGGGAGTGTGGTCGAAAGGAGTAGAAAAAAAGAACGGCGGACGAAGTATTTTCGCACGGGCCTCCCCGGGGTGCGACCATCGCGTTTTTATGCATTTATATAAGGAGACCGTTAGTAGTGTGTATGAAACCGAACGGCGCGACCAGAGCCGCGGCGAGCGAGACCGATATTTTCACTGTACAAGCGCGTTACCGGCGAGCGGCCGCGTCGAGTACATCATTTTTTTTTGTTTCTTCTTCTTTTTCCCCGTAATCTCGAAACCGATGAGATAAAAACCGGGTGGCCCCCGGCGGCGGTGGCGGCGACGACGACGATAATAAATGTTTGTCGCCCGACGTTATTTTAACTATTGTCGACGTTCGTCGACTGCGGACGATAACGCGTTCGGATCGCATTGCTCGCGGGCCGTTGTCTAATCTTACCCCACACACACACACACACACAACTTTCCTGTCAAAGATATCACCCACATTGCGAGCGTGATAAAAACGAAAAAAAACGCGACACGAAAAGAACAAATATAATTTACCTCGGCGCGGTGCTATTACGGCCGCCGCCGTCGACTGCAGTAGCGTTTCGACGACATTCGACGTTCCGCGGTTTTTTTGTTTTGTTTTGTTTTGTTTTTTTTTTTATTATTATTATTATTATTATTTTTCCCGACGTTTCGGAACACAACCGAGAAAAGCGTTACCGAAAAAACGGCGGCGGGGGGGGGGAGGAAAACAAAAAAAAATGCCGTGTTTTCAACGCGACAAATAATAATAATAATAATAATAATAATAATTCGACGTGTGGCGGCCGACCGGTGCGTAAACGAAATCGGGAAACGTTTTTATTGGTGGACGATTGACGGTGAAGGTTATTTGTCGTCGCCGGTGTGTTTTATTTTTTTTTTTTTAACATTCGACTCTCAATCGGTTTCGAACGGGAATAAAAAAAAAAAATGTCCTACAATTTAATATCGCAAACAGACGCACGCGCGTTCGCGGGGAACCGTATGTGTAAAAAACAACGACGGAAAAAAGAAAAAAAAAAAAACAGAAGAAGAAAAAACGTTTCGAGTGCTCGTGCGATGCGACTCGGCGATGGCGATGAAGGAGGCGGCGGCAAAGCGGGGCGGACACGGCCAACAACAAGTTTTCTATCCGATCGCGCGACGTTATCTGTACGCGATACACGCGTAGAGAGGATTATTATAAGGTACACGAGCACGTACACGCGCACGCACACACACAAATTACTAACTGGCGCACTCGAGTTTTCGTATTATTCTGAGGATTTCTTTTCTTTCAGCTCATTTTCACGCAATTATTATTATTATTATTATTATTTACCTCGGTGTTGTGGTGATATTTATTATTATATTATTGTCGTGTGTGTGTGTGTGTGTATTTATCGTTTCGTAATCGACGCGTGTAGTGAATTGCAGGCGGTGTTTATACTCGTATACATGTATTAGAGCGCGCGTAGAATTTCGTTTTTTTTTTTTCAACTACTCACCGAACATTATTAATCGTTCTCATTAGTACACTAATTTATGGAATGTATAAAAAAGAAAACGTCGCGCAACACACGGAGGTGTAGCAAAAGTATAAAAGAAAAACGTACGTCCCTCCTAAGAAAAAAAAAAAAACGATTTTTTTTCAGACCTCCGCCCCTCTTGATCTGTTATTTTTATAAAACGCGGAAAAACTCGTTTCGGATGAATTGAAAAAAATTCCCCGCGTTCCCTTATAACGGAATAATACTTTTTCACACACACGCCGTACTTTTATAATGTTGCAAAACAGGACGACGGAAATCGTTTCTTTCCGGCATCGCCACGCCCGTTCCGTATAACGTCATTGCAGGGAAACGGAACAAAAAAACAAGAGGTTTCCGCCGCGTTATTAAAATCATAAAACTCTGTATTACAAATCGTCGTGTTCGAAATTCCGATTTTTAATCGGGGGTTTTTGTTTTTTTTTTCGTTTCTCTCCCGCGTGCTGCGTTCGCTTATCGTTTTCTCTCTCCGAAAACAAAAAATGCGACTACTGGACACACATACGCGCGCGTTCGATAAACCGGCGTCACGCGGAAATCGAGGGGTGACGGTGGAGGAAAAATCCGAATACTTTTCCGAAAAAAAATTCGTTTAATCTCGATTAAACGTGTAACGCCGCCGGTTATCTAGAAAATAAATATACGTTATATATTAACAGGCGTTTAAAGTTTTCGTTTTATAGCGCGGTGCGTACGCGTTGAAACGAAAAAAAAAAAAAAGAAGTATTTTATCTCTCTCTCTCTCGCTCGCAACGCCGTAACCGCGGGGCCGTATACTCTCCACACCCTATCCATCCGCAGCCCAAAACTTTAACGTGTATAGATAATTACGTGTGCGGTCACAACATCGAGTTTTGATAATAATACTCTGCGTGTGCGAATATTTTTTTAATTTTTTCTTTGGGAAAATCGTAAAATAAAAAAAAAAAAAAAAAAAAATCACAATATTATAATGTACAGTAGTGATTTTTGTATTATAATCGCGCGCGGTTACGTAATGTAAAAAATGAAAAATCGGTTAAAAAAAAAAAAGATAAATAAACGAAACGCGCATAATATAAGGTTTTAGAAAACAATTTTTTTTTTTTTTTTTATACGCCATCGTTTATAACAAAAGAAATCGTTAGAACAGAAAAATTGTTTTACACGTAATTCCAGAATTTGTATTGGGAATATACTCGTATTTTATTATTGTTATTGATGATATTGACACCTATTTATTAACCTAACCGCGTTGATTTTTAACGATCTCTGCGCGCGTACGTCTTACAACGATCTCGACATAATTCATAATACAATTATATTCAGATATCCGAAATAATAATAATATGTTATATTCCACGCTGCAATTATACGGTTTTGACGTCAAGGGAAAAAAAAATAACTATTCCGAAAACCCTTACGCTCGCGACACCGTGTTTTGTGATTTTACCGTTATACCACCCGTGAGCCCCCGTCGTCGTTTAAATCCGATATTGAAATGAATCGGAAAATCGCGCGTTTACATGGAAAAAACTTTTCGACAATTGAATCGCGTGTGAAAAAAAAAACACCAATCAATCGAAGATCGATCTAAGAAACGTAACGAAAAAATTGCGTTTCAAAAAACGTCACAATTATAATATTAATTATTAACAAACACGACGAGAATTCTCGCGGTCGTATAATAGTTTTAAAAAAAAATTTTTGTTTTTCGTTTTCGGCGGTAAAGCAGCAGCAAGAGAAAAAAAAAGAACTTTCGTCGAACCAATTCGTATACCGGTTAGGCGATAATCCTCGTAGAAAACAAAAAAAAAAAAAAAAAAAATTAAAAATAAATAATCTAATGACGTACAATAAATAAGCGTAGTGAAAAATAATAATATAATAAAATATTATTAATAATAATAATAATAATAATAACGCGTCGCGCGGATTTATACGCATAACGGAAGAGAGACGGCGGAATAAATTCGTGACTACTTACCTGACGAACGGGGTTATACGCGGAAATCGGACGAACAACGTGCGTTTATCGCCGCAACAATATCTGTCGAATTTATCTTTTTACCGTTTTTTTTTTTATTATTATTAATTCCACACGCTCGGGTGCGCGCGCGCGCGCTTTTTTTCCTTTTTTTTTTCTCTTTTTTATCGGACTGAACAACGTTGCCGCGGGTTATTGCCGCGAGTACGTACGACGACGATGACGACGACGACGACGACGACGACGCCGCGAAACTCTCCGCGCCACGATTCGAACACTCGACCGCGACCGGGTGACATACGTTCGTGAAAGATAATTATTTCGTTATATTACACACATATTATATATACGTATTGTCTTCTCGTCGCGCATTACACCGACACTTCTCTCGCGCCACTCGTAAAGACAATTTGGCTCCACCTACGACGACGGTATCCCACTTACTATACCGCCGCCGTAGCCGTGCTCGTACGACGAAACGCGCGTCGTACACGAAACGATTTTATTATTATTATTATTATTATTTATTTATTTTTCGACGTTATTAACATACGACGAACAAATCGCGTATAAGCCGATCATTCAACGGCGCACGGTCATTACGCGCGGGGCTTTGAACCGCCGACCAATCCCCTGGTGTGTGTACATGCGCGCCGCGAATACGGAATTTTTTTTTTTCTTCCTTCTTTCCAATAAACTAATACGGCCTGTTACAATAACGCCCCTACGCGCGTATAACCGCGGAAATATTTACACGTATAATATGATCCCATGGGGTCGGACTACATTATGAAAAACAAAACTTTTAATAGATAATAAAAATAGATTATATATTATAATAATATAATATAATCAATAAATTGTTAACACCTGATGTTATCTATATCGTATGCGAAATTTTAACAGAAAAATATGAAAGTTGTATCAGAATTTGGATTTTCATCTATAAATGTAATACTATTGCACTAGTCAAGGGGGGGGTCCGGACCCGGAGTCCATCCCCTTGGGTGCGCCACTGATATGTACGCCCCGCACACTACAAAACGCGTATAGATGATTTATTCATGTATACCTAAAATAAACTCGGCGATTATTTATTCGGAAATCAATCCTAATCCATACGTGACATAAATTAATAAGGAAATCCTAACCTTTAAGAGTAATCCCTGATGTAATACACGCACGGCATGTTATCCGCCACGTGTCGTTTATTCCGTTATACAGCAGAAATATGTATGTTCAGGAGTTATAATAATCCGTGCCAAAAAAAAAAAAATTTTTTTTTTTTTTTCCAAAACCAATAAAACACTGCAAAATACTTACTTATACACAAGAGTATAAGTCTCGCAATTATTACGATAAGTTGTATTCGATTTACACATATAAGGTATAGACACAGTGCCGAGGAACTATAGAGTTTTGGGCCTAGGACAAATGAATAATGCTTATGTTTCTGTTTATAGATTTCATTATAACTGTACAAGAGTGGAAAATAAAATATCGATAATTATAAAAAAAAAAAAAAACATATAAATATTTGTATTTATTTTAAAACAGAAACATTCGGTACATTTATGTTGCATAAGTTTCTTTTTTTTTTTTACAAAGCCTTAAGGCAGGGTTTCCTAGAATTTTTATCACCGCGGTGATACCGCTATGAGACACTTTGACGATCAGCACGCTGATGTACACTGCACCACCTTTTAAGTCTAAAACGAATTTAGATATATCAAATTATGTTATTTTACAGGTAAATCTTTAAATCTTCGAATTTTTAAATTCGTTATTGTTTATTTTTTTTCTACAAGAACATCGACATCGGGTGCTTTTATTCACTTATGAATATCGAGTGCACTTTTGTATTTTTCAAATACAACGGCTGTAATTAACGGGCACATTGTTACGAGCTTATTCGAAAAGAAAGACGGCGGGTATTCGATTTTCGTCGACATCCAAAACGAAACCAATGTTTTGTCGTTAAGCGTCTTTCATTATATTATGAATGTCGATTAAATTTAACCTATTAATCGTATCGATGAACGATATTATTTGTCTTTTATAATAATTTGTTAGTATAATGGGAATTATATCGAAAAATGTCTTCGGAGCTCTCCGCACACCGCAGCAAATTGGGAAGACTTTTTTTTTTTCTTCACTATGTCCCGATCAAATAGATATCTTTAACGATATTTATTTATTTTTTTTTTTAAACGCTGAGCGCAAAAAGTCAACAATATCTACCGTGTATGGTATAGTAACAAAAAAAGAAAAAAAAATCCATTTTTCCATCGAATTAAAACGATTTACTCCGACACTTTATTATAATATTATTGTGTTATATCACATATATGGGACGTGTGTCTAATCGTATACGCGTATATATATATATATATATATATATATATATTATATTGAGGTTTCGAATTTCGAGTACACGTTGGTTTTTTTTTTTTTACTTAAACAAATATTTTTTTCTCCGCATTTTATAGTATACATATTACAGAGGTAATACCATTGCGGTGTGTATTAAGACATTTCGGTCCCGGGCCATTGCCCCGGCTGCTTGCTCCGAGTAGAGGAGTTGCGGAGCGGCATTGAAGTACACAATATTAACGGATTACGCGTTATGTTCGAATGGTATTTTAATTCTATAAACGTTTATTTATTTTAAACGAGAAATTCAGTACAAAACAACGGATTCGAATGGAATGAAATTGTCGTTTTATTTAATACACACACACATAATATTTACGTTCAAAAATGAAAACGTGATAACCGTTGACAAAAATATCATAACAAATAATTACAACTAATATTATATTTATAAATAAAATAATACGCGATACATATATCGAATTAACAGTGGGCAATTTTTTTATATTTTCTCCGGTTACGCAAGTTTTTATTATAATTATTATTATTATTATTATTATTATTATGTTGGTTAGGTGTAATAGCATAGGCGCAACTAGGGGAGTTTTTTTCAACGCCGACATTCCTCAAGTAGGTACTAAAACACTAAAAATAATGTAAAAAAAAAAGAGCGGTTTATAAATATTTTGTCATCTATGGTAATATTGATACTTAATAATATGACGGTATGAAACGAACCCGTCGTAATTCTGTTCTCTGGAGTGAATGTTGACGCTTTTCTATTTTTAAAATATATCCATCATTACTGCCATACAACTACTAAAGGTCGCGAAATATTTAATAAATAATAATTACGACATATTAATGGTGAAGCCAATATTATTAGTGTTTTGACAGACTAATAATTTTTGAATATTTTTATTTATCCAGGTACCTACCCATATTGTAATCGGATATATAATATAATCAATACTAATAAGTAATAAAGCTGATATTTGAAAAATATACGTATATCGACAAGATAATTCCAAAAATAATCATATCACGGATCATTTATATTTCGTTCGAACAGAAAACTTTGCCGTTAAGATAATAATCTTATCTTTAACTATTCGTTATTTCCTCGGGCCATCAACAATTTGGTTGTTGTGGATGTGTGTAAAGGAATCCGACTGGTACCTACTATACATTTTATTAATCCTTCGTCTTTTTTTTTAAATTTATTTATTTACTTATTTACTTTTTATGAATAATTGTGGATTGCTCGAAGTGTTTTCAACACATTAGAGTCTGTATATATTCACTTTTATCGACCAGCCAACATTTCTGAGTTGATTGAAATTCAATGAAAATTGGGGTTAAACGCACGTAACATTCATAAAGTATGGGATACGCGTTGGATTTGTAGATATGAGAACTGTGATTCAATGTTACAAAACTATTCGGTAAATTTTAAATTTTTTGATCAATGAAGTTGACATTGAAGCAGATAAAGATGCTGTTAAATCTATAGATAATTGCAATTTAATGTTTTATTATGATTAATGGATATCAGTGATTTGTATTTTGTAAAATATTCAACAAGTAATACAATATTATGACTTAAATATTTATTTCTAGTGGGTCTTTGAGCATTTTATAATTTCAACAACCCTCCCCTCCAATATTTGAGCTCTAATTGCGCATATGGGTAATAATAATAATAATAATAAAATATAAATAATATATAATATTAAAAAAATTATTTATTATAAACGTTTCCTCTACAGTTATATCATCTATAGACGTACAATAACGATTAAACATTTTAATAAATATATTTTATTTATATTTTTAATGATTTTAATTTCAAACATTCTCACAAATAGGTAATTATTATTATTATTATTATTATTATTATCGTTTTCGAATTCGAGTTCTTGTTCTATACCAGTTACTATTTATTGTGCGCACACATGTATATTTCGCAAACACAAGAAGATAAAATACGTATTTAGAAAGAATTTGGAGAAAGCCAGCCAAGTCTCTGATCGTGATTTTTACCCTCCCCGGAATTATAAAATTATAATCCTTTCAAACTATAAAAATCTTATATTAGTCTATCAATATACATACGACGTTCGTATCTATTTTATTGTTATTCGATAAAACGATATTTTCAAGCGCGAACGGCACACAATAATGTCGTTTAATATATACGCTAAAATATAAAACGATATTTTGAACGCGATAGACGTTAATATAAAATTCGCGTTTTTTTTTTTTTATTTGACGTAAACGACGAAATTATTTGTTCATAAATAGTTACGAATAGTAATGTTACGTTTATTATAATTTAATTGATTGTTTTTTGTTTCTTTTTAATTATTATATTAATTTGTAACGAGCCCGTTGTATATTACACAGAGTTTACGGGACAAATATCGTGTCCAGCGAGACTAAATATTTATTATAGTATTTAAAGCCTATGCTAATGAATATTGCACACAATAATAATTGTATATACCAACAAGACGTGTGTAAGTAAATATATAAAAGACAAACAATCGCACTGTATATCACTACTACGTTATATTATTTGAATTACAAATATTATATAATATTCGGAATAATATACAAATAATATATTTAAATGATTTTGAGAAATACAAGTAAAAAATTCGTAACATTTTAAACGCCACTGCTGGTCTATAAAGACAAAGGAAATAACTACTATATATAATATTAATATCGTCGATTATGTGAAACATAATATTTGTATAATAAACCACAATCGAATGGTCGAGTAAAACGGCTAGTAATAGTAGTAATAATAGCAGCTAGTAATATGCTAGTAATAGTAGTAGCGATTTGTAAATGGACGTGTGTGATGATATTCGAAAAATAAGTTACTGTACCTACGTATATTATTATAGGAATTTCATTTTACCAAGTATATTCGGACATTTAATTCTGAATTCTTCTATTAGAAAAAACCATATCGATTCTCGACACTTCAAACAAAGCTTCACATAATGATTGTCAAATATATGATTCATATAACCACTTATAGCAAAGGATCTAAGGAGGTTGGCAAAGAGCTCTAAAGAGCAAATAAATATTTTATACTCTGTATAAATATTTATTATGTATATAATTAAATAAAATATAGTTTTTTTTCTTTTGCCAGGATTGAAATCGTTCGTCCAATTATTAAAAATCCGCCGTCAAATTTTGAATCGTCAATTGAATTATATAACACATACGCAATTATTAAAAAAATTCAATTGAATACGTTTATAATGTAACTTTTTAAAAACTCTTATAATAAAAATTGTTTTTTTTTTTTTTTTTACACATTATTAGGTTTGAAGTAAATATTTTTCAATATTTTTATTCCCGTAATAGATGTACCTATTATATATATCGAAAATCCACAATATGCATTAAAGTTATTATTAGTAATTGTTATTATATTTATATAAATTCAGTTTTAGAAGAATTATATTATATATATATAAAATAATTGTTCATAAAAAATTTAAAAGTATTTTAATAATATAGATTTTTGCAATATTATATACATATTAATTGTATGCTGTAGTTGTCTTTTTAACAATTCACTTTGTATGCAAATGGTTCTTACTTATTCATTTATTTTTTAACTCCGTCGTTTTATTATTAGTAATAATTCTCTCTGCGTAATTTATTCATCTTTATTTTTTATTTCACTGATATATTTTTTTCTTTTTCGTTTAATAATTTGATAATTTATTTTTGTCGTAATCAGTAATAAAGAAACTAATTTATTATTTAAGTTTACTAATTTAATAAAACTAATATTAAATAGATATACAAATCTAATAATCAATAAAACTGATTCTGAATATCAGTTCGAGTAGATCACCTGATTAAATGAATATTGTTAAGAGTTATATTATTTTAAATTTAAAAACAACATTCAATCATGATTGAAAACAATTTATGACAAACGGTTGTTGTTTTTTTTTTAAATACTGTTAAAATATCATATGTCGAAGACTGTAATCAATTTTCAAACTTTAAATACAAAAAAAAATATATTGACATTTTTTTCTAGTCTTCTGTAACTTTTATTGAAGAATTGATAAAAAAAAAAAAACAGTGTCAAATAGTGTATCAAAACTATGACGAATGACAAATACAATTCGGTACTGGAAAGTAATTGTTAGTTAGTTATTACATTATTGAACACAATTACAATTCTGAAGCAATTGAAAAATAATAAGATAAAAAATATTTACTTTTTTTGTTACTTAAATATGGCGCATATTTTAATGTAACACGATTCTGTTGTCCACCAACATAATATTATTGAAACGATAATAGTATACTTACAGATAAACAATAATAAATGTTCGGTTTTGTGTGATTTCAGTAATAGTCTTTTGTTGGTTAAGTCGACGACAAAACTAATATTTCAGTTGAAATCGAAATGAAATTTTATTGAAAAAGAAATAGTGCTCAGTTTATTGTTAGTAAAATAAACATTTAAGGATTTCATTTCGTAGGATGTATAATATTATATATGTGTTTAAAATACCACTGTAGTACAAAATATATTTTTCTTTAGGTCTATTTTCACAATCACACAAAATATTAAGGGCAACAAATTCATAAACTTTGTTCGAACGTGTCATTTTTTTTTCTTTATTAGCAAATATTTAACAACTAAAACATTTCACTATTACTACTACTACTACTACTACTGCGATTAGGAGTATATAACATTACATAATGACGACTACTTACAAAAAGAAAATATATTTGGGTAAAAGTTAATTTTAATTATATTATACGTACAATTATTGTTATTTATTTCGGTTCATTTACAAAACAATTTTTGTACGTAAGACCTCACCGGGTAGAAAATAAAGCCAACACAACACAATACACTGCTTACTATCTCTTAAAAGACGATTGAAATAATAATAAATGCACAGATTCTCCGTAGGTACTATTATATAATTTGCTTTTAATCAGCCAACAAAATGTTCATAAATGAATTTTACACATTTCTAAATATAAATATTAAATAATTTTTAGCGTACTACAATAAACTAATTGATTACAACAAACATACATTAATAATAATAATTTAGTATGCAAATTGCTTGAAATTATGAATTGATTAAGATCGTACAACAAATATAATGATTATTATAATAATGATGGAAGATAAACAATCAATGAATTTAACACGTGCCATATTTTGATTTAGTAAATATTAATTATTCTTATAAAATTGAAGTATCACAAATTAAAATATTTCAATAACTTCTCTAATAAATATTCCAACATTTATTTGGAACAAAATCTTAATATATAAATTCTTATTATTTTTTTTAATCCACTGAATAAGTACGTAAATGTACAATAAATTAAGTACTTACAAGTAAGTATTTACAATACAATAAATGCTACTTAACAAATCAGTGTTTAAGAGATTCAACTTATAACAACATAAAATAAAATATTGTACTCGTGTTTAAATAATATTACTTAATAAAAATGAGCTTAAAAATGTAAATTTCGTGAATTGTGTTTCTTGAACATAATGCAATAACATAAATATAATAATGCAGTCTTTGCCTATTGGAAAATATAAGTTCTTCGAATATTTCTATTAATAATGTAAATTAAGTAAATAAAATATTTTAATTAGGTAAAGTAATTAAGAAAATAATAATAATAAATAATAATAAAACATAATAATTTTCTTTTCTTTTCATTTGTTCGTTAATGATAAACAGATATAATAATAATAATCATAATAATAAAATTAATACCGACAAAGGTCGATAGATAAACACTAAAGAATAGTCAAGGAGAAATAATATTATACTCGATTTTTAGGAAATAACAGACATTGTCAAAACGCTAGGTCTGTCTTTGTTGCTGGTGTTAATGTTGTTGTTATTGTTATTGTTGTTGTTATTGTTGTTGTTGGAAGGTGCTAGGCTTACTATATGTGGACTGCTGATAGATTCTTGCGATGGTTCAGACTTCATAACATCATAGTACGGATGGTTTAAATGTGTAGTCGTTTGATACAGACTGGTGTAGGCGAGAGCTGAATTGGTACTGCCATGATTTAAGATACTACCAGACGTACGGTGACTGTCACTATAGTTGTGTTCAGACGCTGAAAAAACATTTATATATTAATTTCAAAATATTATATATGATTTATCATAATCAAAAATCAGTTGAACAATATTTACTTCAAATATACTTGGGAGTATGTTTCAGAAGGACAAAGTTATAAATATAAAATATATTTAAAAAAATATACTATACATTTTCAGATAACATGAAAACGAATTTGGTTAGAAATTTTATGTGGTACAAAAAGTTACTGATTAGAAATCGGCCAAAAGTTTATACTCTCTTAGAGGATTCCTATGATTAAGGTCGTGCGAATTATATTTTATACAAAAAAATTCAAATATTATTACACGAGAACTCGATACATATACTCGAATAGTCAATAATAAAAATAAATGGCTTTGTATATGAATAAATAGATGTGTGACATTCTCGAAAAGCGTATAAAGCGAGTACTACAAAAATATAATAATAAAAAAAAATCTTCCATGAGAGTAATAACAATAACAATAATAATAATAATTAATTGACATAGTACATATTTATTACTACAGTTGAAGTTTTTTTAATGATAAATTATTAATTTCGCCGCTATTAAATTTATAGTCGTTATTATTACACAGAAATACCAAAAGTATAATCATTGGATAATAATAATAAGAATAATAAGAAGAACTCTTATTTAATGATCAGATTTGCAATTAAAATTAAACACACAACAAATTTGTCTCTAACACAACCATACATTTACACACGTCATTCAAATAAATCGATATTGGACTTACGCATTTCCCGTTTAATTCTCTTCGGTTCAGGTTCAATTTTAGATCCTCCCTTCGGCTTACGCTTTCTTGTCTACAAAAACAATAGCAACACATGATTGTAAAAATTGTATTTAAGAAGAATACAAAAAAGAAAAAAAAGAAGAAAAAAATAGAATTTGTCCACACAAGAGGACGAGAATTTACACTATGATGAAGCAGCGACAGTAGTAATGCTTTTGAACAAAAAATAATAATAATAATCACCTGAATAGAGTCCTTTTTCATAGTAAGCGGTCTCTTAACCCCGTGTAACTTATAGTACAGACCGCAAGCGTTACACACGGGCTCGCCCACTTGATTTCTACGCCACAACGATGTAGTTTTTGTTTGACAATTCGTGCACTGCAATCCTTGACGCCTGGACGCGTTTTGCTGTAAAATCGTTAAACGACAACGCGTTATAACATATATTCTATAATACGGCCGCCGTGGTGTGTAAATATAAGAAGACGCGTCGCATTCGTGTATTAGTACTGTTAATATTCTGTGAGAAGAATTAATTTAAAGTGGTTATGCCGCTGAGTATAGAGCAACAGCCGGATCACTACCATCAGCACCAGAGGAGAGAAGAAGCACACGGATTTTTTTTTTTGTAAGTTTTGTTTATGAATGAATGAATGATATGCGCAGAGAGATTAATAACCCCACAAACACACATACACACACGTTTTATGTTGTAGCAGATTAGTAAAAGAAGAAAAACGACGACGACGACATAATCTACAAGATTTTTTTTTTTTTTTTTTTTGTTCTCTCTAAACACTTGATAACGAGAAAAAAAGCCGGTTGTTTCATTAATAATCGCACGTGGTGTTAAGAAGAAGCTAATAATTATCAAAGAAATGATTAATAGTAGAACTGAAGAAACAATATCAGTAGTAGTAGTAGTAGTAGTAGTTGTTATTATTATTATTATTATTATTATTGTAGAAAATATGACGTCGTCGTACTACGTGTTATTATTTAATTAATACTATTTTGTATAATACGCGCGTTACCGTACCATTCTTCTTGTAGTTTTGTCTTCGAGTCCGCTGGCTCCGGAAGAAGATCTTGTGAAACTGGTGGGCACGTGGTGATACAGAGGACCCTTATAGAAATCCCCAGAACTGGACGAACTCGGGCCGGAAGCCACTAGAAGAACAAAAAAAAAAAAAACAAATAAATTACCGATAAAATAATTTTTTTTTTATTTATTTATTTTTTTTTTTAAATGGCTCCAAAAACTCGACAAAGACACGAGACGCGATTTGTTTTTTTCCTCGATTAATCGAACGTGGTTATGTGGATAAACAAAAAATAATAATAATAATAAATCATAGGAGATTGAGTAGTAAGTGAAAAACACTTTACAATAATAATAACAAAAAGAAAAAAGAAAAAACACCCCAAACGGCTGGTCATCAGGGATTTCTACAAGGGTTCTCTCTTCCTCGTTCTCTTCTGAGCAGGGGACACCAAGGGAAGAGAACACAACAGAGGGACGACGATCCTGAAACTCTTATCGGAATCGCACTTACCTTTTTATAATACACACCATACACGTACACAGATCGAATAAATGCTACAGCAGCAGCAGCAGCAGAGACGCCACCGACGATTCCTTATGGTGTGTACACTTTACTACAAACAGCAACACCGTTGCGCATCCACTCTACCCAAGGCGCGCATAATTATTAATAAATAGCGAATAGAAAAAAAAAAGAAAAGCTCATATACATGCACGAGTAGTATACACGAAACACGATGACGGTGTGTTGTGTGGGTTAGAGATCAAAACGCGCGCGCGCACGTAGCAACAGCGTCGTCTGCGTGTGTGTGTGTCGAAACTCTCAGTTTCGAAATTAAAGATCTATTGGAGGACATATTTTTTTCCAATGAAGATCGGATTGACAGCAAAAAAAAAAAAAAAAACAATCGATACTCCCCGTAGTGTGTTCGATAATTAATGAGACACCGTTTTAATATTAAAGACGACAATTGCTTTTATAATTTTAACTTACAACAACAATCTTTATGATAATAAATTCTAACAGGGGTTGAATGGATCTCTCGATTTCGAAATCTCTCGACCGTTTTTTTTTTTTTTTTTAGCCGCCCTTACTATATCAATAATTGTACCGCGTCGCAGACACTGCGCGCGCGCGCGCACACACACATCAACCACACGGGAAAAGGATTTTTTTTTCTTTTGAGAAAGAGAAAGCGAAAAAAACGAACACTAACCAGCCGTTTGGGTTGTTTGACTAACGGCCTGTTCATGCCGTTCATCTTATGGTAAAGTCCGCACGCGTTGCACAAGTAATGGCCGTTGCCGTCGCGCCTCCACAACGGCGTGGAAATCGCCCCGCAATTCACGCACTCTCGACCCTCGCAAAACATTTCCATCTCGTCGACTACGGCCGAAAAACAGAGAGAAAGAGAGAGAGAGACAGAGAGAGAGAGAGAGAGAGAAAACAACGACCATTAACCGAATAGGCAGCGTTTTCGATGTTCGTTCGTTCGCACAACGCCGTGGCGGCGGCAACATGAGAATATACGTGATAAAAAAAATAATAAATATATATTAATAAATAATAATAATAAAAACCGTTTATTACATAACAAAAAAAAAAAAAATCCGCATACGCGAATAATACAACGCGATTAAGGGATTTTCGAACGATTTTTCTTTTCTTTTTTTTAAGAGTTTTTTTTTTCAAATTTTCGCTACATTATCTTTCCACTTTTTCTCCGCTCTCTCGTCAGTTTTTCCTATCCTCATCCGACTGTATTAATATTGTTCCGTTTCGATTTGCGGCGTTTCATTACCCTTAATCCCAATCGCTCGCCCGATAAACGTATTGCGGAGAGAATGATGAAAAAAAAACCCCATTTTCGTCTTTCGAACACCTAAGGAATTTCACCTCATATCCCCCTCCCTCTTCCCCTTAAAGTCTTATATTGTGCACTCGTCCTTATAGGACTCGAGTACGCGGTGGCGGCTGCGATTCCCTTTGAGAACCGCTGCTTGTGCCGGCGCGGTTCCGTGATCATGAGAAAAGAGAATTTAAATTCAAAATATTCCTTGTCCTCCCTATTCACCCATTATTCTCCCCTGTTCTTCGTGCCCTACATCTTGCGCGGACTGCCGATATATATATATATAAAATATGATATGTCTAGCCCCGCCGTTCTTCTTTCTGCAAAAATCGATCTCCCTCACTAAGTTAAATCTAGTCGAGTCCCGCCGACTCGTTCTACTCGTTTCTCCGTCCCGCACAACAACATTCTGTACTTTGTTTTTTTTTTTTGCTGTGTACAAAATAATAATAATAATAATACGTCAAAACAATAAAACCCGTACGATAACGACGAGTAAATATAATTTGTGTCCTGCAAAACAACGACGACGACGACGCTATCTCGAGAGACGATCTCTTCTGCTGTAAGCCGCAACAGCAGTCAGTTTTATCTTCGCCACCAAAGTACTTGCGCGCGCGGTGGAGTGGGTGATTTTAGCGCCGGAGACACGCATTAGCAAGTCTCGAGGAGGTGGTGGTGGTGTGAGGGGTGGCGGCGTTTTGATAAATATTTGACGTGGTGGCGGCGATGGTCCGTAGGCAAATATTTTAAAAAGGGCACACACACACACACCACCACCGAGAGAGAAAAAAAAAGAGGAAAAGGAAAAAAACAATGCTATTAAAGGATTTATGAAGAGAGAGACCCGATGATATTTCTTCACTTTCTCCTTTTCCCTACCCCCGCCCGCTGGTCATCATCAGCGTGTGTGTGTGTGTGTGTGTCATAATATACACACACACACACAAACCACCACTGCGCGATCCCCGGAGTCAACAAGACGTGTCAAACGTCAACACGACGACGACAATCGCCGTCCCTATATAATATATATATATTATAGCGGGAGAGGAGCTCGTGTCCACACACAACACAACCCTTTGCCGTCGCACGACAATAAACTGTACGACCCGGATAAACAGTATAATAATAATAATAATAATAATAATAATAATAATAATAATAATATCGGCGGTGAAGAGAAGGATCGATTACAATCGGAGAGACTCACAACCCGTCAAAAATCTCTCTAGCCCTTCGCGCCCCGTCTCTACTCGCATAATAATAATAATAATAATCACACGAGACGTTAAGTTTTTGTTATTATCATCGGTCTTTCAACAATAACAACAACAACCAGAAACACGTGTTAATAATGAATAGGGAGCCGAGAAGAAGTTATACAGGATTCGCGTGTTTTATTCTGGACCTCTATTTTATATAGCGGCACAAAACCGGAATGTGCAAAATACGCGTCTCATGAAGTATACATTTTTTTTTTTTTGTTTTTACATATTTTGACAATTTTCAACAAAAAAAAATTACGTATTTCGTGCACATTCCGTAATACGTTCCAAACACATCTTTCGGATAACCTCAATCACTCTCTCTCTCTCTCTTTCTCGAACCCGTGTGTACTCCTCATAATATACACGTCATGCAAAATTTCGATTTTAACGATGCTTTTTTGTTATGCGTTTTTCGCGAGCCATTCGATTCTAAGTGAAATTTCAATAGAACCGAAAGAATTTTTCTCTTTTTTAAAACACATCCTCTCCCCCGTCTTATGGACTTTTTTATTGACGGTATAAATTAGATTCTCTCGAGGAGTACCACCGCCGTTAACCCGGTTCAACAGTAGCGACAGAGTTTTATTCAGAAAAAATAAATTGGATAAATTAGAAAAAAAGCCGGCGGCGGACGTTAAAATGCGAGAGTGAATAACAAATTTGTAACCACGAATTTTGACGAAGAAATTGATCGTTTCGGTTATATTGAGAAAATCAAAGTCCATTGACGCGGATGATTGTTTACCGGAAAATCTAACTGGAAATACTGCGCGCCGCAATAACATATAAAAACGATTGGAAAAGAATTTATTCGAGTAAATCGCGCGACTAAATATATAATAACAAAATTGTAAAGAATTCATCAAACGAATAATCGAGATTAAAAATCGATTTTTTTCTCCTACATAAAAAAATATTTAATTTTATTTAAAATATATTTTTTGAGCGTATTTAATGAATGCGATTTTTCGTGTGCACGTCGTGTTTTTCTTTATCTTCTAACACTTCTCTGTGTTAGAAAAATTTTCATACACAGTGTTGTGTGAAGAAAACAATATATACAAAAATCTCGCATTTTTCGTCGTAATAATATTTATTAACTCGCAATCGCTCGCGCGTTGGATTTTTCTAAAAGGGGCTACACACATGCAGTTAAACCGGAAAGATTTGACTGTACACAATTGGAATAAATCGTAGTAGAATTATTAATTTTGCGTGGCTGTAAGTGAAATCAAAATAAATGTAAAAACTGTGGAGGGTTTGTGTAGACACACGCATCGTCTTATCTGCACAGTTTTATCAATTGGTATTTTCAATTTATTTCCAATCAACTGCACAACAACTCTAAAAACTACGTCGCATTAACCTACACACGTATGATTTATCTGTCCAGATAAAACACTGTTAAGTCGAATAGTACAGTTTTAAACTGCATGTATGTAACCCTCCCTCTTAACAGTCTATTAATTTACTTAATTTCATCGAAATATGAATTCTGTTTCTTTGCAATTTATTATTATTATTATTATTAAGTTATAAACTAGACTATATGCGCGTGATAGTTTTGAGACCTTATTGGTCCCTCTCACCATGAAAAATACTATAATTTTTACACACATTTTAAAATTTATTTATTTTAATTTAAGGCTGCTGCTAATTTACCATTTTCTATTCTTCTATAAGTATAAAAAAACATTATAATATTGTAAATTATAATAAAGTCAGTGTACGAGTATTAAAAAACATAAACTTCAATTATTTCTAAGCAGTTAAATTTTATCTAAGAAATACAAAAAAATCATCGTGATTTTCCTTCAGAAGTGGTTTCATTCGGTACGGTCAACAATAAAAATATAATTTTGTGCCATCCGGAGAATAAAGATTTTCCTCCGGACGGTCTAAAATTGTTTTTGAATTTTTAGCTGTCGTCGTCGTCCTCCCTCCACTCCGGATGATAATTTTGTAATAATATTTTGACGGGCAGTTTTTGCAATCGGTGTATTATAGCCATTTGTATCTTTACTTGTATCTTTTATTAGCCATTAGATCTTTTACCACGGCGTATAACAAAAAAGTATTTCGTATTTTGATGTGGGTGTGTATAAATTACATCGTTATCAGAATCACTATAACCCGACTGTTCTGATTCGGTATCATAATTATTTGGACGTGCAGGCGATGCTGTATCCGACGCCCAATAATTAATTATAATCATTTATCTCTTCGTCTCCTTGAAGCCCCAAATCTATTATTTCGTCGTTATTCGCGATTCACGGTAAAATAAAATATAAACAAATATATAACGAAATTCGAATAAAAAAAAAAAAAAAAACGATAGTGTTGTTTATTTGAAAATATTAATATGAAATGGGGGGAAAAAAAACACCGCGTCATCTCGTTCGCGTGTTGGACACGACTGTAAACCACACGACATTCAAGTGTAATTACCGTCGATATTTATTATAAACTCCACTGAAAATAATTGCGAAATAAATTTAATCTTATCGACAATAAATTATGGTATTATTTAATTCATAATTGTGTAGACAAAGCATTTAAAATAATAATAATAATAATAATAGTAGTAATAGTAGAAGGGAGATTATTTATTTTTATTATAATTTCCAACGGTTGCGAGCGATCGAAGGTTTAAAAAGAAAAATACGAGGAGATCGCGAAGAAGATTCGTTTTTTTTTCCCCGTCTAAATTACATTATAATATTATACGTAAACGACGAGGAGACGAGATTATACAAACCCCTTCCTCCCCCCACCCACCGGTTTTCTTCGGTATTTGCGAAATGTATATATATAAAAAAAAAAGAAGAAAACGCGACGCGGAGTTTTTACTATCATTATCATATCTCAACGAGGACGAATAATAATCGAAAATTCGTATTATTAATAAATAAATCGATTGAAATTAAAATAAAAAAAAAAACAACAAAATCGGTTTTCTACCGCAACAACAGTAGTAGTAAACAGAGGCGGCGGCGGCAGACAGCCGTCGTAATTTTTATATAATAGAGAAACACGACGACGACGCCCCGGCGGCGCGCGAGAGTCTGAAAATGTGCTTCCGAATCATTACGTGACATAGAACACGTTCGATTAGTAGCGCGCGACAATTAAAAACGGCACGGAATTGCGATTAACCGCAACGACACACACAAGACGACGGTGCTGCGCGTTAAGAAAAAATAATAATAATAGTAAAATGAAAATAACTTTATAACGTAAAACGTGCCGCGCAGGTTTTTTTCTCTCTCTCTCTCTCTCTCACTACAACACGACGTGTAAAAAATTATTTATTGTTATTATTTAAAATAGTATTTAGCGTAGTAGTAGTAGTAGTACGCGTTATTTAATTTTTTATTTTTTTTTTCAGAAATAGGATCTCTATCTCCTCCTCTTCGTCTATACAACAAGAGTCGCGCGCGGCAATACACTACTACTACAAGGCTATTTTTTGATCCGTGTGCGACCGCCGCGTGCGTATGAACAATATTTTTTTATTTTTTTTTTTCGGTTTTCAACATATTGCGCGCATTAGCGACACGACTGCGGCGTTTCACTGATAACGGGCTTCCGTTTTCCGCGTGTGTAATTCGGGCGCTGTCCTATTACAAATGGAATAAAAATAAAAAAAACAACGCGCGCCGCCGGTTATCGAGAGAGAAACGAAATTTACGCGATAAAAAAAAAAAACGAATAGGGAAAAAAAATGTAATAAAAAAAAAAAAAACGCTTTATTTTAAACGGAAAGCGTACTACACGCGCGCGCGTACGACGGCGATGATAACGAGACGGAGACCACCACCGTTGGGGGGCCGCGCCCTCGGCGACTTAACCTAGTTTTATAATTCTTTTTTTTATCTTTTTTTTTTAAATACACATAATGCGCGTAGATCATCAACGAGAGAGAAAACAAGCGTTTTTTTAAACTTTTCTCTCTACACGACGAGCGTTCGAATATCATCCGCTCGGCCCCAGCCCCGTACGGAACACAATTATTTTTGAATTTATCTCATCGACTGTTTTCATTTCGCCGGTGACGCGAATTATATAATAATATGCTTGTGTACTTGTGACGCGTGCGTAAACCGATGACGACGACGAGCTCCGCCGCGTGTTGTGTAATAATACACGCACAATAACGCGCTGCGTCGTTTTTAAACGAGAGGAGAGGAGGAAGGAGTAATCGATTGGCTTGTGTAATAATAAAACGTACAGATCGACAAGGATTTTTGTTTTCGAAAAAAAAAAAAAAACAACCGTTCTTACACATTCCCGTAATAAGTGTGAAATCCGATGACGTTTATTTTACTCTTCTCATAACAATTCGAAATCGAAGTGTTTCTATACGGTGGTAATGGGGGGCTGGGCTGGCTGGCTCGATTATAATAAGGAAAATCATTTGAGAAAACCGTATGAGTTTGGAGAGGAGAAGTGCGTGTGTGAAGATCATTCGCGCGACGAACCTGCGACGAGAAGCGGGGCAGCAGCAGCAGCAGCAAGAAACTGGAAAAAAAAACCGGATTCGGGGCAGGGATTTTCACGGGCACATTACAGAATGATAGATGATGAAAACAACGGGGTAACGGTGGTCTAGAGTCAATTGTTTTTTATTAACCCGAGCGCGGTTATTATTTAGTTAGCGAGACGAAAAAGCTATGCGACGGACGTTTGTTACCGGTAAAGAGCGCTTTTCCGTCGGCGCGGCGACGAAATTGAGCGAGAGGGAGGAGGAGGAGTTTTTCTTCTCCACCGCGATCGATGATATTCTTCTCTCCTCCTCTACTCTATTTTCGATACTATTTGTCGGCCGCGAGTTTATAATTTATATAAAGCGAAACAAGAATCTGGATGCCATATAATAAAAATAAACGGGTCCAACAACACACAGCCGCCCCGGGGAGGGTGTTGTATTGAGGGGTTGTATCGGTCGCGCGGCGGCGTATGTGTAATGTAGTAGCGCCCCGTCGTCGTCCGCCGCGGCCGTAGTAAGTAGACGGGGAGAAGGAAGAAGAGGACAATTAATCAACCGAAAAGGACGAACGATATTTGGACAAGGGATCCCCCCCCCATCATGTGTATACGACGATACGAGAGAGAGAAAAAACACACACACACACACGTCGCTACAAACAAAAATATTACACTCGGGCTCCGGCGAGTCTCTCCTCCCCATCACACACCACCACGACGATTGTCGTCGGGAGAGGCGCGGAGGAGAGCACGGGATCTCAATGTTTACGAGTATTTTTACGCTCGCCCTACAACGATATAATATGTATTTTCAATAAATAATAATAATAAAAAGGCAAAGAACAACAGCGACAAAGGTTCGCGAACACGTGTCGACCACCACCACCAACCACGATTTCCATACGATACGACGGGAGACTAAAAGAGAGAGAGAGAGAACGCGTGTGGTGTGTGCCAGCCAGACGGTGGATTAGATGATGGGTGGCACAGTTATGGTGGTCGAAACCGTGTTTTAATTAATGGTCAGATAAATGGGTGTTTTGTGTTCGTTCGCGTACAAATCAATGTAAACGAAAACAGATTTTCGTTCTTTTAACGGACGCGCGCGCACACTGCAGCACAGCAGCGAACACATATTGTTTTTGTGTGTGTGTGTGTATTATACGAGCGCAAATGTTACACGCACACACACAGGACGTCGTCGAGTTGGGTGGTCAGTCGACTAGAAAAGACTCGAAAAGGGATGAAGAAAAAGACATCGCGGGGTAGTGGTACTCCCGCCGCCGCCGCGGGGGTCGGTTTCTTCGCGAGCGCGCGCGATCGGTCGCTATAAGAGTAAACATTTTTTTTTTCTTCCTCTTCGGGTCTTGGCGAGACCCGAGCGCGCGATTTGTGGTGTGTGGTAAGAACGATGGGAATAACGACGAGATGAGAGCACGGTCTGCTAACACGAGCGCTCATAAAAAAAAAAAAAACGCCTTCTTTGCCTATCCCGGCAAAAAAAAAATCGAAAGAGATTTTTAATCACGCGCATTTTATATAAATAATACGACGGAGAGCGGAAAAAGAGATGATGGTTATTACGATATTTATCATAACGAATCGATAGTTTAGAAGAGAGCCTACTACTACTGCTACTGCTGCTGCTGCTGCTTGGAAACTTTTGTTCTGCAATTATCTTTACACACACACACGATACGCGGAAATAAGGACGGCGAAAGCTTTACGGGATTATCGCAAAAATACAACACGACGACGTCATGGGAAAAAAAATTCTTAAAAAAAGAAAGAAAAAAACGATATTAAATTCGCGTTACGACGACGACTGCGAATTGATATGATGTTACACGTCGACGAAACCGGAATACACGAAAGTAAGGTAACAACGACAAACACAAACACTGGCGTAGAACGGTCTTCTGAAATGACGTTTCGTATGACGCGCAGGAGGCGACGACAATGACATCATATATTTGTCGTATACTTTCGCAAATATATTTACGACACACCGGGGTTTTTTTTTTGTTTTTTTTTTTTTTATAAGTGTACCACCACCTGTATGTCGTCGAGGCGAAAATGTTTTTAAACACAAAACTTACGTACAATACGAACCGAGTTTCGTTGTACACACGACGAATTCGTCGCGTTTTGTTATTCGGTTTTAGATAACGCGCGGCGCTTATTTCGTTCTCGGCTCGTTTCACTTACTACGCACGGAAGAAATTCGTCGTCGTCGTCTTTCGCGTTACATTATATTAATATTAATTGTATACATCGTAAAATGTTGAAAATCCTCGCTCGTCACAAAAAAAAAAAAAAAAAAAAAAAAGAATATTTGTTCGTAAAAAAACGCGCTATTTTTTTTTTTACGACTATTTCTGAATATTCTCCAGAAGAACGTGTCCAGAACTAATTTTTTTTTTAGGGCCTACAAAATAACAAGAAAACCTTTATACGTTTTATCTTCTTTGACGAATATCCTATATGCATATAATTTATACCAACCGACAACAACACATCTCTGCGGCCTGCGGTAATTATTATTATTATTATTATTGTCAATTAGAAAATGGAGAGAAAGAGAGAGAGAGAAAACTTCCATCAACGCCGGTAAGAGAGAACGTTTTTCGATATATATTTATACGAAGAACGAAGAAAAACGCGATCCGAGAGCGAGAAGAGTCGTCGTCGTCGTTGTCAAATGATTATATAAGAAAAAAACAAACAACAATACGTATATAGAGAGAGAAATAATATGCTATAACAATACTCACGGGCTGATAGCGACGCGGCAGCAGAAAACGACGCGTTCGACCGGCTTCTGACCTGGCTGTTCGGTATGGGCACGTAGTTTATGGTTCCGTCGGTGTTCGGGTAACCGTGTGAAGCGGCCACGGCCGCCCACTGGAGCGACGAGACGTCCGCCGCCGACGACGACGTTCCACCGGAATTGTTGATTGCCGCGGCGGTTGTCACATGATAGGGCATC
Source organism: Chaetogeoica ovagalla (assembly GCA_032441825.1). NCBI lineage: Eukaryota > Metazoa > Arthropoda > Insecta > Hemiptera > Aphididae > Chaetogeoica > Chaetogeoica ovagalla. The sequence goes on from CM063726.1 coordinate 2,122,705, forward strand.
ACGCCGGACGAAGCGATCGGATGGTACGACGACGCCCTAGAAGAAGGACCGCCGGCGGCCGCGTACGCTGAAGCCGCGGGAGTTGCGAACCGCTGGGCGAAAGCCGGTAATCCGCCGCCGTTGTTGTTGTTGTTGTTGGACTGCTGTTGTTTGTTGCCGCTTCCGGCCGACGTCGGAGAGTATCCTTCGCCGACACCGTCTTCGGAGACCACTGGACCAAAAAACAAAAACGACGTCGAATAACGCAGGTCGTCAGACGGCGGGTACACGCGAACACGCGTTTCTCCCTCATCCGCCATGTTGTCAAACTCGCGCTTACCTGTGGACCACATGTGATTGCCGGCCACGGACGTGATGACGTTGCTCTGCTGGTGTTGTTGGATGTGCTCGGGCGAAGAAGCAGTAAAGTATTGTTGCAGAGCAGACGAATACAGGGTGGTCTCGCCGTTAATCCTCTGCGCGTACATGGGAGAACTGTGCGGAAAACAGTGTATTATTATTATTATTATTAGTAGAAGACATTTTTTTTAATATTACGCGCGGAGTGTGCCGGCTGCGCGCGGCGGCCGCGAGTCCGGGATTTTACTACTACGCAGCAGCAATAAGATAATTTACGAATTATGGGGGGGAGCGCCGTAACATAATTTATATTTTATACGAGGGGACACATCCTCCGGACGGAGAGAACCTCTGAAACGTATAGAAATAACGAGGCGAGGGAAAAAATGAGAGTGACGATGACGGTGATGGTGATGATGGAAGAGTTCGGAGCTGCTGTTCGAAGATACACTACTACTGACCAGTCTCCGACGGTACGACTGGCCCGACCACCATCGCGCGCGCCGATCAAGCCGGCGGCGTTTTGCACGACGACGCGCGTTATTGCGACGACGACCTTGCCGCCGCGGACGGTGTTTTCGCCGGGCGGGCACGTTCAGCCTTGGTCGCGCGCACATCACAATATAATACGTGTGACCGCCGCCGCCGCCGCAGCCAGTGGACACACAAGACGGGCGCGGCGGCGGTCCGTGGACGGTGGGAGGGGAGCAACTTACACGTTTTTACACAAAATGGTGTTTTACTATACATAAGTTATTCGTTACGAAACGAACACGAGAGTGTTATCGGCGAACATCCAAAAAAAAAGAAAAAGAAAAAAAAGCCGTGCGTTATAATACGTTTTAACGTAATATAAACGGTGTAATATCTCGTCCAGAAGAGAGCGACGGATGATGATCTGCAGCAACCGGGGATGCTTATAAGAACCGGACCGACCGGCGACAGTCATTTTATCATCACCGGATGATGATGGTTGCAGGACGACGACGGCGACTGGGGGTGTGTTAATGAAAACAAACTCTTTGTAATTCTTTAGCCCACCGACGGAACGGAAAGGAAATGCGTTTAGAGATATCGGCGGCGCGCGAATAAAATAATTGAATCGGTTTTTTAACATCAAACGGAGGATACGCAAAAAAAAAATATCCTCAAACACGAAATATTTTTTTATACGGTAAAAAAGTTTATACTTTTAAACGGCCGCGGCGGCGTTGCAATTTTTCTCGATACACACACACACACACACCGGGTTTTAAATATCTTAAATATTATACGTCGCTATTGTTTCTTTTTTCTTTTCAACCGACAGTTATTATTATTATTATATGTGTGTGCGACAACAAAATACGGTAAAAAAAAATAGTTGTCTACACCTTAACCCCGTCTCTCAACGACACGGAGTTGGAGGAATTCGTTCCGGGCACGAGGAATAATAATAATAATAATAATAATAATAATAATAATAATAATAATACACTATTCGCGGACCGGCGTTCCGCGGAAATTTTTCCAATGAAAACGCACAAAACGATACGAAAAAACGCCGTCGCGCGGCGATCTTAAAACGTGGTGTGTGTGTACGCACGCGCGTCGAAACACGGGCAACGTTTGTGTGAATCGTACGTGATCGTATGTGACTATTGAGAGAGAGAGTGAGGAGAAAAAAAAAACGTTTTGTGCCCGATAAAAAAATCGCATTCTTGAGAAAACCGAAATGAAAAACGTTTTTACACGTCGTATAAAAAAAAAAAAAAAAAAACAACAGTCGCGGTGTTCGTGTATATTCTAAAAATATGTCCGTGTGTATTAAACGTTATATTATGTATATAAAATCAACACGGAAAACCGATACCTCGGCACGTCATGCGATTATAAAATATAATATTATATCTATTGTAATCAACGCGTTTTATTATTATTTTTTTTTTCCCCCGTTCAAGGTGAGGATAAAAAAATTAAAAAATTATTATACCACTTCGGTATTATAATAATAATAATAATAGTTAGAGACTCGGTGTCCGGTTACACTCACTATTACTACTACTACTAACTACTATTGGTGCTGCTGTTGATAAAATAATCCGTCATCGTACGCGGCGCGGCGTTTCGGCAACAATTTTTCTTCTTTCCTCCACCACTCCTCCCTCCCCCTTTCTCTATCCAGTCCGATTACAATTAATATTTATTAATTTATTTATTAACGTAATTTTTTCAATTAATTTATTATCTCTAAACGAAAGGCTAATAATAATTATCTTTTTTTCTTTTTTTACGCACGCAAATCTCGTTTTCGTTTTTCTTTCGTTGTAAGTAATCCCCCTTCACGTCGACACTACACCCGCAGCAAAAGTCGCAGTAATAACTACTACTACTACTATGTAGATGATAAAATAATATGAATTTTGTACTATTCATACGTATACATATATATAGTTATTTTTATAATATATATTTTATTTCAATGATTACGATTATAAATCCGCTAACCGAAGTCTTTAAATATTTCTTACAAGTATAATCATCGAATAACTACTAGTGCGATCAATACAACATAAGTAGCCCTCTTGGTCATCACCGGCAGTCACTCTACTACCCTCGCTTGTAACGACGGCGAAGAGATGAGCAAAAAAAAAAAAAAAACACACAGATGAAAAGACTAGGAGGAGAGGACACCGGGCAGACAGAAAATACGAAATAAAAATAAAAAAAAACCGAGCACGCGCGTTTAACACGCTAACGTCCTTGTCCTCGAGAGATCCATCGGTCGTAGGCCACTGGTGCTCTACACGTATTATAAACAAACACACACGAGTTTACTGTTCACGGACAGTCTTTAAAAAAAAAAATTATATACACATACATAATACATATATATATAAATAAACAATAATATTTACGAGAGTACATTATAATATAAGAGCAGAAAAAAAAACAGCTACTACACAGTAACACATACGTATAATAAATATAACCCGTTGAATCGTACCGATGGTGTTGATACACGAAACAACAAGCGAGAGAGAGCGTCAAATGACGAATAATTAACGACGACGTAATAATAATATTTTTTTAATATTCTGGCGACCAGATGAAAGAAAAAAATTTCGGCGGATTTCGGTAAAAAAAATCTTTATTTTTTTCCCTCCCGAATTCTCGAAAACGTTACAAAATATATATATATCATACATATATATATATATATATCAATTCTACACGACGAAGTGAATAAATTTTAAATGTCTGTGAACACAATTTTTCCTTCGTAAAATATGTGACGATGATTTTCACACACGTTTTTCGATTTCACAACTTAAAGAATAGTTGTTCCTCTTGAAGGGATCGAAACAAGCGAGTATTTTCTCCTCTCATTTTGGTCTTACGCATAATTGTACAACAGTACATGCGGGGCGATAAAACGCGGTTCGGTTTATCTTATTTCGCGTACCGATCTCGGCCCTAGTGATAACAAAATTTTAATTCTTCGCGAGAGAGGTCGTCGAATTTCCCGCGAATCCCGCCGAATACGTAATTGAACGAATATTTTAGAGTAAAAAAATCTAATATAAATTATGTATCGTAAAATTCGCGATGAATTCAACCGATTCGTTTTCAGAATCGTTAACGGAAAAAGATCGACGTACGTCGAAAAAAAAAAAACGTTTATTTCGCTATGTCTCCGGTGGTGTGCAAGACGAAGATAGACGGCGCCGTAGATTTTTACAAGGGATTTTATTTATTGTACGAGGAGTGACACGAATACGTGGTATTTTTTTGTTTTTTTTTTTTACAAAGCGCCAGTTTGGATTTTGAAAAGTTCTAAAAAAAAAGAAAAAAGAAAGAGGACATATATAATTGAAATTTATAGAAAACACTCGAAACGCAGCAACCGTTTTAACGTTTTTTTTTTTAACGACGTTTAACAACTACAACACGCGTATTTTGTTCTCTTGCACGCGCGCCACACCACAATCTCCTCCTCCTTGACTTCCCCAAAAAAAAAAACTAAGCGTGTCGTCAATTATTAATTCAATTCCATACCCCGGCTTTGAACACACGCGGTAAAAACAAAAAAGAAAAAAACTACTCTACGCGGGCGATCGACGACGGTTTGCCCGCAAGAGGAATCACACTCCGGAGAGTATAAAATTACAATATATGCTGGCGCGGGTCGTCGCACCTGCGCGCGCGCGCGCGCAAAACGACAAACTACGGACTGACCCCCCGCCCCACCGGGAGCTCTTGTGGATGGAAGAGAAGAGAAAAACGGTAACGGCCGTTTTGTTTTTCGCACCGAGAGGAGCGTACTAAACGCGAGATTTAAAAATGGATTTCGTACGGATACTATTTAAAAATTCAAAACCCGAACGCGGACCATGAAAACATAATAATCGCACACGCCGACCGGGTGGTAGGATTTTTCAAACACATCGCGGGACACATTTTTTCCTCGTTTAAAATTATACGTTCTGAACGGAACGAGAAGAAACGCGGTTTTACAACGATATCTGTACACGGGGAAAAAAAAAACGTTCTACCAAATCGAATGCTTCGGATCCATATAACCCCGGTAAACGAATTGCGGCGAGCACTTTAGTAGAGAGATCAGTTTTCTGAAAAACGAATTCGAAAACTACCGAAAAAATCGCACGCATATCATCGATCAACGCGATTTCGTCTATTATATTATTATTATTATCATCATCGTACGTCGTCTCTTCGTAATTTTCAAACTAATATGGATTTCTATAAATAGTATGGAAATTCGAAATATTCACTCGTAACGGAATATGTAAACACTTTATATTAGGTCAGAAGAAGAAAAAAACGTGTTTCGATTTTCATAGCCATTTCGATAATTAAAAATACGCCGAAATCATACAGATTTCGAGGTATTTTTAATTCGTAGCGGCAGTAAAAACGTTCGATTTCAAAGGTTTAACAATTTAATAACATATACAACAACTTCGAGTAAGTTACTTCTATATATATATATTACAAAAAAAAATATATCTTTATCCGAGTAATTCACAGCACTCTGAGGCGACGCACGCGTCCCCACACCACCGCCGCAACAACATAACTTTTTTCTTATTATTACTATTGTTATTATTATTTGACGGAAAATTAAATATTTATTTTATATAGTGTTTATATTATATTGCTCATAATAATTTTAATAAATTATTAAGTCTTTGAATCGAGTGTTTTAAAAAAAAAAAAAAAAAAAAAAAAAAACATAAACAACGTTGATCTCCTCCCCGGGGCACGGGAATAACGTAAAATCGAAAACGAACAACAGCAGTCCAGTGAGTGTTGTGTCAGCGCAATTTTTTTTTCTACCAATCCGCGTGTAATTTAGTGTGAAAAAATAAATTGTAAATTCACCGTCGTTTTTGTTATATAGTAAACACGCATTCGTCGTGATCGATTTTTATTTATTTATTTATTTATATAGTTGAGGAGACCCCCGAATGTTTATAATATTTATTATACGTCGCGTATTGTGCGCGTGGCGTTTCGTCCGTTTTCGTTTGTTTGTCGTACACTGCGGAGGAACGCGCAGAGAAAAAGTCTTGCGGTATTATTATTATTATTATTATTATTATTATTATTATTATTATTATTATTATTATTATTATATACGACGGTGGGAAATTTCTTTCATACACAACAACAGCGGTCGACGAATCGAGTCGCGCGCGCGGTATTAAAAATATTGAAAAAAAAAATATATATATTTTTTTTAAAAACCGCCAGTTTATTATTACATATAATATAATGCGGTAAATAATACGTCGGTTTAAAGCGTAGAAAAAAAAAAAAAATTCTAAACACCGCCGCCGTTGCCGCAACAGCCACAACCGTTGGTGTGTTTCCGAGAGAACGAACAAAGCCCGTGGGCGGACACACCGAACAGCTCTCTCTCTCTCTCTCTCTCCTAGCGTGCAAAGACTGCTACTCTCTTCTCACACACTCTCTGCACAGTGTGTGGATTTTTTTTTTTAATATTATTATTTATTGGATCAGTACACGTAGTTATGCGTTACACATTATTATTATAAAATAATACACGTATAATACGGTATATAAAAATATATTAATAATAATAATAATAATACGAGGGCGCATCGGACGAGGAGAGAGAACAAACACAACGCGCCTAGCTAAGCACATCTCTTCGACGGAGTCGTCGATGATCCTTTGTAATTCGAAATGAAAAAAAAATACGTTTTTTTTTTTTTTTTTTTTTTACAACGATCGTTTATATATCAAACGTCAACAACTCTTTTTTTTTTTGTACGTACTACATATTATTTATATAATAAATATAAATACATGGTATAAACGAGACGACGGTTTTCTCTTCTCTCTCGCTCAAAACCAAAGAGACACGCGCGCGTAATACGACGCGCGATCGGTATATTTCAATAAGGCGAACGACGACGAAAAAACACTCGTGAAACTTAAAAAACGCGGCCCAAAAACGAATTGTAATAAACAAATAAATGCGTGATTTCGTTTTTTAATTTCTTTTTTTTTTTTGTTTTGCACGCCTAAATCCCACTGCAGACTCCCGCCGCGCGGCAACAACGGCGGATAGTAATAATAACTATTATTTTCTATATTGTTGAATATTTTATATAATAATATTATTGTTCGTTTTATCTATAGAAAGAAATCGCCGCGCGTTTAACACTATATATACGCGCGCGATATTGTGTTGTGGTGTATTAGAGAGAGAGGATTGTTGGTTGTGGTGGATACACGAACGACGGAGGAGTTCTCTCTCTCTCTCTCTCTGTATTCGCCAACAAGGCGGTGAGTCAGCAGCAGCATTCGAACGAGTAATAATAACAGAAAAGAAAAAAAAAACACCCGTTATGCGCGCGCGATTTTAAAAATTATATTGTCCGTGTACGAGAGTAAAGCTGCGAAACCAACCAAACACACGTACAAAAAAAAAAAAAAAAATCTCATACATAACGTCGTAATCATCGCAGGTTTTATATTCTTTTTTACGCGTATTTTAAATTGTTGTCGGACGGACCCCGCCGGCCGTCGCTGTGAACTCTGCACAGAATTCCGAAAACTCGCGGATTCTTTCGATTTACAACACCGCCCCCTCCCCCCACCATCCACAGAGCCCGGTGGTCTTTTCGAGAATTTCGCCTATAAAACAAATTTATTTACGTATCATAGGCCCCAGAAAAAAAAAACGCAATTATTCGTTATAGAAATTAATTTACTACGAGGACGGTGACAACAACCCGATTACAAGAAAACACGTGTACACACACATACGGAGGATTTTGTGTCGTTTTTATAAAAATTCTTTCTTTTTTTTTTTACTTTCTTCCTTATATTATTCGAATTCGTATAGTCGTTTTCTAACAGTAAAAGAATTCGCTTACGAGCGCGCGCCAACGGAACGATTTTTTTTTTTTCCACTGCACGGAATATCTTTTTCCGCCGCAGCCGCAGGCGCAATCCTGAGAAGAGGCAAAAAAAAAAAAAATAGTTTTGCGACGGTATATGCACGCGCGCGCGCGCACACACATCGCACATTATTATTCGCGGCGACACACGCCACTACGAGCGCGCACACCGCGAAGGGGGGAGGGGGAAAAGTCGAATTTACTTTGTTTCCCCCCGACGGGTTACAACAACGAACAGAAAAAACAAAAATGTAAAAATTAGTTTTTTTTTTTTTTTTTAAAAAACTTAAGGGAAAATAGCGTCGCGTCTCGTCCTTGGCGCGAGACTAACGCTTAAAAAAAAATTCGCGTCCATAAAAAAATTAGATGCGAGAGGGGGGGGGGGGTTAGGTTAGATCGGTCGGTCACCGGCATATAAATATTTAACATTTTTTTTTTTTCCGTTTTAAAACACACTTCGTTTCGAAGTGAAATATAATGAATTTACACGGTGTTTGCACACGTTGCTGGTGCTCACAATGGATCGGGCAGAGAGCAGTGGAGGCAGAGGCAACAGCGGAGTACACGGAGGAGCAGGAGGTGGAGGAGGTGGAGGAGAAGAGGAACGTGTTGGAACAATTACCATTTATTCATTAGGCCGCCGCCGCCGCCGGTCGTACGAATCGGTCGCGGAGAGGGTCGGTGTGTGTGGTGGTGGCGGTGGCGACGACGACGGCCGCGACAACGCAACGCGGCGGCGACACACAGTTTTTATTATATATTTTTTTTTCTGTTGCAACGCGACGACAACGCTCGTTTTACACACTACACATAATAATAATAATAATAATAATAATAATAATAAATTATTATATTATTATACATAAGCATGCGTGCGTATTGCATACGCGGTCGCCGGTTAATGTGCGCGCGCAAATAGTCGAGAAAAAATTCCGATCGGCGTCGCACATACCTAGTTGTTATTAATAGAATCGAATTTTATACGATACTATTATATAGGATAGGCGGCAGGTGAGAGTGTGAGGTACGGCGTGAAACAAAAAAAAAATTATTATTATTATTGTTATTAACACTCTCCCGTTTTTCTTTTTTTTTCATCGGATCTTGTTTTAACGAAATACGACCGACAGACGATAGACGCTATGTGTTTTCGTTTTTAAAACGCACTTCTACTGTACACGTCGTAGTGGTATACAACGAAAAGTTTTAATATAAATAAATTATTATTAGAAAAAAAAAAACTCTTCTAAATACAACGACGCTCGGTTTTGTACATGTGGAAAAATCAACGACATTTACAACAAAAACACACACACACACACTAAATTACGTACGTAAAACCTATAATATATATTATAGAGGACGCAGTAAAAAAAAAAAAAAGATTTTTTTTTAGCGCTTTGTCGCCGCGGCCTTGTATCCGCAACAACACAGCGCAGCAGAGCAATAACAAGAATCGACGACGACGACGACGACGACGAACGCGTTCGATCCGTGTCGGACTCCAGAGAAAAAAAAAACTAAAATTCGCGCGGAAGATTTTAGACGGTTATTTTTCTGTTTCATATTTAAATGACGGAAAATTTGTTATCCCGGTTACAACGGTGTGCGCGTATAAATCTCACTAAAACCAAGAGAGAATCGAGGGACAAAAAAAAACGTGCTTGGAATTAGTTTTCTTCGTTCGCGCGCACCACAACGACAAAACGTTTAGAAAAAAAAAAAAAATTCCCGGTTGTACACCGTCACACACCCGTCTTATATAATCGTTTAGCAGTTTGAGCGAAACGAGACGAGTCTCCCTCCCTCTCTCTCGACAACTTTCTATATTAATATAGAATATTAATTAATAAATTATATAATAATATAATATTATATTTAATACTTTCTGTATTATTAATAACATACGAGTATATTCCTCCGACGGTCCGCGCTTAAAAAACACAATAATATTTGAAAAAGAAAAATCATCCTGCTGTTGTAATATAATATAATTTTGTGGAAATTTTTCGCGGGTCAGTTTTTAATGGCGTTATTACATATATCAAATGATAAATTATAATAATATTACGTACACGAGTTACGCGGGGAATAATAATAATAATTATTATTATTATTCGTCGTTATTTGAAATCGTCACGTATTCGATTGCTATTATATATATATATATATATATATATATATATATATATACACGTGTATATTTTATATTCGCGCAGCGGCGTAATAATTAATAATGTGTAACACACAACACAACATAGGGGGGAATTATTATAATTTTGCAAGAATGCGAGAAATTCGTTTAAAACAATTAAAAAAAATATGTATGTTCTCAGAAGTACTGCGTAAATACTATACGGTTTTCAAATTAATACACAGTATTTTATTATTATTTTTTTTTTTATAGAACGATTATACGACATCCAACAACGTATTATTATTATTATTATTATTATTATAATGAGAACGGGGTAAGGTGGAGGAGGAGGTGGTGATTTATAGGAAATTGTTTTTTTTTTTTGCTTTATTTTCTCTTCATTAAAACGCACACACAAGAAATGGTTTTCCGTTTTGAAAACCGTACACGAATAACGACGACAGCAGCAGCCGCCGAATAAGAGAATCGTGAAAGAGATATTACAGGAGAACCGGAGAGGATTTTTTTTACACGAAACGAATAAAAACCCCCCCCCCGATTTATGATGATGCGCGTACGTAGTACAGAGAAAGAGCGAAAAAAAGTGTACTTGACTCGCGCAATTAAAATGTTTTAATACTAACAGTATAAAAAATGTATTTTTTTAACCGTTTATCGGGCACGGTTGTCCTGCGATCATACACACACCATAGCTATAATAAATACACAGAGTTATCCAAACGACTCACACTACTTAGCAGCAGCAGCATCAGCGCGTAACACAATCACATTTTTACTATCATCGGTAACGAGATTTATTCTTACACGCTATGATATGGTTTTTTTTTTATCGAAAATAAAAATAGAAATTTCGAAAAGTAAATTTTTCAAAAAAAAAAAAAAAAAATTCAAAACGTAACGAGAATTAAACGAAAGAAAAAAAATACCCGTACTAACAACACGAGAGAGAGAGAGAGAGAGGAAGAGGTTTTTTTTCCCCCTCGAGAAATACGTATTATATACACACTGAGATCTAAGGGGCGTTTGACACCAAAGAAATTATATACGACGTGGTCGTTTTTGTGAATAACACACACATCAAAGACACCACCACGACAAGGAGATGATCGTTGACCTCGATAAAAAACGGTGTCGTTCGCACAAAATCCGTTTGTAAACCAAGTTAAATTATTAAGAGAGTGTGAGAGAGAGAGAGAGAAACGCGTGTAATTGTTTTGCTGTAGTAGGTGTTTTCTCGTCGTCGGGGATTCGCTGCGACGGATTTTATTAGAAAAGAAAAAAATTTCGTTTCTCGTTTTTTTTTTTTTTTATATATATATTCTAAGAATCACCGCCGCGCGCGATGCCGCGTCGTTTACGTTCACAAGTTTTGTTTCGACCGAAACACATATACTACTACGCACCGCTTGAAGTACAACGTAACACAAAAAAAAAATAAATAATAATTAATTCCCGCAACAGGCTAGGAATTATTATTGACAATCTTTTCATATAATAATAATAATAATAATATACGCAAGTGGTGTTGTGTGTGTAATGGGGTAAAAAAAAAATGTCTATTTACAACAAATCTCGCGAGCAATATTTACGGTCGAAGCAGATTTTCACATAGATCATTACCCCTCCCCCACACACACACACTGTGATTTGTCGAAGGGAGGAATATGTCGACGATCGGAATTATCTCGAGAAAAGAAAAAGAAAAAAAAAAAGCGTAGAATTTTCGTAGAAATTGTTACACGATTATTATATAATAATTTTAAAATAATAAAAAAATCGATTTTATACATTGTAATTATTGTAACTGACGAACGGAATTGTTGATGTTGTGCGCCCCGCTGTCCCATCATCTCGTACTCTATTGGACCGCGCGCGCGCTAAACGGAATTAAAAATAATAATAAAACGACGCTAAAATTACACATAATCGGTTTCGGGCTATTAAAACATATATTATTAACATATATGTATTATTAAATAATTATTATACGATTTCGACGGAGAAGAGGAGACGAATAATAATCATTATTTTACACATTCTCCTCTCTCGCCCGGACTCGGATTATAATAATGAAAAGGAAAAAAAAAACAAAAAAAAAAATAAAGTATTAAATAGACATTATCCAGTCGTTAATTTTCGTAATATTCTTTTGAGTCGTTAAAAGGAGAAAAAAACCACTCGACAGTTCTCGTATAGTGTGTACGCGGTTGTTTTTTATTTTCAACATTAATCGCGACGGCCGAGGGCAACAATAAGACGATATTTAGACGAGAAACGAAAAATGTCTTCGATTTTTCTGTCCGATTTACATTACAAGTAAAAATAAACTCGACGACGATTGATCAATCAATCGGCACCGCTGGTGCGATGAGATCGCGCGCGGTGGTAACACAATTAATGTTTTTCCCTTATTATTATTTTTTTACCCGCGGCGGCAATTCATTACGAAATAATTGTATAATTCAATAATGGTCGTCACCACTCTCTTATGATCTCGACGTAATGTTTATATGAAAATAAAACTATTATTAAATTTTATATCTATACTGAATTAACCAACTAGTCATTAATTCTGAGCCAGACACGACACGCGAATTTTCTCCGGCGATGAAACAACGCGAAAGAGACGAGATAATAGAAGTTATTAAACCCGAATATTAGTATTATTAGACGCTTCGGACTTGTGTATTGGCAGGAAGTGAAAAATTAAAATCCATTCGACGACAGTTTTATATATTTCGGGAACAAAATAAATGATAAAACGCGCTCTTGCCTTGAGTGGACAAGAGAGAGGTAGCAGCTTAGTAATAATGGACGGACCGCGGCCGATTAACTTTACGAGATGATAAAAACGATTTTACGGAGATAATAAAATCTACGCGATCTCCGGTGGAGAAACGACGACACCCGCGATTCATGATGGTGCGCTAAATATAAAATTACAAAATTCCCCCCCAGGCGATTCTTAAGTGTGTGTGAGCATTCAAATTATTATTATCGGCGTAAAAACTAATGACCGCTTTGTAATAGAAATTATTATTAGTATTATTACGTTTCCGCTATGTAAATCACAATAAAATGGGCTCTCGAATATTATTCATCATCCCATCGAATGCGTGTGTACAGAGAGAAAAATAAAATATAAAATCGTCGTCGACATTTATGCGCGATTCGTTATTTTATTAATATTTAAATACCGATCAGTTTAAATCGTTCACAATTAATCTATAAATATATATATATATATAGTACGTAATGGAAAATGTACAAAAGTCGTTGAGAAAACAGAAACTAAATATTAACGTAGAGAACACCACAATTTACAATATCGATATTGAAAGAAGACGACGGGACGGAGAATAAAACGAATTTAAAAAAAAAATATATATATATATATATATGAAAGCGCCCGTAGACACGTAGTTCTCCTACGTTCTGAAATCAGTTTTTAAAAATTATTTAATATAACTTATTATTTTATATATAAAATTATAATAGATTTGATGAGGGACATCAAGGGCTATAATGATTGAATAGAAGAACTCCGATGTAAGGGAAAAAGAAAGAACATTTTTTTTTTTTTAGGAGTTCCCGTTATAGAGAAAGAGAAAACGAAGCGAACACACACACGGATGCGAAGGAAATCGCGAATTTCGTTACCACCGCGAACTTGCGCGCGATTTTACCATGAGATGACCCCCGTCCTCCGTCCGTACAATAATTATTATCGGACGACTACTACTGTGAACCGCATCGCGCGCGGTGACGACTGCAGTGCATACCCCCCCCCCAATAATATCGTATTGATTGGTACGGTAAAATAAATAAATAAATAAATTATACACGACGATGATAAATAAAAACGCCATTTGGATTTTTAAAGGCCGTCGTGCGCGAGACAGATAACTACTGCTGACGTGGGAGAGAGGCCCGGCGGCCCTTAACCCCAAGAAGAACACGCCGTGATATAACTTATCGCTAGATTTTATATTTAATAAAAAAAAAATAATATATTCGCGTCGGTGGGTGGTACACGACAAAAAACCTAAACACACACACACGTATTAAACGCAACGACAATTATTTAACACCACCATCACACCGTTATATCCCCGGAGACTTCGTTTTATTTAATATAAAAGGGACGCTATCGTTTACGGGGGGGGGGGGGGAGGGATAGTTTTCGTTCACCACGCCGTAACACGAAAAAAAAAAAAAAAGAGAACAATAAATTCCGACGCTTGTCGCAATAAATACAAAACGTCGTCGTGATGGTTTGTGGAAAAAGCAGTAGCGGAAAAAAAAGAACTCACCCAGACATGTTTGTGGAACCGACGTTATTGTTGTTGTGGTGTATGACGTTTGTAACGCCGTGATAGCCGCCGCCGCCGCCGCCGTGATGTTGCGCCAAGTGCTGTTGCGATAATTGTTGATCGGACGCCGAAGACGGCGTGTACGAATGATCGGCCACGTGCGGCTGTTGGCTTACGACGACGGTGGGTGAACCGGCCTGGTGGTGCTGATGCTGTTGATCGTCTTGCTGCAGCAAGTGTCCCTGTTGTAACGGAGACGTGCTGTTCGAATCGCTGTGCAAAACCGCGACGAGATGCGCGAAAGCGCTGGACTGTTGTCCAACGACTGTACCGCCGCCGTCCGTCCGGGACAAGTGCAAGTCGAGAAGTTCGCCGCCTTTGGTGGCGGTCACGATCACCTCGCCGCCGCCGACCGTTTCGTCGTATCCGCCGGCGGAACTACCCGGGCTGGAACAGTGATGATGGTGATGGTGATTGTGTTGTTGTTGTTGTTGTTGTTGTTGGTGGTGGTGGTGGTGGTGATGGTGGTGTTGTTGTTCCTGTTGTCGTAGTTGTACGGACAATAGCTGCTGATGGTCCGGGTGAAAGTATTCGTCGGCGTACACAGATTGTACACGATCGTGAGGCTCTTGTTTCAAAACTACGTGTTCGAACTTGGTCTGTTGCTGATACATCTGTTGCTGGTAGTCGTAGAAATCGTCTTCCTCGTCCCGCTGTTGTTGTTGCTGCTGCTGCTGCTGTTGCTGACCCGCGGTGGTGCCGGTGGTCACCTGCACTTGCGGGAATATCGTGGCCATCAAGTCTCGACTTCCGCCGCCGTATTTCGTCTGATAAGTCTGTGCCGCCACCAACATATCGTACCTGTTGTGCTGCTGCTGCTGCTGATGGTTGTGGTGATTGGACAATTGTCCGCCGCCGTTACTACTGCTGATGGCGTTATTGTTTTCACTACCGCAAACGTCCGTCGTCGTACTCGTGTTGCTGCCGTTACTACTGCTGTTACTGTTACTGTTATTGACGACGACGACTGCGACGTTTTGCTGCTGAGGTGGACTGCTGCTGCTGTTGGAACAGTTTTGCTGATGAAGTCGTTGATGATAGTTCATAATATTATCATCGCGGCGTTCGTACACGTTACCGGTCGTCCGTTCGTCTGTCGCACTCGTCCCGTGAACCGGTTGCCGCTGTTGTAAACGATCGACGACGACGACGACGGTGGCGGCGGCGGCGGCGGCGGCAACGGGCTCCTCCTCCTCCGACCCGAACGACGTCCTACCGACCGGCGCACCATCTACCGCCGGCGACCCGTAGCCGATGCTGGGCGTGCCCGCACTACCGCCGCCATTTTCTTCGTCCGCCGCCGCCGCCGCCGCCGCTGACGATGACGACGACAACGCGGTCACCACTACTGCAGCGGTCGATGCGCCGCCGCGACACGGTTGCTGCGATCCGATCGTATTCGCCGTCACTAACGACGACGGCTCGTCGCCCGCTTCCACCAACGCCGCCGCCGAGTGCACGGCGATCACCACGTTACCACCGCCGCGACGATTGTTCAACTCGTCAATAGTGTCTGCCGCAGCCTTGTCTTCTTCGGCCGACGTGTCAAACTCACCGCCCCCGGAATCGCTTCCACTTCCACCTCTTCCTCCTCCTCCATTGCCCATAATGACCACATGATGCCTCTGATGGTGCAGATCGTGGTGGTGGTGGTGGTGGCGTAATTGTTGTTGTTGTTGTTCCGATGACGGATCCGCCGTGGCCGTCACATCCGCGTCTGATAAACCTATAAAAAGCAAAAAAAAAAAAATAATATCGTGTTAAAAAAAAACGTCATCATAAACGCGTTTAATTATTATTTCGTACACATAATATACGCGCATTTCTTTTTTTTTTTTCATAATAATAATAAGCCGTTGAAAATATCACAATTCCGTTTGCGAGTCGACAAACCGCGTTACAATTGACGTAAAAAAAAAAAAATTGATTAGAGAACCGCGGATTTCAAAATATGTTTTTACACATTTTTACCGAGATTATGATGCAGCAGCAGCAGCAACAGCAGCTGGAATAATAACTGGACGATTCATTTTCACATAAATTGATATACAAAAAAAAAAAAACATTTTCAAAACGCTTTGTACAGATTTTGATATATGTTTTAAGAATAATAATACATTGTGGTTTAATTTGAACATTTCACACGCACAAAAAAAAACAATTGTGACCTCCTCCTCAATCAGCGTTTTTTATCCCCCGGCGGACGTCATAATTAGATCGAGTGTAGTAGTAGTTCAACCCCGTTTCAAACTTCAACGCGATATATCGACATTTATATATTTTGTTTTAAACGTATCAGTGTAGACAATGTCTTTATATAGATACGGTCTCGTTTAAAGTAATTTAACTGTCTCGGGATTTTCATAAATTGTTACTTTTATTTCTTTTTTCGGTATTTAATATGCATTTTTATGAAACATGGTGGTATATTCCAGAAAAAAAAAATGTATATATATATTTACTCGTAGTATTTAAAAGATTATTTCGATGAAATTATAGAGCGTAAAAAAAAACATCTTATTTTTAGGATTTTAATCCGATTTTCAATAATACACGAATACACGGGGGGATAACACGACGCTTTTATGTGGACTGTTTCGTGTAGAAAGAAAAAAAAATCACTAGTTATTATTTCGCTTCCGGGACAAGTTAAATAATACGTTTCAAAAAAATATTTCGAACATATTTTATTGGCTCATCGGACGTTTCCGACTTTTTTCACTTCCTCCCCCAATTACCTTACAGGATCCGTTTAATGTTTGAAGGAAAAATTAGAACTAATACCGGAGAAGGGTCTCGTCGAGGAACTCATACAACAAATCGACGAGTCGGTAATATAAATTGAATTATATAATTTTTTTTTTTTTTCAAAAACGATTCGTCAATGAATATTACAAGTCCCATTGATTGCGACAACGGACGAAATAATATAACGTATACTCTAATATTTTGCTGATATTTAAATAGGTTGACGTGATGGGCCGAGTTAAAGACGCGTTACAGTTACACACTCTTTTTGCGAGTTTCAAGAAACGCAGCAATTCTTGGTGATTCGCCGCCGAGAGCACGCGAGAAATTGGAAAATTAAAACCGTTCCACGAGACACAAATCGACAAATTGTTATACGGAGGAGAGACTTTAAACCGCGTATATATAATTATATTATGTAGACGACGAGAGGAGATCTCTCGGAGAAAAAAGTTCATTTTGTAAAAAATAACAACAACGAGTTGATGATAATAATCATTCGAATAAAATTATTTCGTTTTATCAAATCCGTTAGGCGAATCGCGCAGAAAAAAAAAATGTATATTTCTCCGTAATTCGATAATTTTATAACATACACACGCTGCAGAAACTTCCGGTAATTTTTTTTTTTTATATATATATATTTATACTTAAAATTCATTTTACAAATTTTATTTTTATTTTACGCGAAAAACATGGCGTCATTTTCTTTTAAACCTCAATAATACTCGAAAGCGCGCCAATAACAATCGTGTAGATTAGGACTCAACTTATTTCCCGTAAATAAAACTGTAAACGAGAGAGCGCGGCGGCTGGCTTTTTCGCTTTAAAACGAGTCTGAACAGAAATTTCCCAACGAATTCCGACGATCGATAATGAATTGTATTTTTTATAAGCTACTGTTTTTATAGAAATTTCGTACAAAACAAAGACCCGTCTTCTTTCACGCCAATCAGTTCATTCGCGATGAAATACATCAATCAACAATTGCACAAAAGGGTTTGTGAAATTCGGTTATTACTCGTGGTTACAAAGTGAATGTCAATATAACACGACTATAATATAAAATAATAAATACCTCGAAATTTATATCGAATAATTTGATTATTATTGCACGCAGCGTCGTGAAAAACGGTTGAAGAGAACAGAGAGAGAGAGAGAACCGTCGTAAAACAGTGCGTAAAGACGTATGAGTTATAAAAATAATTCATTAAAAATTTTTCTACGACAAAATCTAATACATATATATATATATAAACCGATGATAACTTTATTTCGAAAATAAAAATGAGTAAAATATTAATATAATACGCGTAACAATTACCGCGTGTATATATACACATAAACAATACGTATAATAATAAATAATAGGTTTATCAATTTTACAAACGAATAATGAATAATATTGCACAAATTTTAAACAACCAATTACGACGACGCTGATATAAATAAAAAACGTATCTTATAATATTATATAAATCGTTTTATAATTAAACGTGTAATATAAAATAATAATAATAATAATAATTGGAAATATTACACAGATAACACATTGTGTTATTGTTTATAAATCACAACACCTTTACGCGTGCACAAAAATCAATATTTTTTTTAAAAACGGAATTCCTTTATTTTCCATTCGTAGTGAGTGTATATATATATATAACATTTGATTTTACTAATGTTCTGTGTGTTCTCTAATAATTACCGAAAAATATTTTATTTTTTATTTTACCGAAAAACTCTAATTTTTAAACACCAACAAAATCACTCTTAAACAGTTAACCGATTAATTTTAAATAAAAATAATAAATCCTACAAGTTTCTAAATAGAAAAAAAACTCTAAAACTTATTAAATTATGTTATATTTAAGATTTTAAAACGTAACAACAACAAACATAGCGGAATAATAATAATAAATAACAAATTATCTATATAAATAATATATTATTTATGATGACACCATCGCATTATAAATAATGTATAACAGCCGCCGATAATTCGAATACAGAAGAATGGTACACGTCCAAATACCAATAAAAACATATTATATGACGATGATGCACACACGGATATTATATTATTGACATTTATTATTATTATTATTATTATTATTATTATTATTATTATTATTATTATTATTAAACCGATAGCTTATTTAATCTCTGTCACGAAGAGTATTATATATTATGATGACTATATTATTATTATTTGCGGCCAATATTCAAAAAATTGATATTAATATAAAAAAAAAACCCCTATGAAATCAAAAATATGATTAAATATACAATAGTTTACGTGTCGAAAAATTGCGTTTATTTATTATTAAATGATAAACTACATCGTGTACACTACTACTACTCGTACGCAACAATCCGTAGTTCTCGCATATATTATAAAACAACAAAAATTTGCCTAGTTTTTGATTTTAAGTACGAATTTCACAAAAAAAAAATGTTATTTACGTACGATTATTATATATAATATTTAGAAAAATTTTATACACGCACAAAACATAATATTATAATAAGCAATACGAAAAAAGACATTCTAAATACGAATAAAAAAAAAACTCCCCTCGGTACGACGATACTTCTCTTTTGCACATTTAAAAATGCGCGGTAATTCTCATTTTACATTTGTGTAAACCGTTAAATTCCACACAATAACGAAATAAATAATCCTAAAAAAAAAAATCTCATTGAGATTAATGAAAAAAAAACCCCGTATAAATTTTTCACACACACAAAACGCGTAATTTTATATTGATTACGATATTTTTCATCGCGATACACACAACACGCGCACACATTGGAACGACTTTTCGTGAAACTAAAACACTGATTTTTAGCGTGTTTACTGAAAATTGATATTATTTATTTTTCTACGTATACTAAAAAACGAGTACCTGATACAGACGTTGGATTTCATTCACATTCGGACGATGAAGATATTGAAAATAAGAAAATTTAAATTGAATAAAATTATTTATTATGCGCATCGATTTTTTTTTTTTTTTTAATGATATTTTATTTTACAAAAATTTCAAACAAGTCCAATTCCCGAGAGTCAAAAAAGGAGTGTGTGGTGCGCTAGACTGGCGGCACACGACGGGATCGAGAAAGATGTCCGTCCGTCGTCGACATTATATTTAATTATTTTCTAATCGAAATGTCAATAAGATAGGACACTCTATTATATACGATTTTGTAAACAATACAACGGAATTTAAAATAAAGATCATCGGTTAGTCGTCACACACACGTATGCGCGGCGCAAGTTAGGGGATTTTCTACAAAACACCGCGAACCGAATTAATAATAATACCATTTTACAATACAACATCGGAAATATAAAATAATAATACGTTTTTACACATTTGAAACGATAAACGAACGTTTTAACAATCCCCCAATACAAAACACAACGCGTGTCGCTTTATCTGAAACGATCAAATAAAAATATATAAATACACATTTGGCCGCAGCGCGTTCGGATGACGTTTGTATTATGCGCTCTCTACGCCCCTGCAAGGCCCAGAGGATTCGATAATCTCGATTGATAAACCTTTTTTTTTTTTTTGTTTTTAAAAAAAAAATAATATAATAATACGGGTCGGATTCGCTCTGAACGCCGCGCACAGAGAGGCCTACACTATAGTACAGTACGACACAACCAACACGCGCGTGATAACGAGCGGTTTCTTCCCGATTCTTTCGGGGAGGTCCAGCAAATAATAATAATAATCTGTAGAGGAGAGATAATGGAATTTTCACCCTCGTCAATTATACACAAACGACGCGTGTGCGCGCGCGCGCGCGCAGACAGCGTGGAGTCGAATTACTACAACAAACCTAAATTCGGCGTATCGATATGATATTTATTATTATTATTATCGGGCGATTTAATGCGTCCTCCGCCGTTTTGTTTATGGTGAAAAAAAAAAATAACACTCAAATCGTACACAAAAACAATATATTATTTTGTGTGTGTGATCTCCGCGCCACGTTTCGGTCGTATTATATATATCCACCGAACGACGACGATAAGTCGACGAACCGCCGTTCGATGCAGCAACTACTACTACTCTACTAATAGTAGTAGTGGTCAGGCTATACGAAAAAAAAAAATCATGGCCCGGGAAACTACTATTAGGTTTTGAAGACACGTGTGTAACCGCCGCCGTGTGTATAAATAAAAAATAAAAAGAAAATTTGTTTAATTCCTATTCTATTAGCGGCGATTCGCGCGAGTGTATATATAAAATACCATTTTGTTTTTCTTTCTTTTACTTTTAGGAAAGAAAATGTCGAAACGTCGCGTACAAGTACTCTCTTCGGACACATGAAAAAAAAAAAAAAAAAACCCCCATACGGATTTCAAAAAAATTAATAATAAAATCCTACTATTGAATTCTTCGATTCCTCTCCCCGCCCCCCCCCCCCCCGATAAACCTACGAAACCGTTATTAAATAATAATAACCAACCGGGTTCTATTACGTGATAAACGACGAATTTGGATAAAATCGCATCTCTCCCCCCAAATCTGTTCCCGTTACTTTTCTTCTTTTTCCTTCCTCCTAGTCACGACACGCCACCGCCTGAACACCGCTGCGCTAAGAGACATACAACAACAACACAACGCGGACGCAGTAAAGTCGGGAAAAAAAAGACATTTTATTACCTTCGTGCCTATATTATAAAAATAATTTATTTTAATATTTTCCGGGGGACGATGATTTGTTTGCCGGCGTTATAAAAAAAGAAAAAAAAGTGCGAGAAAAAAAATAAACTAAGCCAAAATTAACCCCCTACACAAACAAAGGGTTCCCATGGTTTTTATTATTTACTGTCGTCGTGTGGTCCGTACTCAGGTGTGAATCGGCGGCCGCGGTTTGTTTAGGCCAACTACTCTCTCACGGCCGCCGTCGCCACCATCCACCTCACCACCATACGACGTTGGTGGTGGACACACACACACACACACACACCGAGCTCACAACAACAACCCGTCGTCTCGCAGGGATTTTTATTCTTTTTCCGCGCACAAACCGAATACGACTCAAAACGATCCGGTTTCTCGACGTTGACTACTAAAAACTATATACAGTTTCTCTCGATTATTATTATTATTATTTTAATTTAAAAACGAAAATATATATATATATTTTTTTTTTTTATTTTTATTCGAGAAATTTTGCATTATAATTTATTTTCGACGATTAAAAATACACCACACACACACAAGTTAAAACGAAGTTATAAAGAGAGAAGAAAAAAAAGGAAACAACGTAAAAATATATAGTACTACGCGAGATTAAATTAAGAGTAATAAAAACAGTTTCCAAAATTATTTTAATTGATAACACGTTCATTTTTTTACAATTAAGTATAGAAGGAAGGTGTCAAGAAGAGACGCGTTAATTTCGCGATTTTAAAAAAAGGAAAACAAAAAAGGTAGAACACGTTTATCGGATGAAAGAAACAAGGTGGACGATGATGAATGAATACGAGAATACGAGAAAAAAATTCCAATGAATGTATTTGTGGTTTTCCTCTTTGTCCCGATGGATAGAGAGAGAGAGAGAGAGGAGAATTATTAAGAGACAGTTTTTTTATACGAATGAGAAGGAGAAGTGAAGAATGACCACCACCACAACTCGTGTAAACGATTAAATCGGACAATAGATGATCTGATCAAGTTTTAGATTGTTGTTAGACCAAATTTTTATTTATTTTTTTTTTTTTTGAGGGAGGGATTTTCTCTAGGGACTATTATTTCGGATTTGGAGGAAAAATTATTAGGGGATAAATTGTTCCGTACGAAAAAATATATTGAAATACGAACGCGCGCGCGAAACAGTAAAAAGGAATAAATAAATTAGCGCGGTCGTGTATAGTGGCTTTTTTTTTTTATCGTGAATTTCTCGCTGCAGGAAGTGTCCGCGGCGGTCCGGTGGCCACGGAGAGAGAGAGAGCGAGAGAGAAAAAGATAACGACACATTATTTCTCTCTCTCTCTCTCTTTAAAAACCGATAACGGAGGACATTCTATGGGAACGCGCAACGCATTTACACGCACAAACTGGAAACGACGAACGAAACCCGTCGCCTCAGTGTATAAGTGAATTTTGTAAGCCCGTATAAAATAAAACAATATAAAACGTATATATTATTGACCGTATTAATTTAATATTATACTTGTGACGTTAAGAAACACAAAATTCAGTTCGATTCGAATATCGAAAAACTCAAGGGAGAAGGGGGGAACACGAAATTCAAACAGAATTCGTCGAACAGGGAGGAAGGAAAAAAGGAAGAGAATTTCTGTTCCGGTTTTTATTTATTTATTTATTTTTTTTTAATGAAAAATGATTTCCTTCCCTCCCCCATCCCCGATCCGTAAGTGTAAAACGAATGTACAAAAAGTTTACACAAATGCGAATATTATTATTATTATCGATCAAACGGTTTTTTTCAGTAGGACGACTCCTCTTCGGAAAATTCACCGCATTATTTTCCGCGTAACATTATAGTGGGGAAGAAAATAGATTGTCTTTTAAATATCCGGTTATTATTTTACGAATTAATTGGGCCCAAGATTTATGAAACAAAAAACATAAAAATCGTAAAATATGCGTTTTATTTACAAAAACATGCAACGAAAACAATTTTTACACACCGATATCGAAAACCAATTGAAAATTATTACCAGTTGTTTATAATAATTATAAGACACGTTAATTTATTATTACATTAAATAATATTATTACACGCTGTAAATTCAATTTTTCAAATACGAACGAAACGACGCGATTGGAAGGAAAAATGGAAATATTTTATATTAACTTCTCTCTCTCTCTCTCTCTCTCTCTCTCCACATCGCACGACCGTTACTTGTAGGAGCGAATTATTATTATTATTGTTTAAATGACGCGATTTGGTAATTTTTTTTTTCTTTAAATATTATATTTTCGACGAATAAATATGTGTGTAATACAAAGACATTTATTGAATAAACGTATCTCATTTTTGCAATTCGTTAGATTTTCCTAAAAATAAAAATAAAACTCTAAATATGGAATTATCATCATAGGGCGTATTCGTGTTCAATATATGCAAAAGAAAAATTGTTTAATTTAATCGAGAACAAGCCAAATTAAATAGACATTTACGTGACACAATATCTATTCGGACTAAAGGGGAAAAACATATTATAAATGCCTAGTAGTTAATATATAATATTATAATTAATAAATAAATAATATAATTAAATTATAATATATAAATAATTAACTTTGGAATGTATCGCGCGAGTACTCGCTCGGGGATTGTTCTATGAAATATTTTATTATTATAAAATCAATTAAAAATTTTAACGTTTCAAAGTTTTTTGTTTTTTTTTTATGAAGTTCCGCGGGTACTGTCGTTATAATTCGAACAATTTTAATGACAATATCGTCAATTAATTAATCGTCACTTAATTAGAAGAAATAGAGAACTCCTTAGGTCTTCTACGCATCGTGTAGAACCCACCAGCCACGACGTTTGACTGTAAACAACAACACACCACTTCACGGTTAGCCAATAAAATACAGCACAATACACGTTGTTTTTTTTTTTATTAACAATATTTATTGAGGAGCATTAAGTATTGTAAACAATATAACAGATTGTGACCCCGGTCGTCCTCACAACGCGCGCGGTGTACAACAACGATATAAGGAGGGAAAAAAATAAAATAATATTCACACCGCGCGGACGACTATAACAACGACTGCAGCACACACACACACACACCCCCCCACCCACCCACGTTACGGATTAATAATCGGTCGGTCGGCCAGCAACAACCAGCAGTATGATATAATAACATATAAATAATATTGTTATATAAATATAATATAATATGTTATAAATACGCGTTATTATGTAGGTCGTATTCAAAACGAGACGGCGGACAATGACGGAGAGGAATACAAAATAATATTTGTGGAAGGTCTCCTCCTCCGCCGGTCGTTCGCACGTGTTTTTTTTTTTTTTTTTTTGTATACAAAGACTACGACGGACGGACGGAGACTACGACGACGGTTGTGTGCGCGGTAACCGTTTAAAACCGTATACCACCACCACCACCACCACCACCAAACGATAACAACAACCGAGACGCGTCGTAGTCTCGTACGTAGACTCTACGCGCGCAAAGAGGGTGTTTTACACACCCCACACGCAGCAAGGAAGGGAGTAAAATATTGTTGTTTCGCGATATTTTATTAACACTTGTGTATTTTAACGCCGGGAAAATTCTTTTACGTTTTGTCGACCGTTTTTGAAGATGACAAATTATCGACAATATATATATATCCAGCCGTAAGGCTATACATTGGCGATGAACTGAGAGGAGAGAGAGATAGATCACAACAACACCGATGATAGTGCGCGACTCGACAAACACGTTTAAACAGAGCGTGTGTGTGTCTATACAATATCGAAAAAAAAAAACGCTCCGCATCGAGAAAATCTTTTCTCTTCCGTAACGACGACGACGGTACACTACCACCACCACCACGATTTTGCCCACAATCCGTTTTTCTATGAAAACCAACGACGATTTATTATTATTATTATATTTAAGGACACGCGTGTCGTGAACGACGAGTAATAAATCACAAAATATAGGAAGAGGGGAAGAACGAAAAAAATCTCTTAGTTTTATAGAAAAATTACGTTCGTTTATATCATCAACCGCGAGTGAGTAACAACGCGAAACGACGATGACTGTGCCGAGCATTATTACATACGTACCCAAAGTGTTTTCACCACATTTTACACGACGGTGGCGGTATTTAGAATTTAAAACATATTGTCAATTCGCGGATTTCCGATATTCTGTTTTTCCACATTTATAATAAACTGCAGTATATATATATATACGATTTTTTTTTTCGGTAAGGAAAATTCTTAATAAACAAATTCGGTAAAAAAAAAATAATAATAATAATAAACAACTCCCACCGGAATTGTAAAACGAAAAATATTAAAGAGTTTAAATACAAATTTCCTATTGTACCATTGAGGAGGAGTGGTAACACAATTTTCTTAATTTCAAACGTTAATAAATTTATATTCAAATCGAAAAACACGCGTTTTCTTAGATTTTAATTGGAATTTTTATCCCCCGCACGCGCGCGCGTAACAAACAATAAAATAATTATTAAATCGTATTTAAAAAAAAAAACGCCGACGACGACGACGAATCGCTCAATATTTGTTATTAAGCCAAATTAATAATACGCGTCGAAATAATCATTTACGTACGATATTGATTTATTCAATTAATTTTACTAATTTTTAATTAATCTATTTAATTAGTTATACAGAGAAACGACGTTACCACTTTGACACATTCGCGTTCGTTATAACTTATAATAAAGCGCTATTCAAAACAAAATTAATCAGCGTAATTTCATATTTTTCCCCTCCCGAACAAACGCGTTCTATTGTGTGTATACGGTTTTCGTTTCGAAATTTACCAAACACGATAATCCTAAAAATACACGTGTGATTAATAATTTATTTCGATTTTACGTTCATAAAAAATAATAGCGCGCTAAGGAGAGTTACAGAAGAATTTTTTTGTTTTGTTTAATAATCATTCAAAACACAGCTTAATGGTATGGAAATTTGTTTCATAATACTAGGAGAACAGGGGGAGCTTATTACGGACATTTAATTTGCATATTTAGCTCTTTTTTTACGCGTTAATGCATATTTTGTTATACACGAATTTTAAGAGCATATGAAGAACTTGGGACAACAACCAGACATGTCCGTTTTTCTAAATTTTGCAACAGATGAAAAAAAAACGTTTTTTAAATTTAGAAAAAAAAAAACAACAAGACAAGTCCATTTGTAGTATTCGTATAATGATCGGGTATTTCTGATTAGTACACCAATCGATGCTGATTTTTTTTTATTATTATTATTAATTTCCACGAAAAAGTGATTTTGATCAAAAAACGGACATGTCTGGTTGTTGCCCCAATGTCTTCAATTATAATTCACCAAGTTAAATACTAATTAAAAAAAAAATAATAATAATAATTAGCGTTTAATTTATCTATTAGAATCGATCAAAACAAAAATATATACTGTGTATACCCCTAAAATCAATCTATCGATGAAATGAATTCGGCCGTGAATTTATTAATAATCCAGCATTATTACTCATATAGCTGTTAGTTCTACATAATATAAGAGTGTAGTGAGACGGACTATTTTTGTACGCGGTTCAGAGTGTTGGACGATGAACAAGAAAACAGAACAGAGAATGTGTGTAGCAGAGTTGAGAATGCTTAGGCGGATGAGCGCGGGTGTGACGAGAGAAGATAAGATGAGAATATAGGAGTAGCGGAGTCCGGTGGTGGAGAAGACTTAGGCCGGTTTGTGGCCGTGTTATGTGGAGAGAAGATTCGAGAGCTATAAGAAGAACGGTTATGGATATGAACGTTGAAGGAAGGAGAGAAGTGATTGAATGCGAGTGTGTCGATGATATGCGAGGGCGTGTGCGTGGAAGATTTTGGAAATATGATGATTTAGGACAAAGGTGGACGACTCTCCGCGCAAATAGCTGGGGGACAGAGGCGAGGGAGAAAAAGACGAAGATTTAATAATCTAGTAGTAGTAGTAGTAGTATAGGTTACACCTCCTCCTCCTCCTAGTAATAGTAGATGATACGGTCATTTAAACGTTATGGTTTTTATATATTATATAACGCATGTTTCGAGAACACAATACATATTTCAATGGTATATTATTAATTTTGATTTTACTTTTTTACGTATTTAAAGGTTTTTTTTTTTTTAATCCCTCAGAGCTCTACAGAGGCACCGTTTCTACGCGTTTTATGTGAGAAAATCGGTTTTCATCGTCACCAACTGCGCCGGTGTTAACGACGACGTTAACCAGTCCACTTTCCACCTCCTCCTCCTTCTCATCCGACGACTACGATTCACAGGACACACGTCGTCACGGGAAACGCAAATTACACGATCGCCGTCGCGTTAACTAATTAGAGACTAGTTCGACACCATCGAGGAGGGACAAGGGGGGGGGTTAAGTAAATTATGTGTTTAGCTAAAAACCAGATCCACCAAAAAAAAAAAACTAACAACACACTAACTAACTGTCTAATTGCCATTTTCGATGACATCCAGGCCAGTGTTTTTTTGACCATGTGCCCTGTGTGTGTGTGTGTGTGTGTGCACGACGTCCCCAGAGAGAACGCGAACGCCTGCGCGCCTCTCGCTCTGGCAACCGAATTCCGGCGTGCGGGCGGCACACGCTACAACACGCACGACAACAACACCACACACGATCGTTTGTCATTCTTTTCGCCAGAATTTATTGAGAGAAACGAGAGATGATGCGGCTTGCGAGAGAAACACACACGCCGCACACACATCCGAAACAAGCGGAGAACAGAGACGAGAGGGGAAAAAAAAAAAAAAAAAAAAGACAACCAGAAAATGCAGCAACATGTGTCCGGGGCGTTTGTATGTTTTGTATAATATTTAATACACACTATAATAACGCCCACCGTAGTCGTTATATTGTATGTGTGTGTGTGTAATACTACTACTACTACTACTGTGCACGCGGAGAAGAGTAGTCTCCTTGGAGAATTATAATAATACGCCCGAGCGCGTTAAACGACGCGCGCACAGAGTTAGTTTTTTTTTTTTTTTTTGACCCACACAAAATATACGGAAAAAAATTACGTCGTTTATAAAACGGAGTGTTGTGGGGTAAAAGTAAATAAAAAAAAAAAAACGACGTTTATACAACTTTCCGTTTATATATAATATAAAATATATTTAAATAACTCTTCGTTTATTACAATACGTACGCACGCACGCAAGTTTTGATAACAAAATACAATACCCGAATGTTAATTCGGTATATAATAATAATAGCGTACGACGACGGAGTCAATTACGGAAGGCGAGCAACGCGCTGCTGCTGCTGCTGCTGCTGCGGCAGAACGAAAACCGAATTATACACCACACACACACACACACACGTATTACTTCAAAGTACAATTAAAATATAAAAATAAATAAATAAATTATTAAACGAGGTTTTCTCTCGATTCGATAACGAGCTGGTAACGTATAAAAAAAAAAACACTTCTACTCTTTTAATTCTACAATTATTACACTATTTTTTTCCCCGTTTATTTAATTGCGAAATATATATATATTTATATAATAAAAAACGACCTTTATAATAATGTTCTACTGATATAACAATTAATGTATGTGGTGTGTATTCGAACACGAATATTTCGCGTAATAAGCATTATTATTATTATTATTATTATTCACGAATCTACACACGCAATTCTAAATCGTGTCAATTATAAATCGAAATTTTATTATTATAAACGATGATTTTATTATTATTATTATTATTATATTCTCGCGTAGTTATATACAATTTATAATAATTTATTTTAAGTATATATATAAATGTTCAAATTTACTTTTTTTTGTACACCGCATCGTGTTATAGATATATATTTTTCCTTTACCCGGTCACGTATTTATAGGGAGGGAGTGCTCGAAATAACGGTATATAATATTTTTATTCGTTTAATATCGAATTCGATATATATATATATATAATTAATTATATAAATATTTGAATCTCGTCACAATCGGACAATTATAAACTATGAGGCTTTTCCAATGTTATGATCATGTGTAAGAAAAAAAAAACAAAAAATGTATAACAAATATTGTTTCCTACACCGTTTTATAATAATACTCTTAAAAATTCAATTCCACATTCAATAATAATAATAATAATAATAATAATAATGTTTTATTATTATTCTATATATTATATGTGTTTAAATCAATGTTAATTTTACGTTATTAATTAATGACTAAAAGTCAAAATTAGGACTAAGATTTATAATAATATGTCGTTCGTTCATTGTTTTTTTTTTTTTTTTATATCTTTAAAACACAATATACACCTATTGTGTTAGAATTGTAATGCCATTGATTACAATACATTTACACAATATGTATTAGCATTAATTAATACATCGCTCAATACGTAATATAACAACGAGAATATTACTCACTATCCGCGTATGTCAATTATCGTTTATTATTTTGATATACACAGTGGTACTACTGTATGCGTGATTATAATAGCCACGGTAAGATTTACCGAAAAGCGAGGAAAATTAGCGAATTTCAAGAATTGACGAACGCCGCAATCGAAACGGCTTTATGAAAAAAAAGTGATTTGGACACGACGAGAGTCGTTAACAAACATTTAACGAATTTCTGGCGAGTTATTCACGACATATCGGGGGGGGGGGGTTGTAGTTGGGGGATAGGTAGGAATGAGTTTCAATATCCCACGATCACGCCGGCATTTTTTCTTTTTTTTTTAAAAAAAGAAAAGCGTCAGCAATTAATATCGTGTACGCGTCAAGGGACGTCAAAAAAATCTTTCAACACGCGCTATTTTGTTATAACTTAAATTGTTACAAAAAAAAAGAAGAAAAAAAGCAAATAAACCTTCGTTTTATAAAAACAACAACAACAATCGATTTTGTTGTAATTAAAAACAAAAAAAAAAAAAAAATTTTTTTTGTAATCCAAGCGTGTAAATATTTCCGTAGAACTCCGCGCCGCCGACTTTACTTTCGAATTGAAAACAACGACAAGTCCGTACGCGATATATTATAGAGTATAGGCGAAATACCGGGAAAAAATAAAATAAAATTACATATATTACTACTTTCGTGTTTACATATGGTTAATAAATCGTTTTTTTTTTTTATCTTGTTGTAGACGTGATTAATGAAAAATATCGTACAAACGATAACCTTCCATCCGACCTCTTTCAAGCGAAATTTCCTTGAAGACTTAAATGTAGAAGAAAAAAAAACGTATTTTATGTGGCGGCGGCCGTGGTGGTGGTGGTACGCGCGCGTCGTCGTTATTAATCTCGATCGATTTTTTTTTTTTTTGTTTCTTCTTATTTTCGCCCAATTAGAAATATTTTCCATTTTAACGTCGCCGATAGATATTGTTGTTCCCGGCGCGCGTTTGTTGTACAAGACGGACGTCGATTTTTTTTTTTAACCGCGCGCACGTTTTTCACCGAGGGGGGAAAAAAACCAATTGTAATAATTAAAAATCGCAAATATTCACAGAATTACGAGTATAATAAATGTTTTTCCCGCTCCGAGACTATATATTAGATACGTAAAAAATAATCGCGAATCCGATACGAATTTAAATAATACGGTTAATAATATTGTTTGAAACGTGATGTAGGAGCGCAGTGGCGAGTATTGTTACAACGGAGACACGATGGATAAACTAAAAAAAAAAACCACCGTTATTAATTTTTTTTTTCTTTCAAATCGTATTTTTCTACGTTTTCTCGCCACACACAATATACACAATTACGATTATTCCTCTATTTCGCACATACCGCGTTCCACACACACGCACACACTATATATATTATAGACAAGAATTTTTTTTTTTTTACACCAGTCGTATACGAAAAATAAAAAATCCTACGACGTCGTTACCGGCGCTAATTTGACAACAATTTTTATTTTTTTTTTTATATATATAAATTTACACGTACGCGACCTTCGCTGGAAAGAAACACACTCTATTGTTTTTATACGCGTCTTATCATTTAGAAAACTGTCGACGACCAATTGCCTACAACACTACTGATTACTCGACTACCGTTTCTCTATACACTGCACGCACACAACAACACGTAGTATTTTATTTCGAATACCGTTTATAAGTGAGTACTAGAAGAAAAAAAATATTATCCGTAAAAAATCGAATGTAATAAAAAATAAAAAATATATTAAAAAAAAAAACAAAAAATCAACGATTTGCTCTGTGCTACTGCTGTAACGATGATGACGATGATGATGACACCACGTCGGAAAATAAATAATTTTTTCTTCGTTAACCTCTCTCTGTCACACGCGCGTATTATATAAATTTTTGTACATTACCGTTTCTCTAATATTATAGTCGCGCGACAAAAGTATACACGACGCACGTATAGGAATGCGACAGATGACCTTGTTGGTTACGAGCAAGGATACTACTACACTGTTGGAACACACACACGTAGACAAAAAAAATAAATAAAAAAAAAAACACGAAAACGAGAACATAATATGTCGCGTATGATCAGATACAATTAAATTCGCGTGTATAAAAAAAATATATTTATAATCGAAATGAAAAAAAAAAAAAATCAACGTCGGATATTGCGAGATTTTAGAACGACACAATCGGGCGCGTTATGCATACACCACCGGTTGTAGTTTAAATGAAAAATCATAAAAACAAACGCGTAACAACATAATTTGCTTTAGAATTTAATTCGTCTCGCGATTGTATTCGACAGGATTAATGAATTAAATATAATTAAACGCGTTTGTGTCGTCTATCCGACATTTTTAATTCAACAAACTAAAATATTATCGCGTATGCGTGAAAAAAAAAAAAAGAGAGAAAAAAGCATATTAAAATCGTTACATTAAGAGTATAATTTTATAATTCGACCCCTCCCAATAATAATAATAATAATAATATGATATACGATTAAAATCGATATAAACAACTAATATATAGTTACATTTTATATTATAATTAATCTCTATATTATATACATATATATATTTAATTACGACGACGACGACCTTTATTAAATGCGTTTTAGTTCGGAATTCAAATTACACACATATTATGTTATAATAAAATACGCAAAATTCAAGACATTTTCAAAAATTTATATATATATTTTTGACCTATATAATTATATTTTATTCGTCGATTAAATATATATGTGTGTGTCCGTGTTATTTGTTTTCATAACTTTACGATATCCATATAGACTATTGTTAACATACAGTTATGATAAAATAAAAAAAAAATAAATAAAAAAAACGCCAAAAACAAATTAACTGTTTTAAACAAATTTGTATAGTAAAATACCAGCGTTGTGACCACCAACAAGTCGATACACGACGACGATTTATTAACTACTATCACATTTAACACGCCTGTTCGTGTTGTAGTATAATTATTATCCGTTTCAGGCGCGTTATTTTAACGTATTTAATTCCCCCACCCACCACCTCACGCTACCGTCCACAACTAATGTGTATATATAAAAATAATATTTTTTTATTAACATATAATATTATGTGCGTTGCACGTGAACACAAACACCTATGAGATGTCGTACTGAAGAACATATATATATATATACATAATAACTTTTTAAATAAAACACTGTTGACGAATAAACGCGAGACTCGAACTATATATAGTTCGCGAGTTATACAAAAACATTTTTAATAAAATAAAATATTTTTTTCGTTAACGAACAAATTTAAAAAAAAAAAAATGAAAAAGTCATATTCTATAATAGAGAATTCACGACGAATCCACAACGTTGTTGTATTTATCGCATCCACTACTATACAAGACGATAATATCAGTACACACACACACGATGGAAGTACAAAACGTTTATTTTATCGTGTGTGTGTGTGTGTGTGTGTGTGCGAGACGAACAGTGAAAATTCGCTTTATTAACGGCCCCGCCCGCGTTCGTGTCTGTTCAATAAAGGAGGGCGCGGCGAAACGCAGACGACACACGGACTCGTAAGCTTTTTTCCATATATATATATATAATATTACGTTATTTACAAGAACACAATAACGACGAATAATCTTCTTCTATATCGTAATGACGATGATATCGACGAACATTCGTATAGCGATCGTTTTAATAATAAATTCTACCCGCGCTGCTGCGCGTACCGCCGATTTAAAATATAAATTCTTTGCCGAGTTATTATCACGAAACGTCGACAAACGAGTTACGCGTATTCGAAGGGGAGGGGGGGAGAGGAGGAAAAAAAAATTCCCGTCGATCTCTCTACAGTACACTTTACGTTTGCATTTTTTTTTATTTTATGGTATATCCGCCGTCCAAACGCATAATGTTATTATTCAGTTATTACCACTACTGCGCAGCAAATAAGTCTGTTGAACCGTCGTCGGTGTAGGTGTGCTGTGGTACGTGTGGTTTGTCGGTATTCTCGTGTGCGTGTGTAATAGGTGAATGGGGGACCCGAACAAGTGCGCGAAACGTCACGTACACGTTTCCCGTTATACATAAGTCGCGGAGGAGATATATAAATCATAAATTCACACTACTACGTCGCAGCAGCAGCAGCAGCAGCAACAGCAGGTGCGCGCCGTTCACATCGCACATTGGAACCGAACTGTTAAAAACAATTACGTTATAGAGGTGTCCGGGAAAGGGGAAAGGATACGAATGTTGAGAAACAATGAAAATCGTAAAGAGAAAATTTTTTTTAAAAACAAATACATTTATTATTACGACGAGTGTATGGCAAAAAAAAAAAAAAAAAAACGCAACACTTGACGACAACACTTGGCAGAAAACTCTTTCTTTCTCTCACTGTTCAGAGGGAGAGTAGTAACACGTCGTCGTCGTTTATCACTTATTCGACGTGATACGGGGGTGAGAAGAACGGGGGAAAAAAAAAACGACGCGTTACACACCACAACAGAGGTTGTTTTTGGTGGTAAAAGAAATTGGCTATGCCGTCGAATTATTTTTATTATTGACGCGACGGCACACATAAAACGCACGTCAGAATAATTGACCGCCGCCGCCGCCGTTAGGTCTAAAGTCGTACGCGATGTTAAAGTTGTATAAACAACAACAAAAATAAAACTCCTCTTACGCAATTGTGTTGTCGTAGAAATAAACAATCGCGTTAAACGATTAAAACGGAAGAATTCGAACGAGACAAATAAAATAAGAAGTGTACGCGCGTCCCCGAATCACAACTACACTTCGAGCAGACCTGCAGACAACTCCGTATATGAGGCGGGGGGAACAGATCCTTGTGACAAGCAGTAGTTGTACTTGGACACGTGCGATTTTAGACGAGTTTACGAATATTCTTTAAAATGAATGATATTAGAAAAAAAAAGAATGGATTGATTGGTTGGTTGGGGGGGAGACGATATTATCGTCGGACATAATAATAATTTCATCATCAGGACGATCGTCTTTGAAGGAAGCTGCTGCCCTAAACGGAGAGTGATTGTCGACACGTGGACAAGGCGGCACAGCATTTAGAAACCGACCGACCGACCGCCGGATTGTTCAAAAGTTACAGACCCGAAAACAAACAACCCCTCTTTTTTCGTGGTTTTCGAATGCTCGACGAGTGAAATTCTGTTTGAATTCGTCTACATGCGCATTCACGTAAATCGCTGTATACGCACCTGAAAAATAAGCAACGGCCATTGAAACTCAATAGAGCTCTTTGGTACGGCTATTAAAATTAATCATTTTCAAACCGACTTAAAATCATTAATTCTATTCGCGATTCAGATTAGCGTAAAAGTTAGATAGGTCATTCAACGAATGGTGTGAAAAAAAAAAAATAATAATAATACAATCGAACAACAATTCTTTATTGATGTGTTTTTCTCGACTGAAATTTATAATTGAGCTATAAAATCATACACGTATAATAAATATATTGTAATAACTATTTATAATATTTATAATGAGCTAAGCGAATATCGATTTCAATTCACAATGCCAATATAATATATATATTAAAACAAACAAAAAAAAAAAAAAAAAGTATAATCGTACAGATAAAAACACCATCAAGGTTATGATGAAAGGTTATGTGGCAAAAAGGCCAAAAAAAAAAAAAAAAAAACAAAACTCATTACGGTTAAGCACGGAAACCAAAAGAGAAAACGTTACGCGTATGTCTTTTCTACGATAATATGAAGAAAAAAAAATTCGAATAAAATAATATTAATATATTAAAAACTTTTTGTATTTTTTATTTTATTTTTTTTTTCATCGTCCTACACGTTTGTTAAAACGAGGTTTTTACATAGATCACAACTCGAATAATAATACGTATAATATAGAGAATTCGTTTTACTACTGAACAATGTTAAAAAAAATTATTTCGTTTCTTTTTCAATTAAAACATTTCGATGTTTTCTTACTTGTATTTACGACTATAAATCTGATTATTGAAATAAACAATGAAAATAAAAACATGAATAATAAAACACATATTACACGTTATATATTTTATTATTCAATATATTTTTTTCACACGAGTAATTATACAAAGCATGACATAATTTAATAAATATATCTAGAAATGTCTATATATATATATATATATGTATATTCATATCGCGCTTTTATTTTATATCAGGAATTATAATATGTTGCCCTAATTACTATCTGTAATTACTACTCAGATTACCCTATCAAATTTTTAATAATAATCGGAAAGTGAAAATACTAGGTTTGTAAACATTACTATCAAAAATTTCACTATATCAATAATAATTTTAACGTAATATATATTAACAACACCTATAATATATTATAATTTGATTAATTATTACAATACACCTATAATAATAATTATATCTACATATTATATCACGAATATTAGTTTTAAACTTATTCATATAATTCATACGGATTTTTTTTTTTTACACATAACAAATACGATACGGGTTGTATACAAAATAATTTGATCTGGACCTTATACGAATCTCTGTGTTTATAACTATACCAGATTTTCACAGGAGTGTTGTGCTTTTTCCTTCTAAATTATATGTTTAAAACTCAAATATTTTCTTTGATTATTATTATTATTATTATTTACATTTACATTTAACAACGAGTAAGAGAAAATGTGTAATTCAATAAAACTTACACAATTTATCATCATAAACAAATAACTGTAATATAATATGCGAGTAAGTAAATAACATTGTAGAATAGTAATTTAAAACTTAAAACCAGTTATGTACCATACATAATAAGCCCACAAATCGAATAAATCGTAATTTTTCTAATTTAATAAAATATAAACTATAATTAAAATAAAAAGAAAAGAAAAATTTGAGTTATAAAATATATAATATTACTACCAGACACACGAATAAAAGGACATATTTCATTGTTGGTATTTATATTTTGTAATCTTTAAAACGTTTAAACTACAAAAATATAATACCAAATTTAATAATTTAATATTAATAATAACTATTGTCAATTATTTTCTAATATTAGTAATTATAATTTGTAAGTAAAGGTAAGTGACACGAGACAAACGTGTTTGATTGTTACGAAAAATTCCACTTTCAATGTATTTAAATAAACGCACTTCAACTACATATTATTATTTTTTAGTCTTTTTTGGAATTATGTCTATGAATGTGATTTGGATTTTCAGTAACCTTATAGGTACATTTTATTATATACATAATATTATTATTATATGAATTTAATCTAATTTACAACAATTAATCATCAATGTGACATCGTTTTTTTTTTTAATGAATCGGTTTTAATTTTTTTTTTTTTAATATAAGAATATTATTTTAAATATAAATTTCAACTACAAAATAATTCGTTTAATGTACTTACATGGTTTTAATATAATTTATTAAAAAATGAATGAAATAACGTGATTTTTTACAAAAAAAAAAAAAAATGAAATAAAATACACTTAATGTCGAAAAATCTTAAAAGTTTATAAAAGAAAATAAAGTGACAAACGATTTTAAAGAATATTTTTTGAATATAAATAGAGTTAAAGTAAAGTGTTTTATACATTGTATTGAATTTTTAAGCCTTAAATCACATCACCTCTCTCTCTCTCGTGAATATGAAATACCTCGAAATCTATAACTACTATAAATAGCTCAAAATTGATAGTAATTTTTTGACTAGATTTTTTTTCTCTCCGACACTAAAGTTACATAATTAGTATGAATATTTCAAGTTTCTATAACCGCCGCGTTAATTACGAAATCACGAAGAAAATAACGACAACAATCGATTTCGACGAAATCGCGCGCGTTTTTAACGTGTAATTTTTCGGTAGTTTTTTTTTACTCTTGAAAGTGTTGGGAAAATCGAAAAATGACCTCGTTCTAACGCAGTGGTAACACTACTAGAGTGTCGCCAAAAAAAAAACTGTTTATACACGTCGGAAATCGTTTTCGTTTCGGATTTCTTTGCAAAACGAATACTCCGGAGTGAACAACAAAACACAAACATAACAAATTTTTTCAACTCCATCACACACACGCGTGAATCAGCATTTTCGACATTTGGAAATAACAAAAACCAATACAAAAAAAAAAAACAGGTCTACGAAATCACGAGTATCACACTGATTTACTTCTATAAACTATAATAACTTTTTTTTTATT
Source organism: Chaetogeoica ovagalla (assembly GCA_032441825.1). Taxonomy (NCBI): domain Eukaryota; kingdom Metazoa; phylum Arthropoda; class Insecta; order Hemiptera; family Aphididae; genus Chaetogeoica; species Chaetogeoica ovagalla. Next base: position 2,161,154 of record CM063726.1, read on the forward strand.
TTAATACCTTTTTAAACTGTTTGAATTTATAATTTTCGTTTTTTTCCCCCTAACAAAATAATAACATATAAAACAAAAATGTAAAAATAATTCACATATGTTTATTATAATAATTGTTACATTTTCGAATCGCCATTAAATGTTATAAGTGTGTTTTTAAAGATTAGAACGTTGTCGTACACAGGTTGAAAACCACTGCTCTAAAGTGTACGGAGACGGAGATGCGATTTGCTACCGCGGAGAAAACCGTTTTTGTATGACGCCAAGGTGTATAAAAAAAATCGCCGGAGCACTGTTTCTGGTAGAATTTTTTGTGAGTACAGACACACACACACACACACACAGAAAAAAACCAAGCAAAATACATTACTCGTTTCGCTCGGAATTCAAAAAAAAAAAACCATTCGAGTATTTTTTATTTTTACAACAATAATATCGCGGTAAGTAAGCGTATGGAATGTGTGTGTGTGTGGATATTTTCAAGGGAAAACTCGGACGCCACAGTAGTTCAGAATGAAAACAAAAAAAGAAAAATCTACGGAAATCGAATAAAACAAATAACGACGAGAGAATATCGGAATCGAATATTTATTTGTGTACGATTTATTTATTATTACGACGACGACGACGACCGAGACAGAAATCCGAAATCTAAGAAGAACGAACGAGAGGGAACTATGACCATGTTATCCCCGCCTCACCATTATCCATTGCTAGCTGCGCACGTGCGAGTGCGTGTCAATGTGTGTGTGTGTGTGTTTAAGACGAAAGATCAAAGATCATCCCTCTCGTACAACTCGCAGCATCAGCATCGGCAAACACATTAACGACGAGATTGACGCGCCCGTCGAACGTAATTATAAAATCGACATTAATAATAATATTACACACGCGCATAATAATAATAATAATAATAATAATATACTATAATAGTATAAAACGATTTTTATATATATATATATATTCCTCGCTCGTAGCAACAGCGGCAGCTGCGGCGAATTATTATAGAATTTTTTAGCCAATTAAAAAAGAAAAACGTGTACCGATGATGATAAGTGGAGATTTTGTACTATAGGAATAAAATAATAATAATAATAACGACCACTAACTAACGTTATTATATATATAATATACACGCGGACGGATCCGTATTATTTTAATAATACACACGAACTGCGCAACAAAAACGTGCGTATGAAAAAAAATTATAAAACATAAATATCGACATATACGTTAAATATATTTCCGGCTCTTCTACTCTCTATCCGTATTTAATATAATGAACGGAATAATTTTATAAAATTTACGCTAAAATCGCGTCGAGAGAATGGTGAGAAAATCGGAGGGAAAAAAACCACAGAAAAATCCAAAGTCAACGTGGCGCGACTGGAATTTTTTCAAAACACTGGGGAGCAAGTGGTCCGTCCGTCCACAATCTTGTTTAAACACACGACATTTCGACTAAAGCCGAAAAAAAACCGATATATGTATTGCAAAATTTAATTTTAATTTAAGTTCTATTAGATTAAATCTGAATCGTACGAAAACACATCATTTTTAAACGTTGAAATTTCAATTGTGAAAGGGTGTCAGGAGGACCTCGCACTCGTACTCGAATAACCCGCTCTCTTGTTTATACGTAGAAGCGGTGTTTTTTTTTTTTTGGCGATTTAAAAAATCAAATAAATGCGCGTAAAAACGACAACCACGTTGAGGAGATTATTAGAAACGAGTATTCTCTCTCTTCGTCTTGCACACCATACGAATCATTACAGTGAAATGAACGTTTCGTCGTCGTAATGATGCGATAAAAAAAATGACAGATTTGAATTCTACTACGCAATTACTACAACCAACTTTTGTCATATATCTTAAGATCTTCAAAACATTTTTTTTATTATTATCATTTTAAATTTGTTCGAGTAATTTTTTAAAGGATTTATGGGGAAAAAAAATTACAAACGTAGAAAATTCGTTTTATAATAAAATTCACAACCAATTCAAATCTGTCTTCGGAATCGCTTTATCGCATAACACTAGGTCGTCGATCGGTACCGCACGTTGGAAACACGAAACGTTTATTTTGTTTCGTGTGTGCGCGCAGCAAGGCGAGAAATACTCGTTTTCAAATCGCGTTAAAAGGGATTGAAAGCGGATATTTTCTTTCTTCGTCTCACACACACACGCGCGAAACATAGCAAAATAGACGTTTCCTACTTCCAACGACGACGTACCGATCGATCTAGTGGAACGTTAAGAAATTTGAAAACAGATTCGAATTCCTCGTGAAGTCTACTTGAGAGATCGACTTTCCCAGATTTTTAATTTTTTCTCGTAAATCCTTAAAAATTAATCGAACAATTTTAAAATAAAAAAAATTGGCCAACAATCGACTTTCAAAGGTTTCAAGATAGAAGAATGAAAAAAGCGGGAAAGTCGTTCTACAGTGAAATTCACGGCGAATTCAAATCCGTTTTCAAATTTCTTATTTCACCGCGCTAGATCGATCGGTACCACGTTGGAAGTAGGAATCGTTTATTTTCCAATGTTTCGTGTGTGTGAGACGAAGGGAGAAAATGCTGGCCCGCTTTCCAATCGTCTTGAGAAAAGCGCGACGTTACGCGAAAATCGAAGTGTACCCCGCCGTGAAAATACCAACAGAAAACGTGTTCAGTAAATTGACATGTTTACACGATAAAAGAAAACCGCGTTTCACAAGTCTGCTGCTGAATCGTACACGACTCGAGACACCGAATTCGTACACAAAAACGAATTACAATATTACCTAATATACACGCAATAATGGATTTTTTTTCAAATATTTCTTTAATTCTTAGATTTACAAAAAAAAAAAAGAAAAAATGTATTTTTAAAAACGCACATAATTTGTTCAAAGAGAATTATTATTAAGATATTTAAAATACGTAAATATGTCTTTTTCGGAACCGTTTCGTGCGAGCGCGAAACAATAATTATTTTGACGAAAGTCACAGATCGTCTTAAAGAATTTCCCCTTGCTATACCGCCCCGCTTGCACATTTTTTTTGGGGACGAATCCAACACGATTCATCGGGGATTTGAACGTTTAAAAAAACGTATAAAAAAAAAATCCTTTATAAATCATTCGCCATAGAAAAGACGTTTATTTTCACGAACACGATATTAAAATTAATACAAGTCGTGGAAACAACAATTATACTACGATAATCCCGCGTATTTAATAAAACAAATAACGCGCCGAGAATGCCCTCCCCCCACGGTATAACCGAGGAGCCTCCACTCTTTCTTTTTCGAATATAAAACGTTACCTGAGACCAAGTGTTGACGTATGGATGTGAGTCGTGGGCTACTACAAAAGGCGATTGCTCCGAATTGCACTGTAACGGAAAGAAAAAATTCTCCGCAAAATATTTGGCCCGGTTCATGACGTGGAAACAGAAAGATACGAAAGAATGACCTACAAAACATGTATATGGAAGGCCAAATATTCTATCATATTGCAGAAGAAAGAGGATTGAGTAGGGAGGCTGGACACGTATGGGAGAGTGGAAGTAAAAAATTATAAAACGTGCCACGGACGGTAGAGTTGTAGGAAAAAGGCCTATAATAGGAAGACCCGGGACAAGATGTTGTGGAAAAAGAAATAAAAACGATCCATGAAAGGATACAAATAGAGGACGCGAATGACAAAAGTCGAATTGGCGCGAGTTATTGGTGACAGCGATGGACCTACAAGGCTAAGCTGTTAAGAAGAAGGATATATATAAATATTCACAAAAAAATCATCATTCCAAAACCGAATTGGTGATTGGATAAATATAATAAACTAATCTAAACCGATTTTCGTGAGTATTATTAAGTACAGTATAAGCTGGTGTACGTATTATACACAACCGAGCAGATATCTCGAACGACTGAAATTAATTCATTTCCTCCTCCTCCCACCAAACACACACACACACACACACCTCACCAACCGAACAAATAACGCGTGTATTCATTAAAAAAAGTATTACATATTATGTATAAATAACCTTTTTCGTTCGGTTCACGTTTTAACTTTTAATTAACCTCGGATTTACACATCGCACGTCATTGCTCATTATATACACGAATCGGTTTTTGTTAAATACGTTACACTTTTCTTTCCCCGTTAAAATCGTTTCGTTTTGGTTTTCTGTTCGTTGTGTAACAAGTCCATCGTATTATATGTGTATTGTAATTAATTTCGGTATGAATGTCACACGTTACCCGTGCGAATAAACGAATTCATTTTTACAAGAAGCGCTGCCACATTTCGGGAGTTAAGCAGCAGCGGTTTTTCTGACATTTCCCGAAACTTCATCTGTCGAAACAACACTCTTTCGGACAAAAAGCGATTCATATATTATGTAACGTCGAGAAAACGTTCTCGTAAAACGTACAACAAACCCGATTCGTGCAACAATTTAGGCGTCGTTGATACGTCAATAAATATTACTGTACCCCCCGGACGGACACGTTTATAATTTCTTCTTTTTTTTTTTCCTGAAACTCACGACGGCGTTTCATTATTTAAAATTACCAATCAAGTACGTTACTCATTATAAAAAACAGTAGTAGGGGAAATTTTTTAAACATTTTATTTTTTTTTTTTCGTTCGTATATCATTTATATTTTATTTCATTATAACTGTAATACAATATTAGTCGGATGATATAATAATGAATATCTATTTAATTCTTTTAACAACACACACTGTACGAACGCCGTTGAAAAAAGAACTTTTTTTTTTATTATTATTATTATTCGAACATTTCATTTTTTTTACATATTATTATTATTATTAATGTGTTCATCATTGCGCCCGTCGTACTACAATACGCGTTTTACACATTTTATAATTTTATTTTAAAATATTAACAAAAAAAAAAATTACCGTTTGGGGTTCATCTACGACAATTATTACGCGGCGTGTTCCGGCAATTATCGAAACTAACACACGCTCTATTCTCACAACTACCCTCCTCACCTATATCAACTAAAAGTAATATTATCCCGAGGACGGTTTTGTAATTACTAATTGTAATTGTCAACAATCACGCGCAGGATTTCGTCGTCCTCCTCCTACAGAATAAAAAAATTCGTCTCTCTGTACCGTCGTCTCCGCCAAAAAAATAATTTCTTCTTTTTTTCATTTTATATATATATATAACAATTTTTTTTTTGAGAAGAAAAAAAACGCGTAACAAGAAACACCAGCCACGCGAAATCTTGCGCTAATATCAATCAGGTTATTCGACGCAACGACAATACGCTGCGGAGCAATATTTCAAACAGATTTTTTTATAACAGCAATATTCATCGTATAACACACAAACGGGCCCGAAATACGATGGGGAAAAAAATAAATAAATATTTCCCCGAGAGAAATCGGACAAAAAAAAAAAAAAAAAAATCGTCGCGCGAGTCACAACCGCGCAGTGTCGTCCGAGGAGAAAAAAATATTTTTTACACGAGTGGCAAAAATATTCTCCCGGCTAATGTTCGCACCACCGCCCATTTCTATTTCAAATGTCACCGCGAGACGCTCGGTAAAAGTTTCAATCGGTCGTTTATCGTATTAATACAAATATTATATATTCCGTAATTCGGCGACGAGGTATTATTATGATACAGCAAACACAGGCGATTGGACTCGATCCGAGTCGAATTATCCGTCAAATTTATCGTATTCACAAAAAAAAAAAAAAAGAAACGAGAGTTCGTTTCATTCTATTTTTTTTTTTTGCGCCCGCGAGAAACGATAGTGACGAAAACGGGTGTGATCACACGGTCCATTTCGATGGGAATTACACGGACGTAAAAAATTTTTTTCCGGTCTAAAACGGCGAATATACAAAACTGAATACGATTTCTCGTCTATCGTCGTCAGAGTGCGCGTATATAATATTATATTGTGTGCGACGCGCGCGCGCCGTTGTTTTCAAAAATGCTTGTTAAACAAAAAAAAAAAAATTAATCTCAATACTCGATTCGTTTTATTATTATTATTATGCAAGAGAACGGTTTAACAATAACGTTGAAAAATAATTAGCGATTATTACTCTATTATTAGATTTTACCGTCTCGCGTATCGTTCATTATTTTTTTAATATTATGTACATACATAAATGCCGTTTTATTTTATTTTGTTAATCGAACATTTGAACTCATCTAATCTACTACTACGCTAGAGAGAGGCTGCTTACGTTCGAAAAACACCGACGTCATAAAATAACATTTATTTTTCTTCCCCCACGTACAGAGATATTCGTACGCGCACATAACGACAACAACGCGCGCGCGACCACCACACGATTAATTTTAATCATAACCCATTTCACGACGTTTCGTTTTTCTAAAACGGTAATTTTTCAAACGCCTATTTTTACTATAATATTATACAGAACACGATATTGTAAAAAAATAAAATAACGCGCGCGATAATTGAACGTAGAGGTACACCCCCGCCCCGTTGCAATACAATTGACGCGGGGTAATTTCAAAAATTAATATTTTTTTTTTTTATATATATATTATACGTGAAGTCTTTTTCCCGAAAAAAAAAACCTCGTTATATACGGGATAAATGGAAAACCGTAATTTTTACGTAATAAAAGAAAGAAAAAAAAACGCGGATATTTTCATTTCGACGCGAAACGTCGTTGTTATATAACGAAAATATTTTAGTGATAAAAAAAAAAAAAGGACGTCGAGAATTTGCCCTCCAAATATTATTATAAAACTCGTGCGCGCGCGCGCGCTTGTGTCAATAACGAATTTCGGTATTTATTCGTCGTCGTTATTACGTTTCGCCGTTCCCCGACGCAACAAAACGCGCGCGCCACTACTATTACACGCGGGTCCGTGAACTTTGCACCGAATCTCGACTACACACAACGGCTCTCTCCTCTCCGATAAGCTAAACGGCAACGGCGGCGAGTCGTGGCCGGCCGGCCCCCGTGTACGTTACAGTTTAGTGACGAGCGGAGACTCGACGAAAAACAAGTAAAAAAAAAAAAAAAAAAAAACCTCTCTTATCTCTCTTCACATACACGCGCGCGAACCTTTGACCGCGGTTATCTCTCGTATAACTCGTTAAAAACCCATCGCGGGGAATCGTCCGTCCACAGGCGTACGTACACACACGCGCGTGCGCGCGCGCGCGCACAACACACAGGAAGGAGACAAACAAAATTCGATACACGTTCGACGCACGAATATGTGTTTTAATATTGAAACGCATATTAGACGAAAAAAAATAAATAAAAAAATTGTTAAAAAAAAAAACTTGCCGCCATTGTCGTCGTAGAAAACTACTACAGTGGACCGACGATGATGACCAATGCAATAATAACGGACGAGTCATTTTTTTATTATTACGCGAAAAGTCCACGAGACGTATATTTTTCATAGACGCGAAAGAAAACCCGCGTCGTACTATACGAACAAAATAGTGTACACGCTACTAACTACTAAAACGACTTTTTGTTCTACAAAAATAATATATATATATTAACATCTCATATCTTATCGGCGCGCTTGTGAATATGTTGTGTGTGTCGGAGGATAAGACTCCTTTTTTTTTTTTCATTATTGTTGTTGTTGTGGGCGGCCACCGCGCGCGATTGATAGCAAACGACGACGGCGTGTTAATATAGCCCCACGTTTATATAATATAATGTATATAAACGACGGCTCGTCACGATTACGCACGGACTTTTTCAATCGACGGCGGCGTCTCCGTTATAAAACGAAGAGAATACACACTTCGCTGCGCTACGAAAGCGAAAAAAAAAAAAAAGGGGGGGAAAATTGTCAAAACGAATTTTTTTTTTCAATTATTATTCTTTTACTCGAACCACCACCGTCAGTCAGTGTGGTGGTGGTGGTGGTCAGTGAACTTGTTGTGGTCTCGGGAATCTCGAGGGAATTAACACGATCGTTAACGACAGACGCGCGTTCCCTCTAACGACCAACCTTGACTTTGAAATCGGTCATCATCTCCACACGCGCGCACTAATAATAATAATAATATTATTATTAATTGTTATTGTTGAGGACGCCGCCACGCGCGCGCGATGTGGTGGTGTGTGGGGTTTACGCGATAGTGAAAAAACGAAGAAAAAAAAAAAAGAATCGTCAGATTTCGCTTTTTACAACTACGGGTAGTGGGTAAGTGGCGTATACACAAATACGAGAAATTTTTCTCAAGAAAATTATTGAAAACCGCGTTTCGTGGCTAGAGAGAGAGAGAGAGAGAGAAAAAAATAAACGCATCGACATTTCGATATAGTACGGCGGGGGGGGGGGAGGGGGGATTTTAGACAAACGATTGATTCGACGCAACACGCGATTTTCTTGTTAACTGAAACCTATATTATAACATTGCGTATTGTGCTCGGTGATAAATATCGTACCGAAGGGGCCTCGTCGGGGCGAGATCTCTCCTAGCCGTACACACACAGAGTACAAAACACGCGCCGCAACAATAAACGTAATAATAATACCAGAACGAATTCATACCATTCGTCGCGATCGTATACCACCCACCCGCCCCCCATGTTTATAACAAACGCCGGGGGGGGGGGGTGGAAAACTGTTACACGTAACCCCCCCGGGGGGGGGCCAATTTATCGGGCGACGAGTTTATCTTACGATATCGTTATTATTATTTACCGACGAATTTGTACATGGAATGATTTTACATTTAGAAAATTACACCAAACCACCCCCCGCCCAATCGATTACCGCCGCCACCACCACCAGCTAAAAATGAAAATTATAATTCCGGCAATCGTATTTTTACGGTCAGCCATCCACTCGAACCGCGCGCAATTATATTTTCGTGTGACATCTTACACCTACGGCATCGGCGGGATACGCGCGCGCGATTGAACTCGAAATCAAACGCGGCCTTTTAAATCGGGGGATTCGGCGGTTAAAAGGGTGGAGGGAAAAATCGACACGGATAAAAGAAAAAAAATAAACGATATTGACCGAGGGGGAATTTTTTTCGAATTCGCGAGAGAATTTTTTTGTTTTCCGGACGTCGTCCGCCCGCTGTGCTACACTTACCGAAAGCTCTCAAGTAAGTGGCGTTGTTGGCTGGCATATCGATTGTCGTCGTCGTCGTCCGCAAAGCAGATAACGCCGCCGGTGAAACGCGCGGCGCGGAGATAAGACGGAAAATCGCGTACGTACGTGTGGCGAAAAAAAAAAACTATATAACACTCGGCGGCAGAGGCGGCGGCGGCGGTGAGCTGCTCTCTCGGCTCACTTATCGTTTTTATTATTAATATTATCTCGTACTTGTTTTATCGAAGAAACACGCGCGAGTAGGGCAGTGTTGTAAAAACTTTCGATAAAAACGCGCGCGCGTTACGCGTCGTCGGCGGCGGAGTACCTGCGGAACCAGACGTCGGGATGCGTGTGTGTGTGAGTGTGTGTGCGCGCGCGTGTTGACGGCCGCTCGCGTGACGCGCGCACCGCCGCACACGTACGGGTCGGGCGAACTGCGGGCCGGGGCGTGCGCGCGCGCGCGAAGTTCGTTCGGAATGGAAGAAGAAATATTACAATTTTTAATAAACGGAAAAATATGTACGCGCGCGCGCCGTAAAACGAGCAAGTAATGTTTTAAAAAAAAAAAAACGTACGTGGAAATATGAGACGCGTATTTATTATTGTGTAATATTTCGTCGTATTTTATTGTTTAATAATAATAATAAATACTGTGTGTGCGCGCGCCCGCGTTTACCGGCCACTGCCGTTGTACGGCGGCGGAGACATCCTCAACGGTTCGACGGAACTACGCGCTCGTTGTGGTACGGCCCGGGGGTGGAGGGGTGGAGGCCGAGGCCGAACGAGCGAGAGAGAAAACACCGTCGCCGAGAAGAAAAGCGCGTGAAACCGTCGCGGGCTGCGTGCGCCGTTCGCACGTCGTTGTGCTTGTGCGTGCGCGTCCGATGTCGCGATCGCCGCCGTTGACGTTATAAAACGCGTTCTCAGAATTTCGCGCGTTTCGTCGGCAATTGAAAATAAAATCCCCCGGGACGCGGCGTTGCACACTCCGCGGTGCTGGGCGAGAGGGACGACGAAATTCCGATTACGTATTTTCGAAATCTCGGAACCGGTTCGGCGCCAGTCGGAAGCGCGGCGCGCGCGCCCAACTACAACGCCTCCCCCTCCGCCGCCGCCGCCCGAGTGCGTTCGCCGCCGCGTCGTCCGGGACTGCCCACTTTGTACGCGCCGCGGGTCCATTCGCCGCGTTCCGGCGCGCCGTTCTCTTCACCGCCTCCGCGTCGCGACCGAGAGTTTCCCAAAAATTAAATCCCCCCTCCCTCGCACGGCACACAACCGTGAGCGCTTTTATACGGTTTTTTTTTTCCCGGTATTCGACTGTAATCGACTACAATAGTGATTTGATGTGAAAGATCAAAAAAAATCAATATTTTGTTCGAACGATATTTAGGTGAACGTTCGTTCGAATTCAAGTCGGGGATGAAATCAACTCGGGGAGAGTAGACGTCTGTCGTAGAATGGCGGATGTTTGTTTTACTGGGATTTCGCCGCTTTGCGTTTTGAATTACGTTTCAATTCGGGGGGCAGCGGCAATTACAACGGAATTTCACAACATCGCGTTATAATTATTATTATTATTATTATTACAATAACATCTGCGTCGTTTGTTTAAATATTATATTTTACGTAATAAATACTCCTCTATTGTACGCGAACAAACCGTCGAGATAATTTCCGTCTCATTTTTCCGCGTGACGCGCACGTCGTCGTCCGTGTACACGTACTCCGGTTAAATTTGAAACAAACAAACAAACAAACAAAAAAAGCAATAGGCGTAAACAAGGTTTTACGCGAATAGGCGAAAACCATTACTCTGCCGTCACTTCGCACTCTACGCGAATCAGAATTTTCTGCTTACACTTTCAACCGATAACGCAGAACCTGTGACCCTTTGAAGTTGTCATAAATAAAACCGGGGACGTCGTCGAACTCAAGTCAACACGCACACATCTCATCTTAATAATGTTATTTTGTTTAGCGTTTATAATAATAATAATAATCTTTCTCGTTTTATAATATTTTTTTTCCAAACATACGAATATAGATGCCCCGGCAGACGATGCAGTTGAAAAAGATCTGAAAAAAAGTCGCTGACCATCGCTGGATACGGGAGCGGCGTTAGATTGGATTAAAGCATTTTAGAAGCGGCGATGGTCCTAAATGGATACCGGTGTATAAGCCCAGGAAGAAGAAGAAAAATGTTATTTATTTTTTTTTTTTTTTTTTGTGAGTCGATTAGTACCGTTTAGAATGTGTATAGTCATATTTAGTGTATTATGTTCGGTAAATTATAAAAGAAAAAACCGATTATTGTCTCAATGAGAATAATTTTCGTTTATTTCTTTTTCGCGTTTATGTATCACGGTATTAACGACGGGGACACGGTCGCAAGAAAAACAATTTGCGAGAATCGTTATTATTATTATTATTATTATTATTATAAATCGTCGGTAGGAACGCGCGCTATACTTGTCGTATTATGTTTGGAGAAAACCGAAACTCGCCATTTTCCGTCGACGACGACGACGACGATATTATTATTATTATTTAATTATTATTATTATATTGTACGCCATATAAACGGGAAGAAAATAATTATTTATAAAATCGTCGAGTCCCCCGGGTTTCGATCGTAAAATATCTATTTATATCGAAAATTAATTGTGGTCGTCAAACGACGGAGCTGTGGAGCTCCGCCACCGCTTTCGCGATAAATATTCCGTCGTCGTTTCAATTGGGGGGGACATTTCTCGTAATATCCGTTTTCGCTTTTATACTCGCGCGAAGATTTTCCTTTCGTATTTTTTTCAAAACGCGCGCGCGTTTATTTCGGAAATACACACAACAACGCGTAGTGTTTTATTCGTCGACGCGTTTTATCACAAACGGAACCGGGAGACGTTTCTTCGTCATTTTTATATTCATCTCGCAACGACTGGAAAGTGTGGCAGATTGACGTACAGAGAGATTCATAATATGGGTTTAAATTATCGAAAAATAAAACGTTTTTACGTTACACGTATATATAATTTCATTAAAAATAATCTTTAATACGCGCGCGCGTATGTGTTTATTTATTTATTTATTTTTAATGGAAATACGATAATACGATGTATTGAAAAGAAAGAAAAAACGTATTAAATACTGAATAAAAAAAATATTTATAAAAATTATAGTTGAATTAATACCCCCGCCGACAAATGTTAAGGAAAAAAATAAAACGAATGACTCGATGCGATTGTTTGGGTTTTCATTTAAATCGGGGGAAAAAAAATACATTTTCAAATACAATCTTTAATTCTCACGAAGTCGTAAACGTTTTAAAACCACAATTTTTTTTTTCGAACCCTGCTCTGTTATTCGCGTACGTTTTGCCATGGAATTTTGTGTAAAAATTCCAGCGTTTCAACAGGGTTTTTCTCCGTGAAACGCGATATTTATCGTTGAATTATTTCAACATTTTTCTCTTGTATTTTCGCGGTCAACGGCGCAGCAGTAGAACGTCTCATTTTTCATACTCGTTTGTGTCCGAATAAAAAAGAAAAATTCCGAAAAAAAATATTATCGTATCCGAAAAGGAATTTTACAATTTTTGTCCGCGCGCGTGTGTGTGTGTGTGTTTTTCGATTAAACCACTCGAATTTTTAAAACATTATTAAACGCGGTTTGCCGATTAATAATTATTTACAAAATATATACAGTTGCGACGGTCGTGTGTAGTTAATTTAAAATTATATATTTTTAGAAACTTTTACCTGGTTAACCTTGAAATGTGTCGCCGTAATATAATAATAAAACGAAACGTCCGCGTCGTTATAGAAAAATACTGCGATGAAACACAACCCGTGTCGTCGTTACGCACTGTTTAATATATTGGTTAAAACGAACTAATAATGTCGCGTCGATTTTATTATAATAATATTATATTAGTATTGTTATTAGTCACTTCGTAAATATATATATATATATGTATATAATTTAAATGATTGTATTAAAACGATTCGAGTTTTGTCCGATTCGTTATGTTCGGCGCGGTAAGAATATTGAAGTAAAAAAAAAAAAAAAAATTTCGAATTCGACTTTTTTCATTTTTTTTTATTAGATTTTCAACGCAATAATATTTTTGTGCACGTTCCGTCGCACTTGTTTCGCGTTTAATTCGAGTTTTTTTTTTTTTTTATTCAAATAAAACGCCTACGAACGTAATATATCAACAAGGTAATTCAATAGGTTTTAACTCGGCTGCGGTAGTTTTAACGTGTCTACGACCGACGGATAAAACAAACGGCTTCTTACGAACTTTTTAAAACCCATTTCATCGTGTGATTATTTCGTCTTATTTCACGCGATCATTGTCGCATATATTTTTTTATTGTCATTTTTTGCTCGGCTCGTAAGAATCGTTACCGCGATGTGTCGAATGGCCAGCAGCACGTTCTACAGGAATGATGGCAATTAAACGCAAGAAGAATTGTTCAAATCCGACCGGATAGTTCGAGAGCTTTTCCAAACGAAAAGCAAACTCTCCCGGCTTCGTTATATCACATTGGTTTTAAAAAAAAAAAAATATATATATATAAAATCAACGGTAATTGCGTACACCAAAATGTCGCGTAATATTCGTTGCAAAAAAAAAAATATTTTAAGGTATTCGATTTATGATACACGCCGGTTGGATTCCATCAATTGTGTTTTATAAACCTGGACAAATGGATTGCTTTGCGTATGAGAACGCGTGTTACGACATTTTATCGCGTCCAATATAAAAGTTACCCCGTGGCAATCTTATTAATAATATTATTATTATTTTTTTAAATATATATATATTTTTTTTTTTTTTACAAAAAATCCAATAAATCTAATTTACACGCGCACAACTGCGCGCGCGTTCGACGCTGTTTTATTTTAATTATATATATATATATATATATATAACTGCGTCGTAATCGACGAAATTATTTCGTTTGAACTAAAACATAAACATTTTTATAATGCATAGGGTAATAAAAACGTATTAATAATATATTCGTTGTTATTTAAAAAAAAAAAATATATATATATATATAATAATTCAACAAATTAGCTAAATTGGCTAATGGAGTTGGTAACGAATATGTTTTAATCACAAATAAATATTATTATTATTATTATTGTTATTATTATTATTCATATTATTTAAGATCTTAACAACGTAAAACAAGTAGAAAAACAAACAACAAAAAAAAAAAAATCAATTTACATAATATATCTTACAATAATATGTACTATTATATATATATATATAACATTCTCAATGCATTGTTTAGCGCCTATTATTTATCACAGATAAATAAATAAATAATTCGTTAGTTTGTCGATGTGGTAAAAATAATTTTCAACTCTTGTAGTCCCAACGCTCTAATATAGTTAAATAAACATATTTATTTATTTTTTTCAGGGAAATGATATTATGTAATAATGTATCGATTTCGAAGTTTAAAAACGCGTTTCGAAAACAGCCAAGAGGAGAAATAACTTTCATTTTTTTGTTTTTTTCGTTATCGATATAAAAACATTTATTGCGAGTAATTCACGATCGTATTTATTTACGTTGACGAACAATTTCCCATAATTGTTTATCGGTAAATTTTGTATTTCGAAAATTCGATTGAATATACCTTACTCGTATCACGGGCGTTTTAAAAATTTCCGAGTCAAAAACGATTTATATTTACGTAATATTGATATATATATGTATGTATATTATATAGAGGCTATAAGTGAATCGAGTACATTTATAATATTGTGTAAAAATTACGCGACTGATTTTCTTTTTTTTTTTTACTGAAAAATGTGTACGACATCTTGCAAACGTAATATAAAATATTTTATAAAAAAAAAAATGGCGTAAAAAAATATCGAAGGTTTTTTTTTATAACGCCGAAATAAATATCGTGAACTATGTTTGGGCTCGGTAATATTGTTTTTTTTTTTTTTTCCGTGCAAATGTACGTCGAAACTATTTCAGTCGGTCAAATATCGTACGTATTTTAATATATTATATTTATTTATTTATTTTTTCTTCACAAAACGAACTCGTGAAAAAATGAAATTGTGTAAAGGGCCGCGTCGTAATATTTAATCCGAATGAAGAAAATCCATCGACGCGTTGTAGCGTATCGAAAATTCCGGGGATGGATGAAGAAATTATTGCAAATTTTATGTTTGTGAAATAAAAATCTACGAGTATATCGAGGTGTAATTTTCAATTACAAATCGAACGATTATTGTTTCGTCGATTTTTTTTTACGCGTTTAAGCCCGTATAGTACACGAAAACACACTGCGCGACGGGACCATGTCAAGTGTCTACGCCGTCGTATGCGCAAGAAAATACAATTTATACAAATCGCGATTCACAATAATATCGTTTTACACCGATCCGGCGTAATTGGTTGACTTATTATATATTGAAGTACGAATTCGTGTATCGTCTTATTATTATTCACTTGGATATTATAAAATACGGTAAACGGGCTGGTCAGTACACGGGGACGTTCGTGTTTTTCAAACTGTACGTTTTAGTAAAATTATTATTGGTGTAGACAACGACGAGTTGTCCTATTTGGTTCTTGGACGGATATCACGAATTCTCGCCGCTTTAACATATTCGATTTTTGATTTCGTTGTCGGACAACACTCGGATAATCCACACTCGTCCCCGCGTCCGTGAGTACATCGTCGGGACTATTACGCGTACATACGCGTGTTATTATTATTATTATTATTATTATTATAATGAATACACGATTCCGCTCGGCGGAAACAATAATACTCGTATTAGTATACTAATATATATATATATATTTTATTTTTTTTCGTTTTGTTTTGGCTTCAATACAAAACGATTTCAAGTGATCTGACTGTTGACACCGTTGTCCACGACGTCGCCGGGCAAATGATGTTTCCAACTCCTGAACAGATACCGCGTGAATTTTCTCAGCTGCCTGAATTTACAATACGTCGCCCCTTGCGCGGATTCCAGTTGTTGCGTCTGTATCAAGAAACCCTTTTCCTTGAACGTTTTTTCCAGACGCTCTCTGGCCAATGACTTTTTGCTCTTGCGTTTCGGGTCTTTCGATTGAAGATTTAACGTCTCTTGCAGTGCCGATCCGGTGGACCCGGTGGGCTGGGATTGCAGTTGAAACTCGCCAATGGACGGTATCGGCTGATCCCTGACGCACAGGTTCAACGGTTCCTCTACGACTGTTGTACCGTAGTTTTTGTAAATCAAATGACATATGTCGGCCTGCAATGAAAATCGAAACGTTTGGTTTAGCAACGACGAGTGTATTTATCATGAATATTATATTATACGGTAAAACAAAAATATGGCGTGCGCGTAAATAAATAATATGTGTGAAACACATATAAATGAGTAGTTTATAATACGAAATAAATAGCGCGTGTCGCAGACGATTTCGAATAGGTCTTTTTAAATTATAAAATACGTAATATCGTTTAAAATGGAAAAAAAATAAAAATAATTTTTTCGCGTGCGAACCGAATGTTCAGAAAATTTACCATGCGATCAAATCCATTCCGTATACGCTATTTTTATTCGTGGTTTATGGACATTTTCAATAAAACGATCTAAACACACACACGTTCGGCCAGTTACGAACGTTTGCTTTCCTATAATAGTTATATACGTCGTGTTGAAGACACACTATTTGCGAATAGCTCTTATTATTATTATTATTATTATTATTATATGTATTATTATCAGCGGATATTATCGTGTTTTCTTTTCATTGCCGTCAAATATTTACTTACAGTCTGCGGTGTCCGGAGGATGGAGGAGAAGACATTATTTTATTTCGTATATTTTTTTTTTTATTATTATTATTATTTATATTTTGTCTTATTTTCGCGGGTCGTTATTAGCGTATTGACAGATCACGCGCGAGTTAAAATTATTTCGTACAACGCGATCTCAGCGTATTATTATTATTATTATTATTATAGTTCAGCCGGCACAACGATTAAACGTATATTTTTAATATAATATTTTAAAATTAAATTTAAATCGTATAAATAGGTAATGTATTTCACAACCTTTTTCGGTTTACGTCCCCTGCGCGGTTTCGCGTTGTCCAACGTCATCTCTCCCATGTACGGCAGATCGTCGAATCGGACGCTGGTCTGAGCGTCGGACGGGAGTTTAGACTTGACGTTCCCTGCAAATGTCACGGGCGCGGGCGAAGGTGGATGAACGACGATCCCTGGAGACGGTTGAGGAGACATCATCGATGCCTCGTAATGGTTCAGATACTCCGGGGGTAATGCTTGGTGATGAAATTTCAGCTTCCATCGAGATTTTCGGCGATTTCTGCAAAGGCGGTAAAAAAAAACCGGGTATAAAAAAAATGTAACGTTCTGTTCACTTCATTTCATCACACCCTCCGCGAATTACGCGAAATCGTCATTTCCGAAACGATTGTTTATTTTTTTTTTTGTTCGTTTTCCTATAGGCTTTTTCGACGTTAAAAGAACATTATTTAAACATTCGTATTTTACAAAAAAAAAACCTAACGCGCGCCGTGAAAACAGACAATCGAACGGAATGACTCACGACGTGCGGCGGCGGGGGGACCTTCGACAAATAATAATTTCACGTCGTGAATTTAATCGCGGTTTGTTGAATAAAACGAGAATCTTTACAACTATTTAATTACGTATAACAATTTATACACGCACACACATATGTATAAAGAATGACTAATATACTCTGATCTTGTTTGTTGTAATAATATGGCGTCTCGATGTAGGAAGAGTAGTAGTATTTCAATATTTGTTTATCGATTCGTTTTCGAATACCTATAATATTATAATTCGAAGCCGTACAAAAACTATAATAACATATATTAGTCCGTTTGTCGTTACGTTCAAAACACTTACTACGGACGTTTGGGGAAAAAAAACATAATTTTTTTTCCTTATATTTTCACACACACACACACACACTACGCCGTGTCGTGGCCGTATTACAAGCAGCGCGGATCGTTTCGAAAGTATTTTTCAATACGTTTCGCTCGATCGTTTTTAAACACTATCATCAAAAAACATATTGTAACGCGCAAGAAACCTTTTACTTTTTTTTTGTAAATCGAGTCGATTTTCTTTTAACTCACGCGTATTTACGAAAAAAATCTGGGCTAAGCCATCCTCTCAAGTTATTAAAATAGCTTCTCCCTCCCGCCAAACCAATTTTAATTTATATCGCCAAAAAAGTTATTGATCATTTTGTCAATAAAAACTAACTGACAGTATGAATTTTATTTGTAATTCTCACAAGGATTTAGTCCCTCCCCCCACTGTTTTACATCCCTAAATACGCCCCTGGAGCCCGTGTGCGAGAAATTATTTCGAAACCCTTTAATTTCTTTTTCTCCAAAAATTAACCGCAATTTTTCTTTTTTATGTGCTTCTCGGTATTTAGTCCATACACGTATTTACTTTTTAATAATATTAAATTTTTTACTATATCCGTAGGTACTTTTATACAATTGTACCATACATTTTGTCTCGTAATAAACATAATTTAATTGAAACCGAATTTCGTGCCGAAACCATTTTATTTCGCACGGAAATATTAAAATAAATACAATAATATTAAAAGTACTCGGAAAACTTCTTGGTTTTTTTAACAAAAAAAAATTTCGTCTTTTATAGCCTTGGAATTTACAAGTCCCGACGGACGTTTATATCGTTTTAAATATTGAATTTGTATACGGAAATATTATATGATATTAGGATTTTTTTAAATAGTAACTATGACAACACTATTCCGTAACAACATGATTTGAGTGAGCAATTCATCTGCAGTAGTTCGACACTATTTCAAATATGTAATCCTCGTTAATTACGTAAGGATAATATATATAAGTACAGGTCTTTTTTTATGTACCGAGTTCCCGACGACACTATTGAAATCTTTTACGATTTTTTTTTCACAAAATTGTTCAAAAATACTACTCCGAGTGTCGCCACGTCGCCCAATTTTTTTTTTCATTTTTTTTTTGTCTACGGAGGAGAAAAGAAGGAATGTATTGCACTTAAATTTTACGGTTTTACTATGAATACGCGAGTTCTATTGACGGGAGATACACGCGCAGGAGAATTTTCTAAAGTACTCCTACGAGTCGATACAGTGGAACATTACAATAATAATTGTAAAAAAAAAAATTATCACCTAACCGTCCAGTAAATATCCAAAAATCATGCACGAGTCATCATTAAAATACACGATTCGTAGTTACAATTAATATTTGTGTCATAACTAATAATATGTGTATATAAAATCATTTTATAAATAATAACTGTAAAAAAAAAAATATTATATTCGTCATGTATGTATTATATATGTTATAAGCTATGTGAGGTTTAACGTTGAATACACATATTTTTACACTTGGTCTCCGCACACCACCGAGTGTGTGTGTGTGTGTAGTCAATCGTATAATAATTACAGCATATAACGAACAGACAGTAGTTCGAGACTTCGAGTAATACATTTTTATATTATAAATCTAACGACTCTTCTCAATAAATATTAATCTTAATTATTATGTATTCGGTGTATTGAGTTTTCTTCTGACTAATCTTATTTAACTATTCCTTCAACGGATATAACCGAACGGAAGGTTAATTATCGTTTCGTGGCAAGAGAAGGATTCAACTCTTACGCACACAACAACTGGATGGCAGCGGTGGAATTCGAATCGGCACTTCGGAAGAGACTGGTAGTAAAACCAAGTAAATGTCGAATTACTTGGATAGACATTTTAGAATCATCGCTATAAATTCAAAAGCAATGACAAATTATTGCATTAGATAAAAACGATTCTGAGCGGAGCTTCGGGGTGTAATATTTTAGGGTATATATAACAGCAACTAATCTTTTTTATGAATAATAAATATAAATAGTCCAAAATTGAAAGAGAGTTTTTGAAAAAAAATTTTCCTTAATATAATGTGCGTGTTACATATATGATGAATATGTCAAGTTCCTATACCCATTATTATGTTTTCGAAATTACGAAGAAACTGATCCGGTAATCGATAATTCGACGAAATCGCGTTTTTATACAATTTTTCGGTAGTTTTTGAGGAAAACGAGATCTCATCTCTCTAAAGTACTAAAACTGGATATGCAATTTGTTATCGGAAACAAACTGTGACTATAATGAGATCGGAGCAAAGTCCTTCTGGTAGAACTTTTGGAGAAACAGACAAAAAGCAAAATCTCACGTCATTGTAAATCCGCTATACATCCATTGCTCCGTCTCCTAAACTAAAATATAAATAACTAACTGAATTTCCCGGCTTCGCCCTTGAACAGTTTTGCCCGATATAAGAGGCGTTAAGTTATGTAATATTATCGTATTATCATAATATTCGCGTGTTCGAATATTTGTTGTTCACGGTGGTATATTTTTCCCGTACGACCATAATATCATGTTTCTTGCAAATTTCAAACCTCTATTTAACCATCTTCGGTGGTAGAATTTTCAAAAACCATTGATTCTCTTAGCGGATGCCTACGCTATAAGTGTGTCAAATTTCAGCCCGATCCGTCCTAATGGTTCGGGAAACGGTATACGTTTCTCTTTTATATATGAAAAAGGAGAAAATTACGTTTTCGTTGAAAATTGCTCGCGGTGAGTGAATTCGAGCTGGTTATTATTATTATTATTATTATTATATATATATGAAATTACGTCGAATTTTCTAAGTTTTTGTAGTCCGTAATATTTTTATCTCCTCGTACATATATGCGATTGACCGACGACGGCGTGTAATGTACGAAAACGTATACGTGAAAATTCCGTTGAAGATAATTTCAAATGAAGTCAACAACCGCGACCCGTGACATTAATAATATTAATGTAATAATTCTCTTACCAACGATTCTTATAACACACAATATTATTATTATTATTATTATTATTTCGTAAAAATTAAATTATTATTTCGCTTTGACGAACGACCGCGTGGAAATAAAACGTATTTACCGAGTTTTCGTGCACCGGCGATTTTCGGAATTTCATTTTCCATCGCGCAGTGTTGCTGCGAATCATTATTTGCGATAATCGCACCGATGATCGTATTCGTTTCACACGGACGAGATACTGAACTGGGTAACTCATAATACAGTAAGTCTACACGTATTGTAAATAACGCATTGTTAATAACGGTAATATTTTTTCTGAAACACAAAGTACGAAAAATAATATTACAATTTGACGGCGATTGAGCGCGAGGATTTTATCGACTGTGTTTATAAGAAGAAGAAGAAGAAAACGTACGTATAAATCCATCCCTGATTTTTCAACGATAACAATCGAGTCCAGGAGGTCCTTAGCGACAGTTAATAATCGCTCTTAGCATTCACTCTGCAATATTTTGTGAATTATTTTGAGGACGTTATATGGGCTTTCTATGAACGATTTCAAAAAAGTATTTACACGCATAAATTAGTCAAAGTTTTATATATTTATACGAGAACCAGCGCGAGCGAAGCGAATACGGTCTTCTTTTTTTTAATAATATCGCGGTTTAGTGTACACGTATTATAATATATTAGGAGTAGTGTCGTTCATTTGTGTGTCGTCGTGTCATATTTCAGTAAACGTTATTTTTATCCCGTCGCGCTTGCGTATTTGCGCGACACCTTTCCCCGAACGTATTTTCTCTCATAAATACGTTTTCTTAGTACAAAAAAAAAAAAAAATGGCACTTTTTTTTTCCAGTATAGTAGAACGGCTTGTTTTAGTCGTGTGCGAGTGAAGTGGAAAAAAAATATATATTACCGTATTGTGTACGGCCGCATTTGAGGAATTAAATTTTTTATACATAAACATATGATTTCATCAATTATTTGAATCCTCTCAAAACTCCATTCGATTAATTTTCACGCATTCCATTATTTTTATCACGACTTTATACTCTTATTTAACCTATTTAGGCGAGACAATAATTAAATAGTTTTGTGCCATTGTGACGACACGTCATATAGATAATAATAATTCTTTTTTGGCTCTGTTAAACATCATCGAAAATGAACTGACTTCCAGTATCAATGTTATGATAATATAATTGGAGAATTCTGTGAGAAATATCTCTGAGGAAATTTTCGCGGGAACAAAATTTATGGTGGCGAGGGGAGATTTAAAACCTGCAGGAGAATAATAATAATAATTTATTTATAGAGGAAAACTATGTGTGTAGAAATATTGAAAATCGAGGCAAATGTTCGAAGAGGAATTTTACAAGTCCAGAAAAACGCGAGAAAACAATGCGCGAAGAAATTATTACGTTATTATTTAGGATTTTACGATTTCCGCAATTTTAAATTTCAATTCTTATACTTTCCTCTCCTCCCCCGTGAAATATTCCCCTCGATTTTCAATATTCCTTTAGCGTTATATTCTCGTTTTGTGCGGAGTGCTCGTGGGGGTGGCGGTATAATGATTTATATTCTATTCTATCTAACCGCGTAATTTCTCCGCAAAATATATGAAAAATACGCTTTGTCGAAAAAACCGTTAATGAAAACGAAAATCGTTATGTCCCCCCAAACCGCGCGCCCGCGTCCCATTGATTCTACGCGGTTTTCAAGCCTTAATACAAAAAAAATTATCCCACCTTTTACGTTATTATTAAATACCTTTGAAAATCTACAATTATTTCGCTACAAATCGTACGTTCAAAATCGAAAGTAATCTTTCGAAAAGAATTTTTTTTGTTTTTTTTTTTTTGCTCTTCTAACACAAAGTCGTCCAACGCCGCATTCGTCGAACGTTTTGTACGTCGAATACAAGCGCGTTGGTAAACGATTCGTCGATTTCCCGTAAAGGTTTTTTCACGAGCGTTTCATTTTTTTTTCCACCAAAACGCATTCGACGAATAATCGAAAAACGACGACTCTTTAACCCAATATGAACCGTGTATCGCGCGCACACGCGACTGGCGAATAAAATATCGTTCTACATCTATACGTTTCA
Organism: Chaetogeoica ovagalla; assembly: GCA_032441825.1. Lineage (NCBI taxonomy): Eukaryota > Metazoa > Arthropoda > Insecta > Hemiptera > Aphididae > Chaetogeoica > Chaetogeoica ovagalla. The sequence continues at coordinate 2,184,303 of CM063726.1, forward strand.
ACGGTCATCGTGACAATTTATGAATTCTCGCCGGGAACCTACGCGGAAACCACATTGTGCGTGTGCGACGACGAGAGCTGCTATTTCGGTCGTCGGACGGCACGGAATTTCGCGCATTTATCTATGACACACGCCGCGTACTATTTCCGTGATTTATCCAAGACAGGGGAAACCGGCGACACAGGATGTTTCGGTAATTGCGTGCGGGCCACCAGTTTTTACGTGTTGTACGGCGCGAAAACCGAAAATTTCGTCGCGTCGCGGACGAAAGAAAACGACGACGGAAACGCGTTTGCGATATTCCCGTGAACGTCCGTCTTCTCCGCAGCCAGAACGTTTTAAAAACGGCATATTCACGAGGGAAAAAAAAAAAAAAAACTTTTCATTCGTTAAACGTCGAACACAACAGAGTTCTTTGACACAGTAGTGGTTACGATACAAAAATCGTCGTCCATTCGAGTGCGTCGCGTCTAACGTTCGTGTTTAAAGTGAGCGCAAAAAAAAAAAAAAGAGACAAACACGCGCAGACGCCGGCTAGCTAAACAACACTCCCCGCCCCGGGGGGTTATTATGAGGAGCAAAAAAGAAAAAACGCTTATTTTTTCCTTCAATTTTTTTAATCGCGTGCCGCGTAAATACGTGTCAGAATACAGATCTACTACGAGCTGATACTTTTGACGAAAAGAAGAACGGAAAAAGGGATTCGGAATATCGGAGACTAAACGGGGGGGGGGGGGTATGTGTTTTATATTACACTTGTCCGCGTCGAGGAAAAAAAAAACTTTTTTTTTTTTTTATCACGCCGTTTTCGATTTTCCGTTTTCTTCGACCGGGAAACGACGGAGAAAAATTTAAAAATAAAAATGATCAATCCGTGTTTTCACAACACATCACGAAACCGAACGTTGTATCATTAGTAATTTTAATTATCCGGTACATTATATATATAAAAAAATAAAAAGAAAAGACTTTCGTCGAATTTCGAGTCCGGAGCTCTCCTCTACGTGGGAATTATAAATTTTTGTCGTCGAGAAAACGACAGCGCGTCCTGACGGTGTGACCACTAAACGCGCATTGCGCGAACGACGAAATTCGTGTTTTTTTGTTGGAACGTCGAGTTCATCGAGCTCCGCTAGTAGATAGCGCTAGAACGTTCGATATTGCGATTTAAAATACTTTTAAAACCGAACAAAATCGATGCTCGTAAATAATTTATTTCGGATGTCGGGCGGAGCGAAAGAATGTTTTTCGCGTTTGTGTAATTCTTTTTTTTTTTTTTCTGTTTCCTTTTCGCCGCAATTCGAACGATCCGTGGATAAATTGCAGTGTTCTGTACATTCGATTTTCCCAATTGTTTCGTCGAAAAAAAAACCGTATCCGAAAACTCTGTTGAAAACGGCCGATTGAGCATTTTTTTTTTCCGACGCGTCCGTATTCGTAATATTTTTCAAACGTGTTTATCGCATAATTCGTTAATTTTCTATGGACGCGGGGCTCGGGATCGTTTTTCGAATTCAGAACAGTTATAAAACACTGTGAAAATCCAGTGAAAGTCTACAGTAGACGGACAGTATTGATACCCTTGCGCAACGTTTTAAACGTTTAGGTTAAAAAATAATAATAACAAAAAAGAAAAATCTCAATTTTTAAACGGTTAACATAATAAAGTACGCATTTTAATAATTAAACGTTAAATAATAATTCAATTAATAATCAAAGGGATTTCGAGGCTCCTCGTCGTCACTGTATAAAAAATATATCCCCTCCTGATCAGTTCAATATACGATATTAAATATATATATATATACGTATTTACCGAAATAATTCCTACTAATACACTGTAAATGAGAATCTGTTTTGAGAACGATTTATTATTTGAAATAAAACGGAAACCCTAGAAAACGTTTATTGGACTAATTACTGATTATTATTTTATTGACTAAAAGCACGAGAAAAGTCGCTGTTACGACTATGAGAAATAAATTTGTTTTGGGTAACCTGCACATACGCAATTGTTTTTCCACTAGAAATTTATTATTAATTATTATAAAACGTCTGTAAATAAATTCGTTTTTTAAATCGTTAAATTGTTGTATTTTAATAACCCGTCGTCAACGAATCCTGTACAGAAATTTGTTTCGATATTATTTTATACGAGAACACGTTTTGTAATTCTTTACCGTCTGGTCGCTGTTTTTTTTTTATGATTTTTCATTTTTCACAAATCGATTGAATTTCCATTCAAACGTCGTTCGTTATTATCGATTATATATTTTCATTAAAATAATATTTATGGTTTTTATTCCGAGTTTAAACAAATCGAATAGATAAATCGGTTGTTACGTTATTAACATTAATTTGCACACAAGTCAATGGGTTCTTTTCGAAAAAAAAAAAATCTCTTCTTCAGATTATTATAATATGCATTCAGTGACTATAATTAAATACATTTTTTGTTTTCTTTTAAACGTAACTTTTTTATTTGCCGTAGTCTTATGCGCATAGGGAAATATTAAAAAAAAAAGAGCGCGCATAATATTTTATTAAACGCGCCCGTCGTAGCAGTCTTTTTTACATTTCGCTTGGTACTTGGTCTATGTAATTGATGAAATTGTATTTCATGGATACTTTCAATTTTACGATAATATAGTGTTATAAATTACTCACTTTCCAATGTCTTTGCTCGTGGGTAAAATCCCTTGCTCCGGCGTTTTAATACCAATACCTTGCATCTGAAAACAAACATATTTGAAACAAATAATAAAATAATAATAATAATAATAGTATTTTTTTTTTTTTTTTTACATAATCGACTATAATTTTCTAAAGTAAAACGTTAAAATTACTTTTTAAACGCGTGCAGTGTGTGTTGGGTTCTGTATAATATAATAACAATCACTTTTTTCAGTGTTTTTTAACGCGTATAAATTTTACGTAACATTTAATTGTACCTAATACCATAATGTATATATATATATATATATATTTTATCACATTATGTTTTTAGGTTTTTCACATAAATAATTAAAAGTATACGTATACATGTAATACACAACCATCATTGCGTTCGATTTACATATCAAAATCTTTGAATAGTGCGTGGAGATAATTAATAAAAAATTGATCATAGATTATTATAAGTGTTATTACAGAGAGTAATGTGCAAAACGGTCGTTTTTTCATTATTATAGAAATTCTGCGCAAGAATCGTGAATAGATTGCAGTTCGAGATAATCGCAGTCACTAAATATTATAACGTAATTCGATTCGCGCGACTTTTTATTGATAGTTGCAAAATTGTGTATCGAATAGGGATTTACATGAAAATATTTGTCAATAAACGTTTAACACTTATATATTTGTGTACTTTTACGCGTACGCGTCTGAACGAATTCGTGTTTAATCGACTAATAGTCAATAGGACATAGAAATACACGCGTTATGCTGCTGCTATACATATACGGAGCGTTATTTATTTTATTTTTTTTACTAAGCTTATGGTAATTTTTTTTTTCAAGTATATTACGATTGTTGTTGTACACACACACACACGTACTATTCGTGAAAAAGAAACATAAAAAAAAAAAAAAACGAAAAAGAAAAGACAAATCATCGATTCGATCACGCGGATCCGTGTGTTGGCCGCCGTGCAGTTAACAGAACACAACAGAATATATAATAATAATAATAATAATAATATATAACGGTCGACCGCGCATATATTATTAATTTTGTAAAAGCACGGTCGGGGACTGCGCGTAAGATCTAAAAAATACGCCGTCTTTCCCATAGACACAACGTCCGATCGATGGATATTTAGTTCGCGTCTGTACGACGATCCATAATCATCAAAATCGTCGTCGCAATCGTCGCGAAATCATCGTCGTCATCGTGTGCGTCACGACGCAACAGTATCTCGCGCGCGCGCGCATGTGTGTTTGGGAATCGCGGGTTTTATTTTCCGAACACGCCTCGTCCGTTGCACGTTTACAAACTGTTCTCGCAGCACCGCTCGCGGATTATTGTTTTAGAACGAATAATAATAATAATAATAATAATTTCAACAATCGTTGTTTACCGACATTTCTCATTCGTAGAAATTAAAAAAAAACCGACAACTATAACCGTATGGTGGTGGGTGAGAAGAACGGCCGGCGCACGCGGCAAAGAGACACCTACGACACCGCCGCGACTCTCCGCCGCGGCCCACCGGGCAATTATTCCATTTCCCCGCCGTCAATAAAACGCAGACGGAGGACGTTCGGTTTTAGCGAAATATGGTGGCAATTTGTTTTGAAATTTACACGAGGAGAGAGAGAGAGAGAGAGAAACGCGCAATGGTACACAATACATACATACATATATATATATACCGGCGGTTCCCAAACTTTTTTAGTTCACGCCACTCTAAAAATTAAAAAAAATTAATTACGCCGCCCATAAATAAATAAATTACGAATGTATAATATACGAATATTTTTATTTTTATGACAATATAAATCAACGGTAAATGTTATTAAACTTCAGTTTAAAGCAGTGATGGGCAAAGTACGGCCCGCGGGCCAACTCCGGCCCACGAAAGTATTTAATCCGGCCCGCCGAGGGTCCATCGACATTGATAGTATATGGCCCGTCGTAATTACGTTTTGACAGTCGAGAAGTATAATGTAGATTCTACTTAGTAGAATAATAGATGCATAACCTATAGATCAGCGGTTCCCAACTTCAGGTAGCAATCCAAATTAGGGTGGCAGAGGTTTTCCAACATTTCTTACAATTTATATATTTTATTTTTTTTACATTATAATTTTAATTTAGGAAAAAAATTCCCGAAATATTCTAAAAATGATCGAAGAAAATAGTTTTAAATATATAAACGGATTGGCGCGGACTATGCGCGGTCGTACCCTCACAGCGTGGTGTAGGTTTAACACAAAATGCATTTCTTCTTATAATTCTGGCCCTCCTCTAAAATTTCTTAAACTTTGTGGCCCCACATTAAAAAAGTTTGCTCACCACTGGTTTAAAGTATTACAAAATATTTTTATTTTTACGAAAAAAAAAAAAAAAAAACAATAATCATTAATATTTAATCTTAATGCGGACAATGGGCTCGTTTTCCTTTTAATAATTCTTCAAAATCAGGCAGCGGATGTTGTGACAGCCACGCGCATATCTTTTTCAACGTTTCGAGTTTTGACCGATATTTTGATTTTAATACTGCAGCAACTGCAGAAAATCCCCGCTTCGCATTATATATTATGGATGTCGCAAACGGTAGTAGTACACGCAAAGCTTTGTTGGCCATTTCAGGATATTCATCTCTAAATGTTGTTCCAAAATCCTGGAAGTTATCGATAGATGTAACGACTTTTACGTAAATCCCCGCGAATCAAGTACATTATTGTATGCCACGACTTTAAGTAATACTAACATAATGAAATATTTGTTTAGAATAGTTGAAATAAACGTTTCAACAAAATTATTGTTGATTTAAAAATATCAATATTTACCACGCGGCTCGCGCCTCCCCTGCCATGAGCTCGCGGCTCCTAAGGGAGGCGCGCCTCACAGTTTGGGAACCGCTGATATACACAATTATCGTTTTGACAATATTCTCGTACGCGAATACATTGTACCGCGCCTATTCGCGGATTCGCAGAGTTTACTTACTATGTACTGCCGCGCAGCGCGATAATTTTTAAACACGAAAACGTTAATGTGTTAAGTAAATCGCGACAATTATTACTACGCGTATCAAATAAATACCGACGAACTCGACCGAAACAATGATCAAATATTTACTCGAATATTCGATCCCTGTAACCGTTATAGTGATTAAACATTCGAATAAATTTATATATATATAATATATATACGTTATTTTATTAGGCGAGCTCGTCGGTTTTATTTGACGTACCGTATACGGTTATCATATTATTGCATTGATAATCGGAGTTACTGTCCGAAAGAATTTGGAGCGTTTTGAGAACGGTTTTATAACAGTCGAGCGACACCCACGGACGAAGTCTCGCGCGGTTAGGTGTCGCGGCGAACGCGTTGTACACTTATTATATTAATGTACCAACGCCCACCGGACGACCTTCCGTACAACATACACTCGCGCGTCGTACGCATTGGAAATCGTTTCGGGCATTTTTGGGAATTAGTGTAAAAAGTCAACGAAATACGCTGTTTAAAGGAGTGTTAAATAATCATGCGAATGTTTTGCGATTTGCGGATGACGCTTAACGCGACTGTTTTGACACAGAAAACAAAAAAAAAAAAAACAATATTGTTTAGAGTTCGGAATTAAACATTGAGTTTTTTTTTTTTATTTTAATTTCTCGTTAATATATTTTATATTATACGTGTAACGTTGGATTTTATAACGAATCTATTGAATTTTAATAGTTATGTATATAATAGGGAATACTCGGGGAATCGAAACGATAAAGAATAATAATAATAACAATAATAATAATAATAATAATAATAACAATAATAATAATAATAATAATAACAGTAATAATAATGTGTAACGCGAGAATAACGTAATAAAATATATAACGAGTGTACCCTACTACGGAGTTTATACACATTTATTACAGTGCTCACCACAATAATATTCTTTCGGTTGACGGTTTTGCATTCTAAATATATACACATGTTTTGAATATTACGATGACCTTAAGAGAAACGAATTTTTACCCCAGGCCTGCCGGTAGCCCAACATTTTACGACTTGGGTGAAAATCAAATGACGTTTTAAGACGAAAAAAAAATTTATATATATATATTTCCTTATAGTCGTTTAGAGAATAATATCGTAAAAATAAAATTGTCGTCGATATTATGTGAATTGGATATAAACGCGCGAAAAGTGTTTTTTTTTTTTTGAATTACCAGACACGAATGTTTTGCTCTTGTATCGTTTCTCGCGGTTTCTTCGATACACGAAAAAATTCGTCAAAACTCGTGTAAAAAAAAAAAAAAAGAAAAAGAAAAAACCGTATAAAACAATAAAAAATACGTTTTTTTTCTTTAGTTTCGTTCTTGCGACGATGCGTGCGATAACGGAATACATTTCAACGTCCATTGTGCGCAATTGAACGACGGGCGAAATAATATTATTGATTCGTGTTTCAATATTATCGACAGATTTTGCCGCGCGCACAGCCGCATTAAGGGGAAGGGCTAACGAACACGGGGGCCCCAAGAAAAATATTTTTATTTTTTTTTTAAATTACGGCACAATTTTTTAAGAATTTAATAAATGACTGCAACATTAAAAAAAGAAAAAAAAAACAGTTGTTTACGTCGAATATTTTTATTAAAATATTTGTCAAAACGATAATAGTAACCGAAGTAACAGATTTCGATGCGTTTTTAATTGATTTAAAGTCCTGTAGCTGACATCATTTTTTTTTTCTTGCGTCGTTAAATGTAAATTATACGCACGCGTAAGAAATTTTTTGTTTTTTGTAAAATTAGGGCCTCCCCCCCCCCTCAATTGAGTCAGCCCTGGGTCACTTATATATCATTAATCCGGCACTGGCCGCGTGTAGTGTTTATTACGCGCAACGATTTTTAAATCAAATTTGTTTTATGAACAAAAAAAAAGAAATGTAATTTCAGATATTTTCCCCGAGGTTTAAGTCGTATTCGTACGTATTGAGTTACCAGCGCTACACGAGTGCATTTGACGGTGTCTGATACAACTACTACTACTACTTATATAGACTGTTTTGATCGCTTTTTGGCTGCAAATCCGTTAACGATTTAAAATATTTCTATTTAAAATTAAAACACGATAATATTTCTGCTATACTCGTCGTGTTATGTATGTTATTCGTCATATATGTGTGTGTGTGTGTGTGTATTATAAATAAACTTGGCATAGAACACATTAGTTTACGAGTAAAACGTTTTTCTGATTATAGAGTATAATAATATGTATATATGTATATAATATCTTTTAATCGGATTCTTGTATTACTTTTATATTTATAGACGAATAATAATAATTATAATAATAAAAAAATCTCTCCCCGGCTTACCAGACAACAATTTATAACTTTTAGAGTTTTACCGTCGAAAAAAAAAATCGGTCTTATTTGCAAACACGCGGTTATATTAAATTCATATACATATCATATACCAGGGGGGTATTTACTTCGTCCCTTAGGGGGAGGGGCGAATAGAAAAAAGGGCCCGTCGAATCTGTTGCCAACTTAGAATTATCGAAAAATTATATAAAAATAATAAGTTTTAAATAAAAAAATGTTTTATGACATTTTAGTTTTAGTTCGATCATTTTAGTTGTCAGTAGATATAGGTACATACACAAGTATCTAGGGGGGGGCGATTGCCCCATCGCCCCCCCTGCCTTGTATACGCCCCTGTTATATACATATATATTTTTTTTTTCGACAACGATGACATTATTATTATTATTATTATTGTTATTGTTATTGTTATTATTTCAGTTTTCACGTTTTGAATTTATTTCCGTATATTCGATACAAAAAAAAAATATATATATATATATATAAATAAAACGAGTTAAAAAAAAAAAACGTTTTATGTTAAAACGCCAATATTTATATTATATATATATATATACAAAAAAAAAGAAAAAAAACCGCAGTAGTATATTAAAAAAATTTACGCGTCTATATACACATATGAGATCGAATTTAATTTTCGCGTTTTTTTTTTCGTTTTTATTATAACGAAATGAAATGTGATTGTTTTGAGATATTTAACGTCTTTTTTTCTTTTTTTGTTGAAATATTCAAACACATTTTTTTTTTAAATTAAATATTACTTAACGTCATATACGATCATCGTTTAAAGCACACACACACACACATCATTTAATGTTTATATGATTTTAAGACCAAAATGAAAATTATTTATTACTCTATCGTATACGTACAAAAAAAAAAAAAGAAAAAAAAATACGAAAACAAATTAAATAAATAAATACCTTTTATATTTTTTATTGTTTTTTTTTTTTTTTAAGTACAATCCAAACGAAAATCGTCGAAACAACACTCGGATGAGGTGGGGGGGGGGTGAGAGTAAAACAATTTTTTATATATAATTATATAAAAACGCGTACAAAAATAAAAAAAAATAAACGAAAATTTCACGACGATGACTGCGAAAATAGCGAATAAAATTTTAAATATTTTCACTATAATAATATTAAAACAAACAAACAAAAAAAAGAAAAAGAATGGAAATCAAATAAATTGTGATTAGATTTTTTAAAAAAAAAAAAAAATAAAATATTTATTATTAATAATATTAATCCCGTTATCCTTCCGCGTAAACACACGCGCGCAATGTTTTTTAATAATCAATCAATTAATGTGCAGTATGCACACACACACACACACACACACATACGCGCAATTCCGGCCGTCTAACGCACTGAACCGCCGTCCGGGTCGTTCCGCGGTTTCTCTGCGCCGGTTCATTCTCCGTTTGATACATCCGCCGCGGTGGTAGGGTTCGGGCGCGCGCCACTCCTACGAAATTCGAGATTGCGCCGTATTTGGCCGTCCGTTTGTATACCGCGACACCGGTATATACTATATTTAAAACACCCACCTTCCCCTTACAGCGGTTCCCTCTCCTAACCGCGACTCCCCTCTCCTCCTCGGAGGATTCGACTACCCGAACGCCGCGCGTTATGGTAAGGCATTTTATTATTTATTTATTTATAAAGTCGTTTCGGGGGGGGGGAGGGGGGGCGCACGCGCGCCTTGATTTTCCGTGCGCGGGGTGGGGCGCGGCGACGCGAGTAGTTAAATAAATAAGTAATAATAATAATAATAATAATAAAAAAGGCGCTCGTTCTCTATCTCGTAGTATTTATATTTAGACTCTGCGGTACAGAGTTTCGGTTTCGTTTTGGGCCACGGCACCCGTGTGTGTACATCCATGTACGGACATCGATTCCACCCGATGTTCTATAATATTACGAGAAAAAAGAAAAGAAAAGAAAACAAATCCTCCCCGACCCGTTCTCGTTTTTCAATTATTTTAATACCTGTACGTCGGAACCAAACGAACGTAAGTCACATTACGCAAACTTTTCATAAGAGTTTAATAACTGAAAATTAGGAAGGTGTTGGCTTGCGCTACGTCGGACTTACGTTCATTTTACGTCCCTAGTAAAATGATAATAGAAGAATTTTTAACGGGCATCCATCATCATAATGGTTCGACGAAAAACAGATTATACGTGCCAAAAATGTAATGATCTGAAAACCGTTAATTTTGGACTTACGTTCGTCTGGTTCTGACGTATACAGATACGTTTTCTCGTATAAATTCGTTTTTTTATTTTTTTTTTGGAAACGCGTATAAACGTATTGGCGAAGAAATCGGACGTAACGAAATACAAGATTTTGTTTAAAAAAAAAAAAAAAAAAAAAAATATTCTATATAATATACGCGTTAAACAGTATTAATATTATTTTTCACTTGACGTTTCTTCGCCCGTTTTTTTTTCTCTTCTCATTTTACATTCTCAAAGGAGCGAGGAACGTGGAATTGGTTTTACAATGATATGTGTTTTCGTTTTCCCATATCTCTCCGAAGACAAACGACTGTCTACAAATTCTGCCAGAAGAAAATTGCGTCTACTCGGTAGAGGAGTTGTTTTTCGATTTTCTCAATACTTCTTTTGAGTGCACGGGGAAAAAAATGACCGAAAAACGCGTTTGTTCGTCATTGCCAAGCTTGCCGGCTGTAGAGATTTGAAATATTCGTCAAACATTTATCGTTATATTATATTGTATTAAAGAAAGAAAAAAAATCCACCAAAAATTTTGCGATAATTGTCAAACGCTGTTTATTATTAAATAATGTTTATTATTAAATAATGTTTATTATTAATAAAGAATGCTTCGTTGTTTTTTTTTTCAGATTTTTCAAGAAAATACAACGCTCAACAAGACCATTAAGACACATCACCAGGACGATAATATATATATATATATATGGCAGGGTGGTGGGATGAAATACGATAACTTATAAAAGAATAAAGCGAAATAATGCGGCATCTCCGCGGCACTTCCATCACTGCCTATAAGTGAAAAAAAACTAATCGATAATTAATTTGAATACGAAATAACGAAACGCGTCCGGTCGCTGCACGCGATTTATTACGACGAATGTATAAAATTCACGATTACTGTAGCGAGTACGTTAATTCGTTTTTTTACTTTTTATTTACTACAAGGAATAATCGAATTTGAAATGTCGGGGAAAAAAAATTTTTCTTTCTTATTTCCAATGCAACGCGTATTACAAACATACAGCGCCCACACTTAAACAAAAAAAAAAAAAACAGCATCTGGGTCAATCATCGCAGTTGTATATAGGTGTACACACACACGCCACACGTACATCTCGCACGCCTACGACTGTCGATTATGTTCGGTTATTACTTGACCTATTATTATGATGGAACGTAAAACGATAATATGTCAATCGTTACTGTTTAGTCATTTAATTGAATAATTTATTAATTTTCGATATGATTCGCGCCAGTGCCTGTACGAAAAACGAACGGAATCGTTTGTAGAGAAATTCCGATTTCACTCGTTTTCTTCTCATCTTCTATTCGTATTCTCAAACTACTCGTCGGCTATAGTAGACGACCAGTTTTTCTGCAAATTTTCCTCGCATACCGTTCGAAACAATGAACGGACTCATCTGGTGGGCCGACTGCAATATTCTCATACGCATACGACAGTGTTCCTACTGATGTAATTTTGTTTTCGGCGTGTCCGTGTGTTGACACGAAGCCAATTCCGCGTCTTATATGTTTTTTATTGTCCATATAATAGTCATTTCGGGTGCTACTTGAATCACATATTAAATTTCTTCACGAGATATTTTGTTTATATATACATATACTTAGGCGTAAAATCGTATACGTAATCGCGAAATACGATCGACGTACAAAAAAAAAAAAAAAAAAAATTCATTTAAATATATAACTACACGAGAATGGCGTTTAATACGATCAGGTGTATATTTGTTTGTGTATTCGATTTTCAATTATCGATTTTTTTTATTTCGACAACATTTTTGGCATCAAATCCCTCGCACATATGCTTTCTGATTATTAATTTTGTTCATTCATTTTTTTTATTATTATTCTTTTGCCTCGATCGTGTTGCAAACGTAATATACGAGATTTATATGCTACGTAAAGTACACACATAAATCTATGATTATAATAGAACTTAATATTACACGTCGCAATTGAGAAAGTTTTTATTAAGTATTTATAATTAAATATTAGTCGTCTGTAGGCGGTCGAACGTGATAAATATATTGCGTAAGAAAACGTTAATTGTTTTATTGTATTTTATTTCGTATTCGATTATTTAAAATCGTAGTGTTTTCGTGTTACGATTCGGAAGGATTTTGTGAAAAAAATAATAATAAATATATTCAACAGTTTTACCATAAGCTCATAAGACGCGACGAGTGAGAATTTCGAAACGTTATTCATACGGTATTCGAAAAAGCAGTCACTTGTCGTACTACTCAAGTACCTATATAAGACACCATCTGTCTTGATCCGGCTTTGCCCGGAATTCGTGTTGTTATAAGACACTTTCGTACGTTTAAATCATTCAAGTTTAAAACTATTATTATAATAATATACATTTGTATAAATTTTAAACAAACATATTTAATCTAAGTCATAAATGATTGTCAGCGACTTTGCTATAGGAGTAGATTAATATCTTTACGTATGGCTTTGCTCAGTTACTCACTATAGTCACTCGTTCAGTTACTACTCAGTCACTGAACGGAGATTAGATTTTGGGTATATAACAAAAACTAACTCATTTAACGAATTAAATACGTCAATACCTGTAAATAGTCCGAAATTAAAAGAAAGTTGTTGAAAAATTGTTTCCCTCAATATAATACGATGTCATATGTTATTATATTTGAAGAATATTTACTCGTTATTACAGTTTCGAAATTGCGAAGAAGTATTCGACGAAATCGCGTTTTTTACCGTTTTTATACAATTTTTCGGTAGTTTTTTTTTTTTTTTGTTATATTTTTGAGAAAATCGAAAAATACACCTCTTTCTAAAATACCAATTAGACATGCAATTTTCTGTCGGAAACAAACTGTAATTGTAATGTGATCGGAACACTCCTTTTGATAGGATTTTTCGGTTACAGATATATACAAGCGCATGTAAATAATTACGCGTATGTATAAACAAGTCATTTTAAAACCAAAACATTGACAATACTCCGCTCAGAATCTAAAACTATTACTATGGAAATCGAAAACACAATTATTCGAAGACCGTTTAAAAAGTGTCTGGGAAACTGATGAAATAAAACGAACAGCGGTCCATACGGATTGGAACGATGTGAGAAACGGACACGAAGAAGAGCGTTAAAAAACCTCGGATTTGCTAAAAGAAAGAAAAAAATCGTTGTGTGTCCCGCGGACGATCATCGGCAGCCTTCTGAGCGTTTGCAGTAATCGTCAGACGAAAAGCGTTTATTCGCGGAAGAAATTTAAGTGCCCGAAGAATTCTTAGGATATTTTTCTTGTCTTGTCTCGACTTAACGGTTTGATTTTTTTTTTTTGTGTGTTTTACTGCGAGCATATGAACATATAATTAACAATTTCACTGCGGTACAGGAAATAAAATATTCAAAGCCGTTTAACCGAAAACCGTGTATATGAAACATACGTTTGGCCGGGTCATTATATACGATGCGAGTTAACACGAGACCTGCTGTGAGCCGCGGCGGTCGAATAAAAATGAAATAAATTCGCCGCGTAAACGAGTCGGCCGACATTGCGTGGGGGGGTTGGTTTTTTTTTTTTTAATGCCATTTATGGTATCGCGGTGATGGTAGAACACTCCCAAAGCCCACGTGAGTCCTATTCTCGTGCGCGGCATCCGGTTTTGAGAACGCGCGCAGTCGACAGTCGTATACAACAGACACTACAATGCGCGCGCGCTATGTACAACGCGACCGTGCGAACTTTGTCCGTGGCGCAGGAATTCGATGGGCGAGGTGGTTTTTTTTTTTTCTTTTTAACGGGTCAATAAATGTGGCGAAATTTTCCGTGACACTTCGCCCCGACGCGAAAACCGTACACGGTTTTATATATATATATATATTTTTTTTTTTTTGTTTACATTTTTACGTTTCGCGTTAATAATAATAATAATAATAATAATAATAATAATAATAATAATAAAAATAATAATAATAATAATGATAATAAAAATAATAATAATGGTAATAATAATAATAATAATAATAATGATAATAATAGTAATGATAATAATGATAATAATAATGATAATAATTATAATGATAATAAAAATAATAATAATGGTAATAATGATAATACGTTAGTAAAAACATAAAAAGAAAAAACGATATTTTATTAAAGGATAATATGCGTGGTCGCTCGCCCGGACGGAGGGGCATTTGTTCTCCCCTGTACTACAAAATTTCAAAAAAAAAATAATTTTGAAATATTTTTTTTTGTTCTTATTAAATTGTTTAAATAAATATTTTGTTTAGTGAATAGGTTTATGAATATTCGATGTTGACGAAGATCATAAAAAAAAAAAAAAAAAAAAAAAAATTATTCTTTACTCACTATGTTAACGTGCAGACCTTCGTATTTACAAGGTTCCAAAAGCGTAATCAATCGATACACGAAAATGGCCTACGCGTAAGCGTGTTTATCGCGAACCAGAAAAGAAACAAATCATCGAACAAATTATCGAACAAGTTATGATTACAAGGTTTGCAATAGAACGCATCGGCGAAGACTTCGCAGTTTTTATTTAACAACCAATAATTACCGTACGATTTCTGTAGTACGCGAAGAATGAAATTTATTTTAAATATTTTTTTAGGCGTTTGATTTTATTGCGTTTCTCTCTGATAAATGTATAGACGTGTATGTGAAATCGAGCCATATATATATATTATATATAAATATGTATTATATTACGAAAATTAGAGAAATATATAATTATGTCGTTGTATATTAGATATTTGTTTATATTTTTATTACCGGTTTGCGCACAGAAAACAAAAAATTGACCGCCGTCGAGCATTAATAGCGAAAAAGAAACAAGAAAAATACAACAGAATAAAAAAGAAATTATGATTATTACAATAGGAAAATTAAAAATGATAAAAACGGTGAAACGTTTGTGTAAACAACGAATTGTTCAAAAAAAAAAAAAAAAAACTACGGCTTTATATTAATATTATTTGATATAGGCGATTTTTTCAAAACTAAATTTATATAAATAATATACGCCGTATTTTTTTTTTTTTTATTAAAAAAAATACCCAAGTCCGTTATCTATTATAGTTAAAAGTAATATTATGGTTATTTTTGGAGTTTCGCAAAATTTGAATTCGGATTAGCTTTTCAATAATTTTATTCCAGAAACGCGTGTTTATTTTTGTTTTTTTTTTTAAATTTCTATTCTATTTCGATATAATCGATGTAAATATATTTCTAGGCGCAAACGATTCATCGTGTTAGTCAAATATACGAATATGACGATAAAACAATAAATTTCGCATCACGAATTTTCTATCGCTGTACTCACATTACGCATTGTAATGTTTCGACGTACGATTCGATTATTTCTTCTCTGTTAATTTTCCACGTTTGAATGTGGCGGCGAATGCGCGACCGTTTTATAAAAATGACGTTTTAATTCGTTTGCGCGAGATTAAAAACGAGTTCGTACGTATATTTGAACGCGTTTGCGGTAATTTTTACGAGGGGTAGAATCTATTTGAAAGTTTTTACTTTAAAAGAAGAAATAACAAACAGAAAAAACGAGACATACATCGCATCGCGTTCGTATAAAATAAATATTTTTTTATATCGACGCGTTTGTATTAATAATATAAAATTAGTTTTGAAACCGTTGTTTCACGTTCAAAACGCGACAAACAGGAGTGGGGTGTGTTGACCGCGCACAATTTATTATATTATTATTTTTTAATACTTCTTTATTTTTTTTTTTCCTCTCCCCGATACGAAGAGGAGGTGTCGCGTTTAATCGGGGAAAATAGCTGCAACGCATAAAAGAAAAAATTTATATACTCGCGAGTAAGAAAGTACAGTAGTAGTAGTACTATTATTACATTATTGAGAATCGATAATAAGCCGTCGAGTTATAAAAAAATTGTATGTTTCATGTTCTCGTATTTACATTTGTTATTATGATTTACGGCATCCGCTTTACAGTGTGTAGTACTGTAGTAGTATATATATTATATAAAAAGAAAACTTGTCCCATTGCCGTTTTGTTATTATTACTATTATGCAAACGCTTATACATTATCATATAACTATATACATATGTATATATGCATATAACTGTACATAATGTTCGTTTGGGCGGAGAAGTGAACGAGGTCGGATCCGCGTTAGCGGAAATCAAGGGAAATAAGGGCTTAGCGCCCTCAGAAATTAATAAATTAACAAACTTAGTCGCCCCTAAAAGTTAGGCGACTATATAATCAGGGACGGCGCGAGTGGTGGGGGGGGCAATAGGGGCAGTTGAATAGGGGCCCCGCGGTTGAAAAATATAAAAAGGCCCCGCCGCGGTTTATAAATGTAAAAATGCCTCGCTAATGAATGGGCCTTATTTTTCTTGCGTATTTGCTGTTTTTTAAATGTTTTGTCGAGTTTTAGGAGAAAAACGTATACAAATGAATGAGAATGTATTGGTTATTATTTGCTCAACAATTTTAAATAAATATTACCTATATGATTTGTCAATAACTATAGATAAATATATATAAATATTACATATAAATATAAATATTGTGGGGGAGGGGTTGATTTTGACAAAGAACTTTTTTTTATGCTTATATTTGGAAGCAATTTTCTGGAGGGGGCCCAACACAAATTATTTTGCCCCGAGCCCCGCAATAGTTATAGTGCCGTCACTGAGTCTATAATTCGTACGCGAAATTAATAACGACGGACCTAACCGCTCAAGTCTTGCCACGGCGGGCGGCGGGGCAAACGCGAACGACGTTGTTCGCCTCTCAAAAACACCGCGTGTGTGTGTATAGATCTCCGGGAATCGGAGATGGTCATGGCGTTTAAAAACAGCTTTTCCTATGAAACCATCGCTAAAAATAGGACGATATGCCGGAACACGAAATATTTATTACACGCGGGAAGCTGCGAGAATAGAGATTAAATAAATATATTGCATCGTGTAAACGTATATCCCGTCGTCCTGTGTTCGTTTCTACGGTATAATAATTATTATTGTTGTATTTATTAAATTACCTGATGATGACTTTTTGTCGAAACCGGTAGTAATAAAATAATTTATACAACAACCTTCTTTTATTTTAATTAAATTTAATACTTTTTGGCTTTTATTGTATATTTAGTATACATTTTGATATATATATATATATTTTTATTTATTATCACGAGTATTAACTTGTAATTTTTTATCTCTATCTTTTTAATTATTTATTTTTACACATCCTATTGATTTTTGTTTTTATTTTTGATTTAAATTTCTTTTTGTTTTCACTACTTTGTTAATAATTATTATTATTATTAAATTAATAACGTGTTACATATTGTACGTGTTACGGAAAATGTTAACGCGTTTGGATAATATTAGCCATGCTAATATGAAGAATTCTTCGTTTGTAAACGTAAAATATCAAACACTATCCGGGGACAGTTTTAACATTAGCCAGTCGATAATGGACAATGTTAAGAGACGATGTATCAGAGAAGATACTGCGTATACTCGTATATAGAAATCATTTTATCTTATGTCCAATGATCAAGCGAAAAATATACGTTATTTGTCTCAAAACAACATTACTAATTGTGTCTTAAATATAATATTTAATATTATTAATAAATTGAAATGTATTTTTTTTATCCCGTGTTGTATTAATTTAAACGTATTCGATATTGTTTATAGATTAAATACGTTTTATCCGATCACTGATACGCTCTTATGGTTACGTTATCCAATGGCTACTGTCACTTAATCCGGCTAATGTCCACACTATGCAGCATATAAAATCAAAATTTGAAAATATTGACTGGACCGTGATATTTTGTAGCAGATAACTCGTTATACTTCAGTGTATATAAGTTTGTATTAAATGACATTTTAATAATATTCTATTATGCGTGTAAAACTGCAGATACGCGTGTGACGTGTTTTTTGCTTCTTCGCCTCCAGCGCAAATGAAACTGTTATGTACTTATACGTATCACGAATTCGGGGTGAATTGGCTTCGTCGGAATAACAGAAAATAATATTTTCCGACAAGTGGTTATTAATAATTAATATATTATATTGAATAAAATATACGACACCCACGGACACCGGTATTCGATATAAATTAACGGTGCGTATAATATTTGCTTTCCAAATAAAGTAAATTAAGTTAATTCAATTAATTCAATCCGTAATCAACGTGTCGTTTGAGAATGCAACTTTGATTTGACAATTTTTCCTATCTGAAAATATCTGTGCTGTCCATTTCGCATGGTTGTCACATCTTCGATCAGTAATAAAAAATTAACTCCGATTTGTCGTGAAAAATTTCCTAGCGCAGCTAATACAGAAAACGGGTCGATGAATTGTCGCTAAGCACTACACGACGGGGACAATATAAAAAATCAAAAATACGTAAATTAAAAAACACGCTTAAAATGGTCGAATTTTAAATACAAAAGCCTTTAAACTTATATAAAATGATTATTTTTGAAAAAGCTTTTTAACACATGAAATATTTCTTTCGCGCATCACGTAGAAAGAAATATTATGTATATATATGTTTTGGAAGATAATCACATCAAATGTCCCGCGCATTCGTTTTTTTTTTGTTGTAAATTTAACCTTTTCCAGTAAAGTGGTTTCATATAGAAAAATGTCGCCAAACAAACTAAAACGTCACACTTAAGATAATAAAGAATTCGTTATCCATTAATGTATATAGAGGTATATCAATTGTGACCAGCTTCGATGCTAACCCCATTCGTGCTTTCTCTCGTGTATAGTATTTTTGATTTTCAGATTGTAATACCCGGGAGTGTTAATGACTGTACAAGCACAGTAAAATACTACAATTTACAATCTCGGACGTGCCTTAATGGCTTAATCGCGACACAATTCAATCATTATTGCAAGCTGCTCGTGTATGATTTGACTACTGAATATTAACGGTATGAACGTAAAGACTATAATCGAGCACATAAAATCACCATATGAGACTAGATGGGTTTTTACTCATTTAGTCTCATACACATAGTCGAGAAACATTTTAATAATAATGTGTTATTCGTTTATTTTATCATTGAAACACAAAATGTAGTACATAAATGGGACGAAATTGAAAGTAAATATAATTCTCATCGAATTTATTTGCTTTAAAATATATATATATATATATATGATGTATCACACATAGGTATTTCAAAGTCTTAATAATGTTTTTAAGTATGAAGTGAGAGTTTTTTTAATTTGAAGTATAATGATAAAATTATCATTTACGTTATTGTTATAACTATTCCTAAACGAATACGAGATTTAGATAGTTTTCAAATAACAAACACGTAATAAAATACTTTTTAATTGAGTACGAAAGAAAACAACAATAATTCTCATGTGAAAAACGAATGCACTGTGTCCTAGATATTTTATGGCGTAACGTGATGATTTTCTATTTCCTTATCAATCCAATTTCGAAAACCAGCGACGTTCACGTAGGCTGCAGGTATGCCGTTTATACCACACTGGATACCCCAAGATACGATTCCAGCCTGAACTAAATAATTTGGATCTTCTTTAGACGGACACATCAACGGACTACCGCCATCGCCCTGTAGAAAACATATCGAGAATTTAAAGACATTGTTAAGAAAACATTTTTTTTTTCATTCTAGCATTTCGAAAGACTCATAGTGATCAAAAGATATATTGTTTAAAAAATTTAACATCGACAAAAGATTGTCTACATTTTACAATACCCACACGGGTATGCGTAATACGTAACTAAAAATTATTTAAAAATACAAGTAGAAAATATAAACATAATATATAGGGAATAAATTATATACCGCGTCAAGAGTATACTACCTCTAAAATACTATTAGATTTCGTTTATTTTATTTGATGTCTTTTTTTTTTTTAACCGAAACCGGTTGTAATATTATGTGGGCAAAGTAGAGGAAATCCGAGCGTGTTATTTGTGCACGACGACCAGCGGCGAATCAATTTGTGAAAAGTGAACAAAATGGATGAATTATCGATTTACATTTATACATTCTGTACGAGTGGAAATACAAAATGGTTGTTAAAAATTATGAGCAAGCGTCATAGTGTTACGGATTTAGTTCAATTTGTATTAGGAATTTAACACAGTAATTCCGTGTAATATTTAAACGATTAAAATTAAGTGAAAAATAATTAATAAAAATATATCACGCGTTAGAATTAAAAAGAATATATTATACGTTTTTTTACTATTCGCGATGCATTATTATTATTATTATTATTATTTGTTCTTACACAAACTGTATTATTGTGACGTTTAATAATATTGCAAAATTTCCTTTAACTTTATCGATTTTAGAACAACGGATTAATACGATTCAATTACACGACCGTTGAGTATCCGGACACGATCGCTTTTTACAAACCGAAGCTTGTGTGGTACGCTTGTGTTCACCGAATTTGATTTTTTTATTTTTACTCAACTCGCAACATGAATGCATATTGTTGTTTCGATATTTTCGTCTTTGTGCTTTAATTCGTACGCGTGACTTTATGTGTTTTTTTTAACAACGGGCATCGAGAAACTTTGAATCTATCAAAATATCGTTCGTATTCATAATAATACCTCTTTGGTATGCACTCTGAAACGGACAATGGAGGACGTTATACATTTTTTATTATATTAATTATAACAGGAGAACAAAAAGTAACATTTCGAACTATTATTTATTTATTTATTTCGCTAATGACTTTCGATTATTTAAATTATTATTAAGCCTTAAAAAAAAAATATTGGCGATTAATTGTGTAGTAGGCAATTTATGATATTCAGATGCGTGTTAGCCTGTATCGAAACGCCACACTATGATTTAATAATAATAATAATAATAATAATAAAAAAATCGTCGTCTTACTTTACACGTGTCTTTTCCTTCTACGCCTCCAGCGCATATGAAACTTTTATGCAATTCGAATTTGGGTCCGAGTCGGGTGGTCCTCAAAGCTGCCATGCAGTTCTCGCGAGAAACAATTGGAAGTTCGACATTTTTCAATATATTTACTTCGTAATGGCCGATTTCACCTGCCGCCAAAATCACGTTATCATCATCATTATTATTATTATTATCATTATTATTATTATTATTATTATTATTATTATTATTATTATTATTATTGAAAATCTTAATCTGGTACCAAAACTAAATACGATTCGATCGACTTACTCGTACTTCCGAAGTTGGTCCTTTTGACAATAGTGTAGTTATTGTAATACACGATTTTACCCCAACCACTAGAGAAACAGTTGGTGTCCGTGAAACTCTCGTCTTCGTGCGGTAAGCACATGATTTTGATATTCTCTTGCATTTTAAACGGTTCTTCCGAAAATATTAACGCCACGTCGTTGTAAAGCCCTCCTGAGTAATACGCGGGATGCGTGACGATTTTCGATACCCGCCGGTCTTGGTATGGGTACATTTCTTTTTCTGTTTTCAAATCCCATTCGCCCGCCCGAAGAACGATTTTCGAGGGATCTTGACTAAAAAAAAAAAAAAAAAAAAAAACAAACATTTTTTTTTCGAACTTAATACTAAACGTATATTATTGACCGCTCTGTGTCAGCGATTCTCAAACTCTGGTACGCGAAAACATTATATATATATATATATGTTATTAACGAAATTCAATATTATTACGTTTATTATTGCTATTAACTGATTTTATAAGTATCGAAGATATGATTAGTGGACAGCTCAATGAAAGGCGTATTTAAAGACATGACATTGGGTTTCGTTTTGGATTTCATTAAAAATCGAATACCCATTTCTCTTTTCAAGCAGCAGACATTACAATGTTTAATTCCATAAGTCACTACTTATTTATAATATGTGTGAGTGCGGATTTCCTGAACTGATTTAATAGAAAAATCATAGTACGGAAGTAGGCTCGACATTCAAAGTGATTTACGAGTGAAAACGAGTTCTGTTCAGTATAAATATTGATGTTGTCGTGTTACAAAATCAACGACAACGAATTTCATATTAAATTTAAAAATTCTAGTTTAAACATTAACACTTATCATAAAAATTTAAGATTTTTTTTATTCTTTTACTTTTATGAATGTCGTACGATAAAAAAAAAACGTTAATAAATATATTTATTTTTTTTAAAACTAGTTCTGTTCCCTTATTAGTGACAGTCGAAATGCATTTAAGCCTTAAGAATTAAATCAATTGTTCATTTAAGTCAACAGTAATTTAATCGCTCTAAAGCATTACACATGTACGATTGCGATGATTAGGGAGCAAGTATTGGACTGCGAACTGTGTGACAGCAGCAGACATAATTTTTTTTATTTATATATACAATCAATTCGACTCTCATAAATTGTTGTTACAGAATCGAGGGGTGGTACGCGCGCGTGTGCGCGTTGATCGCGAAAGCGTCTTATGTATGTAGTGATGATAGAGAGGTAGGGAACCCGTCCTGCTCTATGCGTACGCGTACGACTACTACTATTGCGCGCAGTAGCTGACTGTAAATGATTAATAGATTGTTTATAAACGAATGACAATCACTTGATCACGCAATGAGCAGCTGTCAGAACGACGTTCTTCCCGATTAACGATCCACCGCAATGATACAAGAGTTTTTTCTCGCCGTCTTTCGACGATACGGTTTCCTTGAACACGACCATCATCGACGGATACTCGCCGTACTGCGATTCGCCATCGATCGCGTTTTTAATTCTAAAGCCCACGCCGCGTTTATTCCAAACGCCGCACTTGTCATCGTCCTGTTCGTTCGTATGATTCTCCGTAGGATTGTCTTCCGAAGTGTTACTGCCGCTGCTGTTGCTGTTGTCGTGCACATCCGTCGGCTCCGTCGTAATACGATTTTCCGTCGGCTCCGTAGTGACCACCGTGGGATTTTCAATCGGCTCCGACGTCACCCCGTGGTTTTCAGTCGACTCCGACGTCACCCCCCCGTGGTTTTCAGTCGACTCCGACGATGTGACAATGTGATTTCCAGAATCGATATTTTTATCGAAAACCGGTGTCGTGTTCTTGTTGCCGTTCTGTTCGTTGTCGTATTCTTCTTCGTTCGGAGCGCACATGCAACCGCTCTTGTTGTTGTCACTTGACTCGTTTGGTAAAATCGGATCTAAACTGCCTTCCGCACTGCTTGGAATACGATCGTTTACCGGAACAGTCGACGTGTCGTTGCAGCAAACATCCAAATAACTTTTGCACGGCGATAAATTTATCCTGGAACACGACAAGACACGCGCGTAACGTTTTACAATACGTACTATTTACAAAAAAAAAAAAAAAAAAAAATTATAAATATATATATATATTATAAGCGGGAACGTGAAGTAATTAGAAATCGTATATTTTCGTCTATGACGTATTCTATTATTAGATGAGCTAAAAAAAAATCAAAGTATCTAAACCGCGTGCAGATACACGTCGGTACATGTATTGCGGCTACTGAATTTAGTCGACACAGGAATGTCAAAACAGATAGCGGTTACACAGTAACGGTTTCTCGTTCATCGTGTCATCATGGTATCATGGACGTGTCTTATAATACTGGAATGATACCACCAGCCGTAAGACACGTCCATGTCAAAATTTGTTTCATAACCTATTCAGGAGTTAATGTTCGTGATTTTTCTTTTTGATAATTACGTATAAATGCGTTTTTAGTAAAATTGTATTTATTTTTAATAGAATGTATTCCGCGTACAACAAAAATACTTGAACACCAAAACCTGTGGTTTCAATAACGTAGCCAAAAACGTATAATAAGAAATATAAAAAGTAATATACAAGTATATTATTCGTTTATTCCGTTTCCCCGATCAGCTGTTGAAAATATTCAGGTAGTGTTCAGATGTTTATCATTTATGTATTAATATTATTGATATTGTCTATCGGTCTAACAGAATGTAATTTCTTTTCCCCCAATTATTTAAAAAAATAAAATTCAATTTATTTCTTCGTATATTTGGTTTTTTTTTTTTTTTTTTTGTGCATACAAGTCATTTCCTCAATTTTACCACCTATAACTTCTCGTCTCTAATAATAAGATTAATTATATTTATATATTATGTATGTATCTATGTGTACGTTTTAGGAATATTGAAATTGTTAATTTTAAACAATCGTTTGCGAAATTCCATATCGTTCAAGAGTTCTCGTCCAAGTATGAGTTATTTGCGAAAAAGTGATTTTTTTTTTTTATACGAAATTTCTATTAAAAAAAAAAAGAATTTAATTCTTGTCGTATCTTACCTGATGTCTATGAGTTCACCACCGTTAGCTTCCGGCGTGTAGCTATTGCACAAGTAAAACGCCGTACATTTACATCCGTCTTGGTGTTCCGTTTGTAAAGTCTGTTCCGGCACCGGTGTATTGGGATTTTCAGTCGTCTGAAATATTTATATATTATAAAAAATAATATACGAATATGAATAATATAGTAAATGTTTTTGTCGAACCGCTAATGTGGAAAGCACTCCGACGAACAGCACCGCGATCGATCTAAAGACGACGGTCGTACTCTTCTGCAATGGACACCCCGTCGTCAAATAATAATAAAATATTTTATTATATAATAGTAGCATAGTTAAAAAGCGCTTTGTCGTAATGACACGATATTAAGAAATATAACGCGCGCTAGGTATTTACGATTAATACAATATTGCTGGCTCGTTGATATTCTCATTTGTGTTACGAATTTACATTTAAAAATTATAAGAGCGTATTTACTGAATCGTATGTGCGAAACAAAACGCGGATTACTTACCATTTTCGAAAATAGATATTTAACAAACAATTATTATTGTAATAATAACTTCCGTTACGAAAACGATTGAATTAGTTAAAAGAAATTCTGTTGAAAACAGAACCGAGCAACGCAGTCGATCGCGTAAAACCACTCGCTTCAAATTGTGTTTCCTCAATGTAGTACGCGCCTGGGCACAAAATTCAATACGTTTTATACGTAGTTTAAATATTCTCTAATAACCGGCCGGCCGTCGGCCTTGAATCAAGTTTTCAGTAAAAACATGTTATTGAAATCCCTACTTTGCATTCATATATAAATACATTACGTATTTATAATAATTACAAAACAAAAAAATAATTATATCTAACACAATTTATATATATTGCAAGAGTGTGTTATACTTCGTGTATAAAGTCATCGGTATAAATCTATAATTGAAATTTGATTTTTACTGTTTCACGTTGCAGGAATTTATCGACGTCACATCATTCGCCGTTATGTAAGTATTTAATAAGTAAATACGTACATTTTTTTTTTTTTTTGTTAAAAAAATCTCAATAAGACGTACAAATTACTATATGTATAAATACCGAATAAATTTAAAATGAAATAGAAAAAAAAACGTTTTTTTTCCTTCCCAAAAAAATTAGATATTTTTTTACTTATAAACTATATATATATATATATTGCTACTTGCATGTTTAAAAATAAACTATTTTCGCGTGAACTGATTAAAGGTAAATAAATACGAGCGAATTTTTTTTCTTGTCTTCGATGAGGAAAACTATTATTATTATTATTATTATTATTACACATCTACTACTTAATATGTATGATAATAAATCGATGACAATTATTCGTTTGTGGTAAACAAAATCAATTACAAATCCTCGACTGCCGCGACAACAGTGATATTTCCAACTGACTTACAGTTTGACTTAAACAAAGTATCGTTGAACACTATGATTTACATAGTGAATACGATGGCGACAGAAAATCCTAACACCATTGTGTTCACGATTCGTTCAATTCCAGAGTTTTCTTCACGTAACTCGTGGCAATCTACCAGCTATTGAAGTAGAAAAATCACGAAAAAACGCGCGTTTAGCCGCAGATGTAATAATAATAATAAAAAAATTAAATATTAACTAGTGGATCGGTCATTACTTGGATTTTATAATAACATTGTGTACTGCGATTCGAATATACGTTTCCTGACCAATAAATCACGTAAAATGTAATGCAGCAAATATATTCCAATAAAATAAATACGTGTTGTATACGTATCCGTGAGCGTATTCAAGGTGGAAAAATGGTGGTCTTTCCTCCTCTCGCAACCGTTTGCCGAGTGTAGTTCACTTGTTCGTTTTTAAAACGCGAATTCGAATTAATAATCAAAATAATAATAATCAAAATAATAATAATAATAATAATAATAATAATAGTAATAATGTGAGATAAAAGACACGACGTCTCTAAAAATAAATACTATTAAAAATATGTACCTAATGATAAATTTTTTTGTAATGGATATGTGTAATTTTATTGATGGTTTCGATGTTGAGGTCTTTGTGAAGTGAGTTGTTGGAAACGTACCAGGGGATGGTAGAGGTTATTGAACGGAGACAGATGGATTGTAATGATTGAATTGTTTGAGTCTATGATGGTTTAGTACAGGTCCAATTTTATATATTTCAAATTTGAAAATTTGTAAATAACCACACGACAATAACAGTTGTCGAAAACGGAATAGCAGTCCGTTAAAAAAAAAAGAAATAAAATAAATACTATATTTTTTCTGAACTACTTCGACGGTATAATTTGTAAAATAATAAATAGCGCGAAATATCAAAGTTACATATAGCTTGTTTAAGCTCAATGTTATAATTAAATAACTGTACTACTTAAATATTTAGAAATTATGAAATAAAAACTCGTTCGTTTCACATTGCAGTCCACGCACGTAAAATGTATTTTTGTCGTCTCGTCTTAAACAATTTTGCCTGTTTCCTGCACACGAAAACGTAGCTGCTCCCGCGTATGTACTTTTATACTCTACACGAACTGTTATTAGATCACAAAGCGAATTCAATATAGGTCTTGCTCGCTGTATTTATTGAATATTTCTCGCATTAATTAAATAAACGCAATGAAAATAATACTAACCGACATAACACAAAAAAAAAAAAAACGTAATATATATTATTAAAAATTATTTGTATTGAATTCACTTAAGTGTTATAAAATGCGTATAAAATGATTAAGAGAGTTCGTGAGAAACCACTAAATATTTACAAGGTGTTTTAAACGCGAAATTGCGGATTGTTTTCGTGGAAAAACCAGTTCAATATTTTTATTACAATAATTATATTTGTTATTATATAAATAAATACATTTCGCGATACTTCTTCAGTTGGCCACACGCGATCTGGTCTCCGTTCTCGCGGGTTTTCATTAATTCGCGTTATATTATTTTGCTATGTTTCTGATGTATATAATAATAATAATAATAATATATGTCCAACGTGAATACATTATTCGTATTATTATTAAATAAACAACGAATAAATAATATAATGAAATTACTGTTCGGGTTTTCGCTTCGCCCGCAGCGGTTTTGTGGTCAGACTACGCGCCGCGCCTACTACTGCGCGGTGAAGTCACGCGAATCGACGCGAATAAACCCGCGGACGGCGGGATTGATCCGCCGTGGGTATTTCGCGTCTCGCGCGGATAACCCGTTAAACCCCTCGAGCCTCAACGCGTGACAGCAGGAAAACTCCACGATTAAAGTAATTGAAAATAAAAAAACAAAAATAAGTTATGTTAAAATATGTATTGTATAGCGACGATAAATTTAAATTCTAAATTGCTGCAGACCGCGGCGTGTATGACGGAGGGAAAAAAATAGTATATATCATAATAATATATATTATATCAATAATATATATTAATAATAATAAAAAATAGTATAAATCATAATAATATATGTTATATCATAATACGGAATACATTATAATGGGACATTCTCGGTTTGTTTTGCATATTAAATTCCTAAGATTTATATTATTATTATTATTATTATTATTATTATTATTATTATTCAATATAAACAATGATATTTCAGTGAAAATATAACATTATATAACATTCTGGACTGATGACGGATTTCTCAAGATAAAATATGTCTCTTGCGTATTATAATTGTATTGAGGCGTAAATTGAGTGGAAAATAAATAACACTTTTTTCCAAAAGCGATAGATTGAATCCCGCGTATATAAAAATACTTTTTTTTTTTTATACTTTTATGTCCGAATATTTATTTATTTTTTTTTATTTATGCATTCAGAGAAATACGTAAGATAGAGAGTAAGAAGTAAAAAAAAAAAAAAAAAAAAAAACGAGTGAGAATTCAAACCATAATTTTGAAAAAGAGAGAATATATTATGAGATAACGAATGACGAAGTCGTCAAGAATATTACTGCACTCGAATTTATTAAGGATGTGTCGTTTAAAATATATATATCCTCGTTTGATGTAAAAAAATTAATTTCAATAATGCATTACGGGAGACTTTCGAGCCAACCTCCACGCGATGTCTCCCCGGGTAATTCGTATAGGCCGGAGTATTTTATTTTATGTTTTTCAATTTTTCGCATTCGACGAATTTCTTAGACGCGACTCGGTTTACCGCCTTCGAATTATTATCACTCAGTTCACTCGAAAACGTTATGGAGCAGAAGTTTTAAATTGTCGGTAAGTGTTCAAGTTCCTTTTCACTTTCACGTATTGGTGTTTAAAAACTCTTCCATTTTATCATCGTCGGAAATACGAGATATACAATTTGAATAAATCGTTAAAGACTTTTCGTAATATTTTTGAGTTGAATCTGTAGGAGACCCTACGTTTAAAAACGTTCTGCGATGGGCGCCGTTTAATGTTTTTGAGTAGCGAAAGTGATTTCTGCAAAATCGATTACGCGAAGAGATCACGTATTGGACGGTCTTCTGAAAAAGCCTTGTTAAATAACGTTAAAAGAAAAAAAAATTGTTTAATTAATTTTCTACGAATCGAGAGAAGAAAATCCAATTCGTGTGCCTGAATGTTTTTGTCAAGTTCACCGAGCCACTGTCTACTATTGAGCATCCCGTTATCTGGTAAAATCGTATTCTCATACACCAGGGGCGTATTTACTTCATCCCTTAGGGGGGGGGGCGAATAGAAAAACGGCCCGTCGAATCTGTTGCCAACTTAGAATTATCGAAAAATTATATAAAAATAATAAGTTTTAAATAAAAAAATGTTTTATGACATTTTAGTTTTAGTTCGATTAATTTTAGTTGTCAGTAGATATAGGTACATACACAAGTATCTAGGGGGGGCGATCGCCCCATCGCCCCCCCTTGTATACGCCCCTGTCATACACGGTGTATTATTGTTTGATGTTAACACTTTTCTGTTACACTCGGAAACGAACAGCGCTGCAGTGTTTTCGTAAAATTATATATATGTATAAAAAAAAAGTGTCTGTCAGACTAAGAAAATATTAAAAAAAAAATATATATATAAACGCTCTAAAGACAGTCGAAGTCAATGGAAAACGTATTCGCATTCGGCATAAAACAAACTGTAAATTATTGTAAATACGAATTGACCCGATCGTTGTAGACGATTCGGCGTGTATTTGAATGCGGCTGGTACGTGCTGAGTGTCGTCATCAGATGTGGCGATACAAAAGAGAAAATAGGAACAAAATAAGATTTAAGAAATAATATTGAATTTTTAATATTAAATTTCTCCAGCGACGTATTGTAGTGCGGCTATTACAACGCGCGATATGGCCAACGGATGAAATAACGTTATTAAAATCAATCGCCTCTTCTGTGGTCCAGCCGTGCGCGTTTGGCGTTAAGTCGTTGCGAAGACGCCGACGACGACGGCAAACGAACGAGCGATATTTAAAGCGGTTGACGAGGAAATGGCCGTGAATCGGGTCGGCAACCACGTGACCTCGAGTAGGGGGTCACGGTTAGAACACGTCTCGGCCTTGATCACATCTCGCGTGTTGCCGCGCCCCGTTTAATGTGTCCTGCGTAGCTTCGCGGGACCGACCACGTCCTTCCGTAACCGGTGGTGCAGCAGTCTGCAGGGTCTGCGCACTTCTTATTCTTATATAAACGCCGCCGACCGAGAGGATATTAGGCACAATAGGGACGGCTGCTCAGGGCCCCGCGCTTTCCGCGGAGTTTAACGTTTTGTTGGCCTAGAATGTTCCGAATCTCATTCAATTCCGCGGAATCTAGAGATTCGAATCCGAATAACGAGAAACAACTGCCGTCTGAAAACGTTTATGGCATTTGAATTTTCATCTCAAACACAAAAGTAAGTACCCCTTTATTGCGATATAATAATAATAATAATAATAATAATAATAATAATAATAATAATGTATTTGATGAGTGAAAATTCTATCTCTGTACAGGATACATTAGCAAGATTATAATTTCAATCAGTTTTAAAAAACAATAACACATATTTGAAGAGTTTACGTTTGATTGTATATGTGTAATTTTTGATCTGAACGAGTAGAATATATTTTTGTGTACAATTCTATGCGTGTTCGCGGTAGGAACACAATAATTATTGTTTCGTTTCCATCAAAATATACATGGCGCGGATTTGATTGGCCCATCAGATTTCGACAAAATGATCGGTTTATAATTATTTTTTATTATATTCTATACAATTATTTATAATAACAGTTCGACGTATACGTATATATTTGTGTATGTGTGTTAATATATTTTTGTTTAAAAATTCATATTTGACGAGTTGTACTCGTTGTTACATCAATACGTATTTTATTTAAATTATAGCACTCCTCGATGTGATGGTCGAAGAGTGAGGAAACGATTGGTCTTGTGCTGAGCAAAACTGCATTACACACTGAAACGCGCAGCTACAACTCAAACGTATTGTTTATTTTAATCTAAAACGAAAAAAAAAATGTATCGAAAACATTAATCGCGTTCGTGTTGTTGTAAGCATATAGTGTGTAGAAATAATTATTATATCAAAGATATCCAGAATTCGAATTTAAAGATTGTTACGTTTTGTGCGAATGTGTACAGTTACGGTGGCGCACCTAGGGGGGGGGAGGCCTTTGGAGTTAAAGAGAACCGATTTTTTTTTTTTTTTAATATGGTTGAAGTAACGCGTACGTCCGACATTGTATACATGTATTAAATTTTTAAACCTCAAAACCGAAAATTAATTTTTTTTGTGTGAACTGAATACACTTTAAAATATCGATAATTGCTATAGAAAATTGAGAGTAATTTTTCAATAATATAAAGTTAGAAATTTTATAAGTATCTCAAGTTCCTCTGACCGCGTTAGTTTCGAATAGTCGCGAAGAAATAAAGATTTATTTCGACGAAATCGCGTTTTTGAATGTAGTGTTTCGGTAGTTTTCTCTTTCCAGGCGCTTTTGAGAAAATCGACTCATCTGGGAGTACCTGCAATTAGACGCGAATTTCCACTGGAAATAAACCATGTAATACGACTGTAAAGTTCGGTACATTTCTTCCGGTAAAATTTTCCGGTGCGATCATAAAAAGATAAAAAAAACTTCGTCATTGTAAAACCGCAATACGTTCCTCTCTCTTCTTTACAATAAAAAAAATTATTATTGTGTAGGAAAATAGTAAAAATTTACGCGTTAATAATACGCAGACCGCACTCGTCACGACGGCTCCTCGGTTAAAAGGACTCTAATCATCTATTTCCTCTGTCTATATTCGGGATAATAATGTGGATTTTTCGCGTTACAAATAAATTTGAATATTTTATTGTATTATTGTATAATATTATAAATAATCGGAAAGGCCTATCGAAATCGCAAATCATACGTTGTATAATTATATATGACATTTCGCAGACCGCGCGGCATTCCTCATTTGCGTTTGTCGATTAGGTGGCATATATTTATATACGAGTCGTTTAATACTATGTAATCACGAGCCGTATAATTACGGTGTACTTCGTTATTATTATTAAATTAAATAAATAATAATTATAATATTCAATAATATTCAGATAGGCGAATGACGAGAAACTATAATTGAGTTAGTGCGGTAAATGCCAGTTGTTATAATATGATTTTTACAATTCAAAATGTGCGAGCACGGAATTTAAGAATATTATATGGAATACAGTAGGATATTATACGAATATATTTTTATATGGAATAAAATAATTTATTATCAAGAAGGAGAAGAAAAAAATTCGTGGTCGATTGAAAAAATGTAACAAACAATTAAACATTGTTTTGTAAAATAATATAAAAAAAATTTACGATTAATAAAAAAAGAATTCCTTTTGAAAAGTATAGGTTATTGTTTACTGCAATGTGTACAAATGCGTGAAATATTTCGGATAAATAAGAAAATTGTCGTCGGAGGAGACAACGACAATAATAATATTCAACTACGATACGATTTAATCACATACACGTAGATATTGCGAAATTCTACGATTTCCTCGCACCGATCGTTTTAAGTAAACGGAAATATTTTTCCTATGTCTAATTTAACATAATAATAAAATCGTTTTGTAATGTTTTGTAATAACTCTCTCTCTCTCTCTCCATATATAGTGTGTATTGTGATACAAGCTACTACGTTACACACGTGCTATTCTATATGGTTAATTTTTTTTTTGTAATTGTTTTACAATGATTACATTATTTTATTTTTTTAAATTTTTATTAGAAACATAAATAAATATTTGCTCCCGGACAATTAGTTTAATGAAATATATATGTATATATATACACAGTATATTCAAAAAGTTCCGGGACTATTTTTTTTTAAGAAAAACAAATCGAGTTATGGTAGAAAATTTTATTTAGTTTTCAACATAGTCCCCTCCCCTATTTATACAAATAATTGAACGCTCGTACAATCGCTGGAAAGCTCTGGAGAAGTCGTTTTCTGGAATGCTTTTCAATGACCTCGTCACATTTTGTTGGATGGACTCCACATCATCAAAACGCTCTCCCTTCAATGTGGTTTTTAATTTTGGAAATAAATCACCAGTAATGATTTCGCTTAAAAAATTTTCATGACTATCCGCCCATTCAATGAAATGTTGTGAAGCTTTCACACGTCGTTCTTTCTGGTGTGACGGTCAGCGAATGAGGGACGAACTTTGCGCAAACTTTTTTTTTTTACCAAGAACTTCGCGTAAAATAGCGTGAATGCTTCCTTCACTAATATTCAGTTGTACTGACAACATTTTTACAGTTAATCGCCGATTACCAGCTAGAGCAACGCGCACAAGTTCCGCATTTTCATCATTATTGGAAGTGGAAGGAAGACACCCTTCTCTTGAATCGTCTACAAGTGACTCACGGCCGTTTTTAAAACGCGAATACCACTCAAACAACCATCGCCATATGCAATTTTCATCATTTGAAACGTTTGAGTAGGAGTTTTCTGCAATTTGAAACAAAATTTAATCACGCCTCCCCCCCCCCCCCCGTTGTTCCATTATAAAAATTGTTGAACACTGGTTCCACAGGTGATTACCGAAACAATTTATCGCTATCGGAGTTTTTGAATCGTTATAGACGGTAATTCCATTTTAGATTCCCATTAAATGAATTTTGATGACATTAAATACTAAGTTTAAAAATAATCAGTCCCGGTACTTTTTGAATACACTGTGTGTATATAAACGATGACTGCACCACACGTATTATGGTTTTTTTCTGTTTTATACGAATTCGATAAAAACCCAGAATTGAAAATTGCGTCTCCTGTGAAATACCGCAGCGCGTTGGAGTTTACCGTATATAGCGTACACAACGGAAAACACAGATATGAGCAGCAGCAGCAGTATTTAATACACAACGGGAATCGTTTTAAAACCAGTTTTAAAGTCACCGTGTGTACGAGTGGCGGCCGGCCGGATCGTATAAAAATCGTATTAGTTTTCACGTGGACGTGTTTGAGTAGTCTGAAACGGTATAGGAAGCAAAACGCTCGTCGTAGAAGATTTCATTTTTCATTTCTTTTACTCAAAGTATTCGCAAATTGAATTTATTGTAAACGCGATGGTTTTAAGACTCGTGACGGTATATTGTTTGCTCGTTTGTTTTCCCGTGATCTGTCGTGGACAGAGCCGAGCGTTAGAAAGTAAGCGAAACGATTACAATGTACAGACACGCAGCGATGTTTCCGTTCCGCAATTTATAAATCACAATAAAAGTCACTTGGTTAAATTTCCTCAACACGCGTTTTATTTTAATACGGCTATAACTGTCCAAATGTTGCGCGCAAAGTGACCAGAAATCGTGTGTAATAACCGTAACGAATTTTAAACATTTTTTTCCCCTCTTTTTATACCCTTCAGAATATGATATAATTTCCAAGACGTTTTACGAATCAACCCCCTGCTGTTAATGTTATTCGCGTATATTGCGTTGTATAAGTTCGCTCGTTTTTATTTATTTTTTTTTCCAACGACGTAAATAAAACGCTTATTCGCCCCGTAAGAAATGTCACATAAGCGCCGTTTTCTTTTTTTCTTCTCTCCCCCACCCGGTTTAATACGTGTATTGAAGAAAAACTATTTTTTTTTTCCTTTTTAAATTCCGATACGTTCTATATTTCGACATTGCAATAATTCGAGCAATGTACCGGCGCGGACATAATAATATGGCATTGAAAAAGAAAAAAGAAAACTCAAAACTATTATATATTTTTTTTTTTTGTTGACATTTTCGCGCAGCTCATTTCCCGGGCTATCATTACTGCGGTCCCGGGACGGATTTCGAGAAACGCGTTTCCCGCGGTCAGCTCGGCGTGAACAAACTGGACGAAGCGTGCCGAGATCACGACATGGTCTACAGTAACAGCACCGATCTGGAGCTGAGAATCGAGGCGGACAAGAGGCTGGA
Source organism: Chaetogeoica ovagalla (assembly GCA_032441825.1). Classification (NCBI taxonomy): domain Eukaryota; kingdom Metazoa; phylum Arthropoda; class Insecta; order Hemiptera; family Aphididae; genus Chaetogeoica; species Chaetogeoica ovagalla. Next base: position 2,219,403 of record CM063726.1, read on the forward strand.
GATACGAGCGTGGGAACGAGCGACGGCCAGCGATAGCGGTTACATGGAAAAAATCGCCGCGTGGATGGTGACGAACGTCATGAAGGTGAAACGAAAGTGGAACAACCGTCAGCTGCGACGACAAAATCATTGCAGGGAGAAACGTATGAATATAAATATTGTCGTATTAATTAATAACGAAATTAAAAAATTAATTGCAATTAAAACTCGATATTTGATTACCGCGTGCTTCCTTAATAATTATTATTATTCGCGGACACCTCTCGGCGGTGGCGTATATTTAAAACGTTGTTCGTTGCCGCGATCGGTTTTCTGAAAACAAATTTTTTAAACATTTCTAATCGAATGGCGATCGTTTATTTTTCATTCGCTATAGAAAGTAAAAAACCAACAAAAAAATTTCGAATTTTGTTTTTTCTGTCAGAAGTCACCGAGTAGAAAATACTAAGCAGAAAATACTGATTAAAAACGATTAAAAAAAAAAACCCTGCCATAAAAATAAGCAAAAATAAAGGATTTTCAAATGTCGCATAATATTAATTGGCATTGTTGTTGTAACATCACGCATAAATGTCTATAACATACGTACTCTTTATAACGTGAAGCAAAAGAGAAAAAAACGAAAAAGCAAATGTTTTAAGTCCCGCGAACACTGGTTATTATGAGAACATTCAAAACGGCCTATAAACTCTTCGCACTCAAATCCCGAGGATTCTCCTTTGGTCTGCTTAGCTTTTTCAAACGAATAATTATTTAGATTAAAATATTATCTGCGGACACGATACAATTCGTTGGAATTACAATTTCTTTGATTGAATTTACATTTGTGTCACGAGTCTGCGTTTATTTCTCTCGAATGAAAATGAGTATAAACTGTTATTTTTATTCGTTTATATATTTCGATTTAATTGATAGTTAATAATGACGATGATAATAATTTGAAGGAATCCGATGCGAACGGTAAAATTAGGCGTGTGAAACGAATTTTCGCGCGTTTTGATTTTATTATGGAACGACGCTCGTTTCAAGTGTAGGTTTTTTTTTTTAATAATAATAATAATAATAATAATAATAATAATAATAATAATAATAATAATAATAATAATAATAATAATAATAATAATGACGAATACAATAATAATTTAAAGAATGGAACGAGTTCGTTGAACTATACCAAACCTATACTAATGTTGAATTTTTAACATCTGAGTAATACGCGCGTTTTATTTCCAAAGAAATAATGCCAAATCATTATAATAATAATAATAATAATAATAATATTATTTATAAAAATTTATACACTTTCTATACGTGCGAACGGCGTGTTTTTGCGACTGGTCCGCGATAAAAAAAAAAAATAAATAAATATTTAAAAATTATTATCGACGACAAAAACAACGGTTTATGCTCCGGGCGATTGACTTTCTACACGCGCGTGTGTACACGTTTTATTATTCTCGTTCACTTCTCGACGTCCGCGATCCGCGATTCGATCACGACAATTTTCTGTTGATCATTTTATTCCGCGTTAAAATTATTCGTATAAATAATTCCCCGGACGGACCGTATTTTTATGTTTTCACTGAGTGCACATTTTGTGTCCAATTGGATTTCTCGACGATTCGTTTTCCGTGCGCGTATATGAACCCCGCGAAACGATATACGCAAAAAAAAAAAAAAACAAATCACTTTTAACGCATATTTCATACGTCAGAGAATATTTATTTGCTGTGAACCGGACATTGCGCAGCGGAACGACAAAATAGCCGTTGGATTAAAAAAAAGATCGATTTGTCCCGCGTTCGGATATTTTTTTTTTCGCTCCGGATATTTATTATTCTACAATTAATACAACGGGAGGGAAAACAACGTGTAACGAATGTGATTGTTTCTATTTAATTCCTACAGGTCGCGCGGTATTTTCAATTCGTAAAGACACCCGACGGCGTTCGAAGAAGAAAAACCGTTCACGGACGCGGACGCCGATTGTAAGAACGTGTTGAAAAAAAAAGCGACCCCGCGCGTGTGGTTAGGTATTACTGAAAAGGTATTTTTATTTTTTTTTTTTGTGGTAATTCTTTCTATTAGTGAATACAATTTTGTTGTAATAATAAAAAAAAAAAATTTATATGTTTTTATAATACACGCGTATTTATCGTTGAAAACGAACGCGGAGAAAATATTATGAAATTTTTATGGATCACAAAAACGGAATAATAATAATAATAATAATTGTTTCAGCTTTTTCGCGCGTACAACACAACGACGAAATAAACTTCTTCTTTTTTTTTGTCCACAGAAAATTATTATAATTCAACTGTAAATCGACAACGTACAACGACGATATAATATTTACGCACAATGTAATATTTGAACATTCGATACACGTGTATTATAAATAATAACGAACGATTACACGCTGCGATATAATAGTAATATCACGCGGGGGGGGGGGGAGGGTTTTTTTTTAATATTTTTTTGTGTCTTTACACTGCACAATAAACGACGAAACAATGTAATGTGTAATCCAAAGATTATTATTAATTCTTTTTTTCTTTTTTTTTTTTTTTATCTATACTTTGTTCAATACGCGTTGTCGTATCGCAATATCGTACGCGACGGCGATTGTTTTTTTTTTTAATTTTAATATGTATTGTATACAAGTATTTTATTGACCTAGTCAATATTATTTTTTTCGATATTAATTTAATTCAACGATAATAAAGTATTTTTTTTTATTTTTTTTCAATACGAGTTTATACATTTCTTTTCCCTTCTTCTTCTTCTTCTACTTCTTCTTCTTTAAACGTTGATTTATTCGCGTTTCTTCCCTCTCGCGATCCGCAGAGTAAAACGTACGTTCGGCGGCGAATCACGACGAGATTCGTTCGTGTCGTCGTCGCGACGGTAATGGGAATCGATTTAGAAAACGATTCCGTTACGAAACCGACACGTGTTTTGGATGTATTTTTTGAAAAAAAAAAAAAAGAACCACGGGTGTGGTATACGAAACGTTGATAAATTTATATGGGAATCCATCGATTATCGTCGATAATTCCGAAATAACACGCGCATACTCATATATTATATAATCAGCGCTCGAGTTGGAAAGGGAGACTCGAAGACGTTAAAAAAAGAAAAAAAAAAGAATTCGCGTTCTTTACAATGATTAAATAGAATCCGATTCGTGTGTGGGGAGGGGCATACGTATATCGGAAATTACAATGAATGTATTTTTCAACTCGTCATTTATTACAAATTACAAATTTATAATTATATAAAAATGTACTCCAGTTAATTCGGTACGTGATTAATTTTAAATAACATTCCCACAGACGTCGGCAATTGTGATTTACTTCAGTCGTATTTTTTTTATCGAATTTTCAAATTCGCACGATCTAAATTTGCAACATATTATTTAAACGGAATAACACGTTCCCGGTCCCGTCGTTCGTTGATGTAAACAATTTGAAAGAATGCTCTCGAAATTTGAAGAAAAAAAATTGAAGAGGATCCCCGTCCGTTTTTAGTATTGAAGGTACTTGTGACTTGGTACGGCGTTAAAATTATTTTGACTGTCTGCAGAGCATTCCGTCTGCTTTTCTATACAAAATAAACTCAATAATAATAATATAAAATAAGTAAATAATAATAGATTACTCTTAAATATTTTATACTTTAAGTATTTGGAAATCCGAACGGGAACGACGATTTAAAAATTTTCAAAAGATCTCGCAAAACATTAAAAAACAGTCGGGAATTTCGAATTTTTTTCAAATGACACCTCCTAATGTGTGACGAAAATTTCGTTCGAATTGTTTAAATTTTGTCGACAAATTAACCTAACCGTTTGTGACACGAAAATATCATTAAAACCAATAATTTTAAACACTGTTAAAAGTTGATAATTACTCGGTTTTCTTGCGATCATTGTCTGAGTGACGTATGAACAAAACGTTTTGATTTATATTATAATATGATAAATTAAGATCTTTAGACTGTCTGAGTATTATTAATGTACGTGTATAAACGGCAATTATAGAAGGTATACACCATCTATAATGCATACCGTTACGGTTAATTTATATAGTTTCAGGAAGAAATTGCGTACGTCCTTATTATTATTGTACTATGTATTCGTTATAATCGTATTAGTTATTAAATGGTAAACGTACGACCGCAATGGGCTCATATATTTATGCATTTTAATTGGATTCATATATATATATATGTTATAGTAATTTGTAACACTTATACAGCATGTCTAGTATAACCTTTGTACATTATTATTGTACAGTAAACGTGTCTGATTGACACGCGTTTACGTAACGATTCGCGTTAAGAGGACGTTAAACAAGCGTTTCGTTGTCTCCGTCTTGTCGTATGGGCAGAGTACAGAGAAATATTATTTCGCAATTGAAATGCTTGAATTTTAAAAGAACGTATAGGAACAAAATTGTACCACAAGTCGAAAAATGAGAAGTCACGTTATTTTTTTGTTGGAAACCGATTTTTAATAATCATATTGATAAATCAATAATACAGCATAGTAGAAAACTAGTGTATTCGGTAAATAATTAATCGCGTAAAATATAAAAAATTAAAACGTGATTTTGAAAATCTAATTCCGACAAAACATCGAAAAAGTTCTCATCTTTTAAATGGTATGTCATTTATGTCTTATTGTAGACTTCTTTTTGTAGCATTTGAATTACGAAAGCACTATTTCGCTAATCAATATCCCGCTCAGAAATAAAAAAAAAACCATCTGCGGCATTGTATTCTATTATATTCTATAAGTCACATCGACAGTTGCATTTCTATTTAAAAGCAGATTTGCTCATCTAAAATATATAGAAAAAAATCAGCCCACCTGCATCTAACTGCTCAAGATTCTATTTTCTAATTTTTAATAAATTAACATTATATCATTTATTTTGTGTAATTTGTTTCATTATAATATACTAGTTTTATTGTTTCATGCGAAAAATGATAATAAATTAATGCGGTTTTCCATATTAAAATTTACAGGCGTCCCGAGCGGAATAAATCACGGTATACTCTATGCTGTGTACAATTGTTTATTTATTTATTTTTTTTTTGCAATAAAATACGTATAAACATTTAAAAAACGATTAAAACAAATAATTGTATATTGTTATGATTATAAAAATATATACACTCGGCGTCAAAAAAATCGCACCTTTTGCAAATCTGTTTTCAAAATACTCGTAATTTTAACTACACTCAATCAAATGTTAAGGTTTTGTTTTGCTATAATATATGAAAGATGATATATGAGACAGTGTGATGTTGCACGGCAACTAAACCTGAGCCGTTTTGCCGTTCAATGAGTTTTCCAACGGTTTCAAGATACTGATGGCTTCACCCGAAGGTGTGGATCAGGCCGACCACGCTCCACAACAGAAAGAGACGATCGCTTTATTGTCTCGACGTCTTTACGCAATCGATTTTTGAATGCTGTAGAACTGCAACAGCAACTCCATGCAGCTCGCAGAACTACAATAAGCATCTTTATGGTTAGGAGAAGGATACGAGAACTTTTTTCTTTTTTAACTTTTTTCTTAACACTGATAAACAAAAACACATACCATTTATTTATTTTTTTAAGTTTATTTAATCATCTTTCATATATTATAGCATAACAAAACCTTAACATTTGATTAAGTGTAGTTAAAATTATTTTGAAAACAAATTTGCAAAAGGTGCGATTTTTTTGATGCCGAGTGTAACTGGATGTGAGTAAATTGTACTGCTCAAGTTCAGGAATAAAAAAATAAATATTAATTAACAGTTACAGTAATAAATGGATATTATTCATTACAAAAGGAAACAGGTACAAAAGTATAAACGTCTTTCATTAATCGTTTATGTAGGTAACAACAATTATAATATTGTATTCAATATTAGAATTATTTTTGAATTTAAAAAAATAAAATAATTACGAAACGCTTTATCAAATTGTAAACAACGAAATATTCTCATTAAAATAATAACAATAAAAATTGTATTATTTATCTTTTTTATCATCGTCGATATCTGAACTCGATTTTTTGCTTCGGACGCATAATTTAAATATCTTTTTAATCGTGTACAATAAAAGAGTAAGAAATGCTAATAAAACAATTATGAGCACAAACAATACGTCCAATAACAAAAACTGAATCCAATTTAGTTTGTTCCCGGCAGTCTTGAGATGGTGAGCACCATTATGGCGTATAACGTATTCAATCCAGTACACGGCCTTGTCCAACGGTTTTATCGGTTGATCATGAAACATTTTAGATAACTTGATTGCATTTGTTTTGTACCTGATAAAAGAATAACACATAAATAAATGTAATACACACCGATGTTATCGTACACAATGAAATATACTTACGACGTGTCATTGAGAATCTTGTGTAAACAATCTACGAACAATTGTTCGGTGAGATCCGTGTATTTCAATTGTATAGCAGCACCTCTAGACTGCATCATTATCGAGTTGTACAACTGATCCCCGAAAATGGATATGGCCAACATCGGAACTCCGTAATACACAGCTTCTTCAGTGCTGTGTATACCTCCGTGAGTGATAAAAAGCATACAATTAGGGTGCCCAAGGATATCGACTTGTGGAAACCATTTGCTGACCACAACATTCGGCGGTAATTCTGGCAAATCGTCAGACTCCCATTTCCATAAGACTTTTTGCTTGATCTGTTGAAATAATTATTCATGATTTCCGTTTGTTTAGGCATATAAAACATTGGATACAAAATTAGTTGGAGTAAAGTAACGAGGACATTTATGGTTCGCACGGAAAAAGACATTTTGTCTGTAAATCCAGAATTAGGATCTGGAATGTAAGATGGATTAAATGGTTGACTGTGCCATTGGGAAAGAAAAGCGACTGGCGTGGCTGGGATTAGTTGTATTACATGAGCACCAAATTTATGACCCATCGATACGAAGCATTCGTGTTGGAAATTTTCGAAAATAATAACGTCAAACTGATAATTATCGGAATGAATAAATTCTTTTACTTTGGTATTGTTCAAAGTTTCTAAAGTGATCTGGGGTCCAAAAAATAACGTTCCTATAGGAATGACCATTGGCTTTAAGTATTTGGCAATAGTTAACATGCTGAAATCTGTAAAAATAAACAAATACATTACTTAACGTAGTGCTTACACCATACGAATAAGTTAGTAGTTACTTTTATCATTTCTTTCTTTGATCGAAACGTCGATGTGGTGATAATTTGTTGGTGGATCTTTAAGAGCAAAGTGCGATACCACAGTGATATTATGACCTCTGACGGCTAGTTCTTTTAGCAGAGGCTGAAAAGCTCCATAATGACTTCTGGCAAATGTGGGCAAAAAAGCTAATATATTTGCTGACCAGCAATGGCCTGTAACGTACAGTAAAAGTACAACAAACAGCACCGATTTCATTTGTAACCACATATTATAGTTAATTTCTTCTGCTTCTGTATTTAAGTTTCACTAGACATTTAATAATTTTGAAAGTATATGCGCATCTCGAGTACTGTTAACGTTTATAAAGAATTGTTGAACGTTTGTTGTGTACAAAACTAAAAAATACGAATTAAAATACATGAACTTCATTGCAATATACATAATTATGGAATATAACTGATAACTCGAGATAATATTATTGTTACATAACATCACAGATAATATTTACTTATTTGTTGTGGAATAAACAAATAAATTAATCTGATTGTATACAAAAAACATTTATATTGTGTAAGTTATAATTAATTACACAATTAATGGCATTCAAATTATTTTAAAATATATTTTATTGTTTTAAACTTGCCAAAGCGTGTAAATAATTGACTGGAGATAAAAAAAAAAAACTATACAATATATTGAAAATGAAACTTAATAATTTTTTATAAGTTTTAAGGAATATTTAATGTTTACATTTATCGATGTTCAAGAATGCATAAATGGTATCAAATACTCCCAGTAAATTTTCATTACTACTTTTATTAAAGTCATTCGTCTTTACCGACCATTGCATTTGATTTTCATGGACAAGATACCATAATTTTTAATTAATAATGAAAAACGTATGAAACGTTAATTATTTTGTATAATTATATAATATATAATTTTATATAACAATTAATTTTTTTTACTTGTACTGGAAGCAGGAAATACCAGGTAGAACGTCAATAAAATTGCTTAACATCATTTTCTCTTTGTCTTCTTAAAAAAATGAAAATATCGTTTACTCAACGTCACTCATTAACACATACTGTTAGAGCAGAGAAACGTAATGTATTGTACACGTACTTTGTGACTCGATAATTATATTTTAAACATATTACGTCATTATTAATAAACATTTAACGATATGACACCAGGAATTGAAGTTTTCAGTTCATTTGTATGTACTCATTGTATCATTTAAATGTTGATACATAAATGATCTAATCGAATATAAACGTCTAACATAACAAAATAATCCAACAAAGACACATTGGATAATAATATTATATATTTTTTTTAACAATAAACATTTTTAATGATGTTAATTAAAAGTGTTAATAAAATGTATAATTAATAAATATAATAATAGTAAATAACCAGTATAAACTATGCATTAATAAAATAAACAATTTAACGTGAATAACAAATCTTAATAGAATAATTAATAAAAAATATATATGTAACTGTATAACATGTTTAAAATCATTTTGGTATGAAAATACATTTTAATAAAATAATAAACCGTATTTAAAATTAAAAACGACTTTGTCCAAAAATTAAAAGAAAACAGATTAAATAAAAAAAAAAAATTATTGCACAAATCATTAAATGTAAATACAATTTGATAGATAAAATAAACTATGGAAAATTATGTTGGTTTTATAAGCATACGTTTATTTTTAAACAGATTCCTGTAGCATACGGTAGTTATACACTGATCCTCGTTCCAAGGTTGAGCTAGTAATTCGTTTTTTTGTATTTATCGCAGTAATATTAAGGTCAGATGGTGGCCCATATCCACCACCTCCAGGTGTTAATAATAAAAATGTGTCCTGTGAAGTGTTTAATATTGATTGAAAAAACGTATCGCATTTGCATAACAATATTTAATAATACAATAAAACTTACACCAGGGTTAACATCAACTGCAGTTTTAGCACCAAGTCTAATTTTTCTACCATCATGTTTTATTAATAAATTTTCACCTCTTTGGCCGTTCTCGCCACCTGAATTAGATTTTATTTAATTAGAACAATATTGTTTATACGCAAACAAAACATATTCGATTTTCCAGAATTATAATTGTTAAATATACATTCTTTGCCAGTGTTATGTGTTTTGATTGCACTGAACAATAAAAACAGCTATAATGCGTGTCATACTCTTTTAACTCTTGGACAATTCAACTAACATATTTTTATATAATACCTTAAATGAAAATATTAAGTTGGCTTTTTTTTTTTAACAAAAAATAACGTACACTTATTGATAAATTTTCATTGATGTTTACTATACAATAATTTATACCTTTAATTCCATTAGGAGCAAAAGATCGTCTTTCCGTTAGTATAGATAAAGTCACTGGAGACCTGAATTGTAATTCTCTCACGACTCCATCGCCACCACAATATTTGCCATTACCACCAGAATTTTTACGCAATGTAAATGTAGTTAAGAACACAGGATAACGCTTCTCTAGTATTTCTGGATCTGTTATACGAGTATTCGTCATATGCGTGTGAACTCCACTACGACCATTCCATTTTGGACCCTAATACATATTTTCATAATAATAATAATATATATTTATACATAATGTACAGTATTCAGAATAAAATTCATCATTTTAGATACTTACAGCTCCCGCACCTCCAGCAACAGTTTCATAATAACCCCAGTCATCTTGGCCAAACGTTATGTTGTTCATGCAACCTTGACTATCAGCAGCGGCACCAAATGCTTTTAACACGACATCAACAACACGTTGTGAAGTCAATACATTGCCTCCGACTACAGCAGCGTTCTCTGAAGGATCAAGAATTGTTCCAGACGGAACAATTACTTTAATCGGTTTCAAACAACCCTATGGGTAAATACAAAATAAATGTAACTGAATTTTATAAACATTGAAAACAGGTAATTACTTGGTTTAATGGTATATCATAACCAATCATACTTCTCAAGCAATATATTAATGCTGACAGTGTAATTGCTTTTGGAGCATTGCAATTGCCCCACACTTCGTAACTAGTTCCACTAAAAATATAATAAGTAATTAAACAACATCGAAATTAAAGTGACAATTTCAAATTACCTAAAATCAAATATAGCTTCTCCATTTTCAACATTTATTTGGACTGAAAGTTTTATAGTGGAACCGTCATCCAGATAATCGATTGATTGTAATGTTTGATAACCGCAAGTTAATAAATTAAGGTTACCAATGTCTTTCAACATGTTTCTAACTGCAAGTTCGGCATTCTTTTGTATATGGTCCATGTATGCTTGAACAACATCCAATCCATAAGAATTTATAAGTTCAGTTACCAAATAAATACCCTACGTTAAAATACACGGTAATGACCGTCTAATAAGATTACAATTATTTTATTGAAAAAAAAAGAAAAAATCAAAATACTTTTTGATTTGCTGCAATTTGTGCTTTTAAGTCCGATATATTGTCCTTAAGGTTTCTAGTGCCTGACGATCCAGGCAAAAGAGCAGGCGCCATAAGTGCATCAATAACTTCTTTTTCACAGAAACGTCCGCCACGGACCAAAAAGAAACTTTTGAACTGCGCTCCTTCTTCTAATAATGATTTAGAATGTGGTGGCATTGATCCTGGTGTTATACCACCGATGTCTGCATGGTGACCTCTACTTGCAGCATAAAATACCGGTTTTAATTGTCCTCTATACATAAATATACAAAAGAAACAATTGTATAAATATGTTTTTTTTTTTGTAAACAAATACACACGGATAAAAAACAGGTGTTATAACAGTTAGATCTGGTAAATGAGAGCCTCCTGCTTTTGGATGATTGCTAAGAATCACATCGCCTTCTTTGATGTCATTACCAATTGATTTAATCTAATATATTTGAATATATTTACTAATATATACAATTAATGAATAAATAATTCAATAATTACTTGATATTGAACAGCTTCTTGCATGGCCCCCAAATGCACAGGGATATGTGGTGCATTTGATACCAATCCACCATCTGGGCCAAACAATGCACAAGAAAAATCTAAACGCTCCTTGATATTCGTTGATATTGATGTTCTCTGAAGTATTCTGAAATTATTAATACATTTATAAGCAATTTTAACTATTAGAATTATAAAATCAAAGAAATAAAATGAAAAAATTCACCTTCCCATTTGTTCAGCAATACTCATGAATCGATGCGAAAATATACTTAACTGTATCGGTTCAAGTTCAACACTAATTTTAGTCAACTGATCACAGTTTATTTCGATTTCTAGAAAATGAATTAACAAATTAACAGGTTTAAAATAATAAAAAAGTGAACCACTTACCAATATCACCAGAATTACTTATTACAGCTTTACATTTAGGTTCAACTAATATTGTACTTAATTTATCCATTATAACTGCAGGGCCATTGATACTATGCCCTTTATGCAATTTATTAAATAAATAAATGTTACAGTCTACATAGCCTAAATCTTCAAAGTAGACTTTTTTAATCTAAAATATAAAATTGATTTTATCGAAAATTAACTATATTTAAAGAAATCTTAAGAATAGGAACCTACAGATTCCATTCGTGGAGGTTCTTCACTTTCAAATCCTTCATTGTCAATGTTTAACAGTGTTTTGCCTATACCTCTGACACGTATGTCATCTACATATATTTTGCGTCCAGATAATATGAATCCGAATTCATTTTGGTATCTATATCAATAACAAATATAAAAGAAAATATATTAATTCTATTTTTGAATACATATTAATGAGTAATAATCTAAATAAATATAAAATAAAAATGATTACAAATTTTTTTTACATACTTTGCAAGGAATACACTTAAGAAATCTCCAAGAACGGTAGAAGAATCAATGAGTAAGCTATTATTAACATATTGAATAGCAGAACACATTAGAGCACAATCTGTACCGTCATATCGTAAATGTAGGAATGGCTCAGTTTGTAATTGATTATCAACGAATCCCTGTTTTTTAAGTTCATCGATGCATTTTGAACTCAATACGGCGATTCGTTTACTTAAATAAGTAAAGTTTTCTAAATATACAAATTGTTTTAATCAATTTAAATATTATAATAAGATAGGTTTTAAATATATAATACAATACTTCTTACCAGTATCGTAAGTTAGGGCACAAGGCTCTTGGACCTCATGAACAACATCAGCACATGCCATACCATAAGCAGATAGAATTCCAGCATATTTATGTATAACGACTCGGCTAATTCCTAAAGAACGTGCAATAGCGCACGCATGTTGTCCACCAGCTCCTCCAAAACAGGCCAATGTATGTTGTCTTGTATCATATCCTTTTGCCTACAAATACATATAAATACAATCATTTAAATTTAAGTCAGTTAATATTTAGTAATATATATATATATATATATATTTAAATACAAATTCACCTGAGTTAGAGCTCTAATTGGGCGACACATTGATTCATTCGCGACTCTTATAAATCCCATTGCAATCTCTTCAACAGTCATTAGATTCGAGCTTTCAGATTGATGTTTTAAAAAGTTGTTAACCTATATTCCCAAATATTGTTATACGTTTAAGAAAATTTCCCAATTTATTATAATTATAATTGTAAATACGTCAGTAGTTAGAGTTTCAAATTGTTCTAAGGCTGCTTCTTTGTTCAGTGGCATATCTTCGGTTGGACCAAATATTGATGGAAAATATTCCGGTAACAGCCTACCAAGAATTAAGTTAGCATCAGTAACAGTTAATGGACCACCTTTTCTATAACATGTTGGTCCTGGATGTGCCCCAGCACTCTCGGGACCAACAACAAATAACCCGGATCTAAAGAATAATCTGCTGCCACCACCAGCTGCTACAGTATTTATATCCAACTACATAAAAATAAACATTTCATTTCAGATCACTAAATCGAAATTTTGGTAGAAATATTTACTTGAGGGGCTTGAATTGTGACACCGGCAGTTACCGATTCAAAGACGTGTTCAAACGCTCCATCATAACGACTGACATCAGTCGATGTACCACCCATGTCAAAGCCTATAATAGGCTTATAAGGAGTAGTTGCTGTGTATCCAACTACACCACCAGCTGGGCCAGACAAAATAGCTCTTGAACCGTTGAAACTAAACCATGATTAGAATTATACAATTATATTGTATAATGAAAAAAAAACTTAAAAATTAAATAAAACGTCAATTTTTTTCACCTGTTCATTGGCGTCAATCCACCATCACTTTGCATAAATAATATATTAACGTCTTTCAAATTATTTTTAAATCCAGACGCAAATCCCTAAACACAACAATAATAATTTTATTTATTTATATTAATACGCGCACATAATAATGTCAATATGTACTTCAATATATTTTTTTATATGAGGAGTCAAGTAAGCATCTGCACAAGCTGTATATCCTCGCGGCACAATTTTCACCATAGGCATAACTTCGTGGGATAAAGATACATGTCCAAAACCGACTTCTTTGGCTATTCTCCCTACAGTAAGTTCATGTTCGACATACCTAAATACAAAAACATAAATTGAAATAATTTTTCAAACGTACAAGTTTCAAGTATATTTACGTGTAAGAATGCATTAAAGCCACAGCAATACTATTAATTCCTTTCGATTTTAACAACATTAAGTCACTTTTTAGTGCGGCTTCATCAATTTGTTTTAAAATTAGAATATCTTCACCAGTGATACCACTAACAATTGGCTTATCATTCCAAATGGACTCTATATGTTTACATTTTTCACATTTTAAATTAATTACTCTGCAATCTACTTCAATAACTTCTTCATAAAGAACATCTGGGGTCACAATTTCCTGAAAAATAAAAACATGTAAATACAAACCTATCTATTACTAAAATACAAATATATTAGTATAATAATCGCTTTGATGTCCTTACTAAGTCAAATATTTTCGGCCGAGCCTGGTTGCCAATGTGTAATAAATCTTTGAAACCACGAGTAATCAATAGAGCCATACGTTCGCCTTTACGTTCCAATAGCGCATTTGTTGCTACAGTTGTTCCCATTCTAATCCATTCTATGTAACTACTATCAATTGGTTCACTCTGCGGCATACTTTTTCCAGTTTCCTAGAGAAATACAGTTAATACAGCTTTTTCTAAATGATTTATAATATAAATGATTTTTACCATTTCTAATATTCGTCGTATTCCTTCACGTGGAGCATCCGAGTAATTGCTCGGGTCAACGGATAAAAGTTTCATAACTCGAACTTTTCCATTAGGACATTTAGCGTAGATGTCTGTAAATGTGCCGCCTCTATCAATTGCAAATTTAAATTTACCTCCCATGACAATCGTGTCAAATCTAGACAAAACGAACAAATCGTCTATTGAAAACGTATTCGATTTTTTTCCAATGCTCAGAATTAAACAATTTTTAATAAAGAATACATGTATTTAAATAACTTCTGTTAATACAATATATTTATTATAAATTTAATAATATTGCTAAAATTAAAAGAAAACTTGTACTACACTAACTTATGATTATTGAAATAAGTAATAAAAAAAAAAAAAAAATAAAAATAACTGAATACACCTACTGTTACGATGGGAAGTTAAACCTTTAAAATACGACAATTGATATTATACTAAACGTAATTCAACAAAGAATCTGTAATTGTCCTAAAAGTGCGTATATTATGAATAGATTTATTATATCTTTGAATGCACTTGAGATAAGGTTCAGGCAGTATTAAAGAGAACAAAAAGAACGTAGGCATATATATATATATATAAAAAAATTGTTGTATTAGAAAAACGAGTTGTCTAAATTAAATTAAAAATAAATACTAATTAATAGGCAATTATTATTACTTACGTTGGTCGTCGAAATAAAAATAATATATATATATATTATATTACTTATTGATCAAGTCAAACGTTGAGTTTTTGAGTACACACAATTCGACATTATTATACGCGATCGTAGACGAATTACATTATTGAACTCTAGCTGAACATTTTATCAGTGATAATTATCACTGTAATTTTTTACTCGACGCCTGTAATAGACGTGTCTACACATTTCAATTACTTTTTTTTTTAGACCAATATCTTAACGTTCTCGGATCGAAAGTAATCGGGAAGTGTGTTTTGATAAAAATATTAAAAGCCAATCGGTACGATAACAATATTGTGTGATAATAGTAACTCATGGAAATAAAAACACTCCGCGGTCAATTAATTTCTTTCTTTTTTTTTTTGTAATAATTGATTTAGTAATGTTTTAAAATACATTTTTCCAAACGGACAGACAGTAGATCCTCTGAAACGTTTCCACATATACGAAAACGAAAAAAAAACCGAAGCCGTTATTTATTTACTGTGTCGTTATACAAACTGCCAGACGACGGTCGTATTATACGATAAATCAACATTCAAGACGAATTCTTTCCCCGTAGTACGTATGAAGAATCTATAAAGAGCTACCTATACTTTCTTTATAGATCTCGCACTTGGATTATTATTATTATTATTAAATCCGGCGATCACGCGGATTTATAATGCCCGTACTCTGTCGGCTCTGATTAATCAATGGATAAAGTGATTTTCTATTAAAATGTAATTATCTCGTATGGTGTATATATATATATATATATTTGTATTTTGTGCCCGAATCCCCGTATATAATATTAATGAATTACACCCATTCGAGTTTATCAAATTGAACTAAGAGTTATATTATCGTTAGTGATAATAATAAAATAAATATCAGTAAAGTCTCTGCTGCAGGAGATTCAAAGCGAAAGAGAATTGCGTGCAATCATCGTTGTTTTAAGAACAAGACCACTAAAAAAAACTCGTCAATTTCTAACAAAAACTTAATACATTTTTGCGATGAAAACATTAAGATACGGAGGAAATAACAAGTCATAGTAGTACGTAACATACGTACGCCGTGTTTTAAAAACGTTTCCTGCAAAAATTACAAACTATAAGAATTACAAATTATACATATGGAAATAGTAGGTACGTTGCAGGCTCGCTCATCCATGCGAAACGTTTTGTTTTTTTTTTTTCTTCATAAAAACATGTGTCAGACGAGACTTTCCAACGTGTAAAATACCGCGAAAGTTAACCGAACGTTAATAAACCGAAATTAAAAAAAAAAAAAATAAGAATTTTAGTTCGCATTGAATAGTGTTCATTTCTTGAAATCCGAACGAGTAATCCGCAGTTCTTTTTCCCATTCATGTGCGTTTGGTGTAACGTCTTATTTTTAAACTAATATACACGTCGGTATTTTCGTCGTAACAATAATAATAATAATAAAAAAATAGATCCCAAGTAAGTAATAGACCCTAATTTATATATTTTCAACAAAAATTCAGTTATCATCACCCTCATCGCTCGCTGTACGAATACGCGCCATTTTAGTGTAGAATAGATTTTAAAATATAAATCTATACTTTAATGTTAACAAATACGATCGATCCATATATTTTGAATTTGATACGTTTTTTTTTCCCCGTCCGAAAATCGGGGAATACGCGAGAATTATTATTAATCGTTCTTCGCGACTCCTTTCCTTTTACATTTTTCGTACGGCGCTCTAATCGTATTTAAAACGGACATATTCTGTGTCATGTAGCTCAGCAAATCCTAATGGACTCTATGAAAACACGAACTGTTTGTAAAGGTCTCGGAGAACAGCAAACACCTGCTATCGTTTCAAACGGTCGCGATATGTTTAGACGGTTTTACCACCACCGGTGTGTAACGGATTTGTTGTTCTCATTTCATTTACAATTCTTTATTATTTTTGTACGTATTTGTAATAATAATAATAATAATATTATTATTCTCGTACGGATTCGATTACCGAAAAAACGGGTATGCGGGTTCGCAATTACACGTGGCCGTATCCGTCGGTGTGCCGGGACGACAAATAATAAAATATTGTTTTCGCTTTCAAAACGATATAAAACGAGATTACGCGCGCGCGCGACCCTTCGTCGAGAAAACGTCCCGCCGCCGAAAAAAAATTTGTGTTATAAATTAAATTCTCTCTCTTTTTTTTTTTTTTTTGTAATCAAAGTTATTTTTGGAAATTTCGTAGTGATTCCTCCATGTGGTTTTTTTCCTCGGTTCGAGAATTCGAGCTGGCGGGAGGGCTGTGGGGAAGTTTTTGGAACTTTTCATTCGTCCTGCGCCCGCACGCACCACACAAACCTCGTACACACCGGGGGGGGATCTATTCGGTCGTATATTATTCGCATAATTGATGTGTGTCGGCCGCGATACACCGTTCGCGGGACTGTGTATAGTAACGAATTTGGCTGTGGGAGGAGGGGAAAACAAAAAAAAAAAAAAACGCTATTTCTATCGTTTTCGTAACGGATCCGGAAAACACGGCCGCTCCAGCCCCAGCCATGAGCGATTATTTCGTGCCGACGCGCTCGTCGTCGCGCGGCAGCGAATGCAGTAACGGTTTCGTCAACGGGTTGTATCGGTGGCACGCGAGAAACGACGAAACCGACGACGAGTCGCCGCCGCCAACCGTCGACGATTCAACAATTCTCCGATCGCCGCAGGTATTTGTACACATTTTTCGTAATACGTTTTTATTTAAAAAAATAAATATAATATATATAAATATATTATTTTTTATATTTATCCCGGTATTCCGCCGCCGTTTTATTTTATCAATCCGCCCCGGTATACAACTGTCGTTAAACAGCGCGTTTATTCATATCGCCGTGGAAATAGCGTTTACGAGATATATATATAAATATGAGACGGACGAGGTGTGTGTGCGTAAAGAAAATATTGTGATATTTACGCGGAACAGATTTTGTTTTTCTCTCTTCTCAATTCTTCCTCTTTTAAACACGCCGACGAGATAAAAACGCGCATATACACACGTATACAGTATAAAAATACGAAATAATAATAATAATAATATGTTCTCTCAACGATTATAATAAAATAATAATAATAATAATTGTGCTCTATTTACGATATTATGATATTATTATTATTATTATTGTGCTCCACCATTATAGCGTATAAATCTACTGCCGCCGGGGGAAAAAAGAAGCAAAAAATTTAAAAAAAAAAGAAAAAGAAATTACGTATTATTTATTATCGTTTTGCTATTCGTCCGCGGGCCGCCATTTGATGATTCCTGACAATATCTATGGACTTGTATTACTTATTTTCACACTCAAACCGTCGTACTCTCTCGGTAGTAGTAAATTTTTAAAAAAATCGTGTAGCACAATCGTTTATGACGGTACATCCGTAATGAGTGGTAATCGAATAATGGCGTGATTTTTTTTAAAAAAAAAAAAAAAGTGTTCAAATGCGAGGGAAAGCGTACGACGGATGTATTTATACGAGGATGAAAATAATCGCGTATATGATGAAATGTCAGCCCGTTCCTGGGGGAACCACCACAATATTATCTTGATAATATTCGGTCTTAGATATTCGTTATATTTTGTTGTTAAAATCCATGATACTCTACAATAATCACTACGTCAGAACTCAATGCCCTGCAGTGAATTTCGTTTATCGCAATGAATATACCTATTGACAAGCCCCTATTTTTTCATATTATTACTTTTAATAATACTGTTATGTTATTATTTGGAAAAAAAAATTGACTTCAAATCGTTGTAATATAATATTGTTTAAAGAATTTGTAAAAATCTACCATTTCGTGGATTAGACGACGTTGTATGTATACTATTACGCAATATATAGTTTAATGTTTTAAACTCTGCGAACCATACATAACTTACATAGATTGTCAAATCTATTTTATATTTGTAAAAGACGCGTTTACAAATATGATACTTGCTGTTGGTATTTTTCAATGTTATCTTATTTTCCGTGTGTGATTTTGATTATAATTCTCAGATAGTTGAATTGTCGATGTAATATGATGTCATAATAAATTACCTATCGTTAAAATTATATAAATTATATACATATATATATATGAATTACAGGTTATATAATGGTTTTTATTTGTCGTTATTATTATTGTTGTACGTCGCCTATTCTAATAAACACCGATATGTTTTTCAAACGAGATTTGTGATAAATTTGTTTATATTTGTAGACTTGGAGTAGCGTTAATGAAAATAACCTGGAGACATCATCAACATGGAATATATCATTGACCGATGATCAAGATGAAGTATCTGAACGTTCATTGGGGATACATAATAATGAATCGATTACAGTTGCTGAACAATTTGGTCCTGCTATTCTTTCGATCCCCAAGTACATAAGAGAAGAAGCCGATAAATTATTGAAACCTTCAGAAATAAACGTAAACGAAATTTATAATTTTGGGAACACCAAAGCCTCTTGGATTCTTCCAACTAGCTATCAACAATACCTCAAATTTATTCCACCGAATGTGAGTATTTTCTATGATATAATAATATATGTATATATATTACATCGATTTATTGTATTTAACGTTTTAAATGGTAATCACCAATTATAGCAACTAATTAAACAACTTATAAGTTTATTATATAAAAAAAAAAACGTAACCTAAACGCGCCTCTTTTAAATTTGTTTACAGACAAAAAAAAACATAATATTTTAAAACCGCAATACATTTTTCGTTTCGTTCAAGATCTAAAATACTATTTTAACTTTCGTACGGGCCACTCTGCCCGTACGCTATATCCGCCATTGCAAAATAAATAGACCACATTTTAGTGGAAGTTTGATCTTGTTGTTGTGTTTATTTAAAAAAAAAAAGCTTTTACGCTCGCATTTTTTTTCTGTTCAAAGGTGCTTGCGAAAAACGAAAGACACGTGATCTATCCGTGGACGCAGTGGAACACGCTGACGGATGAAAAGAATCGCCCGTCGTCCAGCATCAGCAGCAGCACCAGCAGCAACAGCAACAACAACAACAGTAGCAGCAGCAGCACCAGCAACAATTATAACAACAATAGCAGCAGCAGCAGCAGCAGCAGCAGCAGCAGCATCACTAGCAGCACCAGCAGCAGCAACAACAACGACGACAGCAACGACATCTGCTCCAGTTGTGATGCGATGGCGGCAGACACGTCGTGGTCGTCTGTCAGCGACACGAGCTTTTCGTACAGCGAACCGGTCACCCGCCAATGGAATCCATTGCAGCAGCAGCAGCAGCAGCAGGGTAGGACATCGTCATCAGCAGCACCGTCATCACAACGACGCAGCAATGACCACAATCAACAGCTTCAGACGATTTGGACGATAAACGGATCGCGGACGTTCCTTATCATCGGCCACCGATTTGTTCAACAACAACAACAACAACAAAATCAATAACAACAACAACAATAACAAAAGCAGCAACAACAACAGCAGCAACAACATCAACAACAGCGATGACCGTTTTCCGTGTTGCATGCACTACGTGTACGTGAACGTCAACTACGCCGCCGGTAACACGCTGGTCGAATAGTATTGTTCGTTCTGCTTCAAAAACAACGAACAGTCCGAGGTGTACCGCAGCCATTTGGTGTCTGGGACGGCAATCGCACCACTTGTCCCAAGCTCGGAGTGCTAAAGAGTGCAATAACGACAACGCACACACCATCAAGTACTGTCCGTTGGCGTACGTCAGATACGGTTAGAGCGCGGAGTACGTTTATTATTAATTCTTCTTTTTTATACTTTTTTCTTTGAATTAACTTGTAATTAAAAAATTCGAATTTTCAAATTTTTTTTTTTAATTTTTATAAATCGTTCGTACTCGTCGGTCAATATGTATAATAATATATTATATATCAGAATTAGAAAAGATAAGTTTGATTTTATGCGTTTGTATAGTGTTTGCCGGCACCGTATTGCAAGTATAATTCGCAAGTCATAACGTCTACAAACCGTTCTCTCCGACAATCACTCTGTATAGTGGCTCGGAATTTACAAAACAAAAAAAATTAAAATTTTTTTTTTTTATTATCGTTCGTATTGTTCAAACTTTTTAGAAATCCGAGTTCGTGTTCAAAACTAAATTTTATATTTCGACTGCGAGTACGACGAAACGAATATAATATGTTTATTTTGTTTTGTTTTTTAATTCTTTTTATACTATAAGTCGGGCAACATTATCGTTTGGTCTGTGATATATTTTAATTATATACATACATATATATTCGCGCATTAC
This sequence comes from Chaetogeoica ovagalla, assembly GCA_032441825.1. Classification (NCBI taxonomy): domain Eukaryota; kingdom Metazoa; phylum Arthropoda; class Insecta; order Hemiptera; family Aphididae; genus Chaetogeoica; species Chaetogeoica ovagalla. The sequence goes on from CM063726.1 coordinate 2,240,829, forward strand.
TATTATTTTACTCGTATTATCACACTTGTATAATTCGTAAATCGTAAAATAAATAAAATTGTTAAATCTGTTTCGTAAATTGCGTTTGTGATATATGTATATTTTTCTTCTTCTTCACTTCCGAAAACGTATCTTATACTGTTTTATGAATAATCGTTATACAGTATAAAAATGTATATTTTACTGTCGATTATTACTATTAAATAATACTACTATACCGCAGTGTACGTGATAATATATCCCCTGCGCTGCATTATACACGCACACGGCACTCGAATGATAATCGAACGATTTTTCGATAAAAAACCACTTAAATTATTTCTGCCGGATGAAATGTATTAAGTTTTTAAATAAACGATGTGCGTGCGCGTGTGTCTACTTATTTAACTTGAATATTATAACGTGTTTTACAATCGAGGCTACAGGAGAGTGGAGAGCACGTCTAAAAATAATAAATATCTAATATAATTTTTTTATTTATTATTTTTTCGTCCAATCGAAAGTACACGCAAGACGCGTCATATAAGTTAGTGTGTACAATTCGATATTGTCCGCATTTTAGTATATTTACACGAATAATTAATGTCTTTAGCACACCGCTATATAATAAGTCTGAAGGCTCGGATTTATTATGAGCGTTTACATGTTTTTTCTTTGTATAAACAGTTCAAAAAGTATAGTTAGATATAAGCTACAATAGTATATATATATATATATCTACATGGTTTTTATATACGAATATTATTAACGTTTTCGTTATATTCGTGCGGTACAACGCGATGCGAATGCTTTTGGAAAATATTTTCGTTTAACCGTATAATATTTATTTAAAAAAAAAAAAAAAAATTCTTTTTTTTCTTCTAATATTGTTTTTGGGCATTCAAAAACCATACGTCGTGAAATTACTATAGAACGTACGTAACGTACTTTTACGTAAACGTTATTGAATGAAAATAAAATATTTATGAAAAATCGAATATTTTTTTTCGCGTAGTTTTTATTTTATACATTCGGTACCGAAAAAGTAAGAGCGTAAATGCGTATTTTCTAGCGAATAATTTTTTTTTTTTTTTAGTGCGTATATAATTCCGGGGACATATAAATTAATAATAACCCGCAATAATACAATATTTTCTGTAAACACCGTCGTATACGTGTGGGGGGTTTTTTTTTTTAAATAAACGTTTTATTCCATTATATCGACTAATATGCGTGCGCGCAACGTTTGTCGAATATTTCGCGTATAGAGCAGTACGCGTACGCGGTTATCGCGTAGGTATATTGTATTCAATTGCGGTTTAATGTCGTCTCAAACTACTCGAAATTTTTAGTTGGTTTATTATTTCGACACGTGGACGATTCATCAGCTACTACCACCACCACCACCACCATCACCACTACTATAAATAATGTTTTATGTACGTTATAGAGAGGTATTTACGATTATGAATTACAGATATGGCCAGTACACGCATATATGTACGCGTGTTGGCGCGCGCGTGCGCGCGTTCCTTTCTGTAAAACGCAAAAATCCCGTCTGCTACTGCTGCTGTCGCCTCGAGACGATCGATCGACGTCTGCGTATCCCTGTTTGTGATGCGTACCTATACGTGCTTTAATACGACACGACAGGGCATTTTCTGCGTCCAATTGCACATCCAGTCAGCTCAGATGGACTCAACCCGGTAATGAAATATATTCGACGACTCACTGGGTGCCCTCTTAATTTCTGAAACATATCGATGTTTAGGTATAATATCTGAAACGTGTAAAATGTTGACAAATACTGATTTGTCCAGTAATCCATGACTTCAAGGTTTGCCTTTTAAAAACATTATCAGTTTTAATATCATTGCACATAAAAGCGATAATAAATTATTATAATACCTGACCGCGGTAAACATTATTGGGGCTATAACGCTTCTCGCAAGCGACTTTGTAGATTGATGAATTCTGGTACCCTCTCCCTTTCCCACAAACCATCGTAGCTAAAACTGAAATGACGCCTGGACACGCAGTGAAGAACATTCACTAAAAAAAATGCCCTGCGACACGATAGTTGTTTGCGGGATTGCAGAACTGCCGCAATGCTATAGGGTTTTCGGGGCCTGGGACATAGGGAAATTTAAGGGGCACCACCGGCTAAAAGCCTCGATTACATTGAGCGTGTTCACAAGCTGCTAGTTGGCAAATTGACTGTTTTCTATGGTAGACTCACCCAGTGCAATTGTGTTCACTAGTCAACTAGCAGATTGTAAACTATCTGCGAGTAGAGTTGAAAGCTGGGCTACTTTACTCCGCTAATCGCTAGCGTTTACGGTTCCAGTGTCTACGAAATGTCGACAAAAATAATTCGTACGGGTGTTGCGCATGATTTTTATGATTTATAAATCACATGATTTTTACTCGTTAATTAGTTGGCTACTGAGCGAGTAGAACGTTTAGCGTGTAAACATCACATTCGCACTAGCCGACTATAGCCCGCTTCTAAATTGGCCAACTAGCAACTTATAAACTCGCTCAATCGCTGTAATCGAGGCATAATACACATATTTTTACGAGCTTTTATTTAATACTTTGCATGTGTTCTGGCGAGTATCGAGCCAAATGCGTATACTACCGCTCTAAACTTAGGACTTTTTGAAATTTTGCACGATTGTTCAATTCTGACGAGACAATACACCAAAACGATAGAAATTAATTAAAATTAATATATATATATATAATTCATTTTCACTGCGCGTCCGGCGAGCTTTTTGGCACCAAGCGAATGTACAACTAAAAAGTGTTAATAAATTAAAGTAAAAATCGATTCGAATTGATTGCGGAAGAACAAACAATATTGTTCTACGAGCACTCAAACATTCTTAAAAAAAAAAACACCGTTCATTCCCTAAAATTAATATTTTTATTATGTTTATGGACTAGCAGACCGGTCATTTACAAAAAAATTAAAATCAAGAACTATCTATACGAAGTATACGATGTCGCAATAGAAAAATTACCATTGGTTTATCAACGATATCAATTTTTTGAAATACGATCAGCAGAAACATTAATTTGTGATAAAATCATTGATAAATTTTCATTAGAAAAAGAAAGACATTATATAAAGTTTATTCGTTACGTTTTTTATACTTAATTAAAAGAATTGAGATAGATGATATATAAGATATGTTTTTAACAATTTCAGTTACCTATAAGCTATAATACAATAATTATATGCGCGTATTGAAGAAATGTTTTGTAACTCAACTGATACTTGCAAATAAAAAAATGCTATTGTAGTGGTTAACATCAAAAAAAAAAAAAAAAAATAAAAGGGAAACGTTTTTTTAAAGATTTAAATTTATTTGAGTCGGCCGATTCAGACAGGTACTTATATATATATAAAAAATAATGTCTTCGTATGAAAAGAATCGCACTACTACCGGGCTCCGCAAAACGTCGCGCCACCAGCACACATTGCGGCCGTGCGGATAAAACATAGTACCGCACTCCTGGGCCGCGAATTTATACAAATAATAGTAGATAGTTGAACGGTCAATACAATTATTATTTATATATTATTATTATTATTTACATTATTATAGCGATGATTTATACGTGTGTGCCAGTTTGCATAGACGACGTACAAATTGTACACGGAGGAAAGGCGTATATAATAATAATAATAATAACGAAACGGTAAAACGACACGGCCGGTGTCCGTCGTATAATATAATAAATACGTATGTCGCGCCGGTTATCTATAAAACTTGTCGTCGACGTTCGACATAAAATGATTTATCTTTTCGAGAGTTTCCAACACACACACACACACACAAATACATGTGAGTAGTTTGCCAGGTGCTCGTGACAGGTAAGTTAGTGCTGTATAACATATATACTCGTACCATCACGGTTTCGAGTGTTCAAACAAATAGTTATTAGAATAATAATAAAAATAATAATAATAATAATATACGCGTCCACCACCACCACCACCACCACCATCACCACCTCGTCGTCGTACCTTCTCCGTATCTTTTCTGCTACTATACGTGTTATATTGCACACTTTTGTTTCTTTTCCGCCTGCCCGCGCGTGCGATGACACACAGCGCGTACGTCGCCCGCCGTCGTTCCCGACGGCAGTCCGCAAACGCGCATCGACGTACGTCCATCGCCGTCGCCGCCGCCGCCGCCGCCGTACCGATTATTATGAATCGCGGGCCGTTGATTATCGTGGGCCCAAACTCGCCGTTGTCGTTGCTCGCCGCGTTGCTGCTGCTCGTATTGTCGTCGTCCGCAGACGCGCCGTCCGGCGGCGGCCCGTTCGTTTCAGCCGTCCGCTCCGCCGCGTCCCGGAACCGGCGGCCGTTGCACATCCGCACGGCCGTCGTGCTTCCCGCCGAGCCGAAGTTCATCATTTCGCTGTCCAAAGTCATGCCCGTATTGGACATCGCTGTCCGCGACCTGTACGCCAGCGGCGTACTCCGCGAGACCGACGTCACGTTCGATTTCATCCAAAAGGACGACAAGTGCGAGGACATCGAGGCCATACGCTCGAGTTTCGATCTGATCGTCAACGGTCGCGTGGACTTGTTCTTGGGACCCACTTGCGATTACGGTGTCGGTCAGTACCTACTCCTCTCCCCACCACACAAACACACACGCGCGACACCGGTTTTTTTTTTTTTTTTTGTCCCACCGATTTTTGGTACGAGTTCATCATCAGCCGCAGCTGATGTGAATACACCACGAGGAATACGTATATATATATATATTTTTTTTTTTTTAATGGTAAAAGAATAAACAAGGACAATCTGTACACAAGCACAATAATAGTAATTAGGATAACGATTTTTTTTTATTTTATAAAAAAACTCGAAGAAGAAGTCACCCTTTGGTGATGGTGCACTCCTATTGTCTTACAGTGTACGCGTCTCGGCATAACGATTGTTATTACCGCACGTTATGAAAGTCCGATATCGGATTGACACGCTAAACGCTCTCGATTAATTCATTAATTTCGACAGAAATATGTTCATTTTTTACGAAACTAATGATTTTATAAGAGTCCATCATACGGAACATTATGGTTCGTATGGTATATTTATATATCAAAATTACGTTTCATCTTTTTTAAGGTGTTCAAATATCCTGCAGGACGATTTCTATGACAAATCTCTTAGGGGACAAACCTCCGAAACGTCACTGACGACAAATTGTTCAGTCGGGTTTTTCATATATTTTAAAAGCGTTCGTACGGTTCGCTCAAGTTTTCATCATAATTTATTTATTTATTTATTTATTTAACGGGCGTTAGCCCAATAGAACAAAACTAGAAGTGGATTACAATTATAAATAATAGAATTACAATTATGAACAGTACAAGAAAACAGAATAATACAAAAAATAGTGAAACTAATGGCTGTAAAATATTAATAATAAAACACAACAATGACAATAATAATAACAATGTTAGAAAGAAAATAATAAATAATTTAAAGGAGGCTTAGGTGCTCATTCGCCAAACGCATCATACGGTGAATAGGGTGATTACTACCATAGTTAGTTGTATGAGACGGAACAATAAAAAGAGAATTGGATCTAGTGGAATGTGAAGGAACTTTAAAATTTAAATGGGAAAGAAGAGAGGGAGCATCCACACGTTCGTCTATTAACTTTTTTAAGAACATCAAACTGGCATTAACTCTTCTATCTGCCAGAGAGGTAAGTCCGAGCTTAAGCATTACAGGATTATAATCATGGGGAGGGTGGGAAATTTTTAAAATAAAGGCTGCTGAAGAACAAAAACGCTTTTGGACTCGTTTCAAGCGGCAAGAGTCAGCTGCCGTTAACGGATCCCAGAGGATAGAAGAAAACTCTAAAAGAGACCGAACAAAACAGCAATAAAGTGCTTTAAGAGAATCTGACAGTTTCAATTCTTTAGAGGTACGTATTACAAAGCCTAGCATCTTGAACGCTTTGCAGCAAACTGTCTCTATATGGGAATGGAAATTGCGATCAGGTTTAAAAAGAACACCTAGGTCTTTCTTACTGTTGGTAATGCCAAATAATAAGTAATTTAAATACGTTATTTCAACACGTCCTAGTTGGCAACTGGATTGCATAAAATATATAAAAAATCCATATGCAATGCGGTACGCACGTTCACATTTTTGGAAACACTGGGTGAGATGATGTTTTTTATCTATAAATTGGAAACGTTTTCGCGCCGACGGAGTTTTAACGATTTCGTTCAGCTCGTCAAAGCTCATTTGGAATAACGGCGATCGTTTATTTTGAAAACTTATAACACAATCAATGTCAATGGGATATGTCTTATCGAGATTTCTCTCTCAGTGATAGACTTCAAATAAGATATCCATCCACACACTCGTTTTTCATTTCGTCGTTCTGATTGAGCGTTTAGAACGGAGGCAACTGTATTTAATTTGCCCGTATAATATAACTGTGCGTGTAAATATTGAAATACTTAACATTTCTCGCGTCTCGATCGATAGAAAAAACTGGTCGTCTTCAATTCGAATTCATTCGGTCTGCAGCCGACTTAAGAATAATTTTTTTGTTCACGGTTATTATTTTTGAAAACGATATTGGAAAGAGCCGGCAAGTTCATTTTTTCTATTTCACTAACGTTATTTCGTATTGAAGTTTTTTAAAGTTCGACAACAACATAAACATCTGTAGTGGATTTTCTCTCGTAATTTGATAATAGTTTTTGTCGAAAAATAGTTCTAGTAACTCGTTCGATTGTTCCACAATATGCTGTTATATTTTGCGAATTAAAACACACTGGAACGGTTTTAGGTCAAAATAGCGAAAGCAATAAGAGTGACGTAAAAATATTTCACCGAATACTTAATAAAAATGAAAATAGCGAACATTTTCAATAATAGTTACAATAAACAAGTAATAGGGATTATCGCGCTTAAAGAATTGTATAATTCTAATGGTAATGTTAATTTCGATAAAGAATTAATTTGTAATTTCGTTAAATTATAAGTCAAGGGTTTTAATAAATAATTTTTTTTTTTAACATAAATTCATATATTTCTTTTTCAGATTAATAAATTAGCGTATTTTACGTAATTTTCTCATTTTTTTTGTTCAATTAGCTTTTTTTTTTACATTCGCCGTTTTAGCATAACCTAACCATACCGTAATATATAAACGTATTAAAATGTGTCGTTTCGAGTAGAAAATTTCAATTAGCATAAATAATATTACGAATTTATCCGTAGAAAAAAAAATGCGCATTTTCCTGGTTATTGTATCGGAACTCATTTTTAAGCTTTCGCGTTTGTAATCGCAGAGAAAAATCACATATTTTATCTTTTACCTCTGATAAAAAAAAATGTATATATGCTTCACGGAGTGGAGCAAAAAGTCAATCCTTAAAAATGTGTATGTAAATGTACGCTAGATTTTGGACAAAAAAAATATTAATAAGTCGCATTTAAGAGACTAATAATTGCGAATCTCTTTATACGAAACTAGTTCCTTACCGGTTTCAGTGACAATCTTGCCGAGTGTTTCGTTTCGAGTAACGCGCCTGGCGTGTGTGTATTGAAACTTTTAATTTCGATTTTGCCACCTTTAACCGAATTACGAAAAATATTAAAGGAGATAATAATAATAATAATAATTACTTTAGTTGTTTTGAAATAATGTGTTATTTCTATGCGTCAAACTTTAACGAACACGTTTGGGAATAATATACGCGTGCGTATGACGCGGTTTGCCGTCCGACCATTCTAATATTCTATAATATTTCACACACAGAATTTTTAATTACCAATTCCATATACAGTGTTTGAACGTTATTTTGTGTACGAAAATCAAGACGTTTTAATATATTTCCTTATTAATTGAACGTTTAAATGCATTTTGAGTAGTTCATTATAATTATAATATAATTATGGCGTTTAGAATACACACGAATTAAATGGAAAAATTCTGTTGTTGAAAATCTTAATTTTTCCGAGCGTATATCATATACTTATAAAAACAAATTTCGTATTTAATTAAATTTTTTTTTGTTTTGTTTACGTAAGTGTTGTATTCACGTCCGTGTCCAATATGATTTGATTTAATTTTAAAACGCTATTATAGAATATCCGCTATTACTTACGTTTGACTTATTTTTAACCTTATCCGTGATTATAAATTATTGATTTTCACGTCAGATAGTATTTTGGTTTAAATATGTTTTCTCTCTCTCTCTCTCACTCTGTCATATGTCTCGGCACAAGGCAGCTTCTTCGAGCATATTTTGATTTTCTAATGGGAATGTCATCCTTGATTGCGAATTATTATATATATATATTTTTTTTTTTTTTTTTTTTGGACGGCAGTTGAAAATGCGATTTCGGCTATAAGCAACACGCATCTATATGCGTATACGAGTTCAAATACCGATTTTAATAGAAGGAAACTTTTCAGAACTAATATAACTTATAAATTTGATAATAGGATTTTGACTTGTATGGTTGTTTCAATTCGAGGTCTTACCGGGTGAAAGGGAAGGAGGGGAATCAAATACTAAAGTTGTGTTATGTACGTATCTTAGTTTTCAGTTGATATTATTTTATCATACACACGTTGAAAATGCCAAGTTCTTGAATAGTGAAAATATGGTTACTTGTGTGTTACAAAATGTAACCTTTATTTTAACTTTTAATTAATGTACGAGTATACAAATACAATTGATGTTAGCTATTGTTAAACATAATAATCGAAAAAAAAAATAAATACAAATTATCCTTCGTAATAGTTGCGTGTAAGTATAATTTTTGTTAATTATGATAAATATTTGTATTTATTTTTTCTAAGAATATATTGTATGAAATTGAAACATTATATATATAATTTTTTTAAGAAAATTGGGTAATATATATTTATTAACACATATGTCTATTTCGCTCATACACATTGGTCAGTTGTATTAATTATAACATATATATATATATATATGTATATATATATATATATATATATATATATATATATATATATATATATATATATATATATATATATATGTATATAAACGATTATTAATACATTTTTAATGTGTTTAATATTTTTATTAAAAACCACATATTCACGTTGTGAACTGTACACGTACGTCTATTGTGTTAAATAACATATATTAAATATATGAATGAATCTTAAACGTTAGAATAATTTTGTAATTAAATTGTCAAATTTTTAGTTTAATTTATAATTTTTCATCTTTTAAGAATATTAAGAAAGTCCGGAATATTTTAATATATATGTATATGGACATTTTTTTTTTTTAGACGTTATGATAAATTACTTTACAAACATAAAATGAATAAAATCATTTCATGTCACGAATTAATAAACTCTGCGCATAATTTTGCATAATTTATAAACTTAATTGTAAATTGATTATTATTTTTATTCTTTATTATATTTTAAAAAATATTTAAAAAGCGATTAGTTTTATTTTATCTTTTCAGTCCTAAAAACATAAAACAATCGAACCGTTGAAAAACAATGTGTAATTTATTATTATGATTTTATTTACGGACACTGACCAATTAATATCCATATATTCTAATAAAATAGTGAAATCTAATAAAAATTATATATTATACACGTTACATTTTTTTTCCATTCGAAATATCTATGGAAATTTCAATTCAACATATATAAAAGGTTTTTTTACTATATTCGGTTTATAAAACATTCTTTGGCAGATCAAATAGTCTCATAGTAAGTTGTCGATGATTATTATTATTATTATTATTATTATTATTATTATTATTATTATTATTATTATTATTACATTTCAATATGAATTACATATTGTGCGTTTTGTACTTATATTACGTTCAAATCGTTCGATAGTTCTATCACTTCCCGGACTTTATTCGCGTTGAGTTTTCGCTAATTTAACTATAAAATAATATATTATTCATTGAAATTGCTTATGCTATTTATTCAATTTAACATATTAACCTATTTAATACAGCAGATAGTGCATTTAAAACTCATTAACTCAATTTTAATAATTTTCTTGAATTTTAATTGATAATATATATTTTTATTTATACATTTGTTTATTTCTATAAAGCGTACAATTTGTATAAAGTGTTAAACAGAATATAATGTGTACCTATCCGAAACGAATATGATTTTAAGTCGACATTCGTTAAATACGTATTGAATTACAAATAAATAGAAACCGTTTATGAAGTTATTTAATTCTCCAAAATCAAGAAGGAATATATAGAGAATTGATAATACGCAAGTTCGTTTTAGATTTGTAAACATATTCGCAATGTATGTTTCACGCGGTGTATTTAATATGTTTAAAAAAATGTTCGCTTGAATCGTATCAAATAATGGAGTAAAAATGAATATATATATATATAGAATATTGGATATAAAGTCGATTCGACTGAATTTATACATACATTTTCTAATAGAAATAGGTGTTTACGAGTTCCGTAATAGAATTAGAGTTGGAAAAGGGAAACGGGAAATTTTTTTCACTTGTAAATCATTGATTTGTTTTGTTTTTTGGGTTTTATGTTTATTTTTAATCGCGATTTATTTTTAAGATTTTTAACAAAAACATCATAATTTCATACATACTCGTACGTCTGTTTAACCAATAATAATTATGGGTTATAGACTGTTTATGCTGATACAATCGTAAAATTATATAAATTTCATTTCAATAATATCAACTAATTGAACTTATAATAATTGTGAACGTTTTGTCTGAAATAACTATATATTCCTTCTACGTTTGAATTGATTAGAACACATCTGTTTAGATATGTTTAAATCGTATTTAATTTTATGTATATGTAACATATTATGGTTAAAACCTCGTAAAATAAAAAATAATAAAAATCATATTTAGTCGTATTTATGCGGTAAATATTTTATATTATAAATATAATTCCGTAAAAAAAAAATTAAGTTTAAGTTAGTTACAAAGTTATGAGTTATACATTTGATGTATAATAAATTTATTCCTACAACAAAACTGTACTACAAGTGTATATTATAGTGTAGTGCATAATTAATTCACTACGTTAAATTAACAAAGCCATATAAGAAAACATACGTATATTCGCGAGTTTTAAATTGTTTTGAGAAATTAATTTTCGTTTGAATATTCGTAGAGTGTGTAGTTTATTTGAATAATAATTTAAGGAAGACGCGAGATATTTAAACGCGTTATTACCCATGGCTATGTCTGATGTTTATAATTTCAAACACTTTGCGTCTGAACTCCTCAGCCTATATTGCGTGTTTTCATATCGTATTTGAACAATTTGTTAAATAAAACGACTGACGCGAAGAAAAATGAAATCCCTAACAACTCGAATAAATGAGATGATTTTAATAGAATTTTTCCATTTTTTTTTTTTATATTAATAGCGCTTTACTGCGTAAAAATTATAATGACTACTGGCAACTGCAGCCACGCGAACGCATTAAAACAAAACCGTTTAATTGTTTTTCTTTTTTTTTTTTTTAATATCGAAACGGCAGCAATATAAAAAAAGCAATATTAAATATGAGATTATTTTTGTACAAACATATATTATTGGCGTAAAAAAAAAAAATAATATTTTCAAGATGAAAACTCGCGCTTGAACTCGTGACATGATGAAAAAAATTTGTATTTTGGTTATTTATAAATGATATAAAAAGAAAAAAAATCGGACGAACAAAAAGTACTACACACGATATTATGCAAATGAGTATTCTAAAATATTCTCTTAACAAACCGTCGTATTGGTCGTCAGTGTTTTAAGTAGGTAAAAAAATTCGGCTGTTCGTTTACACTACGCCGCGTCCGACCATCGGATACGCTTTGCGCGTAGTGCAAACAAGTCTCGCGGTGTGTATATATGATTTTTTTTTATATACAATTTATAATATGTACAATTAATATTATTATAATAATATTATTAGTATTATAATAATACAATTTGTATATAATTTATCACAAAAACACGTATCAATCATAACACACAATATGCATCGTTATTACAGTGATTTACTCAAAGGCCACATTTCGGGGGTGATATTAAATGATTTTAAATATGCAATAACACACTGTATCGATATATAATACCGCGTATTATGTGATATATTTATACGGTATAGAACAGCGATTCTTAAACTGTGGTCCGCGGCCCCCTAGGGGTCCGCGACACTCTTGCCGGGGGTCCGCGACACTATAAATGATTCCAGCTGTGGACAGCATGTGTGTGTAATAATGATATTGTTAGAAATGTAAAATATATTATTATTATACAAGTATTGAACGCGTCTTATTGCAACTTTAGAAAAGTTAATCCTCGAGTATTCTAATCTTAATTACCCATATCGGCGTAACATGGAATTTTAAATTATATTTAGAATTATCATTTATCTATTAGTTTATATTACGAAATGTACAGCACTCAAACGTCCAGTCCTTTACTCGCCATCGCCGTATACTTATCGATTGTATTTAATTAGTTGTATACCTACGTATTTTACCAATTTTACGTGATATATTTTTAAAATTCAAATTTTTTTAAGAAAAAATGGATAGCTGGTTAAATTTAAAGAGGAATAATTGTACGGTTGATAATGAGAAGACACCATGTACGAAAAAAATTAAATTAACAAAATATTTTTTATACTTATTATATTTTTATTTACCTTTCTTTTAAATATATTGGTAATTTTAACATGAAATATTTTTTAATAAAAAATGGTAATTCCTAACAAAATTAATAAGGTGGTCCGCGATTTAAAAATGTCCTTCATCAGGGGTCCGCGTAATAAAAAGTTTAAGAACCGCTGGTATAGAATATTGGCCGTCGTACGTGGCCGCGGTTCTGATCACGAGTTTGTGATATAATTTGATATAAGACGTTTACATTTGATTATGAATAATTTATTTTGAAAGCTTCTCGGGCCTCGCAGTCCGAGTTCAAGTAAGATTAGGTTACCCGTTGGTTATACGTATACACCAATAACGTAAAATGTCTTACCAAAGCGCTGGCAATAAGGACGAACGCGTTGTTGCCTCAAGACTCCAAAGGAAATAATGGCGTTGTAATTAGTTTAAAGAACAACTTACTAAACGTTTGCCAATATGACTATAACGTCATATGGGTACGATATCGCGTTAACAAGTCGACTCTGCCGCAAGTAATCTTTGGCAATATTATTTCCTCTATTGCCACGAGCAAATGTATAACACACCGTGTTGTTCCCGCGGGCCGTCACGAGCGTATCAATAATAATATATATCGACGCTAAACATTTTTATAATGTTTTTAAATTGAGTATTAACACGGGTTTGCAGTTTCGTCGTCGATTGCATTGAATAGAGGACAAACAGAACGAATCCACTGGACTTTTTGGCTTCGGTGATATTTTTATAATTATTGTGTCAGAAAATATACATGCATAGTCTATTTGTACAAAAATAAAAAACCGAACGTGGCAACGTAAAAGCAATAAATACAGTTGAGAGCCCCCAACGTGATGTTCACGACAGTCAACTCGTTAATATCCTTTCGTGAGGAGTAACAATAAAACGTCACGTGTAACATTATTATAGTTTATTTTCAACCACTTTTTTATATATAATAATAATAAATTATACGAATTTATACCTTTGTTCAGCGCTCATGTCGTTTTAAATTTTTTTTACGCATGCGAAACCGAAGAGATTTACAAACGTTTCGTTTTAATTCGAACGAATTCCCGTTTATACATTATGTAAACAGCTATTTTTTTGAGACAGGCAATTGGTCGGTCATTTCTCTTCAGCGCACACACGTATTATTTACGGCAACAAACAATAAAAACGCAACGAATTTCGATTCAAAAGCCTACAATTCATTTTAATCGAACGCGATTGCGCACTAGGTGTAAAATATCGGCTTATTCATTTATTTTTTATACGGTACGCGATAAAACACCGTAAGAAAGAAATAACTCTAGTCGCTGTCAGTCGCTCAAGAAGTTTGTAAATAAACCATCGTAATGCCGAGGATTTTTAAATTAAAAACATTTTTTTATTTTTTTATTTTTTTACTCATTTCATCAATCTCGAATTTCGAAAAACACGAAGTAGTCCGTTAATTATATTTTTATATTTTCATTTCCATACCTACCTCAACTGCAACGAGGTTGTATTTCGTTCGCTATTGTTTTCGCTACAATACGATGGTAATAATCGATTCATCAATCATCACGACTGTCGAGAATATGATTACCGTACGAAGACATTGCCACCTGTTGGGAAGAAAGAATATATTGTTGTGTTCATTATGTAGTAGATTTACGTTATAGTCGTGGAGATTGAAAAGAAAAAAAAGTATTTACACACGAATTCCGCGTTATCGATTTTTGCTTCGGATTCGCGAGATTTATAGTCCGTTTAGAAAATTGTTTTTCTTTTTATTACGGATTCTTTTACTATATAACGTTTTAATATTATTATTATTATTGTTATTATAGATTAGAAAATAATTAATTCAGCGCCTTATTGAAAACGTTAAATATATGTTGTCTTAATGTTTACCGATAGATTAATATTATTATTTTTCGACGAGGTAATAGCGATTAATTTCATTTTAGATGAAAAAAAAAATATTTTTTTCACTTTTACGTCTGTTGATTATTATATATTGTGTGTGTGTAATATTAAATAATTATCGCGAAAATCGTGGAATTCGAAATGAAGTTTTTCCTTCGTTTTAATTATATATGCTGACAAATTGAAACAACGCACTCGTTCATCGTATAATATACGGTGGTTAAATAATATTACTATCGTGCTATCTGGTATTTAGATATGTCGAAGTGCACGGGGAGTAGTTATAATATATTATAATCGGATGAATTGAAATACGATTCCCACAATAAACCGCGCCTCTATATTTTAGTGTTTTTCATAAAAATTCAAATGCGATAAACCGAATTTGAAAATCGTTTTATTAATATTTTTCATTTATCTGCGGATAAACCTTAACGTATATATATATATATATATATAAGAATAATACGTTTGAACGTTGCTTATTCACCGCGCGATTCGAATATTAATGTAAATATTGAAATGATGATTTATAAAATGCGTATTATGATAATCGATAAGATAAAGAAAAAAATATGTATTAATGGATTTTGTTTTCGGGAAATCATTTCATTAAAAATATTTTTAAAACACTGTATTTGCTATCTTATTATTACGCCTAACTTCTCGCAGATTCCGACTGTATTATATACAATAGTCGGTGTTTTTTTTTTTTTTTTTTTTTATAAAGGTGTGTAATTATTACAATCATATTGTTGTTAAAATTCTTCTCAATCTCATAATTCTGACAAAGCGTATTAATTAATACATCACGAATTAAATACATTTAAATTATTTATCATACATTGACTTTAAAACACGCGGTGAAGTGTGCATTTATTTGTTATTTTTTCTTCATAAGAAAGATGATGATATCTGTGTTTTCGATATATATATACACGCGTCACGTTAGGCATATTACATTATATATACATGTATAGTAACAAATCGCCGCAACAACGTGTTCAAGAGGTATATTTAAATTAACCTTTACAATTATTAGATTTATAATAATGTTTACTGAAGTACTTTTATATTCAGCATTATTTGGACTATTTATAGATATTAAATAACATATACATATATATATATATATATATCATGAATTCTTTATGAACGTTTCAATCTCTATGGTAAGTACATAAATACACATACACACACACATATATATATATATATATATACACACGACTTTTATAATAATATGCAAATTGATGGCTATCGGTATATCGAAATGGTCCGTTTTTTTACGTCATAAAAATATGACACCCAGTATTAGTATAAAAAACCATTTCATTTTGCGAATTTAAATATATTCGATATGAACATAAAACATGACAAAAAAAAATTACCCTTAATAAATATATATATATATACGAGTAATACATGAAGAGTAATGAATAATGTAATGAAATCGTAATTTATTTGCCATTTACGTACATAAAATATTGTTATTATTTTTTATTTGATTAGGCGGTACCTAATAATTTTTATTATTATTATTATTATTTATAAATAAACTAAATTATTATTAAAAAAAAATGTTTTTAGATTTTGTGATCTGATAATTTATGTTCCAGCTGAATGCGTGTAATAAATGTTTAATGTGTATATTGTTTAAAAGTACATTTGTTTAGTTTCAAATATTTCACTAACATATTTACACGTATGTATAATTAGTTCTATTTTATTTATAGTTTACATATTTTCATGGAGTGTGCTAACCTATTGCGTATATGTTGTGTTTATATTATTCTTAATATTTGGTTACATACGGACTAACGATAATATAAAAAGAATTTTTTTTACATATTTTCGTTGTTATTGAAGTAAGAGATACCCAAGGCATCTCATTCTTGAAATTTCAACGCAAATACTTAAATAGTTTGGTTGAAAAAACGACTCTTAACAAATACTCAGATTGTATAGAAGAAGAAAAAAAGAAGCAAGCGTTGCTAAGCATAATTTCAAAACTAGACAATTTCAAAGATAACCTTTATTCTGTTCTACGTATGAAGTTTTTGAGAAATATATTATGAATATTATGTGAATATAAAATATGTTTTAAATATATAAGATTTTACGATTAATCCTCTGAGAATATCAGACTATATTAAAACGCATAATTTTGTAATTTATAATAAACTGTTATAACCATTATGCTAAATTTTGACTGTATATAACGATAAAGTGTATTCTGTTTTCCAACGAAATTTTCAAAATCAGGGAAATATAATGTTTTTCTTCTCAGCAACAAAAAAATTTAAAAAGGTTTTAATCGTTTATTTTAGAGCACTGTGAAATTGTTTCTGGTGTTTGTATATAAATAATTGAAAATTAAAGCACATTAAATATTTAGTAGTTCACAAATGTATTTTACTTTATAGCACGTAAATCTGCACACTACACTCTAACAATACTGGAAAAATACTTAGTAAACACATTTAAAATATTACATTTTGATTATGTCTGAAATTATATATTCAATTAAAATAACGCTATTTCTGAATACCAATAACATCTTCATTTTAATATTCAAACAAGTATCATTATTTCGTAAACTATATTACTTGCGTTGAATCGAAATGAAAAAGACGAATGTGTTTAATATATTATCCGTTATTATTATTTTTTTTTACGATTGAAATAATGTTCAAGAGATTAAATTGATACGTATTTTGTTTTATTTATATTATAAGCCGTAACGTTTTAAGTCGTTGCTGTTCTGATGGTTTTGACACCTAATATGTTTCATTTATCAAAGTACTTATTATTAGTTTTTGTTTTATAGAAAAAAAAACTTACAGCTTTTGTATTATCATAATTTATCTGCAATTGATATTATAAATATCCCGAGTAGCGTTTTAGGTGCAGACGCCGTTTTAAATCGTCAATAAATGATGGTTCATGGTACGGTGTAAATCCGGTTCATACCACCGTGTTTTTGGCAAAAAAGAATACAGAATTTTTACATGGGTTTTTCTGTGCAATGAAAATGTTATGTTCGATTCAAACACAGTAGTACTATTCAATATTAGCACACGAATCAGTGTGCGATTACAGTACAATTGTTAGTTAAATATTGACATGTAAGTTATGTTATGGCTATGCTCCGTTTTCACAGCACCCCACCCCTTTAAACATCATGTATAAGGCTGGAATAAGTGCTCGACCGACGATCAGCGCATATAGTGTGGGTTGATTATCGGTCGTGATCGAGCGTTTAGTGCTTAGCTGACGGTAAACTCGATCGATCGAGGAAACGTGTGAATGTGAGAAAACCAGTAAAAATTAAAAGAAATAATAAAAAGTGTGAAGTAAACGAGTAAACGAGTGTAGAAATGAGGATTCATTACGTTAATTTTATTTTATTGAAATACGCGAAATAATTTTATTATTACTAATAAAAATAATAAATATAGCTAACGCGCATCGATCGCTCGGACAGCGTCAAACTAAACACATGTGTATTACCGGACATAGCGCGTCAGTTGACCGCGATAAAACAAGAAACGAAAGTAGTCACTAGATTGCGTTACGACACAACATAGAGGGGATAGCAGCAAGACGCATATAAATAGCGGTCCGCAACCAACGGATCGCTCAGTCTTACCGCCGCGTCTACATTGTGCACTCCACTGGTTTCGAACCGCTATTTAGAAGCAACTACATTCTTTTTCCGTTTTATTGTTATTTCATTTACTTTCCATACACTTTGTTTTTCCTTTTACTACATCTGCATTTCATCTTAATGAATTCTCAAACAATTCTTTTTTGTTATTATCCTTCGATGTGGATATTTCATTGTCATAGGGAGTGGACTCCATTTTCGCTTGCCCCCCTTGAACATTATGTATAAACGCCACTGCTCTGAATTAAACATAGTACTCAAACGTTTTGTCTGAACCGTTTAATTTCCGTCGGTGCGATCATCACACGCTTTCAGCGCGGTTCAATGTCGTAAGCACCGACTTTGAACTATAAAATATATTTTGTCAAATATTGAATTAAAATTTGAACCAAAACATTTGAATTTAACTACAACAGTTTTCAATTGACAGTTCATAAACCGTATATTTAACTGTTAAATGTCACGATTATTATAAACCGACATTGAACGGCAAAAATGTTACCCTAAATTATAAATTTAGACCGGTTTATGTAAATAATAAATCAATTCAAACTAATTCAGTGCTTTAACGCATAGTACATAATTATTATTTAGATGTTACGGATATGCAAATATGTGTTTGTCAATATAAAAATAAAAATGCGTTTATTATTATCCTTTTTTTTGTAAATGAATCGCGTAATTTTCTGAAATATACATTTTAAATTGCTAATTTTTATCTTAGTTAAAAATCACATATTAATCGTTTAGTTCAACCCTCATATAAAAAGAAAAATTGATTTTATAATACGCGTATGTTTATTTCAATTGAATGCTATAGTGTTATGAGGTATTATTATTATTATTATTATTATTATTATTTATTACTATGTACACATTTTATCGTATATATATATTTTTTTCTTCTTCTGTTTAAACCGATTTTGTTAGAAAATAAATAATAGTTATATGAATAAATATACAAAAAGAAGTTAGTTAATTACGGTGAATAATTAATTAATTTATGTGAATTAATGGCGTTATTATTATGACCTGCATATAGATTATAGGGCAAATAATTAACCTTGAAAAATGAGAATGATGATAAATATATATATTAGAATTAAGAATGTTATTATTAAATTACATAATATTATTATGTAATATAATAAACGTAAAACAGTGTTATAAATTATAAAATACAGTGCATGCGTTTCGACAACGTGTTAGGTTTTTACTTATTTGTTGGATTAAAGAAATTCGAGAATTTGTGTAAACATAATATTGGCACGTATTATTGAATTTATTTTATAATAGAATAAATAATGATATATTTTATAATTATATAGTGTTTAATGAGATGAGAATTATTATTTTTCCTCTATAAAAAGTATGTTTGTATTATATGATATTATGCGTTTTAATTTTATCGATATTATACGAACTGGATCAAAGTTCGTAGAGTAACGTTTCTCCCCTCTGTGAACTCATCATCAATTGTCGTTTAAGTCGATTAAATCAACCAATCAAGCAATTTAGTCGGCAGGCAATAGAGCTACGAAACGATTAATTCAAAAATAAAATCAGAAAAAACCGACTTTTTTTGTCATCCGCTCTACATGTGTTCAATGCATATTTATACGAGCACATTGTATTCATATGCTTAAAAAAAAAAATTATTTTACTTTTATAATGCGCGTGTGAAATTGCCAACCTTCACCGTATTACTAACAGTGTATGAGGCTAATGCGATTTCAAAAAATTAAATCTAAAATATATAACGTACACGTAACTTGTGTACGACGTGGGTAGTCTTCATTGTTTTGAGTGCGCTAATTAATAGAGAATGTGTGTTGAGAGGTATGTTGTCATAATACATTTGAAAGCTATGAATTATGAAACGTTAATGAGTGAAACTAATTTACTGTTTAATAAATCATATTTTGTGTTAAACTTTAATGGCTATAAATTTAATGTTAACGAGTAATTCCAGCGCGTAAAATCTGTATACAGTTAAATCTCGCGGTGTTTTCGGATAAAAATAATTTCTTAATGTATCAAAACTTACACGTTTTATTGTCTGACGAATAAAATAGTTCCAAAAGTACTTTAGCGTTTGATTTCGTATGATTTTTAGTCCAAGACGAAAATGTTTCGCACGTTTAATTTTAATTTTTCCGATATTTAAATGTAATTGTTACAACGTCCTATGTCATAATGACATTGCAGTTTAATTGTTCGTATTTTATTTTTCCGTTCTCGTGTTTAACTCTTAACTCTAAGTAAATAATTTAGAAAAAAAAAAAACGTTTAATTGTTTGTAATAAAACACAATTGTATATTGCACATTTTTATAACCAAAATATGCAAAAATATTTTTGTGATCATTATAAATAAAATTTTCGCAAGATTTTTGTGAAGTACTATATGGATTACAAATTTTCCAATTAATAATATCGTAATAAATGTCTTAATCAAAAAAATAAAACGCGTATACAGGCGATGACGCGTGTTTAGGAAAATATATGTACGCATGATTGGAAAAACGTTTTGAATTTTTATCGGTTTTTACGTTTAAATAAAATGTCATACATTGGACTCATCGGTATGATATTCATATAAAAATCAAACGTTTTCAAATTTATTGTGTGTTTTACACGTGGTTTTTTTTTTGTTTTCTTTTTTTTTTCTAATGTAGATCTCGTGGCAAGGATGATAAAATTTTGGAACGCACCGCTGCTGACGACCGGTGGTTTCACAAGTGATTTTTCGTTCGATAAACGAGATCCGAAAAGCAAATACTTCCTGTTGGTGCGTACGGGCACGTTGGACTTCCAGGACGTAGCAGACGTGGTGGTCAGCGTGTTGAACAGGTAACCACTATAACCGAGTGCCACGAACCCACTATTGGCGCTATACGTGATTTGTGACGTCACGAGGGCATTATGAACGTTTTCGAAAGGGTTTTTTAGGTATTCGTGGAAGAGTGTGTTGCTCATATACGAAGTGGACGCGTACTGGAGAGTGTCTGGGAAACAGTCGTGCGGATTGATGACCAGGACTCTGGTGGAGATGTTCAAAGGAAACGCGAGTATACGGTACGATGTGTTTGATTTGTCGAAAAATCCGCAGAACAATCTGAAGGAGAACTTACGCAACGAGGTCGGTTCCCAACACACAAGTA
The DNA here is from genome assembly GCA_032441825.1 of Chaetogeoica ovagalla. Taxonomy (NCBI): domain Eukaryota; kingdom Metazoa; phylum Arthropoda; class Insecta; order Hemiptera; family Aphididae; genus Chaetogeoica; species Chaetogeoica ovagalla. The sequence continues at coordinate 2,262,269 of CM063726.1, forward strand.
AGCGCCACACGCACGGATTATAATAATAATAATAATAATATATATTATTTCGGGAATGCTGTTATTAAGACGTTATTAGAATCAGGCGTGCTGTTTTATCGGTGGGAAAAGAAGATATTTAAATACAATGGCCCGGTGCGGTGGCCGAGATTTTATAATGAGCACGGGGAGGGGGGGGCTTCGTTTTTATTGTTAAGTATTGTAGGCAAATCAGTTAAAATTTTCAAAAAAAAAAGAAGAAATTAAACATAATATATTATTACGTTACACAAAATATACATATAAAACGAGAAATGGACTCGATTAAATTAATTACGTTCAGTAAATAACTGATGAATATAATATTTTAAGATCTAAGTAAATTACTTTGACCGTCTTCTTTTTTTTTTTTTAGTAGCATTAATCAAGGACAGTGGTTCCCAACTGATGGTCTGGGGACACCACCGATGGTCACTTATTTCGCCATGGTCTGTAGTGTTTAAGTTATTTTTTTAAATTTACATCAATTAAAAAAAAAAAAAAAAATAGTAACTTTAAAATTAAAGAATAAACAATCTCGCATTGCGTCTAACAAACGTAGGGAGTGAAATTCTATTCCGTATTATATATACGCGGCTTGTTTTAAGCAATAGTTTCATTTCAAGAATGTCAAAACCGGTCAAAGAAGTACGTGCTAATATAATCACGCATCGATTAAGTAATGATTCAAATGTTCTAAAAACTATTAGTCTATTAAATTCCAATGAATTCCGTATAAGTATTAAATGTTTTTCCTCGACATTTAGTTGCAATATTGTTTGTTTAATTACATATTACCCTTAGTTATTAATCAGTATATAATGTATTAGGTGAAAATATCGAATAGTGGTCCACGGGATGATGGAAAACTTGTAACAGTGGCTTTGAATTGAGTTGGGAACCACTGGCCCAGGACGTTTTTCTACAAACGACTGTGATGACAATAATACGATTGCAGACACAATCGGAGTAGAAAATATTAAAAAAAAAAAAAATAAAATAAATTTGAAGAAATTAAAACACGGTTCATGGAGGGGCTATAACTCCTTTAGTCGCCCTCCGCCCTTTGGCTACGCCACTGAAACAATCTATACGTGTATTATTTTAAGAATTCATAGACGTAATAACACGCGCAATACGTATAACACGAAAATCGTTCGACACGTGGTGAAAAAAATAATAATAATGTACGCATTGTGTATGTTATGAAGAATTTAGTAACACACCCGTTCTTGCATAATATTACTATGATTAAATATAAAGTGTATAGTGTCCGATCATCCAACACCATAAAAAATAACGTAATAAAACGTTATAAATAAATATGTAAATTATCGAAACGTAACCTTTAACATAACGACGGTTTTAACCGCTATTTCTGTTGGTGTTTTATTTATTTTTTATTTTTTTTTTTTTTTTTTGTGTATTATACTCTTTGAACGAAATCAACGTTCGATTTAGAAAAAAAAGAAATCATACACGACAGTTTATTTTCATATTTAAATTTGCCGACTTATGTTGTAATAGTAAAAGTATTGTGTCGGATTATACGAGGCAAAATCGATCAATATTTGTCTAATTAACGTTGAAAAACGCGATATAAATGTATCAACGGGTTTTCTATTAACCGCTTTAAACAGTGCGTGTGGCGGCGGCGGCGGCGGCGGCGGTTGTCGACGTTCCGCTACGACACTTTCGAGGCACTTGAAATAAAAAAAAAAAAAATTCTTGTTACTGTATTTGAACAGCTATCAATTGTTGTCGGGCACGGAAATATTGCACCGTTCTCGGTTATATTACTCTTGGTTTCGGCGGTTTCTGTTTTTCAAGTACGAATTTCATAAACGTTGTCACAGACTACTATAACAACAAACGTTTGTTTACGTATAGGTACGCGTATTAATACGTGTAAATATATTATATGTAGATTTTTTTTTTCTATCGAAAACGAGAAGTCCGTAAACAATTTTCATAATATAATAACGACAACTATGATAATATTATGTCGTGTCTAAATGCCTTTCTAAATGTGCGGTTTTCGTACGTCGTTTAATTACAGCGGCGTATTTAGAGTTTCTGCGTCTTGGGCACACATTTATTTGTCGATTCCCTCTGACCTCCCTGTTTGCACGCAGAAAATCATGTTGAAAGTATTTTTGTGATTCGCGACACTACGCGAATTCGCAGTACAGTATCATTTTTTTTTTTTTTTTTTTTTTTTGCCGATAAACCAAGAAATAATAAATAATTAGTGTTGGTTAACGATTGAAGTCAACTATCGGACAAATCCGTGTTTTTTTTTTTTTTTTTTTGCGAGAAAATTAGTTTATTCGATTATATGATAAAAAGAAAAGTTATGTACACGTAGGTGTAATAATTTCTCTCATAATTTGTCGCTAAGATATTAATGCAAATGGAATTGTCTGATTCTGAAGTTTTGTTGCGCGACAAACAGACAACTCCGCAATTGTATTATGTGGTTGTTACAGTAAAACCGTACGATTACTACTTTTTTTTTTACATACGATTAATGAATTGAGCAGCCGTGGGCGAGTAGCTTGTTATAATTTCGAACATGGAATATCAAATATTGCAAAAACAAATAGTAGTGTTATTAAAAAAAAACCCCCCTTGAAAAATTGCCACTTTCAAAAGCTTGTGGAAATTAAGCTACACGTTCCCCTGAATACGCCATCGATCGTACCGCAAAAGATAAAAATAAATAATGAAACGTTCACAAAATCCGCATTCACATTTTCGTATACATTGTGGACGGACTATCTGTGTCTGATCAAAATATAGTTAGTTGCGAGTGTAAATCGTATATAGTTATATTTTAATACGTAATTTTTTTTTTTGTAACACAGTGATAGAAATGAAACGACTCTGGTGTGTTCCAGACGTCTATTTTCGTACAGGTTTTTTTTCACCGTCGATTTACATAATAAATATTATAACGTTATGTGCAGTTGAAGCGTTTCAAAACGAATTCGTATTAATATCTTTCTGGTGTCGACGGACATTTCGAGTGAACGCGAAGTCATTAATCGTCATTCATAAGGCTGCTGCGTTAAAGTTAATACCGTACAATACTTTGGGAGCACTTTATAGATTTTCCTCGATTTTCACTGTTTTTATAGCGTAAAATTTCAATAATTTTCATCGTTTTCAACACCGCGAGTTCGCCACTGTCGTTCGAGTAATCCGAATCGTTTTAAGGAATGTAAAAAAAAAAAAAAAAATTCGATTTTCAAAAAGCCGAATTAAAACGTTTAACGAATTGACGGGGAAAACGAAAAAGTATTGCGCAGCGCACGTGATTTTGTAGATTTTGCGCAAAGAGGTGTTTATATAGAATTAAAGAAAATCTCGTTTAATTCATTTTGATTTTGGAGAAAAGTAGTAGTAGTAGATATATTTAACTGAGAAGTTTCGTGAAATAAGTATTATGATTAGGGGTCGGATGTTGATGCCCCCCAAAAAAAACCTATAAAAAATAAAAATTTCCTAAAAAAAAAATTAATTAAATCTATAGAAAATATAAACAAAAATGTTTTAAAACCCTATAAAAATGCGATTTAAAAATTTAGATTACAATCTAGATATATATAAGAAAAAAACCGTTAAAATTGTTTGAATTATTTATTTTTTAGTTAACGTTTGATGTTAATTACGATTGGTATTCATATACATATTAAACAACTAATGATTGTATTATATTTATAAGGGGGAATTTATATTTCCTATTCGCCGGTTTTTCTCGATTTCTTACGGTGTTTTAAAACGTTCGCACAAACTTCAAATCGTAAGCGCAAAAAAAAAGAGAATAAAATATATCACGTAAAATAATAATAAATATATATATATATTTATATAGTAAATTCGTGTTTTTTTTTCGTGTTGTTTTATTGAAAAATAGTTTTTAAAAACAAAGACTAAAAAAAGTACCAAAAAAAAAAAAAAAGTAAAAAAATACCCTGAAAATAAAAAATGCGAAATGAGAATTAGTTGTTCGTCGTAGGTTCCGATGGTATCGAATCGGGGCGGTTTTTTTTTTAGCCAGGGAATTTTCACCTATGACGTTATAAGGGAAATGCTAAAGTCGTCAACGTCGCCGGGCGGACGATCCCTGTTCGGCGCGTACTATTCGCGGACGATCAACAGGTTTGTTGCCGACAGGAAAACCACGCGCGAAGGACGAGCGAGAAAGAATAAAAAGGATAGTAAAAAAATAATAATAATAAATAAGGATAAAAAAAAAAAACGGAAAAAGGAAACGGGAATTGGATGTCGTCGACGCCGCGGCCGCCGCCGCCGCGGACAGCTGTGCAATGACGCCGCACAGCGGTAGTGAGGGGATACGCGGCGCACACGCCGACGACGAAGACCGGATCGTCGTCGTCGTCGTCGTCGTCGTCATCGTCGTCGTCGTCGTGTGGTCCGGACGTGCCGTAGCCGAGCCCACTAGCCAGTGCGTCGTGTCCGCTTCGCCGTCTCCGTCCGTTCGCGTTTGCCATACACGGTGCGCACGCACATTCGAATGCACACACGTTTCGTCGTACACAAAAAATAAAAACATTTTTTTTTTTTGTATCGGATCCGAATTCTCGTCTCTTCCGTCGGTTGTGATGGTGGTGGTGGTGGTGTTGGTCATCCGTTGACCGTTGAAAAAAACAAATCGACAAAGTGTTCGCGAAATGACTACTACGTCTAGTAGTGTCGGTCGCGTGTGCGCGTACGAGTGCGTCTAGAAATTCCGTGTCCCCCCCCCTTAATATCTATTTCGTTCTTTTTGCATTATTCAATAATAATCATCGTTCGGACCGTCGCCGATCATCGCCGGTTTTCCGCTCGTCCGTTTCCGTCAGTCCGGCCGCAGCTGGAAAACGTATTCTCGTCCTGGCCGGTGCGGCGTGTTATTATAGTACGTCGTCCTGTCGTCCGTCCGTCGTCGTCGGTCACCGTCATCGCCTGCACCGACGCCGTCATCGCCTGCACCGACGCCGCCGCCGCCGCCGCCGCCGTCGACGAATTCGACACGCAAACTACGCCGCGACCGTCTTACTGTTCCGGCCAACCGTCACGCGCGGCCGTCGATGCTGAGAGGTAAGTGTTGAGATCATAAAAAATACATAGTCTAATATTTTTATATAATAATGGACACCGAACCCGAATAATAATAATAATGTATTATAATAATACTACACGTGTTAAACAGGAGGAGCAACGCGCGTTTTGTTTCTTCATTGTTTTCTACGATTTTACATGGACACATTCCACCATCAGTCCCTTGCGCTACGGTTCTTGGCGGACGTTATAAAATAATATTTATCCCGGGATACGCGGAAGAAATAGTATTGATTTTTTTTTTTACAATACAATATTATATTAATTATTACCGGTTAAATCCGTTTGCTGCGCTCGTTTCGCACTCGCCGATATTTTTTTTTTATTTTGTCCGTACGACTTTTTAATTTGATCGAAAAACGTCTTTTACCGAAATCGACAGGTAGTCATGTGAGAAGTCGTCGTTAAGATCACGCGTTTTTCTCCGCGTTTGTTTTCTGCGAAAATTTCTCGTTTCAACCGCGTATCACAAAATATACGTAACGTTCTCGGTTTCCGTTTCACTGCGTTTTGAGAACGAGCGTAGCACGAGGGGGGAATCGACCGAAAATTTCCTTCAATACCGTAAAATTTCCGGTGAATACCGTTTTTATCGATTCCGTTCAATCCGCCGCGGTGGCCGAAGCAGATTCCGCGTAGCATTTTCCCGTCGGTCACGGCGATGTCTTCGGGGCGTTGTTTGTTTGTTTTGCTCCCAAAGCTATTCTGTTACGCGCGCGCCTCGGCCGCGGCCTCGTGTGCACGAGTGGGAGCGGGGGAGTCTTTACAAAATTTTGTGTATCGAATTGTTTTTTTATCGGTTTTGTCACCGGCTACTACAAGTAGAGAGGAGGGCCCTCCTCTCGAATCAGCAGCAGATCTCCCGTACCAGAAATACGTACGACGACGAGTAGCCGCCAAACGGCTGTTTGATTTTCGCGTGCGTATCCATTCAAATAGGTGTTACTATTTTAATTTATTGTTATGTTTTTGATTGTGGCATGCGGCCGCTCAAGCCTATATTTATGCGCGCAATTAGACCGCGTTGATTTCTCTCGAAAGCGTTCAAAATTCATCACTTTCCGTCACCGAATATTAAAAAAAAAAAAAAGTTATCTACGGCGGTGCGTATCGGCGAATAAATTTTTATACGCGCATTTTTTTTTCCCATCCAAACGATAAACTTATAAGAAATAAAAAAGTTTAAATAGTCAAATAAAATTACTTTATTGCTTATCGAAAAAATAGCCGTTCGTTTTCAACCGTACCGGGGCGTACACGTCGTGTATGACGGCCACAGCGTTAATCGGATGGGCGTCAAATCGACGTTTGATCCAATCTAACCGTTGAACAAGAATCGCGTGACAAGCAAGCGGCAAGCTGCTCCGTTCATTTTTGATTATAGGAAAACAACCTACACATTTATCCGCCAATCTGTTAGGCGGTTTTGCGGTGACGATAAATCAATCGCGGCGCGCGCGTCCGCCGAAATATTGTGCTCGTGTTCGTAACGCGAAAAATCGATAATAGGGATCTGCAACGGGAAAACGACAACCGTCGGGTTATTGCGATTTTGGCTCGAGCTCCGAAAAATCCGGTGTACCGGCGCGATACATTTTATATTATTCGATAGTAGTCCGGAATATTCATATTCGTCCGCGCGTCCATCATAACACTGTTTTCGCGCTCGTCGTAGTATTGAGTTGTTCTTACCACACTGAACGCGGTGGTCGTTTTTGGCGTGCGGATACTCTTCCGTCGAACCGTATTTATATACATGCGAATCATTTAAAGACGATTGAAAAACGAAAAAAATAAAAAAAATGTCCTAGTCATATTATAATATACGTTTGTGATGTACGACTGCCATCGTACTGGTCTATCGGAACGCGCATTGTTTAAAATTCTCCTGAACGGCAGAATGTCATGGTCGATGGTTTTAACACTGTTAAAACAGACACGCGTTATTTAAATTTTTCATTATTATTATTATTTATTTACGCGGTTGTATTATTTGTTAATTAATGGTGTTGAATTAAAAAAACGAACGTGTTGTAAATTGTTGTTATACACGGTCAGGAGGCCCGTGAAGAGTTTAAATTGCGCTGACGCCCATCTCGAAAAAAATCCGAATTACGTTATCGCTCGGACGTAGCGTAGACTATATAGATTTAATTTCAAAATACCGTTTTTTCCCCGGAATAATTCCTGACGGTCTTCGTAGGTAGTCATTTAGCTTTATCGTGTATATATTTTGAAAACGAATCACCCCGATTGAGGAATCGGACTTGGGAATAAAAGACAAACGAATAAAGCGGTTTTTGAAAATTTTTTTTAATTTCTAATTCGTCCGTGAAACGATTTTGTTTTAATATTTAAAACGAAATTTCATAGAATCAAAACGACAATACGCGTTAACAATGAAATTCAAATGTTTCATACGGAATTTATCGAATATTGGCTTTTTTTATTTATTCCATTCGAAAAAAAATAGCTACGCGGTGTAGGGACACTCGTGCTGTGCAGGGTTCCGTGTCACAGGAGGGATTCGCTGCACCGAAACGTACAGAAAACGTAGCGTATTATTTTTATACGTTTATTTCACGTGCGCAAAATTATTTTGTACCTAAACGTGTACAGAACGTTCTTATGGTTAACACTAAAAACCAATGCCGAGAGACTTTGTGCTATTCGATTTCTATCGATTATTATCTGTATTAACCGATCATTAAATTATAAGACGTGTTATTTATCTGACGACCGCGATAGCTTTCAATTTCAAATTATATATATATATATATAAAAAAAAATTTTTCTCGTTAAAGCAAACAAATTGGTTTTTACCGCGGTGTAAAAATTACGGTTTTTTTTTCGTGTTCATATGAAATTCTTAAAAAAAAAATGAAGTACAAAAATTACAAATAGTGTCTACTCTAACGTGTCCTACTTATAAAATATTACATTTACGCGTTATTTTATTTTACTAAAAGCCTTATGCACTACACATGTATATATTATTTGAATTAAAATTATTTTTGTTAATATAATTATAATATGTCTAACGCAGAGAAAAAAAAACAACAACAATAATAATAAAATAACGTCCGTATGTATTTCAACGTTTTTAGAAATGATTATAATATCGTATGTTTGAAACTATACATACACACACATACACCTGTATATTTATTTGAGAGAAAAAAAGTAAAAAGAACATTGCCGTATCTCTGAACTGTATAAAATTACATTATACTGTACTCAGCGTAGACTGTGTAAAAATGAATAATTTTATTTGTTACACGAAATAAATATATACACCAGCAAGCGTATTATCAGTCCGTTCTTTTTGTTAATACGTATACTTTGCAACAACCGATGAAATATCTTTCACGCGTTATGACACTTTTTCTCTCCCTGCTAATATATTGTATTCGAATTTTTAATATTTAACGTAACCTCGTGGAAATTATATTGTAGACGCTCGGCTGTTTCGTCTGAATTTTTAGTCTGCAGGTGGGAAGAAATGTCAAACGTATCGCGGATTTGGGATTTTATGTAATTTTTTCAGTGTGGGATTTCGATATGTAATATTGACATTTGATCGAGTTGGTCACGCTTACACGATGAACATTATATGAACACACAAAAGCGTAACGTAAAAGCACGCAATACGCACTTGATGAGTTACTCGACGTAGTTATCGATACATTTTTTTCTCTGTTTATATCTCTGAATCAATAATAATAATAATAATAATAATAATAATAATAATAATAATAATAATAATAATAATAATAATAATAATAATAATAATAATAATAATAATAATAATAATAATAATAATAATAATAATAATAATAATAATAATAATAATAATAATAATAATAAAAGATCTTGACGTGAAATTGCATAGAGAGGAGTAATTTTTTTTTTTGAAGTTTAATATTATATTATTACACAATACATACGTATTTTGTTTTTACGAAACTTCTCGACGAAATATCAAAAATTTCACTCGTAAAATTACGTTGTTACTTCTTCGAACTTTTAAGCGTATACGAAATGTTTTAAAAGTATTTATTGTAGCAGCACACCTACACAGGTTTCTTTTTATTAAGTTTCGAGGAAAAATTTGTCCGTGTAGTTCATGCGGTTCAAGTCCTTTAGAAAATAAAGACTGGACGACGACATTTTTTGTTTTTTTTTTGTTTTTGATACGTAGTAAAATATTAGCCATCGTCGGGAAGAAACGTTACGGAATTTATCATCCGTTTTAATGTACCGCTGACTATTAATAACAATTCAGTCCGTGTAATTTACTTTATGTCCGTATCTGGGAATCATTAAAAATAATATTGAGCGCAGTTCTTTACAAAACGTTTTTTTTTTTTGAGATAATGTATTTTTATAATATTAAATATAACGAGTTTATTGTTTGTTTTTTTTTGTTATCATCACATTTTCTATACTCGAACATATAATAATTTCGTTAATTTTCGTTCCCACGAGACGTTTCATTCAAAGTATGATTTTTTTCACTTTTTTTTTTACCAAAATTCAAAATCAATATAGTATATTGATATATAATTTTAATACTGTAATCAAATGTAGTGTTAGTATATAGTGTGTAATATATATATATATGTATATATAGTGTGTCGGTTATTCGTTTCTATCATTGACGTTTTTTTTTTTTTTGTAATGTTTTTTAAAATGTACGCTCTCGTCTAATACGAAGTAAGTAATTAACTCAATTATATAATTGATAAATGATCGAAATAATATGCGTTTCTATTTACGTGAATGAAGACAATATTTTACGTAGATACACTACTGTTTACCGTTATATAATACGCAATCGGTAGACTTATTGTTTCTAGTAAAAACATTTTTGTGTAAGACGCGTGGAACGTAGATACGGAATATCAAATTTCTACACAATTTAATATTGTTTTCTTAAAATATTGGAATTTTTTTTTTTTTTATTAAGTAGTATACGAAGAAACGATCTGTTGTTATTGGTCTTCGTTATTTATTCTAAAAAAAATGCAAACATTATAATATAATTTACGTGCTTCGCGTATGTGTGTATTTGTATATATACTCGTATATATATATGTATTAATACAGCGGGAAATAATAATTCTATGTACGAGGTGCACAATATGATAGTGTAACGTAGATTTTCAAGGAGAGTCGGGTTGTTTACGTCGTTCTATTAAATAAATTACGTTTTAGTATAATATAGAATTTAATAATTCGAAAAAAAAAACAATGCGGTTTTTTTCTTCATACACACAATTTGTTTTATGATTTTTAACGCATTATTGTTTTAAATATCCCTGTATGATTTTATGTACTTTAATACTGAGCTTTGCATATAACGGTTACTCCGTCTCGCGGTTAATTATTGTAATAGGACATGATATTTGTATATGAAACGCTTCTCGGTAAACTATACGTTATTACTTTTTTTTTTTTTTAAATACAATTTTTTCTCGATCTTAATATTCGGACGATAAAATGTGTACGGAAATGGATATTACGAATTGAGTCGTGAACATCTTCACATTCGTAAAACACTAGACGAATTGTGAATATAAACCGGCGATTAACAATAACGCAGACACTAGAGTTTATTAAAACCCCCAAATTTATCTTCGTCGAAAGTTTGAGAAAACCGTTTAAAATATCGTTAACACAGCACGCACATTGCATGACAGCCCGATGATATTCGTCACATTTTCGTATTTTTTTTAATAATAATTTATTCGCTAATGCGAAATAATATCCGTCCGTTATCCGCGATCGTGTCGTTTTATTACATAGTATTTACATATTTACAATAATTCGCACGGAATACGTTTGGGGAGGAATTAACCGTAGCCAATATATTATGGACTGACGTGAATCCATATTATGCTAACTATGCCTATTCGAAACGGAATCAAAACTTTTAGACCTCATCGTCATGCGGCCGCTTGGATGATAACCTTTCCCGGCCGGAGTGTATATAATCATATCCAAAGACGACCCGTTCGGTTTTTATGCGTGGCCGTAGGGTTTCAGAATTATCGATACATTCCTGTCCCTTCACACATTACGAGTTCGTTGAAAATTGTTGTGTAATAACGTTCTTAGAGAGCGCGAGAGAGACAACTGAAATATATTTATCAATACGTCGTTACTAATGTTTTATATGTATATAAATATTTTTACGCATTTATATTTTGTACACTTTAATTTGAGTGTTAAAATATTAAGAATTAAAATGGAAAAAGTTTTACCATCGAGGAACCCTTGAGAAAAAAGAGAAAAATTAATTATTTTTTAATAAACTTTTGAATTAAAAACGAAAGGAAATAAAAGTAATTTCGACATAATCTTTAATGGGAGAAACATTTTATTTTCGAAAACGTTTTGAAAACTGTCTGAAAATTGAATGATGGTCCGAGTATGGCTAATACTGTACATGTTATAAATTGCACATTGAACAATTCTCACTATATATTTTATTCATCACAATAATTCGTATACTTGTCCGTTCTTTATGAAATGTTAATGTATTTTGAGATTTTTACTGATATTTTTATGTCGATTTAGAATAAAAAATTATACGTATATATATATATATATATATTTTTTTTTTAGGTTATCAAAACACATTTTTGTGAGATTAGTTAGGCAGAGAATTATTTTATCCGCAAAACTACAATCAAAAAGTTATTAATTTAATCTTTACCGAATCGTATATATCTGTGTGCGGGAAAAAAATGATAGAGTTAAAATTAAAAAAAAAAAAAATTATAAAAAGATAATGTGTTTAAAAGAGTTATGTGATTCTTATATTAGGTGCTGTTCAATTTATTTAAAAAAATATTGTTATCTTTAGGAACTATTTTTCAGTAAAAATAAAAATCAATATATTATTTCTTTTATTTTCAATTCGAATAATTATTATTAGTTTTTATATCTGTTTTCGGTATGTCAAAAAAAAAAAATAAATAAAAAATAATAATAATTATACAGAATACACGTAGAGCAGTCGTTTCTCAGCTACGAAAACAAACTGAACTGAATGAATTGTAAACATTCATACGCGCTAAACAATAATATCGTACAATAATAAAAATAAAATATTTAAATTATTCGAAATTTTTAAAAGTATTCGAAATTGTTTGAATAAGAAGAAACTTATCATCTACTGATTATATAAAAATTATAACTATTTAAAGATATCAGTGCCACGGATATTACATTATCCAATTAACTGTATTATACAGAAAGAATTGTAATGTGTTTTGTATTACGTATGTGACGTGTACATATTGCGTTATAAAATCTGTATGTGTATGTGACGTTAATTTGCATTTAATCGCTTATCAATGTTCGAGAAAAGAAAATTTTTAATATTTCGGCGTGAGGTGTATTGGAATATTAGCCTGTTGACAGTCGTTATGAACGCGAAATGTTTTATTCTGTATATCAATTATATAATTGTCATAGTAATGCTGCAGTATACGATGATTCCGAGTGCTCGTGTAGTACAAATGTATTAATGGATGCCACGGGTATTATGTGTTTTTAAAGCCTTTTTTTCTTCTGAGATTCAAAATTACGATTGTTATAGGAAAAAAAAAGAAGAAATATGTGTACGATAAGTTTTTTTTTTTTGTACGTGTCGAAATATTATGCAGTTTTATACGCGTATGGCGGTTAGTCAGTTTTATTGTTCTACCAACGTGTTTCGAAAAATCACGAATTCCTCGGTTTATCATCGACAACTGTTTATCAACAGTTTAATATTTCAAATATTTTTAACCACTTCGACTAGAACGATTTTATCAGTTGCAATTGACCGATCCAATGTGTCTATTTGCGTCCGCGCATTTTTCCATCGATTTTACGGTACAGCCGCGTGTATTTCATTCGTCCCTCCCCATCAGCCTAAGACTAAGGACGAGAAAACGTTGATATGTATATAGCGTCGATTCGATTAAAAATGCGTTTATAAATTAACGACGAAAATGTCTCAAGACGAATATTTCGGTATTAATACGATGGACAAATAACAAACAATATTACTCATTAAGATTTTAAGTGGATTTAACGGTACGCGTTTTTGCGTATTCATAATATACGCGTACGTATCAACGCGCGTTAACACCAGTAAGTATAAACGCACGTATAATATTGTCAGGAAGAACGGCGCGCGTTATTCTGAACGTGCAATACGTAACTCGCGTTTATTTATTTATAATAATTAATTTTCTACCGCCGGAGAACAGAACCGTAACTACTCGGGAATACATTTTGTCCGTTTCATAATATCGTGTAAACGGAAAAAAACTTTCGCTGTTCCCAATTACAAGCTAAAAGTGTAGTTTTATTTTTACGCTCGATAACGCAGATTATTATTATTATTTTTTTTCCCCCGCGATTTAAAAAAAAAAAATTTTCACGCGATAAATATGACATCGAGGAGAATATATCATTCGTTAAATCGATATCATCGTCGTTACATTGTCGCCGCGTAAAAATCGGTTGTTTTCTCTCTCCGCGTATTTATCGAAAAATATGTTTTTGCCGCGACGTTTTGCGCGTACAATCGGTGGAATTTACGTAGGAAAAAAAAAAACAAAAAATTTTTTTTTCTTCTTCGTAGCGTTATGACTATATATCGTTTGGGAATTAATTTTCCGGCATGTTGTTCGAGCGAACTTAATAGATGCGACGGATTTTTGAATACGTAAAACGTTCGTGTGGAACAAGAGGAAAAAAAAAAGAAGAGAATTACCTTTTCTTTTTTTTTTTTTTTTTCATGAAGACAACTATTACAACGGTGTTGTACGTAATCTGATTTATAGGGTAATACCTGTTCGTCAGTCACGTTGTATTTGTTATTTAAATGTAATGTCACGTCTGATTCTCATCGTTTTCATTGTGCGTAGTTGTATATTTAAAAAAATATATATATATATTATTTATTTTTTTTACTCGATTCGAACGGAAAAATTAAACGATATGCCGACGCAGGTTAATTATTATTGTTATTGTTATTATTATTATTATTATTATATTATACACAACGAACGCCGTTACGACAGTTCTCAGGTGTGACGACTGGGCCGCAGCAAGCGAGCTCGGGGAATACGGGGATAAGTATCGCCGCCATATAACGATATTCGCCAAAACCAAACGTCGGCGGCGCGTCATTACCGCAATGACAAAAAACAAAAATCATTCCTAAAACGTACTCACAACTGCGCAGGAATTGACATAAAATAGAAAGCGCTTACCGCATAAACCACGAATTGTTCGTAGCACGGGTCATCTCCCAGCCCCCAATATTGGGATTTTAACAAATTCGTTGAATTCAAACGTGTTTTTGACAGTTGACGGACAGCTACTACTAACTCGGATGCCGTTCACTGTAGAGTGAAAAATTAAACATTTTTTTTTTTAAAAAAAATAAATACCGTATGATGTTCACGGTACGTTTATTGATATTGAAAAATGACACAACGCGCAAACATAGCGTAATAATATTTTTACATAAAAATAACAACGAAAAAAAAAAACGCAAAAAGAAAAACAACGCCTTTTAAAATGGCAGGGTTTAAAATGACGACGCGTTCTGATACAGTAAATTTTCAGTATGTTTCGCTTGGAATTCGTCAGGTTCAACGCCTGAAATCTTCTCGGCCAATGATTTACGATTCGTTTGTAGGTTGGAAATCGTATTGAATCCGCTCTCCACGAGATACGAAGATGGAAAAGTAATAAAAAAAAAAAAACACCGTTAGTCTCGATAAATAACGGGCGCGTCTCTTCGGAATCGTCAGAATAAATATAATTTAACGTTATTACATTTTCGTGGACTCTTATTTAACATTTCACGCACTCTCAACTTGCTGATACAGAGACTTCGCGAGCCGGAGATATAGATCATTTTGACAATCTGTGATTTGGTGGTTGACCGCACGCGTTTCCGTTGTCCCGACAAACTTCTTGTTTTTTATCCCGTTTATTTTTCATATAATAATAATAATAATAATAATAATAATAATAATAATCGAGAGAATCGCGAACTGATTTCACGACGCGTTTCAATTGTGCGCAGAAATATAGAATTGTCTTTTTCCGAACGTTTGTGAGTCTTTTTGTTACATAATTTCGACGTTACCGTGTGCTGACCGCGTTCGACAAATTTTTAAACATTCGATCGCGAAAATAATAATTCCCAACCGTGTTCGCTACGTAAAAGATGACCGGACGACACGTTCGCGTCGTCGTCGAGCTCGACCGACAGTTTAACGTTATTATAACGTGTACTGTACGACAAAAAGCAGTTTATTGTAATAACTCAAAAAAAAAAAGAAAAAAGAAAATCTAAGAAAACAGAAAATGTTTACCTTTGTCGTACAGCATAGGCGTGTCTACGGGGAAGGCAGGGTGGGCACCGGGCTCCACGGTGACTTAATTCTTGGCCTATTGGCTTATAATCTACCACTGGTTGAAACTATAAATGTTAAACAGCTATCAGTTTGTTTTAATATTTTATTCACGATTATATAGACATAATCGTGATACACAGATATCAATACTATACAGTAGTACATATATATATGTCGTGATAATTAGTTTCAAAATGTTCAGTATCGATTTGTTAAACATTATAATATCACGGATAACATAAAATCTGTGACGATTTACACATTTATATAATTTGTGTAAATAACTGTAATAATATGTGTGGAGAAGGTTGATAAAATATTTATAAAATTAACTAAGTAGCACATTAATTGATTGGCCTTGTTTATTAATTGTAATAGTCTAGGAAACCAATTTTGAGATCAAGACAATCTTTAATTTTGCGGGGTGAAAAAATTCCAGGTGCCACACAAAAAAAAAAAATGTCACATATATAGATATAGAATATAAATCGCTGTGGTAAGTAAAAAATTTTGATTTTATAACTGGCCTCCCCAGCCATGTAGGTCTGGACACGCTTATGTCGTACAGTTGCCAAAAAAAAACAAAACCAGTCGACTCGCGAATTCCTTCCGTTCGGCGACGGGCCGTAGTACCTAACGGCGTTACACCACACCGGTCCCCTCCGCCTCCGTCGTAATCAGCAGTGGAGTCGTCCGGACGGAATGACCGACAATGGGCTATTAAAGAGACAGCAAAAAAAAAAAAGAGAAAAGAAAACCTCTAACGCGCGGGGGGGGGGGCGTGTCACGTAGCAGTAATATTGTGCGCGTATCGCCGAAACGGAACGCATATTCACGTGTGGACGTCGCCACCGCGATAGTCACAGCCGTCATACGTGGCCGGTAACGGTTGAGTGACGGTGCCCGTCCAAACGGGCGTTTGTGAATCCCTCGAGGCCGCCGGCGTCGGATTTCGTCCCTCCGGCCGTCGCGTCGTCGACACCGCGGACGACATTTTATGCCGGCGACCGTGGCGTGCGGATCGCGCTTGCTCTTGAAAACAAGTACTGCGGGCGTCTGTCTGGGAATAAGGAAATATCGTCGACGACGGGCGCAGGAGATTTTTACAGACGATTTTTTTTCGAATCGTATAAAAAAAAAAAAAAAACGGTCAATGCGAGTGTGAATTCACCGACCGATTTTTTTTAAGGGGCGCGACGACGACACGTCGGACGAGTGCTAAACGCGATAGACGCTATATCGGGGCCAGCGGCGTGGGACACGCCACGGACGGTGTGAAAAGCGTTTCCGCGCCACCTCTAAACGAAAAAAAAAAAAAAATGAAAAAACAACGGTTTTCGTTGATTTTGAAACGTTATTGTAACACCGTCAATATTTTGCGCGCGAATTTTTAGCGTACACGAAGTCCAGAAACACAGTATGCTAGAAGACCGATTAACAAACATTTTGTTTTTTATTCGATTGTGTGAAAACGAAAAACTCCTGTACGAGAACATTCCGTTGTTTCACGAGCTGTATAATTGTCGTGAAAAAACCTACTCTCCGCATATACACCGTGTACAAATCAATGGTTTTTTTTTTTTTCAATTTATACTCCACATATACGTATATACGGTGATATTAATAATCGGCGAGTCGATTTTGTTCTTATAACATCACGGCGGCGGATTTTTTCATTAAAAATCACATGATTTCAATGCATATTTAACATACGAAATATTGTTATTTCGAAAATTCCTTTGAACCATTACCAGGAAGACGGATATAGTACCCACGCCAATGCTATCGGGTATCAGCGTATAGCATTGGGGCGTTCTTTCAAACTATGTCGCATACGAAATGTCGAGTACGCGTACTCGTAGCAATAATTGTACAGTGTACGACAAGGGCTTATAATATGAGAACTCGTACATTATATAACATTCGCATATTTGTTTTACACTATCGTAGAAAAAAAAAATTCGTAGTTAAACAATATAATTTTATTTTGCATATGAATGACGGTATTTCGCGGTTGTTTTTTTTCTTTTTTTTTTTTTTACGGAATATTTATGTTTTCTTTTTATATATATAACTTTTTGCTCCGTATATTTCTTCATTAATAATAATAATAAAAAAAAAATAAATCTGTTTTCATATGACGATTTTAATTATTTTCGACTAAAATTGTGAACAAGACGTTGTTTTCGATCGGACAAGATTATTATTCTACACACAATCGTTAAACAAAATTACATTTAGCGAGAAAATTCCGTTATTTTTAATTTTTATCGATTTCTACGATACGAATTTTTATTTTTTTATTAAAAAAAAAAAAACAAAACACGAGTTTCATACGAGTACATATACATAAGCTCGCGTGTTTAGTGTTTTCTTTTTTAAAGCCATACAAATCCCGCTTCTTAACCGTTCAACGTGCAAGATTATTTATTTCCTAGTTGACATTTTATAGGAGACACGCAGAGAGGAGTAAAAAAAAAAACTACTTTAACGTACTTAATACCGCGTAATATAAATTTGAAACTAAATTGTATTTAATTCGTATAATTAGTATACGTAAAGAAAACTATTCCGTTTATTTTAATTTTTTTTTTCCAACATAAATGTGTTTTAAAAATTAGTAAATTTCTTCCTAATGAAACGCGCGTAATTTTTTTTTTTTTTTTTTTTACCATCCGGCGTTTTTTTCAGTAATAGAGCCCTCTGAAAACTTTCCGCCTCGCCTGAATCGTTTTATTATTGATTGCACAACAGACTGTGTTGTTTTTTAGTATTGGGTTGAACATATTCTCCACTCTCTACACGCGCCGTGCAACCCGTTTTCGTCGTGGTCGTCTTCGCGACGACGTCTCGCATTTTAACACCTCGGCGTGGCCAGACAAGGCGATTCGGACGGGAGAACGTTCTCAGAAACGGCAATTTCTCCTATAAGACAAAAATAAATAAATATGTTTTACGACGGAAACGACACGGTCCGAATAACAATACTGTTAACCGTTCTAAGTGTGATTGGAGAGGAAAAACGGTTTCGAAATATTTACATTTTTTCGCTCGCGAGAATCGACAATAAAATATACAACGTGCCGTTCCCGGAACGTTTTTTTTTTCTACTTATTGAGGAGGGCATTTCGCCGAGACGATTGCTTATGGAAAATAGGTTGACCGCACGGTGTCGTCGTCACACAGTTTATCTGAATTTATAAAACCGGGCTTTTTCGAAATATTCATCTATTTTTTTTTTTGCCTTTTATCATCTTTCTAGTATGAATTCGATTAGTTTACTATCCGATTGTTATTTCAATCGAGGACATAATTCGCACCGTTCGATGACAGCAGTTCTTCTTGGTCCCGAGAACGTTGATTCGTCAAAAGGCGAAATATAATATTATTGCCGTTCGCGTACATTATACTTATTTACGAATAAGTAAGAGGGTTTGAATTCTTGTTGTCCATCGTTTTCGTTTTGAGGTATAATTTTCAGTTTATTTCTCGAAAATTCTCACCCGTAGTTATATATTACTTAAACAGACGTTTTTTTCTTTTCCCCCCATTCGCGTTTATATTGTATTATATATATATAGAAAAAAGATAATTTTTAATATTTCGCGTTATTTCCTATAATATGCTTTTTTTTTTTTTTATAGATTTTATTAAACAAAATATCGGTCTCGAAAAGAATTTTCTTAAATAAAAACCGTTAATCCGTTCGTTTCAACGAGATACGGCCGACTGCAGCATGACGCGCGCTCATAATATTGTCGTAAATAAGATTAGCATTCCAGGACGCACGAGCGACCCTCCTCAGAAACTATACACACGCGCTTCGAGTGTTTCGACGAACGCTCAAATTACTTTAGAGAGAATTTGTTTTAGCCATTTGTAATCTAACACTGTTAACAGCTAGTAGTGTAGAGTAAGTGAATTAAAACGGCAATTTAAAAAAGAAAATGATAATAATCCAATTGGGTTTCGTATTCGGTAAATAATTCAATTGATTTTTGGGAATAAAAAAACGTACGACTTTTTTGCGACGCCTGTGTTTCCGACGTGCACATATATTTTCAGCAAATAACAACTGCGATTGGAAATATTTCCTCGTTTTCGATTGTACACAATTCGTTAAAGAAAATGAATAGTAATAATTATTATTTCGTATGTGTTATACGATCCTAGAGACGTTTCCTAAATAAAATGACGCTTTTTTTCCCCGCATATTATTTATACATAGTTCTGCGCGAGATCACATAATATTAGAAAAATCGTGTACAATTCTTAGCGACTGTATTATACGGTTATAAAAAATATATATCTGTATACGCTTAACAAAATGTTAAAAACATAATTCGACCTCTCTTTTACGCGTTCGACACCTATTCGTATCCGATTTCGAGTGTATAATATAGTTTCCATCAAATTTTATTTGAATGCTTCCATCTCGAGCATAAAGCTTTTGAAGTCTTGTCGTTTTTTTTTTCTTTAGAATTTCGCCGAACATGCTTGTAATGCGCAGAAACACATTATATTTGACTCCCGCGGTTTCTCATTTTATTTCCATAATAATCTCTTTCCCCTTCACCAAAAACAGGAGGCGCCTTCGTTTGATTGTGTAGACAGTTTCTTAAAATTAATTTTTCTCCATTTCTTTTTTCTCTTCTTTTATTTCGTAAAATTTGCAATAATATACAATTATTTATGTAATTTGCATCGTGTGTATACGTAAATTATTAATGTATTCCGTAGAACTATAATGTTACAGATCTAAAAAAATAATAATAATAAATGATTATTGTTATTATTATGTCAACGGAAATCAGTATGTATTATTGTTATTTTACTCTTATTTCGCAACACATTCAATAAATTTAGAAACGGAGTCATAAAAAATATGTTATACACGGTATTTGCGCTCAAAGAGCAAAAAAAAAAAAAAACAAAACAAATGATATTATGTTTATATTTGTGTTTTTATTACTTTTTGATTTTTCCTTTAATTTTGAAGACCGTTCGTCGTCATATGTATTATTTCAATAGTCGTTACATTACATATATACATATATTTCACGCATTATGAAGAACAAGAGTAATATCGATACGTAACATTTTATCGGTGTGGACGATGTTATAAATCCGAAAAATGTAGTATTACGCAAAATCGTAAGTCAACAACGACAACAAAAAAAATAAAACCGTATTATATTTAACTACATTTTTCAAGGTCGTCAAATATTTTAATAATTCGTTTGTTTGTTAATTATGGCGTATAAATAATGAAGATTTGATTTTTGTTTTACATATTTTTTATGCGTACATCGCAATTCTTTTATTAGGACATGATACATTTGTCGTTATGCGTCGTTTCAACTATATATAACGGTTCGTTGATTCGTACCATTTTTCATTACACAAAATCCGTTATTGTTTTAAAATCCCTTTTTGATTTCGAAAGGACGACGAGTTCTTAATCATAAAAATCGTAATATTTTATTATATAATAAATGATAGTAATGAGTAAACGTATTCGCGAGAAGTTGGGATGTAACTAAATAAAGCCGTGTCGTATACGTGGACCATGAAAGTTTTACATAAATTATTCGATTTTTTTATATTGTTTTATGTAAAATAATTATTCAAATATTAAATGAGAACTGTTTAAAAAAAAATACTGCCGAATAGCAGTTTTTTTATAGATCGTTTGTTGACACGCTCGTATTATAACGTAATTTAATTTTTCTCTTTCTCAATTTTTAACTCGTAATTCAACAACGTAAAATATTACAGCGTGACGTATTATAATACGATTTTTAAAAAAATAATTAAGAAAACGATTTAAAGAATTTTAGTAAAAAAAAAAAAAGCGTTTTAAAGACGTTCTTTGAAAATCCCTACTAATATTTATTTATTTTTTTAAACTGGAAATATCCAAATGGAATAGCTCGTATTTTGTATGCGAGGTTATAAAAATAATTCACTTGTTCGAATATTGCGCGCGGTGGTATGTGATTGGAGAGATGTATTCGTATATATGGCTTTAAAGCCATTATTATTATTATTATTATTATTATTATTATTATTATTATTATTATACGTGTTATTTGTCTTCAAATCTTTACCGAATAATATTGAAAATAATTAATTTCTAATTTGTATTGGACAAGTAACAAAATAGACAAATATCACTCGACCTATTTATTATACGAATTGATTGCGATTTTTCAAATGTATACAAATATATTACAACTATAAAACATTTGTTAATTATTCCGCATACGTTTAATTATATGATAAGTAGTAATGATTAAACTAATGAATGCGTGGCACCGCATATGCATCGCTCACATCTGTTACACCCGTAAAACTTGACATTTACATAGAACACATGAAGTGCGAAGAATACATTAACAATAACTTGAATATTGCTTGTACGCGTTGGTACAACGAGATACAAAAAGTGTACACGTCTGGTTTGAAAGCTGTCTGAAAACAATGAAGTTCCTTACCGCGGTTTCTTTTTGGAAAAACTTGTAAATTATTAACACGGCGAACAATCCAGTAGTTAGCGGTTAACAGGGGGATAACTTTTTATACTCAGTCAAGGAGTTAGAGATTAGTTTATCTCGAATCAATCAACTCGAATGAATCATAGTCTGTAAAACTTGTGCATATCTTTATTTTTATAATTTCAAATGAATTATATTCGTTTAAAAATAAGCGCGTTTGTTCTAAACATTTGAAAATACATAATCGTTTATAAAAACGCTGTTTTCTCAATAAAGTTAATTATAGCGTTTACATTTTTAAAATTTCATTTTCACTCTTGTTGCTATTAGAGTTTTTTTGAATTACATATTATTTTCAAATCGAACTGTTGACGATCGAGAATTCGTAACGTTAATCCAAAATCATTAAATAATAATAATAATAATAATAATAATAATAATAATAATAATAATAATATTAGTAATCGAAAATTAACTATTTATTTAAATCGCTTTATTTAGATCATCGTACACAGAAGAGAAGAACATGTTTTACCGAGGAAATTGTCGAAAAAGGTCGAATAAAGTACGAGTATACTACGTAATAATGTTTTATTTTTGAGTCTTATTTGTCGATTTCACAGAAAAAATTTATTAAATCCAAATGCATAGGTAGTAGTAAAACGATATTATATTTCGATATAAAAAATTACAATTACTAGACGTATACAATTATTTACGATATACTTTATATATATTTTTTTATAAAACTTTAATAATAATAATAAAAGGAAAAACGTATTGCTCGTATAACAGTAAATGTAATCGAATTAGTGTTTTTAATGAAATGAAAACAAAAAATTGTGTATCTTTTTAACGCAGATATAATTGAAGCGAAATCGTTCGTTTGATTATTTTACGCTTCATCACGAGCTCCTCGTATAATTATCGGAATTTTTTTATTATTATTATTTAAACGTATCAATGAACGCGTATTTCGAATCGGTATATTATGTAATGGTGATGTTTCCGTACAATGGAATATGAGGATTGTCCACTTTCGGTAGTCGACGAAACGCGCGGTGGTAGGAACAATTGTTGTGTATTTAGTCGTTAGGGGTCGTAGGCATAATAACGGGCGGACATTATTATTATACGAACGACAAGATTTATTTTATTATTATTATTATTATTATTATTATTATTATTATTATTATTATTATTATTATTACAGCAGTGGAACCACGCGTTGACGGTCAAAAAACAACTGTTATAGTCACGAGTTTTTTTTTTTTTTTGTCGCGCTCTGTTCAGTTCAGGGACGTTCGATTTCATAGAAGCATTTAGAGCTTTGTTTTTGGTTGTACACAAGCACAGTGAATATTTACCGAAATTAATGACAATTTACTATTTACTCGTTGACATTTTCGTCCGACTCTTTACATTATCAAATAAAAGTATATGTATTATGTTATATATTATACGGAATGTTTTTCGTTTGACAAGACTTTCTATTTGTACGAAATATTATTTTCGATTGTTAGATTTCGATTTTTTGTTTCCCCACTCCCCCACCCCCCCGTAATTCGAGACGTCGCACTTAGTTAAATAGCACGAACTTTTTTTTTCACGATCGTTTCGTCATTGTCGTCATTCTGTCATCGCGCGTTTACGATAACGACTGATCTACGCTCGTTTTGGGATCGTTTTTTAAACGTACGAAATATTTTACAACAATTCTCAGAGGCTTTTGTTTCACGAAAATTGTCCACGTGTTTTATTTTTTTGCCAATGCAATTACGAAGAATATAATCTCTAATAAGTTATTATACTGGTATCCTTTGAATCGAGTTTAACGCGTTAATTAAACGGCGTTTTGTTTTCGTTCGTTGAACTCTAGTTTTTTTTTTTTTTTTTTTTTTTTTTTTTTTTTTCGTTAAATGTATTTTATTTCGATACCCGAGAAAAAACTATCTGCAATGTTCTCAGCTCGTGAATAAATTTTCTTCGCATCGTACTATTTTTATCAAATAGCAACGGATTCTAGTTAAAAAAAAAAAAAAATAGTTATGTCGCAACCGAATCGACTTTATTTCAAACGAATTCGTGATTATTGAAATTTCACTGGCGTCGTAATGACACAGTTATTATTAGTATATATTTGTCGTTCGCGGTTATCAAGGAAATTCGTTTGTAAAAACTGCCGATTAGATTTCGTGATAGTTGTGTGTAGTAGAATGTTGTTTCAGCACAATCGCGTAAATAATAATAATAATAATAATATGCACGACGGCGGTTATAATCCTGTACCGTCACGTATACGATACACAGGAGAACGTGTACCAACGTTACAATCGTAAGAAATCCTACGCCGCAGAACGTTGGTCGACGTAATTTTATAAATGCAATGGGAAACGAAATTGCGTACAGATTAGTCTATTCTCAATTTAATACCGATGATAATTTTCGTATTTATCATATTTTTTATTTGACGCGCGTAATTTACAATAATATATTATATTTGTACGCGTATGCGATTTACGTATTATACATTTTTTTTTTTTTTTTTTGGGTTAAAATAAAAAAAAATGAGTCAATATACCGGATTTGATATTAGAATTCAATTATTAGAATATTTTACTCGTAATAAAACTTCTGACAAAAAAAAAAAAAAAATAAAACGGTATCGAATGTTATTATTTATATAAATGTCGCGCGCGTTTCGATATTTCATATTTTACTCTCTATACCACGTCACAATGCGCGTAGAGGCGAGCAATATTGTTATTATAATATTATGTGTAACTGATTATTATTTCGTAATCGGCGAATGCCGATTGAATTTGAAATTATTCACGTATGTGGTACACCAGGTTTTGTAGGTATGTGACTTTATTATCTCTCAGTTCTATGTTTAGAAAAGAAAAAATTATTGCTTATCGCGATATTTTTTTTTCTTACCGAACGCCGTTCAAATAAAATACAGAATTTTTTTCCAAGTCTTATTGCAAAAATCGATACACGTTTGATTGCTGAATTTTAACACTATTGGTCTTAATGACAAGTATATTTAGAAATAGAATAATGATGTATCAATAAATACACACACGCGCACTGATGACTCGTCTGCGAATAAAAATCGTGTACGTCTAATCGTGTGAGAGAGATAAAAAGTTTTATACTTATTTATAATATTATAAATCGTTAAAGCGTTTTCTAATATTTTTTTTTTTGGAAATTACTATTCGCACATCTCGCCTTTTAACCGTTTATCCGTCAAAATTCAACAGACGATTATTCGTTTTTATTGTGGCGAATACGATGAGTCCATAAAGATTTTTCGGAATACATTTTCCAATTAGATTTCAGAACGTTATTAATGAAAACGGTGTAAAGTAAGTGTATTAATTGATATTGGTTCATATTAAAAATCTACAATTCGTCGATTTTAATATCATTTTCGTACAGGATATTAGTAACGGTTTTAACGAATAATACCGACAAGTAAACTAATATTTTACGCACGTATAAGTATATAGGAATATACAAATTTATTATTTACGAGTACCTATTAATTTTTATGGTTTTAGTCTTTATTTATTACGCATAGTTTTTTTATTATAATTTTTTTTTTGCCTTTTACTATTTCGTTATTTAATTAATTATTGTAAAACAAGAGTTACGTACGTGCAGCGATATTAAAACGGAGATTATTAATCATATAGCGAAACAAAAACCATCCAATTACGGGTGTTAAGGGACATATATAATCGTTCTATTTTCATGGTGCGTATAAATATAAATTCATTGTAAATTGTGAATAAAAACGGTCTGCGTTAACTGTCGACGACTACAATGTATTTTTACGTTCAAATCGTCGTGACTATTGTCTAGCGGTATAACGTATTCCGTTAATAAATTCGTTTTTTTCTTCTTTTTGGTTCGCATCCCCGGATATTTTGTCTGTGTATTTTTCGTAGCTTTTTATTCAGAAAAAAAAAATTTACAAATTGATAAAAAAGAAAACAACTAATGAAACATAATTTTGGTTTTAAAAATTTACTGCTACAATTATAGTAATATTATTTAAACAGTAACAAAAAAAAAAACCATCAACTAATTAAACCGTCCGAACGGATTTTAAAATAGAATCACAGTGTATATTAATGTATTAATTTATCGTGGTGAAATACTAGAAAAAAAAATTATACGCATTAATTATTTTTAATTTTATAACGTTCGCGTGAAATCGTTTAAAATCGTGAGATCATTTAAATAAATCAAAACTCGTGATTCCGTTTTAACGATTTTATTCGTTGTAATTTTCGTAGATCAATCGCTTATTCTATGTTCGATTATTATATAAGAAATAAGTACATTTTAAACGCAGGGGGAGGGGTACTCGTGAATTCATTAAACGAGTCGATCGATTAATTAATTAATTAATTCGTACATTTTAATCGAATATTTATAATAATTTATAATTAATTGTGATAGTAAGGCAATTTTCTCACGAATAGTCGTTAGTGATTATTTTGATCAAGCGGTTTCATTAGTTTTCGCGTATGCATCGTCAAGTCACGTGACGTTATTGGTTTTTCTGAACGGGATCTCAACTATTCGCGAATATCTATGTATTCACAATGCGGAAGAACATAAAAAAAACTCTACGTGAAATCGGTTTTTTTTCTACTAAGAATTTCGGTGAGAACGGATTTAGAACTATTGAAACACGCGCTCTGCTGTTCAATACTTGTCGATAAAATTTTGGGCAATTCTAAAAACGGTTAATTTTTTAATGGGGCAAAACGTACGGATTACAACACGGGATAAAATCAATCAATTTTTTCGACCGGTCAATCAAAAGAATGTATACGGGGATTACGAATTGAAATGTGTTCGAATTTCGAAATTTTCTAATTTAAAATCGATTTTTGAATTAAAATCGAAAAAATTATCTCTCGTTTGTTTACCGAACGCATTGAAATCTATAATCGCCAAAAAACAGGCCGGAATCTCGAAAGACGTTTAATTTCTCAAATTCACTATGAAGTTACGTATGTGTATTTGGTGAATATTTCAAGTTTCTGTTTACCGCATTAGTTTGAAGATTACGAAGAGACAACGGTAATAAACGTTTTCGACGAAATCGCTTCTTCTTTTTTTTTGTCTTACGTAATTTTTCGGTAGTTTTCGAATTTTCGTTTTTCACAAGCGCCTTTGGAGAGAATCGAAAAACGACCTTTGTAAAGAGTACCGGATTGAATAGCACGGGACTCGCTTACCGCAAAAAAATAAACCACGACTATAAAGAACGGCCGGTGCGCCGCACGTTCTGGTTGAACGATTTTCGGACATTGGTGAAACAAAAACGATTATCGTAAACCCGCTTTTTCCCGCCGGTACGCCGGCGTACCGTAATATTCAAATCGGATAACTCGTCCCGAGTCCGGGAAACCGATCGAAATGTCTTTTAACGCGTCCCGATAACCGTTTGGCCGTGGTCGCGCGGCGGTCCACGGAAATCGCGAGATCGTTCCGTGGGAATCGTTACGCGGATCCAAGTTACGCGCGGTACGTTTAACGACGGCTCAGGAAATTGTTTTACACACACCGCCCTATCGCTCGGTGGTCAGTAATTATCCTATGTCACTACGGAAGCGGCGTTATGGATATCGCGTTTCGCTGTTCCACGCTATCCCCCCCTCCCACCATACGAGTTGATAATGTCGATAATCCGCGGACGGAACAACACCGGGACGGGGGAATGGGACGAGAGTTATTCAGTGTCAGTGATGTCCATTAACACAATTTCTGTGTTTCTCGACGTCGTCGGGTTCAATGCGATTAATTGCGACGCGATTTCCTTCGATGTCATTTGAAAAAAAAAAAAAATTTGAAACGCTTCTAACGCGTTTTTTTTTTTTTTTTTTTTTTGAATAAAAATATATTATTAGCATAATATTAAATTTAAATTTAAACGAATACGTTCGACGTTATCTGGTAACGATTACGTTAAATACACGAATGTTTTACGACGTTTTTAATTTCGGTGAAATCAGCGAGTTTCGTGTTGACGTCATATATACATATATCGGTTGGTTTGATTTTGCGAGGAAAAAAATGAAAAAAATGAAAAAAAAGAAAAAATCACGAACTGAATGTCGGTTCGTCGAGACGCGTAGGCAATTTATATTTTGTCATCGAATACGAATCGATTCTGTTGACTTTGAGCGAATAGGTATATTATTCTTGCGTTCCTTAAATGTGTATATAATCTAAAGATCATTTTCCACTGTACGATATCCCCGAATTTTTCAATTCGCGTTTTATACTTGGCCTGCTACCGGGTCTTTATAGTTGTTATTAGTCTTTTTTCTCAGTGCTTTATTTTTTCTTCTTCTCCATACGTACATTCCGTTAGTGTATTTTAGTAATTTTTCAGCGCACGTTGAATTAAAAAAATTATATACATATATATATATGAAAAGATATTGATCGCGATTTTCAATAATACAGAATTAAAATTGAAAATAATATTATTTTTTTCGAATTGAAGGACGTACGAATTTCAAGGTATTGGTGAAATGTTTAAAACACGTTTTTTTTTTTTTTTTTTTTTAAATCGTAAATATCGCTAAATTCAATCCGAACACAATCGTTAATAGAACGTGGGGCGGATTATCGTGTTAATATTATAAATTAACATCGAGTCAAAATACTTTTTAATGAACATTAGTTATTTTTTTTTTTTGTATTCACCGAGTTCGTCAATTTCTGATTATTTTCAACTTTTATACTCCATTAAACACGTCGAATAAATGTTATTAGTTTGTTATTAAAAAAAAAAACATCGTAGAACGTTGCGCGTTTTAACGAATTTCTAATATTATTTGGCGAAAACGAGTTTCTAATAATTATTATACGATTTTTTTTTTTTATTATAAACAGTACGAGATCAGCCACGCGAATGTGCGGATTTAATTCGTATTTATCTACAAAAGCACAATATGCGTCTAGGTGTGGTTTTAATTTTAACTTACGCGCGTTTCTTAAAATAGTATGAACACATTGATTAGCATACACACCGAAATCGTTAATATTAAAATTTATAGTGTATTAACATAACGATTATTCGCGCGATTACATATGGTCGACTCGACAATCTAAACGCGTTTTTATACGCCTTATTATGTCGACGGACGTTATATCATCTGCTTATATTTCGTTTAGACGCGGCGTTTACTTTTTTTAATTTTTTTTAGTCATAAATAACTTACGAAAAATTATACAATTCAACCGAACAACCAGCTAATAATAATTAATTATGTGTTTTGCTCAAATCTGTTGCATTTTTCGGTGCCTATTCGTTTAAAGTATCAGTGCGCTATAAACGTGTATATAATATATATATATTGAAACAATAACATAAACGTTTGAATACATTTTATTAAAAAAATAATTACCAGTTAATGGAATAGGTTTATTTGAACAAAAAAAAAAAAAAGATTATTTATGTTTAATACAAGTGAATTATTTGTACGGAGTGAAACGAAAAATCAAAATATACGTGTAATGTTCGATATAAACTCTGATAAAAATTTCTTTTTATACAAAATATGTATTTCGTATTATGAAGGTGGGATGGGGGAACGTTATTGAAAATGAGAACATAAGAGTTTGTTAAAGAAAGTGTTACTAAGATCAAAAGTTAACGTGTACAAAGGAAAATGTTACACAATAGTTATAGTTATTTATTAAAACTTTTCATATATTTTTCTATTATGTAATTCAACTCATCAAAGTGAAATGTTCCGAAGTGGCGAAACGAAAATAATACCGACAAGGTCATATTATTATTATTATTATTATTGATTTCATCGAATAAAGTGGTCGAAATATAAAAAAGATGACGTGGGTAATTAAATAGAATGATCTTTCATATTTTTTATAAAATAAACAGACGCCGTAAAAGAAATTAATCGAAAACTGATATTTATTTGAATTAAACGTCGGACGCAAATATTCTAGAAACAACCAACTAGAAGAGCGATCCAATTTGATTTATTGATGATTTTGTGAATGATATCGATGATAATGTGGGTATTAATCAATGTGATATCAATCAATCTCAATTCACAAGTGTTTTTTTTTTTAAATCCTTCATTATAACATCGAGAAATGGGTTATCCAGTTAGCTCTTGTAACGTATCGCGTTCGACTATTGCAGTGATCAACGATCGTAGAATATTTCACTTTACAATATTTTTATGCGTTTATTTATTTCCATAATTCACGTCGACGATTGTACGATTGCAATATTGAGAGCATCATAAGTATGGCTACGTGGCCTATAACCAATATGGTTTATGATTGATTTTCGAACATTAAAACGTTTATTACGAGACATATATATTTATACAGTATCTTATGTACCAAAAACAAAAAAAAAAAAAATGCTACGATTCAACAATAATATTAGACCGTAATGTATAGTTTTAAATTCTAAGTAAATCGAAGAATGTATTGATTTTTTTAGTTTTTCTTTCTTTCTGTGAACATTTTTTCTTGTAAAATGCATGCACGGATGAACACAACACGCGTTACGTTCCGGTATCAAATTGTTTTTAGTTGGTACTTTATTTGATACGTTTTTCCCAGTAGTTTCTTTAAACGTAAGTAAAAAACAATCCGAAAATTGTAAAAAAAAAAACAGTTTGTTTGGAATACGAAAAATTAAAAACTTTTTCTTTTTAGATGTCAATTCGTAATCCAAGTTTAGACATATTATATGATATTTTAACGATATTTTTAATATTTATTAACTATATTAGCGTCGTTCACCATCGTTTTTTTAATACAACGATCTATCATCGATTTCGAACTCGATAGAATAAAAATTTTGTCTTATTATACACTTGTCACGAAGAAGTTTTGGTAATTTTTTTCTCCTATATGTATATACAAAGGTAATGTCGAATACAAAACTATTTGATCACATGTTGTCACAAAACGTTACGCTTGATGTGTCCATATTAATTTTAATCTGAAGTAATTTTTTTTCTTTACCTCACTTACACGCGTTATTTTAGGCGTAGTAGTACACGTGGCATATAAATTTTCTGTTCAGAATTTTTTTTTTTTTGTAAATACGAACTATGAGTAATGCGCCCAATAACTGATTTTACACAAATGATGCCGAAGTAACGTTTTCAATTCACATGCGTATAGTGGAAACCATAACAGATATATTATGCGAAAACTACGCAGACGTATTCGTCGACCGAGTGATTGAATATTTCATATTTTTTTATGTCATCACATTTTGATTGTTAGTTACGACTTACAAGCGGGAACTCGTAGACAAGAAATCGTATCTCCGGAAAACGGGCTATTCAAATTTAAAGCGATGATATTAAGTGTTATAAGCGGAATATAAATTCAAAAAAACGAATAAATAAAAATATTTTCCAATCGTAAATCGGTGGTCAACGTACGAATAATTACGATTTGTAAATCGTATTTAAAAATGTCGTTTTTTTTCTTTTTCTTATATGCGTATAGATATCACAGACTTGTCAGTTGATAGGGTTTTAGGCGTTCGCAGTGAAATTGAGAGAGGAACACATGCGAATTCGCGTACAAAGATTTTAAGCGATCCGACATTAAATCGTTTTTTCGAAAGTATTATAATATTACATCGTATTCGTTCACAGTAAAACTTTGGCTTTCGTATTGACGACAAAAGGAACATAAATCAATATAACATTGATTTCGCCCAGAGTTTTCGCAACGAATTGTCTAACCGCAAGCGTATAATTATTTTCGAGTGGCGTTACTTCGTTCTGCCCGGTTGTCTTGCAGTTACGATTTTGTTTATTCTGTCGTATTGAAGAATATTAAATATTATTGACGAGCAAAGCCGCGTCCAAACGTCGCTAAAACACCGGTTATTAATTCGGGATAATAACGTGAAGTTAGACTATCAATTGCAATTAAAACTTACGTGCGTGTAAATAATTCTAGAACATCATAACGTTTTCGCGCGTTCTAAACGTATATAATTATTATTCGAAAACTCGATAGAAAAAAGTATTGTTTAAAAATTACGCAGTAAGTTAACGGTGTACATTTCAAACGGGACGTTGTAAAAAGTATATAATTTTTACTTATTTATCTAAAAACGGAAAATGTCCGTTCGTTAAAACAGCCGGACGTTTTTCACGCGCGTAAATATTAAAAATTTGTCATCGGTTAAATTCTCAAAGGGATTTAAGTTCGAAGGAAATATTCGTTGTGTAATTTTTCGGAATATAATATTTTATAAAAACCGAACGTCAATATTTTTTTCCTTTTCACATGAAATACATTCGAAGCGTTCACGAATAAAAAAAAAAAAAAAAGGAAATGAATAAACAAAAAACAAATTAAAATTAACGCAGCGTTATTTTCGTTTTATTTGTTGAGATATTCACGCGTAATAAATCGCTCGTTTCTCTTGAAAGGCATCTCTTATACACAAATGTACGGGATTTTTTTTTTTTTTTTCCAAACGAAAATATAACTATTAAATAATAATCGTTCGTGACTGTTCGTTGGACGGCCGAGTCGAGTGCACGTTACGTAATATTATAATATCGTTTTACGGTCGTGTTGCGATGATTGTGCCGCGCGATACGTTTAAATTTCAATAGTTCCATCACATACAAAAACGTAATGGACGAACCGCGGCGAGAGTTCGTTTTAAGGACTGTTACATATTTAAAGAGTGCTTGTTAAATTCTAATGGACGGACGTTTTTGCACGATCCCTCTCACGGCGTACGAGTGTACTACGCGATTATTATTATTAATTCGCCGCGGTGTCTCGGTGTAAAAACAAACCGCGGTATGGTTAGTTTATGCGGACACGGTAAAACGTTATATTTTTTCCTATACGGTCATACGCAATAAACGTGTGTGTGTGTACGTTTTCGAGGCGAGTGATCTTTAAGAACTAATTTTTTTCGTTTGTCGAACAACAACTGTTGTTCAAACGTTTACGTATTATTTTTATGTATTCAAAAGCTCGTCAATTGGAACAATTGATCTGTTTCGTCGGCAACCGGTGTATCTGTATCTCGTTGATGTGCTTCTATAAACGGCGCTGATCATCATCGTGACATTAAATCGTCGGCGGCCATTGAAAACGCGTAAAGATAATATTTTAGTTGCACCGTCCTTGGAACGTCTTAATTATTTCGCGTTCCAGCAAAGTCCTTTCAACCACAAATCGCGTATACTCATCTCGTTTCTTTCAGCTCGCTGTAGTGCCGTCCCGGAGCCCGGGATTTCGTTGACGTTTTCGGAAAACTAAACACGGGCACAGCCAAAAAAACTGGCGGACTGAAAATAACAATATGCACATAAGATTCCGTTTATTGTATACACTGGATTCGTAACGTTTTCGATCCGAACGAAATAAGTTGTCGTGGCATAAAATACGCACGCGCAATTAATATAATTTAAAACTCATATTTAACGTTAAATCCGGCGCAATAACAATTGTAGTTCAATGTTTCGTTAGAATAACTACGAACGATTTTACGTTCGCAACGAATAAATACCTACTCGAGTAGGTTATAAAAAGTGTTCGAAAAAACGTGGCGCGTTGTTTGTGTCGCGTTTAATTGGTTGGATTAGCTTAAGACGAACAAGTGTCTTTTTTTCAAAAAAAAAAAAAAAACTCAATTTTTTAAAATAATCGAGTTTAGGGGGGAAATGAAACGTACCGCGCCCCCGACTAAGATATTCTGTATAACAAGAAGATTACACAGGTTAGACATACGTATATTCCCCGTATTGATTTATAGTGCTCGATTAACGAATACTTCCGTTTACTTATACTTATACGTACGAGATTGATTCATTCAACCGCGTGGTAAAATGTAAAAGAAGAAAAAAAAACCTTTTGCCCAGACATGGTTTTATGATATGCGTTCCGACGAAGTTTCGAGTACTGTTTCGATATCGAATAATAAACTGGAAAATACTACGAGAACAAGCGCGTGGTGTCCGTGCGCGAAAATAGGTTTGATGGTTTTTTTTTTGTTGTTTTTTTATTGTCACAATGCAAATTTTCAGTCTCTTTATTTAAATAGTTTTATTTTACCCGGAAAATAATGGGGAGAGGGGAAGGAAGTTTACTCGTATCGCGTTTTAAAATCGCTTTCCATAATTCCGAGATTTAAATTGCAATCACGCGAAATATTGATTTGTGTCAAATCGTCTTTTTACAGTGCAATCCACGTGAATCGCCAGTAGGCAAGGTACATTAGGTAACGCGAGTGTAAGCTATTGTAAATCGATCCATTTTGAATTGTATTATTTTCGTTTTTAATGAATACGCACTTGTCCAGACACGTAGACAATAATATTCGTACATTTAACAATATACGCCGTATTTTTCGTAATCTCAAACAGTTAAGAATAATAACGTCTGCCGCGTCGTTATGAACCAATTTAAAACCAAACCGAAAACGTTATTTTATAAACGTGTGACCATTTTGATCGCGGATATCGTGCGTGGGCTATGGTAGTTCAGTTTGTTCCGAACATATAAATCTTCTGACCTGTTCGGCTAAACCGTCAAATAGAAGAAAAGAAAGAGAAAAAAGAGCAGTATCTGCGGGCCAAATGCCAAGAAAAATAAACGCCTATTATATAGCGTTTTCGAGGGAGTGGGTGGAAATAAAAACCGAGGTGGTTTTGTTTTTTTCTTTTTTGCTTTTTCTCAAACATCGTATTATATTATATTCGGTGAAATTATTCTACGATTGTTCACGGAAACGCCGTTGTTTTAAATTAGATTTTACACACACGTCGCGGCGATATGGCGTGTTGGTTATTGACTTGTTGTTCCGACGAGTAAATAAATATTATTTGGCGTGAAGAGTGAGAGAGATCATAATTTTCACTCGAGAAAACGTCGAGTGTTTAACACTGATATTGTTCTACGTACGATTCGCGAAGTCGTAGAAGAAATATTAGTTTCCGATGGCAATTAGCCACTGTCGCGGAGTTTTTGAAAAAAAAAAAAACGAAAACGTGTCCGTCTGGAAGGATTTTATTTAGTTTTTCGAACAAATGCTCATTTTTTTGGACGTTTGTTCGAAAAACTAACAAACGCTTTCTGCAGAGTCGTTATTATTCGTGCACCGCTCGTCATTGTTGAAGGACAAAATGGATAAAGCCGAGTCTCTGTGTAGGCGTTTACATTATGTCGTCATTGATATTGTAAAAGAGTTTTATTAGATTTTACGTTAATCGGCCATTGAGAAACTTTTCGAAACTTTATTCGATTTGTTTTATTGAAAATTACGATCAAGGTCTGTCGCTTTTTTTTCGCTTCTTCTGACACGCTCGTTGCTCGGTGAAGACTATAAATTAATTATTTATATTTTGCGGCATGCACATCAAATATTGCTACGAAATACGATATGATAATGCGATGAACTTTACACGTTCACTAAATAACTCGTCCATTATTCGATACATACGTTTTTTATACATAATGCGTGTATAATGTTATCGGGTTGGTTTTCTCCGGGCGTCTTTTCAAAGACGGAGTTTTTTTTTTTTTTAGATAACCATGGATATTTGATCTACAGTTATATCATATAGTAACAAAATACACTCTGTGAAAATGTCGATTTTTCGGACTCGTCGTTAAATTCATCGTCCTTTCCAATACTCAGCCACGTAAAATCAATATCTTTCAATATTATTTCCGACCGAATCGTATCATATTTCACCATATAATTAACTAACTGTAATGACGTGTAATAAGCGTTTTAAAATTGTTGACGTCGTGATATCCCTTTAATCCCTTTAATCGCCGTCACGCGTTTCGTCCCCAGCAATGTGCCGAGCACGCGAGTCTATTCTTATTCCGGACAGAGTGTAGAAACCATTATTATCGATATTTGTTTAATAATGTCCTTTGTTCACGTTCCTCGCAAAAATATTACGATGCAAAATGATTGTCAATCGTCTAAAGATATGTGCCCGATACGACGTAGGGGATAGCTCGCTTTCGTATATAGTTTGAACGGCAAACAAATAGCCGGTTTTTATTATTATTATTATTTTTTTTTTTTAAACACGAGACATACACAGACACTCGTCTGTCGCGTTTGTGTCTTGCAGGACGCTGGAACTCGATATTATTAATATTATTGTAAATTATAATAGGCGTGTGGCTTAACTGTGTGTCCAATTTCTCATCGTCCAGCAATGCAGTGCTGGCGGGGGGGGGGGGACGTGTGTGCAATCAATCACCCGGTATAGGACGACGTTCACGCCGGAGATTATGACTCGATTAGCAGCGGTCTCCGCGGAGTCGGTTGCTGCACTGGCCAGTGGGGCTGTAACTAAACGTTTTCGGAATAAACATTCTCCCGTCAGAGACAAATTGATAACGATTTTGTAGCTTATTAGTCCATTGTGTTTAAACTTTGGTATATTATCGTTGTTGTTGTTGTTGTTGTTGTTGTTGTTATTATAATATTTATTATTGTAATATTAACACGTCCTTGTTGTTTTGTCAGACGCGCGGTTCTAGTTGAACGATCTCAGCTGAATGTCCATTGTTTACCACGGTTGTAAACAGGTTCAAATTGTAAGGGCATATAATATTATTATTATTGTGCGTGCACATGTTCAGGGGGGGAAATGTTTTGTACGAAGGTCTGAGGCACAAAAAAACTCAACGTCCTATTTGGTCGTTAAAATATTTTATGAATAATAATAATAATAATAATAATAATAATAATAATAATAATAATAATAATAATAATAATAATAATAATAAGTCACGAGTACGCCGCGCGTCTACGTCTCGTCAATATATCTCACAAAGTCGACTTGTACTTTTTTTCTCTTTTCTCTCACTCGGGTTCTGCGTATAATTTAATTACATTGTGCACCTGCTGCCGCAGACATAAATATACTTTCAATGATCAATCAAGTTATTTTCCCGTGTTTCTCCTTTATATCGTCTCGAGTTAATCGAGACTATATACGAGTACGCATAAATATATATATATATATATTTTTTCTTTACATTGACTGTACACTGGAAGCGGCTATCGTTGTCTTACGCACGTAAAACACACTCACATTTCCTTCTTACAACGCACCGATATCGATTTGAATAACGGCGCGATATAAAATCTGAAAACCGTTTTGAATTTGTCGACTCTCGCGCGTTTCTACTTTTTGTTTTTTTTTTTTTTTGAAAATCCTTCCGAAATCAATTAAACGAATTTAAATTTAAAAAAAATGGCTTACGCTCAATTTTCGAAGATCTCAAAAAAAAAAAAAAAAATCACGACGAATTCAAATCCGTTTTCAGAATTTTTATCTCATTACTCGATCTATCTCGGTATATCGGAAGTAAGGAACGTTCGGTTTCACCGTGTTTCTCGCGTGGAAAACGCAAAGACCCGCTTTAGAAAACTGATCGATATCGTTTCGTGTTAGACTGTTTTAACATTTCTATTGTGGACTCGGTTTAATGAGCTTTTTTTTTTAAAAAAAAAAGCGTTTGTTATTCGTAGCAGCGTATTTTACATTTCTATAGTTTTCTATAGTCTTCTGTAAAAATATACTGTGTATAAAAATTATGTAATTGCGATATCATCGTAGTGGATCGAATAATTTGTTTTGATGATACACGGAGGTAAATTCTTTTGTGTTTTATTTACGTAAGTACTGGTAAAGAAAAACAAATTTTTTTTTTTTTATCGCCGTATACATATTTGACGGTTTTGCTTTTCAATAACAAAAAAAAAAATTCTCGCTACGACTCTCTCGATTAGTGGATAAATTACTTTTTTTTTTTTTCACTTTTCTTTAATTTTCCGCACGAACAAATTTTAATTTGTAAATAATTTTAATATACTAAAATAAAAAAAAAAAAATACTGCCGCGAATATCGATTCATATTTTATATTCTTAAATAATATACATATATATATATGTGTGTTGTCTAAGCGTATCGTTTTTTTTTTTTTTTTTATATCGATATTCGATACTATCATACACGATATGATAACAATACCAATGTCGGTAAGAGAATTATATTTTTTTTTAACGCAGTGTACGAAATTCCAAACGGGTGTAACGTAATGTCAATACGGTATATTACGGTGTATATTATTCATAATATAATAATAACCGAGAGTTTCTGTTTATTTCTGTGCGGGTCGATTTGTTTTCATTGCGCTTCGATTTTCGAGGTGTCGAGAGAATTTCGGTTTTCAATTTGGCAAAACGGTTTTTTACTCTACTTTTTATTCGGCAATGAATACAAATCGAATGATTTTAATTACAAAAGTTTTGAGTTCGTCGAATGTTGATGTTGAAATAACTATGTATATGTATGTATGGGACCTAGTGACGGACATATACGAGTGACGTTACCGATTGATTGGAACAACCGAGTTTGACGCAGAGTGGTGTCGAGCAATTTTTGTCACAAAAGCAATTTTAAATTTCTCTTTAAGCAACACATTTGTACGCGTGAAATACGTTTTTCTTTTCCTTTATGATATTATTGTGAAATGCGCATTTGTTGCACAGTTCTTTTTTTTTTTACAATGTATGATGATAAAAGTCAAAAGACGATTCGTCGTCGTCGTCGTCGTCTCTCTATCTCTCTCCTTTCTTCAATCCCTTCCGTTTCTCTCCGTTTCGAGCAATTCCAGTCCGCGACGGTCGAAACGTATCTCGGACTCAGCCCTGTACACAGAAAATGTTGCAGATCCTCGCGATATATTGCGCCGGTGAAATAACGTGCGAAAACGATTCGAATGCGTCGAAAACGTGGAAAAACGTGCAATTTGATCAATTGAATTTGTGCGAATATTACGATTACGTACTGCGCATTTTCCATTAGTCGATCGTGTTTAATTGAAATTTGAAATTTAATACGCGTGTAAACGATATACGTATTTACGTAATGGAAATGCACGTACGCACACGCCGCGGCCGACAACGAGTTATAAAACGTACGTTTGTATACCAACAACGATCGTTGTAGAATACGAGAAATTCCGTTATTTGAGTCTAAACCGCGCGCACCGGTTTCGATACATGCGTTTCCGACAAGCGTTATTGAATTTTTCAAAAGTAAATCGACAATCATTGAATCTTCGTCGATTTACAGGACTGACTGTTTTTTGTCGTTTTGTCGCTTAGTTAGTATAATACTTACTCAGTAAGTATTCGTAAGGGGTGTGGAGGTTTTTGCCGAAGTCACTGTTCCGATTCAGTATTAATGTCGGCCATCGGATATTTATATCGTCAAACCGTAATTGATTTGCCATCTTAAAAAAAAAATAAGCGTTTCGAAATAACGCGTTCGTAATATTCGTGTTATTACCCCCTCACTTGGGGGGCTACGGCGATGAAATTTCTGTAGCTTATATGCCTGTAATTTTGAATCGCAATAAATATATTATAGTGTGTTTTGCCAATTAATATTTATTTGAATATTTATCTGTTCTCTTTTTTTTTTTTTTTTTTAAATTTATATTCGATAATAAAATCAAGGTTTAGATTAGAAAATTTAATAAACGTTTAATGCTCCACATGTGCCGTATTATGTACGAAAATAGTTTCTAAACACGGTATCTGTTGAATTTCACGGTAAGTGGAGTTCGGAGATAAGGCACTCTATAAATACTCTCGAATTAAATTTAGAGTACGATTGATAATTTCATATATATTTTACAATATTTTTTTATTTTTTTTAAACAGCGCATGTGCACCCGCAATGAAATAGGCACCAAGAACGTGGATATACGT
This sequence comes from Chaetogeoica ovagalla, assembly GCA_032441825.1. Lineage (NCBI taxonomy): Eukaryota > Metazoa > Arthropoda > Insecta > Hemiptera > Aphididae > Chaetogeoica > Chaetogeoica ovagalla. The sequence goes on from CM063726.1 coordinate 2,302,175, forward strand.
TTATTAAGTGCCAGTTCTGACACGATTTATTGGTAATATTCTGCGAACAATCAAGTTTTATATTGACAAAAAAAAATATATATATATTTTTTACGAATTGTCGCAATTATGAAACTGATGGTTTAGTATACTATTCGCATGTTCGTTATGCGTATTAAACATATTTTAACTAAAATTCTATAATAGAACGTAATTTATTGTACGTTTATTTTTTAAAATTAATCGTAATAATAATTGTTTAATGTTTTCATTAGAAATATTGTGCATTAATTTACGATTAAATTAAATTGTATAAGTAACGATAATAATTATATTACATTAATGATTAATAATATACAGTGATTTATATGGAAAATAAATAAAATCTAATTTTAGGACAAGGAAAAGGTTTCAAAGTAATTTATAATAAATCAAACATGTATAAATAATTAACTAATCAATAATCATTAATATATATATATATATAAATTATAATTAACGTTGTCATGCGCACTAAATATTAATTGTAATTGATCGTTGTTTGTTAGTAGTTAAAACTTAAATCCGTTTGGATTTGAAAATGAATTGGTCACCGAAATTATGTATACATATATATATATATATATATAACAATTTTTTTTACTTATATTTTACCACAAAAAATCTAACTTTTAATTAGGAATTGATGATTTTGTTTTTCGTCTAAATCAGATTATTCTATTTGCTTATTGTTATTACGTATACTCCAATAATATGCTTCATTAACACTTAACACGATTTATTGCAGTTCACACAAAATTGAAATCAATTAATTCACTTGTAATAATATTCGAAAAATTTCGACATAATATATAAATACAATACCGTATTATAAGAAATACATATTTTTTATTCGAGCTATTTTCGCAACGCCACTTATCTTAATCTGATTAACCTATACTTGGGTCCTGGTTATTTAATCGTAATTTTTTTTTTTTTTTGAACATTATACGTGCATTTGCGTATTTGGTATAAAAATAAAACAATCTGTTAAAATAATCTTTTTTCTTTTTATCCTATTGAATCGCCAATTTGTTTCGATATAATAATAATAATAATACATAAATGTGTTTCATTGAGTAAATGCTAAACAATATTATTTATGTAAATTGTGTGAATTAATCAATTAATTTTAAATTATAATCAATTCAATAATGGCTAAAAGAGTGTTTGATATCTTTAATATTAAAAAACAAAAATTTGTTGTTACTGATCCTTCATCAACATCAAACACACTAGAATCTAAAAATGGACAATTAAACATTGATATAGAAATTGATATAACTGCACAAAATAGTATTACAAATACTGTAGGTGAGAACACGATGTCGTTTCTGACTTAGGAACTTTAATAATATGCCAATAATATACCAATATACCAATTTTAACAGTAAGTACATAATTATGTAGGTAAACAGAATTTAAGTTATTATTATATTTAAATAATACATATATATATATATATATATATATATATATATATGTGTGTGTGTGTGTGTAAAATGAACGAGTAAACGTGTAAACGAGTATAGAACGGGGAAAAATGAATCCTTAAGTTCATTTCATTGAAACACGTGAAATAATAATAATAATAATAATAATAATAATAATAATAATAATAATAATAATAATAATAATAATAAATTTAGTATATTCGCATACGATTGATCGCTCGGTCAGCGTCAAACTAAACACTGGTGTACGCCGACAGAGTGCGCCCGTCGAACGTAATGAAACCGGAAAGAAAGTAGTTACCAAATAGCGATACGACATGATAAAGAGGGGGTAGCCACATAGAAAAACACGTATAAATAGAGGTCCATAACCGACGAACCGCTTAGTTGTGTCACAGCGGGCGGACGCGAAAAACGTTCTTCGCGTTTGCCGTGTGTGTGTGTTAAAAATGTTAAGCCACCCCTCATGGATGTGACCAAATATCCGTCTATGGTGTAAGTACGCATTTACATAGAATTTAATTGGTCATAATGTTAATAAATCGGATTTGATTTGATTTACTACGATATTATACGTGGCAATAATGTATTTATTATTGCTATGGTTACAGCACGTGTAATATTACGTACGCCGTATATCTATATATAAATAGTATATTATATTTAAAATTCGCAAATAATTATTACATTGGTTTATTTTTATAATGATGTTCGTTTGTTTTGTACTCTCCGATGGTTCATCTTGGCATTCGTAGCCACGAATCACTCCAATCCTCTCGTACGGCGCGCATAATTCATGTTGTTTAAAAGTAATTTACTCTGTTTGCTGAACTACTTAAAATAGAAATCGAATTATTGTCTGAATGATCGAAAAAAATATTTGTACGGATAAGTCGACAGCAGGGGATCTATAATCACGAAATTGAATAGAACGCATTGTAAAATTCTAATAGTAACGACGATTTATTTGATATTTTCAGACAGTTATGACGGGCCAGTAGTACGTATTATTATTCAAACGTCACATAATTTATCGTTATTGTTGATCAACACAACATTATACACGCCGTATGTTTTTGATTAAAATACCCTTGAGTCGAGTCGTTATTAATATTAGCTGTTTTTTTTTTTTTTTTTTGTATCATAAATTCATTCGATTTCTTACATTATACTCGTGTATTTTAGATAAAATACGCGTGATCAAATCTTTGTATTTACATTTTTTTTCTCTTACCTATTTTAAATTATTTAAGATTTTTCTTTTACATTTATTTCTGAGTGTCCGTTTCTGTTCAGATTTTTGTTTATTTATTACACAAAAACTATAACAATATATGTCACTTATGCGGCTCGATTATTTGAACGATTATTTCGAATTATAAAATTTTACCGATTTAAAATAATATATTAGTCGCGTATAAATCGTAATTATATTTTCATAGTATTTTTTTTGATATATTTTTCCTTCGAAATTTTCTTCATACTTTGTGCGTTATTCAATTTAATACTTAAATATATTACCGGGAACAATTGTACTTTTCTTATAAAAAAAAAAAATCAATAAATTTAAAAAGATTTTTATTAAATACGAATTTATTTCATTATTACGAACTATAGTGATCAATCCTCTATTTATTTTTTTTATCGAAAATAAAAATATATTTAAATATTAATGCGCCAATTGTTTATAATTCCGTTAGTGGAAATATGTGGACATTTTAACCATTCTGTGACATTGACGTGTGATTTTCATCTATTGTCCTCGAGTTATTAACTATATCCATTACACACACACACACACACACACGATTTGGATGTCCTAAAGCACATCAATCAGTAGCCGTTTCGTCTTCTAAGCCAAAGGCGTCGGTTTGCAATACAAATTTAATAAGAAATTATGTGATGATTTATTCTTTCGGAGAATTTATGTTCTTTGTAATATATCATTCCTGCTGTACCACTATAATAATAAACGGCTAGCTTATGTCTTTGTCTTCAAGTATTTTGACACCACTCACGTTTTTAAAAATAAATGAACAACTATATGTATGTATACAATAAAAATTGAATAAAATAGTAATAACAACGCACAGATTCGATAAATAAATAAATATATATATAAAAACTTTGGGCAAAGGAGAATTTAAAAGAACATTTTTTTTGACCTAGCATAATTCTGAAATTAATTAGTTTAAATGAAAACTCATATAACTTATTATTCTTTTCCCGAAAATTCAATAATATTAAAGTAACCGAAACGACTACGATAATTATTATTAATTTTTGTTTTTTTTTTTATAGGAAATTAATAATCTAAAATCTTTTGTAAAATATATAATAAATTAATGAAGTTTATAGGATTTAAGAATGCGGAAAAATGACACATTAAAAAAAATTTGCCCTTAAATTAAGATCATTGGTGGTTTTATAATGATTTTTTATGTTCGTGTCGAAAACTTTGGGAATAAGTGGAGTGCGCGAAAAGTTTTATTCGATCGAATTTGTAGAAAAAAAAACACCTAAGGAATGAATGAAAACTTATATATGGTAATATACATAATTGTATAACATATAATATGGTGAAAATATTTCTTTATAGTACACTAGTTTTTAAGAAAATCGATTTTCTCATTTTCTTCTTCTTCTTCTTCTTTTTCTTTTGATTATCTAGTATATTATGGTAATGTTTGATTAATGTGATAATACGGACATTACGAAGAAAGTAAAAAATAAAAACAACGACATGATAAACGATTTCAGAATTTAAGAATTTATTACGAACGCGACTGACACGGAATACAAAAAGTTTTTAACTTATGTAAAACATTTGAACGATTGAAACTCATTTTTTAATAATAATAAACTATGGAAATAAAATATAGATTATCGGGTTAAAATAATAATAATAATAATAGTCTTTCGTAAAATCAATGAAACGTAATAAATGCAATTTGCGAATGAACATAATTTAACTGTAATATCGTAATATTTCTACTTTGTAAAACATATAATTGCTTCCGCGGAATCGTCATTTTGTAATTTTTTTCCGTTGACAAATATTCGAGTGTTCGAGTATCGGATAGAGACAAAGACAAAGCAACACACTCAGCAATAAACATCGAAACGCTTTTTGCGAATTTGTAATCCGATTCGAAGTCAAGGATGTAATACAATTTTCTTCAAACGAACGGGTTTCATTGCCGTTGTCCCACCAACGTGTAAACGTATCGTAAACAGTGGTGATGGTAATCAGTAATCGCCGATCATCTGCCCGAAATTTTGTATTTATTAGACTGGGCGCCGTTTATCCGGCGATGGCTATTCGAATATTCGTTTTGGACAAACGAATACACGTTTTATTCAACAATAAAACACGAAATGGCCATTTCGTATTTTATGGAATAAAAATATTACGGGTATTTCATCATTTTTGTAAAATATTAAAAGTCTGATTACAAATCGTTGTACTCGAAGTGTAGTAAATAATTACTACTTTGCCCGGCGGATTCCTAAATAAAATATTTATTTAGTTTTTTCATTATACACGACAGAGCGAATGCGCACGTATTATTGTACGAGTACATAATAGCGTATATATATAATAGCGATAACATTACGACCTTACGTACGACTTTTTTATTTTTTATAATCAACCTAAATATTCAAACGTTTCTTCGGGGGAAAATCGGTATTCGCTCGTTCGTATTAAAGCGTTGTGGTAAGACATTTTTCAATCATTTAAAGTAGTAGAATGTTCAACGAATTAAGCGCGCATCGGTTTTGTATAATAATTATTTATATAACATAAATAAAACATTCATTTCGGTTATCTCAATCCATTACTTATTTACCAAATTTTCTCTGCAGATTTTCTCCTCACGGTTTTAACACGCGTCGTTTTCAACACGTATTTTTCGTTCACGAATTGCCAAAGATTTTGGAACGATGAAAATTTTGCTTTTTTTTTTCTTTTCTGATTCACCGAAATAAATTATAAATATTTTGTGTGCATACGAAAAATACGGTAGAACGAAACGGATTCCGTTACCGATTACATTAAAGACCTTACGTCATTGCGTTAATTTTTAATACGATTTCCGATATGTTTTATGAAGTCAATGTTTTTACGCGAACCATTGTTGCGTACCTCAACGCGCGTTGACATCGGATTATTTGACAGTATATCATCGCTTTATTACGAATGAGAATTAAAAAACAAAAAAAAAAAAATTATTATTAAATAGTAAACTCAATTTACGTCACATTGATGTAACGACGACAATCCTAACATTGGAATAGCGGTAATTAGTGGTAAGGTGGTAATACGGATGTTTTGTTGTTTGACATCAACAATCTGTCTTAAACAACGGAATTATTTTACCTCTACCGGCACATGTGAAAAAAAAGTGACTATGTGTTACTAATTATTAAAATAATGCGCGGCTCGTCACAACTGTTGATTTAAAGGGACGTTTAAAAATGTGTTGAAGCAAATGCGTATTATTATTTTTTATATATATATATCCGTATGACTGTTTATAAGTTTTGAAAACGATTTCTCTCTCTCTCTCCCCCCCCCCCGCCATTGAGTATTCGTTTTAATAGATTATTTGAAACAATTACAAAACGTATTGCTCGTTGAATATATTATGTTTTTTTCTTTTTATATTTACTCGTTAACATACGAACATTAACATATTTGTATTATTACGTAATGTTGTAGGTGTACAAGAAGAAAATCAAATCTGATTTATCGTACCATAAAAAGAAAATAATAACTACCGCCGTAAACTTTTTTAATTACCGTAAAATTCGTATTAAAAGTTTAACGCGCTCGTTTTCATTACCGCAACGAGGTTTTGTTTAGTTTTTCGTAAAACAAAATACGTTCAGTATGAACGTCCTATGTAAATCTATAAATTGCGACATAAATTAAAACATTAATATTTTTATTTATGTGTCTATAAGTTTGTGCTGATATTGAATATTTTTTTTGTGAAAAGTCGAAGGATAAGCCGATCATTTTAATTTATGCAAAAATATTATAAGGTTTTGTTTTTATTCAATTTTAGCTGTTATACTAATTGTTAGGAATTTTTACACTTCGCCGTGACACAGTACGCGCGTAAACAGTGAAATGTGAAATTTGAAAACATTTAAAAACAAAAATAATAAAATATTTTAGATCCGTCACTAATGATTTTTAATACGAGAGTCATAAATTAAAACAAAAAAAAAGAGCGATAATACACTGTTTTCAATTTCAAACTTTTGAAATGATAATCGAATCGAAATTATTTTCCAAATTATAAATTCAAATCAAAATCGGTACGGTCGACAATTTCAAATTTTACTGAGCCGACCCGGGGGGACATATCCTTTCCTTTTTTTATTTCGAAACATTACTAATTCGTTTGAAAATTGTATTGGTACATTGAACGGACGATTTTTGTCGATTCGATTTTTACGTTCGCTTTATTTTTTCTCGAATAAATCATAAAAAAAAAAAAAACATAAATAATATTAAAAAATAAAAAACTCGGTAACGTTTTCACAGGAAGTCTGAGGGATTTATATGCAATATGGCCGGTGTGATGAAAAAATAATATTCGTAATATAACGTGTAATTCGATTAACGGGTAATGAAAACGTGGCCATTGCGTTGCGCGTAATATCTCTCAGGCACGCGTCGTGATTTTAAGGCCGGCAATAAAATATTGTTTAATATGAATTTATTACGTTTTCCCGATTGGATTCGTTTAGTGATTTTCAACGGGGTGAAAGTTTTTAATAATATAAGAACAACTGTGTGTGTGTGGGCAAGCGCAGATTTGTATTTGTCGACCATAAAAATATATTACGCGATGTCGGTAGTCCGGTATATATTATTTTGTTCATTAATTTGCCAGCCCTCGGTTTGATGTGAATCTCGTGCGGCGGTTGACATTCTTGATGATGTCTTGACACGTTCGCGTTGACGTGTAAACACAATAGGCGTTATTTTTTTTTTAATAACGCAGTAACGCAAGCGCGTTTTATCGCACAGATTAAAGTAATAAATGTAGGTAGTAAAATAATATTGAATATTTTTATTAAAAACATATTATAAGGAAGTTGTCGCGAAACCAATAGGGTTTGAAACGGAAATACGTGACGTTCGACGTTTGTTGTGCGTCGATTTATTTCTAGTCCGGCTGCGGCGGGAAAATTGAATTCGGATATGACACGTGATTTCATTATTGCCAACGTCGGAAACCGATATAAACATTTTCCATAAAAACGAAACGAAAACGTATTGCGATGACGAACGACGCGTGGACTCGTAGCGTGAATATTCTCGACCGTACCGCGTTCTACGCTTATTGTTTTTAAAAGAATTCTCTTAAAAATCGTTGAATTCGTAACGCGTGAAATATGAACTCTATGGCGTCTCGTTTTGTACATTATAAACAAAAAAAAAAAGAAAAAAAATAGCGGAATATTTGCGCATGTAATTTTTTTTTCTCGTCGTTTTTTACGCCAAGATGGGTTCCGCCGACACGCCAAAATGGTTTGCGTGTGTAACGAAACAACCGCCGTCGTCGTCTTTGGCGACCCAGAAAAGAGTCTTTTGCTCCTTTTACATCCCCTCATTCCTCGTCCCGTTAAAAACCGAAGTGCAGAAATATACGTTTCTACATAACGACGATACGATAAAATAACATTGAAAATATAACTGAATTATTATCGGTTTTGAACGGAATAAGTGAAATTCTTCGAATTATTAATATTCTCAACGTTTTTTATTATTATTATTTTTGTTAAACGGCTCCATTTCGGTCTCGGGTTTGTCGCGCGACGACGTATGGGGAAATACTTTCAGTTTGAAAAAGCTTATGAAGTTTCTTGAGATTTATTTAAAAAAAAAAAAAAAATCCGGCGCCCAATGTCGTGAATATCAAAGAAACTCGTTTACGCGTTTATTATAAATATTTTACCGATGAAAAGTATGTGTGTGGTGCGCGCGTGTACAGTTTTATTATATTTCACGAACCGACGAGTGTGCGCAGGAAATGTTAGTTTATTTATTATTACACAGTGTACGGCGGGCGTAACAATAATTCGGTTTAAAAAAAAAAAATAATAATATTATTATTATTATTTCAACCGTTACGTACGAATAATAAAATACAATATTACGCGAAACGAATAACCATAGAAACTACGTGGGCTTTTTTCTTTTATACAGAACAAGCGACTTTGAAAACTTTTCGGATTTTTTTTTTTTGAATGCGTTAAATAATCGCGTGATTTGTTTAACGCGAGTAAACTTTTCAACGCGGTTTTCAGGTGTCCGATACGTGTTACGTATGTGAACTAACGTTGTTCGATATTTTAGATTCGGTGTGAAACGAAAATGGTTGTATTGGTTTTGCACAGATGTGCGTTTTTTATTCTGTTTATAAACACTCCGTTATCGATGAAAAAACAGTGTACGGACGACGGACATGCTCGTAACGTTCCGGCAGCAAAAAATCGTACGACGGTCTGCATCAGCTTGAAGCGTTTGTCGATTTTCCGAGTAGTTTCGCGAAACGTAATTGAAAACGACCAAAATTTGTGGAAAAAAAAAAGAAAAAAAAAAAAAAACCACCACGTTGAAATTGTCGACGAATTAGTTTCGGACGTGGACAATTTTTCGCGCTTTTACAATACCTTAAACGCACGATTCGCGTTTTACGATTTCGATACACCATACGATGTTTGATTTTCGGAAAGTGTAACAGAGTTCGAAAACGTTTGAACAGAATAACGTTATACAATATAACACGTATTTATAGAACGTAGTAGTGAGTAGATTAACACGGTACCGGGACATATTTTTTTTTCCTCCTTCATTTTCTAATAATACGAAAATGTATTTAATTAATATTAAAGCGTAACGAATGGAATTACCGATAAAATCGTTAATGGCGTTTATTAAAAAACTTTCGTTCATTCCGACGCGCAGTACAGTATAAATCCGTTAAAAGGAAGTACTGCTGGCCATTGCTTGAAAAGTCGAATCGTCTGCTCTCTCTCTCTCTCTTTTTCTCTGAACTTGTTTTGAATTAAAAACGGTAAAAAAAAAAAAAAAACACTAATAAATGAATGCGACAAAATTTTAAGTGTACTCCTCGATTCAAGTTAATAAAACCAGCGATTCGGACGGCATTTCCCCCGGCCAACTTTAGAAATATGTCCGTATAAACGTTTAAAAACGAATCACGCGAACGTGGGGGGGGGTGGGATTGGTGGAAAGAAAAAAATTTATTTGATTTGTATTGCGCCATCATAAGTAATCCAACTGTAATACGGTATATTCCGCTCTGTCCCGTTACACAGTATTCAAACGTTTATGTCGTCATTTATATAATATTTTTGCGTATTTACGCGCAATAATGATTCGACCGCTTCGTCGCGGTGTAAATATTGCGTTAATTTTAAATTCTCGTCGTTGAAATAAAATAAATAAATCGTTTAATTATTTTTTTTTTTATTTTTTTTTCATCAAATTACGGATTTAACACGATACGTTAGTAGGTTGGCGGTGCCGTTCTAAAAACCGCGTCGAAAAATGTACGCCACTGCCGTTGACATTCGTTTGCGCGGCAGAAAACATGCGCGCGCGCGCGTTGTGTGTGTGGACGTGTTCGCCGCATAACGGCCCCGCACACAAGTATTTTCGGCGCATTCCGCACAATCCGTGGGTTTCGCAACATGGATTTGCGTTCGCAACACGGATTTGCGTCGTAACATCATTCTAGTTCGCACGTATTTTCAACTAAATTTTTTATTTAAACGCGCGCGATTTACGCAATACGATTGTGTTAAACCGATGGCGGAAAACCGCGTGTTTGACTCCGAGGAAATACAGCGCGCGACGAAAATATCGATTAAACGATAATATTTTTCCGCGTAAAGATTTGCGGCGAATTTTGTGTTCGACGTACGACAACGTACATTTTTACTACGGTAAATATTAATAACCGAATATCCACTCGGTCGGAATCGTTTTTTGTTTTTTTTTTTTCCAAATACTAAACGATTGCTTTTAAATCCATACAGTAATAAATAACGTTCCGTCTACGTGATTCGCGTCACGCGACGTCCACACGATGTATCAACCGGGCGTTTGATTTTTTTTAAAGTCGTCTTCAAAATCTCTTCCGATTAATTAACATCCGAATATGGCTGTGCATCAAAAAATGTATACGTAACGGAACTGTGCATCACGGTTTCTTTCATTTTCTTCGCAACGTTAAATAACGTTATTTTACGAGATCACTGCGTTATACCCCCTAACAATCACGTTGAATCGAACGCGTTTGTTTATAATAGTGTCGAACACTCGGTTTAATAAACCGAACGTTATTATAAATTCGTTTAATTGTCATTTATAATTGTCCGGATAAACGCGTAGACGTATAGTGATTTGTCGTTACTTTCAGGTGCTGATGGATCCCCGTTGAACATGTCAACGGTCTCCGAGGGCGCGGTTCGCTGTCGATCACTTAACACACGTGTCATTTAGTGGACGTCATGTGCCGAACGGCGACCATCAGTTATTGACGGCGAAACGCGCGAGAATGGGCTCGTGGACGTGGTCGTTGGTGACCGCAGTGATGTTCGTCAGGTGGGCGACTTCCGCGGGACCGGGCGTTGTGCGTTTTTCCGTCATAGCGCCTCTGAAGGCGTCCAAGAACGAGGAGTCGTTGGGCGCCATATTGCCGTCCGTGGACTTGGCGGCCAGGGCCATAGCTCAGCCCAACGGGCCTTTGCCCGGCTGGGACATACGAATACAGAACAGGGACAGTAATTGTTCGTCTACCGACGGACCTCTGGCGGCATTCGAGTTACACACCACAAGCGGTGAGTTTAAGAGTTACTTCGTATTAAGAAAAATAAAGCGAATTTTTGTGATTTCGTATCTCTCTCTCTCTCTCTCACTACCTTTAAATCACACCGGGAGTCCGTGTAACGAAGTTTTTTTTTTCATACATAAAATATCGTTTTAACGGATCTGTTTATTGATCATTTTTTTTACTTTTCACCATAATAAGATGTATTGCTTTACCGAAATAATCGGAAGAACCGAAGTCAAGGGGGGAATTTGTAAAAAATTTGCCATTTTACATTGTCTACTACGCTTTATCCGATGCCGGTGTGGCCTACGTTTGGGCTTTTGGGTAAAGATCCTCGAACGGAACACATTTCTTGATGATATAAATATATTGTTAGAGAAATAATTTTCCAGACTGGTTGCACCGGGGATAATATGCGCGCGCGATTTTCAACCATACGTGACATTTTTATTAATCGAAACTTTAAAAAATTCAAATCGCGTTTTAAAAAATGAATTTTCATAAAACTCCACTTTCATAAATTCTAACCGGCAATATATTTGTAAAAATTATGAAATTCCGTTCGAACATCGAAACGGTTAAATATAGTTTTTAAATAAAATTCAAGCACCCAAGCTCGAGCGCTTAAACCCGAGAACGTCATCATAATTAATTGAGCTCTGTTTAGAACTCGTTTTTCAAACGGAAATCGCGTTTCGTTCAACTACTGTTAACCCGTCGACTGACGTGATTCATCCAAACCATTGGTCGACCGAGTTTTATAAGCATTTCGAGTCACGGGGGGGGTTTTTTTTTTTTTTAAATTGAAATGTACCAGCAATCCGCGTTTAGCGCATATTTCAACGTTCTGTCGGCGTATTGAAACATATCTGCTGTATACGTCCGGAGAGACTTTTTCTTCAACCATAATAAATCAATAATAACTATTGTGCGAGTGAACTGTTCTTCGCAACGTTGACGTTCACGATTACCATTACGGAATATATCTGTGAATTCGTAATATTATTTTATCTTATAATAATTACGGTTACATGTTTAATGTGCATACGAAATAGAAAACGGTGTTGTTATTTATAATGTTGTTGTCGGACTCGGATTTATGCTATCCAATAAAACATAGATAATATTGCTATTGTTTCGGATAAAAACATATTTGCGAGTATATATATATATATATAAAAATTTATATATATATATATTATGTTGATAAATATTATTAAATAAATGCATTTCACTCTGGTCGTTACTGGTGACTGACAGGGTTCAAAATTTATTAATGTTTTCCGAGAACACTTTTTCGTTGTTAAACTAATTCGTGTACATAAATCTCGTCGAACAATGATTTTACCTTTTTGTTTTTTTTTTTTTTAACGTACTTATTGATTTTCCATCGTATTTTCACGTTATTTTCTATCAATTATAACGTTTTATACTCATTCACGACAAAAAAAAAAAGAAACAAAAAATAAATTGGTTTTTCTGGCAAGTGCGGTAAAAAAATATTTATGTTTTTAATAGTACATAATTCGTAAAAAAAAGTTGTACAAATATTTATTGTTTCTGGGAAACGTCGTGTTTATTTTTAAAAGATTCGTCTGCCACTTGTCACTGACGTTTACTACGCTGGAATACATAATCCTTCTGTATCACACGGACTTTGTTTATTTGATTGTTTCATACAAGTTTTCGTGTAAAAAAAAAAAATTATAATTTTCATAAGTTATTTAGTAATTTTCAAATAAATTTAGAAAAAATTTATCACCGTTACGAAAATTAAAATGATATTAATATGTATATAATATATTTTAAAATTCAACAATGTACGTACGAGTATAAAGAAAATATTTCCATTGTATACGAAAACGTTAATAAAAGCCATATAATTTATAATTCATCGACCGTTAGTGTGTGATTTACTATTTATTAAATTTTTATTCTTATAAGCGATTTTATTACGATTCGATTACATTTCAATGATATTGTGTGTTTGTAACCACGTTAATTTTTATTAAACTTACTACAAACGTGTATATATATATATACATTTAATTCAATTTAATAATATTTGTTAAAGTATGAAAAAATCAAAACGCTATTCGTTATTTCATTAGGGTATCTCTATTAAGACGATAGGAATTTTTTTCCCCATTGAAAGAAACGTAAAATTAACCTCGTTATTTATTATAATAATGGTTTGAATGTTAATTAGAAATCTACCGTAATAATTAAAATGTGCTATATTGTTATATTATTTACAAAAACGATCGGTGGGTATTATATGAATAGAATTATAATAAAAAATACAGATTATCAATAATATCTCAATATTATTATTGAATAATTTTTCAATGCTTAGTGTTTTAGTTCTATTTTTACGGTACTTCATTGTAGAATCTGTCTACTCCGTGTTCGTATTAATCTCGTGTATAACGGTTTCGTATAAATGATTGATTTGGAAAAAACGCGTTTAGTTCTAGCGTCTTTAACCGATTACATTTTTCTTTTATAAAATTATTTATTTTATAAAATTAGTAATAAAAAAAAAAAAAAAAATAGAATATTACCTATTTAGTTCCCCCTCCCCTCAAAAAAACGATATTGACACGTAACGTGTCCATCCTACTTTATAGCTTTCAGGTGCGAGAATACATCATAATGTAGAATATTGCAGATCAAATATAAGTTCAATATAAGTATGTTGTTGTTCAAATGCATTATACGATTTTCGACTGGAAGGACCTGGATATAAATTTGTAACGCGCCTTATTTTCGCAACAACAGAATCGAACAATCGGAGTGTACATTAAATATTTATCAAATTTTGCAAGTAGGTTAGTCTTTTTGAATCCTTATATTATTCATATTTGCGTACGCGCAGATTTCACGCGGAAAAAGATTTATTATATTTAAATACTTTTGGCGCTGTAAATTTATAAAACAGATTTTTTTTCTAGCGGTTTTGAATTTAAATGCGCGAATTCGATGTTAATGTCGAACTTTTAATAATATAATTCACTGAGTACTCGCGAAAATGGTTAAATAGTTTTTTCACATTTTCGATGGATAACAAAATTACTTTAAAAAATAAATAAATAAGTAAATAATAAAATGACTATAGCGCATTAATCGATTTCCGTATAGATTTAAAGTAAACATTTTAATTTGGATATTTCGCGATGTGATGTGAATATCGGACGTGTATTAATAAATACATTTAGAATGAAACGTGAATTTTTTTTTTTTCAATTTGTCCCCTTTTTCTACGACTACGATTATTCCATGGCATATATTAAATAATAATATAATAGAGGCACGTTGAATATCATACATGGTAAAATATTTGTTTTTATAAAAATGTATTTCACGATCATTTTTCTTTAGTTTACATAAACTATTTTAAATCGTTTTATACGTCATCGGTTAATTAAAAGGTTAAATAGTGTTTATTGTTTGAAGCGTGTTTTGGAGTTTAAGTTACTTACAAAGTTATAGTTTGATAGACAAAATAATTGTATTATATGTGCATTACAGTAGATATTTCGAAGTTCTTAATAGTTAATATAATTCGTAATCAAGTGTACTTATATGAAATCATGCCAGAATAATGTATTTATTTTTTTTTATATCGAACGTTTCAATTTTCTCATAGAAAACAAACTGTTCGCCTAAAACTAATTTTCTTTTTTGTTATAGACGTATGAGTTATATTTATAGTGGCTGACGTCGAAATTCAAATATGCAATAAAACATCGCTCTTATAATATTAGTAGGTGTTTGAGTGCTACGGAATAGAATATTGAGATTGAAATAATTTTATTTCTCTTCAGTTGAAACCGACATTTTGGTTTTTTTTTTTTTATTATAAATAAAAGACATTAGACGGACCGCTAATTATGATGCTATGAAATAGATATAGACAGTATAGTTACAAAACCGGTTAAATGAATTTTAAATATATAGATTTTTTATTTTTAGTTAATTGGATTATATCATTTAATTATACTGTAGAAAATTAATATTTTTTTTTATACAAATCGATACTAATAATATACATTTTATAGCTTAGAAACATACTTTGCCCTTATATATATTTGTATGAGGTGTATCGTTACGGAAATTAATATGAGTAAGTTAAACGTTAATGTAAAACTGAACAATATCATAACAGTATTTAACAAACGTTTAGTTATTATTTTTATTATTTTATCGAAGAATATCTCAGTAAAAACGTCTTTGATACCAGTGCTGAGATGGATAGATAGTGAAAAAATAATATATTTCAAGAATTTTATTCAAAAATGATCTTTTGATGAAATTACATGAAGTTAATTTGGTCAACATTGAGATTGTTGTATCAGCGTGAGTTGAATAGTGAAATGTTTAGTGTTAAAAAAAAAAATATTAAAAGTTTCTTATCAACGATAACATTAACGCAATTGCTGATTAATTGAAAAGTAATTTAAAATAAGTGTATTTTAGATGACTTAATTTTACGTTTTACTAAAAACTTTCGATGTTAAAACAATTATTAAATAATATATTATCTTAAACAAATCATTTACGAATATTTAGAAAAATCTCATTATTGTTTGTAAATTCATTTGAAATATTTTATAATACGTAATATGTGAGTCTCATAGATACGTGAATATATTTATTTTTTTTTTATATTCTTAATTAGTGTTTAAGCATAATGATTTTACTGGTATTGACTAATCAATTTAAAAATATGTGTATTTATAATAGCTAAGGAACGTATCTCATAGCTTTAAATTCCACTTTATTTTCTGGATCTAATTGAAATGGATGAATATTTTGGCTAAATAAAACAATCCCTAATTTTCTAAATAGGATATACTTTCCACAGAAAACAAACAACATCCTTTAGCTTAATTAGGAAGCTGGTAGCCGCATGTTTTGAGTTTTGGAATTTCTAATTACAGTAATAGATGACAGTGTTTTGGATTAAATGTACTTTATTTATGCTTTTCGAAATTAAGGAGAACGGACTTTTAAATTTTAAACTCATTATGCAATAAATTGTGTTTTTAATTGAGATTATTATTTCATGTGACGTGGGATTCTTTTAACTACCGCGTTTTCTATAAAGTAAATATATGATATACTGGTTACATAGATTGCACAATTTTTCGTCGATTAATGGAATTTTTGTGCAAAATTTCTGAAATATCTGGTCGTTAATCAGGGTTTTCAATTTTCCTTCTAACGTCCCTTAATTAATTATTATTAAATGGTAAAATAATTTGTGACACATACCATCTCCTATTGTCATATACAATTATTTTTTAATTTTGTAGTTATTTTCTTAAAAAGTTAATGCTTACAATATGAAGCCTACTATCTGTTATATTATTATGACAATGACACGGAAAAAGGGCGATTACATTTTGTTCTCTTACACATTTGCGCATTGTTTTCTTGAGAAATTTTCGAAAATTAGTTTATTTTTTCTATGAAAATATATTTCTTTTGAAGTCCATATTTTTTTTATGAATATACGAGTATAACATGTATGTGTTCTTCGTAATGACTATAAAAGAAAAACACGAATTCTATTATATTTAATTATATATGAGTGCTTTATTGAAAATAAAACTAAAAGCGTTTTGTTATATAGCAAATGAGTTGCCGAGTTTAGAAAAAAATGTGAAACAAAATATTTGTTTACGTTGCGTTCATTATTTACCAGTCATAGGAAGTACCTCGTATAGTTGAAACTTATTAATTATTCTGAAAATAAGTGTTTTAATTTCATTTTAAATGATTCAACGTCGTATGCAGAATAGCGTTAGATTAGGGATTCTCTCAAGTGTCTAGACAAATAGTAAAAAATTGACGTTTCAATTTAAATTTACCGATTTGCTTTGACGTTCTGACTCGACGCACAGGCATTTAGCCAATGTTAGGCGAATAATAAATTAATTATACGATTTCAACGTATTCAATAATATCGTGTTATAATAATACCGTTACCGTACGGTGTCATGTTTACACTTTCCTACTTAACCTTGGCGGGGCACAAAGATTACGAATTTATTACACAAGGTAGTTTAATCTTTATTAGACGCCGGAATACGTGGGGAATAAGTGAGAACAAAATAAATACGAGAAAGCTTCGCGGTTGTTCCACGTGATATCGTTCCGTGGATTACAGTCGGTACGGTGTTTTACTGTACGCATCCCATTCGATATTTTTCTCCTTTCTTTTCCACGACAACGGAGGTTGTTTAAAAAATAATAACGCCTCGACGATTTTGCGTTCGATTTTTTAAAACGAATTTCTTCAATTTTATTTTCGTAGAGAAATAAAATCGATTTAATAATTCTTATTCCGATGAGTTATAAATGAAAATAATTGAGCAGTTTATATAATTTATAATAATAAATATATAATTATTAATAAATAATATAATTTATAATTTTTATATATATATATATATATATTATATAAATATTATTGATTATGGTGATACTGCTTAATGTGCATAAAACTTACAAATAATATAAAGATCAGCTTTAAATACAATCTATATTAATTAGGCAGTGCGATGTAAATGTAAATATGATATTCGTCAAATATGTATTTATTTACATTATACATTTACAGAATATTATTTAATCCGCCTGAAAATTAAGAATGTTACTAAAATAACAGTGCGCCACGCCGTTGTTTATTATTGTCGATGGCGAATCAGTCGAATCGTGTCAGAACGATAATCGAGTGACATATTATATACGCATGCGAATCCGTATAGGAAACACATGTTTTGCATTTTCATTTGTTAATGTTCTCGCCTATTATTATTATCAATGGACTTCAAAAGTTTTCGAATTCATATTACCGCGAACACGATATAAAATATTCAGATTTCGCGCGTAACTACAAAACTTTGGTATTAATTTATTTTATTCCTGAATCGTGATTTCTACACATATGTAATATATTTTTTTAATGTGAAAAGTTTTATAGTAAGTAATATTGATTTATGCGAGTGTGTGAAAAACACGTTGAAAACTTTTGAACGGATTATATGATTTTTATGTATTCGTAAAATGTATAGATGCGCAAATAAAAACTCAAAAAGAACAAAAACATGGATTTTAAGACAATATCAAATATTGCAAATTCTACAGGAATTATTGTATTCGTAATTGCGATTCAGTTGACCATATTTATAATTCACGAGTGCGTAATGTTATCAAATGGCAAATTTAAAACATTGTAGAACGATTAAAATACAAAAATACCAATTTTTTTCCTAATATTTTTCAATACTTAAAACCTAGTACCTAGTAGAATGTATGTATTGTATTGAAACTTTCGTTTGAGATAAAGCCGGTATGATTTTTATGATAAAAATATTATAATTTATTGAAGTTTGCGAAACACTTTAATGCATTTCAAGCTTATAACGATGGCCTTACAACGTTGTTGTGTTGGATCAGTCGACGAGAAATCGAAATTAATAATTAATTTGACTTCAAATTATCGTGATTGCCTATGTCGAGTATTGTGGTGTGAGAGGGAGCGGAGAAGAAAAACGATTGAACCGTAGATATTCAATCGATCAGATAGAAAAATTGTCCGCAAATCGAACTGTGTAGAAATTAATCGGGTTATATAATTTGTATAAATAACCAATGGAGTGATATAAAAGAAATAGCGCAAATAACGTGTGAAGTTAAGAAGACCTCGCACGTACTATAGGAATTTCACTGATAACGATCGTATTCGATGGAGAACATTCATATGTAGGCCATACGTATTTTTTTTTAATATTTGCCGATACAAGGTTTGATCGAATTGAAACGACCGATCATCGACATTTAAACTAATGTCCTCGTCGATTTTACACGGGCGACCAGTGTTCATGAAATATCGATTCGAGACATAGGTGAAATATTACACTACGATTAAAGGTAGACAGGTTGAACAACGAGCTGTAATAAAATGACTCGCAAACTTTTTTCTTAAAAAATTCTAACATTAGTGATCCTAACAGACAATGTTTCAAATAATGCATCGTACATATCATACACATTATAATTATTCGTAACTAATTTTAATAAATATAAAACAGTTATTTTGTTAAACAATTATTTAACAGTTATAAACAGTAATATATAGGCCATATACTTAATTTTAAATAATATTATTGATTAACGACTATACAAATTAATGACTATTGCTTATTGAAAATGCTTTTTCGTGCTTTTCTATATTATTAAAAAAATAAAATACACGATCAACCTCGTTATTAGAAAAAATACTTCTAGTGTAAAGTAGTATAAAGGCTGTAGACTCAGTATACCACGAAAAAAAATTAATCGTAACATCGCTGGGTATAAAGTATTCAAATTTAATAAAAAATATTATAATTTTAAATTGAATTTACCGTGCACTATTGCTGATGCCTTGTCAAGATTCTATTGTCAAGTTGTTACATCATTACTTTCAAAACGTAATTCACACAATTTCGATGTGGGCTTTAATTTTAAATTTAAAGATTTTTCCCATAAATTAAATAAATTGTTTTCCCCGGGAACACTAAATTTACTTCTACCCTGTTTTTGTACAAAAAGAAACACAGCATATAGACGTTTTACTCATAATACGACGATACTCCATACTCTATAGACGATATGCCAATAACGCTTTTCGTCAAATAACAATTTATTTTCCAAATAAACTTGTTTTACCGTCAAAATAATCCCTATATAATATATCAAACCACATAATTAACGTAAATAGTAGTAGACCATTTCTCAGCTGATTTAGATAGACGCTTTATTAATCACGGTTGACTGTAGAGTAGTATTAGCTCGTTGTTTAGCCTGTCTTATCTTCAATCGTAGACTATACACCAATTCAAACGCACTAGACGACTGGACGATACCGGATTAAAAATTATTTATTTTTCACAAAACGTCTCCTTTCGTGCGAGTTCTGGAGTTAATTTTGCCCGGAGATACCTTGTTCAACAACATTCAACCGGCAGATTCCTTGATTCATGACCGTCCTATATTCAGTATTTTGTTCGACGGTTTTCTCGCGTGACGGACGCGTATTTAATTACCGTTTTCCGTCGCCAAAGAACGTGACTCGTTGTAATCCGAATCGGGTGTCAAGTACGGGCTGATCGATCTCTCGAGGGAATAACCAGTCGAAACGATACGCGAATTTAGAGTCGCAGCGCACGCGATGTGGTTTTGATAGATTTGGTATTATGCAAGAATAATGTCAGGGAAAATGGGAAACGAAATCTTTTCCGGCCAACGTTATTGCAGGGGAAATTTCATAACAGAAATTGATAGTCGTTCTATCGATGCGTTTTTACGGAAAAAGAAATTGTCCGTGTTTTGACGCGTTTATAACGGCCACATTACGGTACCCGTACTTCGATTGTACGATCAATTAAATTATTATTCGTTAACCTAACCTGGCCGATTATTTTAAGTTCTATGAATGGAAAACAGTTTAATTGAATAAATAACATTTAAAAAGAATTCAGACAATATTCGAACGAATAGAATACAGTGAAACCTCGATAATTCGGATCGGCCGGGGCAAAAAAAAAAAAAAATAAAATAAATTCGAATTATATTTTATTATACAAAGACTCTATTTTATAATTTAATTTATTTCCCTATACCATGTGTAATGTATGTATGCATGTATTAACATTTTCAAAAAAGTATTCCATCTCGACATCACAAAATCACAAGATAAACCGAACGATTTCTGTGTCAGTATTACATTAAATATCGACCGTCGAAAACATTTATCGATTTCGACCGAAGTATACATTTACCAATAATGTACAGTAGATAAACGTTAATATCGAACGTTAATTTGTTAAATTTATAATCGTGTCTTTTCAGCATTTAGTAAAGATTAGATTGATAATAATCGATATACGATTACGATTATCGTTATTTATAAATAATAGTATGAGCAATGGGGATGAATGACCACCTTGCGGAACACCTGACGTAGCATTTATACTGTTAGAAACAAAAATTATTAATTTTTACTATTCGAGAACGTTCACATAAATAGGATGAAAACGCCGACGGTAATGGATCTATTAGAACTAATTTGCGCAGTTTAGCCAGAAAAAGACAATGGTTTATCAAAGGATTTATGAAGATATATAGCATTTATTTGTCAACTGAGATGGGGATGACAGTAATCGTTTTCCGTTGGAGAGAATTGATAGAAATGACAAACAGATTTTCTTGACATATAGAGCAATAAGAAAACAATGTATGGATTTATTTCGTTACTAAATACATGTTACACGATTTCCGCAAGTTTCATATTAATTCTGGATTGTTTACAATTAATAATTAAGGAATTTGAACATTTCCTAAAACGAACAGGTATATATAATTTTAAAGAGTTATTATTTTACTTGAGAAATGTATCTTATTTATAATAAATATTTATCAGTCAGAGTGCATAAATATTTTAATAGCTTACGGTGAGTTTTTGGATGTACAAGAAAGTTTGTTAGTGGTCCCTGCACATTTTATATAAGGAAAATATAATTTCAATTTATACAGAAGTATTACACTTGTTTGTGAAATATTGAAATAATAATTGAATTTATAATTTTACCGAGAACTTCATGAACTTAATTAGGAAGACGATATGTACACAAAAAACGCATGAAAAACTATTCATTTTGATGTGTTCAACTGAAAATTTTCATCGTTAAAACGCTACAGTTTTTTATAATTTTTTTTTTTTTTTTGCGTACATGCTTGATTTATTATATAGTTTTTCGTGGTAGTTATTTATCGCTAATACAAATCATGGTATGATGCTAACCTTCATCATACATAATAATAATGGCATTTGTACAAATTTATTTGTATTTAATGTTGAAACAAGTGATGATTAATATGAATAGTATTTTATCACATATGTATATACACCGGGTACTTTAGAGAAAATGTACCAGTAGATAGAGTAGGTTAATTCACAAATAAAAATATTTATAAATTATGGTTCAATATTTAGAACCCTTTTAGTCGTTTTCACATTTTTGGCTATTATTTATAAATCACTACTCACTAGTATCTTTAATAAAAATGATATTATTCTTTATTTATAAGGCTTACAATAAAATTGATAATATTTTCGAAAAACTCATTACGTTTTCATTAAATATATGTATATATTTTGTTTAAAATTTAATTATAAATAGTAGTTATTATTATATTAAATAAAACATTTGAAAAAAACGAATTTGCTCTCTTGTACTCGGTATTAGAACTTAAGTTTGTTAAATCGCATAAAAACTTTCTCATTTATGCTCTCAAACGGTATATCAAGATTTTTGGTAAACCTTTTGTATAGCTTAGAAAATCAATACCAAATAACTATAAATATATAAGAAATGGAAGGTAAAAGAAAAGATAATATTTATTATATATATAAAATAAACATTTTCTTTCCTTTTACCTTCCATTTTTTATGTATAGACTACGAGTTGAAACGTTTAAAATTACCCGAGGACAAATATCGTATATTGGAATAAGTATTTTCACATTAAATTGTAAAAAAGCAGAACCTAATTACAAGAGGTTATACACTGAAACAGTATATTTTTATTGGGTTTTGTACCGTATTCACGAAAATATTCTACAGTGTTTTAAAACAATTTAATACCGTCTTATAGATAATAAAACACCGGTATTTTATAATATAAACATATTATACTGCGGTTGACATTAAACAAATGACATAGTCTTGTCAACGCACTCATGACTAAAGAGCCAAGCAAACTTTTTAAATTTGAAAATTTTCGCGTTTTTATACGCCCGTCAATAATTGTATTTGTGAATACATAGTAACGATTTATATACAACGATTTACCTGCTTTATTGTTTATAAAATTCCTACGCATGTGAGATCTTTTTACGCGTGTACACGCGTTATTTATTTATTTCTTTTATAAATACATAAACAAAAAAGTTAAATAAGATTCGGTAAATTAAATAATAATCGACGGTCGTAGAGGTAAATTAATATAACATAATTTTCTCTTTCTTTCGAATTGGTCCATTCTACGACAAATACAGAATTGGTTTTTTTTTTCTGTTTAGAAAATGTATTTTATTCGAATGTATCAATATTTTATTTCAAGTAGTATTTTACTCTAAAAACTACTTTTCTGATCGAATTGTCTACTCTCCGCTGGAGACACGCGTCGTTAGATTAATCGCATTCAATTTCGTTCGTAAACAATTTACTTTCCTGTATGAGATATTATAAATTTAAACGTTAAAAAAACAAAATGCCTTAATTAGATTAAAACGTTGTTTTCTCACGTCTCAAAGCTTAATAAGACATCACTGATGTTTATGTATCCACAATTATGTCTTTTGATTAACACATATTATATTAATAGTTTATATTTAATATTATATTCTTAATGATTCCGTATCAAATTGATTATATTGAATATAATTGACGCGCCAGTCATTTATAATTGCTTGTTTCAAATTAAACACGAGCAGATAACGTTTTTGCCGGATATTTTACGTAATGAAATTAAAATGTA
This sequence comes from Chaetogeoica ovagalla, assembly GCA_032441825.1. Taxonomy (NCBI): domain Eukaryota; kingdom Metazoa; phylum Arthropoda; class Insecta; order Hemiptera; family Aphididae; genus Chaetogeoica; species Chaetogeoica ovagalla. Next base: position 2,326,124 of record CM063726.1, read on the forward strand.
TTATATAAGTAAATGTAGTTAGAACGTTATAATGTAAAAATGTAATTACTGTTAGAAATGAGTACATAATTTATTACCACGTATTTCATGTCGGTCACGAAAAGTCTGGTAAATAGCTCGGTGTATTTTATTTAAATATTGTAATTCGTGTATAAATTACGTACAAAATATATACAGTAGACGTCGCTTATAAGATTCACTTTGAGACCAGCACCTAATGAATCTTTCAGGGATAGTTGTAAAAAAAAAATATTTATTAATTATTAACTTACTATTTTACTATTTTTCTTTCACTATCTTCTACACGTAATTAAATATATATAATTATTATTAAATTTTTACTTATTATAAATGAAATCAGACAATGTTTTAATTTTCCATAGAATTTATGTAATTTTTTTTTTATTATTATTAAATAAAATTGTGATTTTTCTTGCGATATGTGATTCTTATAACCGAAATGATGAATTTTATAACAGATTTTCTTTTCTTTTTTTTTTTTAATGCATTTGGATACAATCCAATTTTGTGTTCCAGACGAATTTGAGTCTAATAAGCTACGTAACCTTATATCCTTATACGCGGCATTGTTCACTGTATATTCGTATTATTTTCTATAATGAAAGCATAAATGAAATAAATTTAAAACAAAAATTCGATTACTAATACGTTAATGTAAAACTGTATAGGCATAACGTATACATATTATACATTGAAAAATACGTGTATTAAGATAAAGTATTTGCGATTAATGTTAAAGGTTTCGCGTTATATTAACGTTTTGAATGTGGATTTAGCTTGCAATGACAATAAAGTGAAATCGAGCATTTCCGTAGTCAAAATTCTAGTTTAGTTTGTGTACGCCGTACGGTCAGGTCGGATAACATTTCTTGAAATTTCGAGAGCGTTACACGTATTATAGTACTGTTTGTGTGCAGTGGTCGAGTTGCGTTCTCCAAAAGGACTAGTACAAAATTGAATTGCCATATTTGTGTCGAATTACACTAGTGCCAGAACGTAGAGGTACGGTTTATGCTTTAAGTGGACAATGAATTATTGTATTTTCGGGATGGTTTTTTTTCTTCTTAAATAATCACTCATCTATGTGTACTTTTTTTTTGTGCGTGCGAGTAAACAGTAAATAACGAATAAGGCGTTTAATTATCACAATATTTACACATATGTTTCTTTTTTTTTTTTTTTTTGTTTCTCGTATAATGAATTCGTAATGAAATACGCGGGTCGTGCGTTCTACAAGAATAATTTTATTATTTTTTTAACCAACAATAACACTAATTACGCAAGTATATAAGAGTAATAATTTTTCCAATAATTCACCGCGTGTGTCCTCGTTTCGAATCCACTTTTTTGAAAATCGAACAATTTTCTTATCGTACGTCATACGTACGTATACCAATATCAATCGGTCGGTGAGACTTTTCTCGTTTGCGCGGGTCGACGTTATTGTTCGTTTTCTTGTGTTTCGCCACGTAATTTCATACCGAATTATCGTTTAATAACACCAGTAAACTTTATTGGCCGACGTGAATTTAAATTTTACTCAAGTATTTTTATCGTTTACTCTTTCTCACATTTCAATCCGAATGCACACTCGTCAGAGCATACTGTTATTAATGGATCCATCGTTACCGAACGCGAGTGACGTGCCATTTTAAATACAACAATATAACAGCCGTCCCTATAAATATAATATTTTCTAACACATGTGTTGGACGGACGTGCACAGCAGTCGGATGACGATACGACCGTGACGAGTAAACGATGAGACGTTTTTCCGAGACAGAACAACAACTCGCCGTGTGTTTTGTCGTCGTGAGGCTCGGCGTACAAAAAAATAAAAATAAATAAGTAATCACGAATGATGCGCGGTAGACAGTGCTGGAATTGGCGGGAGGACGTAAGGGGACGGAGCTTCGTTACTACATTAAAGTAAAAAAAAAAATTAAATTAACTTTTTTTTACTATAATTTTCGAGAGGAGCTCCTATAATCTGGGGGCAGGGGGAGACCATAATTAGAAAATTGTATATTTTTATATTTATTACTCTATATATCGAGTATGCGACAACGACAGTTCATTGTCTCGTACATCGCAGAATAAAAATTATTTGACAATTGTTTTCAGAAATTAACCACAGATTGCGGTAGAACTGTGTGCAATCTGTGTGGCAACACGAATTGTCGATAACACACCTTCATGTCGTGAAAACTCTAGAATTTTATTAATAATCTTTGTGTATTATCGTAATGCGCTAATACACAAATCGTACCATTTGCGTCGGAGATAATTTAATATTTGTTCGTTTTAGGTTTTTATTTTTAATACCGTAAATATTCGCAATTCGTTCGAAAGCGCGTTTGATTATTGTCCATTATTAATTGCCCAATTATTCGATTATATTCGTTGCCTAATAACTACTACAAATGTGTGTGTGTGCATTACGTATTGAATTGGAAAACGAAAAAAAAAAAAAAGAATACGTTTGGAAATTCGGTAAAATGACGCGCGGTTACGTATCGGTGGTAAGACGCGTGATACGAGGACGTTTTTGATTATTCGGGACGTCGTTTTTAAACTCCCAATCGATCTACCTCTGTGTTTCCCGATTCGATCACCGGTCGTACAGACCGGTTAGTTAGTTAGTTAGTTAGTTATTAACACCGATTAGATAAATAAGCGTATGGTCCCCCAGGTGTTGTAAAACGTGTCCGTGTGTTTCGGTTTTCAGACGCGTTCCTGGGACCGGTGTGCGACTACGTGATAGCCCCGGTGTCGCGGTACGCGGGCGTGTGGAAAATCCCGGTGCTGACGGCCGGCGGCCAGGCGGAGAACTTCCATCACCGGGAGGAGTACCCGACGCTGACCAGGATGATGGGCTCGTACAAACTGGTGGGCGAGGCGCTCCGGCACATACTGCACGTGTTCGGCTGGAACGTGGCCGGCCTACTGTATTACAACCACGGCGCCAACTCGCTGATGGGACACTCCAATTGTCATTTCACGCAGTCGGCCGTGTTCGGCGCGCTGGGCCAAAAGCCCGAGTACAAGAGCTTCAACGATACCGCCAACAATACCGTGTTCAAAGAGCTGCTCACCGTTTTGTCTCACAGCGCACGAAGTGAGTGTCCGTCGTTCCGCGGCCGCGCACAAGCCGGCGGTTGCGGTCATCTTGAACGTTTTTTTTTTTTTTTTTTTAAACGCTCGCTCACATCAGTGAGGAGCAGAATTAAAGTTTTTGTTCGACGTTCCCCCGTGTGAAAATCCCGTAATCGACGGTGAGGGAATAAGGACGAGAGCGTTAAAAGCGTTTTTCCTCCCACGTTCAAATGACCGACGAATAGATAGAAACGGTCCCGTATTGAAAATTAAAAGAATGAAAAAAAAAAATGTACACGTAAGGAGTGGTAATGAATCCGACTATCGTTTACATGGTGGTTTAAGTGTCTTGACGTTAAGTTCAATATGAGTGCGAGGTGTACGCGGGTCGATTTACATCGATTTTTTACGTAACCGGATCCGCAGCCACAGTTACTCAATGATTAAATAATAGTGACAACCGTTTCGGTCGTGCACAAGCGCTTTTCGTTTCATCCGAATGTTTGCGTTTTTACCAATGCCGAGATCCGCACGCGCGGCGTTTCCTCCACGTCGTTCCGGCGATTCGGAATTATTATTCGATCATTTTTTCCTACTACCGTTGATCAATCGGATCGACGACAAGATAATTCCAATTTACGAATTATCGTTCGAATGTTATTGTGTTAAGAGTCTACGAACACCGTTGTAAATATCCATTCGGTTTTGAATGACGGCCGATGTCTATTTTGTAGTGCGTACAAGGATTTGAAAAACGACCGGTTCGAGAGATGAAAAAAATAAAAAAAAAAAATCCAATGACTATGTTGGAACGATCATAGTTGTTATTTTTTCGAGTTATTCGTGTTCATAACGTGCGACGAATAATTTATAGTTGCGGATAATATCCCGTCGAAAATAGAATACATTTATTCGCGCGTAGCTCGGGCTCTAATTCTATAAAAGATAATCCCTCGGAGTTTCGCGTGTTTAGAAAAAAACGACATTGTTGGTTATGGGTTGAAAACGAAAACGAGATATGTCGTCATAGACGAATCATTAAGCTTCCACCGAGCTCCTTATAAAACACTGTACGCTCGAAACATTAAAATACGACAGCGGACTGTCTTATAAATAATACAATTACAAGTAATACGAGGTTATTACGAGATAAAATTATTACCAACAGTGTTTGCTTTCATTTTCTTTTTTCTTCACTTTTCTTACACGAATCGATTGAACGACTTCAACCGGTGATTTACATTTTACAAATATAATTATAATTTTATAAACAGATATACAGGTATATATAAAATTTCGCGCGCGTTCCGGTTCCTTTTTTCGTTTATTCGTTGACACGTGAATATTCAATGTACGTTTTCATACGCGTACTGTAAAATATTATCGCAGAATTACGAAGAACAAAAAATAAGTTCTAATTTATTGCCAATACGTTGTTATTATGATATTTACAACGCGTCTTATCCGTCTCGTTACCATGTATTATTGGAACTCAATGCTCAGTTATTAGAATAATTTCTGTACTATCGTTTTCGTTTTTGCGTTTCAAATCATTGTGTAATAATTTTGATATATATATATTTACGATTTCCTCTAAAATTCCAAAGAAAGTATTCTCTATTACGTCGCGTTTAATTATTAACTTTTGGGAAACACTAACAATTAAACACGCCCGAATTTATTTAATTTTTTCTTTATTATTATTATTATTATTCTTTATGAGATATAATAATATCTCATAATATGTTTTTATGATGATTTCCGTTTATGACGAATTGTAATTGGGTAAATAATCGAACACCAAGAGAAAATGTTGATACGTAAAACGAAACACACGACACACACACACACACACGTTGAAACAACAAGAACAACGTTTTGGGTTTAAGGATCGTGGACAAAAACTTTTTCATCAGTACTTGTATGGTATTCCATATTGAATTGATTTTCAATCAAACGAAAGAGTAGTGTTCTGTTAGGTGTAAACTTTTCAATTGTTCGGCAAAGTGAACGCGTGTTACATCGCATTTTAAACATTCAATACACATGACAATTTTCGATAACTGTTTAAACAATTATTGAGATATTTGTTGAAATGGAGCATATGTTATTATGCAGTGTGTTAAATGAATTTATTTTAACGGTTTCAATTCGGTACTAATCACGTGAGGATGAATTTAAAATTGAATGTTCTTAAAGGAACAACGTGTTAATGACATTTTTACACTTATTTATTATATTACTTACGCGCGTTATTTTTTATACATCTGATAACTAGAGACATTTTATATTCGATTACTTCTGAATATATCAACAATTAGACTTGGCTTCTCTTTTACTCACTATTGAAATAAAGACCAATGTGTTTATTTTTTTCTTAGCTATTTCATTTGAATAGTTACAAATTGATTTATGTTAATACAAAAAAAAAAAAATTGTTTGTAAAAAAAAATCTATATGGCATTTAAAAATTGTATTTTATAGAATATTTACTTTGATTTATTTACATTTCTTCTGTTCGTCGGTCTACATTATCTATACAATAATTAATGCTTCAATAAATGTTTAAAAACAATTAATTAAAATCTTGATGATATTAACGTAATAATAGATCAAATAAATGTTTTTTGTATAAACAACAATAGCTGTTGTAATACAATCGAAATGTGTCAATTGTTAAATAAATATACGTAATATCAAACTGCACTCAATCAATTGTATGGGAATAATACTTCTGAACGATTTCGAATAAAACGCTATTTATGTAATGAGACAATTTTGAAGTTAATTTCTATAAATAAAATACATATAATAATTTCTGACCAATTGGCAAAAAAAAAAACAGAAAAAAAAATTACTCGCTAAAACTATTTGCTGTAGATTTTTTTTTTCATGTTTTGACGGACACTGGCGGTTTTATAGAGAAAGAGTAATGCTTTTTCAACGTATTCCTCCTTCACGGTGCTCATTGCGTAATAATTTATTCCACTTTACATTTTATCGTTTTATTTATACGCACATTTTAACATCTCCATTTCTATGAAACCGAATTTAAATTTTTATTTAATAGTTAATTTATACGTATTCAGTGTTTTACTTAGTAATGCGATCGTAAAATTACGCCGTTAAACGTTAATTTAATTTGAAATAAAAAAACGATGATTAGACACATTAATGTTTTGTTTGTTTTATGTGGAAATGTTTCTTTTATGAATTCATATCCATCACATGTACAAGTAGTATAATTCGAAATAAGATTTATTTCAGTTACGTGTTAACGTGTTAGATGGTTACGCCACAAACACATGCATGCAATTGAAGTGAATATTATGTTTTTAGTTCTAGTAACGATTGTTGGTTTAAACAATAAAAATAAGTACACTCTCGTAGGATATTTATACAAAACCGTCTCAATTGCTTTTCAATATTTATCTATAAATATTTGTGTTACGTTCAGACTAAAAATACATTTTTATTGTATAGATAACAGTATTGGTTTTGACGCGGTGTGTCTGCTCAGCGTAGTATTCAGTCGTGTGTAAACACGAAATTTAAAACTATTTATTGAAACTAAATTTAATCTGAAATTAAGTCGTTACCTCTCCTAACCTAAACTTTAGACACGGTTCGTTGTATTCCAATGTATTTCAGTAGTAAATTCCGATATATTTAGGTCCTGTGTGTACTGTAGGAAAAAAATGACCTGGAAACAGAGGTGTGAGCGAAATAAATGTAAATTATCCTCAACCCGTTGCGTATAGCTCATATAAATATAATACGAAAATAAAATAAAATGTCCCAAGACATTTTCTATATAAAATAAGATATAGTAATATGAGCTGCGAGTGTTGTTGTATAGATTAATTAGACGTTTTCAAAAACAACGCAATTATAATTCGTAAGAAAATTAAATTAAACACGCTCCAATTGTTAATATAAACAGAGAAAACGTTTGATTTGTGAAATTATTATTACTGTAGTCCGCTAATTAATCACCATTGAGTGTTGTTATATAATTTTTTTTTTTTTGTTGATAATACTGACTCTAAATAATAGTTTATTCATTTGTATTATCTTACATGCGCACTTGTATAATGTATTTTCGCGAAAGTTTGAAAACATTTTCTACGGTTTTCAAATCGAGGAAATTCGCTATTATTTGGCTTAAAGCGTTTTATAATAATAATTGATTAATTATGGACTACGTGCTTCGATAATTTTTACTATATAATAAGACACGTGCGTTTGAGCGTTGATGTTTTCGGAATTTTATTTCAATAGCGCATGCGTGTAAATAAATATTGCAACGAGCACCGGCCGGGTGTAAACGCGTATATAAAGTTGTTTGTTGCTATTTTGTGTGGAAAAATTGTTGGAATCGAATGGAAATTTTTATATCCTATAAACTGCCGACGATACGAATAGACAGTTCAAGAGCAGTCGAAGAAAATTGTTTGCCGAGTTAGAGTTCGAGTGTTACGAATACGAACGCCGGCATTTCACAATACAAATCAGTTTTATATACCGTATATTATATACACCTATTACTCAGAAATGCCGATTAATGTGAAAACACTAAGGATGTAACATAAACAGATGGAATATTGGCTTTCGAAAATCCAATCCAAACAATTGATTGCTCTTCAATTTCGTACTGGAACGTAACTAAATAACATAACGAGTTATTATGCGTACGCGATTTTTGGATAAAATTCGAATTATTGTGACGTCCGTTTGTGGATTTCAATGTTAGCAAACACGTAGTAGTAACACGCCCGAAAACAGATTGCCGTGTCGACCATGAACCGGAAAATCGGCTGACAAGTTCCCCTCGTCTTTGTACGGATTTTCAATTATCGGATTTATAACTCTTTTTTTTTTCTCTCCCGTTTGTTTTTAATAGTCAATAACAATGATTTTGATACATTTCATTTGACTCTCTGAAATTTTTTATTATTATTATTATTATCATCAGTAGACAATGCCATGTAATGTGTTTAATATTATATAAATTATTATTCTCGGTGTCGCGTAATGTTTCGATTAGTTCATGTAGATAAATTAGATAGCTGAGAAATTAGCACATAATCTGCATACGTCCAGACAAATAATATAAGAATAATAATAATTTATCCAATTGTTATCCGAGATAAAAGTCAGACTTAACTAGATAAATAGCGCGTAATTGTAATCTGTGTTTACGGATATACGTACGCTTTTTCATATTTAATCAAAATATATTACGATATCGTTACTTTGTAATCACGAGTGTAATGTTACAAATGGGCATAAGAAATTATTGTTTTTGTAATTTGTTTTTATATTTATATTTGTTCTAATGACCAATAACCAATTGCCGTGTGGTGAAATGATTAAATAGTAATGAATCATTAACGAAATATTAAAAAAAAAAAACAAAATTAAATGTATAAAAGAATAAAAAGTATATATATATATATATAAAAGTTATCCTATGCGATTTGTTTATTTACTATACCGGTTTCGATTAATAAGTCATTGTCATTCGAAAAATAAAACAGAATTAATTGATAAATGAATCATTTTCATAGTACACGGATAAATAAATACGTTAGCGGATCGATACATTTTAGAAGCGTGTTCTAACGATAACGATTCAAAAATCGAACTATTGCACTCGAAATATAGTGAATAAATAAATATAATATATATATATATATATTCATATATATATATATATAGAAATATAGTATTCATGGAATGGTCGGTTTCACGTTTCACGTCAATACGCTTTGTTTCCCGGGACGAGAAAAAATTCCTCCGAGTTACATACCGCTCGCGAAGTTAAACCTTCTCGATTATATCTACAGCCGTCTCGGTAAATAATAATTGAAAGGTAATCGGATAAATCCACATCTTTCGAAATTCCACGTTTGAATGGCAATAGGAAATACAAAAAATAATCCGTGAACATATGGTCAGTAAGCTGCTAAACGTTATTTATTTAGTTATTGCACGGAAATGGATTTACCAACCTTTTTTTTTTATTCGGTGCGACAATCTGATATATATATATATATATCCGGATTTATTTGGTTATTGCCATAAGTTCATGTTGACACGCACGTGTTGTTGTTATAAAACAATACCTGAAACTTAAGAAACTGTTTTATTATAAACACGAAAGCGTTAAAAAGAAACATGTTTTGGGTATATATAAATATTTATATACAACCTTGAAATATCTTTGTAATATTAGTTTTGGTATTATTGATTTGATGTCAGGCCGACTATCTTTGATGTATAACGAATTTATCAGATAATTTTTCAGATGTGGGGGAAAATATTTTAATTTTTGGGATATTTACAACAAAAAAAAAAAACTTCAATTCCTTTTCCAAAAGCATTGAAATTTTCAAATATTATGAAGAAAATGTGACCGTAAGTTTCAAATATTTTGTTTATTTCAATAAAAATTGTAGTGAAATCAGGGAAAAACTTTAGGTCGTTTAATCAATTTAAAACTATGAGTTCTGGAGAGTCTCGATGTTTTTTGAATAAAAATAAATCTATTTTCTCTAATAATTCGGACAAATCGATGACGTGATTACGACTCAAACACCATTGTAAATAAGTGGGCCAGTATATTGTGATCCAATTTCACATTTGATCATTTGATAAATCGCCGATTACATAAAGCGCGACATGTTATAAAATTGACAATTTTCGTAACTAATACTACTTCCATTACATTTTGAAGCAATTTCAAGCTGTATTTTGCACGCGACGCTTCTTGGTGTACCTATTATAAAATGCAAATTGATTATAGAAAATTATTTGGAAAAATAATGTTGAACGAATCTATTGCGTTGACAAACCATATTATAGGCCCCCCCCTCAGTGTTTATTGAAACAATATTCGTATATATTCGTTTTCAAATTGATGGATTTCTAATGTAATTTGCTGTAGCCAAATATGTTTGAATCTGATATGTTATGTCATCACTCATACAAAGAATACGATCTTTCGCGGTATTTCTGCCGGTAGACATTAGTCGTTAATTCGTTTAATTTTCTCAATTGTATTGATAAAATCTTGAAACAAAATATTAGGCAACGTAAAAAAAAAAACGTCTCTTTATGTATTCTCCGACAGAGAGTGGTTTACCATTCCGCGCAACGCCGCGATGCGATATAGAAAAACCAGCGACTGATATTATATTTCATTATTTTTTCCTTTTCAACGCTATTTTGAAATTGTTTGATCGACGTGCGTCACACTTTTTGAGAAATAATCTCCAATTTTTCTAAAAATAAAGATTTATAAAATAAGAATTACGATTTATATGCGAGTATTTCAATTGACGAGGAGTCACGCGTGATATAGGTTCGTTTGACCTATACGATCGAAAACTAGAGAAAAGATTTCCAATTGTTTTTACATCAATTTATCGTGAAAATAAAAGGGGGGTTTTTTTGTTGTTTTTTTTATAGAAAAAAAATTGGATTTATCTGATTGTTGTACCGAGCCTTTAATGTGTTCTTTATCGCCCCCACATCGAAGGCGCGCTCATATAAAACGATTTTCAGCGATACTCGTCTGCCGCTATACCAATCACGCATACTTCACGACGATGTGCGATATAATCGTAAAGCCATTTTATTCGTACATCCCTTTTCGCCCTGGGCGTCGATCGTTTAATCAAATAACAACCTCGTCCGAGCCGTCGCGTCAACCGCTTTTCCGAAATTTCACGCGTTATACAAACACGAAACAGCAGCAGCACGCACACCACTACACCATTAACAACAATGTACACACCTGCAAAATGGCAAATATTCGTGTAAATACAGTATTATTACTGTAAGCTGTCTTCGTAATAATAGTCGGATATTCGTTGAACACTGAAAACAAACGACTCTTGTATTTCAACGAATTCAAAAGTGCTTTGTTAACAACGTTATTATTCTTCTTCTTCTGTTCGAATTCAACTATTTTTTTTTTTTTTTAGTATTATTATTTTCTTTTTCCATCCGAGCTTTTAAAAAGCGACGTAATAAGAATAATATTTGCCGCAATTAATCAAAACACGTTTTCCTTTCTTCGTTATTTTTTACAAGCGAAAATATTTATTTTTTTATTCGTTTAGCGATATTATCGGTTTATAAAGGAAACATAAAAATATATTGCACGAAAAGTGTAAATGAATATTCGCTCTCGGATAAGTCGATTAATCGGAAATAACTATTATCATAATTTACTGTAACGGGGAAATTTTAAGCAAATGTAAATCGCATCGTTCAATAACAGAAGGAACCGTGTATTATTTAATTTTTTCCTAAGATTATTGTAATTTCTATATTCGAACACATTTTTTTAGGCTGCTTCAAACGAAATGGATTTGTGTTTTATACGTTTTCAAATACGTCCTCCTTTATATTTTTTTAAGGAGAATCGTTATTGTCACTTTATAGCGTGCGCGCTTTCGACTCCAACAATAATGTGACGGCTCATTTCCGTTAAATTATTACATTTGCGTAATACTTCACAGCTCGTTTACGATATTAGATTGACATTTTAACAAAAAAAAAAAAAAATTTTAAACAGTAAATTTATTACGAAAAAAAAATCTTTATTCCGCGTGGTCATCGTGTCGACGATAGAATAATGTCGATCGACACTGTGTTATATTGTCGTTCGCGAATTCGCATTCTCATTATTGAAAATATTAATAGCACTGGACGTTGAATAACGATGTTAAACTACAGTCTCGTTCATTTTAAACACTGGCACTTTTTTTTGTCACAATTTCATTTTATCTATTAATATTAAGCCGTAGGCACGCGTTTTTCAACGAATACCCGAAAGGAATGTTGTTTCTGGTAGTTTTCAAGATAAAGGTCGCAGAAGAGAAGAAAAAAAAATATAAGCTTTTATATTTTGTTTCTATTCAAGTGGTTTTCACTTTGTTTACGAGTTCCGTACAGGAATGATGCCAGTACGAGAAATTGACTCTAGACACGCTATCTAACGTTCCGAGGTCCTGTTGTAAATGCTTGTGATTCGTTTGTTACGCGTGTGTTTATGGCCGAGAGGAATACGACGATGTTAAATGGGGCGTAATAGTCAATTTGTACAGTTTTTGCAATGTATAAGCTGGCATAGTGACAGACATTAATTAATGTCAAACACGTAATATAGGTATTAATTACGGACTCTGAATAAGACGTGAAATCGTAAATCGTTTTGTACGATTAAACATTTACAGAAAACATACAATCGGACTTATTCAATTAACGCGCTTTGCAATTCGATCGCTTCGTGTGTTTAGCGGCAATCCCGAAAACTTAACTCTTAACTAAAAATAAACAACTATACGTATAAATAATAAATTTACAGTTTTAAATTTTTTTCTAAAAATTAGGATGGTTTTCATACGGATTGTATTTTAATTTTTCTTAATCAATGCTTTTTATTGTTCAGTAACGATTTTTGCTTTTGGTTTTTTTTTTAAATTACATTCTCGTACAGGTATCGGCGAATGCGTTGGTTTTAATAATAAATTCTTCCAACGCGAATGGAAAGAATTTCAGTAGACTGTACTTTAAACGATTATTTTTGATAATTATTATAATTCATAAAATTTAAATTTTTTTCGCATTTGTTTGTGTCATAACACAGACAAATGTCACGATTCTCACGTTTTTAAAAGCATTCCAATGAATAAATCGATATTCTTAAAAATAACGATAGCCAATATGTGAAAATAGCACAGCTGAACACGAATCGAATGCATGATTAATAAGTATAAGTTTGTACATCATGAATTTATTTTTAAATCGTAGCTACATTATGATTTAATAGTATTTGTTTTTGTTTGAAAATCTAATTTTACAGAAGGAATTTATTTCATAGTAATGATATACATAATTTAAAAATATATTTATAATGATAGCAAAAAAAGAAAATAGCCTCTTTTTGGTTTTTATCAATTGAACATATGTTGAAATACATGATGATCCATACATAATTTATTTAAAAGTATTTTCTAATTTTTAATAGAATAGAACGGGATTTTAATAATTCGTATTCGTTTGTTCTCGTTGATAATAACGTATAAATAATACTACAGGATAGTTTTTGCTAAAACATTCATTTAGTTAACTGGTGCACCGCCACCGATTTTTTTACGGTTTTTCATTGAGCGTAAATCAATTAATTAACGTGAGTCGCGTGAAAACTTAGCAAAATGTTTCCAACACTAATGCTAACAGATGGTTGTACGAAATATTAATTTGCTTATACAAATCGATGGGAAATAAAATATATAACTTTTTCCCGAACCGCAATAATTAATTCGAATGGTAATTTTAAAGTACGAACACGGTAATAATTTAAGGCTCATTCCGTTATGCGACCGAGCGAAACGAATTTATAGATTATAATACGATGTTATTTATTCGTCGTGATTATAATCTAGCGTCGGACTAAGATATATATATGTACACAAAGTGGCCTTTAATTTGCGTTTTTGATGATCCGTTATTAGTCAATGCAATTACGATGAGTCTGATTGTAAGCGATTGGTTAAACACGTGCTATTAGGGCCGATTACATTGCGTTATCGACTCCGGTTAACGGGATTAATTGGAAAAACTTGGTGAGGTCGGAATCGATATTGAATGTCTATGATTTATACTAGTTCCATGGTGTCTTAATGAATTCGCTTTTGTAGATCACGGTAAACAGTTGAAACAAGGGATGAATCGCACTACTGGGCGCGGACGTAAACGATCGTCGAAAGAAAACCAGTGACGTGACGATGATTAATAAATAGAAAAGAAAAAAACTATTCGATAGACTACTGAAATCCATCACTTAACAGCGCGACAGCAAATTGTACAGTTTAAATTAGGTTATAGCCTATGAAGACGTGCGCGAATAAAATGATGTTAGACACGAGATAGGTTTACGTTCGGCATTGATCATTGACACGGCATGTTCGTATCAAATTCGATTGACGAGTGTTAACTTCAGGTTAGATTTCGAATAATTTAATTGTTTGCTTTTAACATTGTTATATAGATTTTTTCATATTCTGGTTTGATATTCGATTGATTTTTCGTGTGTATTTATTTAAAAAAAAAAAAAATAAATTTTTTTAACTTTTATTTGTTAATAGTACCAACTTTTGCGAATATTTTATTCAAATGAATATAAATCAATTCAATACATTAATGCTATATTAGTATTTATTTACACACTAATCTCTTATATATTTTTAGTAATTACGAGTAAATGACTCTTGTCGTTACCTATGTATTTCATTTTTAAATTACATTTAAAAAACAACGTTTTCCGTATTATTTAAAAAAAAAAAAATATTAAATGATTTAATGAATTTCAATGTCCGTTTCCTTCTATTACATAAACTCTATATTATTGAAATTATTATTTCGTGATTATATTACTACGGGAATTTTAGGAACATTAAAAACACGAGTAATATTTCATTAATTTTATTATTCGCGGTTTATAGCTATTAAGAATAAATAAACTTACGAAGAGTATATATTATTGAGTGCAGATGATATATTTTGTTTCGTACAATTTTTTTAGTTGATGGAAAGAAAATAGACTACATTTTTTGTTGTTACATTCAAATTCTATACAATTGTTTGTTACACCTGTCATTTATTAGATTTTATGTATACGTATTATATTTTAAATAAATTACAATTTTGTTCATTCGACAAATTATGTAGCCAATTAAACGATAAAACCAAATATATATTAACGCTGAACAGTGGTAATTATTATAGATTTCACGGTGTACTGAGTTGACGAATAAGCAATATATCATATTATCTCGGTTCTAACTGGCAAATTTTCCTCAGCAGTTTCCAAACGAATTCCGTAAATATATAGTTCCCATTGTGAATATTAACGCGGAAAGTTCTTGGCCGCACAGACGTATAGGATAGTAATAAACCTATAGGATTTTATTTTTCGTGTACTTATTTAAATAGAATAGAAAATGGAACGAATTTTTGTTGATATTGAATCGCATATATATCGTCTAAATGTGATACCGATTAGATATTTATTTTTTTCTATTATTTGAAATACGTGACACTATTGGTAAATGCCTACTTTATAAACATTCATTAACGTGTTCATTTTTTTTTTTTTTTTTTTAAATTAAACAATTACGTTCGTTTTTTGCACACACACACACACACACGCACAATTTTGATTATTGTACTCCGCATTCGAATTTATTTACGTAACGTTTATTTTATCGAAATTCCTCCGCGAATTCGGTCATAGTTATTTTATTGCTCGATTAAACGGTATCCAATCCGTAAGTGATGTGTACGAAAAATGATTCTCGAAAACAAACAGTCATTGTTTTAGACGATAAGAGCCAGATAATATATAGATAATATGCAGTACTTAACCGTCTGTTATTGGTTTTCAAGGGACACGGGCGTGTTCCATTAAGCGCGGTCTGTATATACATTTTACCTCGCTGACGACACCGTCAAACTGTCTTGAAAATATTTCATTGATTATCTATATACACACACACACACACATACCGGCGTTATCCGAGCGTTTTATATTTTAAATTGTAATTTTATGTAGGTGCGTGTAATGTATGTGTATGTATACCTTTTTGGTATTTATTTTTATTTATTCGATTGGACCGAGCATTCACGATAAAACAGATAAAATACTCTAATAAAATACGAGCTCATAAATATTATGTAAGCGTTCGTATGAACATCGAACGCATTCCGAATGTCCTATTTATTTTTATTTATTAGAAAACGTGTACTGAAAATGTCCGAAAAATTTTATTTGATTAAATCGTACCGAATCTACGAATTCTATTCCATAACCATTATGATTCCTTTATACTCGTATATTTAGACTTGTTATGTATTGTAATGCAGCGTTGCGGGAAAAAAGTGTTGTAAATAATCGACACGCGACGACTATATCGGTTCGGTATGTCGGTTTACAGAGAATATCACGTTGCGAAAAGAATATCGTAAATATTGTCTAATAATAAGGTCATAACCACTTACTTGGTAAATGGTGTATGCATATTAATGTTATCAAAGATATTCTACGTTATCGTGATTTGCATACGCGGTGGTCGTGTCGGCCAACATTAAAATTAATGCAAATACGAAAATAATAAATTGTGTTAGTGTTTCGTGATAACGAAACGATAAGGAAACAAACAGCCGTAGAGTGAACAGTGCTGTGAATTTTACAGGAACGAGCCTGAAACAGGTTCTGTAGATTTTCGCTCAACCCAACATAAGAGTATTAAAATTAAATAACGTTTGAATCGTATTTGGACAATTTTTATTTATCGAAATGTGTATGAATTACGACGTTTTACATTATTTTATTCGTTTCAGTAGCCAAACGAGAAATGTGTGTGTGTGTGTGCGATTTTTTTTTAATTGGTTTATGAATTCACTTAATTTTCAACGAACGCCAGTTGGGTTTCTATATGAAAATGTCGCCAGTAAAACAATTATATTACGCATTTTGTAGTGTAGCGAGACCAAATTATTTCGAATATTTTTAAGAACCGCGATTTTCATTTAAATATTTTATTTCCGTAGTAAAATTATCGTTTTCCTAGAGATTCTGAAAAAATCATGTAAAATTTAAGAATCATAGACTACAATTATTTACCTAATGTAACTTAGGTAATAATTAATTAGCGTACATACGTTTTCTGTTACTATCGTTTTCTAATCGATGTCTACCACATATTAACGTGAACATTTGATTTTCAACAACAAATATGTCTTCAATATAACAAATAATTACACAATATTTGCTTCGAAGTTTTAAGTACACACGCACGTGTACGTTACACACACACACGTATAAATAATTTAATTTGAACTAATAAGAGATATTTTTACACGTTATTCCACACAATATTATAATACAAACGTTTTTAAAAATGTATGATTTTTTTTTTTATAATTTCAACGTGTTATTTCACACACACATTTACGTATATAAAACAAAATGTCATTGAATAGAAATAATTATTTTTCAGTGTCAAGAAACAAATCTGATAGAAAACATATAAATGAGAATTACGTTTACATAACAATACAGTAATAATCATGAACCATTGGGTACTTGAAAAATTAATTAGGGAAAGTTTTTAAGTGTGAGTCGGAGTCATTTTAACTTTTTGATTTGATCAATCTTTTCGAAGAAAACCGACAAAGAAGGGACGAGAATACACGTGTTTTCATTCTTTCAGTATATTATTGTGTGAAGTTTACAGACATCTCGTGTATAGCACATTCATAATATACAATTTAATATTTTACAATATTATTATAATAATTAAATATAATGTTATACAAGTGAAAATATCGATATATTTGTTGAATAAAATAAATCATGTTATCGATTTAGTAGGTGTTCACATTATGCGGTTTTTTTTTTTCATATAATTTAGGAAGCATTTTAATAAAATTTCATTATATGTAGATAATCGTTTCAATCGAAAATTATTGTACTTCTACGGTCTATATTATTATTCATAGAATAAGCATATATACGTTATAATATATACGTCATAGTATATACGTAACACAGATTGCATTGTTATATTAATCAAAATTATCGTTAATACATAATTCTGTTTTTTCCAATGGATTTCTTAAATCATCAATACATAAACTCTTTAATCATTGTATTGTTATAATAGAAAAATTAATTCATTCGGTAAAATTTATTGGAATTTAATTTGGTATGTATATATAATAACTTCAAAACATATATTCATATATAGTTAATATTATCGAATTTGATTAAAAATATATTTATTTTTTATTCTCTTTGTCATATTTACTTTACCTATATAATGATTCGAATAAATTCACAATAATACAAAATTAGAGAAAATTAAATATTTCAAATTCGTTAAAAAAATTATTATTATGTAGTGATTAACATATTGTTATCATATACATATTTTATAGTACCACTATTTATAATACCTACCATTTATGGGTGTATACACTTTTAAAATAGTTTCTTCAAGAATGTGATGCGAACAATCTGTTACAATTTTTCTTCGTTAAAATATATTAAATAATAGTTTTGTTACGTTTGGAATCAATGATTTTTTTTCTATAATATTTAAATATGATATTTATCAGTCATGTAATCATATGCGTTAAGAAAAAAATATTTTATTCCAATAAATTGAACGTTGACTAAATAAAAAAAAAATATATATAAATGATTTTATTATTCACGATTATTTCTTTATTGCTTTATTCAATTTATTCTGCCAATGACCACACAGTTAACGAAAAATTAAACTCGAAAATTGTTATTTTGTCTACAGGATTTTTACTTTTTATAAGTTCTGAAAACATAAGTTTTAACTTTTTTTCCATTTTTAGATATTTCCTTACTGATCGTTAATAAACGTTTTTCATTTGCTCGAATGCAATTCAATTGAAAATACTCTCATAGTGTATATACAAATGCCATCGGAATTATTGATTTAACTTAAAAACCGTACAAATTTGCATTATAAATTACTTAATTCACGTTAAGATGTTTATTAATGATTGTGATTAATAAACGTATTTTTAAAATAAACGTTTTTTCCCCGTATAATTCGTATATAATTTAATGTTCCATAATATTATTCGGCGTGTCTTTAAAGTATAAACAATAAAACGGAGATAAATATTTAAATTTAGAGAAATTGAATTATACGATGGAGTTCGACAAAATTATTTTATATTACGTACGTATTTTTATATGTTTTGAATGTTTCAAATATATTGAATCATTTGAATCCACAATTTTGGGCTATATGTTTTTGTAAACGACACACACACATACTAGATAAAAAAATATAGTGCAATTCGATTACATTTTATAACATATTTCCTGAAATCGTTTAAATTTCTTCCTCGATATTGTTTTTCCTTTTTTCTTTTAATATGTATATTATCACTGTAATTGTGGTTGCACGTTTCAGATACTTTATCGAAATGTTTCAAATATACAGCGTATTTAACGTGCATCTCAACCAAATGAAAATATTATTTATCATGATATCCGATGGTAAAAGACAACGCGTTCTGTTAAATGTCCAACCTATCTGGTTCTACAATAGTCGATTATATTGTTTCGCTCACGCACGCCAATTTTTTCAGTCAATTTTTTTTTTTAATCGATGGAGTCTATTTTCGTTTTATTATTATTATTTCATTTTATTTTATACAAAGCCTTCGACAATAATGGGTTCGTTTTACTCACATTAATTATATGTTTATTATAATTATAATAAATAGTCCATTTTTTTTTTTTTTTTTTTTACTCACACGCAAAAATAGCGTGTTACAACAATAAACCTTTCTGGCGTTTATTACGAAATATAAATTACCGTTTTGTTTATAATTCTATGGTATATAACTAAAGGAACAAAAAAAAATATATATATATATATATATTATTGGACGATTATAGTGGTTCCAGGAAATTTAAAGTCCCTCAGGACGTGACATGAAAGACAAGTAACGTATTATTTATTGAATGACATCAAATTGTATTGAATTTCAAGTATTATATGGAATTTTTTGTTGATTTTTTTCATTCCGTTTATAACATTTGAGAATAGTTTTACGCGGTTAATTTGAAAGCGTGTTTAATATAATACATGCGTCAAATTCGATTCTATTATGCAAATAGTTGAATTGTGATTCTAGTTCTAGTAACCAACTTATGGTCCTCATATTACTATCCGTACTCTTGTATATTTCATCTGATTAATGAACGAACACGCATTACCATAATTCAGTGTGATTCTGACGTATTACCTAACGTATAGTTATAATTCATAAGCCATTTGAAAATTTCGTTTCCGAATAATTTTATATATCATCTCTATATATTTTTATTATTGTAAATTTTTTTTCTTTTACAATACCGTACTTATAAACGTCTATTTTTTTTCTATGCAGAAGGCTCGTTGACGGTTGTAGAAACTAACAAAGCCTGCGCGTTAAACTGTTATTATTCCATTAGTTTACTGCGAAAGTATTATTTCTGATACATTCGATATTTAAAATCGAATTTTTACGCACAATACGTAAATAAAATAAATTTTTAGAAAAACATTTCAGTTACTAAAAACCATTTACGTCACATTTTTTAAGTTTAATTTTATTTTATAAATATTTTATATTGAATTAGTTATACGTATCAATTACTAGGTGTTTACTATATAAAATATCAGTCCGATTCCGTCAGCAGATAGCAGTTTGCTAAAAATTTTTTGAAACAGTAGTTGGTCTGGTTCAGTTCAACATAATTAAATGGCAAAACAACCGACTTGGTTTCGGTTTAGGCCATGCCTAAATTATTATTTATCTTATTCGATCCGTACCGTGAAATTACGGACTGTGAAGAGCACAAATACACGCATACGTAAAGTTTTTATTCTTAGTGAATTGTCAGGTAGGACGAGTTTGAAAATGGATTGGATATGGTGACGGGTATTCAATCTGATTAACTTAACGAGCCCCCTCAATCCGAGGGTGGGGTGATGATATATACTTTAACAGCAGCGATTGGTACGATGGATTTGATTTGACGAAGAAACGGATGAGAGATTATATTGTTTGGATTAGTTTTACTATGATCACATACCTTGTAAATTATTTCTAACTCGTATCATATAAATAAAATGCTCTTTCTTCTACTATTTCGTTTTCCCCCCCTTAATTAGAAATGTTTATTGTTCAATAGTACTTAATAAAAGTTTTGCAAAAGCATTGAAAAATTTAATTTGTTTTACGTTAAATTATTATTCGAATCAAATAATATGCGCGCACGCCATTTGGATCATGTGCACTCTCTACTGTTTCCGAATCTGACAAATTGAATTCGTAACAACAATTTCCATCGGGAATTTCTGCGTAGTGAATTGCAGGGTTTCGGAAATCCTATTGAAACTATATTTTATTGAAAATAAGACAACGACGACGTGTAAACCCGTTTTTTGCACAGTTTATACGGATACTTGTAAACATTGATGTTGGCACGTCTTGTTTAAAAAGTCAAAAGCGTATTAAAACGATATGTTTTGCAGAATTTTGGAAAAAAATTACAGTTGTTCATCCTTCTTACCCTGGTAACTTTTTACACTACTACTGAATACATAAGTATTATTCGAGAAATGTCTAAAAAATAAAAGAGTACTCATTTTGTGTATTTAAAAAAAAAAAAAATTATTTTTGTCAAATAAAATTACAGAGATATATTTTTCTATATATGTCAGCTATTTTTCGATGCACGTAGTCAGGCCGGGATTAGTTGGCTTCCTTATGCCGATGTTGAAAAATTAATCCGCCTTACTCCACTTCATAGTTTCGTTCATTATTTCGTCATCGAAATTCTTTTCATCCATGCGCATCTGCAAGGAGGTGAACAGATGATTGTCTCAAGGTGTCCGATCGGGGGAATATTCTGGATAGTTCAAATTATCCCATCCGAACGACTCCAAGATTTGTTCTATGACATTCGCTGTATGGGGCAAATAATACAATGGAGATATAATTGCGTAGAAATTGATAACACATTTAATTTTATTCGTAAAATATTACGCGACTGTGGCAGTTCTGGTCCAGTTTTATTCAAAAAAAAAAAAAAAAATTCAAATTTTAAAATGTCCATTGAATTTTCGGCATTCAGAATTTCTTTTGAAAGATATCAGTGGAATATTGGAGTTATAAATTCCCGGTGTTTTCTCCGGGGTTTATTTGATGTATTATTCATGAAAACATTTTTCCAACATGGCGTGTGTACGAATGTGTGCTGTGCCGGTCATTGTATATATTTCCAGATAAATGATAAAGACTACTACAACCCCACACGGAGCATCGTTTTTATAAGAAAAATGAAATAAAAATATAATATTATACACACACTCGTTTTCCTTCCATTTTTGTCGAGAAAAATAGTATTTTTCTTAACAAAAAAAAAAAAATGTATATATCTTCACCCCATTTAGTTGAAAAAAAATACAGTAAAAATAAAATTATTTCATTTTTCTTTGCGATGTTATTTTTATTGTTATTATTTTTTTTTTGTACGTTTTAATGAATCCTCCGAGTACAGCGATAATCTCGGTATTTTATCAATAACTTCCTAGACGATTATATACGGAAGATCGCGCGTATTATTAGGGTTTAAATCGTTTCCGTGAGTATTACTGAATCCGTTTCTGTAGATGTGATCTGTGCGATTGTATTTTACACGTTCGCAATTGAATAATTAATAAAAAAAAAATATTTCTTTTATAATAGAAAAATTGGAATTGCTGACACACGCGAAACACAAATGTCAATATCGAATTTATTCTTATTTTATCACACATAATTAATAACGCGAATACATATTTTTATAATAATCGAATGAAATTCAAAATGTATACACGGTGACTACGGTCCGTACATAAATTTTGAATTACACACACACACACACACATATGTATACAAATATTATTCAATTACATATTATACAAAAATAAAATCTTTTTTTTGTTACACAAAGTTCATTAAAACTATAAATTCGTTTTCTCGATTAGAATTCGGGCTGAAAAGTTTTTCTCGGTGCAATAAGTTAAACAACCGGGTTTCTTGAAAATCGTCCAAGTTAACGACATTTTCTTATCAAACATTCTACAACAGTGTATTAGACACGGCGAGAAGAATATATTATTATACATTCTATTCCCAGTGGTGTTGATTTTATTTATTATTTCTTTTTTTAAGAAACAAAGGAGGACGGATAATATTAAAACGTAACCGTGTTCCGAGAACGATCAAACGAATAAATAAGTATACTACTTTAAATGTTTATATTGCATATAAGCGTATTACATTTGAAATGTTACTGCTTGAGTAGACGATAAAAAAAATAGATAAACAAAAGATAAGACGCTTTGTTTGAGGAAAGTATACTATTAAAGTCTATAGCGAATATGCGTATAACAATTAACGAAGTATGCTCTGTTTGAACAATTCATTATTAAAATCCGGAACAGTCAAGCAATCGGTTCGCACGCCGCGTAGTTAGGGGGGAAAAATATAAATTCACGATTACTTTTTTCATTTTATGAGTACACATTTTGTATCTCTATTTATGTCACGGATATTTTTGCGAAGCCTGTGATAATTTCTTTTTTCCTTCTCTAACGGTATATAGCACACTTCTAAGGATTTTTCTTTTTTCTTTTTGCTCTGCGGTTCGATGTATCAACGAATTTTCTTTACGCTGTTATTCAATTCATTCGTTCACACCATGTTATATATGTACTATCCGCGCGTCTTTGAAAATTTTATCTCGTGTTCGATCACGATCTTTTATCTCGTGTACGTGACCGCAATATACGTACACGCCACACTAGAGACTTTTTCGCCCTTCGAAGATGATGACGTCTCCCTGACAATTATATAAATAATGTACCTCGAAATTATATGAGTTTTGTAAACACATATTTTTCGTCGCATTCGAACCGCCGGTAGATCTGCATCTAATCGGTACCGGTTGCGCCCTCGATTGTACACCGTTTGGCCATACAGGTAAATCGTGGCAAGTATTATAACTATCAATTAAAAATATACCCATCGGTTACAACAAAATATCAAACCAAATATATTTGGTACATTGTAAGAGCGATTGTTATTTTAGTTACATTATTTCTCGCTTTCAATTGATCTATCGACAATAATTCGTAGCTAAAACGATTATAAAACGTAGTGAATTTTAATTATCTATAATATATAATTTAATCTAATAGATACTTTTGTTAAAAAAAAAAAATAGTGTGGTTAAAATAACTACAATAAAGGTTCCCACACACTGCAGCGGTAGCGGGACGGGAAATAGAGCAGTAGCGGTAAACTCGTGCATCATTACTTAAACGTAATATTGCCAAAGTCCGCACACTGTAACGGTTTACCACTGGCGGGAAATAACCGCTACGCGATTTGCCTAACCTAACCCTACCCGTCAACAGTAATTTCTGTTGCACTGTAATATGTCCCTTAAATTTCCAGTAGCTTGTATAAACAAAAATAATCTGTCAATAATTTGAATCGAAATTAATATAAAAGACTAATTTATTTATGTTACAAACTTCAATCTGTATGTTAATGATTTAAATTTTGAATTTGTTGATCGTTAAAATTGATTGAAAATCGATAAATCTGTAAGACCACACATTTCATAGCAAATAAGACTAAGATTGAGTCATTATTTGCAACTGGTATTTATTAACATACGAGTAATTAAATAATAATATTTTGAAGACATATGTCATACACATACACATATATTAATTATAAATATGTATATGTAAATTATGTATTTTACATATTTTGTATACGTTCTAAACATATTATTTCCCATTCCCGTCCCGTTACATTAGTTTTAATTAACTAATGTACCGCTATCGCTATTAGTTATAATATATATATATATATTTATATATATATAAACTAATGAAAACTAGTGAGGCGCTTTTGTTATTAATACCGAGAAACTGGTTTGCTCCTAATTATTCAAAAAATGTATATTATTAAAAACAAGAATTTAAAATTTTTTACAAATGCTCGATAAGGATGCGTGTATCCTAAAAATAATATTAATATAATCGTTTGAATAACAAAATTATATTATGTACCATTAGCGCGAATAACCTTGTCAGCGTAGGCGTGTTTACAAGCCCATTCAGCCTATATGGAACAGATCAAATCGATTGAATGATGAAAAAAGTGTTCTATACAGTCTATTCAATTTGAACTATACGTTTAAACCACTATTGTAAAACGTACGTATAAATTTATAGGGAGAGCAAAAATCCGCAAAGGGGGAGGGCAACTGCAGCTGCTGTCCATTTACCTTTCCCCGTAACACCATTTGTGACTGCAGGAAACCGTCTCACGTGATTGACGTCTCGTGTTCTCCACGAATATAACAGTTTGTGACGCAGTGGCGCAACCAGGGGGGGGGTCCCCGGGTCCGGACCCCCCCCTTGACTAGTGCAATAGTATTACATTTATAGATGAAAATCCAAATTCTGATACAACTTTCATATTTTTCTGTTAAAATTTCGCATACGATATAGATAACACCAGGTGTTAACAATTTATTGATTATATTATATTATTATAATATATAATCTATTTTTATTATCTATTAAAAGTTTTGTTTTTCATAATGTAGTTTTTTAGACCCCCCCCTTGAAAAAATCCTGGGTGCGCTACTGTTGTGACGTGCTGTTTTTTAGTAGCCATACGAGTGTATATATATATATACTCATTTCACGGCGACGTGTGTTTTATTTTACATGGGTCCATAAAAAAAAAAATACAATAATAATAAACGACATCGGGCCCAGTTTTATTATTGTTTTTCTTCTAAGAACGCTCACTGATGTGGCGGCTGATTTTCAAGGTCGGTGAGATGGATTTATCGAGAAGCGTTGTATTATGTGTGTGCACGTAGTGATTTTCAGAGTTTGTTTAGCAAAAGTGACGTGTAATAATACTCACTCACAATACGAGGTGTGTTCAAAGAAATATCTGGACAAAAATTCTAACAGAAATACGTTTAGTGATAACACTAATATTGTTATACCAAAATAAATTAGAAATTATTTCTTGTACTTTAATATTGTACGATTGGAACACTGCAGCCATTAACAGTGCGCATTCAAAGTTGGACGTTCGGTATAAATCGCGATTTCACGATGAATAAACGTTATGGGGAACAACGCACGGAATGTGTATTCAAATACATTTTGACAACAATATCCCCGAAGTATTTTGAACACTTCACAAATAGTATGTCAAGTAATTTTTTTTTTATATTTTACTAGTTTTCGGTACTACGAATAATAAATACGATAATTTTACTATTATTTGATCGAATATAAACATAGTCATCAACAACTGTTTGGGGAAGGAGTTTAAGAATTTTTTTTTTTTAATTCTGTGTTAAAACAATAACTAATAAGTAAATTAATATTACTAATTAGTTGTAGAATACAATACGATATTATATTAACATAGTGTAATCAAAAATACTATACATTATAAATCCAAAATCACAAAAATAATACACTTTTATCGCGTATATGTATTTCGACAACTACGCTTTCATCTTTAATGCGAACCAATTATGTACTACTGAACTGTTGTTCGATACTGTATACATCTCCGTATTTATACAGTTTATAGCTCCGATGACGTCACCACAAATCGGCCACGTCGGTTGGTCGTGAGTCAACGACCACGCCCACTGCAAGTCTACGCTGCAGCCATCTGGTTTACAATAAATTAATTTTAATAATGAATTTAATAATTATTTACATTTTTTTTTCCTTAAATTTATTGACTACTAAACATAATATTAAATCAGCAAAATTAAAAAAAAAAAAAATGTAAATAATTATAAAAGAATTAAACATAAGAAAAACATTAGAAATGACAAAAAATAAAAATTACTTGTTAAACTAAGACTTAAGTCCATTACGAAATTTATTATTAAAATTATGTAGTTTAATATAAACCAGATGGCGGCAGCATAGACCCGGAGGTTCATAGAGCGGGAGATTACATTTTTTTTTTAAATATTTCTTGATAAAAATTTTAAAAGAATAACGTTTCTATTACCGATTCTAAAGCACGATCGACCTCCAATCATTATATTAGCCCGTTTAAAAAAAATATATATATAATTGGACGAGTAATAATGAACACATTTATTGTGGAATACGAGTAATTGCGCAAAGAACGTGGAGGTAATAGATATGAAATTCAATCCCTACGAAACGTAAAACGAATATATTTCATTTTACATACAACTATATAATATATACAAACCACAAGACGTGAGACAAATCGGCCGAGAGGCGGTTATCAAAATATGTGCTCGCTTAGCGTTAAAATATTGTGTAATTGTCTTTATTAACATAGCGTGGACGTGTACGGCATTGTCATTATAAAATTGTATTATCCGTTACGACAACGTAACTAAGTACAAGTCGGACTTAAAATACACGTGCAATACGTGAATTTTGTTCATTTGTTTCCAAATAAGTCACGATCGTTATACAAAGTGTATTGAATTTAACGTTTAAAAAAAAAAAAACTTTTAAGAACAGGGAGGTAACCAGTAAAAAGTATTGAGGGGGGTGGGGTGTTTTTGGAAATCAGTTAATGAAAACTGAAACAATTTTTTTAATAAATTATTTTCAGAGAAATCACGATACATTTTTTATATAGGAAAGTATCATAAGCATGACCATGACATTTTCACACTTTCATATAATAATATGTTTTATATATAATTACACATTATTATAATATGTTGCTAAAAGGTGTAGTAAAATATTACATAATGTAAGAGGCGAGGGAACGACATGCGCGCCGCTCAACAGTTATACCATAAAAATAATAAATATATAAACTGCGCATATGATTGATCGCTCGGTCAGCGTTAAATTAATCACCCGCGTATACCGACATAGCGCGTCAGTCGACCGCGATAAAACAAGAAACTAAAGTAGTCACTAGATAGCGTTACGACACAACATAGAGGGAGTAGCAGCAAGAAGCTAGCTTAACCTAACCTATAAATAGTGGTTCACTGTGCAAGACGCAAGTCCACTGGTTTCGAACCGCTATTCATAAGCAACTACTTTCTTTTCCTCTTTTTATACCTGTATTTCGTCTTAATAAAATGTCAAACAATTCTTTTTGATTATTATTCTTCGATGTGGATATTTCATTGGCAGAGGGAGTTGACTCCATTTTCGCCTCCTCCCCTTGAACATCATGTATAATCGCCACTGCTCTGAACTGAACATGGTACTCAAACATTTTGTCTGAACCGTTTAATTTCCGTCGGAGTGCGGTCACACATTTTCAGCACGGTTCAGTATCGGAAGCACCAACTTAGAACTGTAAATAATTTTTTTTTAAATATTGAGTTATAATTTGAATCGAAACACTTAAATTGAACTACAACGGTTCTCAATTAATAGTTCATGAACCGTGCATAAACTGTTAAACTGTCATGATTATTTTAAACTGACATAATATATAAATGTATATATAAAATATATATTATGTACATAATATATAAATGTAATAGATTTATCACGAAAATATAAATCAAAGTTAATTAAACTAATAATAATGTATATAATATTAATATTATGTTATTTAATTTTCATTAATGTTTTGTTAGATTAGATTTGAATCATACGAAAACATTTTTAAATGTTGAAATTTCAATTGCGGGTTTTGGATTCGAAATCTCTCCTCCAGTACGCCCCTGCAGTGCAACAACCACTATTATTATTTATGATAACCTTTAGAATTTGGTCAGAAATGTACGTAAACAAAATTTAATTTTATACCACATGAACAATAATTTCATATACATTGCGTATAGTTTGACGTTTATGATTTTTTTAAAAACACGAAAAAAAATTATTTACATAAGTATATAACAAACATACATACAATGAAACGTACATGAGTATATATATATATTAAGATAATATCAATTTGTTTAGATATATTGGCAGTAAAGGATATTTTACGGCGGGTATTATAATATATTGTTTAAATCGTCGTTTGTATATTTAACCATAAACTTTTTTTTATAAAATATTTATGTTAGTTTATGTTTGAAAATGTGATTTAAAGAAAATATAATAGCTTGTGTCGTATTAAATAATGCAAGTGGACCGTGTATCAAAGTATTTTTTATCCCTTAAAAACGAGAGGAATTCCAGGCTAAATATTATTATATTTATAATATTATGGAATCAATAAAAAATATACTGCATCAATTGAAATTGAAAATAATACGTAAACATGAATCTGTACTTTTATGTTTTTTGAAAAATAAAATATATGTTATTAAATAAAAGCTTTCGAATGTAATTTATTTAAAAATCGTATACGAAAATTTTTCAAACATTTTGTTTTTATCTTGGATTCAGTGATATTTATACAGTTCTATGTTACACAGTTGGTGTATATCAATTTTTGGATATTTTATTAAAAAAATATTTAAAATACAGGGTCGATATTATACGAGCTAAAATACATGTTGTTAAATCGTCGGATATTGCCGGTTGTATTATATCTACCACATAGAAGCCAGGTTTTGAAAGTGTCATTGAGGGCCGAACTTACTACTTTTTATTTTTTAGCCTTAACTTTTGCCCTTCGGAATAATTTAAATATGTGGTTTATTAGCAGGAAGATGCAGGAACGGGTGTACTTATGTCCAAATTTTTAACTGTCTACACTTGAATTTTTTTTTGCAATGAACAATTATATGTTAGAGGAACACTCAAAATTTTTCATTGATAACGATTCCCCCTCGGATTTTTTGTAACTTAAAGTCCTAGTTTAAATTGGTTCAAATATGTCAAATATGAAAAAAAGTACCACCTACAATATAACACAAAATAAATTTAAAATATTCATTTACTTTTTATTTTATTTTAATAACATCACATTAATTTAACGGTTTGGGAAACTCAATCTTTTTAATGGGAGCTGAGCCCCGACTCAATCTTTTCAATGGAGGCTATGGCCTCGGAGCATCCATGCAATCGGTGTATATGATCTACTATAGTTATTATCCATAAGGAAATATGTTTTTTCTTCAAATGATTAATAATATTATTGGGAACAAGTTTTTATATATTTATTATTGCAGGAAACCGATATATAGTTTTTATTAATTTTCAACGAATATTATAGAAAAAATAACGAAATCATTGTACATAATATATTTATATATTATACATTACGTGTTATAATATTTTTAATTTTTTTTTATACATAATTGAAGTACATACTATTTTAACACACGTTTCAATAAATTATTTCCCGTCGTAATGTTGAAGTCATCTTTAGAGATTTGCATTTTCAAATACTTTGACGTCATTACGTTAATTCGTACCACATTTATAATTAAGATTGATTTAGGACAATCGAATGCGTAGTTGAATTATGTATAAGCCGTAAAATTGATTAATGAATGTAATATAATTGTCGTAAAGTTTTAGCGTCGTTAATATTTGCCAAAATCAAACTTTTTTTGAACATTTATGAGCTAATCTATCAAACCTCATTCATTAATACCATAACTATAGGTACCGAATTCCTCTACGCAATTATCATAATAATATGGGGGGGCTCTCTCTCTCTTTATTTATTATAACACTTTAATACTTTAACGGATCGAATTTTTTTAATTTCATTCCAATTCCAATGAATATAAGACGTGCGAGGCGCGTGACTGAAATTCGACTATTACATTGCAATACATCCGTATTCTTCCGGATTCTTTTCCAAATAACACGTTTTCAATTTTATTCGTTTCCGAATAAAAAAAAGTCGAAGGAAATATTATATTAATAATATTTTAGCGCAATATTATATAAAAATTATTCATCTAATACATTTTTGTGTCGTTATATTTTTTAATTCGTTATATCGTTGCGTGTAAATTAATTACTTGTTGGGTGTATAATATGTGTGATATTTTTTAAGTTAGTTGCGGATTATTATGTTCGGTACACTGACATTTCGATATTGTTCAGTGAACGAAATATGAATTCGAAAAAAAAGTAGCGTATGTATACACATGTTACGCTTCATAAACGGGTCTATTCGATTTATTCGTATCAATATCATATTTGTTAAATATCGTTAAAATCGGATATTGCATAATAATATGTTAATATTCAAATATCACGGAGCCATGTAACAATCATTAATTATTTTATTAGATTTTTTACTCGTTTAAAAATACTGCAGGTATTTATATGTAACGAATTAGTTTTCATGCGGCTTTTTCTCGATTATTATTGGGACTAGAATATTAATAATACATTCTAAATGTTCGGGGACGTTTTTGCTCGTTTGAAATTCATACGAAGAAAAAAACGTAATTAATACATTGTACTAGTATAAAGTGAATTTATAGTTATTCAAAAAAATGAATACGGGGAATAAACTATTATTGCGAATGATAAAATGTTACGTGAACAGGCATATTATAATATAAATACTTCTCGTGTATTATCATTATTATTATAATATTACGTAATTGAATTAATTCGTCGAGCAAATGAATTTCGGGCAATTTACTACCGTTTAATATATTATTTTACGCGTAAATTGAAATACTGTGATTCACGAATGACCACCGGGGACGGTCGTCAGTAATTAAAAGAGTTTCGAGACGGTGGTAAACGAAAACGATCGATTGGATTAATTTATTACGCCTGACGACCGTCCTTGTCGAGAATAGTTAATAACAAAATAAGTAACTATTGTCGTGTGTCCCGATAGCGTATACCATTTTCAAACTCAATTATCATAACAGTTTTACTTCACTCTTACCTATACATCATTTGTTACAGTGTACAATATTCACAACACTCAGCTAATTTAATTCACTCGAAATATTCAAATTAAATTTTATGCGTAGCTTTAAAACTGTATACGATTTTTATTTAATAAATTCATAGACTGATGCCGAATTTCTTTAACAATTACCTCGGCGAACGATTATTGAAATATTTCTAAAATCGATGTTTATTTATGAGAAATGTACGTCATACATTCGTCGAATGAAGCTAACTTTTTTGTTTTCCAGTAATAATATTTTCGATTCAAATGAAATGGAATTCTGTTTTCAATGACTATATATTCAAATTCGACATATTTATAAATCGATCCTTTGAAATTCTTATTAATTTTTCTATTTTCTATTTTCATTTTTTTTTATAATGACTTTCGATATGAATACAATTTCTTTGTGTAAAATATTAAAATTCAAAACTTCGAGCGTAACAAAATCGTTTTTTGGAATATAGTGGCTTTCATTTTGTCAGGACAGATTTTATAAAGCGTATAATATGCGCGCGTGTGTATGTGGGTAAAATTCTTCTTTCAACTAAACCTGTCATCGTCAGAGGTCTTATTCAGCGACGATTATTAACGCGATAGTGATTGACACAAGTAGATTAACTGGCCGTGATTTTGCGGTCATAAAAATAATTCTGTATTGTTACATTGACCCAAGGGCGATAAAACTTTAGAAGTTATACTATTAATGTTATGCCATGAAATATATACTCGTGTCTACAATATATCACGAGTATGATGAATGTGGTATATTTTGTTTCGCGTTTATGATATTTTCAACGTAACGTCTAAGTATAAGTAAACCAAATCAAAAAAAAAAAAAAAAAAAAATAATAAAAAAAAAGTCGACGAACATTTTTCATAAAATAATAAACAACTGGCAACTTTATTTACGCTCTTGATGGCAGCACTTCATTCATTTGATACAGCCACGAAGCGGATTTCAATCATGGTGAAATTTCAGTACGCATTTCTGTTTCAGTTATGGTGGTGTGCGCTAATCCGTTAACGGTCAGAGAAATACTGTTGGCCGCCGAAGAGCTCAAAATGATTGATAGCGGAGAATACGTGTTTTTCAACATTGAGCTATTCAGCAGGTAATTCTCTCATATTTATATAGTAGATATTAAAATACGTATCATAACGATGATTCACTATAAATACAAATACGTTAAGTCGTATTAGCCAGATTGAGACCGGTAGACGGGAATCGGAATTCCGCATTTCATTTAAAGAGTAATTGGTGAAATGCACTTTTTATATTTCATCGACATTATTATTATTAAAATAATTGTTCCTAAATTATATATATATATATGTGTGCGTGTATATTTTTTTTTAATTAAATACGAACGAATATTAAATACAATTTTATCATCGCATCGAGAAACCTTAAAAAAAAAAAAAATATATATATATTATCTATAACGTAACCAGAAATAATTATACGAATTATACGTCCTTAACATAATGTAATAATATTAATTCGCGTGTGTGAATACGGTTCGAGAATTTCAAAACAATTCCAAATGTTTTAATTGTACGCATCAATATGCGATTTTAAGACGAATGTTTAATAAAATAATCGTTTTTTTTTTGTTAAGTACGAACGCGCGATTCGTGTTCGATTGTACGCGACGAGCGAATATACCGTAAATAATCGTATACCACGACGTACTCACCGCGCGATTCGTGGCCGTTTGATCGAAATATGAATATCGAACGGCATTACAACTATATAACTATCTGTCGTTTACTCGGTCCAAATCAATTCGACGCGATGATAGAAATGATTGAAAACCGAGATTTGTCTTTCGTCGACCATTTTACCGAGCACCAACTATCATGTGTGTGTATCTAGGTACTGTTGGAGTGCACTCGTTTATTCGTATGCGCGTTTTACCGGGCGCGAGAGGTTCGAGAGATAAAGCGAAAACGGAATACAAACGGGAAGCGAGTAAATATCGATGAAATTGGCTCTCACAGTCACACACGCGCATTCCGCGTTCGTTTAGCTGTTCGGGTACTTCGAAACATCCCGCTGCGCGTGAAAGATAAAAGTAGGTTATTGGCTGTAGAAACAAACACACACACACACAGGGCCGAAATTCCGACGACCACGAATTTATTTACAAAATACCGTTTATCAATATTTTTTTTGCCTTGGATGTTTAAAAAAAAAAAAACCGGCCACGTTTCTTACACCTATCAGACCTCATTTCGATTTCAAAACGACTGATTACGTTCAATTTGTTTTTCCACGAGTCGACTTTATATACTTTACATTGTTTTTTTTTTTTTCGTAATTTTTTTCGCGAAGTCATAATTTATCAAAAGAGTCGTATTAGTTAACGGAATAAAAAAAAAAAAATTTGTATTTTACCGAGCTCTTTGATTTTTCTTTTTTAACACTATTTGTGTATTAAAAATAAAAGCTTTTACACTTCAACGCTGATATCCAATCGGGATGTAAAATAAAATACAAATAAACGTATAGAACGCATTGACCTAAATAAGTAACACATTTTTTTTTTATAAATTTGTATTAAATGTTTGATCGTTTAGATTTGTGTGTGTGTGTACCAATAATTTTAAGACGTTATAGACGTATACAAAATAATCGGTTCATCGTTTTCTTTTTCAACGCGGGAAAAAATGTTTTCGGGATTACGCAAAAAGTAGTATTAATGTTATTCTTATTCGAATTTAAACTAGTGACTTGGTAAAATTTTCCGTGTTGAGAAAATTAGTTAAAAAAAAAAAAAAAAGTAATTACAAATGGTTTCTAGGCGCGTTGGATTTCGTTATGCCCGTGCGTAGAGAATGTAACTTACTTTTTTTCTTCACGCTGAACAGCGTTGGTAGAGTTTCGAATACGACTTTGGCATTAGGATCAGTGATGCGGTATAAATCGTTCTGTTTCTCCTTTTTGTTTTTCTTCTCTTTTTCTGCGGCTTCTGTGTTTTATTTGTATTCGTTCGAACACGTGACAGCGGTCTATGCGGGGTCACAGGAGAAAATAAACAAAAAAAAAAAAAAGGAGAAAAATAATCGGAACCCACTTTTCAAACCGTTGACTTTTGCAGTTGTTCTCCAACGGCCGGAGAGAAAACAACGCAGGGAAACAATAATTTACATACATGTGCACGTGTACCGTCGTCCTACACGAGTACCGTATTGGCCATAAAAGAAAATAACCGAAAATTTCATTAAAACCTGAACCAACGACAGACGTACTTTACAATTACAAATAACCAGTAACCCTCTTATTAACTAACGCCGACGCAATTGCAGCACGTAAATCGGATAAAATAATATATTTTTCTTTAATCGCATTTTGGTCGTTTTAATGTTATTTACATACACTTAAACGTATATTATATAACACATTGTATTGTCTACCATTTTTTTTCTTCTAAAAACACCTCATAGCAAGGCGATTAAAAAGAGAAAAAGAACGATTTATGTATATAAATTGTACTATACCATATTAGGAAGCCGGCGTTATGAATAGAATCATTAATTAAATTAATAGCAATAGGAGGAGAGAGGGAGTTAAGTTGAATGAAGGTGAAAGGAGTGATGGAGAAAAAGGCTGTGCCCGATTCGAAGACTGAAAAAGGTCTTTGGATAAGCCGTTTAGGAATATCCAAGAGCAATGAACAGCGAGGATTTGTTAGGACGGTGAGACAAGTCGTTTTGTTTCATGCTGGGGGGTGTAAATTGGAAAAAAGCGAGGAATATTTCAATGCTCAGGTTTTGTGTAAGAGTTTGCGGTGAATTGGATGGAGATCTGAAGCTGGTATTTTAAAAGGAGAAAAATTAATAAGGCCTTTAGTAGAAGATGCGAGAACGTCGGCCCGTTAATTTCCAAGATAAACCGAATGGATTGGGGAAGCATGTTTTTTATCTGTATATTACGTATTATACGCATTTATGTTGCAATATGATCGTTTCTAATAAACTCTGTGTTATGATAATAAAATTCCAATATAAATTTTATACGCAAAAATGCGTTGATAACATGTGAATTGTTACTGGGATTATTAGTGACTTTTGAGCGAACCTCAAAATGTGTATACAGGTTTCATTAAACGTATAGGATAAGTAATGCGTTTTATTAGGTGGAACAGAACGTACAGTAACATACACTAAACAGTCTATTTTACTTTCACTTTGCGATAAAAGTCTAATACAAGCAAATTACTTTCAACTGCTCACGGAATAATATTATATAATGTCATATGATGCGTATCACCGTAATAATATGTGCAAATGACCGAGTGTCCGTAACTTTTTTTCAAATTGTTCGTCCTCAATACGAGTATTTACGACATACGTTTTTGATTAAAATAATAAAATTGTATATTTCGTAAATTTTTTAGAAATAATAAGTTGTTCTTTTTTTTTTAAATGCGCAAAATTATCGAGTACGTATTTTTAAAAATAAAAAATAAATCATTCCTATTTCAACCGATATCTATGGTTTTTCGATCAAGAGGCTCGAAATGTATTAATATTTCACACGCCGTCGTACATTCGAGAGGTGAGAAACGTTCTATCTTATTACTCTAAAAGAGTTTGCGTTATTCTACATAGAATGACGATCCCTTGAGTTTTCCCCAAAGTATATTATGCAATATATTTTTTTCTTCAACGTAATAATATATAATATGTGTATGTTTATAAAAGGGTAAACGAAATTGAATATAACTCAGGTCTATGGTGTCAGCTTTTGGACGAAGCGTTTTTTTCTTTCACATCAGTATTTACAATTCCGTTCAGTAATTCCATTTGCGTTCTCTTTTAAATTCGAACGATGATATTCTTAACACAATACCAATTTAGAACAATTAAATTATTTATAATAACGGCATATTTTTGAAAAAGCGTTCTCCCGTTGTTCGAACGCGTATTTATAAACATAATCATTTTTTGTTGATTTTATAATACAAATAATATAATAATAAATGAAAATTTCGTAAACGATACATTTTATTATTCGTATAGTCGAATAAAACGAAAAATTGTATCGTTGTTAAAATTCAACAACAGGTAAATTATCGAACGTAGTTTTTTTTTCTTTTTAATTATAAAAACTTGGTATGAATCCCGTTAAAAAAAAAAAACAAAAAACAAAAAACAAAAAATTCAAAATAATTGTGTTGAACGTTCTTGTCGTAGTACGAGTATGGTACACGCCATCGTCTTATTTTATTCTCGTCTACGAAATAAGGTATATATATATAAAAAGTAACGATTGTCGTGAAATATTCCCTACTACTCTTTAATCTGGCGAAATCTTAAAAAGCGTTTCAAATTGGTCTTTTTATCACTCGGCGAAAAAGCCAAGCGACTGTAGTTTATTGTAATTATTATTTTTAATAGAATTTTTGTTAATTTTTTTTTTCTCCACTCGACGACAGCCTCAACAATGGATCTTTAACTCCGTGGTACGTGAGCAACGATACGGAGGAGCGAAACGAGAGAGCGAAAAAAGCATACGGCGCATTACTTACAGTGACGGCACGTACACCAAACAATGACGCGTATCGCAATTTTTCCGTTGAAGTAAGTACCGTCCCTTCCACCAAACGAGACATCCCAAATAAACGTACTTTTCACGAACGTAATATTTATATATTGGATTTATATAATATTTCAACGAATATTACGTTCGGGCCATTTCCAATTCAATCGGACTCGTAACAGTCCATCGTTATGAACCCTGTTGGGAGACATAACGCGCTTTACGTTTTTTTAATATATTTCCGTGAACGTTTTATTTCGTGTGTACACACGGTACAAAATAATTTTGTATATTATACGCATAAATCATAAGTGACCCGGGCGTGTTGAATAATTATTTCACCGAGTTTAATAATACGCTATTAAATACGGTACGTTTCTGATATGACATTTCATTGAAATAAATCCGTTTGAGAGAGGTAATCGTGTTAGAAATAGTAAACGTTTCTCTCTCTCTCTCTAATATCTCTTTATCGAAGAAAAATAAATTATAACACGAATTAATTTAATAATGCGCCGTTACTGCAATGGGAATTTTAGATTAATTCGCGCAATACGTTTTTGAAAATTTCATTCGTAAATATTACAATATTATTCGTTATTCAAAATGTTTAACCTATTTTCTCGATACATATAATAACTATTATAACTGTAATAAATAAGTTTATTTATAATTGAATTTTTACAAAACTATACATATACGTATTTACGGTAGTTAACACAATATTGTTATACCAATACTCTTCAATCTAATATAATATTATACAAAGTGTTCAACAATTTTGAATAGACGAATTTTTCTCGACTACTAATAGTAAAATGTTTATTACGATACGTGTGTTTTAAAATAATTTTCTAAATCTTCTCCCTCTCTTACTTTTCGACATAAAGGTATCAACTTGGCTGGTTACATGGAGACCAGTAGATATTTTCGAATATTGTTTTAGAAGAAAATAATAATTATAATGGCCGTTCGAGTTTTTAATTAAATATTCGTATTTTCTAAATATCTCTAATTTACGAGAAAAGAAAAATTGGACTGAATACGATATTTGAAAATCGAATCTGTAATCAGGTATTTTAAACCTAATTAATAATTTACAAATAACGACGAGTATACTTAAAAAAATGTATCCGCGTTATTATATTCTAAATGCGTAATAATAATAATAATAAAATCAAAGAATAATGTCCCATTATTCATTTTACAAAATATGCAACGGTTTTTGACATTTGATTGAACTGCTATCGGATATAGCAGTGATACTCAATTTATGACGCCAATTATAAAGGTACAACACACCTGTCAACCTGTCGTATGTATTTTTTTTTTTTACATACGCATATGATTAATTATTCATTAATTATTCACACAATAATTCATTAAATATTTCAGAAATATTTTATTACGGATATCGATCAGCTCTTACTGGTTACAATTTATTATCAAGTGCATTATCACGGATAAATGATAATTTTTTCGGAAACACGATTGTAGGTGGCTTAATAGTCAAACACGATTCAATTTCATTTTCGACGCAACGATTTGCAAAATCGTAATATCATTATTTGTCACATCGCACATGCGAACTATAATTACGTTATAATAATTTAACAAATATTTCTTGTAGTTCGAGTTTGGATTGTTCACATAAAAAAAATGTTTATTGTCCGAACCATTTAATATTAGGGAGGGAGAGAAATGCGCCAATCCAAATTCATCCAACACCATAATATTACGAGTATTATCGTCGAATCAATTTCAAATTGAAATTAAATGCAACATCGATCGATATGAAATTTAAAAACATCAACGTATCGATTTTAAATTCATAGCGGTATATAAAAAGAAAATTGTGCTTTTCAAAATAATTGATAGAAAAACATTGACGTATTTAAATGATAATTCGTAAATCGTAGTAATTTATAATGGTTTTTTTTTTTTTTTTGTTGCATAAATATTAATTTATAACACAAAATCAATTCATAATTATCCATTTCTTGCGAACATGTGTGAATTCGTATTTAAATTTGCGAACACTTCGTGAAAAAGAATAACGCGATAAATGTGTAAATTATGTGCGTTTTTAGCACAAAAAAATCTAAACTGTTCGTCTTTTATGTTTCGAAAAATAATTGACAACTCTTCAGCAAGTTTTCATATTCTTCTAGATTTAAATTTGTACTTTATTCATCATTAATCCTTTTTTTTCGGCTTATTTGAATTTCACACCGGAGAATGACTCGTTCTCGCATTAAAAACACCTATTGTTTTCAACGTTCTACATCCGTCATTTTTTTTTTTTTATAATATACGTCTATCTCTAAATTGTAAAGAGAAAAATATATATTTATTCTATATTTGACGGCGATGAAAAGGACGAATACTATTTGGATTTTCGATTTGGATACGGTGTAACGTAAATGTGCCGTATACTATAATTAGTTTTTAAACCATGTCAAAATATAAAACGAATAATTTTCTTTCAAAAGTATTTAGAGAATGGAAATACACGAATGTGTATATTTGTGCAATGCTAAAGAAAGTACCTACTAGAATTATTGAATGTGTAATTGGAAATAAAAACGAGAATCCCGAACGAAATATTACACAGATTATCGTTTAAAACGACGTAATAAACGAGTGAAAAGACTAGTTAAATAATAATAATAATAATAATAATACTTTTACAGCGGCCAATATCAGTTATCCGTTCAGAGCGCGTTAAACGTTATGAATATTTTCGTTAATTAAAAAGATCTTCTTATAAAATAATTGAGTGCACATAATTATCTTATTAAATAATTGATTTTCTTCACTTATTAATTTGATTTTTCGGGGTTTCGATAGCTAAGGTATTATTATGTTATACGTGTATTTTCTTTATTCTCCCCCACTCCACGACGCTGTTGCGTTGCGAACAACGCGGTTTAATATTCAACATCCAATTATGTTTCAATGGTATGTAAATTAAAATTAAATAATCGGAAATCGAAAAAATCAATTCGAACGAATCGTTATTGCCGTATAAAATATATCGGTTTAACCGTAAGGGGGAGGGGAAAAAAGGAGATTCGATTTTCTCGTAATTCAATAGGAAAACCGGTGTACGGAAAATAATATTCTTATGTTTAAATATTTTTTAAACAACGTGTTTGAAATATTTCGAAAATTGTCGTTTTGCGTCGAAAATGTAACGAACGTTACACTCCGGTGTATTTTATTCAATTAAATATTTTTTTTGTACAAATAAATATATATATATATTCATTTCGAGAGGGGCGGGGTGAAATGTCACAGGTGAAACGAGTGGCCGAGGAAAAATACAACTACACGTTCGGCAACGAGTCCGTGTCCACGTTCGTGACGGCGTTTTACGACGCGGTGTTGCTGTACGGACTGGCGCTGAACGAGACGTTGGCACGTGGCGGAAACCAATCCGACGGAGCGGTCATAGTAAAGGCCATGTGGAACAAAACGTTCACCGGCATCACCGGCGACGTGAACATCGACGCGAACGGCGACCGAATCGCTGACTATTCGCTCTTGGACATGGACCCGAACACTAACGAATTCAAGGTATACCAGTCGACGATAATGATGAGATCTTTAACCACGAACGACTCGTCTAAACTAATTATTATTATACTTGCTCGTCATAATATATATATATATATCGACGACGGAATAGAAATAATAATAATAATAATAATAACTTTTTGAAACGCGCCACGAGGAGAACTTTTTTTTTTTCAATAAATTCGTAAATACTCTTAGAGTAGTACTCTTCCTCGTCCTATTAATTATTTGTTTGCCAATAACTCACTCTTGATCCTCGTGCGTTTCCGAATTATTTTAATTACACATTTTACAATTAATTTTTAACACTATTGACTGTGCTCTGGCGTTTACCGCATATTATACTTAAATTCTATTAAAAAAAAACGTATTAGAGTAAGTCACTTTTGAATAGCAGCAGTAATACAAATTCGATTCGGTGACACGTCAATATACGGTTTTCGAGTACGCGTCGGGTCGAAAATCGAGTCAGAACAAATATCGTCAATAGGCGTGTGTGTGTTGTGACCTACCCGGTTGTTTCGTGTCGTCGATTTGAGCCGTTTGACGTGAATGTTAGGTAGAAACGGGATTCGTCCTAACGAAATCAACTCCGTTAAAATATTGCATCGTTTATTGAGTCGGTGAAAATAGCGATTAAATAATATTGTAACGTTAAATATAATAATATAATATTAAATAAGCATTGAATCATTAATTGACTCGTCGAAACTCGACTGACGTAGCGCCTTCGGACGTGGCGCCGTGCGATCGCAGTAAGGAATGCTTTAAAACAAATTATAAAAAAGCGGTTCGTAGCACGCGCATTGACAACGGATTCATTGATTATTCTTTATTGGACATAGCAAAAAAAAAAAATATTTACACAACAATTTAAAAACCGGAAAAAGTTGTATACAAATGTATTTTTAAATAGATCGTGTTTGCATAATACTCGAGTTCCGATGCAATACGGCTCACGTATAAGGGTATTTTATATAAAACAAAAAAATATGTCAAATACTGAAATATGTGATAGAAATATGTTTAATGTGCGAATTACGAGTTACGAATAATTTTAGATACCGTAAAAATTTAAGTCTAGTTACGCCTACGGTCAAAATTCGAACTGTTGTATTACTGTATAAATATTTGCGTTTTTCCTAAATTAAAATTATATGCTGTAGACATCGAAGTGGATCGTTTGATCGATCAAATCGTTCGAAATTTAAAAACAAAGATAAAATCCATTACATTTGAAAAAATAAAAACACGATTTTTAGTAAAATGTGATTTATATGTAATGGTTCGAGACTATTTAATCTTTGACAT
This sequence comes from Chaetogeoica ovagalla, assembly GCA_032441825.1. Classification (NCBI taxonomy): domain Eukaryota; kingdom Metazoa; phylum Arthropoda; class Insecta; order Hemiptera; family Aphididae; genus Chaetogeoica; species Chaetogeoica ovagalla. The sequence continues at coordinate 2,368,191 of CM063726.1, forward strand.
GTAAAAAAATATATTTTATGCTTTACGCTTGTGTTAAATTTTCAGATATATATATATATATATATATACTTGAAATTTGTCCAAAATGAACGTGTCGACAAGTAAACGATTTTTTTTTTTTTTTTTCTTGGCGTTTTTTCAATAGTTTTTCTTCACGCTTAAGAAAACCGTGTTGAATAAATATTACGCCATATGCACGCGATCCGCTACCAGAAACTAACGCTTGAAACTAACGGAATGTGAACATTCTTTAATCATGAAAAACTGTTTACAAACGCACAAATAAAAATCATTTATTTATTTTTTATATATATATATATAAATTATAGTAATATTATATAATTTGAATATCCAACAGCCGTTATTGCAATAATTGACTTTGATTTTTTTTTTATAAGATACCTGTTAAAATATTACATTTATTATAATGTGTTTTTAGAGACGTTATAAAATCTATTAGGTAACAATAATAATTAATAATATGGTTCTACAATCAAATCAAAACTGCTGATTAATTTCATGCATCGATTTAATTCGTTAATTGGTCTTATGAATACATTGTGATTATTTTATGTTTCTAATGATTTATCCTTTAATATATCTTACACTGTCGTTAATTACCTGCTTTCAAATGTCATTTGTGTGATACAAATATCTGTGAAATATTAATTTTTTCGTAAATATTATCGTCTGTGCTGCGTTAACATCCACGTTTGTATTTATGTTATTTTAATGTAGTGTGTTTTGTAAACATTTATCGCCCATTTCAGAAACTCCGTTGTTGGCATTTCAATTAACAATAAAGAACGTTTCGGTTTTTCGCATCGTCGTAAAAATAACACCGTTTTATTGGATTAAGGATTCTTATTAAAAATACAAAACAAAATTACTTATTTAATTTTATATTAAAGTTGAAATATAATATTTTACTTAAACATAGAAATATAATTTTGAGAGGTTAAAGATAATCACCAGTGATTTTTAATTTAAAACAGCCGTAGGAAAAACATTTTTATTTTATTGAAGTTAATTGTGTCTTAATTCAAACTGTAAATATATAATGTAAATTAAAACAAAAATTTTGAAGTATAAAAATTTAAATAACGTTCTGGCGATAGTTTTTAATTTTTTAGTAACTTTTATGAAATTTATTAATTTTTTTAATTTATTAAATACGTGTTCAATGTTTTCACGTGGGCTTTTAAACCAAAAAAATCGATTTCTAACGATTGCAATGAATCATGTAAAAATTTTTACTTGACATTTGTTCCGAAAGTCTAATTACGTTGTTTCAGAAAATTTATAGTATTTGAAGGAGTGATATTACGGAGAAATGAAAATTCCTTTGAACCTAAATCAATTTAAATTTTAATCAAATTCGATTCCACTTATTATATTTCAGCTGTAATTTAATATATTTCTTTTACATGCACACACAATTAATTAGTTTCCTTTCATTATAATATAATTAACGATATATATATATATATACGTATATATATTGACTAATTTAAGATTATTGGTATTTATATTAACTTAAAATCAGTATTTAACTTATAATTTAGTATTTTATGTGAGCTCAATAATAATTATGTTACGTTCAGCGATTTATATTTCTATTAAAATTTGTTATTCTATGAATATTTTTCCGTTCTCATTCCAATATGGAAAATATCGAATTAAAAAAAAAATCTAAAAATACACTCATTTTTCGTTTATTTTTTTTTGGAAATTGTTTATTAACCATATACACGTATAAGCATTTAAAATGAATATTTTATGGTATTAGAATTCACTGCTGTTAAAAAGTTGTCTTGCGTCTCGTACGCTAATGATCACCGGTCATAAACTGAACCTGTCCGAGCATTGGTGGTGAGCTGGCAAAATTAATCTCATAAAATATATTATATATGTTATACTGTCCACTGAAGAAAATACATAGTTTCTTGGAACTATCGCACAATCTTTTTTTTTCTAATGAATTTTTGTCTTAAATTCAACCAAGGGAATTCGTATTACATTATACAGATGGTAGTATAACGAATTATATATATATATATATATATATATATAATTTATAATTTGTATATATTTGTTTTTGAAAATACATTTTCTAATTGACATAGTTCTTAAAATACGATGTTATTATTATACAAAACATATTATTTATTTAAACCGTATTACACAATTATGTCGGGTTACGTTTAAAAAGAAAAAATATAATCGTGAAACAAAAGTATATGTGAAAATATTAATTAATCATTAAAATAAACTTCTTAATATAAAAATTTGAAAAACGTACGCAGTTACAATATATATATATATATTACCGTGTTCAAAAATTTTAATTGTATAGATCAGCGTTTTTCGAACTACAAAAATCTGCATATAGCCCTATAGATCCATAGGATCCATAGAGATTCACATTAAAATCATTTCACTGGTATCAGGATATCGTAATCAATAATATTTTTCACCAATTCCATCGAACAACGGAGGGTTTTTAAGTTACATATATTTATTTGCACTGGGTCACTGTATTACAATTTTTAAACTCTTGTATAATTTTTTTTTATATAAAACCTTATAAAATATAATTCATTAAGTTATATATGAAAAATTATACTAATTTTTTACGGTAAAATACATTTATTTCATTTTAAAAAGTATGTAATATATTTTTGTTGACCTTTATTTCGTAATAGTATTAGAAGCTGATGATACTAAAATATTATTTCGTAAAAAATTAATAATTATTTTTGATATTCGCTCGAATGTCGGAAATGAGAATATTTGAAAACGCTTAACTTCGTGAAAAAAAACAACCTTTGTAGAGAACATATTTTTTTAACCAAACAACTAGAAAAAGAAACGTCTCCAACGATCTTTTCTATATGAATGACGACGAATTGTAAATGTTTATATTGAAGTCAATTGTTAAATGTAAACAAAACACGATAAAGTGAAAACGAATTTCAGGAAAATAATCTGAAAAAGTATTAAAATGTAACAAGAACCACGTTTCAGATAACATTTTGAAAAAAAAATATTATGACGTATGTGAACGTTGACGGGGGGGTGTTTTTTTTTTTGTTTTCCAAACAGTCTGAAAAACATTAATTTTACCAATATTTTATTTCACGTCGTGAAAACATTTATGGAATACTTAAAAGAAATCCAAATTGAGTTTTTCACCGAGTACAAAAAAAAAAAATAAAATAAAAAAATAACTTACGATTTACGATTTATTTATTATTTATACCATACTGAATAATGATTACGAGAATAAAACGAAAAATGTCGATTAAAGAAAACGAACGGTCCGGGATCGTTTTTTAAATGATTGGATGTATTCGGACGTTTTAACGACGTATTCCGTATTCATTATGTAGAAGGAAAAATACAAGTAAAAAACACGTCGTGAGAAGTCAAATTATAGCGTTCATATTATACTGTTATGTGAAAAAAAATTAAGTTGATCTTTTCGTCGAGCACGCGTTCGCTACACCATTGAATTACATCTAAATATAATAAACGGACCGCCAGTAGGAATTGTTTCATAAGAAACGCGTTGGATTTTACAATAACCAAAAGTTTTCAACAGTGTCTCTTTCGACGTCCAAAACGTGATGACACTATCCGAATTTCTGTCAACAGCTCTTGTACTTGATATGCTGCAGTACATCGAATACGTACTATTATTATTATAATTGTTTTTAATTTACAATGAGCGCGTAAAAGATATTCCTACAGTGTATTAGAGAATAAACATTGTACAAACATAAAATCATTAACTGCAAGATAATTACTTTGTGGGAATACGAGAAAACAGAGTTGTTAATATAAATTTACCAATATACATATTAATATATTATAATTTGAGTCTGTAAATTATTTGTTTGTTATTTTTTTTTTTGACGTTCTCAAAATTAGGCACAATGCGATATATATATATAAACATACGTTTATTATGTTAATTAAAAAAAAAATATTTTTACCTTGAAACCTGACCAGGTTCGAATGCATATCATTATAATTTATTATTATATCATTTTATAGTTTGTTTTTGTGTATTTGCAATTGTTGCCAAGGCGTAACGTTATCGAAACATGTTATTAACGAAGTTTTTTTTTCCTGTACTTTCACCGTTCAAAAGTATTATTATACGTTTATTGTATGATGAAACGTTACCGTTCGCCTGTGATTTATTATTATTTTACGGGTCGAATGCAGAGTACGTTTAAATGAGTTTTAAACAAATACATTTTTTTTTTTAATAAGAGTTGACATTTTTTTTTTTTAAAAAAAAAGTTATTTCATCAAAATGAAATATAAAAAAATCTTTTCCGAATTAAAATTTCGTGAAATATGTTTTAGAAAACAGCCATAGCATTATTTAAAATATAAATATTGACTTGGAAAATTTAAAAATACAACAATATATATATAGATGTGTATAAAGCAATTAAACAATAAATTTAAAAGTATTTTAAATACACAGAGTTAAAAACAAATTATAACATGACATAATTACTTTTTTCAACTATGTATACAATTTCTTCGCTATTATCAATATTATTATTTATTAATTTTTTCAACGTCCTTTTATTGTCATATTTATCGTTTTCTCCACGTTATTTCGTTATTTCTTTTTTTTATTCTGTTATTGTGTTTTTTTGTCTTTTTCGGTTTACGCCCGATGACTATGTGTCGTAATCGGTAGTAAATAAACAAATCCAATTGAAAAAGTCATATTTATCTATTTATTTATTTTTCAAAATACTTTTTGACTTAAGTGTCATATTCACATGTACATAAGTATCAACACATAACTACACTTGTATACAAATACATTTTATTTCACATATTTTGGTTTTATATAATACGAGTAATTAAAACAATAGCAATCTGTTTGAAAAATAATTCAGTCTTCACGTAATAAATCTTCGGGGTGTATAGTAAAAATAACGATCGAATGATTCACCCTAGAAAAAAAAGAGTTGGATAAAATACGCAACAGTTTTTTTTGTTTAGCCGGTCCATAAACTTGTATTGTTGGCCGCGAGTACGGAAGGATGCGACCTGTCTGATTTCAGACACCCATAGAGAATTCTTTTCTTTTTTTTTACGATTTTTGCCGATCCTCGGAAAAATGACGGCACAATGCATACCGTCATTTTGACACATTGACACGAATGTATTAGGGGAAATCTCGCTAGTAGCCCAGTAGTGCCTTCGGCCAAAAATCACGAGTTTTATTATGGTATAATAAAATGTGTTGAATCGTATGTAGTAAATAACACCGAATAAAAATATATATTCGAGTATATATTTAAATGGATTTCTATAAGTTTTTTTTTTTTTGATGATTTTCTATCATATACACTCGGCGTCAAAAAAATCGCACCTTTTGCAAATCTGTTTTCAAAATACTCGTAATTTTAACTACACTCAATCAAATGTTAAGGTTTTGTTATGCTATAATATATGAAAGATGATATATGAGACAGTGTGATGTTGCACGGCAACTAAACCTGAGCCGTTTTGCCGTTCAATGAGTTTTCCAACGGTTTCAAGATACTGATGGCTTCACCCGAAGGTGTGGATCAGGCCGACCACGCTCCACAACAGAAAGAGACGATCGCTTTATTGTCTCGACGTCTTTACGCAATCGATTTTTGAATGCTGTAGAACTGCAACAGCAACTCCATGCAGCTCGCAGAACTACAATAAGCATCTTTATGGTTAGGAGAAGGATACGAGAACAGAAAATTGTGCCTCGTAAACCTGCTACCAGCCTAAAACTCACTGCACAGCACTGCAAATCATCTTTCATATATTATAGCATAAAAAAACCTTAACATTTGATTAAGTGTAGTTAAAATTATTTTGAAAACAAATTTGCAAAAGGTGCGATTTTTTTGATGCCGAGTGTATATTGGTGATTTTTTCTCTCTCTCTCTCTCGTGCATTTAATAATCTATTCGGTTGGAGTACAAATTTATTAGTAAATCAAATACTTATACATTTTCTTTTTCTATACTTAAATACGTAATTTGTCGCGTAATTTCGTGTTTAAAAAAAAAAACAACCATGTGAACTATTATATTTTAGTTTTGTCATTGAAAAATCACGTATTAAATGTGATTTTTTTAAAAAATAATTGTGAATTTCTACTATTATGTAACATAAATTTTAAAAATAATTAAAAATATTTCAAAAGTCGAGATTTATAAGGAGAGAAAAAAAAAGAAATTACTCTCGTACATCACGGTCGGATTTACTTACTATGAAATATCTGAAAATATTTATAATGAATTAATTAATGTGATTGTTCTGATATCATTAATCATATATAGTATATATGACATATATTAATATATCATATATATTTATGATATAATAAATCGTATTTTTTTTTAGTAAAAACACGTTGTAAATGATTTACGTATGTTTTGTGCTAAACAATATTTATTTTGTAATTTATATTGTTCAAATATATATATATATATATATATAATATGTATCTTTAAGAAGTATAGTAGGCGAATCGCGCGTGTTAACACAACTACGTTTGCAATAATACAAAATAAATTTTATTGCTTTTTATATCCATATCGTATGTACGGTTTATTAATATTATAAAAAACATTTCGATGTTAAACGTATATATATATTTATTTATTTGTACTTAGTAATTGAGTTTCCGTAATTAATTGTGTGTACATTTGCTTTCATCTTGACAGATAGTGGCGAATTATATTGGAATAAAACAAGCGTTGGAATACGTGCCGGGAATGAACATTCATTGGGCCGGCGGCCGAACAAGCCCTCCACCGGACACCCCGGCTTGTGGATTTGACAATTCTCTCTGCAAAAGTAATAATCCTCGTACATTTATTTTTTCTTAGGCTTATGTCGCAGTTGCTCGCACAGAGATGATTGAACGTGTGTTGTTTTTGTTTTCAAGAAAACCATGTTTCGTCGGTGTTGTTTTAAAAATATTGATGTTATTCATTATTACATGGATAATTATTTTATGTAATTGCATATATAAATTTCTATTTTATTATTCAAATTCCAAAAAGGTTAAATCATTATTATAATTATAATTATTATTATTTATTACAATTTTTTTCATCTAAAATTTCTCTATCACGAAATTGTTCTTTCTATCATTTTATTATTATTATATACTTCGCATTTTTATTATGTTTCTAAATTTATTTCTTTGCTTTTTACCATAACCTTTTATTTTGATAATTCAATTAATAAATTTAACTCCTGAATTTTCCAAACATTTAAAAAAAAATTGTATTTGCTTTTCCAACTTTTAATTATTAATAATACTGCATTTATTTCTAGCAATGCCTGGTTATGCCATACTCAGTATTGTCCTCAGTTCAGTAGTAGTGATCCTGGCCATAGCATCAGCTCTCATATACAGGTAATGAAAAATAAACTTCAATTATAGTTATGATAATAATAATTTAATTATTATTTCATAATATTATCGTGCAGATGATTTACTAGTATATAGGATGTGGTTAACTAAAACAGTTTATAGACGTATAATATACTGGACGAATTCCCTAATCAAACGATTCGCAATCAGTAACGAACGAACACAGATGATAACAATTTAATTCCAAATTATACTTGGCGCATAAATTATGATTATATGTATGTGTAATTTTGAATAAACTCTAAGAGCATAAAAATTTATTGAAATCAGCATCCTTTTATCTGTTGTAGTCTAATACGCAATTATTTCCAATTTTTTCGTATTAGGTTTCATGGTTTGTTAGACACACATTTCGTACAAACATACACGCACACACACACATGTGTACAAAAATAAAATACAATAAATACCGGTTAAACATCCCTTTTGTTTGGTCTTATCCATTCACACATACCCTGCGGCCGTATTATTGATGGTGTCTAATCAGGATGCGATATCTTTGTGTTGGAATTCCGGTATTGTATGTGAGCGTGCTTCGAATTACCTACCCTAAAATGTAGTTAAGTATTATTTTGTATTTTTCGCCAACCGCGATAATTGAACGATAGTTGGATTATATAGTTTTAAAGTTTAAATTTATCTATTGATAGCGAGTACAATGTATTTATTCGATTTTCCCAGTAGTCGCTTAAAGCGTAATTCAAAATACTGAGCATAAAAGACCGATATGTTTGACGTATTCGATTGTTTAGACCATGACGTTTTTTCTTTTTAAGTTCAAAATATAATTCAAATTCAAACATAAAGAATATTTATCATATTCGTTGATTATAAAAACCTACAGTCGCGAATCAGAATAGTTTTTCGAATAAAATAATTTACTTTTTGTTATTATTATTACCTAATTTTATTTAACAAACACATATTTTATCAAATTATTTTTATCGGGAAAAATTGATTTTTGTTTTTATTTTTAATAACGAGAAAAAATACACATTTTTACAGAAAAAGTTTATTCACGCATTATCACTGAATATTTTATATTAATTTATTGAGATAATCGTATCTATTTCTAGTATGATTTATTACCCTGATAATCATATAACGTTGGAAGTGTTGTTAAAAACGATGAAAATATATTTATTTATTTTTTCATTCGACTCTGTATATTATTCTTGTAATTCAAAAAAATTATCATTTTTATTCTTCTGATACTAACTGTCACAATAACATATTTTTTCAAGTCATTCAATACTAAAATATTTTTTTATCTACTAATTAATTTTATAAATGGCGGGGAAAAAATTAAATTATGATCTCGAAATATTCTTCATCGAAGAGTGCATTATAAAACGGTTCATTGTGAATTAACAATGAAGTCTTGTTTCCTTAGTGTTAAGCAGTTCGTAAATTATTAGATGTTGTATGGGTAAAACAAACACGTTTCTTTGCTTTCTTAATGTACCTTCATATTTATATATGTAAATACGTGTTTTCGAATAAACAATTATATATTTTTCCAAAAATTTAAGACCGTTACCATTTTAAAAACACCATTCGCAATAATATATACAATTATTTAATATCTAGTTATATAATATTTGTTTATAAATAAAAAGTGATTTTTGATTCTCAGAAAATATGAATATTTTGTGTACATGCTATAATATATAGCGGGGAAATGCGTAAAGTCTATTGTTGCTCATAACAAGGCTAATGAGAAATGGTCACACAACCCCATCATATAGAATTAAAATTTATGGTTTCCGGATGAACTCACAGTGTTGAAAATTCGAGAAAACACTAATAAAAGTTTTCAAAATTTAAAAAACACTTTTTAAACACTTCACTGCACGATCAATTACAGACTTAATCAATTTTTTTTTGATCGACAAAGAAATCGACGTACATTTTAGTAGAAAAAAAATGAAAAAAAAAGATATTTTGACACTTTATTTTTCGCACTCTTATGCACTAAATTTTCATTACTGAATGTTTATTATTCACTTATATCTCTGTGTTTTACGGGTTATTTATGCTAAAAATTCATCGCGGGTTTCTTTGTTTCCTATTATTTGCCATCGTTCTCTGGTATGTATACCTCTTGCGAATAGTATCTCATATTATTATTTCAATAATATATATATATATATGTCATTGTTAAACTTAAATTGTTTAAGCAGAACAAATACAAAGTGATAATATGTATATATTTATATAATAATTAAATTGTTTTATATAAAGTGTTAATAGATATTGTGTATGACGCGAGGAAGTATATTATACAATACCGATGACAAATAACGGTTTGCCGATTTTGTGTAAAACTCGTGTATTTTGATTTAAATCTGTACCCATTTTAGTTACTTAAAGAAATTCCGGGCCAAACATTCTGCTTAATCGAACCCAATATGAGTAGTAAACTTTTTGAGATTATCACACTGACCACGCATAGTTTTTTTGTTAATTTAAATCATTCGGTTGAATATGCGTAAATATTTTAGTTTCAATTGTGATTTTAAAACATTTTTACAAAAAAAAAAAGACTTAATAGTCTTTTACAACTTACAACTGTGTACACGATCGTCGTGGCGAGGAAAAGCAAACAAAGTTGCCTACCGTGAGAGTATAACACGGATTTATCATAAGACTAGATAGGTACAAATAAATTAACTCAGTTTTTTTTTACGTCCCAACAGTACTGTAACATACAAATTAACTTTTATTATTAAACTCGTGAAATATAAAAAATGAAGTATATGATATCTCATTAAAAGCACTCTGTTGCCATTTTGTGTACAATAATACTGTGTGGTAAAACAAAAACCGTGTCGTAAAATTGAAGAATATAATCTTATGGTGTAGGTAAAACTGGTATTTAGTTTTACTGGAATAATTTTAAATTAATTATTTTTTAAAAAAAGATTATTTATCGTGAAATATTCACACGAAATACAGTAATTATTAGTTACCATCTTATAATTCATACATGTTAGGTTAGGTCTCGGTATCTATTTATATCGTATATGTACTATAATTATATATTACTTAACAATCGTTTTATACCTGTTAACATTAATATTGTAAATAAATAAGTATTATTAATGAAATCACAATGAATATTTCTTTTTATTCGTAAAATCGCGCTGATAACGTAATGGTGAATAGTGTGAATTTCTATCGTACACGTTCCATTAGCAGTGTTCGAATAAGTACACGTTGAACAAATCTATTTGTATTAAATACGCATTCAAAATCGTTTAAGAAATTCGCTGAATTCGAAATTAATTCATATTAACTATTGTATTAGACAATAGTGAATACGAAACGTATTTTAAAAGTACGGATCGTTCGCTGTTACGTATAATTATTGTTCGCCGCTTCTTATATATCTCCAACGATTCTCTCCTGCACATAACCATCAAAACAATTCATAGTTTTCCAGACTGTTTGGAATGGAACCAAAACCCCGTAGTCTACTCGTTTAGTTTAATCCCAAACGAATTATTACCAACAGTTTTCCCCAGTTTCGCGCGTACATATACACGTATAGTGCCACGCACTATTTGTCTATTTAATGTAATTTTATATATATATAAGTTTTGCTCGATTTTATCGATCGAATTAACTTTATTTACACGTTATTCCATACGATGATTTGGTTAGTCGGTATTTCGATTACCAAACCACGGCAATTAGCATATTGAAATATTACGACACACTCTATATCGTAATACAGAAATATAACTATTTTATATTAGAATATTTAATTTGAATTTTGAAAGTCAATGAATTTATTTCAATCGTACGCAGTCGATTCGAATGAGTCATTTCGTTATTAGTTTTACGATGTTATAAAATATATTATGAATTTTCTTTTAAATTCTCCTTCCCCCCAAAATAAAACATTAGACTATTTGTTTGTTGTTAATATACGTTAGAAATTTAAAACGCTAATAACGTATTAGAGTGTTTTGATTAAAAAAAAAAACTATGTAAAAGAAACTTGTGTTCGTGTAATATATTCTAAATTCTATATTTTCGTGGGTTTATACTAGTGGGAATTTTATGAGCAATTCTCCATCCGACCGGGGAAAAAAAGCTTTTTCGGGTATCTCTTGTTGTATACAATATTCTTTAGCGGTCTTTAATTTAATAATTGAATGATATAATTAGTTATAAAATATGCATTTATATTATATATTAACGTTATAAGGAATACAAGATATATTCAATTTGTACAAGTTTGAGGTCTGAGATAAAGGAAGGACGACGAATCATATTGTAGTTCTTGCGTCATGTATTCGCAATAATAATCTCATATGAATACTGGCATTATTTACGAAAAGTTTGTAAACGTAAATTTCGAAGAAATACGTGTTTCTGATTTATACCAAAAGTATTGAAATTAAGACTAAATTCTTCATTGTTATATTTTCTATATCGTATACGCGTTCTACGCTCAATAATATAGTGACTTCTTTACGATGTAATTTATACCGTTTTTCTCATTTTATCATAATATCTCTTGGAAAATTCTTACTTAATTTATACTTCACAAGTGGATTGGGAAATCGGTACCGTTTTTCGTATGAATTCGTCTTTAATACGTATATTTTTCAATCGAAAATAAATGATATGGATATCATCTGAATTCCAATAATAGTTTCTATCTCCTTTAAGTTTTTCTTGTGATAGACACAGTAGGTTACGAATTAATTGTGCCTTGAATAACTGAGTATTGAAACAAAGTAACGCAATACAAGAGAATAAAGTAAATAAGGCTTTCAATAATGTTTATAATACATTTTTCACGCAAAATAAAGAAAAAATAACAGAAAACTCTCTGTTCAACATTTCAATAAATTTATCCAAGCTTAATTGTTATCATTTATTATTTTATTTTTACAATAAGAATAAAATATTGTTGAATACTATTGTAATCAATTGAGCTGAACTTTTGACCCAGTGAATAGTTTGCATATTTCGCTGGTTCATAATATGCCCCTTAAATATTCTCCTCTAGACTTTTACACATTTATGTTGTATCAAATATTTCTATTTTACACAATATATAGCATAATTTTTTTATATAAAATCGATTCACTTAAAATTTTTTAAAATCTTCTCGTGTCGAATTTTGCAAATTATATTTATTTAAAATAATTCTATTTATATATAAGTGATCGATTGTGTGTTTTATTTTTCCTCGGCTGTTTAAAACTCCTCGGCTGCATAAAATGACTGTAAATCATTTCAAAACAATGCTATTATAATTATATAGTGTTTATGTGTATATTACACAGTATTAAACAATGTAGTGTTCCTGCCAACGCGTAAGCCAGTTGTGGACCCGTAATGCGTGGTTGTAGCAGAATTGCCTGTCAACAGTGCCGTGTAAACGTCGATCGATCCATTAAAAACGTTTAAAAAAAAAATTCAATATAAAAACATATTATTATTAACGAGTTTAATATTAAAATTAAAACATTGGATCGAACTATTATGATATTTATGTCCAACAAAATTATTACAGAAACAATATCGAGAATAATATTATTATCATTATTTCTGCATAACAAGACGGATATCTCGTCTATGAAACTATCAGTTTGAAAACGATAGGTTTTTGCTTACCGTTGAAAATTCAATAGCGTTGTATGAATTTATTTGATAAAAATATTCGTGCGAAACGGAATGTTTATGAAACGTAAAATACATTTATTCACTGTCATATTTCAAACTCAAATGTGCTTTGAAAAAAAAAAAACTATAATTAAAGTACATATAAATTACAGATGAGTGGAGGATGGGGTTTTTGTAATCAAATCATGAAGTTTTTTTTTGGGAAAAAGCTTTTAAGCGCAGTTGTGAAAAGTTTTACGTCGTAACATAAGCTTTAGTACTATTATTATGACTTTGTGAAATATTAAGACGCATATAAACAAGGATGGCGCAAAAAAAAAAAAAAATACCTTTTTTGAATTTTGTGTATATTTGTATATAACATACCACAACAGATTAATTTGTATTAAAATATCTTTTATCTGTTAATTTTTTTTAGAATAACGTTTAGATCAATTCATTTTCGTTTTTAATCGATTTTATTAATACGTTAACATCCATTAATTTATTGGTTCGGATATAAACTTTTATACTTTTTTATATTCGACTCTGTAATAGACATCAATAGTGTAATATTGATTGAACGATTGTTTTTCGTATAAATGTAAGACCCGTTAAACGCACGGTTTTAATTGTTTAAAAGTGTTTAAATTGTAATACCGTTATAAAAATGTGTTTTCGTTTTTCAGACATTACAAACTCGAAGCTGAAATAGCATCGATGACGTGGAAAGTCAATTACAACGAAATTATAAGAGTGCCGCAGGACAAATGGAGAACGAGCATGACCAGCCTCATTAGGAGAAACAGCCAACGGGTAAACGCGATCATCATTACATTTTTTTGTGTTTAGCGGCGTAGGAATACGTTTCTCGTCGTGTTTGCGACAGTTTAACAATTTTTTTCCCGTGGTACTTCATCGTTTCGTTGATAAATTCACACGTTCCACTGCACGATACGATAAGTACTGTTCTTATACTGTTTTTGTTTTTTTTTTTTTTATATATAATCGCGAACGGATAGGTTATGGCGACTCTAGTAGTGTTTTGTTCGGAATCTAGAAAATACTTGAATTTTATTCACGAAATAAAAATAATAATAATAATAATAATAAAAAAAAAGACAGCCATCTGTCAGTTTTTGTAAATGTCGCTTTAGTAAATTAAATGGGAAAAGTTTTTAAAGAGTGCATTGTGTTATCGCTATAAATTTGAAATCAATGACAAATCATAACATTCGATAAAACGGTTCTGAGCAGAGCATCGGTGTAATGCGGATTTATTGAAAAATTCGAAATTGTTATAAAAAGAAATTGCGACTGAACGATTTGTTTTGAATAAAGTTGAAGTGACATACTACTTTCGATGTTTTTTTTAAATTTTAAAACCTTAAAATTACCTCTTATATAAAATTGAACACTCCAAAATTTTCGAAATTGCTATAAATGGCCAAAAAAAAAAAAAAAAGAAATTTTTTTGGAAAATTTGTCTCGTTAAATGCAATCCAACGTTTAGGTATTCGGTGAAAATATCGGATTTCTACAACTATAATATTGGTTTCAGGATTACGACGAAATAACGATAATCGATTTTGACGAAATTACGTTTTTACCGGTTTTTATATAACTTCTCGGTAGTCTTTTCCGATTTTTTTTTTTAAATATCGAGAAAATCGACAAATGATCTCTTTAACGTGTCAATTAGACGCGATTTTCGACCGAGAACGGAATACGACTGTCGATATCGGAGCGATCCATCCCTCTGGTTTTGCGGGTACTTCGTAAAATCAACGGATGCCTGGACCCGGCTGAGAATCTAAAAAAGAAATTGTTTTCACGCTCTCTCAAATGTGATTGATATTATGACGTCGTCCGAACACAACGCGTCGTAATAAAAATACAAAATAAAAAACCGACTGTATCGCCTACAAGTACGAGTTGTTTGAAGATCAAAATTTTTTTCTCCTCCATTTTATTACACCGCGCGCGCGCTCGCGCACATTGCGTGTGGGGCGGATAAGAGGCAGAGAGCAAGTCGATAACGAGTCACCGTATTTGTTTTATCATCGCGACGGCGGCGGAGGCTATGGGGGCCGGCTATAAAAAGCGACGCGAAAACTTATTATCTTTACAACCTTAAATACGGTCCGAATAAGTTTCAACGCAGGGAAACGTATTCGAGTCCTTTTGCGTACACCGCCCAATAGCGGTGTAACACCGGAGAGTGTATACGATTTTCCGCCGTCGCGCACACATTACCGGGTGTACGTTTTCGCAACTTTTGTTTTTCGAGAATAAAATCTGAACGAACAACACATTGTGTAAATTCGCGTGACAAATGTACAACTTTATTATTATTATTATTATTATTATACACGTGCGTTTATGTATTTTATAATAAACATCTTTCGATAGATTTTTTTTTTTTGTAACGTTTACTATAGCGCGATGCGTTCGACGACAAAATCGTCTAGAAATCAAATAATTCGAAATCGTTATGAATATATTAGTTAAAGATATATTTCGAGATTTTTTTTTTTTTTTTCGTAATCAAAACTCACAAACTCTGTACACACTTTAACACTTCTGCGTTTTTTTTTTTTTTTTTTTTTTTTTGCGTAAACTTTCGGGAAATTCGTTGAATTTCCAAAAATCGTTTATCGCAATAATACAAACGTATATTTTATTTTATATACACTTTTGTAATTGCAGACCGTAATATCGGAAGATCTCATGAGCCTCATGAGCCAATGTGACTATGGCCGCCAAGTATTCATTCAAACGGCATTTTACAAAGTAAGTAAATATATATTTTTTTTTCTTTGTTTCTGTGTATTCTACGCAATGCACTGTGTTTAAATAGTGCAAAAGGATTTCGTTTGTCGTATGAGAATTATGATAATATATATATATATATATATATATACATTTATATAATCATAAAATAAATAATGTATATATATATATATATATATATATATATATATATACATTTATATAATCACTTGTCACTTAACCGCAACAATAACTACGCGTAATATTTTATATGTTACTCCGCGTGCCATTTTTCATTTCATTCGATGATTTCATCGAATCTTAGAAAATGTTTAATAAACACGAGCGTCAACTCGAGTTTCGACTCCACAACGAGTTGGATATCATAATTGTCGTAGGAAAAAAAAAATGACGAATTAATATTTGTACAATATTTGACAATTGTACACACCTATAAAACGTACAGCTGGACGATTAATACACTATTCAAAACTTCACTTACGTTACGTTAAATGTGAAATAATAGAATAGGAAACAAATTTAAATCACCATTTTTTTTTTTTAGACCACGCATTATTTTTATTATTATTCTCGTATTGCACTATATAGTTTTCTTTAAAAAAAAAAAAAAAAAATGTTACTCTCGTTGTACTATTTGTTTAAGTATTAAATTATAAGTAATATTTTCAATATGTATTAATGTCCAAAAAGTTGACAGGATATCCATAAAAGTGTTCATTGATAAACTTATTACACAGTTTTTTAAATGTTAAATCAAAAACGAAACAATGCCGTTATTCCCGTATAACGTTTTAATAAAATCGTTTTTTTTTTCATATTAGATAAACCGTATTTTTTAATGCTTTTCAAACCACTAAAAACTATTGTTTTTAGGATAAAATACAATTGTCGTAGATAATATTACGCGATAATTATTCGTTCGTTTTGTTATCTCTTCTTTTGCAAATTTCCAAACAATAACCGTTTTTATATTTTTGTTAAATATCCTAAAAAAAAAAAATCTAAAAGTTTAACGAATCGAAATTTTTTTTAAACACTCTGAGAATAGTATTACATTTTGATTAATGTATTTCAGAAAGATATATAATTGTTCAAAAATATACCGAAATGTTAACGATAATAATACACGTGTATTAATGATAATTTACGATATTTTCGCTCAGACATTATAAGTGGGTTGAATAATTTTTTGTCTTCGCGATGTCAATTGTTCGCAAAAATATTTATTCAAAAACGCCGTACACCACCCACGCGTAGTTATATTTTATAATTAAACTGGCGAAACCTTTGTCTTTTTATCTTAGTCTTGTTGAATACGTTAATTTGGTCAAAATTTCGTGTTATGAATAACAAATAGGAAACAGGATAATTTTTATTAACTTTTATCTAGATACAACTGAAACGGTTACTTTTGATTTATTATTCGTTTTCTTTTTCCATATAACTAAATATCTTCCAAAATATACGCAAAAATTATAAATTATTCGATTACGATACTATTGTATTATATTTTTATAAACAAGTAAACTACTGCCTTATAAACAGTTGAGCATGAGAGAAAGCTATTAATCCAAATTGGTTTCAATTATGTTTTTATATTTCCAAAAGACTATTAGCTTTGACGAAATTCCGAGATTTTGACTGTGCCGATTTCTTAATAATCTTCTTCAACGGAATAACAAAGTCATTTATTTCGGAATTAAAATTTATCCTAAACGTATAAATCAAGAAGCTACCATTTTTCATGGAACCATTTAAGTTCTGTATGTAAAATAACCGGACGTTATCCTGTTCAATTCCTCGTGAAAGTCCTTTTACCGAATCGGTGAGTTCGAACTAATTTTGGATAACAAAAAACGTGTATTCCGTTCGTTATCGGTTTAATATTTAATAATTTTTTTTCACTCTAATATTATATTTCAATAATCAGTGACAATATTGTTTTCGTTGCGTTGTTCTTGGCAAATCATCGTTAAGAGTTTATTGTAACATATTTCTTAAATCAGAAAGCACTTTGAATTTTCAATGTACGTTCTGTTATTTGTAGACTTCACGTATTTTCTTTTTGTACTATACTTAAGTGAATATCCTTTCATCACTATAACTGATATACACACACAGTTATATTGTGAATCTTCATATTTTATCTTGGCTATATTTTCTATTTATTCAAAACATTTATTTCGATTTCATTGTTAGATAAAAGCCTATACACGAAACTGATTTCTTCATCGAAAACCGACTATTGTTTGAATACATTTTTAGTATTTTTTTTTTTTTTTTTTTTACATAAAGCATTTTCAGGTGGATAAAACATTTATAAATTTCCGTAATCCATTAGAAAATGAACACTTATAGTAGATTTGCGTAAAACTCTAAATGTAGTTATATTATCGCAACGAAAATAATCTTCTAGTAATATTCTATGATTATACACAGAATTACATACTGGGAATTAAAAATTCATTTTCGTATTTTTAATTATAAACTCGTATAGTTTTAAATGAAATTTAATTCGGAAATAAACGAGATTAATATACAAATTACAAAAAGAAAATCGCTCGCCGTGTATGTGCGTGCGAGTCGACTTCAAATATTACAATAAATATTTATAAACTTTATAATACATAAACAAAATACAAATAAATCATACGATTATTTTTCAAAAAAATTAATTACCCGCAATTAAAACTACCAGTTAGAGATTAAAAATTCGAAATGTAACGGGATACATCGTACGCATATTATTTAGATTTTAGAATACAATATTCTTTTAACTCGACGCATCATAATAATCGACATCCAGTACCATTCGAAAACTGATAATTATCAAGTAAAGTGTATGTTTTTTTCTATTTTTTTTTATAACGTCAATTGTACCCGAAATACTTAGAAATATTTTCAAATGTGTACTCCCATTCGGATTTCCTACAATACCTAGTCTTATGCAAATCATATTCCAAGTACAAAGATATTTCGTATTATCTTTAACATAAAACACAGTGCGTACAGTGTATTTACTAAAACGCACCGCGTTTAAGACAATATAATCGTTTTTCATTCGTCGTACAATTTCGTACACATGCAGGAGGAGTTCAGTAGTGCTATTTTAAACTTAATTCATTTTAGCCTTGGTTATTTCTACGGCATAAAAATTTTAATATTTAAACGTTTATTTCCCAACGGGTGGTATATGTTAAATTATTATAAAATTATAATTCGGTGAGTATTTTTTTTTTTTTTTTTAAGTAGAATGTAGTTTATGTATCGAGTCAAAATTTAAAATGAAAAAAACAAAATACTATATATATATTCTCATAGTCTCAAGAGCGTACGAAAGACAGTTTTAATAGGTCACGGTTGTGGTGGTAATAAAAGAAAAAACAACGAATAATCTATAACAAAAAAATATTTATACAAATTATTAACACACGATTTACTCATATTCAATTAACATTCAAATCATTTAATCGATTAGTTCGTTTGGACAAAGGGAGAGCTTCTTTTTATCGAATTCATCTGTCATTATTGTTTTTGTTTAGTTATTAATAATTTTCTTACTTTTGATATTTCACAAGAAAATCTATCGAAAAACCCACCGATTTTTGTTTTGGGTAAAAGAATATAATTTTCAAATACTCTGCTTATTTGTATTTATGTTTTCATCAAGTGTTCATAATTATAAATAAGCACATACGCGCTATTTACTATATCGTTTACATAATTACGAAACGTTTTATACTACGCGAATGGCACACTTATTTACGTGACCTCAGGGTATTTTCATTCACTTTATTTTGTATACAAAAGAAACGTGTAATTACTACTGTGATAAAATGTACTCCGTTTAATAACGATTTTTCAAACGTCATTATTTTAATGTTATAATTTCAAACGACAAACGCTCGACGAAATTATTGAGAATAAAAATACACAACATATAAAAAAAAATATTACGTGGCTCGTTGACTTCTACGAATGGACAAAAATAATTGTTAAAAAGAAAAGAAGGACAGTGAAATCCGTAGGTGCTATAGATGTCGCTCAAGTTTTATTAACTACTCAGATAAGGATTTTAAAGTTTTTCTTATTACTCCGAAGTAATGATAAATCAATAAAAAACCGAGCGGAACTTAGACGTTATATTAATCATTTATGTGTATAATAATGAATTCTGTCAAAGTGATCGCGGGGGTTTTTTTTTCGTACAAAATTGTTTGGTAGTATTTGGTTCGGGTCTCGTTTAAAAGTTGCTGAGAATATCGAAAAATGATTTCCGTAAAGTACCGTCAGCCCCAGCAACGAAATTTGTTACCGTAAAACGGGTACGAACGTAATAAACGAAGCACTTCTTAATGTCCAATGGAAAAATTGGATACAGAAAAAATAAAAATAAACGTCGTTGTAAAGCCGCCAATAACTTTCGTATCAGCGTCTAAGACGAAACGTCGTTCTATTCGAAATGAGTTATTGGACATTATTTTTTTTTTTGTTGATTACAGTTTTTGTTGAACTCGTTCGTACTACACGGAATAAAATTTAATAACCGATAGCAGAAATCCATCGGTTTTATCATACGATAATTATGCGGAATAATATGAATGTCACTGCACACAGATTATTCGATCCCCGATATTTGTAATCCAATTGGCTATAGCCCATAGCTTATAGTATTCATATATTATACGCGTACAGACCGAATGTACGTTTCGACACGTTGTACACATATTATGTATAATAAACAATAATAAATAAATGATAGAATTATTCGATTCAAACGAAGCGTTTGTGCATTGTGGATAAGTTAATACGCGATTTTATTGTTTATCGAGCTATATTCTCATTATCGACCGCATAAATAATATAGCAAGAGGGAGAGAGAGAGAGAGAAATTGAGAGTAGGTGAGACAGGGGGATTTGTAGCGAAAGAACACAAATCAAACCGTATATGCTTCAAATATTATGTATACGTTTGATGGTATCACTTTTACAATAAGATGAAAACGTAAAGAAAAAAAAAACATATTTCTACTTGTGATGAATACGTCTGCAATAACGTCGTAAGTTAGAACAAAAATCACAATATCAAAAGTGCCTTGCTGCGACAACGAAATTGATTACTATCAATGCTCGAATTTTTTAGTTTTAAAAAGTACTGAAATATACGCTATAATGTGATAGAAAAAAAATCTTAAAAAATACCTAAAAACAGTAAAAAAAAAAGTGTTTTTTTTTATGAATTATAATAAAGATCCCGCGCACACTGCCAAGATAATTTATTATTGAAAAAACCGACTATAATATAAAACGTTTAATGAAATGACAATGTGGATATTTATTTTTTTTTTTTTTGCCTTCTTTGGATTACGATATTTATGAAGAACACAACATAATTCGAATTAAATGCATATATTAGTATAGGAATAAAATAGCGACAAAACCGGGTAAATTGCGATAAAAATCTCTAAATGCTTTAAATATGCAAAAATATGCAATTTAAAATTTTGTATTTGGAATCCTTGACGCATAAAACACGAATAAATATGGCTTACTCTGTTACGTTTATCTTTATTCAATAATAATTAACAAATGATACAGAACACTGGGTCGTGGTTATTATTATTATTATTATTATTATTATAATCAACTTCAACATTTCGTTTGATTTTGGTATAATAACTAAATCGTAATGATGCGTGTAATATGTAGTACAAGCAGTTTAAGAAATTTTACTGTTTGAACATAAATGTAGCTGTTGTGCATAATTTAAATATCGTAATATGAATATTAAATTCAAATATTTTCATACTTACAATAAGTTTACACGAAACAATATTAATATAATATAATTAATATTACTTATAATTAATCACATTAAACGGATTGGACACTGGGTATATTTTTAATATGTCTACATCGAGCGAATCGTCTCGTATTATTTTCGATTGCTCCTAGTGATTTTACAATAATCCTAAATTGTAGATATAATATATATGTCTCTATATAAAATGTGTGTACAAGAAACATTTTGAATACAAACAAACGATTTTTTTTCAAATTTTCACAGTAGTTAAATAACACTTTAAGAAATATTGCCTTCGATTACAGGTAATGTCTTAAACACGGTAATTCAAAGAAAATTAATTTTCCTTACTGTTCTCATTGATTCTGTGATATACAGCTAAACAATTGTACTGTAAGGGATATATTATGGCGACTAAATTTATATTTGTACGCGAAATCGATAGATGTCGCTGCCATAAATTGTACAAAACGATATTTTTCTTACATTAGTAGAGAAAATCAATATACTTATTATATTATATTTCATATTAATTTTAAAACATTTTTTCCCGCGTATTATTTTGTTATTATGAAATACGTGTTGTTCACACAGAGTCACTCCCCTTACAAAGTGTTGTCGGTTAAAAGTTGGGGGGAAACAATAATTTGGTCTTACCCGTAGGTAACAAATCAAAGGTTTATGCGCCACTTCTTGGACTTTCATTACCCGTCTATCAATGTAAAGATTGCCGGCAGGGTACCCATCTGTCGACGGCGTCTCTACCGCTGTTTAGCGGCGTTATTTAATATTGAATGACGTATAATGAAATATATCGTAGAATCGATGATTTTATTGAATTACCTATTACAGATTATTATTTATAAATGTGTTTTTTTTTTACACTATGTAATGCTAAAACCGTATGTAATTTAAGACACGTTCCGAGTTATTTAGAACTATTATTTTATAAACTAAAGCCGAAAATCACTTTTAAACGCTCGGGATTGCGTGTTAAACAAACAAGAAATCAAACAACGCGTTTACATTATAATATGTTTTATTTCATATATTTATTTTTGATTCATAATCGTTTGTTGAAATAAACCGTCGTTATATTATGGGATACAGACAATTATTTTAAAACGGATTTGTACATAAATATGATGCCAAGCCGAATAGTTCGCGATTCGTTTTATAGAATTTTGTAAAAAAAAAAAAAAAAAACAAAATGTTGGTTAAAAATGTGTCATTTGAAGTGTTTCGTGTCAATCGATGAGTAAAAAATTGTAAATCGTAGTTATTAATTTTTCACTACATTCAACGATTTTCTAATATCTTATTCGAATACGTATAATCGTATCAAAAGATACATAATCTTGTGTATTTAAAAAATATCTTTTCGGTGAACGTATTAACAGGTTTATAACGATTACCGTTACTTTACATTACATCGCACAATTAAACTTCGTCTTTTACCTCGCTTTCTTAATAGATAATGACTCTGAAAGAATCGTCGTTGTCTTACTCATACACGCTGCGAAGACGAAACATTTCACTGCGCCACTAGACGAGTTCGCGCTGTAAACTATGCGTGTAAATACAGCAGTTGTTAATATTACATTATTAAACCGATTTAGAGTTTTTGAACAACATTTGTAAACTTGTACTTACTTTATAATCGAGATATATGTTTTTTTCTTCATCACTGTCGTTTTCTGGATTACAGGGCAATAAAGTAGCGTTAAAAACGTTAAAGAGATCACGGTTGGAATTGACGCGCGATCGGCTGCTGGAACTGAAAAGGGTATGTAAAATATTCACGTGCGTTTATAATAAAATATAACGAAACGACGAGAAATTAATTTCGTATTTTTTTTCTGGGTTTTAATATATTGGAAATTATCGCTAATCGAGTCATACAGACTTAATTTTTTTCACATAATATATTCCTTGTGTCGCGATTAAAATTAATAATGCGATACACTTTTACAATTCTGTAAAATGTCGTGTTTCTCTGATATTCCATCGTTTTGTAATGCATTGAAATATTTCAGCTAAAAGATTTGCATCACGATCATTTGGTGCGATTTTACGGCGCGTGCATTGAACCCAATTACTGTTGTCTGCTGACCGAGTATTGTCCCAAAGGAAGTTTACAGGACATACTCGAAAACGATCAGTTCAAACTCGACTGGATGTTCCGGTACAGCTTGATGCACGACATTGTCAAAGTAATGTGAAAACACGTATTGTATTATATTTTGTTGTTTAAGATTTTCAATTGCTTGTTTCATAATAAAACGTATCTACACACACACACACACACGTGTCAATAAATTGTAATAATAATAACAACGACACTGATGTGATGTCTGATGTATAGAAAACGAAAGCAAACGACTACACTCGTGTTGTTCTCGTTTCGCATATTAGAAACACAATTTCGGGTATAAAGATTTATGAACTAGGTATACATCGTTGTTTTTTAAATTAATTCATTCCCTGTATTCGTAACCATACCCTAAACCCGTTGTAAATACTACAAAATGCTTATGAAAATCAATAACGAATTATTAACGAAAACGTTTAGAATAATAACTCGAATTACGTTTATATATCGTATTATATTTTTAATGATTACCGTCAAATGTCCACGCGACGGCGGTGCGTATCAGAATCCGAGAAATCAACAATCTTTCAATTAAAATTATTTAGAGACGTTATATAATATTATGTGCGTTAACCATTTTTTTTATTATTATTATTAATTATTCACGTGTTTATATTTTATAAATATTTTCAAAGCTTTTAACGGGCTGTGTTTGATATAGTGCTTTGTTTTTCATTAAAGCACACCCAAGAGTGCTCATTACAAAAAACTCCACGGTTTTTTATTTTTTTTTTTCAAAGTTAGAATCACTTTTTATATTTTGCTGTGGAAAGCTTTTGATGAAAAAAACAAATTCGAATTATGTATATGACTTTTTAAACATATTTCACATTATACGTATATATATATATATATATATATATATATATATATATATATATATAACTTATAAAATGTATGCACATTGTAATATCCTAAATATTCTTTAAACATTTTTTCACGTGATCAAGTAACCGTTTTGAGTAGATAGGTTTAAAAAAAAAAAACTTAATTCCTTATTATATATTAAGAATGTTTGAATTAAAGCATAAATGTTTTAACACTGAAAACAGTATCAGAATACTTCGTTTGAAATTAAATTAAATTTTAATATTAGGTACTGCGGTATTATCGCTCTTGTTTATTCTCATAACGATTTTTTAATATGATATTATTATTATTACTATTAGTTTGTGTGTGTTATATAATTAATCGCACGTAGGAACACAGTTTAATTTTATTTTTTATCTTTCAGGGAATGTGTTATTTACATAGTAGTGAACTCCGTTCTCACGGCGGTCTAAAATCAAGTAACTGTGTGGTCGACAGTAGATTTGTTCTAAAAATTGCAGACTTTGGACTGAGAAGTCTTCGAAATAATCATACGAATGAATCTAACAACGATAGCGATTCGTATGCTTACTGGAAAGGTTTGTTCATTTATTATTATTATCATATTTTTTTTACTTTTTTAAATGATATAATTTGGATAATTTATTTTACTAATTTCGAAATAGTTTTAGATTTGAATGAAATAATAATTATTACACTATTATAACGAAAAGTAAAATAATGGATTAATAATCATTTTTATAAGAACCGTAGACAGATATATTTATTATTATTAAAAATTACAAACTTGATATATTAAAAAAATATCATGCGAATGTAAACATCGAAAAATTAAAATCAATACTTTATGTAAAAGAAATAAATTGTTATTCGGAATCATTTAGTATATCAATTAGTATAAGAAAAAATTGTAATACTCCATACAAATATACTAACGAATCTCGAGATTTTAAATTGCATTCATTGCTATAAGAACAATAATAATTTCGATTTATTTTAAGAAAATTAATTTTTAATTCTAATCGTCTTTAAATTAATCGACTAAAAATCACTAGTTCTATTAAAACACATGTTTTAAAAATAAAACATAGTCGATTTTTTTTTTTTTTTAAATCATTTTTCATTAGAAGCTAATTATTATTATTATTATTATTATAAGACTAAATTAATTTTAAATCATAAAATACAACAAATTGCATATTTTTTTTAAATTATAGGTTTTCTTTATATTAAGGCATTAAATTTAACGTAATCAATAATTTCAGCAAATGTTACAGAGAATGTCCCGCAAAATTTTTGAATTGTAATTTAATTAATTCAAAAATAAATGTAATATATTATTTTAAACCTTGAAAATTCCTCGCTTCCTTCAAAATCTAATTAATTACCTACGTTCGAACTTAACGAATCATTGTCGCATTGAAAATTAACGCTTATTATATATATGATAAATATTTTAACAGAAAGGAATTCCATAGATTAAAAAAAATATATGATTCTACCGAAAACCCTACGTCACTGGAAATAATCGAAAATTTATAAAAGTAATTTCTAACTTTTGTAAACAAATCGCTCGCATTATATAACGGTGACAAGTTTTGGTTGTAATTTACATTCCTTCCCGGTCGTCGCCAAAGCAATTCATTCCATTTAACTATACAGTATTCTTTAAAAAAAAAATAAAATTATATATGTATATATATATATATAATTAGGTAAAATACGAACCGCTTTTTTACGAAAATTAAAAATTTTGATTCAGTTGTTATTGTTTTAAATACATTTAGAATCATACTCACATGCTAATATATTAGTTGCCGATAATTTTTTTTATAATTTAACTTTTGACGTTTCTCCGATCGATAGGTGTTTATTATCGGAACAAAATGTCACCAATCGATATTATAATATTGATGAAACGTTTGAAATTTTAAAACTCAAATCCGACTATTTAACTTTTATATGACTTTTATGTCGGAAAAAAAATGTGGTACTTGTCATATAGATCGCATATGGGATCAATGTGGAAATATTTATATAATAAAAATACTATTCAGTTTAACCGTGTAGGCGTCTAAAACGGATATTGAGAAATATTATCCCGTTGCGCGAAACGTGGCACAGAGTGTTCATATGTGTAGAACAGAAAAGTAAACTTTTTATTTTATGTACTTATTACGGTCATTTATACATAAATCTTGCGACGTTTATCAAAGTCCAAATAGGTAATTCGGAGGTTATGAATTGTTAAATTTAACAGTCGGCTTACCTACTCAATACCTATTTGATACGAATTGAATTCATCGGGGGAGTTTTCCGGATTCCCGTTATGATGCGAGTGAACGTACTTATTTTTTCACGAGACCGGTAAAAAGCAGAAGATCAACGTACGTTTTAAAGTAATAAAACTCCGAAAATATTCCCTTCTTCATTGCCCCGTTCAGCTGTACCATTGTCCGATGCTGGAATCACGAGCCGTATTATTGTAATGACACGTACGGATAAAACTATTATGGAATTGCCCTCGTACAGAGAACGGTAGTCGTCGTATATCAAAGCATAAAACGCCGCATAATCTAAAACTGTGCGTATGCGATATATATTAGTATATTTTTATTTCTCGACCTGTAGCGTCGTATAAGAGATCGGATTTCTTTCTCCTTTCTTTCTTTCTAATTCAAACATCAAAGACGAAAAATAATTAATATACACCCATTAGCTACGTAGTTATTTACACGATTTTTTTTTATTCTTTTTATATTGCTCTACGTAATATATTTTTACATCGTATAAAGTTCTAAATTAATTAATACAGTTATTTCGAGAAAATCTATAATTTTTATTATTATTATTATTATTATTATTTATTCTGACGGCATTCCGAAGAGATTTCTATATGTCATTGTAAATTATAATGCCTACTTGCAGTATTAAATACGGACGGATTTAAGGGAACGAATACATTTTTAATAATTTGTTATTATTTAAAATTATTACCATCATAAGTTAAACCATAATACATTAATACGTATACTGAAAATAATCTGAAATAATAAATTTCGGGGGTTTTTTTTTTACATTTCTTTACTGGTCCGAGTTGAAAAACGATTTGTCGTGTCAATGCGTTTTACAATAATAAACAATTGAAACTATTGTTCAAAATATAATATTGATGATGAAGTAACCGAATACGCCGTATAAAAAATTATAATAATAACAATAATAATAATCGTTTGTATGCATATATTAACACATATGGATTATTTCAGGTTATTACAATTTTATTCGTATGTGCAGATTTAATGATAAATCTCGGAGTTTTTTTTTCATAATAAAAACATAATTTACTTCACTGGTTCATTCGACAAAATAACTATCGCGTGATACTATTTATTTCACTATTAAATTGGCTACTTGTTAAAAATCAATTTATGAACACATTGTTGAATACCCAAATTTAGTTTATTTCATATTAACGACTCGCAAAACTTTTTACGTTTTCCATTAAAATCGTATATTATTACTTATCATCGCTTACGAGGAAAATAATAAAATACACATTTTTCTAAACGTTCGTAGGACTCGCGTATTATTTTTCTATTTAAACGCGTTACTTATTTACAAACGCCAATATTTTTTCTCACATTTAACACAAATATGTTATATATTTTTATTGTCACGCACACGTACTTGTATATAAATATATATTTTTTTTTCTTTGATTTTTAATCCTAACATCACTTTGAAATATAATCGTTTTCATTCCCATTTTAATACCGGGGAACAAATACGAGTACAACAATTTTTGTGTCTCAAGTACCTATTCCGTATACAGTAATACCCATATAAAAATCAATATCATCCGTATGGAAACATATTAACAAATTCGTAATCTGTAATAACATTTTCATCGCTTCTAGCGAATTCATAAAATATTATATAAATACAACTCGATTTATAAACAAATATTACTATTTGTATTCGTATTCAGTTATTATTACACTATTTCTCCGTGCAATGTTTGTTGATTCCGCAGTGTTGTAACGAAATACAAAAAACGAATGAATCGGGGGGGAAAGAAAAGTTTTAATCGATTCACTTGTAAAGCGGTGAATTAAAGTTGTCGATCATCTGGTCCGCTCGTACGAGCTACAGAAAAATTAAAACGGTTTCAACGGCTTTTCGTGGGGCTTTTAAACAGCCCTTTGGGTATCGTCCTGACCTTTGGGCCGAATAATTAATAATTAGATGGCGTGTGACTATAAAGCAATTCCACCGCATTAATGGGCTGGCCCATATTAATTACCGTCTCTAGACGTTTCAGAAATCAAGACGTAACAATAATAATGCGATTTGACATAAATCATATCGTATAACAAATGTCATTTTATTTTGAAAAGAAGTTTTTTTTCTTTTAGGAATTTTTCAAACAAGAGTATTCAATGACGACAGTAAAATGAATATTTTTTAAAATATTACACGAGGAGTTGACAAAGCCAATCGTTATAATACGTAATTAGTTTTCTAGATGTTTTCATTCAAGTATAATTATGGATTACAATCATTTATACAATGTTAAATAGTATATTGATTGTCGATAATACGTTATATTTTTCGTGAATTCTTAAAAATATATATTACACTTAAAAATACACTTTTTTTTAATTGTCGTTAAGTCTGATTTTTATTTTCTATAAGTTTTAAAACGATTATTATTATTATTGTCATATAGTCATCTAATCGTGGATAATCTCTTTAAACGATGATTACTTGAAACGTTTTAAAATTTATTGTAGCGATTAGGTTCTCCGCAAGCGTTCAATACCGTTTTTAGGTAGTCAACAATAATTCAAACATTTTACTGTCAACTAATTCGTTTTATTCACACGACCGTGTCTATAAAATTTTAATCGTTCGACGTTTTATGAGTTGTATTTTAAAATGTCACTTTATAGCTTATCCGTCTATATTCCACAAGCAGAACAACTTGGGAGTAATTGTTTATAGTGGCCCCATTTCACTAACACCGTATTATTCTGTTGTTAAAAATTCGTTATCGATCTCTCAATGCTGCTGTAATATATTTTTAAATTTGGTTCGATCAATATTAACAAAGTGATGATCCATTTGTTTTCTTTAATTTTATCAGATGGCAGTGTAAAAAATTAATTAAATTATTCAAAATATAACCTCTACGCTCAAGAAACAAGTATTTTCGTTCTCTTCAAGATGTGCTCGACATCTTGAATAGATCTTATCGATATATTTCGGTAGATCATATGAAACCATATTTATTTAGAAAATCGTAACGCGAAGTTTCATTTTTTTTTTTTTTTCAAAAAAAGAAAAATCTTTTTATGTTGACTTATATAAATATATATAAAGGCAACCGTAATAACAGTTTATCGTGTTTAAAACAACACAACATATTGGATTTTAGTTCATATTATATACAAACCGTGAATACATATTTACAAGTTAAAGTTGGGTGGTAATATATAAAATTATCTTGTAAATATAAATTCGAACGTAAGTCACGGTTCAAACGCATATTTCTTGATAAGTTTGTTGGATATTATGTTTTGCGTGGTAAATTTTAATCATAATATGACGTTATTTTTGGGATTTTATAATATATTATAATATAATTTAGTAAAAAAAAAAACAACTCAGTCATTTCCACGACCACGTATTTGAATATTTTATTACGTTGTTTCTGAATGTAATCTTTTTTTTCACATTACAAAATGCATTGATTTTAATTATTCATCATTCACGTGAAAACAAACAATTAACTTTAAATAAAACTAACGTTATATGTTATTAAATATAATATCGCGACAATAGCTGTGATCAATTATTAGTTCGTGGATGTAAATAAATATTTATTAACTTTCAGTTACTATTCTTTCAATCGATTTATGTAAATATGTAGGTATATATCGGTAGAAAAAATTATACGGAATTTTGTTATATGCGATAAATTTTTAATAATTTTTTTCTCCATAAAAATATTAATAAACGTTAAATTAATTTTTTTTACTATTATAATTATTATTATTATTATTCACTTATTATAAGTCACTTACTCAGTGACGGGGAAAAAATGTTTAGAAATTCAAGCTTATTAATAAATCATATAAGGGAATTTCTGTAATGAATTCTAAATATTACATTTTATAATATGCCTTTATGGTGATTTCGAACTCAAATATTAATAATTGAAAATTATACGAAATGGTTTTATTGATTTCTTCGTTTTCAATCCAACGGGATGAATGTATTTGCACCAATATTATTATAATACCGGTGCTCCAATGTACTGTAATACAATTAGAAATGAAATTATTTTCGTTTCTAGTCCATACATAATGTAGGAACAAGTTTCTCAGATGAAAGTTTATAAATTAGCTCGAATAACAAAGAAATAGGTTCAATAGCACGTCATCTGACAGTTGACTAGATTTTGTTGTAAGGGATCCAGTGGTCATTTTCTTTGGAGTTTTTGAAAGGATTTTTTTTTTATATAATATAACCAGAGGAGAAAAAATATTTTATTAAAAGATTTGAATAGGTTTTACTTTTTTACTTCGGACCGAAAGATTAGGACGGAGCCCTTTGATTTTTTTTTTTTTTGAATTAATACCCGTACTCGAAGCTTTTCGTACGCGTTATTATTGCCGCATTAAATTTAACAAGTGAGTAAGTCTTGGGAAAATTACTAGCGATTCACGTGTAGTTCCTTTGACAGACAATTTTTTTGGCCATAATTCCGTTCTCATATTCGTCTCAATATGGCTGGTCGATGATTATTATTGTTGTGTTTTGGGAAAATTTTTAGCGGGGATAACGAATGATATTGAACGCGCAATTTACTCATTAAA
The DNA here is from genome assembly GCA_032441825.1 of Chaetogeoica ovagalla. NCBI lineage: Eukaryota > Metazoa > Arthropoda > Insecta > Hemiptera > Aphididae > Chaetogeoica > Chaetogeoica ovagalla. Next base: position 2,399,744 of record CM063726.1, read on the forward strand.
TTTCAACTTCAAGGCGAAGGACCGACAAACGCGATTAGATTGTTTTGTTTCGAAACACGTAAAACATTTATAATGTTATTTTTAATATGATAAAGAAAAAAAAATAATAATAATCTTATTTGTAAAATATTAAGATATTAATATTGAATAATATAAATATATTTAATTCTTATTAAAGAAATACTTAAAAAATTTCTTTAATATTCTTTATTAATAATAAAATAAAAAAACGCCGCGTTGACAGAAACACGACGTATTATTATAATTGTTTTTAAAATTGAAATGGATATAATTTTACGCGATGATTTGTCGGTTCTTTTTATATATATATATATATGTTTATTTATTGTAAAACGATTACGTAAAGAAACCATTTGTAACTATACGCATACAATTGTTATATTAACAAGCGCACGTATATTCAATTACGTTTACAATAACCGCGAAAATAATCGAGTCACACAACTCGAGAAATCGAGTTATGTTTTTATCCATAGCCAAGACACATTTAAATGATTAATCGACAACGATTCGCCGATTTCCCAGAGTTTTTTTTTTTTTTCTCGTAATAACAGAAATATAAATCGACTAATTGCGATGGCTTTTAATAGGATTACTGTGGACCGCGCCGGAATTATTGCGGACACGACATCCACCGCCAGAAGGCACTCAAAAGGGCGATGTCTATTCGTTCGCCATAATCGTCCACGAAATAGTCACCAGACAAGGTCCGTTCTATCTGGGAAACATCGAACCGCCGCCGCCAAAAGGTGAGTGCAAAACGCAGAGAAAAATAAAAATATTTACGCTACCGGCCGTGCTATCTGCCGGTCGACAACGCCGTCGCGCGAATCGTATTTAAAGGCGAAATCTGGTGTGCTTTGAACTTCATAAAAGTTTCGTTCTGATGAACCAGATGGCACTCGTCATTCGTACGATTTGGTTGAAACGAAAATTGCGCAAAAATTATATTATTCTCCCCCCGAAGCGTGCGCGCGTCGTTTTCTACACCGGAATAATAAAAAAGAATGTCACACACGATAAATTGAAAACGATTGAAACGTTATAAAGAGATTTTTCAGGACTAAAAATAAATCTGCGCGTTGGCGCTTGCGACGAACGTCTGTAGAATACTCGCTGATGTTTTTATTTTTTATTGTACGAATTACGTATTATTTTGTGTAGCGAGTACATGGAATGGCGCGTGACGGACATGTAAAAAAAAAAAAAAAAATGCCGATCTTTTGATTCTTCGATACGATTTATATGGATTTATACGATTTATATATATGCGCTGTAAGTAACAAAAAAAAAAAAAAATGATTTAATTGCAGTATTTACGACCGAAATCGTCATACAATGCATTGCGATGGACAGTTTCAGCTAAAAACGTGTAATATTTTTTGGTTTTTACGAGTCGATATTACTTAAAATATATATATACAGTGTGTAAACGCTAATTGAAAACACTCAATATTTTTGCGTAGAGCAATGCATTTTGAATTCTGTTTTTTTAGATGGAAGTTGTACTTAATAATACACATTTTTATGGTCTCTGAACTTAAATCTGTTTATTATATTCGCGCATGCGCAATGCAACTTTTTTTTCTTAAATGGCAACCCCCACTTTTGAGCACAAATTATTTTTTTTCATATTTTTTTATGAATTTTAGTGGTTCAACCAACTTTATATGTCCAAAATTGATTGAATTACAGCAATCTAACGAAAAATATCGAAAATTTCGCGATTTTCATTTTTGTCCCCTATTACTCTGAAAAAAAACCGTCCTAGATACTTGAAAACTACCCCATCTAATTTATTAAAGTTTTATTTCATTTCGAACTACCCATTGTTAGGTCCATAATTAGCTGAGTTACGGATATTTCAATTTATTTGAAATTTTCCGCAAGAATTTGTAATAATTTTGCCGTTACATGGACATTTTTTAATTACAGAGGTTGATTCTGTCACTTTACCATTTATTTTATGTTCTACAATTGTTTTTTAACTTGTGAATGAATAGTGCGACACTGAAATGTCGATTTGTCATAATTTTACTTGAATAAATAGGATTAGGAAAGAAAAAAATGTAGGTATGTAATTTATGTATTTTACTTTACTTTTAACAGGTAATTAACAGTTTAATTGATAATAAACTTAACTCTAGTAACAATTTTATTTAATTATAATAACTTTATTTTAAAAACTGCTCAAATCGTTGTCCGTTGTGCTCAATACATGCTTCAGCACGCCGTATAAGTTCTTTATTAGTTGCAGCTGTAATTTGTGCTTCGGTCAGTTCGTTACATGCTTCTTTTATTCTATCTTTTAAATGTTGAAGATTTATAGGAGGATCGGCATACACAATAGTTTTTAAGTGACCCCATAAAAGAAATCTAATGGAGTAAGATCAGGTGATCTTGGTGGCCACTCAATGGGTCCGTGCGTTCCTAGCCATCGATTTACAAATGTTTCGTTTAAATAATTTCGAACAATAATTGCATTGTGAGCTGGAGCGCCATCTTGTTGAAAAATTAGATTTTGTCTAATAGCTAACGGAATATCTTCAAACATCGTTTGTAAATCATTTATTAGAAAATTATAATATTTTCTACCATTAAGTGTTCCATCATAAAAATATGGTCCCAACAGTTTACCACCAATTAAACAACACCAGACATTTGTTCCCCACACGGTTTGGTTGTTAGTTTCAAATGTGCAATGTGGATTTTGATCGTCCCAATAACGGTTATTTTGTTTATTAATAACACCATTATTGGTGAACTTAGATTCATCTGTCCATAATATCGAATTTAAAATAAATGGATTTTCGTCTAATCTGTCCACCAACCAAGCAACGAATGTAATTCTACGAACTGCATCACCCTCGCGCAAATGTTGAACTATATCAGGTCGATACGGATGCATTTTATACTTTTTTAAAACCTTATGAACCATAGTATGAGATATTCCAATTTCTTTACCAACGTGACGTGTAGATACTCGAGGATTTAATCTGACGTACGCTAATACTTGGTTCTCGACCTCTTCACCTAATGAATCACTTCGTCTTTGTTGTGGATTGTTACTTCTTTTTGAAAATGATCCCCAAATTCTAAGATTTTTTTCTAAGTTGAAAAAAAAACTGCAAGAAGGGTGTTCTCTATCTGGAGTAATTTATAAAAAAAAATTAATTTAGAAAATTCTCTAAATAAAAATAATAAATTTAACTAAGCATACCTGGGTAACGTTGAGCATAAGTTTGTGCTGTAAGACGTGAATTTTTACGGCACTCCCAATAAGTAAATAGCATATCAACTTTCTCCGAATGATTCATATTTAATATTGCTTTTTAGTCAAATTTTACAAAATGTTGTACAATATAAATGAACAGTGAGAAATATTGAACTATTTGCTTATTTCATTTATTTTCTTTAAATTAGTGTCAAAGCAAATACATTTTTGATATGAGGCCATTAAGATAAAGTTTATCCAAAAGATACTGTAGAAGGCCCGATAAAATTTAATGATCAATGTTAAAGATAATAATGAAACAAATTATTTAAGTTTCTGTTGCAATTTTCAATAGTATAATTGTGAAAAGTAATATTGAATAGACATTTCAGTGTCGCACTATTCATTCACAAGTTAAAAAACAATTGTAGAACATAAAATAAATGGTAAAGTGACAGAATCAACCTCTGTAATTAAAAAATGTCCATGTAACGGCAAAATTATTACAAATTCTTGCGGAAAATTTCAAATAAATTGAAATATCCGTAACTCAGCTAATTATGGACCTAACAATGGGTAGTTCGAAATGAAATAAAACTTTAATAAATTAGATGGGGTAGTTTTCAAGTATCTAGGACGGTTTTTTTTCAGAGTAATAGGGGACAAAAATGAAAATCGCGAAATTTTCGATATTTTTCGTTAGATTGCTGTAATTCAATCAATTTTGGACATATAAAGTTGGTTGAACCACTAAAATTCATAAAAAAATATGAAAAAAAATAATTTGTGCTCAAAAGTGGGGGTTGCCATTTAAGAAAAAAAAGTTGCATTGCGCATGCGCGAATATAAAAAAAAAATGATTTAATTGCAGTATTTACGACCGAAATCGTCATACAATACATTGCGATGGACAGTTTCAGCTAAAAACGTGTAATATTTTTTGGTTTTTACGAGTCGATATTACTTAAAATATATATATATATATGAAAAATGATCACTCGTCGCGTGTGCGCGTATGTGTAAATATGTATTTTAAATATTATTATATTATTAATAAAATACAAATTAATACGATATAAATATTATTATATTTTTATTGTATTTACAAATACAATAAAATGCAATAATGTTTATTTTTTACAAGGTAATATAATATTATATGTAAAAAAAAAAAATAAATAAATAAATAAGAAAACTCGGTCGCCGACAAAAACAACGATATTAGCTACGGTAATAGACAATTTCCTTTTAGCAATTTAAATCGCTATATTTTAGCGAACGATGAAGTTCAAAATGCATAACCATTTCTTCTCCCTTTTTTTCGTTTTTTTTTTCGATTACTATATCTTCGTATTGGCCAGAGGTATTCAAACTTTTTCATCCCATGGCTCCTTTTTGTCTTCACAATATATTCACGGCTCCCAAATCAGTAATGGCGAAAAAACAATGGTTATATTAACCAAAATTTTAATAAAATTAAATATTTTATGCTTAATAAACACAAATTAATAAAAATATAAATTAAAATTTAGTGAGAAGGATGAGCTTGTTTACGTTTCATAATATGTTCAAATCTTGGTTCTAGTTTAGAAATAGCTATTCTCAACGTTCACATTTGACCGATATTTAGTGGTTTAATTACAGCCAACGCAGAAAATCCGGTCTCACATAGGTATGATGTGGCAAAAGGTATTAAATTTTTCAAAGCTATGTTGGCAAATATGACACACGCACTGAAAATTTAACGACGGATATTTGACGGCATATAAACTATATTTATATTTATACACATTCAACTGGCCGTGTGATTTAATTAACGAATGAATACGATTTAATTAATTGCGTTAAAAAACGATTTTTATATGTCTGTTATAAATTTTAGTATATATCAATATTACGAATATAATATGTTAATATATATATATTTTTTTTAAACTAAATTCATGAAAATCTAACGTGAAAAAGCGTAGCGCAAAAATCTAACCGAACATTATAATCTCAAACTAGATGGAGACGTTCAGAACGAAAATACGGGTCCCGGGTATTGTCATAAAACGTTCCGTTCAAACTGTACAGTTAATACTTTTCGAATGAAATACTCGAGTGAACTTATTATACAAACATAATCCTATCGTGGAACCCGAACGTGGTATAATTTTTGTGCGCACCGCGTGAAAATCAATCAGCTTCAGGACTTCCAATCCTCTTACACGGTGTCACATTCGAATATTTTCCGAGATGAACTGTAACGAAAATTATATTACACAAAATAATATTACACAAAACGTCTTTTAACGTGGATTTTTGTGGTTATTATTATTATTTTTTTCACATTTATTTTACAGCGTTTTGAATACAAATCGTATGATACTATTAAATAAAATTTGAACGTTGAAATTGCGTATTTTTAAAAATCTGCATAAAATATATATATATATATGTTTTCAATACTAATAACGTGTTTTTGCGTTAACAATTTTATACGGTTATTCGGGTTTCTTCGAGACTTTTAAGAAAGTTTTTCGTGGAAATCAACGATTATTTTTTATCTATAACTAGAATAAATTTCTAGGGATAAAGAAAAACGACTAAAAGTCTATTTGCCTTCGATGACGCACTTTGACTGTGTTTATATTGAATAATGTCCAGTGAACCTAAATATTTACCCTTATTTTTATAAATAGATAAAGCCGTTCGTTTTTATTGTTCGTATTTGTGTTCTATCGGAGTTGTTATTTGATTTTTACAAATTGGTTCAAATTGTGACAAGTAAAATATAGACGTAGAAGACAAATAGCGGCGGAGAAATCAGAAAAATAAGGAATGTATGTACGTACGAAACTCATACAACATGAATAAAAATGAATGCAGAGAGAGAGAGATAGAGAAATAGGAGTATGAGAGAGAGGGAGAGAAAATTTAATTAAACGAATACAAATTGTAGGATGGAATTCTTAACGAACTAAACAAACCAAACTTATTTTCTTTTTCAATAGAGAAAAAAAATGGAGCGTTGTGTTTAATATTTACGTACGTACATACCACTTGTGATATTTTTTAAGAATGAAATTGTTATTCTATATTTATAATATATATTCCTTTTAATTGAGATTAAATATTTTATAAACGTTTTCTTTTCTCATCCAAATATACACGTATAAATATTAAACGTTTATTCAATACAGGTTTCGGTATCAAATTTTCATAAATCATTTGTATTTCGCCGTTCATTTTACAATGAAATTCAAGAATGATTTTACGAGAAACGGAGTAAATTTTTCAGCGTATTGACTGATGCACATTTTATTCCAAACATTTAAAAAAATGTAATTTAATTTTTTTTTAAATTTTAATTTAAAATCATAAACGATCGTTCAACAAAATTCTATCTCGTTATAAATTTTTAAATTGTTCAAAAATCTCGTAATTATATTTTACTAGTAATTAAAATTCGAAAAAAATAACGTAATACAACGTAATCCTTTGATTTACTATCGATTTCAAGTCTATAAAACCTATTTAAACGCAAACGAATGATGTATTGAATTTTTTTCTTTTTTATATTATACCTATGTAATAACAATATTTTGAAATGTTGTACGAATTTAATGAGCTATTTACGTTGGTTTTCAATACATAATTCCGGGAATAATACTTTTGTAGATTATTGATTTGTTGAAATAATTCTTAAAAAATTTTTGTTTTTGATTCGAACATATTTTTAAAAAAAATGAACGTAATAAGCTTATTATAATTTAAATTGGTACTTTTTATCATTTACGTATTTAACGTGCTTTTTTTTTATTTAAAAACCGTAAGGTACATTATACAACCGTCAAACACAAATTGTATATGACGCATAAAATACGACGATGTTAACGTAATAATAATAATAATAATAATAATAACGAAACTTCATTTAAGATTTATTTCATCGTTATTTGTATTTAATATAAAAATCAACTTTTGTACTGTGAAATATTCAAGAGTTTTGTTGAAATGTCGCTGGTCACAACAAGGTTTGTCCTGAGAAAAAGCCGAAATATAATGTTTTGCCCAAGAGAGCACTCCGTCGTCGCGTGGACAGTTCGCGTTTTGCTCGATACACATAGACTGGTCTCTACGATAAACCGAGGCACTTATTTAGAACGACGTGGAAAATCGTGAAATTTAATAATTTTATGAAATTTATATGACATATACTTATTGTGATATTTAAGTGAAGAAATGTTAAACAAAGCGATTTTTCATATATATATATATATATTATATAAAACGAAAATTATTGCATATTCTAACCGAAATCATAATTCAATCATACGCGCAACATATTGTTTATCATAATAACATTATCGTCGTATATTATTTGACGTTATTAATAATAATAATAATAATAATAATAATAACGGCGAGCAAACGCGCGTTCGAATCGTGTTGAAATTATGTTCGTTTACCGAGTAAACAATTTTCTTTCATCCGCCGTGTTATTTTCGCGTTATTAATATTTATTTATTATTTTTTTTTTTTTTCAATAAAAAATATTACAACGTTATTTGGATTGTCGGATAAAAAAGTTAGTCGAGACACGCGTATTATTACGTTTATCGCGTTATTATTTTCTTTTTACATAATAATTTTCGAAAAATTCGACGGCGTCGTGAAATAAAAGTAACGCGTGTTTAGTGTACAATATGGAGAGAGCACAATGTCGTTAGTATTGTAATAAAACGCTGGCATAATGTGAGATATTATATACTCGAAAAAAAACAAAAAATACCGCGTAAACGGGGACAGTGCGATTCCACGAGTAAACGTACATTTTGGATTTTCGTAGAACGTCACAAAATTATTTTCTATAAAAAAAAACCCGGTGAAAAATAAATCGAAAAAAAGTGACGAAATGAGCGACGCGCAGGACTTGAAACGATGTGTCGTTGTGCACACGAGTCTATAAGAAAATTTACCGTGTTCGCGTATTGGCCAGGGATACACGGCAGGGGGAAGAAAAAAAAACACGTTTGCGTAAACGCGTTTTTCGATTTCAAACACGGAAAATGTCTCGAAACCAATGAACGCGTGGCAACGCGAAGAGGAGTCACGTTGAGAATGAGAAATCGAAATGTATTTATGAAGCGTATAACGGCGTAGCGACAAATGTCGAATTGAAATTTATCTCAACAGACACACACGACTGGTTTTTTTTTCAATCGGTAAAAAGGACTTTTGTAGGACGACGGGTCGTACGGATTCTTTCCGACCATATCGGCGGTGTTACTTTCCTTCGATGAGTTATGAGTGATAATTTTACTCAATTCTTAATCAACGGGAGTTTACGTTATTTCTTTTATTTCCGACCTGTCCAACGTTGGTTTCGCGCGCGTTTTGATTGTTGAATAAATTCAAAATTCACCCTTCGTCATTACGTCAAGACGCACAAGACGGACGGTAAAAGGCGTAGTGTGGATCCGACGATTTCTCTCCGTACGAGTAAAGAAAAAAAAAAAAACATTTTTAATTCATTCCTCCGGCCGCCGCCGCGTTCGTACGCACAATAATATTTGAGGGACACGCGAGGACTGAGAAAAAAGCAATCGTCGTCGACTTACGTTTGTATAATTCTCTTCGGCTTCTGTCGTCCTGTGAATTACTCGACCAGGCACGATAAATCGTTGCCGCGCGTGGCGTCACTCGGACTCGCGGCGTGTTTTTCTCTCGTCGCCGCCGTACAGTTGACTCTTACCGTCCGCACAAACAAAACCATTAGCGCGCGTGACGACGACGATTTTTATCTTCTTCTTTTTTTTTATATATATAATACGCTGGTCTACTCTCTCACACACTCGCTCGTCTACACACGAAACCGCGTTTACGGCTCGTATTATTATTATTATTATTATGTTTGGACGTCGTTTTCTCTCTCTCTCTTATATAATTTTTTTGTTTTCAGGAGCTAATGCCCGTCGCGTATTGTGTTGCATTGCGGCGGATACGGTAAAACGTTACGATAATTGTGTACGCTCTTTTTTGAGAACGGAAAGAGGATAACACGTTTTTTTTTCTGGATATCGGCCCCGGGGGCCCGTTAACGAGTTAAAAAAAAAAAAAAAAAAATCTAATTTGAAAATCCATTACGGATTGCCCGTTGCATTTGATACTTACAGTGCCCCGGCGTTGCCGAAGTATTTTTTCGACCCGTTTTTTAATCCCACAAGAGGACATAGGCGCTTTTCGCTTCGAGAATCGGACTGAGCGATCCTTAAAAAAAAAAACGTTTCGTTACAACGTAGTTTCAAAACTCGATTTTTATAAATTCGATTTCGTAAAAAAACAAAAAAAATTCAAAATATTTTTAAATCAACTAAAAAAAAAAAAAAAAAAATTCTTTTCTCGTCACAATAGCGGTTTTAACAAAATTTCAAGGGCAACGATTATATTATTATCATTATTATTAGCAGGACACGAATAATGTTTTTTTCTCTTACTCCAGAATCCGTTTATATATTAAAAAATGACGTAATGAATACAGCTCAAAGGGGGGGGGGAGTAGGGCGATCGATTTTCGGCCGAACATTTATTCGCGACCACGTCTGATGGACAAAAATTACAATTACATGTAATTGTAATTTTTTAATTTTTTTTTACTTTTTATTGGTATATCAATGAAAATTCACTGAAATCATCTGTGCTGGCAACTAAAAATTGTCATACCAATAATTCTATACACGATTTTCGAATGCAGTGAACGTTTGAAAACTATATTACGGTAATTTTTTCGTAATTATTATAAACGGTTATGTTATTAGCTCTGTCTGTTTCCGTTAGCAGCAGTGAATATCGTGTGAAGATCATTTTCTGTAACGCGTCGCCATTAACGATTGTTTTGTTTTTTTTTTTTTCCGTTTCTGTTAAATAAAATTAGAAAATCACTACGCTGAAAAAGAGCGCGCGCAATCTTCAATTTTAATTTGATTGTTTTCGCTTTAATTTTAATTGAACTTAAAAAGTTTTTTTTTTTATCGAAACTTTAAATATATCGATAATTGTCGGAAATATGATGAAGGAGCGTGCAGGAACAGTATACGTTTGTATTGAAAACAACTAGAGGAACTCATCTGACTGTCCGAAATGAAACGACCTAGTTACACCTCCTACGTATATACAAAGTTGGTTGAATCACGAACAGTCATAGTTAATTGAATTATAGTTGAAAAATAAGAATCGCGTGCGACGAAATCGTATTATAATATTATTGGTAATGAACAAAATGAATAAACACGCGTGGTACGATGTATTTATTTGTTATCCGATCAAAACGGGATTCGCTCTATTTAAACTCGTCGCGTACGTTGAAAAAGTGTTAAATACCCGTGTGAAATTAAGCGTTCTGTTAGCACGCACGTATTGCTCGACAACGCGTCAACTGCACACGCTATTGAATGACCAGAAACTATACGAATTATTACAATTTTGTAATACGAGATAATTATTTGTATTTCTAATCTGTACATTATCCGTTACCGTACGGCAGTGGCTTCGTAATAATAATAATAATGATTTTTTCAGGTTTTTTTTTTTTTTTTAGCGCGAGAGAAAAAACAATGTTCGTTTTATAATATTATTATTCGCCGTTTTACTGATGCGTCAGTATAAATAAATCGAAATAAGCTCACTGCAATCGGCTATGTAACGCTGCGCGTGTGTCTTTATGTCGCCGCACTGCAGAGTTCCGTATTCGTTTATTGTAAATTTAAAAGCAACGCAAAGCAATATGTGTTAAGAAAAAAATTTTCTCTATTGTACATTATTGGTTGTAATTTTTCACGAGACATTTAAACTCGCGACACACTTAGAAAACTGTGTCACGTCATACGGTATTTTGAGTACAACCTGTATACACACATAAATGTTTTTAATCTTATAAATACGAAAATTAGTGTGAAACGGACAAATTTCGTTGAAATTATTTGAAGATTTTAATCGTTTCCGAAAATCTTTCGATCAATTCATGCGTGCCAATTATGAATGAAACGTTTGAAAATTTCGTCGCCATACATTTCGAAATCACGCCACAGATATCACATGATTTATTTGAAATTACTTTATTTAATCGACTACGGTAAATAGATATTTTCGTACAATACAAATTAAATCCACGGCACCGTTTATTTATTTATTTATCACAGCGTTATTGCGTAACGATAAATCAATATACGCGATTTTTGTAATGATGCCGCGATACGCGGCGTTAATAACGATATTATAATTAAATAATATTAACGTATAAATGATGTACGTTATATTTGCGTATTCTCCAGAAATATTTGAAAAGGGGAAAAAATCGTGTCTGTGCGCATTATCGTATTATAATATAGTGATCTGTACACGTAATCCACGATCCCAACCTAAATTACAGCCGGAATCGATCGAATCATAATGTCCTCTTGACTTCGTTACGTCGTACACAATTCAATAGCATCCACTCCGTTTTGAATTTGTTTTATTCGCGCAATAACATATTCTATCTTCCGGTCTGATTTATTCACCGGGAAAATTATGTAACGGATTAGTAATAATAATAAAGTAATAATAATAATAATAATAAATAATAATAATAATAATAATAATAATAATAATAATAATAATAATAATAATAATAATAATAATAATAATAATAATAATAATAATAATAATAATAATAATAAAACGTTTGTATCGAATCGACGGAAACATTCAAAATATATCGAGCGCTTGCACGATTTATAATTACGGCGTGTATTTTATATTCAAAATTAATAGAACACCCCCGCACGATCCGATTCGATTTATAATTTCTTCTCGATTTTAAATAACAAACGAGTGCATACTTTTATGTGATGTATTTTCTGCGTTTGACAGTTTAATTCAATTTAGACAATTTAATTCTCGCATTATTCTTAGTTTACTGTGAGTTTAACGTACACCGAACAATACACGCCGTCGTACGTTTTAATATCTCGTCCGCCTGTAAAACTTCTTTTAAATTATTCAAACCGTCGAACATAACGCGTTCGCCGGCGGAGGGGCGAACACAGTTATTTTTCCACACTGCTGGACGACACGTCTTAAAATCTACTTAAATTCGACGTATTCGAACGATTCAAAATGAACTTTTCCATCGGACGCATTTTGCGAAAAATGTTGTGATTTTTAAACTATAAACGCACGCAACACGATCGAGTCCCTTTCCCTATGGCAAAGACGCGAGCGTATCGTTGACGGAACAAAATGTATTATTATTATTATTGTCCTATTTAAATCAATCGAGTTTTTAAAAAAATATGTATTTTTATGTGTTTTTATTATTATTATTACACGTATTGTTATTACGATTACGTAATAATGAAAAATAATTGTATTAAAAAAAAAAAAAGATACGTGTGACGATAACGCTATAGTCATGTCATAAATTTTTTATAGCGTTTAAACAACTCATTAGTATGTTTGTGCTGCAAGCATAAACGGTTGTTCAAACATATTCCAAATGCTTTTTACTCGATAAAATTATTTTTAATCGTTTTAATTTTCAACCGGTTTTTAATGCGTGTTTCCGATGTATGACGAGCATATATAAATTATTCTATTTCGTTTTTTTCGACCGTTCACGTAATAATACATTGACGTGGAAAAGGTTTTTTGACGACTAGACTTATAGTGCGTATAATGCGATCATTCATTTGATCGTATTTTGAGGCTCGTCATATAATTTTTATACTATTTCATTGCCGTATTACCGTGTTTCTTCGTGCCAATAATAACAACAACAACAACAACAACAACAATAATAATAATAATAATAATAATAATAATAATAATAATAATAATAATAATAATAATATCCGGAAATAATTGAAATTTCGTTCCCGCGGTGAGTAATGTCAATATTTCAATCACGTGGAAACGCCAATGTTCTGATCATTTTTCTTCCTAGGAAAACCTCGTAATTAATGGTATAGAAAAGTACATAACGAAATTATTTGTAGCCCCGGCCGGTTCTAAAAATTGTTTGCGGCGGACACGCGTTAAAACCTTCCCCAACTTGTCTTTGCAGTGGACGACCGGAATACTAATGGGATCCCCGTGACGTGCGATAGATGAGGTGGATGAAGGGACTATTTGATTTATGGAGTCGAACCCGAAATCCGCCCGAAACCAATTTGCTTGTTACCGACGCTGATTTATTTCCATTATATCATTGCGCTAACGTCAATTGATTAGATGGAATGTGTACTCTCTTAGTGTGTGGTATACACACCGAAGGGAATAAAAACAAACGATTAGAAGAGCGCGCGAATGATTTTTCCCTTTCGTTTCGATCTGAAGGACTATTATTAGAAACGATAATCTTTCGCCGTGTGGTGAATTCTCGTTGATCTGTTCCGATGCGTATAAAGTCTACTCATACTTTATTCATTTTTTCTTTTTTTCTAAATAAAATATTGTTTTTTCTTTTTTATTTAATTTGTCTTTGTGTTCTAAAGTATTTATCGAGAACAAAATAAAAAGGAATTGCCCGTCATAAACGTATCCGTCATTGAACACGTCTCGGATAAAAAAAAAAAATTTATTTTCTTCTCTTGGTTTTGCGCATTTTCATTTATTTGTAATTTACTAAAAAGCTACATCGATTCCGCCTCCATTCGCGTCTTTCACAAAAAAAAATTATCTAAATTCAAGGAAAATCTACAAACGTGTAAATTTATTGTATGAGACTAATTACTTTATGGAATTCTAATTTTGGCACAGTCGATTGAAAAGGAAAATTATTACGTACAAATATTATTGCGAACCACTTATTGTTTTCCGATGCGTTTATATTAAATTGCTTATTAATATTTCATAATTGTATATTTAATTTCAGTGTTTAAGAATTACACTTAACATTCATCCGCTTCTCTCGCATAATTTAGTAAAAAAAATTGTTCATTTTTCAAATTATACGTGCAATTATTTTTGTTTAATAATAATACTTAATGTTAATTTCAATTGTGATTGACAATATTTCGAATGTTCGTTGTTATTCGCATTATATTTTGGAATTATTTATATTTTAAATGAATACACTCATAATCAACTATATGTAAAGTAGTACTTTCCCCCGCCAAATCTAAAATGCAAACCCGGGAGAATATTTAATACGATCAATTAAAAGAAGTTCCGTTGATTTTTTGACGTCAATGTGGTAAATTCCGTCTCAAAAACTACTACTATTTATGTCGGAAAAAAATCGTTTTGTCACGCAATAAAATATATTGCGTCACTCTGTTTTGATTAAATATCAGACATTATACAGAGTGTTCTATAATACAAATAATTCATTTTAATCATAGTGAATTAATTGTATTTTAGTAACGGGGAATTATCTATTCTTATTTTATTTTTTAATTTAAAACGCTACTACGTTATTTCAATTTGATTCGACGTTCAATGGTTTGTAGAAGAAAATACCCCGCTACATACAAACATTTTACTTATTTATATCGTTTATTTAATAACACTGACGTTAATAAGTTTTTTAAATTTACATTAAATCACCAGTTAGATATTGGTTAAAAAAAATGTTTGTCAGTTATTTACGTGTTATTGAAATATAATCGAAGAAATGTCGTCAATTGATTTCGCGTTAAACGCGACAATAATCATTATTCATATACAAGACAAACCACCCATGGAACAGATGCCAAATAGTTTTTAAATTTAAATTCGCTTAACCCGCGAAAAAATGATCCCCGAATAGATGTGATTTGTTCTGATTTGTACAGGCGTGCTCCAGACGTCATATATGACTTATTTTATAGCGTTTATTTCACTTCGTTTTATAATATTATCATTATAGTAATAGTCAATAGACGACACGTTGCCTTTTTTATATTATTCACTCCCTATAAATAAAAAACATATTACGCACTATAATCTATCCAAAACGCGAAACACTTTTAAACGTCATAACGAATCAATTAATAACGTATGGTATTTTATTATCGTTCGCCATGAATTGGAGAATATTCGGTATATTTTTATAAAAATCGTTTTAAACGTACACATTTACTTTGTATAATAAGCAAATTTTGGGTTCTTTTAGATATACGATTACAGACGGATTTCGTATAATATTTAAAAAAATCGTGAAAGCTTATTATTTTCATATTTCCTCGTCTTGTTTCATTCACAACACACACACACACACAATTAATGTGAGTCTGCTATTGACGTCACGTTACGCTTTGTATTTAATACGCTGTGTTTTCACCATTTCACTGTCGGGCTCTCTTTATGCGGTATTATTCGGAAAATTTAATATATTATTCTCCGCATTTTGTTCATAATTATTATATTATGTTCGTATTGTTATGTATAATCGTTATTAATATTATTTCGTTGGCATCCGGTAAGTGATTCGCTCTTTTACAAACAACGAATACATTATTACATAATAAAATATTAAAATATTCTGTTCGTAAATCGAATGAATCATAAGTCTTATGACTTTGTTAGATAAAGATTTTTATTACTTTTTAATAATACACTCGCGTATATTTTAAAATAAATATTATTTTTGACAAATATATGTAATTTATGGTTAATATTAAGACAGAAAGTAAGAAGAAGACATTGCTGGTTTAACTATTTTCTCTGTTAACAAATGTTTCTATTAAAATCAATAAAAATCATTTAATTATCAAAATTTTTGGAAAATATTAAGCTATTTAACTTAATATTAATATTATTATAATAGAAAATTATAATAACATCTTCTAAATGTTAAATACAGAAAAAAAATTATGCGTAGGTATAAAAAATAATAATAAACGATGGTCATACGCTTATTATTATCTATTGTTTTGAATTGAATTTTAAACAATATTTAGATAATGAAAATGTTCGCTTTGTTCATTCATCATATTTCCTTTTAAGCTTAATTATTCCTACAGACCAATATAATACATTTATAATTTCATAATAGCCACCAGAAATATTCACGCGATAACGTACATCGTGAAGATGATTGGAGGACATCTAATTTTCATCAAATATAATTATCGAAAATAGTTTTGACTGTACAAGCATAAATATTATACAATCGTCGATTGAATAATAATATGTTTATAATAAAATAAAAGTTTAAATTGATATGCGTTTAATGAAGCCAAAGGATTTTTGGAGAGCCCTTCGGCTTATGAATTCAATGTACGGATGAAAGTCAACGAGTGGCGTTAGAGTGATATTTAAATTCGAAGTAATTAGCAATCGAAACTAATATTTTGACCCATTAATGTCATAAGAGTGGTACTCAATAATAACTGAGCGACTCCTATTGAATGTGACATAGACTTGTATTTGTCAACAACTTTAAGATGCAAGCCAATATAGTGTACGATATGATGATGATGATGATGGTCAATGTGACTGTCGGGAAAACCATATACTACGAATTGTTTAATCATTCAATTAATTATATATTAACTAAGACGATAATAATAGCGCAAAATTATTTTCCATAGAGTATTATTGTATTATACCGGAGAACACGGAATGGAACAGAAATGACGCGGCGAATTTCATATTTTTGATTGTTATAAGTTATGTCGAAAAATCAGTTTTTATATTTATCGACCGTGAATATGGGGCACTACGCAGTTGAAGTTGTATTCGTGAGAAATTGTTTTACTTGTCGCAATCGTTGTTTCAGTTCCTATAAGCAATAATTTTCAATGGCAATATGTTGCGAGTAAGTTTAATTTCTTTTTTTTTTTTCATTCATTTAGCCACCTACTCTCATACTTTTATAGTGTCGTGACGTAATGGAGGGTACACGTGTGTATATATATATATACTCGTTTTTATAAATTGTTGGCATATGTGTACCCCCAAAACGAATAACTTGAACCATAAAATATATAACGTATTTTCACGAGGAACGAAAATCGGTCAATACGTTTCAAACGCACATAAAATATTGAACATGTCGATTTCTTTAAAATCGTATATAATATTTATTTCGGGAGTAACGACGAGTACCTACTGCTAACCCATACGTGTATATCTTACGCGATAACTGTACAAATATTCGCTTTCTCGTTTGTCTTTTCTTTTGACCGTAAACTATTTGGCGGGGAACACTTCGATATATTATATTATGCATTATGGATACGAAAACTACTCGCGTACATGACGTGATAAATAAATATCGATATTATTTAACAGATCATTGTATAAAATTGTTTTATGGTATTTGTTTTATAGTTTTTCGTCTCTCCGACGACGGCGACCACGACGACGTTATTGTATTCCATTAACCACCTACACGTATAGATTGAGAAAAAGAGAAAAAAATTTCTTCGCCCTTATAAAGAAGCGTTTTGTTATAATAAATACGAAATGACATAAAAAAAAAATGAATTAAACGAAAGTAATATATATATATATATAATGAGTATGTATATGAAATAAAGGGACGTGCGACATTGGAAATGATAATTGGAAACGAAAAACGCGTTATTCGCGCGAGACGAGAGTTGTGGAGAATAAAGTTAAAGATAATAAAAGGTTCAATTTCATTTTATTCTCGTGTACTTTCTCGCATTAGAATATCCGACGTTTTCGCTGCACGTGCTATAAATAATAATATAAGAGTAGTCGAGAAGAGAGAAACGGTAGAGTGTGTGTGTGTGCCTTTTGCGAATTATTTTACAGCAGAATTCATCTGGCTTTTTGGCGCACAACTTACGTTTAAAGAAGAAAAAAAAAGTAGGGAGAAAAAGAAAAATGCAATAACGTCTGGACTTGGAAAAGAATACCGTTGAACGCTTTACTCGAATTGGTGGTACAAATTTCTTCTTTTTCCTTATGTTTTAATTCGTCGAAAAACACAATGTTATTTAAATATTTAAACTCGAATCGTTCGTCACAAACGCACGCGAAATATTCGTATAATAAAATTAATTATTCATTTCTTTTCTTTTTTTTATATATATATAATAATTATATTGTTCGTAATCCCCGGTACCTACTCAAATGGTGTCTGTGGCCAATTACGAATATTAACATATCTCATATCATACGGAATTTCTGCTGAATAATAACCGGTGTGCTTAACGCCGCCATGATAACATGACGCTTATGGCTGCGTGAAATTTGAACCACGGAGTCAATTCATTTTCCCCTCATCCTCGACACCGCATTCACAGGTAGGTTAGGTCAGGTTAGATTTAATAATAACGACAACGATCGCATAACCACTACTCTAGAGTGTAGAGCGAAGTGATGGCAGTAGAATTAGTTACAAATTGTAAATATATATATCTTAAAGCCATTATGTGGACGGGTGGACTGATGGAGAAATATTATTAGTTGGACAGAAAAATATTCGTTTGTCTCGCATATAATATTATGATGTTTAAATGTAGGAAATTTCTGTATTTACATGTCGTATGTGTGTTCGCAAAAAAATTTAACCGCTTACGAAACGTGATTCATCCGAATTCGGAATCGTCGGACTGGATCGTATTGAAGTAATATGGAATTAAAAAACATTATTACTGATTCATTTCGAACGAATCGCCATTTTTGGGAATTCGATAAATTAAATGTACTAAAACAATATTTATCCGTGTAGTGACGATTAAATAGTGTAACTTCGCCAAAGAAATTTCACATGGAAAAACTTTATTATTAACAACAACACCCGGCGATTATCAATTGACAGCGCAACGTTGCCACTATGACGATGTGGCCGCGTTGAATCGACTGACCAAGTAACATAATATATATACTAGTAGTACCTAATACTCTTATGTAAGTGACAATACTTTTATTTATTAATAAATAATACCTTATCGTTTTATTTTACTTTTTTATTTACATTTGCTTACTAAATACGACAAATCTCCAATACGCTTTAAATTACTAATTAATAATAAGACAAACAAAATTAATTTAATTATTAGTAGATGCTTCCATATGTGTATGAATATAAACAGGAATATTATTTTAAAATAATCACACGATTTGTACATACTCTGAACATACAAATATCAATACTTAGACAATAAAGTAACCAATAGAAGAGATTGATTACTACGACAAGGCCTCGCCTTTAGAAACTGATGATGATGATGAGACAATAAAGTTGAAAATATGTTAATTGATACGTATAAAGTGATAACAGGTTGTGGTAAGACGATTGATATCGATGCGCCGTCTCTAGACGCTCGTGGTTCGAACAGTGATTGATAGCTGATGTAATATAAGAGAACGAACTGAAAACAATAATTTCGAAAACTAAACATTATTACAATATGTGTTCAGTTGATTTGTTATTATTTTACCTGGAATTTATTTATATTAATCGGAAGACCAAATTGAATTATGAAAATTTGGATCACTGCGTAGTTTCCCCCGCACGGAACAATAATAGAAGATAGCGATGACAGAGACAGGTGGTGGAGACGTGATGTGGAGGAAGCAATGGACTACGTAATATGCCGATGGAACGAACGATCAATTATTATTTAGAAGAATTTTGCATTTGTTAACTCAACAAAGTTCAAAGTTGCAAAAATCCGACCGTGAAAATTCGTATTCAAAATGTGCATAATTATAATAAATCACCGTTTTTATTAATCCCTTTGAATCATTTCATCATTTCGTTGCATATATACATACGTCCGTCATGTATATTTTAAAATTAAAATTTTTTAGCAAAGTAAATTAATAATAATAATAATAATTGTATTTATATCTCTTATACTTGGTTTTTAAATTTCTACAACGTCTTTCGTCGAGAAAAGTATTAGTTTTTCATCGTCGAAAGTGTTATATAGTACATATATAATTTTACGTTGAAAATAATATTATTCTTTGTTGAAATACAAAACAAAAAAATATATGCATTTTACGCGCACATTTACGCAATCATCTCTCTTTTTTTTTTTATGAAATCAGTATTCTATGTATTTTTATACGATAAATCCCGGTAGTCACGTAACAGACATATTATTTAATGCAGTAAAATGTACACTGAAGTTTCTGCATTTCACTCGGAACAATACCAACATTCCTCGTGTTATCGATCCTCTAGACGACCGAATTTTATTTCACAATCACGAATGACAGAACAAAACCCGCAATATTTGTTTATTCGTTTTGATTTCAGTGTGTGAGAAGAGTGAAAATAAAATACCACAACTCGTGTAACAATACTGTATTTCTTTACGAAGACACAAGATATTTAGAAAAAAAAACCTATAATAATTCGGATACGCATAATTATTACAATATGTAATAATAATAATTTATCATATACCCCCGTTATTTATTAAAAATTACTGTACTCACTGGCCATAACCGAAAATCGTTTTTCCGATACAATAATTAAATACCGATGTTTTCAATTCGAAAAAAATAATAAATTTTCTTTTTTTCTTTTTAGTTACCAATATTAATAAAATGTTTTATAACAATTTTGTAATGTCAGCTTCAAATGAGGGATTATAAAAGTAACATTACATCATTGACATATAATAAAATATAATACGCGTGTGTCATATTATACGACATAACGACATAATTTTTTTTATATAATATAACTCACAGAGCCCGTTCACGCGTTTAACTATTTCGCTTGTCAAGCAGTACTAAAAATGAACACTCTTTACGGTCTCTTATTTAATGCGTGGACCGCAGTTTTAATTTCATCACGCATCTTTTTACCGCGCACACTAACCGTCTGTACTCGGCGATGATCAATGTGTAGTATAAAAATATAATTATTCTGTAGACATTCTGAACATTTTACATTTAAATTGTCCCCTTTTTATCCGCGTAATATTCCGTAAAATCCTACAAGTAGTTTATACAAAAAAAAAAAAAAAAAGGAATTATGAGTAAAATTGTAATCGGAAACGTGTTTTATTAAATAATTTTACATTTAACACAAATTCTACGATCTAATTTATATGGGAATATCGTACAGCGTTATAACGATCTGCAGGAATATTATAATAGCTCTATGTTGTTTGTATATTCGGTTTAATATGATTTATTGCGATTTAAGACCACCACACTCGGTTTTGAGTGGACTAGCACACCGATTAAAATATAGAGAAATCGTTGGTAAAATAACGAAATATCAATCAAAATAAAACGTTAAAAGTAATTATCAATTTAATAATTTACTACATGATTATTGTCGTATAAAACAAATATATCGTATGTATAAAAATGAAAAATAAAAGTGGATCGTCGTCACTGATGAAACTTAAAATGTGTGTGTGTGTGTACACATGAAATTAAAAATTGCGTATACGATAGATAATTGTTTTCTGATTGTATTATTACATAACCGTAATTTGTACGGGTTTTTAAAATGTTTAACGGTTTTTTTTCTCGACTCTTAATTTATTTTCATATTATCGCTCTGTTCTACTTTCGAAATTTCTGTGAAACTCCGGTATATGAAAAAGAAAAACTCCATAACCGGACCACCGTTTATTGTATTGTAATTCGGTTAAAAATTATCATTCGACTCCAAAATACTAGTGCTCCGTGGTCAGATTCGGTCCAGTCCGAAGAAATAAAAATCAAACAAGCGTTTGGCCGTAGTCCAATTGATTGATTTCGAAAAAATATTCGGTCCCCTATCCCAGTCCAAATACATATTAATTTAGTTCGGTCCGGTTTCGGCCATATTATTTCAGTCGGTCCCCCCAGTCCTTTTTCTCTTACAATAATCGGTCGATTTATTTTGGAAATCGAAAAAAATTGTAACCAAATACACACGAGACGATCAATGCAATCGCTAATGCATCGCCAACACTAAGAATTGAGCCCGCGGTCGTTTAGAATTATTTTGGTCCCCGGTCAAATACGGTCTTTAATACGAAATAGTTAATAATAATAATAATAATAATAATAATAATAATAATAATAATAATAATAATAATAATAATAATAACGTGTTATGCGTCTTCGCTCTACATTCCGTCCTGACGGCGATCATTAGAGAAATGTTTACGCGACGCGGTGTCCCCAGTTTCGAGGGAGACGACAGTGGAGTGAAAAGACGTTGACACGGAGAGCCCCGTGTTGTTTGCACACTGTCTTCTCCGAGTCACCAAACCGATATCCCTTTTCAGGAGCGCACCGTCGTCGCCCGGGCGGTACGCTGGAACCTATCGCTTAATATTTTGCAGCGACCGGTCGGAGATCGACAGGATATCAGAATCGAAGTTGACGTTCATCCCTTCGGTAAAGGACGTCGTCAACTGTACGGCAACACAATTACGTTGGTTGAGATACGGGAGGAAAAAAAATAACTAATTCGTTTCGCAATGATTTGTACGCGTAAATAACGATTTTTTTTTTCTACGAGCGCGGTCAACACGAGACGATGCGCGGTTCGAGCGGATACTGAAAATAACAATTTTAACGAGTTATGTCCAAGAGGGTTATTGTCGCTCGTCCGACGTAAGTTTTTAATAAATTCGACGGAGAGCGAATATACGTTTAAAAATAACGCGTATAAGGTGTACGTTTTCTCGCGTAGTTTACGATTATTATTATTATTATTATTATTATTATTATTATTATTATTATTATTTACTCGACCACATTATTGTAATTATAACGAGATGATAAAAAGATAAATTCTCGCCGGACATTTTCATAGCGTTTGCGTGTTGATAAAGTGGGCAAATATTATTATTATTATTTATTATTATTACTATTACTATTATTATTATTATTATTATTATTATTATTATTATTATTATTATTTATTAATATTATTATTATTTATTATTATCGAACAATATGATATTATTACAAACGATTTTTCAACGTGTGCATTGACAATATTATATTATTTCGACGTTTTCCGGATGACATTTAAATAACGTTCTTCTTCCTCACGTGTAACGCGTAAGTACGAATGCGTTACGACATTCGACCGAAATATAATTTTACACTCATTTATGGCCGGCCGTAAGCGGGAAAAGCGCAGTTTCGTGCGCACAGCGGATAGAATTTTTTTTTCTATTATTTTCACGCGTTTTTCGAGACGAATCGATTGAGAACAAAAAAATAAAAATACTATCGTATTACGCGCGTTGGGTTTCGAAATTAATTCTGCAAAAATTACTCGTCGAGACGGCACGACAGCGTCGATACTACAGCAGCCACCGAATAATATAAAATGTTATTTTTTCCTCGTTTTCGCCGGTATTCTCATCGCGCGCGATCGTTATACATTTTACAACTACGTCTTATACGCAATAACTTTGTTTTTAAACGATTGTAAGAATTGCGTTTTACAGAGCTGGGCGAAACGTAGAAATGTTACGCGTTGTAAATATTCGCGATAACGTAAAACAATCGGTTTTTCTTTAATACACACACGCACGCGTATATATTTTCGTGAACGTAAACGTAATAATATTATTGTAAAAAAATAAAATAAACGACGAATCGTTTGAATTATTGGGCGGCAAAAAGTCGAGTGAATAAAAACGAGTCAATACGATCGAGTTATGCGAACGTTACTTACTTAGGTATTTGTTAATAATGACACAATCTCGGACGCACGAACAAAACGCCGTTATGGTCTTACAGCAACAACAGCAGCGGCAAATAATTTATCTCGACGCAAAACGAATACACATTTTGCGCCTTTTGCGAGAGTTATCGTAATAATTACGGCGTACCGGCGTTATTCCGGCGTTTCACGCGAGTGTTGTTCCTATAATACGAATACGTTTATATCCGTTTCGTTATAAAAAAAAAAAAATAATAATACTTTCCAGACTGACATCTCCTCTTGACTGCCGCGGCGTTAATTTTTCAGCCGATAAACGAGACGCGCGCGAATCACGAATAATAAACGAGTTACGCGTAAAAAAAAAAAAAAACCATAAATTAATAATCGTTATAACGGGGGGGGGGGATTTCTTTTTTTTACACTCGTTTCCCAACACCGACGAGAATATGTCGAAACGCCCGTTGTCGGATTATACGTATGTACGTGTACGATAAACGACGTTAAAGGCCAGGTGCGCGGCAACGTAATCGAGTAACGCGAGTCGCCCGTCCGAGAGTAGTAAATTGAGTGCGGCACGACGTCGGTGTAAAGTTAAACCGGCCGTGTGCATTGAGTTTACCACCGTATAGGTACAAAAGTTCCGTTTCGCGCGTCGTCGTTTCGGAAACGAGAGAGGTGGTAAAACGACGGTGACGGCGGTGTGAAACGAGACTTTTCGGTAAAAGCGTATAGTAATTATAATAGAAAAATATAACGGGAGTCTTGGGAACGAGAACGTTTTCATCCCGTGTTCGACAATGAATTCGAGAGAGAGAGAGAGAGAGAATGGCGGCGGGAAATTAATAATTATTGACTTTTTATTTATTTAATTTATCGCGCGACAAATGCGTTTACGGTTTTTCTCGAAAGAACGTTTGTCCTATTTCCCAAGTAAACGAATGGTGTGAATCATCGTGTCGCGGCGCGCGTTTGAAATTAAAAAACTATATCGTTCGACGTAGCCGTTGGTTGGTACACACACGTGCACGGCCGTATTTCGTTTTAAACAACGAAACGCGTAATGAAATACTCGGTCGAACGTCTCTCGTTTTAATTTTACACGGGAAAGTCGAAAATCATGATTGACAACGCGTTATGATTTCGTTCGCTGCGTTTCCGACAATAATATAAGACGGACGAATTAATCGGATTGCGAATCTTTCCAAACGGACAGTATTAAACGGTATCCCCCTATCGCGGTACCGCTGAATTCAATATTATAAACGCAATACGTGTGTAATAATTTTTTTTTCATCGGTGTACGCGTTAAGACTGTTTTCGTTCCTATACGTGATATCCTTCGCACGTACACCGATGACGTGCAATTATTTTTTTCAATTTTCAAATTGTTTTTTTTCTCTTTTTATTTCTTACGCCCGTCAATGCGATCTCGTCAAACGTATTTTTCTCCCTCGAACTCCGTTCAGCCGCATATAATACCATAGTGTAACTTCGAAGATTTCAATTGTTCTTCGTGAATTTCGAAAAGAACTCGTTTCGGGAAATCAAATTTTTCCGTATCCTTTCGTGGCCGATTTTTTTTTTTTTTTTGTATGAAACAGAAGGGCTCGTCCGTTTTGAAATCTACGTTAGGATTTCCTATTGGAAAACCTCCTATCCCGGTGATCCCTCAAAAGACTTTACAGATGCCGTTCAGATTGCTTAGATTAAACATTTTATAAAAGTTTAAATTTCTGAAAGACTACGCGAGACGCAGTTATGCATACAACTCTGATCTATTCTTCAAAATCACCTAGTCGCTACGAGACCGAATTCAAAGAAGATGAGATTGCCGGAAAAACTTTGGCGAACGCCGAGAGAATTCGACTAATTTGTTATCGCACGACCAGGGGTTCGTGGAAAAGTGTCTGCGCTAATCGTTCGGGTTTTTCTTGTCAAACAATGATTTCAGTTTCAATCAAATAACCGCAGTGACTCGTTGTGCACATTTGTAACGCTTCAATTCCACGTGCCTTCCTATTAATCGATTCGGTATACGTTTTATCGCGTGCGTGTGTGTGCATTTCTCAGTATTAAATCGAGGTAATCTCTACATCTAGTGTACCGTTCAAAAGCTATTTAAACGAGTAGGCTTTCATAAAATTTGCCAAGCGCTAGCCCATGATAACGCTTGAATCAGGGAAACATTCGAAAATTTGAACATTTTTAAACTTAGGCAATCTGAACAGTATCCAGAAAGTTTTTTGACGGATCCGATAGGGTGTTTTCGTTAAAGAAAATTTAACGTAGATCTAAAAAATCACCTTGGATCAGTAGTTGTAACGTCAACGGTTTTCGTGTAATAGTAATTTTTTTAAATTGAAGTCTGATAATGTCAAAGAAGCGCAAAATGTATAATTGCTCAGAAGCGGTTGAGAATCGAACACGGGTTTGTAGGAACATTTTTTCGTCCCTTTATGGGCGTAAAATCGCATCCCAAAGTTTTACGGATTTATCGCCAGTCATCGTGTATATGTGTGTACGTGTGTGTGAATATAGTCATTATTGGGATATATAACATTTTTTTAACGAAAAACTTACGACTTATACGACATGATATACTTAACATATATTAATAAATATGACAACAAAATATGTGATTTATTAATTTGTTACAATTCCTATTATGTAATATTTATTCATGACTTTAAACCATTAATACTCTCGATTAATAAACAATTAACTCTATTGCGATATTAATTCATCGTGATTTTTACATATTGATTGAATATTTAATCGTTTCTGGTCTGACGAGACTTTTGTGTCGTACTGATTATAATACTTCCGTATAAGACGCGTAATATATTCAGGGTGATATAAAATGTCCGGCGGGACTATAAAAAGATGACTTTACAAAACAAACAAAAAAGTTTTTAAAATTACTTCGTTCCTAAAGTTAAATTAGAGTGGTGTTTTTAATTTGTATCGATTTCAATATTGCTGTACAAAATAGAATAGATTACAAAATGTCATATTCAATTTAATTTAATTTTTTATTATGAAATACGTTGCGCGATTTCGTAAATACCTGTAGATATGGTAAAAAATTTAATTTTTTACCAATAACTGCTGCTGTCATATAGTTCCAATGTCCAATGCTTGTCCACTAATCATTGCTATATCACACATGTAATGCTTTAAAGCGATTAAATTATTGTTGACTTAAATTAACAGATGATTTAATTCTTAAGAGTTAAGTACATTTTGACTGTCACTAATAAGGGGACAGAACTAGTATTATTAAAAAATAACATTACGTGTAATGTCGATTTAATTATGAAAAACATATAAAATTTGTGGGTACGCTTATTAATCGCGTGGAGAAAATTAAGATGCTTCAAAACGATTTATCGTACACGGATCTCAGATTCCGGACCGATTTCTTATATTTAGAATATTCTACAAAAAAAAATTTTTTTAACATTCACGGTACAATATCAATTTTGATAAAATAATAATAATAATAATAATAATAATAAACGAATAATATATGTATTGATATTAAACGAAAATTCTGCGAACCTGTTAAATAATGTTTTCATTGAAACGCTATCGCCCTGCATAAATTATTTTACGTGAACGGGTGATTTCGTGGTTTAGACAGTTCATCAGTTAACGTTTAATGTTCAACATACCATTATATTATCAAATCATATCCATTATAATTAGCGTTGATAATAATTTTCTCGTTTTGTGTCTCGAAACTCCGAAAATGACAAAACCCAACACGACCCAGTTAAGTACAATATTGTAATACGCCCATATGTGCGTACACGCGGCGTGCTTTTTGTAGCACAAATCAGCACGTCCATAAAAGTTGCCCGAGGTCAATGCAGTCTGTAAGACCAACTAAAATAAAATCAATAGAACGTTTCCTTCGAGAAATCTGATGATAAAAAAAATAATAAGAACGAAACCACGGGAAGCGGATTACGGGTCAATGGCGTTTATTGACTGAAAAAGTCTGAAAAATATGTTGAAACGAAATATGTTCGATGCTTTAGTCGAAACGTCGAGTGTAAAGCGCACGAGCGCATAAAGTAAAAAGTGATTATTTAAATTTTAAATATTTCACCTAATAAGTGTTTTTTTTTATTTTTTTATAATGTTTTATTTATGCGTTAAATTTACTTTTTATAAATTAAATTTGCTTTTACAAAGCATTCGCTTTGATTAGTTTTTAAATGGTTTTCCTGTCAATGCAGGTAAGATATATCATTTAAATTATATTGCGAATGCATGAATATACTAATAATACGAAATGGCCATGAATTGGATTTTACTGGATTTTCGTCTAAACTTCGCGTATTTCACAGAACATAAATTTTATACACGTATTTCTCTCCAACTCCCTATGTACTGCCGAACATTAGAGTTTGTTGATCTGCGTGGCGCCATAGATTTTTACTAGGTACGTTTTATCGTTTATAAAAGAAGAGAAAAAAAATTCACAATACGCGGAATGAATAATACGAAAAATGAAATAAAATTTTAGACAAAATCACGTACGATAAATGTAATACGATTTTACTCGCGTTATTATTAATCTCGTTCATATAGTAGTGTACGGATACATTTTTTTATACTAAATCCGCGCGTCCTTGTACGCTTGAAAATGACGTTTACGCTCATACGCTTATTAAACGTTTGCTGATTTATTTAATCTTAATAATCCTCATTGCGTATTACGTAGTTGTGTTATTATTTCGCACCGGTACCGCATGATCAACAAATTATTATTATAATTCATTATATGTAAATCGTATTAATTACATTTTTAGTATACGTCGGGCAAGTAAGTATTACGCAAAACAATTATCAAACAACGTTTAGACTCTTCGTTTTATTGTAAAATGTTAATGTCATTACTGAAATTATATATCCGTATAGAGTGTGTTGGATATACAGAGTGTTTCTCGGATGTCTGACAAATGTCTAAAACCGAAATCCTGTTCTATTCAATATATATATATATATTTTTTTTTTTTTTTAATTGTAATATTTTTGCGCTATAAGCAACGTATAACTTAATTTGAATTATACAACTATTACAATTAGAAAATTAAAATTCTATCTCTTTTTGAAAAAACAATAATCGAAATGCCTAATCGCAAAATATACATTTTAGGAAAAATTGTGGGTGTATAAAAGTTTGTTAGACAATAATAACGATGTATCACGCTTTGATCGTATAGACGTCATAATGGAAATATTCGTTGAATTCGAAAAATTGTGAAAAAAAATTAACAATTAATCATTGATAAACATTTCTTGTACCATTTTTTTTTTTTTGAAATTATAAATAAATTTATAAAATGGCTATTTTGAATTTAAAAAAAATATATAATATCTGTAGCGCAGGGTTCTGGTAGTTATTACAAGAACAAAAAAAATATATTGAATAAAATAAGAGTCCATTGCATCCCCGTGAGAAACCCTGTGTACAATGGGAATTAAATATATGTTTAATACGAATTATAATCAATTAAATGTTATCATTAGTATTTGCAACGACAATTCGATATGTATGTGACGTGTATAACTCGAGAGAAATTAAACATTACGACTGTAGTAATGTGAGAGAGAGTTGTTAATATTAATTGACAACGAACCGTGTTTTATTACTGCGTAAAATCGAGTTTAAAACTAATTCAATTTTAAATCGTCTATATGAGACGGTTTGTTTTATCTCTACATAGAACGTGTCCAACGATTGTACGAATATTATTTTTTTTGATAATTTACGGGATTCCGGCCAAACGGCACACTGATTTCGCCGGTACTTAAGGCACATCTCGGGCGTGCGATTCGATGCCAATGTTAAACTTTTGATACGGCATCTGTGCTAACCGCTTATAGTGTTATCTTGTCGGATGATGCAATGGCACGGCGGAATAACAGTCGACTGTGCTAAATGTATACCTCGGCGGCAAACGCTTTCTGAAGTCATTATAATTTATACGAACACGGTAATACAATTATGTGCAATAAGTATAAAGCAAACGATATTATCTCTCTACAACAGCGGACGTACTTGTATTACAATAATTACGCGAATACCGGAATTTATTAAAAATTTCGAATATTATTATTATTGTATTCGTCTTACTGAATTAGCGTATTTTATTCCGCGCGCGCACACATACGTTACGTTGCTTGACGGTTTTTTGTTTATAATTCAGATTATTATGTAATCAATATTATTGTGTGAAATAGGCGTAATTCTTGTGACATTGATCGGAGAAGAAATATAGTGAATAAAATAAGACAATGATGAAATTATATAATATTGTGTCCTTCGGACGGCCACCCTACAACGATGCGGTATAACAGTGATTTATGAATTATAATAATCGATCCGTTAAATGTTAATTACGTACGTTCGACGCGTAAGTGTTATTGTTACTCGTCAAGTAGATTTTCTATAGATATTTTTTCAAATTGTGTGTGTATTTATAAAATTAATGACGCTAAACTTTAGTATGATAAATCACTCTTTAGACTACTCGTGTCGCATGTCACATGTGTAAATTCCGCACTCGTATGATGTACTAATGCACGTACACTTTGCAAATTAAATGAATCGATTCGATGAGTCGATGTGAGAATATTCAAAACGCGAATCGACGTTCAAATGAGAAAAAGTCAAATTTAATATGGTTTGGAAGTAAAAAACACTCAAAACTGTTTTAAAATTATTCATTTATTTTTAAATTAATAAATTTTTTTTTGTTATTCAGTAACATAACAGTATACATTATGTTAAGCGTATATTCGAAATCAATATTGTGAATGAACATGATGGTTTTCCGATGAATTCCATTTAGTTCGTTGACATTTAAAAAAAAAATAAATATATTTTAAAGTTTCAAGTCGGTGCTTCCGACACTGAACCGTGCTGAGAATGCGTGATCGCACTGGCGGAAATCAAATAACGATGAAAAATTGTCTGAGAATCTATTAAGACGGCATGCAGATGTGGGAAATGGAAAAGAAAGTAATCGCTTATACACAGCGGTTCGAAACCAATGGATAGCACAGTGTAAGCGTGGTGGTCAACGTGAAAACTAACTCACACACCGCGCGCGCGCGCCTCATGACGTGTAACCATGCGAGGGCAAACGCGAACAAGGTTGTTCATCTCTGAACGCGGCAAAAGCACCATGTGCTTATACACACACGGTGTGTTTGTCGTGAGCAGAGGCGAACAAGGTTGTTCGCGTTTACCCACCATGGCGAGACTAATCGGTACGCTGCTTGCGGACCGCTATTTATACGTCTGCGTGGCTATCCCCTCTTTTTTGTGTCGTGTCGCCATCTAGTGACTACTTTCTATTCCGGTTTTTTCGCATTCGACTGACGTGCTATCGGTATACGCGGGTGTTTAGTTTGACGCTGGCCGAGCGATCAATCTTATGTGCATTTACTATATTTACTATTATTATTATTATTATTATTATTATTATTATTATTATTATTATTATTATTATTATTATTATTATTATTATTATTATTATTATTATTATTATTATTATTATTATTATTATTATTATTATTATTATTATTATTATTATTATTATTATTATTATTATTATTATTATTATTATTATTATTATTATTATTATTATTATTATTATTATTATTATTATTATTATTATTATTATTATTATTATTATTATTATTATTATTATTATTATTATTATTATTATTATTATTATTATTATTATTATTATTATTATTATTATTATTATTATTATTATTATTATTATTATTATTATTATTATTATTATTATTATTATTATTATTATTATTATTATTATTATTATTATTATTATTATTATTATTATTATTATTATTATTATTATTATTATTATTATTATTATTATTATTATTATTATTATTATTATTATTATTATTATTATTATTATTATTATTATTATTATTATTATTATTATTATTATTATTATTATTATTATTATTATTATTATTATTATTATTATTATTATTATTATTATTATTATTATTATTATTATTATTATTATTATTATTATTAATTATTTCGCGTATTTTAACGAAATAAAATTAACGTAATGATTCATCTTTCCTCGTTTACGCCTTTGCTCGTTTATTTTGCAATTTTTACTGTTTTATTAACTTTTACTGGTTCACTCACATTCACACGACTAACCTTGACTAACCGAGTTTGCTGTCAGCTAAACACTAAACACTCGATCACGACCGATGATCAGCGTATACCATGTGCGCTGATCATCGTCGGTCGTGCACTTATTCCAGCCTTATACATGATGTTCAAAGGGGTGGGTTTGCTATGAAAACGGAGCATGACCGTAACATAATTGGGCCAACACACAAGTTGATATTTAACTAAAAATTGTACAATAAACGCACAATAATTCGTATGCTTATTTTGAACAGTACCGCGGGGTTTGTATTGAAAGTTACAAATTCATAGCACGGTTAAAACCATGTAAAAATTCGGCATTCGTTTCTGTCAAAAACACAATGCTATGGACCAGATTTGCACCGTACATCGAACCATTATTTATTGATGATTTAAAACGGCGTATGCATCTAAAATACTACTCGGCGGGATATATAATTGGTACTACAACGTCCAATAAGTGTTCTGCAATAATGTTTATAGTGAGTTATTTATGTTTAGTTGGTAAGTTTCTGTGAAACTAAGCCATACAAATTAATAATCCCTCTATATATATATATATATAAGGTTTAAAGGGGATATTTGAGTTTGACTACTTGAACTACTTGTTCAACGATATGAATAGCCATCGTGGAATAACCATAATTTAAATTTTCAATTTATCATGCCGCATAGAATACCTAACGTAATGTTAATTTCAGAACATTTCATTCGTTGAAACGTGTTATCAAAAATATATTAATAGACTAAAAAAAAAAATACAGTAACTTGGGTATACAATTTCTTATTTGCAATCAAATTAAAAATATTTTACTACATATAATAATAAGTACTGTAATGATGAAATATATATGGATAGAGTGTAAATTGGTTTATATTTTGGCTCGGTTTTTTCGATTAATCACTGAAAACTTGACAAGTACTGACAAAAAAAAAATAAATAGATTTATATTTTTCAATACACATTATACGCGATAAAAAAATGACAGATTTGTTCAATCAGAAACCTCAATCATTATATAATACGTAATAAACACATGAAAAAAAAATTGAAAATATTTCTGGAAGAAAAAAAAATATTATTTAAAAATGATATGAAAACGATATATATATATTATATATATATATATATATATATATATATATATATATATATATATATATATATATTTTAAATTAGATTTGTTTAATCAAACGATATATATTTTAATCAATGATATAATGGTAAATATAAAATAAAAATACGTGAAAGAAATAAAAACAAAATATAAATTTATTAAAACTATAAATATTAATATTCGCGAATAATAAATATGTAAAAATATATATTTAATATTCACGTTTATACTAATCTAGCCATTGAGTATCACGAAAATTAAAGAAATATGCAGGAGTTTGTTGTATTGAATTTCTTTCATACCGGTTTGGACAAAAAATCATTTTTTTTTTTTTTGCAATTAGTTGCGTATACTTTTCTCTTTTGCTTAATTCGTTGAAGATTACTTTTTTTTTTGTCGAAATCGATGGTAAACAAACAAATTTAACGTAACCGTAAATTTCTTTATTTTTCATAATGAAACTTTTTGTACATTCACACACATACATACACACGTTTTCTTATTCAATATTACAAATGTTAAATGCCGGTGTTCTAAACTTTCATTGTACATTCCAATAATTTCGTAGAATCCTACCAAATCGAATTTCCAACAATTTGCCAGCTACAACTTAATCTGTCACGCATGTTTTTCATTTATTTTGTACGGTGTTTGCAATATGGTTTGCAATTGATTTTCTGCGAGTACACTCGCGTGGCTTAGGTTACGTACAAAACGATTACACGCACAACACGAACGATATGAATTAGTTTTTACAATTTATTGTCTCACTTATGCGTTCTCACGGGTGTTTCTGCAGTTAGAGACGACGGCGCAGTTATTTTTAAAACACAATAAACGGATACTGATTGTACTTTTCGATACATTACAAGTTACGAAATTCTCGTTATTTCGTTTGCCGGGATTCGCCTGAGTGTCCGGGGAAAGAATTCGGATATTTACAAATTTAGAATTTCGAAAAAATTAAATTTTAAAACGGACTATTCTTGATTTTTCCGTATCTATACGAAATGTTCAACCTCCAATGTCATTGAACCATTCTTTTTTAATACTTAGTAATTAGTATCATCTTACAACGTTCGTCGAGACCAACAGACCAAGCAATAAAAACAAAAATCGAAAAAAATCGACTACACTTATTCATTCCCCTGACCTTTCAATTATATTTCTAACTCTGATATATTTCTTTTTCTATATTAAATAAAGTTTTTCCGTCGCTTATTTTAGCCCTTTAGCTACAAATCACAGATGAACAACAACATCATAACGTAACGATGAGCGGTCATATTGATTATTATAATTATTATTATTATTATTATTATTATTATAATTATTGTTATTATTATTATTATATATCAATAAAGGCTGAGCATTAATTATAGAAAAAAAAAAAATTCGGAGTCAATGTTTTTCACTTTTTAACGAGTTAACTGTTTTAAAGGGATATAGTGACTTACACACAACTTTAAACTTATAGAGAAGTAAAATTATGTGGTTTTTTTTTATATACGAGTATAATCGAATTTGTTGAATTGTTTCTCGCATACGTTATTCTTGTAATTACATTAATGTAATAAAAAACACTTTTGTTCAACATTTAGGTACGCAAACAACACTGAATAACACGCGGTATACAGTTAACATGATTTACACGCAATAGCGTATTATTTTTTTTTTTTATGAAACTTTTTTTTTTACCGATAACTTAAGTTCATTTCAATGTTTTTTCTCTCTCTCTCTCTCATTCTCTTTAAATTCGTGATATTATTACTCAACAGAATCGCATATTTTAATTCTTCCACGATTTTCAAAAGTAACTTTTAATTTGATTGTAAATTATATATATATATATATTTTTTTTAATTAATTTAAACTAGTTCGAAATAAAAATTAACGTGCCCGGGCTCTGGTAGTTATAATCGATCGCACGACCACCACATGATACACAGTGAGTGTATACGAGACGACTACAAGTACGACATATGCGTACGACGACGGAGTCTAAAACGGTAGATGGTTGCAGAAGATTGTCGTCGTTACAGCTCGTAGTTTTCAAGCACAGTAAACGTTTTGTCCGTCGTATTCGTATAGAAACGTTCCTTTATAAGAGTACCCGCTGGCGTTATACCGCGGATAAACGAAGAAAACGTTGAAAAATTGAAATGTTTACGATAAAACCGCGTCACACCGGGAGAGACGAACCGTGGAGGTCACCAAATTCTTACACAAAATAAATTACATTATCATCTATAAACGCTGTTTTTCTTCTTTTTAAATATCATCAACTCTCGAGGAACTGTGAGATTTCAAAAAAAAAAAAAAAAAAAAAAAAATGATAAATATCGTATTTTTAAAACGCTTACGACTCGTCGAGAGTGTTGAAATTATATTGAAAAGAAAAAAAAATGATTGCGTTATTGTAATTTATTTCGTGTACGAAAATTCGGCGTCCAAAAATATTATGACTGCGCGGCTTTTTCGGCGTATTCCCTGTCCCTCGTGAAGCAATTGTTTTGATGAAAATCTCACAGGAGTCCTCTTGAGTGATTTCGGCGCGTCATTGTCGTACGTTCTACACCGTCGAGCATTTCGGTCGTCGCAAACTTGATGAAATCCGCACTACCACACGAACCGCCGACTAAAATCGTTTTCGGGCGATCGATAATTTTAATCAGAAACGAGTGTTTCGGTCACTAGGACGATCGATATTTTATGATTTCTATCTGTTCGCCAGACACGTTAAATACGTGTTTCCAGTGGCGTGGCGACGAGATATTTTCCTTTTTTTTTTTTTTTTTTTTTAGTAGAGGTGAATACGTTTTTTTTTGTGCTCGCTCACAGATTACGAGTTTGTCCACCCTTAATTTTTTAAGGGTGGGCCTTGAAAAAAAAAAAAATAATAATGACACGGACTCCAGATATCGAGTGGTATTTTTTTTTTTTTTTTAGTGAACAGGAGGGTAGAGCGATGTCCCTTCACCGCTGGATCCGCTACTACCGGTTCGTACGTACATACCTACTCTCGGTATCAAGACCCTGTGAATTTCACTGGGGGCGGTCGCCCTAAAAAAAAAAAAAAAAAAAAACTAAAATCCCTCGTTCGCCACGCCACGGGCCGCGTTTATTTCGCGTTTAATTCGCAATATTTGTTCGATGCGGCTGCTGCGGCGGCGGCGGCGGTAGCGAAAATCTTTTTTCCCGCGCCGCACACACACACGCCCGCACGCACTCGTTCGCCGCACAAAGTCCGCGTCGAGCGTTTTTCCGTGCGCGCGGCCCCCACGCGCGTCCCTCCGCGCGCCGTTTTTCGCGTAACTGTCGTTGCGCCGCGGCCGCCAGTCGCCTCAGTTCGTCCCGACCAGTGGTCCCTGTCGCGCGCGCGCACCCGTCGCCACGCAGATTCCTCCTGCGCCCGTCATCGTCGCCGTTGCCGCCGCCGCCGCCGCCATCGTCACAGCAACCGATGGCCAAACCGAGCGCGCTAAGTCCGCGCCGGGCTCACTGCACGCTCAACTGTTATACTTGCAACAATATATTGCAACAGCGGTACAGGCACAGTGAGTAATAACGAAACGAAAAAAATAATTTTTTTTTTTGTTTTCTTTTTGATTTTATCGCTTTCCTCCTCCCGAAACGTTTTTTTGTTTTTCTCGATCGAATTTCGTTCGTTCGTTTTTTTTTTATATATATATATATATATAACACGTTCCAAACAAGTCGGTGAACCGCCCCGAACTCGTCTCGTACGCATTTTCGCGGTTCCGGGCGTCCGTAGAAACGCCGTGGCGGCCGCCCGAGAGAGAGAGAGAGAGAGAGAGACGCTCGCTCTGCAGGCTTCTCTCCACCTTCGTCGCCGTAGGTGTGGGAGTCTAAAAGAAATTTGATAATGGGTTTACGGCGATTCACGTCGGACGGCAAATGGCTTTCACCGTGAAAACCGCCCATCGTTTCCAAATAACCGTCTGTGTCGACACGATCGAATTATTATTATTATTATTATTGTTTTTTTTTTATGTGTTTTTTTTTAAATACTTCGACCCGTAAGAGGTCGTAATGATCGAGAACGCGGTAAATCGATAGAGATATATATTTTCGATCCGTTATTGAATGCGTTAATAGCGTCGCTGAGTTTAGTGAGGTTTCAGTTTAGAAAAGAGAGAAAAAGAAAAACGATTTATGAGATAAACGTTGATATGTACGACGTGATAATAAACGACAGGCGGTAAAATCGCTGGCGATAAGTCGGCGAACAAAAAAAAAAAAGAGTGGAAGAGAAACCGATTTAGTCGTTTAGTTTTATTTAATATTACAGAAAGGAGTTTCATAAACGACGAACAACAGTTGATTCGCCGAAACATCAAATATTTATTCGGAATTTCGTTGTACAGTTGAATTTACTTAAATATCATACAAATTTGTTACTATTATGTTTGGGAGGAGGGGGAGCAAAGTGTGATCCCTGTGAGTCCACACCCTCGGCTACGACGCGCCACGCTGGTCCAGACGCGACTTTAATCCACTGTTGTATAACGCATTTCGTTAACTATAACTATTTTCACGGTGAAAATATACTGTCGGTGTCGAATAAAATACACGATTTAGAGTATATTTGTGAACGATAAATGCTTTCTCGGCAAATCCTTATCGATTTTATCAAATTTGATTAAATAGTGTTTAAAAAAAAAAAAAAATCGCAGTGTATTTAATATTGTAAATAATCTTTTGTTCTAAATCAACTTTTTTTTTAAAAAAAAAACAAAGTCATGTGGATATAGTTGTAATAATAATTATTGTATCGTCTACACGATTATGATAAAACTTGATGAAAAACGTTTTAAAAAAAAAATAGTTTTACTATATTTATATTTGCAATGCCGTCGATTATGATTTACTTGGATTTTATTTTCTTTAAAAACATATTGTATTTTACTTTTATTGTAATATTCCACAACTTTACTCACTTATAAAAAATAAATCAATTTTTTTTTTTTTAATCTACAGATTACCATAATATTGTATTATTTTGATTTACGATGTACGTCCATGATTCTGGGAATTATTATTATTATTTTTTTTTACTTGAAAATGAAGTAAAATATAAATGCAATGACTGATTTATAGTCATTTCAGATCACTTGAGTCATTTCAGAAATTTTCGGTACGAAAATCGTTCAATACTATTTATAAAGACACACTATTATAATAGGACATAATAAAATTCCTTCGCAATTTATTAAAATATATATATATATATATATATATATATATACATCACACCTATATTTGAATAATTATTATTTCCATTGTAATATTAATTAATTGCTTTTTGTTAATTGCGCCTGTTGATATGAAAAACGACGCGGTCGTAATATTTGCATACGATTATAATTGTAAAATATCTAAATCGATTGTTTGTATTCCGACTTTTAAGCTTAAAAAACATTATGTGTTTTTTATATATATATATATATCGCTTGATATATAAAAACTTGATCCGAGTTTAGAAAATTCTATAGAATTAAAAAAACGGCAACGTATTTGTTATGAATTAAAATAAAAAAACAAAATATTATTAAATCTCTCTAAAAACTTTTTATATTCGGGCAGAAACTAAAAACGATATCGAAGTTAAAGTTAATATAATATTTCTTTGCCGTAA
This sequence comes from Chaetogeoica ovagalla, assembly GCA_032441825.1. Lineage (NCBI taxonomy): Eukaryota > Metazoa > Arthropoda > Insecta > Hemiptera > Aphididae > Chaetogeoica > Chaetogeoica ovagalla. Next base: position 2,438,549 of record CM063726.1, read on the forward strand.
GCAAAACGAAAAAAATGATATAAAATCGGATTATTACACAATGAACAGCCAATAAATAATAATAATAATAATACTCGTAATAATAAAATAAAAAATTGCTGAATATTTTCCAAGTATTATTAAGTTATACGATTAAATAACAAAATTTTAATACATAAAAAAGTTCAACAACATAAAATGTGTCCTTATAACTTTCGTGTACGATATAAGGGTAAAATGAGAGCGTAACGTACATTATTATTTTGTTTTGACAAATATACACCGAAAATAATCCACACTGGATTGTTAACCGGCAAAAGTTTTATGAATCGTAATGTAAATTAAGACTACCCGGTTAGTGTCTCCACTGGTAATACATTTAATTGTAACGTGTAAATTATAAAAGAACGAGCATATACGCTTTTCAATAAAACTGCAATGATTATTGTCCCGCATTTCGGCATAAAATTTTGTGTTATTCCGACGTGCACATAAAATCGTATCGACGATAAAGAGATTAATATAAATCGGTCAATTATTAATAGAATTTTCCTTCCACTGACGGGGAAAAATTTCGAAATCGTAAAGTCCCCCCCCCCCCGGCGTGAAATTGATATGTTCTGTTCCGGATCAAGTAGGTTTTTATCTATAATAATTATATTATGTTTAATCTGGAAAACGCGAGAGAATTCCGTATGGGATATACATACGAGTATGACGCGTCTGGAAACGTTGTAAATTTCGTATTTTACGTAGAAAATAATATCGCTTTCGGTTAGCCAATAATAAATCAAAAGAAATTCACAATAATACGCAGCAACGTGTTTGTGTTTCGAAGATTTTTTTTTTTTTTTCAAAATCCAGCCCACTATATTTTTGCTAGAAGCGTTCGCGTAAATTCTCCGCCATTCCCGCACGTTCCGTCGTCGTTATATAACGTCAACATATTTCTCGTTTGTGAAAACCGTTGTTGTACAGCTCTCGTCCTCGTCATAGTATCGTCGACGATTAATATCGATCCCGTCCACGGGCAGGACGGAGGGATATTCGCCGTCGTCCGCTCGAAATACCAAATTCCAGGATAAATATTATTTATATACACAAAATCACGTGTCCCTCGTTTGTTTGGCGATAGAATATATATATATATATAGAAAGTGCGAATTACTCTGGAAAAAGATTTTTTTGAATTTCATGATTCCTATGCGTAAAATCTAAAAGCAATGCGATGATCAAATCACCCGCATTCGATAAAACTATTCCGAGCGGAGTTCCTTCGGGGTACACCATAATTTTATTATAAATAATACGTACGATAACGCAATAGAGAGTATTATATTGTATTGTTGCTCACAGTACATAATTTTAATGTCGTAATTTCATACGAATTAAACATGGGTAGTTAAAAAGAAATGTTCAAAAACTTTTTGTTTTTTTCGTTAATATTCAGTACAAAGTTATAAATATTTGGTAAAAATTTCCAAACCCTATAGGACCATTAATTTCCAAAAAAAAAAAAAAAAAACGTAATTTTCGACAAAATACACAGGCGTGGAAAAACTTTAAATCGTGACTAAAGATTTTCGAGTTTTTTTTTTTTTTTTTTTTTTTTGAATATAACTGATGTACGTCGTGTGATAATTGTATTAATCCGTTTAGCCTTAAAACCGAAAATCATCTTTTTTTTAATACCTCAAAATCTTTCAATAGCTCGAGAAACTGAAAGTAATTATTTGAAAAATGATTTTTCTCTGGCGCAGTGAAAGTTTTGTTAATATTTCAATTTCCTGTAACCGCATTAGTTTCATTGATACGACGGAATAACGCACAAATCGATTCGATAGTTCTTTTTTTTTCTATGCGTTTTTGAGAAAATCGAAAACAAACATCTCTGAAACGCCCGCAATGCTGGATGTAATTCGCTATCGGAAACCGAGTACGACGGCTGTTAAGATCGGAGCATTCCTTTTGGTAGAATTTTTGTGTACACGCGTTGTTATAACACATCGTCGTATAAAAAAAAACCGATACATTCCTCGTTCCGCTCGGAATCGAATGTCCGCTTCATAAACACTATTTTCTTTTTAATTTTTATCGTAAAAAAAAACTGACGATTCTCACCGAAATTCCCGTAGAATACTATAATCGTTTTATTTTTACAATCGTGTATTTGTCGTCGTCATTCGACGCGATGATAATACCGCGGATTTAAACGATTTTTCCCCAATCGTCCACAAAGACGGTACGTTGTTCGAATACGTTTTCATTATGATCTCGCCATACACCTCCATACACTCATCGCACGACGAATTAACGTTTTACTTTAGAAATCGTTTGTGACGCCCACGTTTTACCGCGGCAAACAACCGACCGACCGTGTAATGCGTTTCTAAGTGGTTTCCGAAGCGGGGAATATATTTTGGCGCGTGGAAAACGATCGTTTTGTACGCGCGATATTAGCGCAGGGCGAATTCGCGGTCGCCTCGAATCATATCGAAACAATGGTGTTGGTAAATTGAAAGAAAAAAAGACACGTTTACGAGAAGAACGATGAAGGAAAATCGTATTTGAAATTAAGAAAAAGACGTTAAATATAAGATAAATGTTGAAAATCGCGATGAACCGTACGAATTTAATTCGCTCGATGACAATAGGAATTTTTACGGGTTTCGCATCACGGACGCGCGTGTTTTTTCTAAACTGAACGAGACGATAACAATTCCAGTGTCTTCGAATCGATAGAATCAAAGCACCGTGTGGTGTTTCGATACGAAAATATACAATTTACTCGTAATATTTGAAAACATTTTACAAGGCGCGTGTTGCCAGTTGTATCGCATGTGTTAACGAATACGTTTTGTACGAACGTTTCGACTTGTTTAATGTTTAAAAAAAAAATAATCGGGCGGCATTTTTTTCCTGTCCAATCTCCTCGTCGTACGTTCGCACAACCGATTTGCAAAAGAAAATAACTAACACACTCCGGTAAAAGATAATTTTTCTTTAACCGCGTAACGAAAACGGCGAGCCGCCAAGTCGTGTTTAGAAACTACTTACCTAACCGCCGATTATATCGTTCAAGAACGCGATGGTGCCGATGTCGTGGCCCCCCTTTATACCTTCCACCGATTTTCCGTTGCGATATTTTTTACTTACTCTTTTTTTCTTCTCTTTTCGAATCTCAACGCGTATTGAGTGAACGAATGCGGAGAAGAGCCGCCGCGTGTGTCGATGGAGAACGTCGTCGAGTTCGCCGTAGAAATATTTTAAGTCGAACTTATATTACCGGCGGGGCGGGACGGGGCCCGTGTTATTAAAAGTGTCATGTTGTATAGTTGAATGCGACGAGAAACTCGAGATGCGGCGGCGAAAGCGAGGGGAAAACGAATTGCGAGTGCGCGCCCGGGTCGTGCGTACACAAACGCGCGTGGTTCACTATTAATTCGGCAAAAGACCTCTACGGATATGCGAAAATATGTTAAACGAGAGACGTCGTTTTCGGCTTTGTGGTGGTGGTCTCTGGGCAAAGTGTATTTCTGCGGGCACCGCGTTATTACAATATAAATAAACGCGGTTGGTGTGCGCGCGCGCGCGCACGCCGAAACGGATATATGCAAATGTGTCCGCTCGTATTGTTGTCGTGTTGTTCCCCACATACATCGTGTCGAGAATATATTTTCGTTTTTTTTTTTCTTCGCCAAACAAACGCGAAATCGCGAGAAAACTAATATAAGAGTAATTCAACAACGGCTTTTCGCCGTTCGAATAAAAACCGTACGCATGCGTTTACGGAATATATAACCCGGGGAAATTATCTTCGGATAAGTCCGAACGAGTGAGTTTTCCCTGAGACTACGCGTTCGCTTGAGTCCGGTAGGCGGACGACGGGTGTAATAATATGATGTACACATAAGCGCGCGGGTAAAAGAAAACAAAAAACTTTTTTCACTCGAAAATAACATGTCTCTCTCTCTCTCTCTCTAATCCGCGGAACGTGAAAATCGAAATATGTGTCGGTTCGTCCGTTGACGGTGTAGAAAACGCGCGTCCTTAAAATTTATTATTACTGTCAAAGACGATTCGTATTAAATCGTACGGAAAACAAATATATATATATATATTAATGTTGCGACGAAAACAAAAGGCTCTTCTACTTTTCGAGAATAATTTTTTGTTTTTTTTTTTTTTTTCTAACATATTTTGATACGTTTGAAAATTTTCGAAAAAAAAAAAGCTTATCTTATCGATCGATTATAACACACCATTTGGCACTTACGACACGTTTGTAAATATCACTCCGTTGGATTGAAAGTGATCGGCTCGAAGTACTAAACGCGAAAATTACGTATTTGATATTTTTTTTTTCTATTATTTATTATTTTGATGACCCGAATCGATCGCTTCATTTCGCGACTTGTAAAATGTTATTAAAAAAAAAAAAACCGTAAAAATGTGTGACGTATACATTTAAATTTAATTTTTTTAATAGCCGTCGATTTATCGAACTTAACTAAATTATTGTGTATAGTATCCAGTTGTATTAATCTACACAGAACGTAAACTAAAATATTATTTCGAAATTAATTAATTCTTAATCCAATAGATATATTGTAAAACATTTTTGTTTGTTTTATATTCAATACAAAAATTAAAATAAATTATAAGCGCGTATTACACATTCAACGTACACTGTAGGTATTATATTAATAGTATAAATATACGGTCTAATTCGTTACACTTATTTGTTTACGGAAATCATTTAAAATATATTATGTAGATATTACGTGGTACATCATTAAACTAGTTTACGCACAAATATAATTCAATAATTGAATGTTAAAGAAAAAATTTTATGTTAGGTTAGGTACTCTTCTTAACCAAACCAAAAAATGTTTTATGCGAATATTTTTTTATGAATTTCGAATCACTAATAATAATTAAGGATGACATTTTTTTCATTTAATACAACCATATTTTTGTGTCACTGTAATTTATTTATTTCTTCGCGCAAAACAAAATTTATCGTAACTTAAAACATTGATTGTTCACTAGAGGTGGGGAGGAGGAACATTCGATCAATTTTGTAAAAAAAAAAAATGTATTTCCATACGAGCTTTCTGGTATCCTCAGTTTCATTCCATTTTAGTCACACGTTTCGTGTTCTTGCGAATATGAACAATACGTGTAACGATTTTATGCGGTTCTGATATATAATACGAAAATAATGGATATACATATATTATTATTCGAGCAAAAGAATAAAACTGAATTCGAATAAACAAAAAACGAAAATAACGTTTTATAATATAAAATGTTCTCTTTAATTCGGTATTACGCGTTGAATAATTGATTATATTTTATAGCAATAGAATGTATTTTACGTATCGTAAAATATATTATTTTCGAGCTTACGTCAATCATTTGTACACCAGCTGCTGTTGTCAAACTTATATACTATTTACTTAACCATTTACCACGTCGACATATCAAAAAAAAAGACTTCTTATTCATTTGAAACCGTCACAACATAGTTATAAATGATAAAAACATTGACAGGTCTATATAAACAGAATTTGCACGTGTTTATATGAACTTTATGTCTTATGTTAAAAACAATATCACTCGACTACTAATAACAGCTATTATTATTATTACTTAATGCGAACACTATCGTATAGTATTTTTACACACTTCTGAATAATCCGATAGATTGTCATTGATATTGATTTCATGATTTCTTGTAGAAATTTAAAAACAATTTGTTAAGAGTATGAATGTTTTTTTTTTTTATTGTTGTCGAAGATATCAGTTTATGTTGAAAACAGCATTTACGATTTACATTATTTCTTTTGAAAATCGGATCGGATATTACAATTTAAACGGAAACGTTTGAATTATTTCAATTAGACAAACGTGATTTTATACAAAAAAAAAAAAATAATAATAATAATAATAATAATACTTCTAATTTCAAAACGATTTTGAAGAAAAAGTATACTCGATCGGCTCAAATGTACGATATTGTATAAAATATAAACTAAATTCTTCTTGGATTTTTCATTTTCATTTGAAATTTGAAAACGAATTTTATTCGTTTTTTTTTTATTAGAGATATAATATTTTCATTTCAGTGAAAAAGTAATGAGATCAAATTTAAATGTTAAAATTACTAGTATAAAAAATTGTAGAGACTGATGGTTTTTCTCCTGAAATAATATAAATAAATGTACTTATATATATTTTACTCTCGTAAAATCTAAATAAAAATAATGGAATTTCTCAAGCAAAACGTAACAGTTATATACGAGTATACGTACAATAATAATAATAGCCTTGTATATAATATAACCACCATTGAATATAATGTTTGTTCAACATATTTTATTCAGAGAAAAAAATATGTACAACGTACGTATGATAAAACATTCATTTTTTTTATTTTTATTTTTTGAATTGGCTCCAAAAGGCCAATAGAATATTATAATACGCGCTTTAGATTCCGTCTATACAATTCGAAAAGTTTATTAAGTATTCGCGATAATTTTCGCATTTGTTATTTTATGGAAACCATATGCGTTCGCAGACTTCTGAGTCAGGTATGGCTAAATTCAATGCTGTTACGGTCACACAAGAAAAGAATTCTAGAAATTTTCACTACAAACTTCGTAGTGACCCATTTTGTTGATGACTGGAAAATGTAAAAATTCATTTTTCATTATTTCACACATACAACTCGTCGTTTCGAAATTCAACATGTTCAATATTCACGAGCAAAGATAACAATATACCAGTTAGGTTAACCAATTGATTAGTCAGTTCAATAGTCAACTTATCACATCTCGACGGGCAACCAGTATATCTTTAATCGTGCAAATATCTATGATTTTGATGTGTTTTGTTATACGTTTTCTACGGCTCTAACGCCTTATTACTTTCTAATTTCTGTGTATAGGTGTATAGTCTCTCGGGTAAAGGCTCAGGTGGGACTAAAGCCCAATCAGCCATACCCGTGCGCGGCGCTTATGATGGAATACAAATTTTCAACTCTATTACGGTACGGCCGTATTATTTCAATTCGTTTCGGCGAACGATTATTTCACACACAAAACTATAACTTTGAATTCTTTTCGAAGACGCGAGTGCGTTGTGTAAAAAGAGCGATTAATTCAGTCGGGGAAAAAAAGACTTACGTCGACGCGTTTAGAGAATTCAATAACCGGCGTAGGTACGTGCGAGGAAAACGAAGAGACGTTCATAGGGCATTTGGCGCGAGGACAACCTCGTAAAAGCCAATGGATAACCCGGAGTGACTGCGGATAAGATGATTACACTTAATCAAACGTGCATGCACGCGATAAACAGCAACCTTTGATTTAGTCGAATGAACGCAGCCGAAGAGTTAAACGTGTTGAGTTTGAGAATTAAATGTCTTCAGAGTTAATTCTCGGGTTTCTGTGTTCATTCGTCGGTAGCTGAGAGCAAATCGTGGCTGCGATATCAAAATGAAATGAGAATTCCGAGACACGTCTATATATACGATATATATATATACTATATAGTCGTAGGAGATGTCGGATAGTAGTGGCTATTTACGCAAATCTAAAGTAATAAAATGTGATTGAGAAAAACAATACAAACCGAGCTGTTTCCAGTGGAAAACGGGCCTGGCGATAAACTCCATTTATTACTCGTACATTAAATCTCACAAGAATCGGTGTGATCGATATGCGGTTTTATAATTTGTATTGGGTGAGGAAATCGTACCAAATACATTTCGCGTACAATGTATTAATATTCACTATGTTTACAGTTTAGTAATAAATAAACTAAAAAAAACATAAATAAATATTTATCTCGTTGCACCGACAACGATAAACAAATGACGTGTGAATGATACGCGCTTACAAATAGTTATAAAATCGAACGTCTAAAGTATTACAGCTTTTTCGAGTCGCCCGCTATTAAATGTATAAATTGTACTATGCCGGACAACGAAAACTATACTTCTTGTAAGATATATAAAAATAACACGCAGTAATAATTTTACGATTTCGAAATCAATGCACTTAATACACTAGTAGATAACGCTTGGGTTATTCTTATTTCGGATACGGTGTACAAATAAAACTGATTAATACAGTATATAATTATTTATACTGTAAATATAATTCTTATATACGTATATATAAATTATTAATTATTTATAAAATTAATAATTAATACGGTGTAATTTCATTCGTAAAATATTTTCATAATTTCTTTCCCCTCCTTCTAATCTAATAAATTGTCCGATGTGTTGCCTCGCCAATATACGCCGCTCTCATCCGTAGATCGGCAAGTGTTCGCGAACGCCAAACGAACGCGCTGTAATGTTTCAAAAAACTATATCGTCTTATTATTATTATTATTATTATTGTTATTTCTTATGCACCATTGTAAAAAAAAAAAAATACTGATTTATTAAAAATTACTTGAACACTTTTTTGATCGAAGAAAACGCGAAGAGATCGACCAGATTTTCTATTAAAATAATTGAACGCGTAAGTATATTATTGTACGGCCCGTTGAAAAAACATTTCAATATAAAATTAATAAGAAACAAATATAAATTCATTTATTCTATGTCGAATTCGTCGATTGAATACTAGATTTTTCAACTGACGGATGAAGCGCGCGTTTTTAGAATGAATACACTTTTAATGCCCTTCACCCCGCCGCTAAGTCGCTCGTTTATTTCTAATACGAATATAATATTTGTTTTAATTGTATTTTTCACGTGAGAAAATGTATACAAATTTTGTCAGTAATGCGTTATAGTGTTCGTAATTCCGCCGACAATATATCGCGTACGCGTGTGTATTATTTGTAAAATTGATTTTTATAAATATTCACCGGGATTCCATTCGGAAAACTCAGTAGCGGGCACGAATATCGGGCTTCGGGTTACGGTCACACGGGGGTGTTGCGATAATGCTAACAGCGACTATTTTCCGAATTTGTGAATTCGCCGAACGGAAATTAAAAACATTTCATTATAATAGACTCGGCTGCGTCGCTTCTTCAAATTTCGCGCGCAGTCGTATACACGCACGTCGCCTTCGACGAGTGTCGAAATCCGTGTTCTCCGTTCGATCGCGCCCGTCGAAATCGACGAGTTGAAGAAAAACACGATAATTACGAATAAGCAGCCGAGTGTAATACGGAGACGACGTACATTTTAATTACGCGTTAAAATTTTCAAAGGCATTTTCATCGTTGGCGAATTTTACAAACGAACGTTCTCGGTTCACCGGAGCAAAGAAATTGAATTCGAATTCGTCGTAAACCACTATATCGTTACTTACGGGGGAGGATTCTTACAAAGGAGAACACAAGCCCTTTCGGCATTGCGTTTCCGAGTGTTTATTAATACGTATATCGCCGCGTGATGGGTGTTGATAACAGTTTTCGACGACGTTCATATAGAATGAACGAAGACGGGAAACGATGACGTAAAGAGGGAAAATGTCGTTGAAAACACACGCGTCGCTCACGGGGAACGACGACAACAACACTAGAGAAAAGGTAAAATATTATTTATTTGATTTTCTGGGTTTCAATTTTTCGTGCGCGCGCGCTCGCAATTTACGACGAGCCTTTACAGGCCGAACGGTGTCGAGGTCGTCGCGTCTTTAAATTATTTATCCGATTTTATACACGCGTGGCGTTAGATTGTATTTTTATTATAAACGCTATTCGCCGAGTTCGCGCGACATGTCATCAACACACGCGCGCGCGCGTGAATTTTACCGCTAAACTACGCGGAATTTTTCGATTCGGACCAAGACGAACAGTAGCAATTTTTTTTTTGTTTACAAACGTCGATTCGCGGATAACGATAGTTTTATTCCCCCCTTCGCGCCCGGTGCGTCAAAAATCGCGATTTCATCCCGTAAATCGCGGTATACAATATGACTTTTGAGTCATAATTTCGCTTTAATTAATATATCGCTATGAACGATTGAATTCGAGTAGCAAACGACGTTTTCGTTCTGTTTGCACTGGATTAGACGAGAATTCACGTATAAAAATAATAATAATAATAATAATAAAAAAAACCGCGTCTCAACACTATATATTCCAATTAATTATTGTAAACGTATTTAAAATTTTAACGGTGGGGGGGGGTCTTTTGAATGTCGACTTGACTGTATGACACGTTCAAAAGACAATTAATTTATCAACGCAGACGCGTTTCACTCTTCTGGAAACGAATGGGACTCTCGGTTCGTGCGAATTTATTTCTAAATATTTCAGTTAAAAAAATCGAATTATAAGAACATTTATGATTTGTTTATATTTATATATAAATTTATGCGATCACCGTCACGTCGTACCATACCATTTGTTTTTAGCAAATTTCATCATTGTATACCTATTACACGTATAATCCAAACTTGAACATCGTGTTCTTTTTTTTTTTTTTTTGTAATTACTCAAAGTGCGTTGTCTATATATAATAACGATGTCATTAATCATGTTTATTCCCACGTACCTTGTCGATACTCGTTACTTTTGATTATTACGTATAACCGCGAGTTTCGATTTTTTTTCCCCCCAAAAAACACGCGTGTATACAGCGCTGGACAAAATAAAGTACGCACCTCGAATATTTTCACGATTGCGGTGTAAATAATAACTCAGCTAATCTCCAAACAAATAGAATGAAATAAATTTCAAAAAAAAAAAATAATAATAATAATAATAATAATAGTTTAAATAGGCCTACTTTTAATTATTGACTGAACAACTTGTACACAAAAAGGCGTTTTTAAGATTTTTCCGCACGTATTTAATTTTTTAACGAAAAATAAAAGATCTATTTCGTATTTTCGTCTGCGTCGTTACCGTATAATTGAATAATAAAATACCATCCACGTGATTCGTTCAGTCGAATTCTCTAATTCTTTTGCATTCTGGCAAATACCGAGCTCGATATCCGTTATACTCCAGCCGTCCTACTTAGACCCTTGAAAATAAATCGTTCAATAACGTTCCGACTGGCTGTCGGATTAACACAAAAGCGTTTTTATAAAAAATCGAATAAAAATTTCCATACGAAAATTATAAATAATTATACACAATATTTATACGGTATAGTCGTATGAATAAAATTATTTCTATAACGATAAAACTATTTATCACACTTTGTCATCGACAATTAGTTATGTTTAATTTTATGTTCAGTAGACGAAGCGAGAATGGTTTTTTACTATTATGTTTTTTTTCTTCCGTGCACAACTGCTTGTTTGATTATTACGTTTGTAACGATTTTCCGGTAGCACATTTTGCTGTACTGGTACTATTTCGCGCACGTCATTTTTCGATTTTCTCAACAGTTTTTAAATGCAGTAAAAAAAAAAAAACATTACGAAATATTTTTGCTAAAAACGGCAAAAAAGGCAATTTTTTCAAAATTCATTAATACATTTCTCCGACATTTCAAAATTAATAGTCATAAAGTCTCGAAATTTACACCGAATACGTAACATCGCACTATATATATATACACATTTTCAAAGTGTTTCTTTTAATTTTCGGCTGTTTATAGCAATTATTATTAAATTTTGAAGTTTTAAAGTCATAAAATTGGTAATTGTTCGTTTTAAGGGCAGAAAATTGTATACGACGTAGATTCTACGTTATTTCAACCGTGACCCTATATTATAACTATTCGAATATTAATCCACTACAATTATGTAGGCATCATATTCGAAAAATCTTGAAAATCATTAATCATAATTTTTCCTTCATTGCCATTTAACATTTTTTTTTTTTTTTTGACGAAGTGTAATTTGGATGAAAAACGACGACGAAACCGATGCACACATTCGATGTAGGCGATTTTTCCGCGTGATAACTTTTTAAAACAATTTTTCCAAATTCTATTCCATAAAAGTATAATAATTTACGAAAATGTAATGTAATTTAAGTTTAATCGTAATCTATTTACTATAATAAATAAATCTTTATCTAAATGCGCAGTTCGCTTGAGTCACATAATATGTAACAATCGTGGCTCGTTATTACCTTTTTTTTTTTTCTTCGAGAATTGAAATAGAAATTAATTTGTATATCGATACCGATTTCGTAATGCACCGGTACACGTATTGTGCTACCCGTATTTCAATAAATTTTTTAAAAGCGTACCCGCGCATTTGTCGAAAATTCTCTTAATTTAATATAGAAACCGAGTACACCAATATTGAAGTCAAGATGAGTATAAATGTTGTTATTTGGAAACCAATGTCGTACAATAAATCGATTTCCGTGTTTAGCTTTCAATTCGCGAGTATTCGAAATGTATGTTATGTGTGTGTGCGCGTTAGTGAAGTGGCGGTGTTCTCTTTAGTCATCAATGCGGAAACAACTGTACAATGATTTACCCTTTGGGAATTATAGTTTCCGTACGGAATTCGATTACCGTGAAAAATAGTTGATATATCCGTTTCTCCCAATCGATACATAAAATCCGATCTTAACTCGATGACGGCGTACATTATTATTATTATTATTATTCCTTTTGGTCCTGTGCGCGGCGACTCGTTTAGTTACAAAATCCCGTGGCTTTGCATTTGGCTTTTTTTTTTTTTTTGAAGAAGAAGAAGAAGAAATAAATATAATACAGCTTTCCGTAGGCGCCCGCGGAAATCTTTTTTCTACTGGGGATGAATCATGCGTTCAAATGTTATACCATACTATATATTATGATAGAATTGTAATGTTTTTTTAAAATAAATTATAAATTGAAATACTAACGTCTTAAAAAAGGCGAAATTTGATTTTAAAAACATTTTTAAAGACGCGATGTTTTATGTATTGCTCAATTCTTCATTTAATCAAATATGAGCGTACGTTACTAATATATTATTAAAAGTTTATTACTCGGAAAAAGAAATTTCTTTTAAACGTCATCCAGTGTGATCAACAATTTCATCGTAAAAATAAATTATCGCGTATTGTTCATAACGGTTTTGTGTACACGCATCATTGTCATCATAGATCATCAGGTCCCTTGTCCGCCGTCGATGTTGTTAGCACAGCCATGATTTTTTACCCTCCGCGCATCGTGATGAATTTTGATGAATTGGCATCTGATGTGTGTGTGTGTGTGTGTACGGTTTAAGTCGCTCGTATTTCGCGTTCTACACGCCGATAGGCTCGTTACAGCCGGTTGGAGGAGAGTTTGGTCCAAACCGCGTGCGGATCGGACCATTTTCCAGTGGACTTGGAGCGCGATTCTTCGCTAACGCGCCGAAAAAAGTGCCGAGTGTTAGCGTTCTATTGCGCATCGTGTTTTGTGAAATAGCGTTGTTTTACGCGTTAAAATAATTGCGTAGCACGAAATCTGAGATCTACTCCGTATGGGAATAATTGACGATATGTTGTTTTATAATCTTGTTGACGCTATAAAGAGAGATAACTGCGCGCAGTTGACCTCGGAAAAAAAGTGTGGAAAATCCAAGCCTTGTAATTAAATTTCTCCAGAGTCGAGATTTCCGGTGTTTTTCTCGGGCGGGGCCGTACCCCTTCCTATTAAATGGCTGCAGCCTCACAGAGGCGTTCAGCGTCGGTTGACACGGATGGCCCTACGGGGAACATACAGAGAAAGAACTCTGCGGTGATTACGACAACTAAAACGAAGGCACACGCGTCTCAAGAACAAATTGCAGCTTCGGAGTACACACGTGTTGAGATCCAGAAGGATAGCGTTGGAGTTCCTGGAGGATAAACGTGAAAAGAGTTAAGGTCAAGGTGGATGAGGCGTGGGGGCGGGCTTTAATAAACTAGTGAAATCTCAGGAGAAATTACTAGAAGAATTGAAAACGATAATTCACATGGAAATGGCTCAGGAAGAGCACCACCGAACTTTTAATACACCAAAAACTTAGATCATCCGAATTTTGAATTTCCGCACTTTTGTATTAACATCGTGTTGAATAATAACCGCACCAAATTGTAAATTCTTACGAAAATTTTAAAACAAAATAAATTGATTAGTAGTACATATATTTTTTTAATATAAATAATTATTAATTGCGTTTAAAACATTGAATACTTTTTATTTCGCCGGGATTTATATAATCGTGTCGTTTAACAGCAACATGTTATGTATGATATTGTTTTAATTTTTTCACAATACAAATCACGGTGGTTGTATACAAAAAATTACTGACATGTTTTCACGGTTCACGGTTTTTTAACTCTATGAATAATGATTATTAAAATGTATTAATATTTAGATGTATGATATTGCTGTTGATTTCATCAAATGTATTCCCGTTCATAAATTTTAAAGTCAAATACGCCTCTGTTATCCATAGTCTGGTCTACACATAAATGTAATACATAATATAACACAAGCTACGATTTCAATTTCAAATCAAAAGATATTAATATTAATACACCATACAATACGCGTAATCGTCAAAAAGCCGGGTGGTAGGGTAAATTTCCTCATATTTCCTTCCGTTGCGGGCGCCTGTGAAGCGTTTAATTCTGTCGTCTTCGTATGAATTTCAATGTAAATTAATAATAATAATAATAATAATAATAATAATAATAATAATAATAATAATAATAATAATAATATCACTATAGGATGTATAACTACGTCGTATCCGTCGGAAATCGCGTACATCGTATACATTTCCATTGTCAGCCCGTTTGCTGGAAACAATAATCAATACAATTAAATTGCAAGTATACCGTATACCTGGTATGTGTTTTAGGGCGTTTCACGATTCTGTGGATCTTTTACAATATCGCGTATATTATTTTATTTTTAATACAGTAAAATATAAATTGTTTTATGACAAGATTTTTTTTTTCTTTGATTATTATTATTATTATTATTATCCACTGCTGTTAGGATTTTGTCGCGTAAAAAGCGTAACGAAACGTAAAAAGTTCTTAAAAAATTTGAACAATTATGTTAAAGATGAAAATTCGGCACGGGTCAACCTTGTTTGATTGACAAAAAAAAATTATTTGATATTCATTTTTTTATATGTAATACACACGTTTTTTTTAAAGGAGCGAGTCGGTAAAAACGTAAATGTTTTTTCTTTTTTTCTTTATTGTCTACAGCTAAGGAATTAATTATACACGTGCTCATAACAACGGTGTTGCGCAATAATTATAAAAATAAAATTCAATTAAATCGCGATTAAATACACGCGGCGGTGCGGAAGGAACCGTCGGACGAGAAATCAATCAATTGTTTTATTGCGTTCGAGAATAAAAAGATAATCGAATTCGGTTGTTTATTTTGAAATGTTATTTGTTTTCGTCCTCCCGATAAAATCTTATTAATAATAATAATAATAATAATGATAATATAGAAAACTATGAAATATTGTCGTCATTTTAACTGTCCAAGACAACAGTACAATATATAATACTATACAAACACTATTTTTATAATATATAATAGTAACTGTAATAATGAAATATTGCAAAACAAGTTTTGTACGGTTATATATATAAATTGTGTAAGCATCGATGAAGTTTTATTTAACTAACGCGTGTAAAGAAAAAGTTATGAAAAATAGTTCAAGTGTTTTAAAAATATTTTACACGCATAAAAATAATATCTACATTTAATCTCGTGTTCGATTTTTGATTGGATATTCCATATTAAATTTTACCAATTCAAACATGTTTTTCTGTCACAATCAATACGTAATTTCATTAAACCGCGTATTATCTGCAATATAAATATTAATTCGTATTGGAAATCGAAACTCCATCTGACAAATGGCCTTATAATTTGAAACGAAATATTATAATCGTTTTATTGACGTACACGGTTAGGTTCGTTGAACTCGCTAATTAAAAAATAATAATAATTCCGGACGGAACTATAAATATATGTAAAAAGAAGGCGAAAAAAAAACGAGAAGAAAACGAGAGTCAGCCGATTGCTTCGGCGTTTATTCCGAATTATTAGAATTTACACGAATCGATAAAAGAAAAAAGAATCAATTTTTTGTCGCTAATCATAAATTATGCAGTGGTTACACAAAAATATAATATAGACATATTATTTATAATTACGTACACTCTGTATGTATTAATAGTACATACAGAATTTTAATTTTATTTTGCTGAAAGCGGCGTTTTCAAAATAGTTGCGGAGAGGAAAAATTCCTTTTATTTTTTTTTAATAAAGTAACAAAACTGCGCATATGTCTATTTTAATCTCTTTTTTTTGTTCGACCGGTCAACGCGAATTCCATATACATTTTTTTCAATCCAATGCGGTTCGTTACATATTTTTAAATCGATTTGTGTTGCAAAATACGTATACATTTTTTTTTCACTATATCGAACAATTAACCCGCGTAAAACCAATTCGATCGATTATTATTCCGACTTATTTTATCTGCCAGAGTGTGTTTCGGCGATTAAACGTCATTGCAAATAAATAAAAGAGAAAAAAAATGCCTTTCGCACAATATTGAAAACAATGTTTTAACCGAAAAAAATTAAAAACCTTTCGATACCGAATAAACTATGATTTAGATCGCCGCGGAACGGTTTAACGTTTTACAGGTCCGTAATAGAGAAACTCATTCAAATGAATGTGTCTGTCGTCTATTTATAACACGTATATCGTTTGTTTCCGTTATTGTGATATCGCGGTAAATTACTGTCCGTCTTCTTGTTATTTACCGGCAATTCATACGAGATTTACGAATAAGAACTGCTATTGGCAACGGCAATCTGTAAACCGTCAATGCGCGAACCTAATAAAATCAATAATATATTATTCCAGAATTGCAAAGACGCAAACGAGTCAAATAATTATCGTAGTCAATAAATAAGGTGTCTCCTTAATAGTTTTCAGAACTGACGATTTTTTACCGTGCAATTAACTAACGCGGCGTTTAAGAAACTTAAAAGCCTCGAGAACAATTATTAGGTTTTTTAACACGGAATCGGCTGGGTACACAATTATTGCACTTATTCGTTCGAATTAGAACGGTCCAACGATTTGAAAGTTATGTAATGGTCTAAATAAATTTGTTAAAAGTGAAATGTTTTGCGGACGATGCGTACGTTTACGTCGTACAGAACAAAGTTAAATTATTCATATGCATAACTCACTGGCCAATCGATTTAATGTCACTTCGAGAATTTTTTGATTTTCATACGACTCTCTCCTTCGGTTCGATTGTGAAACTTCCAATTCACAGTTCATTTATTATTTTTTCTAAAATCAATTGAATAATATTATAGAAATTTGCCTACGAGTTATATGCACTACGTAAACTGCGTCGAGCGTTTATACCATTCCAAATAAATAAACGAATCGTGGATACTAGACGCCAGCCACAAGGATCACTTCGATTTGGTTCGTTACATTACCGTGGCGGTTAATGCAATCAAACGATGTTTAACTGATGGAGAAATTAACGACAAAATATTGTTCACGTGCAACGCGAGTTTCGTGTTTACTTTGAGCTTCGGACCTAACACGAACATTTTACAGCGAAGAAAATAATCGTGAACGATTGACAAAAAAAAATTGTGCGTATTTATATTTTAAGCGATTGTTACGACGAAAAACAATATTATTATTATTATTTAGTCGAGAGAAACGAATCGAATCGTAATAATCAAACGTTCCTCTATACGCATGGAGAGCACTGAGAGCCGTGTATAGGTACCAGCAGTTATACAATAATATGAACACCGCGCGCAGACGGGAACGACATGAATTCCTATCCCCCGTGTAAGTTAGTGCGGGTACGGTTTCGCAGCGTTTACGCACTTGACATATATTACGTGTGAAAAGCTTTTGGACAGCCCCGTCGCCGTTCTTTTATATTCTCTCTTATATTAAAATTGCGCGTCTTCGGCTTACAAACACCGCGTTCGTGTCCGTCTCGCGAGGTCATTGCCGTGTCCCGTAGAAATAAAATTGTTCGTATGCACAACGCCGTTGTCAACGGTTAATGAGTACACTACTATCGTCACACAGTAATGACGCGGAGGTTAGTCGATGGCGGAAAAAAATTTCAAATATTTTAGAGCATACCGTCGTCGGGCTGCAATTATTGTGTTCCGACATTCTCCTCGGTACCGTACTGTCACACGAACAGCCGTTCAACCGTCGTTTTCCCGGTCCATTCCTTGATGTTCCGCGTCCACGCCCTCTCTTTTCCTCACATTTTTTCTCCGAATAATATTACGACCTTAGTGTCCATTATAAGACATAATAGTCTTTTATAATGGATACTAAGACAATATTGGAGACAAGACACAGTCTTGTCTCGTCTCGCATTTTATACGTCCTCGGAGTTAATACTCGTATAATTCCGGTTTCTTTTCCTATATTAGTTCCGAGACTAGATTTTTGTTCCCAGCGCGATATATCCACAATATTCTCAGTACCGTGTTCGCCTACAGTACGATACGTTTCGAATGCTTTTAAACGTTTGCGTGCTTCAATTTCCACACATTCCGCGTAGGTGTAGAATCGTAAAAGACGTAGCGTTTAAGCGCGCGTAACTTTTTAGATGTATATTATCGTAGAACGCGTCCCTCGTGCGATCAAACGCCGTTTTAATTTTTTCAATTCGTATTACAATTCCCAGTGTTTGGTCCCACTTTTTTTTAGTATATATGACTTTATTAAGCTGAGAGATCATTAATAACATTTTCACACTTCTTCGTTGTAAATTTCTTTGGAATTGATATGAAAGTGTCGAGTAGAGCCAGTTTTGAGATCTCACCAGTATCATAGGTGTAATTTAGTGGCGCACAGTGAGAAAATTCAATTGGTTATCCTCGACGAATTTTAATATGTCTTAATATGCATCATCTGATCCCTTATTTTTTTAGTTTCCTAATCAAATTGGCTATTTCTTTAGCTGTAATGTTACACATTTTTCTGTTAACTAAATTACCTCGCTGTTCATCTCAATAAATAGATCTCGCGTATATTCAATCAATTTCATTAATTTATCCTCGGCGTATACCACTATTATCTATTATGATACCAGCGTTTCTATTGTCGTATGTTTTATCTGTACAATCTTTAACATTTTTGTGGAAGTCGTAATCGTCTCTTAAAAGAGTTCAATTTCAGTATTATACATTTATCTGTCAACGAAGCTTATTTCGTCTCTTTCGTTAATATAACAATATACGAGTATTGCGTCGATGTTAATGTCCCGTATTGTGTACGGATGCGGAAGTACACAGACGACGTCTGATTGAGAGATTTGACGGTAATTGCGTTTAAACACAGTATACCTAAAACGTTTGAATTGAACTTGTTAATCGTCGACGTCTCGTTTGCATTTATATGACGACGGATTTAATCGTCATTATAATATTTAATTAAATGTCATAATTAACAATAAACCGACGACGTCTGGAAATCAATTGACTGCCTATCAAATCACTCGACACTTTTGTATAATCCACTGGCCCGCCGGCTGGCTGATAAAACGCGTGTATACTTTTCCCGTACAACGAAACAAATAAAAGTAAAAGTAAATAAAAAAAAGCGACGAGAGATTATATAATATTATACAGCTTACTAGTGTGTTTGTAGGTTCTCTTAATTAATCACACGTACAGACGTTTATTAAAAAAATAAAATATTATTTCTGAAATACGTACCTACTCGTATTTAATAATTATCGATTAATAACAATTTAACAATACATTTCGTTAGCGCAAAAATGTATCGAAAAGGATTTCTGAAATTCGTCGTATAATAAACGAATGATTGAAGCCTAATGACAATGCTCGTTTTACCGGTCGGCCTTATTATAATATTCTATAAATTATTTATTAATATAAATATATAATATAATTTATGTATTGTACACATTTAAAAAAATATAATTTATAATAATATATATATATAATATTACTCGTTGTCGTGTATGCGCGTAGTTTTTTCGCGTGATTAATGAATCCCAACGGGAATTGATGATTTTGCGAAATCTCGTTACTGTCTCTATCATCACGGGGACGTTAACATTTCGCGTGTCATACGTGTGCATAAACGATGTATCGTATCGAATTATATCCGGTTCTTGCAATTCAACGAGCTGGCATTCTGCACGCCGTGCGAACGCGATCGATTTCAAAATAATAATAATTATAACGGTCACCGTCGTGCGAATCCCTGTGCACTGCATTATGAACATTAACTATTTATTTTTAAATTTTTTTATATTATTCCTACTTTGTATTATACCCGTTCGTACGACGACGTACCAAACGCAGAACGTCAACACTGGTCGGTTGGACAGCAATAGGAATTCGCCGATGTAAACATTTTCGACGCTGAACCGACGTCTCCCGCGTGTCCTAATACGCCAATCGACAAGCGATTATAGTTCTCGGATGGCGGTGGACTCTCGCCACACAAATGTATGGTACACATAAGTGTACGGCGGTTTAATGCATGATAATGCCGAGAAGGTTTTAAATTCATATTTTGCGTTGCCGTTGTGTAACTCGGATGATTCGCATTCCGTCTATTCGGACACACGTTACGGGGATATTCGTCGTATGGTAACCGACGTAAAAAAGCAAATAAAAACCGGAAAAAAAATGACTTACAATACTTTTCGTATGTTCGCAAGTGACGTTTTTACGCCGCCGCGCAAATATTATGAGATTTTACACTTCAGCGACAACGAAACTTATAGAAATCCGATTAAGTTTCCTATAAGAGAGTGCTTCTTTTTTTTTTTTTTTTTATACGAAATACTCTCGTCATTCGTTTTGATCGACGAAAACCGTGTTGTACGATGATAGAGCCCATTTCATTACATATTTCTCGCAAATAATAATTATAACTACAATCCTTGGCTGAAATGTAAACGAAAATAAAAGCGTTAAAACGTTATTTATCGTCGTTCAGATCGCCGGATGCATTTGTCGAGTGTGAATGGCAACTTGTCGAATGTAATATAACCGCGTTTCAATACAGATTTACATATTTAATTCGACGACGACATAACGCGTCAAACATATTTCATCTTTGCGTCCAAATAATTCAATTGTTATATTTCCGTTAATTTCCACGGCATTCGCGATTAATGTCGATTTTTACAGCAGCGCAAAAACACAAAACAATAATTTCACTCGCCGGCTTTAAACTCACAAGAACGGGCGTTACATTAATTATTATTTACAATGTCGCTGAAATAAAATATTACTACGGGATTGTCTAAAGCTGAGTGGGGTCACATTATGCGTCCAGACAAATTTAATCCCGACAAACCGCAATGGCGATTACCGATTATACCACACGCGTTTTATCGATTGCCTAAACTACATACGATGTGAAAAGCGCGCGAATCCTCTAAAATTTGAAATGTCATTTTACCGCCTAATATAAAATATAAATAAATAAACTCCATTTCGATTTCAACGAAATGCAAAATTATGACCGACAACGGGGATAGATTTGTTCGGAAATACAGAATGGTTTCGACCGAATGACGAAATGTATTCGCTAGAACTCATGCCTCCCCCCCCCACCCATCCACAGAAATGGATAATTTCGCAAATTAATTTTTCACTGTCAACGTGAGCAATAATTAATACTTGAATAGCAAATGTTATTATCGTTTTATGCGTATAAATTATTTGAAATTAAATAGAAAACCACGAGTGCCGCGCGACGTCTCGCACAAGTGTGACGACGAATTCAATTATATTGTGCGCTGTATACGTACCGATCTAATAAAGTCGCGATAAAGCGTTTGTCGTTTAAATATAATATATATTTTTTGCGTGTTACCGTTCGTTCAATTACCGATTCCTGTTCATCGGTAACCGACATAACACGCGAAACGTGTGTGGCCCAAGCCTAACACGCAGCGGTCGCCAACTAGGTGGATTTTCTGTTTCGTAAAAAAAATTCGAACGTTATTTGCAATTTTATTTTATCACCGTGATTCCATCGGGATCGCGTCGTATAATCGTAAAGTATAAAAATCATACATATATATATATAAATGAAAAAAAAAAAGCCGATTAAATAAGCATTTATAATAATTTTATTATACTGATGTGTATTTTGTAATTCATATTAATAAAATATACAAGTCCTATTATTATTATTATTATTATTATTATTATTATTATTATTATTTTAAAAATAAAATTTATCTTGTTATTATGTAATTATATATATTTTTTTTAATTTGATATAAGTGGACCGCAGAATTTTAAATTGTATATTTACAAGTCCGTATAGTCCGAAAACAACTAAGTTGTATATGAATTAACACATACATTTTACGTAATCAATATAAACTCGGAAAAAGACGATTAAAATAGTACGTATATTATTTTGTTTTATAAAGAAGAGACAGTTTAAATATACTGTAAATTCTAAAATGACTACCGAGGTTCTTATCGAAATAATCAAATATTGTTAATTTTCATAGAAATTTTTCAATACTAATTAATTCAATGGTTTAAAACTTATTCGTTGGCCAAATAAATAGCAAAAACAATAACGCAAAGTATATATATATATATTGTACGCTCGTGTCGTGAGAAGTCAACGTTTTTTTAATATTTAATATTTTTATTTATTTCGTGACAAGTACGGGAAATTTTCCACTATACTATTTTATCATATTTTTTTTATTGGAAACAAATATAACTGACATCTGGTGTCTAAATCTCGGACAGACAATAAGCATAAGTTATCCTGTAAACTCCATACCGTTCTAAAAACGCGTGAAATATATATATATATATATATACTAGCTTAAACTTTAAATCAAGTTTAGTCGCACATGAATATGATTCTAACTTATTATATATATATCATTTCGAAGTTTACTAAAAATAATTTTAATTCGAATGTAAGAATCTTCTAAGATATACATATACCAACCATATAGCATATGAGATTGAAAAATTATTGAGAAAGTTATGAAAAAAGACAATTAAGGAAAAATAGGAGTTATAAGAAAACTATCGAACTTCAATGTCTTGTGTGAGAAAGAAAAAATCAGTCATTTATAATATGGAAATAAAAATAAAATAATAATCGATTGCAACAAATTTTCCCTCGTCCATTAATCGTCTCATTTTTTTTTTGTCGCCGCATAACACACGGAATTATTTGTATTTTGGGTTAAATTTTTTTTTTTTGTCGCTTACGAATACATTTTTATTCGTTTTAAAATCAATATAAACTAACGTGTAAATAAAATTCAAATGTTCTTTTTTTTTTATTTAGGTTTAACTCACAAATACTGTTATATAATAAATTCTATTTTTTCGCCCTTGAATATCTTTTATTTAATAACATTTCGCATACATAAATGTTAAAATTGAATATTTTAGTAAAAGAAAGAAAGAAAAAAGGTGAAAAAAAAAGGAAAGACTGAAATTGTGTTATAAAATAAGTAGAATAACAATCAATATCAATACCTTAGATGCGTTTTATCAGAATATTTCCTTGGCTGCATTCATCGCTTGTTTTCAAATTTAAAAAATAAAATTATTCTTTGCGCATATTAAATAGGCATATGATAAATCACATTTTGTATTAAATTTATGTGTCATAAAATAATTAAAACTAACAGAAACTTAAAGCACAAAATGTATTTCTTTTTTTTTCATATAACTTGTGAGAAATAAAAATATTATGCTGTTCAGTATTCACATTACAACATTGAATATAAAAGATGAATTCTCTATAAATTATTACAATTTTTAACATATAAATAGTAATAATAATAATAATAATAATAATTGAGTAGTAGAAATAATATAAAACTGAAAAAGTTATGTTATTAGACATATTATAATGTAAATAAAAACCGAGGAGGCTGGAGAGATGTATATATTTAAGTATGTATAATTCTTCTT
Source organism: Chaetogeoica ovagalla (assembly GCA_032441825.1). Taxonomy (NCBI): domain Eukaryota; kingdom Metazoa; phylum Arthropoda; class Insecta; order Hemiptera; family Aphididae; genus Chaetogeoica; species Chaetogeoica ovagalla. The sequence continues at coordinate 2,462,441 of CM063726.1, forward strand.
AATAAACACTAACAAAAGATTACTCCTACTATTCCGGTTATAAATATTTAAATTTTAATAGTATACAAATATGCTAAATTCTACAATCGTTATTTCCCTTACTTAAAATGGTATTTATACAATAATTTGTATTGTTGTAGTTTAAGTATACTATTTCGTTGTATAACATAAATTAAAGCGTATTAAATTTGCAATAAAAAAATATTTTTAACTCATACGGAATTATTTCAGAAATCGTTTGCCCAGTAATTTATAGAAAACATTTCTATAAAAAAAACCGGGAAATATCGTATGGTCTTCTTATTCAGTGATTTGTAATCATACTCATAAATTAATATAACGATTATACAGGTTAGAACAAAATTAACTTAGAAATTATTTTATCTTGGTTTCGAGCAATATTTTATCATTTTTTTGTTTTTTTTAAATAATTCCTACACATTTGTACTACAATTATAACATTGGAATTCTTTTATATTTTATTTTCGAGTACGAATATAGATTTTTCGTATTATTTATAAAATTAAAAATAACCATTTTGTTAATTTGAATTTAAAAAAGAATTAATGACAAAGTCTTTTCCTAATATTCGATTATCTATTTACTACGATTTATGTACATATCAGTGTACAATATTATCCGTGAACTCATAAAATTCATGGAAAATATTCTTAGTTTTTCTAATGTGTAAAATTTAAAAATTTAAATAAATGAAATATTGCGTATAGATAATAAAATTAAAATCATGGCATTTATTATGAAATTCTGGTTATATTTCGTATACTCCTTTGAATCACGTCGTATGTTTGGTTTAATCTAGTGACTAAAGTTTTAAGAACTAGTATTATTCTGATTATGTATTTAACTTTTTATTATTATTATTATTATTATTATACGTAAAAACTTCATTTTGTATAAGCTTATTTATTTATTTATTATTCTTGAGTATTGTAAAAAATTTTCAACAATCTCCATTAAATACATATGAAATATAATAATAATAATAATAATAATAATAATAATAATAATAATAATAATAATAATAATAATAATAATAAGAATAATAATAATAATATGTTTTTATATATTTATATTAAGAAACGTTCTCACAAATGCATATATATTATTACAATTCAAAAATATAAACACATAGCGTGTAACACGGATCATCTTTATTCGGCGTTCGAGTTAAACGACTTTTTCTATATAAATATATGTAACGTATTTGGAATATTTTTATTTTACTCGTACAATGCGTTCAAATGGCGCGATAGAGGGAAATGCGATGTTATTTATTTTATATCGTCGTCGAACTAGAATATTTTGCTCCGTCGTGAAAATTTACTGAAAACCCTTCGTAAATACGCCTTCTGTGAAATACATTTTGAGCATTTAATATTCATCGTATACGTTTTGTCTGTTTTTTTTTTTTTTAAGAAATTCTCTCGGTTTTTTAAACTAAACTTTAAACGATATGACGTAAATGCGTGTAATACCTTAGCCATCACTTTATTCGATTTCATTAGGTTTTCGCCGGATAATATGACGCTATATAAAATAATAAATCACGTTTATTTTGTTAATAAATACAGTAAATATCATCGTAATAACTATAGATTTCATATGAAAAGTTGTTTTAAAACTTTATAATAATTATATATACTCGTACAATATATATATATCAATACGAGACTTTCTATGGGAAACGATTTGATTATTAATTAACTTTTAAAGCGAAGTTTTTCATTTGAATTAACAAATACAACGTGAAACTGGTTGTTAATCCGTATCTCGAGTAGCATTTTAGATGCAAACGACGTTTTAAATCATCAATAAATGATGATTCGGTGCAATATAATGTTGAAGATTATTCCAAAAATGTGTCATTAACGGTTTTTGTAATTTATGTGTTGTGGGTTCGGTGAGTGTTTTAGTTAGTTAAGTATACATAATTTCAGTATCCCTTGAAATGTAGGTCTAATTGCGCCTATGTCGGTGTAATAAGTGCGCAAGAATTTTAATCGGAATTTTTAATTTATTTTTTCTACTTTTACGTGCACCTGATACGCGTAAAATATAAATAAGATCGAGTACGAAAACACGAATAAAACACGTAATAAACAGGAAAACAATATTTGAAAAACAGACGGATGATGATTGTAAGAACATATAAGATTTTTTTATTTTCCGGGACATTGAAATATCAATTATTGTGGGGTGCAAAGAAGGAAACATATTATTTCATACGTGTCACGGGCAGATTGGCGTATTGAGAAGTTTACTCAGTTGAGTCGGAACTATAAGAGGAATCTAATATTATCGTATGAAACAGTTCGGAAGAATTTATATGAGATATTTAATAAAAAGAAGGGTTTTGATCAAATGAGCGAAGGACGTGTATATTTTCATTTAAAAAAAAAATTATTGCAGAAAGGAATCGAGTGATGTAAAAAAAAAAAGAAACATTTTATAGAAAAAGAAAAGCAAAACCTTAGAACGAGATGACGATGGTCCAACACAATTTCACAATTTCGTTGGTTATGACTGGTTACGATAGTAATTACTAACAAATTACCTCCGCAGGGACCGACAAAAACGGCTCGTGGACCAGCCGCGGTAATTATAAAAATGAATTTTCATACACGATTTCTCCGGTCGATTTTATGTTATAGGAATGAAAATATAAGTGCAAATATATGGTTTAAATTTTAAAAATTGTTTTATCGACGATGCGATAGAGTTATTCGGTTGTTCTTCGTCGTTGAGGAAGATGTGATTTGCAGTCGTGAAATATGCAATAACGTATTTGAATGGGAAAAAACGGAACACTTGGAAAAAGAATTTTGAAAAACAAAATTGAGACGTTGCAGGACAAAATAGGGTAAACATAACATACTGGTTGAAGAGTGATTGACGAGATATTATATTCTATAATTTTCCAGTGCCTGGTGAGAACATAAATGCATAGAAAATATGATTGATAAATATTAATCGTACTTGTAGATTTTAATTTTATAATTGTAAAATATTTGTAATTTTTACTTTATTTTTTTTAATTAAAACGAGTAATTTTTCGTTTATACCTCTGAAACAATATCGTCTGATTCGCATCAATAATTAAATATAGAATTTCATAGAAATCTTAATTCGTCGAACGATCGAAACATGTATGAGACGTGTACGAGATACTATTACTATTCACGTACGTGTATATCAATATTGATTTGTGGCTGGATTAAATTCAATTATATTGACCGTTTGATGTTACATTGTGGTAGAAAATAATATTCGCTTTTCCAATATTATCAGATACGTTAAAAACGAAAAACGAGCACAGTTTACATATTAATCAGTACCGCGACTACACATTACGACGGCGCTTGGGGGAGGTCTAACTTTGCTGTTGAGTAAATTAATGTTATTGACAGTAGCCAATGGTTGCTCCTCGTCCCTCTGAACCGTTATATATTTTTTAAATCGTTAAAAGTTATTTATTTATTTCTTTTTTTGATAAGATTTTGGGTTTGAATATTGCGTTATGAAATTATTACGTTTATTTAAAAATTTCGTACACTAAATTATACTAATAAAGATTGTTTTATGATTAAAGTTGAACCTTTTATAGACGAATCACGGTCGTGCACTTACGCCTCTGGTTTTATTAATACATCGATTATAAAGACGTATAAAATTTTAACCTATTCGTATAAAATCAAACATTTGTGATTTACTAAAACAAATTAGTTAGGGGGGGGGGGGGTTTAAATTAGTTTCGAAGGGTCTAAGAGTCGGTGTGCAATACACGCCTTGCACACCTGGTCGTTGTGACACTGAATTCAACATAATCGTAGTACTACCAGTTGAAGTCACGATAATGTTTTAGAAAAAAAGCAAACAAATTTGACATTTATATAATAATATAGTCATCGCGAAGATTAAACGATTTAACGATTTTTTTTCCCTTCTATATAATGGTCTAGTGTTTATTAATAATGTAATCGATTTTAACGCGAATGTTTCAATTTCAAACTATATACGCGTAGTGTGTTTAATTAATTTTATCCGATCGACAAGAATATTCGTAACACGAATTACAATGTATTCCCAGTATTCGTAATAATATTTAAATTATTATTATTCTTATATATATATTTTTTTTTCGATATTTCCTTTCATGGAATCCATCAGATATATCGCATTCTAATACAAACAACGTATACTTAATACATTTATCGAAAAATTGCGCGCAAAAAAAAAAAAATAAATAAATAAATCCCAAGTGATTTCGCTGGAATTTTTAATAAATACACAAAATATTTTACCGTTTTCCTACGCGACCTCTGTTTTTATTTATTTAGTTTTGTTTTTTCGCTTAACCGAGCGAATATAACTACAATATAAGGGCTAAAACAACACGCATTTGGTCCAAAAGGATTCGGGTGTGTTTGGTGAACGAAGTGGTGACCCTTGTCGTTTGAAACAGGTCCAACTACACGGTAGGAAATTCGTTTTATTTCGCCAGGCAGTCGAATCAAATATATATATATATATATACGAGTATATATTTAATACAAGCGTTACGACGAAATAAACTAAAAAAAAAATGTGTTCAATTTTTTTTTCTTAAGTTTTTTTCCCCGCGCCGTTGTAATATGTAGTTTTAACACTTTCCTTACTCGTATTTTTAGCGTCTTATACAATTGAATCGTTGTGTACAATGTCATTTTCAAATTATAATAACTACAATTGTGATGAACAATCGGACAATCGAGAACGAGTGTTATATGTTTAAATAATTGTAATCCAGAATATTATATCGACTAATTTCTGAATTACTGTTTAAATTTTTATTATTTTATCGAAATAGCGCCACAACTATAGGCAGTGGTGGTGAACGCAGTCGTTGTCAACGGTGAAACGTCTTACGAAATGTTTTAGGAAATTCAACCGGGAAATCTAAGCTCAATTGTCCGACCGTTTTAAATGCACTTTAAACATCTCAGAAGAAGTGTTGGATGAGATAGATTTTTTTCTTCCTCGATATAATAACAATAATGTAGATGTAAATGCATTCGCTGTTTTCTTCGCCAGTTTGAAAAATAATTATTGAGAAAATCGAAAAATGACCTCGTTGAAATAGGTACGAACCAGATGCGATTTGGTATCGGAAACAGTAGAGAGGAGATTGGGAGCAGTCCTACTGGTGAAAATTATCGTTTTCTTCGCGCACTACACGAGTATAATACGATATATAACGTATGAATTTTCTGCCATGAAATAGATGTGACAATCACAAGGCGGTGAATTAAATTTCTACAATAATCTCCTAGGTCCTTCCGCGGAATGGAGAAGTGTCACGCGCAGTCGTATCGCGCGACGAGTCCTCTGCAAGTGTAAATAAAAACGACGCGTTAAAAACGCGTTGTACTGCTGCAGACACGTTATGCGCGCACAACTTTTGTATTCCGTGTAAAATATTCAAATATATATACGTATATATATATATTTATATAATTTATTATATACTTTTTTTTATTTATTAATTTTTTTTTCATATTTAATTACTTACATTCCTCCGAGTCTCTCGACGGTGGCGGTAAAACGGCAATAATAATAATAATAATAATAATTACAAAACGTCATTAAAACAGCGAAAACTCTCCCCTTTGTCCATCTCGATAACGTTTTCTCGTCGATTATAAATCGCCGCATGTGACCTGCCGCAGCCGCGGCGTGTGTGTTGTTGACCCGATTTCGAAAATATACTCCTCCGCGCGCGCAATCGTGTAAATGCGCGCCGGCGACTCAATTTTCTTTACTCTACTTATCAATCGAGTCGAATGAAACGCCGTTAACGAGATTGACAATGTCGCCGGTTCGTTAAATTTTCGTACGCGATACTTTGTGATCTTTTTCGTATTTTTATTATTATTATTATTTTGTGTGTTCGTATCGCGCGTTTTATACGCGTATAATATAAAAAACTAACAAAAAAAAATAAAAATTCTGTCGACTTGACTTTGGATTTTTATCCACGCCATACGCACGGAATCAAGACCCGAACTCGATTTGTTATTATTTTTTTCTCGTACGTTAATATGTTAAAAAGTGTTGTGTTATACGAAAAACACCACCCGCACACTGTTTTCCGAGAAAATTGTTTACATAACATAAAAAAAAAATTCCCCCCTCCCACCGCGTGTAGTTTTAATTTGACATTTAAGCCCTATACGTAATATTCATCGCGTACAATGAACATTTTTCACACCTCGTACGATATTTCAATACGAGTACAACGCGTTAAATTATGATTTTCAAAATAATAATAATAATAACGTATAAGATTCTTTGGACTAGAGTCACGTGTTTCGCGTGAAAATACGACGTGACACGAAATTCGTTTCGCGTACGGAAAATGTAAATTCTTTATCACGTTGTAATATTTCGAAAAGTCTCTTGAAAATTCTTTCGGGGCGTTCAATCGCATAAAACGAAATAAAAGAAAAAAATTTTATTGTCCCGTAAAAATTGCGAGGAAAAAAGAAAGTCGAGTATTTTTTTTTTTTTTTTTTGTTTTTATTATGTGTGTCATATACGTACTTAAAAACCGCAATTTGAAAATTTTAATATTTATAATAACCATTATTACCGTTACACTGGTTTATATATATATATAGTACAACTACTATAAAAATGTCGTAAAACAGAAAAGTACAATATAAAAATTACAGACCAGTGAAGAATAGTTTTGACGTGTTATTGTGCCCCCGTGGTATATTCATGTAACGATATGCAAACTCGATGTTCCAAACTAAATTTTACACTGTGCCTATTGTTGTACAGATCGCGCGGAAAACATAAAGATTATGCGCGTGCGAAAATCCATAATTAAAATAATATTATTAATCCGTCGGTAGTATATAAAATCGGTTTTAAAACCCATTGGCATTGTGTCGCAAACGCGACGAATTAAATAATAAAGTTCCCAAAATACCATTAACAAGTCAAAAATTCAAAATGTCGAATACGTTTTAATCGCGCTTAATTGTATAACGCTGCTCTTAACTTTTACCTCTCGATCGGTTACTTTTCACTTTTAAGTGTTGACGCGTTGATAAATTGTCTGAAATCGTATTTAAATTCGGATTCATTACGAGTACAAACGAACGTTACAATAGCGATGGAACGCGGCGTTTTTTTTACATTTTTTAACGCGAGCTAATAGACGTAATAATTTATAAGCACTGCGGGACGTTAGAGAAATGGCTCGTCTCACTTATTATTTCCAGACACATGTATGACTACTCGAGATCATTTACATCTCGATTTTCATTCCCGTTCCTAAACAAAGAGAGTATTTCAATATTTATATCGATAATGTACACAATTTTAAATTCGTTTTTTACAGGTTATCCGACGAGCAATTTTATTGTTAATTCGGAAACAATTTTTACCTGCGATGTAGTCGATTCGCTATTTTCTTCTTATTGTAGGCCTACGGAAATCGAGAAAACGAATTCAAGTCGATTTTAATCTAATCTACACCAATTTCATAGTTATTATTTAATTATTATTACATGCTCGGCTATTATAAGACGGGCCATAAAGCGCAACGTTATCGAACATTTTACACAACGAATTGTGTATTAATATTGTTTGTTTACCGAAAATTGAAAAAAATGTGTAACCATCGGGTATTGTTCGTATTATGAACGTAAATTAATAAATAATATTCGCACGCAGCGTTTAGATAATTAAATATTTTAATGGCACTGTTGTACGGTCGTCATTTTCGTTTTCGTCTACAATTTCACTAACCAGTAGTCGACTCCGTTAGAGTTCGTTAATAATAATAATAATAATAATAATAATAATAATAATAATAATAATAATATCAAATGGAACACGCGATTCAACGTTTTATCTGTTAGAATATTATATCATCGTGTTTGTTTTTTTTTTTTTTTTAATTATCTTCGCTGCGAGTAGAACGTTATTTTGTACACTCGACGAGTACTTTTTCTCGTAAAATTAAACATCCTTCAAAAAAAAAAAAAAAAAAAAAAATAATAATCATAAAAATTGTCTTTACTGATCTGTACGATATTGTTTCGCGAATTGGCTAAATTTTTTTTATGTTTAAACGTGTATTGTGAACCGAAATGTTCAACGATACCACACGATGCTGCGCACAGCCTAGATTCGATTATATTTATTATTCTCTCGTGAAAATCCTATCGATGTGGAATCTATTATACGATAAAACTTACTTTGCGTCATAATATTTCCGTGGACCAGTGAACAACGAACAACGTAAACAAAGGACATAAATAAATATGATAATAACGTGCATATGCAGATTTCTATATTCTATTCGGAATAACAAGAGCACACCGGTTGGCGGCACAAGTAAAAATGTATTTATTAAAATCGGTGTAAATGCGAATGATTATTATTTTCAAATGTTGATCTAATACATTCATTCATTACGATCGAATAAATGATGAATTACAGTTATGAATAATAAATGATGAAATATATTTTAGTCGAATGATATTAAATTTTGTAATAAAACATATATAAATTTTAATTTTTTTTTTTTTTAATAATAATACTAATAATTTTGTAATAAATATTCAATAGGTACCTCCTATGTCATGTTAAATATTTATATACTTACATGGTCCAACACAATTATTACAACAACAAGAAAGCATATTTCGCAATATTTTTTAATAAAATAATTTTTTGAATATTATAAAACAAACAGACGGGAAGGAATAAATTCCTTCCATCTCCATCGGATATTGAAAAACTATCTCATTCCCTTCCGCCTTTTTGAAAATCCCTAAATACACTTGTGACCGGGATATCGTATTATTATTTTTTAGTGCTTCAATGTATGATTAACGACGAAAAAGTTGATTTTTTTTTTAACACGCACTATATATTACAAGCGTTGTCTGATGGAAACAGGATTTCATTTTTAATAGGATTACGTGATTTTTTTTTTTTTTTTTTACTTAAACGTATGAAAAAAGCTAAAAAATAGCTTTAATGCGTATATTACGTTGTTATTTGTATGAAAAATTCGTATTGTCGAAAAATTATAATAATTATACTCTTAATGACCACGAATGCGTATCCACGATTAATAACGCGACAAATTTTAATTATTATAAAATCGTATTACCATTGTGTCACGCACTTATATCATATGGCCACACACATAGGTTTTTTTTTTTAAATTCTGAGCAGAACGAAGTATTGTATTGCTTTTACAATGATGTGTATTTTTTTTCCATTTAATGTCTGTACCCGAAAATCCTACTCAAAAAACTATCGAAAAATTAAATAAAAACGCGGCGATTTTGTCGGAATCGATTATTATCGTTGTTTCATTGTCGGTTTAAAAACGTGAAATACTCACCGAACACGCAACTTTATTTTATATTAGGTAAAAAACAAAAAAAATCTTCGAAAAATTTCTTTCAATTTTAGACTATTTATAGCAATTATAGATTTCGATATATGTATTTAATCCGTAAAAGAGATAATTTTCCGTTTTGGAGTTGGAAATTTAACACTACAACCAGGGCCGGATTTAGGAATGTAGGGGCCCTGGGCCCACCTTAAAAGTATATATTATATTTCGATAACATATATTTAATATATTATTATAAGTGAATTTAATTTAATAATATATTAACATTTACCGCAAAACAATATTTTACTAGACATTTTTGTTTAGAAATATTTTTATTAAAATACCAAAATAATAATAGTAAAAAAATGTGGTACAATAAAAGTAGGTAGTAAATTATGTTTATTAGATATATACTGTCATTATATCGTATATATACATTGTCTATAATAATAATAATATTAATATAATACTATACTTAATAATAATTTTTATTATATTACAACTTTGCGAGATTTCGTCGCCGCGAATTTTTCAACTACTTGAGAAAAATCCAATGTTCCAAGTATATCACTTTCTATACTCAACAGTGCAAGTCCTGATAGATCGCTTATCGCTTATCCTACTCTACAAGTCATAATAATCGATTTTAAATTACTTTAATTTTACTATATAAATGATTGAACAATTTTATTCAATTTGTGATTTAAATTTATTTTGCAAATATTATATTGTGTTTTACACTTGGATGCGAAAAAATCCCATTAAGTGGAGGCCCTTATTTTGTGGAGGGCCCCTGGCCCCCCCCCCTAAATCCGGCCCTGTTCGTATCGTACGCAATGGATTTGTCGCGTTGCCTTCAAACGTGTATCATCGAGTGATAAACACAAAACTCTAAGGCCATTGTCCGAGGCGATAACGCCGCAAGTGATAACACAACACTGTTCCCCGGCCCTTTTTTTCCACTCTTTATTTCCTCGAATTCGTCGCCGTAGGGACGCCGCGCGAAACTCGGAATCTGCTTGTACCGCCGCAACGTGTACTATAATCACAGTTCGACATCGGATCAGTACGGGGAACGGAGACGGTGCCGCCGCGTCAACACGCAGACGGGACCGATGTCCGTGTGGCGCGGCCGGTCGAAAATCAGGTCGCGACGACGACGGCGGCGGCGGCGGCGGCGGAATCTTTCAACCGTATACGGGGAGTCGGTGCGCGTCGACTCATAAATATGCGAAACGACGGCCGCAGACTCCGGGTCGATTATTTTACTCATCGATTGTCAATATTGTCTCCTGTTATTATTATTATTATTATTATTATTATTTTCTTTCTCTCTTTCCTTTCGCCGCTCGCCGACACGAATGTATTATCCGCTCTGTGTCGGCGTATATGTATTTTTTTTTTCACCGATCGACGTTTAAACGCCGAGTTTGCCCGTATCAATTATTCTCGAATCGCAATTCAAATCGGTTCGGAAATTCTTCTTTTTTTCAAAACACTCGTTGAATTGTCCGAAAGTCGAAAATCATACATTAAAGAAAAATCTTTTCGTTTTGCCTTTTCAAATGACGCCCGTTGACACACTTCACGTACCGTCGCGTATTCGATAAATAACGGTACAAATATTTATTACACCTAACCGCGGTGAGTGGTAAATTTCAAGTCATAATATCATTTACCCCGTAATTAGTATAGTGTTGTCTCCTATGAAATGACTTATAACGTCCTGTTGAATTGAATTTGAATTACATTTTGACTCGTTGTCGCCGCGACAAACAACACTGTTGTTAACATGTGCTTAACATGTTAAGACTTCTTCTTCAAAAAAATAATAATAATAATAAAACGTTCGTTTTAATAACACGAAAATCATCGATACCTATGGAACAATCCGGTTCGTCTATTTTAGAAAAAAAAAATAAATATATATATCGTCGTACTTGTTCTGCGATCGGTTAGTGTTCCCTTGTTACTACGTCCACGATAGCAGTCCACGATCCGATTCGTCCCTTATTGAATAAAACAATTTTTTTCATTTCTTTTTGTTTTTGTTTTTTACATATTTTCATGAGTATTCGAGAACTAATTAAAGAAACGAACGAATAAAAAATCTTTTTCTTTCTTTTTTTGAGGAATTATTATTGTTTTCTACGTCATAAGACGTCAACAATTTATTGGGTGTGTCGAAAACTTGACGCGATCGGTTAAATCATTGAAATGTGCTCCGTATCATCGCGCAATGTGATAAGAATTTTTTCTTATTATTTACCAGTAATGTGTAAATCCATTTTACGTTACAATCGCAGGTGGTCCGTTTTTTGAAAATTCAAAACGACGTATGACGACATAATCGGTAAGGGAAAAAAAACGTTTTCTGTCAATACTATATTTAATCTTTAATAGAATTAAAAGAAAAAAGAAATTATCTCGCAAAAGTTAATCGCGCATATATAAATCCGAACTGTAATAATTATTGCCCGTTTCGCTGGCGCATGCGGTATATTCGTAGGTTCGATTTACACCCACTGGCATTGAGAGAATAGTGTTTTAAAAATAAATGTGAATTTAATCTTTGTGATAATCTCTTCCCGCGTAAGGAAAATATGAAATTATTCAATGCGAGACACAGGACGATTTGGTACGCTCTCGAATGCGTGTAAGAGAAATGAAAATTTATGGCGACGCGACCGTGCCGTCACTGTTCGAAATTGCGTATTATACGGCACTCGATACAATTAATAATAATATAACGTCGAGACGTTCACGCGTTATTCCGGAGGATTTATATAAGACCTACGAGGGTTTTGAATCACGGCAGTCAGACATGGACGAGATTGTGGAAGAAATAGAAAGAAAAAAACAATTTTTTTTTAAAAAAAAAAAATAATAATAATAGCAATAAAACATTAGCGCACTCCGTCGAATTGATGCGGAAAACGCGAGCGCGAGCGCGCGCGCACGTGTATTTAATATTATGTGCTCTTCGTACTGGAAAACAAATCGATTTCTCGCGGGATTCGCTCGGTAAAACCGTCTCACTGTATTTACACGTGTGCTCGTGCGATATCGTCAACGTTGAGTAATAAGCACGGAAAGTATACAGCAGTATTATAAGTTTATGAGGTCGAAATACGGCGTACGACCTAACGAAACCAACGCGCGTTATAGAGGATAATATTAATAATCACGATTATAATAACGTAATATTCGCGAACGGTCCCTTTTTACAGATTCCCTATAGTTTATGTGCGTTATAAATAATATAATCCGTGTACACGCCATTGATACTGTGTTGTAAAAATGTAGTAAAAAAAAGAGAAGTGGCGATAAGTAATAAGCAAAAGAGTAAAAAGAAAAAAAAAAGTGTTGTATAAACACGGTGTTTGAATCGATCGGTGCCGTCTCGCCGCCGAATTGACAATCCGCGGCGAAGAAACTCATCCGCCGCTGCGCAGTACCTTATCGTTCCGCCCAATTTAAACTTCTGCCGTTTTCTGTATTATAAAACATTTATAAACTACACGAAATACGTAACGTTTGTTATTGATATTGTATTTAAAAATATCGTAACAATGATTTATACCAATAGGATAAAATAATAACATTTAAGAAACAGAAAATTCCGTTGAATTTACAAACTACTGAATAGTTGTAATGGGTTTCGCGTAAAGGTTACAGAGATGTAACTTATACTTTGTTCTTTTACTTTCGTGTAAAGAATACACGGGATACACATCGCTGAAGTCAAATTTGAAACGTCTTATTTCGAATTATCAACGTAATATTATATTAATAACAACGTCGTAGGTTTTTTCACAATGCCGATTTCACTGCTACCGGCGATTAGTCTGAAACAAACGATTACAGGCCGTCTGTTTAACAGTAATTACGTTACGTGGAAAATAATTTTTATTCAATGCTCTATATGATACACAACGTTTGTGATAATTATTTTGTTAAAATTTTTACACGATGACTATTATTTTATTAAGTCGAGTAACTTGAATATTCCGTAAAATTTTTACTCAATTTTTGAAATTTCTTTTTTTCTACCAGGTATATATTATTATACTTTTTGATCCTTGGATTATCCGATAATTTCGTCCGTCCGATAAAAGTTCAATTTATTCAGTTTAACAACGCCGTACCCATCTGTTTATAATAAACGTAAATTATTTTTTAATTAAAAATGTTTTTTTCTGTCCCTTATAAAATTGGCTAATACTCATGAAAATCCATATGAATTGAAAATTGAAAATTTAATTAAATATTGCATTGTTTATTTTTAACGAAAAATATTAAATTTTAGTCGACACGCATTTACATTATTATAATGTAAATTACATTGTAATTATAATTTTATATATTTTGTCACTAAACTGTAAGCGTTACAAAAATAAAAATAATTGTTTAGGAGTAAACATGTAAAAAAAAAAAAAAGTTTCAAATTGAAATTTAATAGTTATAATTGATTTAATAGATTTCAGATAAAAGTTACAGTGTATTTTTAAAAAAATTACATTATAAAATATTATTCTCGGTATATAAAAAAATGAATATGTAGATATACACTAAAAATATAAATGCGTTATTCATAGCACGTATTCGAGAATTTTAAGGATAACCATTTGCAGAAACAGCTTTTTCCAACATTAAATTTATTATACAAAAACGTTACCGATAATATATGATAGTGGTAATGAGAGTTCGTCACTTTTTACACTCACATTTTAATGTTATTTATTACAGAGCACGAAATTTTCACTTATAATAAAAAAGCTGGTCACGTTCACTTAAAATAATAATATCAATTATTTCGAAGCGCATAATCACAGAATAAATATTCTGTGGTATAATATCATATAGATTAGAATAACAAACACATTTATTATAACATACCGTCTTAAAATTGTAAATAAACTACTCGTATGTTTTAATACTCGATGCATCTGCAGATATGACGTTAACGGATATATAATATATGTATTATTTTTAATAAATTTAATAAATACTGTAATGGTTAAAATGGCTGATTTTTGGTTTGTAAGTATATGAAAAGCAATTATATACAAATAGAATTTAAAAAATTTATATCTCACAAAAAAAACCCCGTATCCGAAACTGCTATAAATAAAATACATTAAAATATTGGCATTTTGGCATTGTAGATTCAATGGTCAAATTTTAAATACGATTTGTTAGCCGAATTTTCTCAAATTAAACATTCCTTGTAAAAATTGGACGGACAAATTAAATAACAGTTTTAGGTTATGACATTAGCATACGAAACTGTGTTTACTGAAAATTAAAATATTATAAAGAAACCCCGTTATTTTAAACATTTGCATAAAAAATTATTAAAAATATATACGTTTAAACATTAATACCTATTAAATGCAATATTTTATAATATGTGTCTTGCATAGATAAAGTATCATTTCGTCGCCATAAATTTGTTTAAGTTGAAGAAAAAAATGTATATATATATATATATATAGGACAGTAACACGGAAAGTTTTACACAATAAAGAACTTTCGTTATAAAATATTTATATAAAAAAACTTCGAGATTCAAGTAGTTTTTTTAACCATTTTAAAAACATTCAGTAATAATATATATATATATATAACCAATCTTTTTTTTTTTTTTTTTTTGTTAACAAGAAATCTATACTGAATTTGTTTTTCGCCGACAATCTTATAACCAGAAATTAAATTGTCAAGCATTTGTCCCGACAAACTAATTTTCTCGTTTTTCTTTCCTACATCATATCCGATATATCTATATGTATGTATTTGATTTAAATTCATATTTCATTCAACGCTTTTCTTCTCTCTCTCTCACACACACACACACACAAACGCGCGCGCGTTTTTCCAACGAGACACTCCGGAATATTGCGACCACAACCGTGTAAATATCTGCAATTAACAGCTGATAACTAATAAAAATTTCAATGTTTTCAGTCATTTCTGTTTATAAAATATGTTATATTACGTCGTTATTGCAATAACAAAAACAAATTAAGTTGTGTGTAACGTATCTCAACATGAAATGCATAATTATTATATAATATTATAAGATCGACGAATTGCCCGAGAATATCGCGTGATATTTACACACCGGGGCTTTTGAAGTAAATTACTTCTAGTTTTCGGGGAACGCGGAATGCCAAGTGCCACTGGCGTTTTATTGTTGCGATCAATTCGACTACACGGTACCGAATAATCTCGACACATTCAAATTTCGGCATTTCTATCGTCGTTTTTAGTGAAAATGAAATTTAGCGACATTTTTGAGAAACCCGTGTTTAACTAGTAAAACTAAATAATCGGGAGCGAAAGAAACAAATAAAAAAAAACGACGTTAAATTTGCTTATACCTACGATAATGCGAAATGTTTATTTTTTCTTTTATTTTATCGTATATTATTTTTATTAAACGCGTATCATTATGAAATGACATTGAAAAAAAAAATATTTAATTTTAAATACTCTTTCGAAAACAATCAAATGTCAATGTTTGGTGTGAAAATGTTTTTTTTTTTTATAAATGTCAAATGTTATAACCTACTCGTATTTAAAATAAAACACATTTTTCATAACTGTATTGATTATATTTTTAGAAAATATTTTATTAATTAACTCTTATATTTAATCTAATAATTTTCTGATTTATAATTAAAGACAATTATTCGTCACATAAATTATAGAAAAATTATCCAAACTACAGGTAATTACGATAAAAGTACAGACGAGTATGTAATTATTCGGTTTAATTTGAAATTTGAAAAAGTTAACTGATAAGTTAATTCGACTCAATTAAGACATTTTTAAATAAAATTATTAAAAATATTTCCTATGCATAGTTTGAAATTTTTAAACACAATTAAATATTTATTTAACTCGCTTATTATGCTTTAAACGTAATTATTGTAGTGGTTCGAGCAAATAACTCTATAATAATACCTTGTAAAATTATTATGTACTTATAAGTATCAACTTATTGAATAGACATTTTGAAATTTACCATAAAAACTCGATTCATTCTAATGGTGTATTCTGAACTCTCCGTTATGCCATTATTATTGTAAAACCGTAAAAGCATTAGCTTGTCAAACACGACTTCAAATGTATGTTTTCACATAGCAGAACTTTTTTTTTACTTTAGACATTTGTTCACTTTAAATTTATGTCATACGAAACATAAGTATATATAGTTAAAAAATACATCTTTTTTTTCTTTTATATATCTCAATAAATAATTTACTAAACTTCAAATATATTAATGCTATATCATACAAAATTAATAATTTTGACAAACGTAAATTGATGTCAATTTTACTCGTATGTATTCTCGTAGGTATGGTAGGTTCAGGCCAAGTTCACTTTTTATTTAATAAATATTATCATAGTGGCGAATTTCGTAATTTTTTTACTAAAGTATGCTCCAATAACTATTATATAATACAAAATGAATTATTTCAAAATCATTTGTTTGTATTCATTTTTATATCATTTAACACCAAAATATAAGCTATAATTTATCTTATAAGTAAAGTATGTATTATTTAGAAAATAAAGTCGACAAAAATTTTAACAGTACATACACGTATACTGTACAACAAATTAATCTTATGATTAGCGAAAATCGAAGAAAAATTAATAATTACTAACATCTTCAATAAATTATTAATAATATTTATGAAGCACATATTTGATTTTCGATTAATATAATTTTATCACAGAAATTTTAATGTAAATATAAAAATATCAAACTTTTTTTCATTGCAAATTAATTCGTTATATTTTTTTTTTATGTTTTCGTTACTGTAGAAAAATATTTCGAATCTATTCCATTTTAGAACTTTTTGGATGATTTTTTTTATAAACGATTAGAAACACAATACTATACAACAATATAAATACAAATCACAAATAAATATCAAAAATACAAACATTTTTTATATAGATAACTCGCAATGAATATTTTAAAATAATTAGAATCGATAAAAATTTTAATGTAAAATAAAATATGAAATATTTTGTTGATGTGCATATTTAAAAATACACGAATGACACATATCGTTTAAATGTATATTTTGCTTACTCTGTAATACACGAATGTATACTTGACATATTTTTCTATAAATGTCGTATTTTTACTTGCTAAAGACAAATAGTATATAATCAAAACACAATTTATCCTCTTGAATGTGTTTGAGTGTATCATCGTTGTTACGTAATATATGTATATATATCTTTACGATGTCCTTAATAATTTACAGTATATTGTTTTAGCGGTAGAATTTAAAATTTATAGGTAGTTAGATGACGTTTTTGGTAAGAAAACGGAGACATAACTGATGGTAATTATTTATAATACCCACGCTTAATGTGACTTTATTATTTAAATTATTCTCGTTATATCAACTGCAGCGATAATTTAAACGATTACTCGTCAAAATTCTTTTTTCTTTTTTTTACACATTTCTACATGAGTTTATCATGAAACGTGAATATTTTATTCATATTCTCCTGATTATTAATTTTTCTCTCTAGATAACAGACATTGTGACCCATTGCCATGACGTCAATATATTATTACAATGTCTTATGTCTAGTTTTTTGCATCTTCAAAATTCGACTTTGCCGTCTCAGTTTCACGCGTCCATATACTCATCGCATATTCAGCCGATTATGTCAAGGTCTTCCCAAGTATTTTTTTTTATCTGACTCTCCTCCTAACAGTGCTCTTTTAATGAGGCGCCCATTTGTATTCGCCAAACGTCTCCTGCTCACTCAAACATTTTGCTTTTCATAAATTACCCGTCCATTTAATTTATATTGCACATACTCTTAACGCCATTCGCGTTAATAACAATATTAAATATTTGCTAAAAAAAGAAAAACAACTTCAATTCTCGAATATTTCGATAAACAAACAATTTTTCTTCCAAAATGATATTTTTTTTTATTTTAAGTACTGGCAAATTAATGAAAATTGTATTACACATAAAATTGTTGCAGATAAATATGGTTAACTAAAAATAAATCAAACACAATTTATATATATATATAAATTATTTATTTAAAAACTATATTCAAATAGTTATTTACAAATGTTATTATATGATATAATGTTATTATAAGCAATATCGCTATTGTTGTAAAATCAAATGTTGTTGATTCAATACATTTTTCAAAAACAACAAAAGCGTTTTATTGATTTTAGGGAAAAAACATATTCCAAAAAAAAAAAAAAACCAATGACAAACATATCGTCTTAAAAATGTAATCATCTATACTTGGCCATATAATTTTATTAAAAAAAAAAAAAATCTACAATTATTAAAAATAATATATTATGCGTTATATTTCATTAAAATATATTGCCTATATAATAACAAAACTCATTTTAACAACACGGTACTACACTCGAAATTACTTTCATTAGAATTAATGTAGAGCGGTGCTCTGAAGTATATATCATATTGTATAATTATGTATAATTACCAGAATTCACACTTTTGTACTTGTTCACAACGCATGGCAGTTCATTAGCCATTACGTCGTAGAATGCTTAAAAATGTGTTTTATTACACGACAAAAAAGAAAAAAGAGTATATTCATAAAAGGTTGTCGCCAGATGTTTGTACAAAGGTAATTGCAAACATTCTGTGTAAATCAAAAGTTTACCGTAGAAATTTCATATTGTATTTTAATTCGAGAAACAGAATAATAAACAAACTACGCATAACACTAATATTGTGATTTCATGTCGACTGTATTTGAATGTTTTCACGGAGAATATAATGGGAAAAGAAATTTTCCGATTTATTTTAATTTTTGTTTCCTTTACTAAAAACTTTACATCACATAGATTTTTTTATAACTCGTGCATACGAATACAATTACTATCAATTATTAAATTTCTAAATGCGCATCATCGTATCGTTGTTTAAAAGCAGCACATTATGAGTGTCAAAATATTGTTGAAATTAATAAAATATTTGTATAAAATAAACATAATATTGTATTTATACCATCCCTATGCCTAGAAATCGGCACAATTGTATAATTATATATTATTTAATTTGGAATTTTTCGTATTCAAATATTTTTTTTATGTTTTGTATATGTCATAAAATTATAATTAAAAAGGAGTGCAGTCTTAGAAGGATTTACTACTTTGTAGTAATAAAAACACCGTTCACCACATGCACGCAGTAAACTTGTGAAACAAGAGGACATAAAATAATAATACATTTCTCCTACAAATATTTATTTATTTTTTTATATATTTAATTATATAGTAATCGATAAACATTTTCAAAACCAAAGTCAGTTTAATTTTAAACAACTACAATGTGTTGAATTGCATTACACATTTCTTTTATTTATTTATCTGTTGTATTTGTGTTACAGAAATTGTAGACAGCGTAAAGAGCAGGGAAAAATGTCTTCGGCCCAGTGTAGCGGACTTGAGCTGTGACGAGGAGGTAGGCGTGTTAATGAAACGATGTTGGACTGAAGACCCGGCCGACCGACCAGACTTTACAACACTCAAAGCTGTCATACGGAAATTGAACAAGTAATCCACTAGACAAATACTTACAATTATTATTTGTCATTTTTACTGACAGTTTTATATCTAATAATTGATAATAATATCAAAAATTACTGGATATCTTATCCATTCCATAATACGAATATACGAGGCCTTTACGTTCGGTCAAAACTTTAGGCTTTTAGCTCTCTTGTACAAAACGTGATATTTTAAAAGTTTTGCTTCTCATATACTACATCTTTAAAAGAAAAATTTTTCCGTAAAAGCCACGTCCATAAATTTCTGGCACGCTAATGGTAACAACTTTTTATAGTGTGAGCATTTCGACTACATAAACTATATCTACAATTCAAGCTTTATAAATTCAAAATCGATGCGTACTTAAATTGTGTTAGGAAAGCTAATAGCAAAATGTAACTGTTTTTTCAATTTAATGGACGAGACGTAAAAAGTGATAAAAAAAAATAATAATAATTTGAATATTATTAACGATAAATAGCAAAGTAATGTTTGTTCTTATTCCCACATCGTATAAATATACCAAATTTATTCTCATTTCCAAGTATTTATTAGATATTTAGCAAAGCACTTATTCGTTTCGATTAAAATTTTTCAATTTCGATTATAATTTTTACATGTACGTATATCCGTAACACGTTTTTTTTTTTTTTAGACACGAATTCCCTTTTACATAAATATTTTCACAAATTTTAATTATTTATGTTAATAAGTATTATTTACAATAAGTATAATTTATTATACAATAATTATGCTGGATAATCATTTAAATATAAATCCTTTTCAAATGTTTTTTTTGTAAAAAAAAAAAAATATCTGTATACAATTAGTAGTTACATTTCGAAAAGTAACACGACATTTTATTTGAGTGCTAAATATTTACATGAAATATACTCACTTTACAATTATTGTTCTAAATACATTTCTCGACGCGTCCATAATGTAATGGCGTTGATTTAAATTAAAAATCAACGGCAAAAGCTGGTGTTTTAGACTTGTGACCTGTGAAACTTTCTGTCACTGCGGCGCATTCATGCAAATATGAAATGCGTTGAGACCGCAGCGCACGTCTCTATCCCAATTGCCTATCCGAAGTGCCGTGTTCACGCCAAACCACGGACCGACCGGTTGTCAATATTGATATTAATTCAAAAACCTAAAAAACATGTATAAAAGGAAAAGAACAGCTACAATAATAGACGTATGAGGCAGGGGCGTATACAAGGGGAGGGGGCAATGGGGGCGATCCCCCCTAGATACTTGTGTATGTATCTATATCTACTGACAACTAAAATTAATCGAACTAAAACTAAAATGTAATAAAACATTTTTTTTTATTTAAAACTTATCATTTTCATATAATTTTTCGACAATTCTAAGTTGGCAACAGATTCGACGGGCCGTTTTCCTACTCGCCTCCTCCTAGGGGGATGAAGTAAATACGCCCCTGGTATGAGGGCAAATATAGTACTCTTGCGCACGTGCTGAAATTTTCACACGGGTGCAAAATTATATCGTTTTTCATCTAATGAAATTGCCGTAATTTAAAAATTGTATCGATTTAAAAATAACAAAAGACAATAGTTTTAACCCGTCCAAACTATCCAATATAAAACTAATTAGCAATTAAGTTTGAAATAGGAGAAGGACATAAACCACAATAAATGCAAATAAATTATCATAAAAATTGAAGTGATAAATCGAAATTTATTTTTTAATTTTAGATAATATAACGATTGTAAAAAAATACGTGCCGACGATAATTCGTTGAATAAAATAAAAATTAACTATAATAATTTTCATTATAATGAGATTAAAATATAACTGCGAATAATATTTAAACAAAATGTACGTACCGGAATGGCCTAAATTAAATATGCCTAATAGTTTACGTGTGTCAATACAAGAAGAAAGTTTGAATTTCAGTTTTATTCGATGTCTAAAAAAAAAATATATATATAAATTTTGTCACAAAAAATGCAAAAATCGTTTACATCGACTAATTATCTAGTATATAATACTACATATTTTCGTATTATTAACGATTGCGAGAAGAAATAGTTTTATTATAAAAATGTTAAAGTTGTATAATTTTTTTTTTTTTAGTACAAATTATTATCAACACGCAACGTGTTATACGAATATTACTTATAACATTTAAACATGCATTATAATATATAAAATTTTTACTTTCGTTCTTCATCTCTAGCGAACGTTATTATTTATTTTATTTTTGTGCAAATATCTCTAAATAATAGAAATATTATTAAGTGTATTTATCATGAAAACATTATCTATATATGTACATATATAAAACGCATTTACAAAGAAATAAAAAAAAATAAATGACAACTGCCCATATATATATATATATATATATATATATATATATATAATATTATATATAATATAATATAATATATATATATATATATTATACATATACAATGTATATAGAAAGTTTTGACGCGTGATTTTTATACGAATTGTAGGCAGTCGGTCGCTCATCGAAATTAGAATTAAGTGGCCAAGAAACTGAAGGGCTTTCCAAGAAAATGTATCTCTTGTCATTTTAGTGGCGGTTTGACGGTGAAATAAAACGAAAAAATAAAAATGATTTTTTTTTTTTGTGTGTGTCATGCAATTTTTTCCTATTTGTTACAAGAACCCAAAAGGGATTCAAGAGGTGTTTTTGAATCTTTCCAGTTTTTTTTTTTTTATCTACACTTCTGACGATAAATCATATCGATGGGTTAGCTTTTTTACCCCCGCCGTAACACTATGTACATTGTTGCTATTATAAATAGTAAAAAAGAAAGAAATCCGTATATTCAATAGAAAAACATATTTCATAAAACTTTTTGTTATAGTCTATAATAAATTATTTAAATAAAACAAATGCGTTATAAATGATATTAGTTTACTCAATATATTTTCTAACATAGACAGTATCATATAATTAATGGAGACACAAACCAAATACTTTACTTTACTAAAATTCTTATACGGGCATGTATAAATTATAATATAAACTTGTTGTTTATCTTATTTTCACCTGAAAATGAAAAAAAAAAAAAAAAAGGTAACATTTTAATCGCTAAGTCCGCGTCTTAACGTAATTTTTGACGTGTAAAAGTAATTTGAGGTTTCTCCGAATATTATTGCATATTTTATTTCATCACTATTTTGAAGCATTATAGATTTCAAACAGTGTTAAAGCTCATGATCGTCTAATCAATAAATTCTTTAAACTTTTAATTATTATAACATAAAAACGTTTTTACTGTTCTTACAAAAAGAATATAAATGTTCTAAAAAATAATATAAGATTAATGTAGGATTCTTATAAATGTATAATGTTTTCCAATAATAATAAATTTATAATTCAACAAACTGTTAAGACCGTACAGCCTTACAGGTCGTTGATCCGATACTATAAGTTTTGAAGCATTAAAATGCTAAGCTACAAGATAAAATTAATTTTTCATCCGAAATTATCATTTTGCAAGTCTCCAAAAGTTCAAACTCGTGACAAGTTTTCATAAAACTGCTCGCGTCATTTTATAACCGTTCAAACATCTTAAATGTATGTATCACGTACACGCTGCTGTTGACATCGAGTTACATAAAATCCATTTAATTAATTTTCAAACTAAACCTCAAAAGCTACTGATCCTTCAATAGCGTTATATTTTAATCCAGTTTTCTTTTATATCTCGTTCGACCGAGTACAGATTTTGATAAAAGAAAATTAATTCGTTTTTTACATTTTTTCTTATAAACATTTACAAAAATAAAAACTTTTAAAAATAGTCGATGATTTGCAATTTGTTTGATTAAGTGTATATTAATGTAAATTTCCAATTATTCGTCTACTGTAATATTGGCGTCATAATAAAAAAAAAGTATTTATTTCTAATCAAATTATTGTAATACTTGGCATTAGCTGAATATGAATAAATTTACAAATTCGAGTTTTAAATACGTTATGAAGGTTAATTTGTTTACAGTAGAATTCTGTAGGTAATTTATTATGAATACGAACCCTTTCATTATCAAATTTTAAACAAAATCTGTCGTTAAATAAAAAATTACAATATTCCGAACAATATTTTTCTGAATATACGTTGATAGTGCAATGCACAGTGAAATGTATATTTACCGACACCCGATATTTTAATCCGTATCCGAATTCTTTACGATGTGAAATGTAATAATAGTGTTTGTAAATAAACACGACCACCGAGAATCGTTAACTTATACATTTTTCTTTATTTTATTTTTAAAAATGAGAGTGCCTTCCCGTTGGTCTCGAATTCGTCATTCGATAATTATCTGAAATGAGTTCATCTCGCACTCCACCGATCTCTCTTATACGTGGATTAATTATATTAGTTTTTATAAAGGTATTTCAGACGTACCAAGTGAATTTTTAGTGAAAACTGTTAATATATTAACGCAATTATCGTCGGCGAATTAATCATTTATCCACGCGATATACAATGATAATAATTTATTTTCATCTTCAGACCACATATTTCAATTCGTACATAAAATAGCTATCAATCTGGTAGACAAATTACCGTAATTTTTGGCGGTGAAAAGGTTTATTTCCCTTTATTTTTTTTTATGCCACACTATCACGTACGACCATAACTCCGACAGCGAAAAGACTTTTAACTTAAGAAATCGAGGGAAATACGGCAAACGCTAGTAATATTTCAAAAGTAATAAGAACTCATGTTGCAAAACGTAGGTAGCGAGAAATAGAAAATATTGGAAATAAAAAAATTTTAGATAAAAGTTTGATGTGCGAAATTAAATGATCGAAAAATATTAATCTTAAAAAAGACACGAAGGAACACGTGTATGCGTCGTTCTTGTTTCGCATCTGATACGATCAACGGATATTATTATCATTGTCATAATATTATTACTTCTATTTTAGTTGTTCGTACGTATGTTTTTGCCGTGTAATTATTTACTTCAAATAAATCGATTTTTACGAGTTAATCAAAGTGGTGATTGTTCGAATTAATAACGTTTTTAATTATTTAATTTCAAAAATGTTCGGATACAATCACAGTCAATTTAATCTCTACAACAATATTATTTTAGAGGACCCTATTCTCCTAACTGAGTCACATTATTTTAAATTATTTATTTATTATGTAGATTAATATTAAAAGTGAATTGACTTTTTATTACATTTCCATAGAACCCATTAATTTTTTTTTTCAATAAACGAATTATTCGTAGTAAATAAAATATTCAAAATATACAAATATTTTCGGAAATATACCTTTTCGATAGAAAGTAATATGTACTCTATTATTAACGAATCAATGAATACTATAAGAATTTATATTATAATATTTGTTTATCAATGCCGTCATATATTATTTTAAAAATTTTATATAACATTTAATATTTTGCTTTTACAATTTTAAAGTACAAAAATTTATCCATTCGGCTAAATATGATATATGATATGATAAAGTTACGGTTTTCACAGATCATTAAAAAGTTATTCTACACCGTTGTTATGATCGAGATTTAAGACGCATTATATTCTAATATTTCATTAAACAAATTTTTTATGAAAACTAACGTATAAACATAGTGAGTTAAATTATAGAATTATATATCATATTTGATATATAAATCCAATAACGTTTTCGTTAACGTGCGACTTAAACTTACAAAACTTCTTCTTTTAATTGACGAAAATCAACGAAAAAGTTTTTAATTCAATAACGTTATCGAAAATACTTTCCGCTTTTGATTTTAAGTTAGGCATTTCAATATGTATACGCACCGCATTCAATGAACCGATAATTATTACTTTTCTCTCTATAATGCCTTAGTAATTTTTATTAAAATATAACTGAGTCAATAAAAGTATAATTTATTATTTCATAAATGTCATGATATTATTGGAAGTTAATTAATGTTCATCACTAATCAAGATAATTCTATACTTAACACTTAAATAATTATTCTTTCATTTTTTCCCCATATAAAATATTTAACATTAATATTAATTGCGCTTCCTAAATAAATTATTTCCCGTTTTTATCGGTAGGTACATAAGATTTCATGTTTACTTTTAATAAATAAATATCCCGGAATAATATGTGACCTTACAACTTATTCTGAACTGTTAGATACAAAATATTCATATTATTTACACGGCAATTCTCAATATAATTATGTCAAATAATTTTATAATTATATTAATACATAATTTGTGTCTAAGTATATACGACAAATTTCTGTAATTATATTTATTTTATTAATATACGAATATATATATATAACAGATATTAAATAATAAATATTTATACTATTTAATAAAACGTAATTTTAATATTTTTTTTTAAAAATTTTAGATTTATAAAAAAAATCGATTATCTAATATGTTTAATATGATTTATTAGAGTCTTGCTACACGCGATTACATAATAGCAAACTAATGTATAAAAACTGTACTTTTACTATTCATAATATATTGTTGAAAATGTACGAAACCGCATATTTCGTTTTTATTAACGAATTTATAATGTTTTATAATGTAGTTTTAGTTATTAGAAATAAATTTTATTTCACATAAAAAAAAGAACAGAGTCGACGCTTATATGTTAAAAATGGCGATAAAATTATTTATTCCTAAAGATTTTTATAAAACGCTAATCATAACTTTTATTATTTAAATATATTATCATACAACACATAATAAAAAAAATAAAAAACGAACAATATTATTATGATTGGAATATTTATATAATATTCAAAACGATTTAAAAATTTTAAACCGAGTTTAATATACACTCTTTGCTTTAAAACGTTTATTGCATATGAATCATGAATTATATTATTTTATCCCATATTATTACGTGAATATAATAACTAATTGTGGTATTATATTTATTAAACTATTACAATAAGTATATATTGTATAGGTATTTAATTTACATTAACATGCAAAGCATATTAGCAATAATTTATACGATTGTCTTTTTAATTTTTTTTTTAAGGGATTATGAAAGCAACAATATTCTCGACAATTTGTTATCGCGTATGGAACAGTACGCCAATAATTTAGAGGCACTAGTCGAAGAAAGGACGGCAGACTATTTGGAAGAAAAGAGAAAATGCGAAGAACTTTTATATCAATTACTTCCAAAGTAAGTTAAAATAATTAAAACCTTATTATTGATTGCAGAGAGAGAAAACGATTTCTTTTCTAAATTAAATCGCTCTTAAGCATTCAATGGACATCAGTAAGTTACATGAGTAGTTGTACCTAATAAAACATTTAAGACGTATGTTTATTTATTATTAATAAGGAAATACTTACGAGTAAATTGTACGAGACAGAATAAAAATGAAAGCAACAAAATTTTTCACGCCGATTTGCAATAAATAAAAAATAAAACGTCAAAAAAATAAAACATCAAAAACACAATATTTCAAATATCGGAACACTTTCGTTGAAAATAAAAAATGTTCGATAACGGAAATCAAATAATACATTTTGAGATTCTTTTTACGATTTTAATAATTGATTGTAATATTTTTGAAGAAGAGGGAAAGGAAGTAAAAGGGTATTAAAATAGTTGTATTTTGTATTCGAAAAAAATTACATGAGATCTTCGATAACAAACATTGCAATAATTCGATAAATAAAATTTTCAATTATCTTCAAATAAATATTTATATACTCGTATATTTTGAAATCAAAATTAAAAATAATGTATGCATTAATATTGAAAGGTTAGAGTACAATAACTAATTTATGAGACAATCTCGCAAATCTGTTAATAACTTCCTCAATATTAATATTTTAATTTCTATAAATATTTATAAGGGAATATATTCCGTGACATAATGTCG
Organism: Chaetogeoica ovagalla; assembly: GCA_032441825.1. NCBI lineage: Eukaryota > Metazoa > Arthropoda > Insecta > Hemiptera > Aphididae > Chaetogeoica > Chaetogeoica ovagalla. Next base: position 2,490,352 of record CM063726.1, read on the forward strand.
GAAATTATCGATGCTCTAAACTTATAATCGTATTTATTTTTAATATATTCTGCGGAATAAAAGTTAATGTACTTATGTTTAAACGTTTTTTTTTTTTCAAAAAATTAAAGGGATTTGGAATTCAACTCGTCTTCCCTTATACTTCGGCTGATATAAAAATGGTATTGGTATAAATGGTGTTAATAAATTATTAAATAAGTATATTTTCGTACTAAAAGACTCGAGCATATAAAATTACAAAAAAAACGCACACATTTTTTTTTTTATTATAATTTATAAATTCGATTTGATAAATTATTTTATTGTGCATTTTAACGAATTATCACGTGAAAATATAATTCGATTTTTGATGCTTAATGCGTTGGTATTGGAATACTATATTTACACCTTATTTGATTTTTTTTCTGTTTATTAAATTCACGCGTAACGTATTTACACTATACTCGTTACCCGTTTATAGAAATTTTGGTGACTATTATTTAAGGGCTTTAATCTTTTTCCCATTGAAAAATGTACAAAGACTGGATGATTTTATTTCTATATTATTCAAACGAATGATAAAAAAGAAAAAATAATAATAAATAAAATTTTAAAATGTTTGTGTTTAAACTAATTTCTTTTTATAAAAAAGTATAATCAAATCGCAACGTTTCTTTTTAATTTTAATACATCGTAGAAATTTAAAAAAAATACGTATTTATTGACGCGGAAAATATAATTATAAAAGACATAAAAATTAAAACTCTTCCATACAGCTGGTTGGCGCTAATGTTTAAAACGAATTTCAAATATGTTTACACAATTTTTTTTAGTGTAAGTACGTCACAAAATCTAAAAACACTACAACCAACGTCTTTATTTTATTTTTTTTCCGTTCAATGGTTTATTGTTATTCACGTCGTTTTTCTTCTTTATTATTACTATTATTGACTTTTTATCTATTACACAAAATTAACTTTCAAAACGATTTGTGACAACAAACTAAATCATTCCGTTAATTTATTTTAACGAAAAAATGCGTATAATATTTTAGATGTTAGATAATTTGTACAGTACTTCGCGTCGGAAATCCTTTAATTAAAATGGAATTTCGTTGCAAATATTAATAAAGAATAAACGTAAATAATCGACGAATAATTATAAAAACAGATTATAAGTATGGTCGATAATGATTATTTAATATTTATATCTCAAGTTTAATTCTGATATATATAGTATATACTCGTATATAATTCTACATTATTAGTATACACTAATAATGTTGTACACTTACAACATTATTAGTTTCTTCTTTCGATAAAAATAAATTCGTAAAAAAGCACACTCAATTCATTAGGATATTATATTTAATATTTAAATTCAAAGTCAATATAAAATTATTACTATTATTCTTACAAAAATACATATTTAATGTTAGTTCGGTATAAATACCAATAATAAGCATTCAATATAACGCTTAAAAATAACGAATTGTATTACATATAATAATATAATAATATGATTATCAGAATAAAAAAATATTTATAATGTTCGACTAGGTGTACAAAGACGAAGTAGAAAGTCACAATTGGTTCAATTTTTCCTTAGAACAAGTTCGATAATAATATTTAGAAAAAATCTAAATTATCAATAATCAAATTTCTCGATATTTGAAATTCGTTCGAACGCAGCGGCATTTGTAACGTAATTTTACATTTGACATTTTCGAAATACCATAAAATGTCTTCGATTTCTAATCGAAATACGTGCTAATTATTGATAATTATTTAAAATCCAAAACAGTTGATAATAATATTATTTTTATTTGTTAACTAATACATTGTTTACGACACAAATTCGTCGAAATAAAAGAAGAGTAAAGAAATAAAAATAATCGATAGCAATATGCACACCGTATCACGTAATACAGTCATAAAATGCGAACACCAATCAATGGTCTTGACAGACAATCCAAAACAAATCCGTCACTTCGATGAAAAATAAAAACGAATACAAAAATAATGGACTCTGAAAGTTACTATTGAGATAATCTCTAGTACATCATTAACTCTACGTTTATATTATGTTGGAAAGAAATGTAAACTTTTATTTCATTTTTTTTTTTGCACTAATCGTTTTTACAACCTCGAATTATATTGAAATTATTGATAGTACACGATTTGCGTTGATATTTAATCCGAATCGTGTGTTCGGTCGATCATTTAACGAAATGATTCGCGAACAATAAAAAAAACGGGAAAACTGGCGTTTAGAATTACACGCAATGCGCATTTTATAAGTTATTCCATTTTCGGGATGTTTGGAAAATGGTTATTGACGACAGGTGTTTTATTTTTGACAACGAAACACGAAAAAGACAACTATTCTGAGAACACTTCAATATAACTAATGCGCACATCAATATTAGATGTGCATTACATGATGGAAAACGATACGTTTTTTTGTTTGGATTAATTTTTATATTAAAGAAATAAGTACTGTTAAAATTGATTATATCGATAAAAATTATGCCTGTTGATTTTTGAATAAAATTCGAATGCTTTATTTGAATTTAACTCGATGATAACTAAAAACCAATTTCATTTTTATTTAAAAAAAAATAACTGTATAGAAAACATAGAGTTTTCGACAAAGTGTATTACTATTTTGACGGAAAATTACGATCGAATTAATAATTTTGTAATTTTTGATCGTGTACGGTTGTAGGTATTTACTGCGATCACATTGTCTCAGAATTATATCACAGCGCGTACATAAATATATAACACTAAAACACACTTCACTCGTCAAACGACATGATTTATACGTCTTCCAGAAAACAGATAAATATTAAATTAGTCGGTTGCCAGTTGAGAATATTTATGTGTCTTAATTGCAAAACCTCACGTCTTTATGATTACCGTTTATAAAACTGGGAATTGCACGCACTCCGTGATCGGATTTAATACACTATTTTCAGTCGGCGTTTTCGTATAAGAACATGAATTACATTGCTCGTTTAATAATTAAGCATATTCCTTATCTATAATCGCGAGGAAAACTCGTACTTAGCTCATAAGCACACATTTCATTTCTTTATTTCACCCGTACTTTTTTACCTCTAATATTTTAAAACAATTTTTTATTTCGTCGAATAAACATTCTCGGTGGAAAAATACAAATAACGTATTATTTGAAAGCGCACGGAATTATTCGGTGAACGGCTTACAGGCACTCGCTAAAATGATAAATTTATGGGTTTTTGGGTGTGGTGTACAAAACGTCGACGCACGTTAATATTTCGTCGACCGTCCGAACACCGATTCTATTAGTTATAAAAAGTCGACAAATATCGACAAACAGTTATAATTTAACGTAATAAAATGTTCGCTTAAATTTATAAATTACAATAATAAAAAGCACGGTACCTATATATGCGTGTGTATATATATATAAAGTATATTTGAACAGAAAGTGTTTCTCGATCAAATATATAATATTTTGAATCGAAATTATGTTTTATATGTTTGTATTTTTTCTCCCGAATAATTCACGGATCCCTTCCATGAACGATATTACACACACACACACACACATATATGCCATTTTAAATTGTTTTTTTTTTTATTTCTTTGCATTATTCATTAATAATTAAGTAGTAAAATACAACGTGCGATAATTGCATATGGATGAATGTGTATCGAACGTAACAAAATAAAACGAAAAATTTCCTATATATCGGTGTATACATAATATTTAGTTAATAATTAATTGTGGATTTCTTTTGTAAGTAATAATAATAATAATATATTTAGAACACAATAAAATGCGATAGGTATTAATTTTTATTTACCTTATAGATCAGTGGCCAGTCAGTTGATATTAGGACAATCAGTTGTGGCCGAAACGTACGACAACGTAACGATTTACTTTAGTGACATCGTGGGTTTCACATCTCTGAGCGCCGAAAGCACTCCACTCCAAGTGGTTGATCTGCTCAACGATCTATACACGTGTTTCGATTCAATAATAGAAAATTTCGACGTGTACAAAGTAAACAGAATACATTTTTCTATCTACGAATTATTTACCCGTACTTCGTTTGAACACAGGTGGAGACTATAGGCGATGCATATATGGTGGTATCCGGACTTCCAGTCCGCAACGGTAACTTACACGCACGTGAGATAGCCCGAATGTCACTAGCACTTCGATCTGCCGTTCACAGTTTCACCATTAAACATCGACCGGACGATCAACTCAAATTGCGTATAGGAATGCATACTGGTGAGTCTCCATTTTTTTTTTTTTTGGCATTTTTCTTCTTCTTTCCGTCTAAAAGTATCTAACGCACTTCTATAACGAAACTCCGATTGTTACAAATTTATTTTGAATAATAAACATGGAAATTCTCAATGTCTGTTATTTTTCGAAAACCACACGTACGACACATACGTTTTCAAAAATAACGTCAAATGCTCGTGAGCATAAATATTTTTATAAATATGCGTTGCTTACGGGCAAAAAAACTCTTTCGTATAAATTTTTAACACTGAAGGAAATAATTGAAAAAAACTTTTTCAAGGACATAATATATAAATAAGTTTTAATCGTATTTAAGTATGACTACATAAATTGTGAGCGACTTGCCACTTGAACTGGCCAATTATAACTTACTGATCATTATATATTATGTATAACAACCAAACCGTATAATTTCCGTGTTAAAAGTTATTTAGTAAGTTTTATTTTTTATACAATACTTAGGGTAAATTATTTGTTAGAAAAAGATAAACTATCATGACAAATGTATCAGATTCATCAGATTGACTAGTTATAGTAACCAGTTGGTACATAATACATTTTAGAAAATCGTAAACAATTAACCAAGCATTTTATGTAACTGATTATTATATGTATATAATAATTATTATACTGATTAGTCGCTTCAACAGTAACATAATGTATAATATTACGTACCTCTAACGAATGACGTTTTCTGTTCTCCAGTTTATAATACTCAAAGTAAACCGCATTTTATAATATTCATATTAGTTGTCCATATATAACGTTTAAACAATATCGAAATTGTATATTTATACCTACTTATTTGTATGATTTATAAGTAATATTTTTTTTTTATGTTTTGCATTACAAAGACGTTAAAGTGTTTGTTTACAAAGAATCGATGATTATATTACAATATTATGCAATCGCCACTATTTTTGTAAAATAAAATTATAACATATGAATGACCTTGAATATATATATATAACTGTTATTTGTATTTACTTACTCGATGTATTATATATGTATGTATAAAACGATCATTAAATTGACACTTAAATGATAGTCAATAAAATAAAAAATGAAATATTTTCGTAATATTATCGTTTATCATTTAAAGTGCAAATATATTCTAAAGCACAAAAATATTCGCTTAACAAACACTTCGTAATTTTATTGCCATTTAAATATTCAATTATGTTAGTTATAAATAAATATCGAAACAATTTAAAAATAACTAAAGAAAATAAAAACTACCTGAAAACATAATTTGAATTATCTCGTATAAAACGTAATTCAATTGCCTAAAAATAAACAAATAACATATTATATTTTAATAATAAACCACGTTAAATATGATCGACCATTTAATACTATGGATATTCTTTTTCCTAGAGTTTTGATAGCGTTTGATTTAAAAAAGAATCCGATTTCGACGTATTCGAATACAATTTATATTCCATTGTAATTCAATTGTTAATTATGGGAAATGCAAATAAGTCACGAAATTACGTTTATTATAGAAACAATGTAGGTCAATATTTCGTAATAACAATCGGTATTTTTATTTACAATAAATAAATTAAATTTATTACGTGATTATATTTACAATAAATGAAATACATTAACCAAGAACATTATTTTCAAAAAACTAATACTTAAAATGGAATTTACGAGTGTGTGTGTATATATATATATGTGTTTTATATCGTTGTTTTGCTATAAATATTTGTATGGAATTCTGTTGCACTCGGATATTGAAACTACCGTCAAAGAGTGGTTCAAACAACCATAAAGAATGTGCACGTGTGTGAAAGTTTATACACGTGCATTAATACGTTTTAAATTCCTACGTTACCAGATTTATGACTAGACGCGTATTTGTGCAGAATTTTAATCCACTTTTTCTTCTGAAATCGCGGCAGAAAATTCACGACACATTCGTGTTGAATAATCATTAATTTCGCGTGCAGAATACATAGAATTTACATTTGTGAGTACACGTATTATACATATGTATATATATATAGTCTTGTCGATCGTTTTAGGTTTCGAAATTATTAATTTTACTCGAATGTAATCGATTAAAATATTTATCGGCTACGTGTGTGTAAGTTATTTGCGAAAATAGTATACAATAAAAAACGAAAACCACTATAAAATTAAAAAAAAAAAAAAATTCTTTTGCGCGTTCAAACCGCATTTAACCAGTGAATTCGGTTTTCTAAGTACACGGTTTATTCTATTTCCCGACGAAAATCCGCGAAAATTAATTACTCGGCGGCATATTAATATATTATACCAATTGAACGAAATAAGTAAAAGGCCCCCCCCACCCGTTCGAAATGCATACGTATTTATGGCTAACGTCAATAACTAACTTATATTGGCCATGACGGTAAAAAAGTTTCACCGTTAAAATAATGAACACTTATACAGGGGGTAATATTAATTTGCCCGCGACCGTTTCGTCGGTGTGTTGAAAATGTTCTAAAATCGATATATTTTATAAGATACAAAGCTTTTTAATTAACCCCTGTGTACAGTTTGCAAGCTTATGACTTGTAAACTTCATAATCGTTCAATAGAAGTCTTAGTAGTATATACCGTGTAAAATAATTCTGAGCCGTTGTTATTGTGTTTCGTGAAATCGGCTCACGCCATCATCGACGACGTTAACTATGTGCCTGTGTTGCCTGTTGCTACTCGGCAATAGTGCAAGAAAAAAAAAACGCTTAAAACGAAGAAACTTCGAACAAAAAAAAGACAAATGTATCCCCCGCTAAGGAAGCGAAAACCGATTTTTTTTTTACTTTTTACTTTTTTTCCCCGCAATAGCTCAGGGCGTGGAATACACTTCGGCGCGGCCGCGTCGCCCGGGCCACCGTTATAAAGAATTATTTGCGTTCCTCGAACATTAAAATGAAATGATCACCGACAGAAAGTAAAATAAAATTGGCAGCTAAAGCGTTTTCCATTTGTCAGCGACGGTCCTATGTACATGAACACGGACGAAAAATGATAATCCCCTCCGCGGGGCTTCTCGTGGATTTTCCGTTCTTCGAATTACTAAAAATAATATTGTAAAATGTGTATTTTCGTTTTTTGCGCGACACCTATCTTATGCTAATCTCTCGTTCAACATTCAATTCGCGTACAACGACGATAAAGGTAATGAATGAAATCCTACTGAAAATGTCTCATTAATATAAATCTGCGTTAGAACACACTGTTGCAGACTACGACTGTTTAATAACAAGCGACATAAGAACAAAACACAATGGTTAATGTATCTATTTCGAATAATAAATTATATGAGAGTTTGCGAAAAGAAATTTTAATCAAGTGTTGAGAAAAAAAAAAAATTGTTATTTGTATTTCATTGCGCGTACGCGTTATCTAATTACAAAACCGAAAATGATTTTTATAAAAAAAAAAATCGGTAAAAATATTATGACGACGGCAATTGTAATATCAATGAAATGTATTATCGTTGACGCGCGATTGTACTGCCGCTGCGCAAAACGTTCAAAAATGAATCCGCCAGAATTACCACCTGTCCGGAGCACCGTGTAAATCGTCCAAATTGTGATCGTTTATTGAGGCGTATATCGATTCCGTCGATGCAGTGTTGGATCCGATAGCTATCGATTCCGTCAGCTACTGACGCAATATATATATTTTTAAGTTAAATTATCGAATAAATTGCTTTCTATCTAGATACTTTAATTTAATAATAATAATATTATTATTATTATTATTTTTACTAACAACGAAATCTTCGATTTAGAAATAATTTTAAACGATTTAACTACAATTTAACGATTAATTAAAATTTTTCAATTGCTTACCAAAGTTCGTAAACTAACCCGCGTGGACGTTTGTATCGCGTAAAATTATTATTATTTTTTTTTCCTTTAACGTATTCTCAGTACGAAATAAAACATTTTTTTATTATTATTATTTTTTTTAATATTCTATCGAAAATATTATTATTGCACATCGTATATATATATATATATTTTTTAATAGCGATCAGTCTTATGCGAAAAAACTCTTATTAAGCTACTACTACGATCTGGACCAGAAACTGAGTAATGGTTTTTTTTTCTGCTTAATGGGCTTCATTTGTTTTGTATATCAGCTTACGCGGCTGTTGTAGAATATTTTAATATAAATGGAATGTTTCGAATGGAAACGTGTACCGCGCTATTTTGTAATCCATATATACATATAGTATTTTCAAAACAATTGCGTTTTATAGGGGGAGAAAACGACGCGTGTGATGAAAACCTCGCAGTTAAGAATTTCCTATTTATTTGTCTTAAATTCTCTGAACATATTATATTCGCAACGGGAATTTTCAAGTAGGTACACCTATCTCCTAATAATATGATCGTACAAACGATGTCAATTTTTCGTTCGAACTTTTCACGGTCCAGACAATTCGAAAACGAATTCTACTCTAATCGTATTATCGTATTTGTAACCATTTAATACATATACGGATACGAAATAGTGTAGAAAACGTATTTTCACTTTGAACACGATCTTCAATAATAACGAAATCTTCTCGCCGCTTTTCTTTTTCTATTTGGTAATTATTCATTTTGTTTATTTATTTGAATACATATTTTTGCAAAGTATCAAACTGTCAAACTGTTATAAATATATTAATAATAACATTTTTATGCTCGGTCTAGCTCCAAATATTGTGCGGATCGTATATAATATGAAAGTAATAACTTTTTAGACAAATTGTTTTTACACTCTTCATATTATATATACGTATATATATACAAAGTTTATATTTTACGGGTAATTTGTTTGTATTAGTTGAGTGTGAAGGACCATGAAGGTCGTGCATATCACATGTTTCACGTGATATATAGAATTTAATTTTTAATAAATCACTAGACTATTATACGAGTTCTTGCATGATAAACTAACGTGGTCCCTGGATGAACATAAAACAACATCATTATGGCCCGGAATAATAAAACTATAAACAAATTTTATTATAGTGTATCTACCTATTTTTAAACATTTTGCTTGTAAAAAGTGTATTATGAAAATGAAATAAGTGAGAATATAGAATGGATTTTATGCGTTTAAAAAAGCAGAAAAATTTTGAGAAAAAAAAATGTTTTCCAAGCATTTTCAATAGAATGTTTCAAACTGGAAGTTTTTACTATGTCGTTGTTGACCATTTATTTTTATAACTGTATAGTACCTATTTGGCTGTTAATAAAAGGAAAGCCATAAATAAATATAATCAAATTAAAACGTCAAGAAAAGAATTACGTGATTCTCGTCTAAGGTTGTACGTTGAGACCGTAAATTCCGATAGGAAAATCACGATTTTCTTCGTACGCACACTTGATAGACCGGACAGGAGGATATTTTATGTAATACTAAACCTTATCTTGTTCGCAAAAATCGTTTTAACAATTCTTTCCTCCTCCCCCCCCCCACCTCCACCAAAATTGTACAAATAAATTATTATGGCGATATTAATAATATATTCTTATAGTTTATCAAAATATAGGGGAAAAAAAAAGAAATCATCACGAGACGAAAACGATAAACATAAGACAACAGTAATAAATATTACTACGCCAATTCGCTACAACGTTTAATATCGATGAACGCTAAATGACTTCGGGAAATATAATACTGAATAATAATAAAATATTATGGTTTTTCTTTTTTTTTCCTAGGACCGTGCGTTGCTGGAGTGGTCGGACTTAAAATGCCGAGATACTGTTTGTTCGGAGACACGGTCAACACAGCTTCAAGAATGGAATCAAACGGACAAGGTATTACTGCATCTGCATAAAAGCGGGGTTTTCTTTCGGAGAGAACATAATAACGTCGACCTAGAGACGGAAATTGCCCATTCACACACGAATCATTTCAACGCGTTTAACATTAAATGAGGAGGCGAATTCGCGTTCATTATATCGTCTCGGTCACTGGGTCACCGAGAACTCCAAATGGTCTTTCTTTGTGTGTACCCCTCGTGTTTACAGTGTGTCCTAATGTATTCAAATAGAAAACCGCATGGCACACACACATAGTAATGCTGTTCTTACCGATTGCGGTCAGCGTGTACAACAAAATTAATTCTGACGCGCACCATACACGCGTACCATATAATAATGATAATAATAATAATAATAATAATAATATATATATCCCCCTGCGCGTAGGCGAAATCAAATAAATCTGGCGTAATTGAATTTCGTACGAACTACACCACAGACAATAGCGTAAAATAAATCGGATTTTATCGTCATATTATATTATACGTATCGTGCACATGTATGAGCGCGTGTTCAATAAATATTCGAAATTCAAAAATTAAATTGACTGCAGCTTCGATTTACACGACTGTTTACGGTTCCGTAGACAATTTCACAACGATCTCGCCCCCCCCCCCAATTTTCATTGTATTCTTCATTATCGTTTTGTAGTAGACACACGACGTATTTTGAAATCCTATATATATATATATTATCCTTTATCATTCAATCGTCCCGTGTCGATAAATCACCGAATATCAATGGCATGTACATTGCAGGGATTGGTCGGGCGTTTTAAACACCCTTCATCCTCTGTTATCTTTTTTTTTCTATCTCATTCTATATATTATAACGAATGAAAAAAGAAACCGAATAAATCAGGTTCCAAAGAATCGAGGACAAAACCAAGTACAAACTTTTATTGATGATGAGAATATCATCACTATAATACAGTATCGGAAACAATTATTTGGAATTGTCTTTTGAAATGACGCCTTTTATTACCATATATATATATATATAATGTACACACACACGACGATTGACAACACAACTGTTCGATTTTCAATTCGTTTAATTCAGCGCTCATATAATACTAATTCGTTGAAAATATCCGCCGTATCAACGGTGTATTGTTTTTCATATAAATTTTTGCGACAATATTCCCTTTATCATCAGTGTCCGTGTGTGTATAACGAGTTAAGAAAATGGACCATTCTAGATTTGTTCGCCGATTCGTAAATCATCTCGTATGTAACCGACGACAAAAATCCACATACACATACACATATATACATATCTATATAAATAGAAATTGAGCCGATTGTATTTGGGATACTTTAGGCTAAAACTCGCCGACGTGGGATAAAAAATTTTCGTCATAACATATAAGGTATATACATCGTATATATATATCGTAGTAACGCGAGCGAAAATAATTTTCTAAGCACGAATCGAAAAATGAACAAAAATAATAATAGAATAGAAACCGAAAATTCAATTAACCGAGCTTTGCGACGATTATGGAATATATTATAATAAAAATATGGAATAACCGTTTTTCTCTGTGTGTTTTATAGCTCTGAAAATCCACGTGAGCCCGCAGACAAAAGAAGTGCTCGACACGTTTGGCACGTTCGACTTGGAATTCAGAGGCGAAATCGAGATGAAGGTGAGAAAGACGACGGATTATATAGTTAGGTCCATTATTTTCTGGTCGATTACACGCGGTCGTCGTACACGGACGTTTCCTTCGTCCTGCCTAATATTGTCTATATTATATAACACGCAAGAAAAACAGCAACACGCGATATTCTTCCCCGTCAAAGCGAAAAACGACCACTCGCCACGCCCGTGCTTGCATATACGTATACGCATGTACGCAGTGTCGGTCTGGATCATCCAGTATTTTCCAAAGGCCCTGCGGCGATTTAAGAGCCCATTATCGTCAAATAGCAAATTGAAATTAAAATATTTTTTTTTACAAAAATCAATAGCCTTTATATACATATATGTTTTTTTAAAAAAAAAGAAAAAGCTCAAGTTAGAAGATATATTTCCCTAATCTTCCCTCCCCGTAAATAAGCCAATGACGACAAGAAGAACAATGATTCATAGCAGGATGGTTCTCGGACGCAGAAATACGCTGATGAATATAAACCTGCCTTCTAATATTCTATGAATTATCTTCGAAAACTGGCTCGATTCAATTCACTTTATGCGTAACTATGAAATATTTTTATTTTTTTTTTTTAATACTTCCTCGTTTCATATTATAAACACTCGTGTATTTTCTACGTTAAACATGTTTGAAACCAAATTCACGTGCTCGGTTAATCAAACATATTTTGTCTGCAGTCTGTATGCGCGGGAAAAAACTTAATTCAGTTTAATTAATAGAGATAAAAATTATTGACAAGTAGTCCCCCGGGGTGTTCGAATCAATAGAATTAAAACTCTGTACTGTTTCGATATAAAAATTTATTATATTCTAACAAAGTTTTAAAATCGTTTGCGTGTATTAATAACACACGAGTTTTGTACGAATTAAAAAGGCTGTTTTTTTTTTTTTGAAAAAAAAATCCAATTTGACTTATTTGAAGTATCGTTAAGAGTCGTGCACGCGCGTTATCCCCAATGCAACCGGTCTGAAAACGGGAATATTCCTTTAACAATAATATGTTATTATCACAAAACGAGAACCGTTGAGAACGTTTACCCGGAGGCCGTGGCAATCAGAGTATCGGACCGATACACGGAAATAACGAAAATCCCATCATTTTTCAACGTTTTATTCGCGTTTTACTCGACAGGGCAAAGGAAAAGTGACGACGTACTGGCTGTTGGGCGAAAAAACGCCTTCCACGGACTTGGGCGCGATTCTGGCGGGCGCGACCGTCTATACCTCCGCCGCCGCCGCCGCCACTGTCACCAACACCGTCACGTCACCGGTAAATCCGCCGACCGGATCGTTTTCGAAATTGCACGCGGCCAACAGCGTCGGCGGTTCGTCCAACAAGTCGGTGGCCGCCACCGCCAACAACATAGCGAATCACAACAACATCACCGCGTCCACGCCGCTTTTGCAGGGAGACAACGGCTGAACAACACACCGGCGAGATGTGTCTCTCTCGCGAAAATCTTCCTCCTCCTGTGGTCCCCCCCCTCCCAATCTGTCACAAATCCCGTCGTTTTCGCTCTCTCTCTCTCTCTCTCTCTTTTTCCCCCCGCGCATATTATTAATTCAAGCACATACTTCATTTCCAATTACGACCGCCGTCACCAATTCCCACTTGAAAGTCGATATAAATTATTATTATTGTATATACTTCGTCCGTAGCCAAAACCCGGAAAAATTCCGTCGTCGACAACACAGGAGTAGAAAAGGACACCGCCTGCTGGACGACGACGATTCCCGCAATCGACCATTTTCCCCCTGTGTGTGTGTATATCCATTTGCCGTAAGTCCCCGTTTCCCCTCCGACCACACGAAAATTCACTAAACCTGTACCCGGAAGGTTTTTACTACTCCGGGTACAACATTATAATATAATATATATATATACATGCGTTATAGCGAGTACGAGGTGTGTTCAAAAAAATATTGAAATTCTTATGGAAAAACGTTTTACGTATGCTAAAGAGATGACAATTTCCAGTGTTTTGATTGTACGATTAAATCCGACGACGCTTTGTGCACGTTCTGGAAATTCGACGCGTTTTTTTTTTTTTATAGAAAAAATAACGATTTCACGATGGATAAAACGTTACTACGGGACAACGCGCGCGTTCGTGACGGGGTGAATTCGCGGACTTCCATTGCGATGATCGGGGGGGGGGGGGACTCTGGTTTCGAGACCATTGGACCATGGTTTCGTCAACCGTAATAATTGATTTTATAAAACGTGGATCGTTAAAAAGTCGATTTTTTTCGTTTTCAGTTCCAAACACACTTCGACGCGAATGTTTCGCATTTGGTCCTCCGAGTCAACAATTTTCGCACGAATTTCTCGGCAACCCTTTTCATGCCTGATTCGTCCGGCAAAATCGAATGACGAGAACCAATTGATATGCTAACATCGTTGGACACTTCTGTGACAGTCAGTGTCGTCCGTCGTTTCTAACGTTTTCTCGGACAAGAGAATCGTTTGTTTTCGACGTTGAAGCGACGGCCCAGAACGATGGCGGTCGTCTTCGATGTAAATCCGATACTCAAAAAGTTCGAGTCAGTCAATAGTTACACCGGCGTTCTTATAAAACATTCCCAAAATCTATAAAATTCAATAATCTCCGTAACATTTTTACCGTTTTTCAAACACAATTTTTATTACACGCCCGTTATTCCCCGTAACGTCTATGCATCGTGAAATCGCGATATTTATACGAAACGTGCAATTTTGAACGCGCACTGTCAATGATGACTACAGTGATTCGAGTTAACGACTTTATACGCATAATTACAATACAGGAAATTATCTCTAGTTTATTTTTTGGTATTACAATATTACAACAATAACATTAAACGTTTCTCTGTTAAGGATTTTCGTCTGGGTATGTTTTTTGAACACATTTCGTATATATATGTATAGTGTTTAGTATCTAGACACAGTATAGTAATAATAATAATCGATAGTCTCATATGTGTATAGTAATTGATATAGTAAGTAAAATAGTATTAATAATAATAATACATATAGTTATAGTAAACGAAAGTAATAAGGTCGATGATACTACTACTCCTCGTGCATTAATGTAGTTTGTAAAATTCGCGTTCGAATATATTCTGTCGTTAAACGTAATCGTACACAATAAACGTCTAGACAAGGAAATTATTTTTCGTCTTGTGACGACGATGAAGCGTAACGGGACAGGAGGTGGTATTTCTGACGTTGGCGAGCGTATAAATGACGGGTACACGCAGGGCCGTATTAAGTCCATGTCGGTACATTAGGCACACAATTTTGTTTTGCCGTCCCCTTCCCCTGTTCCTATAATTAAAAATTAAATTTGTTATTTGACGGCATATTTCTATTTAAAAAAAACTTTGCAAAACGAAAACATTTTTAACAATAAAAAAAAAAAGAAGTAAAACAAACGATTTTTTAACTGCAGTAGTGTTAAAAGGTAACATATGTTATAAAATCCTTTTCTTCGGTAAAAATCATTTACGACTTCGTCGTAATTTACACTTTTTGCAGCTGTTGTCGCATTCCAATGACAAAACGGATAAGGCATTCCAACGTCGTACTTGCTTCATCGTTGATCGCTAAAATCGTTTTTAACTCTTAACAGTTTTGAAAATTACCTTTCAGATGACGTAATAGCAGCAACTGGAATTGTCAAATAAAATCGCAAAAAATAACATCGAAATCCGATAATTCTTTTTTTTTTAATCCGGTTTCTCTAGAATACTTACAAATTTCCAGTGGAAGTTTAATGTCGTTCCCTAAATGCACCTTTAATTGAATCCATTTATTTGAATGAACGAAGGCACCCGAATTTCTATTAACTTCTTTCCACTTCTTTGACTATTATTATTGCGTTTTCCGAGTTCCAAAAATTTGTGAGCACATGAAATCACTCATAGATACGTTGGTAAGACGTCGTCTTAAATCTGTTATAAAAATGTCATTCGATAATAACATAAAATGTCCCGATTTTCATTTCATCTCTCACTGAAAACCACCGCTCTCGTTACCAAACACACATTCATCAAACTGAACCTTTCTTCGTTTAACTGATTTTCTAAAATATTTTTAACTCCTTTTTCGTAAATTGCAAAATCATTTCTAAAAGAGTTTAATTTTTTTTTTTTTTTTTTTACAAATACAATAATTACAAATACACGAAACAAATGAACGCCTTCGCAATGATACCAATTATCAGTATTGTATCATTTACTGACCGCGTTCCCCCGCCTGATTGCTCGGTACAAGATACCAAGTAATAATGTTCAATTATTATTTATGGATAGAGTACTTTATTAGAGTATTATTTATTTTTTGTCGCCGTAAACGGCTGCCTTTTTTGCCTAACGGATAACACGGGCCTGGGTATACGAGGAGAGAAAAATGTGTTCTGCGTATACCACGAATATTACGGATGAAGAGTGTCAGAAATTTATCGTATAAAAACAAAAAAAAAAAAATTTCTTCTTCCTATAGACGTTTTGAGAACGACACACGAAAAGAAAGAATAACAAAAGTTTTTAATTCTTTCCGTACTACTCGTGTGTTCTTCCTATATATCACGTACTGCACGCTCGCGCGCGTGTACCTACTTAGCGATTACAGTAGACATAATTTTGTTTTTTCAAACACGATCCGATCACGATTGGTATGCGACTTACTAAAATGTTATTATTCTTAAGATACAAATGTTTACATTAAAAAAAAAAATTTATCTATATATATATATAAAAATGACCGAGAGTGGTCATTTACCAGCAACGCTGCTTCGACGTATATTGCCGTCAGCACCCTTAAGAAAAAAAACCTACCAAGATTTATTTTTGTGTACTTAAAACAATCGTGATACGTTGTATAATTTTAAATGTTTAATTAAGTGTTTTCGTGATTTTTATTGTTTAATCTTATTCGTTGATATTTTGAGTTGATTATATCTATACATATATATATATATATACAAGTTAAATACAATTTGAAACGGTAAAGAAATGACGTCGTGTTTACCACCCATCAGCTAACGCGATGATGTTAACGCTCTTATGTATATATATATATCAATATATATATATATATTGATAAAATTCGATTAAGTTATTTATAATAAATATTAAATTCCGTTCGATTACTTTAATGTCTGTGTGTTCGTATATCGGTGGTGGAACTACGAGGAAGCGCCAGGGCTCGTGGTTGACTTTTGTAAAGATATCTCAAAAAAAATAGTAATTATTCCGAAATATTTGTCAAAAAAAAAAAAAATGCTATCCCGGAGGAAAGAATTGTACGTATTTATTAACACAAATACAATTAAAAATCATACTTTCCCCCCGTAACTAAACGTAATATTTTTGATTTTATGTTATACTACTTCGTAATAACACTTAATAACACGTACTGTTATAATAAATACTTTGCATTAGTTAGCGAAAATATAAAATTATAATAACCGACAATATTGGATAATAAGGAGAGAGGTCAAATATTGTTGCAAACATTTTTTTCTCAAAGCAAATATTTAAATTTTTTTTTTTTTCAAGAGCCATCACAGGTCCTTCTCCTACCTGTAATTCCGCTACTGGTTATTGTTTGCACATATACGCTAATTGTATATTATTATTATTATTATTCAACATATATATATATATATATATATATATATAGTTACGAAATTATACAATTTTTTTTAATAAATACAATTACGATAACATTACGCGTTTCGTAATCAAAATAAAATATATTCTTAAAATAATAATAATAATAATAATAAAAAGAAAACTAATCATGCGTTTAAGTATGATTTATAGCATTTTAACTACTTATATTTTTAATAAAATTTTAACCATGTACATTCCATGTGATTATATTATATAGGTTAGACGTTTTTTTTTCATCTTCTT
This sequence comes from Chaetogeoica ovagalla, assembly GCA_032441825.1. Lineage (NCBI taxonomy): Eukaryota > Metazoa > Arthropoda > Insecta > Hemiptera > Aphididae > Chaetogeoica > Chaetogeoica ovagalla. Next base: position 2,508,004 of record CM063726.1, read on the forward strand.
CTTCTTCTTCTTAATGTTAACGAGACTATTTTATATATTATATAAACGTAATTTCATATTGTGTATACATTTATATATGTATAAATATATTATTTTTAATTATAGTATTGGCGCATTTCCAACAGTTATCGACAAACCAAAGCAACGTATTGATTTTGCATGATTCGTATTTGGTTTGATTAATGAAAATTTTATTTGAAAAATACACGCTTTAACATAATAATAAATTATTATACAACGAATAGTTTTATTTGAAATTTATTACGACAATCAACAAACATTAATAATTTACTACATATTCGTTGTTATTTATTGATCACTTTTCGTTATTAATATTATTATTATTTTTTTTTTTCACAGACATTTTTATAAGTCATGTTTTGTTTATTTATTAGATTATTATATTATTGAAAAACTTATTTTTTAAAAAAAAAACTCGTGATCTCATTTTTCCCCATAATATAATATATATATATATATATATATATATATATATATATACCTATTGTAAAACTCATACATACCTATTATTTATTGATTTTTTTTCCTTTTTGTATTATTTTTATTATTATTATTATTATTATTATTATTATTATTATTATTATTATTGTGTATTGTATTTTAGTAGGTATTTCTTTTTACTAAAACCGTCAATAGTATTTATTTAGAATAAAATTATAAACGTTTAAGTACAATATTTACTTAGTATTATTTTCCGAATGACATAATAAAAAAAACCAGCGTTAATTTTTTTCCATAAAGTGAAGTCGTCCGATTCATTTTGATAAACAAAACGCGTATGACACATGCACCTACAAGCATTTTAAAGGAATACTTTACGTTTGAATATTATTTTGTTTGTGAATTTTTTTTATTATTATTACTTTGTCCCTCGTACTTGTTGTTGAAAAGTATTTTTTTTTTAACTATTTAAAAAAATATTTATGGATGTTTTTGTAAGAGAAGTTTATGTGTAAAAATAATAGTTATTAAAATATTATATGTATATTATTATGTTACACATTAAACCATATCAAACGAATGGACCATTTTGTGCATGTACATATAGTCTAACCACGAGTGAATTATATTGTTGATTTCTACGCGTATGTCATTAAATAATACAAATGTTTGTATGTCCGATAAATACGCGAATTGACATTTTGATCGATGGATGAACCGATTAATATTATTATATAATATACGGGACGATTTACAATGTAGATGCTTTAACGGAATTTTTTTTTTATCTTCAAAGGCGTATTTATAATTTGTATCGCAGTATCCGTTACAAAATAACCGTAATAATATATAATATTCGAACAATTCGATGGATAAATTTCATTTCAACGGTTTCATTAGTCGGTTTTTATAACAACATTGGACAATAACTCATATACATCATAACATTTGTTTTTTTTTTATATAATTACAAGGAAATTATACTTATTTGATCAATAATCATATTGTATAATGTTATGAATTTAAGTCGAGTTCAATATGTCGTTTTAAAAACTAAAATGCGTTTTTTTTATAATCCGCAATAGCTATATACAGGAAAAAAGAGATTTTTAAACGAAATAAAAAATAATAATAAATAGCTATTGATGTTACCACAAAATGAAAATAAAATTTTTGTTAAATATTTCCAATCAAATATAATTAGTAAATCATTTGTATTTGTATTCTAGTGTACATAAGCTAGTATTTAATTATATTTAGGTAACAAAATGTATTAGCTGAGTTTTTTGTGTTTTCATTTAAAATAAATGTCATATACTATATAATATACATAATTCATAATTAAATTAATCTGGTGTTTACTTATTTCAATTGCCTGATTGTTCTGTTTTAATGTGTCCGTCCATTGGCAGCCGCATTTACGTTCCAATATATTTTATGTTTCTATAGACAATATAAATTTAACACAAACAAATTTATAAAAAAAAAAAATTTTGTTTCTAAAACTATCGGTTTTTTCTTTTTTTCAATATATTTTTGCGTAAAATAAATTATATACGTTTCATTACTACGTGTTGAATAAAAATACTATTTATCTAACACAAATTTAATATAATATATATTTATAATAACAATGTTTGCAATGAAAAATAACACAAAATAACGATGAACAATGTAAAAAAGTAACAAAAAACAACAAACAATGAAAAATTATCACTTAAAAATTAAAATACACATTTTTATCATTCATGATTATTACTGCTCCGGTTTTCTTTATTTTCAATTATAGATGGATGTGAACTTAAGTAATAATCCATTAAAGACATAAGTTTCTTAAATTTTTTCACATAAACACGTTTTAATAGTAACAAAAAATCTTCGAAGTGCAATTTTATTGATTGTTTTTCTATTGCACATATATTTTCAAAAATTCGAAGGGTTGTGGTAGCAATAAAAAAATGTTCAATTCCTTACCATCATTACTGCTGAAATGGAATCATAGTCGGCATGCTAGAAACATAGGTATTATTTATTCATTTTAACAATAACTATCAATCGGCACTGTTGCACGACTTATAATAATTATAATATTGTATTTGACATTGAAAATTAAAAAAGAAATTAAGTTCCAATTAATGAGAAAATTGCGGACGTTAATTAAATAATATAATGTCATAGAAGAGGGGGACGAATAGACGGGAGTCGATTTGATGAAATTTTTTATATAAATAACAAGTGTATATTACTGTTGAACAGTCGCCGGCCGTGAGTTAGTATTGATCGCGTTCCAGTAGCAATGTGTGGGCAATGGTAGCGGGGTCGAAAACCGTTGGTGATAATTATCGCCCGGGCATAGTTGCAGATGCTGGAAATTGCCTAGATAAGGCGGTCGACCAAACATCAAAACTTGATGAGGCAATGACGATGAGATGAAAATATTATTTCGCTGTTGCTGTTGTGGTTGTGGTTGTTGCTGCTGTGATTGTTGTTGATATTGGTATTGTTGATATTGTTGCTGCTGCTGTTTGTGATATTGATATTGTAGATGCTGCTGTTGTTGATGATATTGCTGTTGTTGGTATTGATACTGCTGCTGTTGTTGTAGTTGCAGTATTTGCTGTTGTAGCTGCTGTTGGTGTTGTACCTGCTGTTCCTGCAGTTGTTGATATTGATACTGTTGCTGTTGTTGTAGCTGCTGTTCCTGCAGTTGTTGATATTGATGCTGTTGATATTGATATTGATTCGGTTGTTGATATTGTGGTTGATACAGTTGTTGTTCTTGTAATTGTGAGACTTGTTGTTGATCTATTGGCGCTGTAAGAACTGGATAAAATGGTAGAAAATGTAATAATTAGAAACTAATTAGGGAAAAGTAACTATTTAATCTGAAGTTTAGGGTTATTCCTCTTAAATTATTGCATTACCTGGTTCTCCTATTGATGTTACTTGAGTGTTGAATTCTTTATTCCTTTGTCTAATCCACGGTGGAAATTCATCTTCATTTCCTTGACAATAAGAAAGTTAAAAAAAATAAAGATTTTAATTCGCTTCGAAATTTAATACGAAATATTGATTTATACCATTTGGGATTAACGGCTGATTAACACTAACGTGAGGCCAATCTTCCAGTATGAAATCAGTCTTCTTGAATGGTTTCAATGAGTTTGGGACATAATAGCTCAAGGTACTCTTAAATCCTTGTAATTACAGATCGCAAATATATTTGTATTAAATCGTAATATAGTTACGTACAAAATATATATTAAGTGCATATATCCTACCAGATGAATTGTTTAACACCAATTTCGTTGATCTGTTCGATATTGTTTTACCTACGTCCAAACTCAAACATACTTGTTTCCCGCCAAACCAAAGGTTTTTTTCTACATACGAAATTAAATCGTCAACTTCAGTGGCATCACTACAAAAAAAAAAAAAAAAAAATTGTGTCATAAAAAATAATAATTCGAAACTATAATATTTGGATACAACTTTTAGTGACAGTATTAGTATAAATTGAAGTAATCGAGCTAATATCCTTCATTTTTCGTGTATTATATTATACTAAATGATCCAGCACTGCGTTGTCCGTAACGACTTCAATACCCGTTGATTTACCCCCTTTGAATCTCCATTAAAAGTCAGCACTAAGGTACATTTATGTATATAGTTATTTGGGTTGTTTTGATCAAATAAAAAAAGAAATACATTTTGTTTATTTATTTATTGGAAGAAAGGAAATTTTGTTTATTCTAAAAAGTTTTGTTGGTTCGTAAAGTCAATCATGATTTTTGAAATTGTTTTCAATATCGGGAAAAACTTTAATCGAGAAACACAATTTGATGTCGACAAATACATTTGTTCGAACGAATCTTTTCAAATTAGTTGCAGATCAACGTATAGCATATGACAGAATTTGTATCAAGTGATAGATTGTAATTTCTTGATACGCTTGGGCTTGGAGGAAATGGCAAAACTTTCTTCATTTTATTTATTTAGCGACCACTAGATCACGAAATAATATTGCACTAATATGAGTAGCTCAGTGTATTCTTATTAGCAGCCAAAAATAGCGATGTAAACGTGATCAATATCTGATATATATTATATATCATATATATAATATACATAATATATATATATATATATATATGTATATATTAATAATATATATAATTTAATTTTTTTTTTTAACTCAATAACAATTTAAACGGTTACCACGGTTACCAATTTCCCGTATAAACTACCGTCCTAGATGGTCGTATTTCAAATTTTATATCACAGAAACATTCGCGAGGGTATGCACAACAACTCACTAATGTTCAGTGGCAATCACCCCCCGCTTCCCGAGAAATTTAAATAAAATATCTTTTGTTCAATCATATTTCCTACATACATATTTTTTTAAGGGTGGGAAGGGGGGGGGGTTCTCTTACCATCACCCCCCTGAGGTGAAGTCTCAAATACGCCACTGCTAAAGTTACTTTAAAAGTGTTCCATCAATTGCTAATGTACCTACCTACACAAAATGACTACGTATAGCTTTTGATCTCTGAATAATTTACTCGTAAATAAATTTGATTTGCAGTGATTTTAATTTTTTTTTTTTTTAATGTCTGAGAGTAAAATATTTCACGCGGTCAACTGTAGATAGGTACTAATTCGTAATAGTACTATTCGTAAAAAAAAAAATCTAATAATGTATTTAAAAATAAAGGTTCCGGTTTCGGGTAGTTTATTTGGGTTCCGGAACCGGTTCTGTAGTCCCGAGTCACGTGCATGATACGCGCCTACCCAATGGCGGATCTAGGATTTTCTTTTTTTTTTGGGTATAGAACAAACATTTTGCATGACGATTTTGTAAGCACAATATTTAAGAATTAATGTTAGGCATTTGTATAAAGGAAAATTAAAAAATAAATTTAATTTTTAGACGATTTATAATCATTTTTAACTCGTATAACTGCCAAGGGGATTGAATTACCCCTCTTCCCCAACTATTTAAGTCCGCCACAGCGCCTACCCGCTATTTAGTATTCCATTCCAATCGATAAAAAAAAAAAAACATAATCCCAAGTAAAGGACAACTCGATATATGTATAGCAGAGTTGTAGCTACTAAACCTGTTCTCATACAGACTTCATCCGAGACTTACCCTCCCATGATGTACTCGAGGAACTTGTGTTCAGTGTCCGGGGACATCCACTCTTCAGCACGTCCGATGACGGTCTGCCGATTGAGACGATGATCGCCGTCGACTTCGGTCGTCAAGTTCACTTCGTACGCGTCGTCTCCTTCACAAACCATAGGCTCGGACGCGTACAGTGAATCGCCAACCAAAGCCGCCAAGCGACTACCCGGTATCAAGTCCTTGATGGACAACGGCGATTTATTACGATCATCGTCCATGACGTCCACCATCGTATAAGCGACTGTGCGAGATACACTACAAACACAGTGTCTTATACGACGGGTACAGTCGTCGACGATCGTGAACGCGTTGGAGAGTATAAATAAATACGCACAGTACAATTTTACAGAATCCTTTTCAATTGTTCAAGACGATGCTGTGTTGACGAGACGTAAAATTGTACTGTTGTCAAGAAGTTGTTTGTTACGACGCAAGTTGCTGTCTTACGAAAAAATATAAACACGTTCAAAGCGTCTCCAAGACGCCGGCGAAGAGGTCAGCATCACAATGTATATTGTAAAAATGCGACGAAGAGCGTAAATAAAAAAAATAGACCGTCAGCTGACTTATAGGATTTCAGTCGAAAACCAAATAATTTTTATCAATACTCAATTATTATTTTTTAACGAATTCGTTAGTTGTTTTAGGACTTATTATTATTATTTCAATACCGACAATATTGACAACGTTCCTTTTTTGAAAATGATACATAAACATGACGATAATCTCGAGTTATTTATGAACGGTCGTGTTAAAGGAACGTGTTCCAAATTGAAAAACTATTGGAATCAATTCAGTTTTTATTTTTAAGAATGAGGAACGGATTTCATTGTATTTTAAAGGAATTTAAGATCTTCGCTTATTTTTAAAAATGATAACGTAAATATTTTGATTCATTATTTTTTCGCAATAATGCGTTGTTATTGATCCAACAAATTTCGTCTCGCGAACATTTAATCAAAATATAAATGGAGACTGTTCCCACCGATTCTATTACTTTTACTCTTGACTCGTTTATGAATATTGTTTAATATATATAGATATATTTATTATAACTAGGAGGGGAGAGGACTTCTTTGCCCCCATGACCAATTCTAACAATGTAAATTAATTCTATTGTTATACTTACAAGACTCACAAATCATACCATACTATTCTGTACCCAATATTAGGGCTATTGTTATAGATATAATATAACTATCACGGTTAAACACAAAACTTACTTTCAAAGTTATAAATGTAGTCTCATATGTTACATTTCTTAATTGTAAAATCTAATTAATTTTAATTAATAATTGCATGACAGGTAAACTTTAAAATATGGCTAATTATCTATTATATCTTAATAAAATTAAATACATCAATTTTACATATTAATTGATACTATACATTAAATACGTATACTTATGTATATATACACATCAGTTCATAACCTTTCTTTTTTTATATTTGCAAAATAAACTACATAGAATTTAATTGTCATTAGAAACTGAACAATCTACTACATTTGATAAATAACATCTTTAAATTTAAACAAAAATAATATACTTAATGATTATTTAAAAATATAACATATTCTTAAAATTAAACTTTACCGTTGAATATTTCATAAATGAACTACTAATATTCCTTAAATTATACATTAAAATTACTTTTTGTACTTCATTTCTGATTTTCAGGTTTATCTCTTTTTCACAACTTCTTCCACCAACAATTTCCATAAAGAAAATTGTATAATATACAATGAATTCTTAAAGATAATATATATATATATATATAAGTACATTTTTCTTGAGATATTTAATAATTTACAAATTTAAGAACAATTCAGTTTAATTAATATAATAAGTCTTACAAATGAATAAACTTTGCTTCCATTAAACATCAAAAGATAGAATTATGATTGTAACTCATGCATATAAGAATAATAAATTTAAACAAATAATTGTTTATAAGACTTAATCTTAATGTTATTTAAGGATTACAAACTGCTGATAAATAATTCCAACGTGAAAAATCAAATTGTATAACTTTTCTATAAAAAATAAATTTTATAATTTTATAACATTAAAAGTGATGGAAGTAAAAAATAATAGAAATTCCAAACCTTTACGATGTTAATTATTTTATAAAAATATTCTTAATCAACTAGTTGGAATTTTTCTGATATGCTGTTTTATTTCTAATTATATATAAAAGTTCATTGTGATTATAATGTGTGACATGGGATATGGACCATTTTGATTTATATTACCCAGGCTATATCTGCCCCTGTCTTTAATATTCCTCAAAGAAAGTTATTTTATAATATTTCAATTAAATTAAAAATTTCAATAACCAATTTTGCTTTTAGTTTATTATCATTGAGAATAAGATTAAAATATAGTTGTCGAGTAAGTATGTTATAAAATATTATTTAAAGCATATAGTCAATGTGATGGACATATAACATTTTATTAAGAGTTATGATAATTTTATACTGAAAAAAAAAATATTGCAATTCAAATCTGTACCCGATATAAATATACTTTATCTTTATATTTTAAATACAAAAATTGTTTCCACTTATGTCTGTTATAGAATTTGAAACCATCCAACTGATATGTCCCAAACTGGTCTCATTAGAAAGGCAATAGTGTGAAGATCGTTTTAGACCACAAAAACAATGCATTAAACACATTTGGTCCATATATAAAGTCGATCACGTAGTATATATAATATAATAATTATATTATATTATATTAAATTATTTAATATAATATATATAATATAATATAATATTAGTCATGAGTCTTAACTGTTGGTAACATATAAACACAAAGTAATATATTTTATCCAGCAACTACTTCCAAATCAAACACCTGCGTTACTATTCCAATTCCTTTAGTTAGCCCTTCTCTGAATAACAGCCGCATGCCTTCAATAACATATTCCGGATGACGACCGATCTCGAATCTCTTCGAATAATAACATCGTCATCAGATTTAACAACAAGAGGAACCTAAAATTGAAAGTCAGATATAATGTTTACAAATCTCCGGTTGACTTGATTTTTAGTTAGATAATAAACATATAATGTATAATTTACTTTTTTACATCGAATTGATTTCAATACAGACTCCAACCAATTTATAGTATTATCAGTTGGCGTAATGTCAGTCTTTGTGACAACAATACAAAATGGAAGCATGAGTGCTACTGCTAAATCCAAATGTTCTTTGGTCATGTCTAATTGAGTAGGACTAGATACATTTACAGCTGGACTGCTCACAAACAACATGACATGATGTGGACAATATCCGCTCAAACCAGCAACGGTAGTTTTTAAATATTTTTTATGTCCAGCCAAGTCAAGGAACGTGATCAATTTTGATGAACGATCTCGAATCTCTTCAGCTGTACGGGCTTTTTGATAATTTACAACACCACCCTTCAAAACAAACAAATAAATAATAAACAATTGCTAAAACTATTGATAAAACCATAATTTATTAACATTTTAATCACCTCAGTGTCAAAACCAAGAATTTCATAAGATGTAGAAGACGTTCTGCCAGATCTGAGTTCATGTAAATATCGTAAAACATTTAATCGAGCACTACCACGACCATTATCAAACTCGCCATGAGCTAAGACACCGAGAAGTGTTGACTTGCCAGCATCTGCTCCTCCTATTACAGCAACCATAACTTCTATACATTCTTGATCATCTGGAACCTAAATAATTATTACACATTATTTATTAAATATCAAACTTTAAATTTGTATTGTCACAATTGAAATTTATCCAATTGAACATAATATTCTTATTTTAAATCAAAAGAGAAATTTTATTTTATAAATTATTGTATATGTTACGTCCCTCAGTCGTGAACTGAACACAAATAAAACATCATGTGTTTATATATACATACATATATTTAATAAATATCATCCACCTTACACACAAAATTTAATTTAAAAACACATTTTATTTATTCTTTATTAATAGTAAATCGTTTTGTATTTGTATTCTAGTGTACATAAGCTAGTATTTAATTATATTTAGGTAACAAAATGTATTAGCTGTGTTCTTTGTGTTTTCATTTATAAAAAAAAAAAATAGAATACTCAATAATTCGAAACTCTAAAAAAATAAAAATGAAAAAAAAATGCCGACAAACGTATTATGTGTATTTTGTAAATTTCAATAGTCTTTTCTTATTTTATACTGAAGTCCTTGGATATAAAATGGTGATATTTTCAAAGTTATTTTCTAAAAAACCGTTCACGGACAAGATAAAAAAAAAATACACATAATTGTTAAACTACAAATACGTTCTACCGTTTATTTAGAATTTAATACAATTTAACGTCGAAGAATTAAATATTTTACCGGATTTACATGCACAGATACACACATAGCAAACACACTTTTAATTTCGGATTAATAACTATTTATAAACGTTAATTATTTACCGATCGGGGAAAACTGATTTTGCATCAGATGATTAAATGTCTTATCACCGACCGTTATTTTGAGTAAATGCTCCACGTGAAAACTCGGGAGTTCGAAAAAATTCAGTTTAAAATTTGCTCGACATATAGAAACTCCTAGGCTTTCATGGGCGAATATTTGGTCACATCCTTGGGGGGGGGGTTTAACATTTTTGTAAATAGACATTTTTATACGCTTTAACCTACAAACTAGTGGCGACTACTTCTACTTTACGTACACAACACACACACACATACAAGGAAAACGCGAACATTATGGCACAACTGAGCGGTCCTTTGGTTGCGGACCGCTATTTATACGTGTTTTTCTATGTGTCATCCCCCCCAAGGATGTGTCGTACCGCTATTCGACGGGCGCGCTTTGTCAGTTGGATTCACGACAGTGGCGCACCCAAGGGGATGGACTCCGGGTTAGGACCCCCCCCCCCATGACTAGTGCAATAGTATTACATTTATAAATGAAAATTCAAATTCTGATACAACTTTCATATTTTTCTATTAAAATTTCGCATACGATATAGATAACACCAGGTGTTAACAATTTATTGATTATATTATATTATTATAATAAGTGCAACACTGTTTTTCTACATTGTGTGATATTGACTGTCGAGTGATATAAAGATACGGATTATCTATTTTTCTTATCTATTAAAAGTATTGTTTTTCATAATGTAGTTTTTTAGACCCCCCCCCTTGAAAAAATCCTGGGTGCGTCACTGGTTCACGATGTTATCAATCTAAGTTCAGTGATAAGCCGTGACCCCGAGTCATAGTCGTGCCTTACCACAGTGGTATCGTATAAAACCGAGTACTTGGTAAGACAAACTTGATTACACATCAAATCCCATCGTTTTTTAAATAATTTTGAATTCATTGATTTTTTTAAGAGTCCTTTGTGAAGGATTACAAATCAGAATAAAAAGCAAATGTCGTTTCTAAAACTATCGGGTTTTTTCTTTTTTTCAATATATTTTTGCGTAAAATAAATTATATACGTTTCATTACTACGTGACACGTGTTGAATAAATATACTATTTATCTAACACAAATTCAATATAATATATATTTATAATAACAATGTTTGCAATGAAAAATAACACAAAATAACGATGAACAATGTAAAAAAGTAACAAAAAACAACAAACAATGAAAAATTATCACTTAAAAATTAAAATACACATTTTTATCATTCATGATTATTACTGCTCCGGTTTTCTTTATTTTCAATTATAGATGGATGTGAACTCAAATAATAATCCATTAAAGACATAAGTTTCTTAAATTTTTTCACATAAACACGTTTTAATAGTAACAAAAAATCTTCGAAGTGCAATTTTATTGATTGTTTTTCTATTGCACATATATTTTCAAGAATTCGAAGGGTTGTGGTAGCAATGAAAAAATGTTCAATTCCTTACCATCATTACTGCTGAAATGGAATCATAGTCGGCATGCTAGAAACATAGGTATTATTTATTCATTTTAACAATAACTTTCAATCGGCACTGTTGCACGACTTATAATAATTATAATATTGTATTTGACATTGAAAATTAAAAAAGAAATTAAGTTCCAATTAATGAGAAAATTGCGGACGTTAATTAAATAATATAATGTCATAGAAGAGGGGGACGAATAGACGGGAGTCGATTTGATGAAATTTTTAATGTAAATAACAAGTGTATATTACTGTTGAACAGTCGCCGGCCGTGAGTTAGTATTGATCGCGTTCCAGTAGCAATGTGTGGGCAATGGTAGCGGGGTCGAAAACCGTTGGTGATAATTATCGCCCGGGCATAGTTGCAGATGCTGGAAATTGCCTAGATAAGGCGGTCGACCAAACATCAAAACTTGATGAGGCAATGACGATGAGATGAAAATATTATTTCGCTGTTGCTGTTGTGGTTGTGGTTGTTGCTGCTGTGATTGTTGTTGATATTGGTATTGTTGATATTGCTGCTGCTGCTGTTTGTGATATTGATATTGTAGATGCTGCTGTTGTTGATGATATTGCTGTTGTTGGTATTGATACTGCTGCTGTTGTTGTAGTTGCAGTATTTGCTGTTGTAGCTGCTGTTGGTGTTGTACCTGCTGTTCCTGCAGTTGTTGATATTGATACTGTTGATATTGATATTGATTCGGTTGTTGATATTGTGGTTGATACAGTTGTTGTTCTTGTAATTGTGAGACTTGTTGTTGATCTATTGGCGCTGTAAGAACTGGATAAAATGGTAGAAAATGTAATAATTAGAAACTAATTAGGGAAAAGTAACTATTTAATCTCAGGTTTAGGGTTATTCCTCTTAAATTATTGCATTACCTGGTTCTCCTATTGATGTTACTTGAGTGTTGAATTCTTTATTCCTTTGTCTAATCCACGGTGGAAATTCATTTTCATTTCCTTGACAATAAGAAAGTTAAAAAAAAATAAAAATTTTAATTCGCTTCGAAATTTAATACGAAATATTGATTTATACCATTTGGGATTAACGGCTGATTAACACTAACGTGAGGCCAATCTTCCAGTATGAAATCAGTCTTCTTCAATGGTTTCAATGAGTTTGGGACATAATAGCTCAAGGTACTCTTAAATCCTTGTAAATACAGATCGCAAATATATTTGTATTATATCGTAATATAGTTACGTACAAAATGTATATTAAGTGCATATATCCTACCAGATGAATTGTTTAACACCAATTTCGTTGATCTGTTCGATATTGTTTTACCTACGTCCAAACTCAAACATACTTGTTTCCCGCCAAACCATAGGTTTTTTTCTACATACGAAATTAAATCGTCAACTTCAGTGGCATCACTACAAAAAAAAAAAAAAAAAATTGTGTCATAAAAAATAATAAGTCGAAACTTTAATATTTGGACACAACTTTTAGTGACAGTATAAGTATAAATTGAAGTAATCGAGCTAATATCCTTCATTTTTCGTGTATTATATTATACTAAATGATCCTGCACTGCGTTGTCCATAACGACTTCAATACCCGTTGATTTACCCCCTTTGAATCTCCATTAAAAGTCAGCACTAAGGTACATTTATGTCTATAGTTATTTGGGTTGTTTTGATCAAATAAAAAAAGAAATACATTTTGTTTATTTATTTATTGGAAGAAAGGAAATTTTGTTTATTCTAAAAAGTTTTGTTGGTTCGTAAAGTCAATCATGATTTTTGAAATTGTTTTCAATATCGGGAAAAACTTTAATCGAGAAACACAATTTGATGTCGACAAATACATTTGTTCGAACGAATCTTTTCAAATTAGTTGCAGATCAACGTATAGCATATGACAGAATTTGTATCAAGTGATAGATTGTAATTTCTTGATACGCTTGGGCTTGGAGGAAATGGCAAAACTTTCTTCATTTTATTTATTTAGCGACCACTAGATCACGAAATAATATTGCACTAATATGAGTAGCTCAGTGTATTCTTATTAGCAGCCAAAAATAGCGATGTAAACGTGATCAATATCTGATATATATTATATATCATATATATAATATACATAATATATATATATGTATATATTAATAATATATATAATTTAATTTTTTTTTTTAACTCAATAACAATTTAAACGGTTACCACGGTTACCAATTTCCCGTATAAACTACCGTCCTAGATGGTCGTATTTCAAATTTTATATCACAGAAACATTCGCGAGGGTATGCACAACAACTCACCAATGTTCAGTGGCAATCACCCCCCGCTTCCCGAGAGATTTAAATAAAATATATTTTGTTCAATCATATTTCCTACATACATATTTTTTTAAGGGTGGGAAGGGGGGGGTTCTCTTACCATCACCCTCCTGAGGTGAAGTCTCAAATACGCCACTGCCAAAGTTACTTTAAAAGTGTTCCATCAATTGCTAATGTACCTACCTACACAAAATGACTACGTATAGCTTTTGATCTCTGAATAATTTACTCGTAAATAAATTTAGTTTGCTGTGATTTTAATTTTTTTTTTTTTAAAGTCTGAGAGTAAAATATTTCACGCGGTCAACTGTAGATAGGTACTAATTCGTAATAGTACTATTCGTAAAAAAAATCTAATAATGTATTTAAAAATAAAGGTTCCGGTTTCGGGTAGTTTATTTGGGTTCCGGAACCGGTTCTGTAGTCCCGAGTCACGTGCATGATACGCGCCTACCCAATGGCGGATCTAGGATTTTCTTTTTTCTTTTGGGTATAGAACAAACATTTTGCATGACGATTTTGTAAGCACAATATTTAAGAATTAATGTTAGGCATTTGAATAAAGGAAAATTAAAAATTAAATTTAATTTTTAAACGATTTATAATCATTTTTAACTCGTATAACTGCCAAGGGGGTTGAATTACCCCTCTTCCCCAACTATTTAAGTCCGCCACAACGCCTACCCGCTATTTAGTATTCCATTCCAATCGATAAAAAAAAAAATATAATCCCAAGTAAAGGACAACTCGATATATGTATAGCAGAGTTGTAGCTACTAAACTTGTTCTCATACAGACTTCACCCGAGACTTACCCTCCCATGATGTACTCGAGGAACTTGTGTTCAGTGTCCGGGGACATCCACTCTTCAGCACGTCCGATGACGGTCTGCCGATTGAGACGATGATCGCCGTCGACTTCGGTCGTCAAGTTCACTTCGTACGCGTCGTCTCCTTCACAAACCATAGGCTCGGACGCGTACAGTGAATCGCCAACCAAAGCCGCCAAGCGACTACCCGGTATCAAGTCCTTGATGGACAACGGCGATTTATTACGATCATCGTCCATGACGTCCACCATCGTATAAGCGACTGTGCGAGATACACTACAAACACAGTGTCTTATACGACGGGTACAGTCGTCGACGATCGTGAACGCGTTGGAGAGTATAAATAAATACGCACAGTACAATTTTACAGAATCCTTTTCAATTGTTCAAGACGATGCTGTGTTGACGAGACGTAAAATTGTACTGTTGTCAAGAAGTTGTTTGTTACGTCGCAAGTTGCTGTCTTACGAAAAAATATAAACACGTTCAAAGCGTCTCCAAGACGCCGGCGAAGAGGTCAGCATCACAATGTATATTGTAAAAATGCGACGAAAAGCGTAAATGAAAAAAATAGACCGTCAGCTGACTTATAGGATTTCAGTCGAAAACCAAATAATTTTTATCAATACTCAATTATTATTTTTTAACGAATTCGTTAGTTGTTTTAGGACTTATTATTATTATTTCAAAACCGACAATATTGACAACGTTCCTTTTTTGAAAATGATATATAAACATGACGATAATCTCGAGTTATTTATGAACGGTCGTGTTAAAGGAACGTGTTCCAAATTGAAAAACTATTGGAATCAATTCAGTTTTTATTTTTAAGAATGAGGAACGGATTTCATTATATTTTAAAGGAATTTAAGATCTTCGCATATTTTTAAAAATGATAACGTAAATATTTTGATTCATTATTTTTTCGCAATAATGCGTTGTTATTGATCCAACAAATTTCGTCTCGCGAACATTTAATCAAAATATAAATGGAGACTGTTCCCACCGATTCTATTACTTTTACTCTTGACTCGTTTATGAATATTGTTAAATATATATAATATATATAGATATATTTATTATTGTTAATAAATTAGGATAAAACTATTCTTAGAATATAACACGCCACCATTTGTAAAATGCACCTGACTTTCAACAAGATCCATAGTAATGAGCGAGGACTAAGGCCAATGATGCACATACAGAGGTTGGGTCCCTAAGTTTAAAATCAGCACACCCAATTGATTTTGAGCTAAATATTCTTTTTCTTCTACTTTATCTTACACTTCAGACTGTTTGGTGTATATTATTAAAATATTACATTTAATAGGGGGAAATTAAACCAAATGTTTAAAATTACTTTTCACATATTGATTTTATAAATACATTTTTAATACTTATTTATGTGGAAATATTTATATCTATTTATGACACAAATTAGTTTGTTATTTACTTGATAAAATAAGCTAACATTTTATACCAGGTGTCGGCAATAGGCGGCCCGCAGGCCAGGTCCGGCTCGCGGAGAGGAAATAACTGGACCGCCAAAAGAAATGTCATTTTTCTCATTAAACTTTTAAGAATAAAATTGTGTTATTATTAGTATGAATATTTAATTACCTAATAAATAATTAAATATTAAATAATTGGTCTTAAAATGTGTTTTAATACAAAAATAAATACATTAATTATAAACTAAAGTTTAAGTTTTTTCTGGCCCTCGAAATTTTTTTTCAAATTATCTGGACCGTCATAGAAATTAATTGCCGACCCCTGTTTTATACCAATAATTTATATATTAGCTTTTTGTTTTTATGAACAATTTCAGTTTTTATAAGAGCAAGAAGAATAGAACAAGTTACACTTAATACTAAAGTAATGACAAATTAAATGGATTCCTATAATAAGAATGTTAACAACACTGCATACAAGTATTGACACATGTCACACTATCGATCGGACAGCAATTGTAAAACCCTATAAAAACTTCAGGCAATGTCCTTAGCATAAATAATATATTGAGGATAATGAATTAAGAACATTGTATAAGTATTGTTAAAACAAAAATGTAGCGACTTATGAGTTTATATAGACTAGTTATGGAACTAGGAGGGGAGAGGACTTCTTTGTCCCCATGACCAATTCTAATAATGTAAATTAATTTTATTATTATACTTACAAGACTCACAAATCATACCATACTATTCTGTACTCAATATTAGAGATCTTGTTATAGATATAATATTATTATAATGGTTAAACACAAGACTACTTCCAAAGTTATAAATGTAGTTTCATATGTTACATTTCTTAATTGTAAAATCTGATTAATTTTAATTAATAATTACATGGCAGGTAAACTTTAAAATACGGCTAATTATCTATTATATCTTAATAAAATTAAATACATCAATTTTATATATTAATTGATACTATACATTAAATACGTATACTTATGTATATATATATACATCAGTTCATAACCTTTCTTTTTTTATATTTGCAAAATAAACTACATAGAATTTAATTGTCATTAGAAACTGAACAATCTACTACATTTGATAAATAACATCTTTAAATTTAAACAAAAATAATATACTTAACGATTATTTAAAAATATAACATATTCTTAAAATTAAACTTTACCATTGAATATTTCATAAATGAACTACTAATATTCCTTAAATTATACATTAAAATTACTTTTTGTACTTCATTTCTGATTTTCAGGTTTATCTCTTTTTCACAACTTCTTCCACCAACAATTTCCATAAAGAAAATTGTATAATATACAATGAATTCTTAAAGATAAAATATATATATATAAGTACATTTTTCTTGAGATGTTTAATAATTTACAAATTTGAGAACAATTCAGTTTAATTAATATAATAAGTCTTACAAATGAATAAACTTTGCTTCCATTAAACATCAAAAGGTAGAATTATGATTGTAACTCATGCATATAAGAATAATAAATTTAAACAAATAATTGTTTATAAGACTTAATCTTAATGTTATTTAAGGATTACAAACTGCTGATAAATAATTCCAACGTGCAAAATCAAATTGTATAACTTTTCTATAAAAAATAAATTTTATAATTTTATAACATTAAAAGTGATGGAAGTAAAAATAATAGAAATTCAAAACCTTTACGATGTTAATTATTTTATAAAAATATTCTTGATCAACTAGTTGGAATTTTTCCGCTAGGCTGTTTTATTTATAATTATATATATATATATATATATATATATATAAAAGTTCATTGATTATAATGTGTGACATGGGATATGGGCCATTTTGATTTATATTACCCAGGCTATATTGCTTATCTGCCCCTGTTCTTAATAATATTCCTCAAAGAAAGTTATTTTATAATATTTCAATTAAATTAAAAATTTCAATAACCAATTTCGCTTTTAGTTTATTATCATTGAGAATAAGATTAAAATATAGTTGTCGAGTAAGTATGTTATAGAATATTTTTTAAAGCATATAGTCAATGTGATGGACATATAACATTTTATTAAGAGTTATGATAATTTTATACTGAAAAAAAAAATATTCCAATTCGAATCTGTACCCGATATATATATACTTTATCTTTATATTTTAAATACAAAAATTGTTTCCACTTATGTCCGTTATAGAATTTGAAACCATCCAACTGATGTGTCCAGAACTGGTTTCATTAGAAAGGCAATAGTGTGAAGATGGTTTTAGACCACTAAAACAATGCATTAAACACATTTGGTCCATATATAAAGTCGATCAGGTAGTATATATGATATAATTTAATATAATATATATATATATATATATATATAACATAATATAATATTAGTCATCAGTCTTAACTGTTGGTAACATATAAACACAAAGTAATATATTTTATCCAGCAACTACTTGCAAATCAAACACCTGCGTTACTATTCCAATTCCTTTAGTTTGTCCTTCTCTGAATAACAGCCGCATGCCTTCAGTAACATATTCCGGATGACGACCAAATTTAAAAATTACCGATGCTGTGTCATTAGTGTACATGCCTCGTTCGTCACATCCCATAATAGCATAGATAGTAGCAGTTTGCCGTATGTTTCCAATGTGTACAGTTGTTTGAAATCCATTATGTATGGAAGTTGCGTGATATAACAATAAGATTCGCGCCTGAAAATTTAATTATATTCACCAAAATTATTTAATCAAACAGAGAACAAACAGTGTTCATTATACTTGAAAAAATATGCAGGCACTATGATTCACACCCAATCCCAAGAGAACCATACCATTGCGCAGGCCAGGAACAGTTTGTTCTAAACTCAATGAAGCACTTTGAGTTGCTTTTACTACTCTACACGGAGCTTTATTCCTGTGTATAGACTGTACTGTAACCGGAACAAATGTTCCGTTATCAAAAGGACCTAAAAACCATATAAAACTTCAATTAAATACTTATTAAAAATATTTCATTCAACTTAAATACCTATGACTAGTTCTGTACCAATATTAACAACGCCTTGTGTAAGCACACCACCAACAATCGTACCAATATCAGGTACTTTAAAAATCTCATCTATTTGGAACTGGCAACACTCCTACATGCATTATACATGCATTTTATAATTTCAGTAATTTTCAAATATTTAAGGAAATTATATGTTTTTACCTGTTCCAATCTTTCTTTCTCTTTCATACAAATATTTGGTGGTAAAACATATAAAAATCTAGTGAGTAAATCTAAACCTTCGCCAGTAACACTAGATATAGTGAATATAGGTACAACATTTTGAGACGATTGTGTTGAATTTGCTGTAATAACATCGTCATCAGATTTAACAACAAGAGGAACCTAAAATTGAAAGTCAGATATAATGTTTACAAATCTCCGGTTGACTTGATTTTTAGTTAGATAATAAACATATAATGTATAATTTACTTTTTTACATCGAATTGATTTCAATACAGACTCCAACCAATTTATAGTATTATCAGTTGGCGTAATGTCAGTCTTTGTGACAACAATACAAAATGGAAGCATGAGTGCTACTGCTAAATCCAAATGTTCTTTGGTCATGTCTAATTGAGTAGGACTAGATACATTTACAGCTGGACTGCTCACAAACAACATGACATGATGTGGACAATATCCGCTCAAACCAGCAACGGTAGTTTTTAAATATTTTTTATGTCCAGCCAAGTCAAGGAACGTGATCAATTTTGATGAACGATCTCGAATCTCTTCAGCTGTACGGGCTTTTTGATAATTTACAACACCACCCTTTAAAACAAACAAATAAATAATAAACAATTGCTAAAACTATTGATAAAACCATAATTTATTAACATTTTAATCACCTCAGTGTCAAAACCAAGAATTTCATGAGATATAGAAGACGTTCTGCCAGATCTGAGTTCATGTAAATGTCGTAAAACATTTAATCGAGCACTACCACGACCATTATCAAACTCGCCATGAGCTAAGACACCGAGAAGTGTTGACTTGCCAGCATCTGCTCCTCCTATTACAGCAACCATAACTTCTATACATTCTTGATCATCTGGAACCTAAATAATTATTACACATTATTTATTAAATATCAAACTTTAAATTTGTATTGTCACAATTAAAATTTATCCAATTGAACATAATATTCTTATTTTAAATCAAAAGAGAAATTTTATTTTATAAATGCATGTATGTTACGTCCCTCAGTCGTGAACTGAGCACAAATAAAACATCATGTGTTTATATATACATACATATATTTAATAAATATCATCCACCTTACACATAAAATTTAATTTAAAAACACGTTTTATTTAATTCTCAGTCACTAAAAAATTATGAAAAATTTAGGCAAATTGAGAAATTTCACGACTGGGATGTAACATATATATAAATAAATAATATATATAAAATATACAAATATACACATGTATATCAAAATGTATATTTAAATATAAAAAAAGAAAAACGTCAATTACAACATTGTTGTATTTTTTTAATTTACCTGATGATGACTTTTTGTCGAAACCGGTATTAATAAATATCTTATACAACAACATTCTTCTTTTATTTTATTTAATACTCATTGGTTTTTTCTTTTTTTATATTTAAATATACATTTTGATATACATGTGTATATTTGTATATTTTATATATATTTTTTATTTATTATCACGAGTATTAACTTATAATTTTTTTTTTTGTTTCTATCTTTTTGATTATTTATTTTTACAAACCTTTTGATTTTTATTTTTAATTGTGTAAATTCCTCTTTGTTTTTACTACTTTGTTATTTATATAAAATTATTCTGTTTTAAAAAATAATGAATACCAGGACCCGATATCCCACATATATTTACTATCGATATCAGAAATATTTTAAATATCTTCAATCATGGCACGTGAGGCATTGATACATTTATAATATATATATTTACCACTTTATATTTTTTATATTGGTAAAAAGTTTCTTTACCTAAAATAAGTTAAAATACAATATATTTTTCTTGGAGATATTCTAGTTTATCAAATCATTTAAATTAATAATGAAAACAAAATGTATATATATAAATAGAAAAATCAAGATTCGAATGAAAAGTTAAATAGTTTTTATAATTGTATAATATTTAAAATAATAATAATAATGTATCGTGTAAACAGTAATAATCAAATATATATATTTATGTATTATTAATGTCATTATAACATTTCCAAGAGGGCCATATCTATCTATTAGTCATAAAATGAAGCACTATTCTTACATTATTTTCATTCAATGAAAATAATAATGATATTTCAGATATACAATAATTATCAAATTAAAATTGTACTATAATAATTTACATTAAGAAATAATCATATATCTAAATAGTATAAAATGTACAATTAAAGAACCAAAAAAGCTTAAAAATTAATATTAAAGATAATTTATTATTAATCATTCAATTTAAAAATATTTTTCTTTTTATTATCTGCAAAAGGTTTAAAAAAAAATTTATCAATGTATGTATGAATAAATATTTAAAAATAAGATAATAATTTAATATTAATATTTTTCAGTCATTGTAGAATTTGTTCAGTATGCTACTTATTATTTATCACGCTTAAATGTTAAATTAATGATGAAAGGAGTAAATTCAAGTATTTAATAGTTAAAATTGAAATAAGTTATACTTCAAATTAAGAGTCCCATGGTAATTTATGAACCAAATGTTGTTGTTAAAAACATTTGAAATTATAATTGTTAAAGATATTAAGTCTTCTTAGGAAACTGTTCCAAAAAATAAGTTGTATTGATCAATTAATAATATGAAAAATATGTTTGGAATATTTTTACATAAAGCGTACATTAAAAATAAATAATTTTTATGTTACATTAATAATATACAATTAAGATAAGGTAAGAGGAGATCACTGTAATTATTTATAAACCTATACTAAACTTTTTAACAAATAACATTTTTCAAGTGGGTAGCATATTGAAAGAATGCCATAATTTTAATGTTTATTGTTTGTACCATTTCTCTGCGACTAAACATTTACAATGAGACTAATATTCGTTTTGTACAGACATTTAATATCGATATCAAGAATATTATTGATATTATCGGAACTTTAAGAATTACGTAGGTAGAACCAGCCGGTCGTAATAAAAATGATTCATTTACAAAACAAAATAAATATTTTAAATTTTTTACATATTTATATTTTAAAATGTATTATTCTACGATAAATTGTATATATTATACTTATTATTCCTTTAAGCATGAAAAAAAAAAAATAAATATAAATAAAAAAGGCTCTAAAATGTCAAAAAATGCTTTAAGAATAAAAAATGTAAAATAAATATTTTATTTTTAAATATTCTCTGAAATATTAATCGAATTTTGTACTCTAAAAGCATTGTCCTAGACTACACATTAGAAAAATATATTTTACATTAAAATCTGCACCTTAGTTATTAGGTATATTTAAATTTAGCGATATTATATTTTTAAAAAATTTTCTTACACGTTATGTAGGTATGCCAAAAATAACTATAATTTAAAATTGTATTTTTTTTTTATACATTATCTATATATAATGACCTTCATCCATAACCAATAGAATAATCATCTCGTTAAAACAATGCATAAATTATTATACAAATTCAATCGAACAACAAATCTGATAGATAAATTAATAGTTGTGTTTATTGTGCGATTTTTAAAATTAAAAATTAAATTTGTTTACAGAGGGATATAAAACAGTAATTTTTTTATGATTACGATACATAAACTTAACCTTCAATTAAACAATAACAATGGTGCCATAAAAAACAAAATCGTAAACAATTGATTGGACAATATCTAGATGACGAATTTTCAAGATATAAAAACGATAAATAGAAAATATTTTACTCTGTAAAACAAAATAAAAATATGTAACTATTGTAATTTGTTTCGTTAATATCAATATTATATAAGCATAATATTTAGAATGTGAAAAATTTGAAAAATTTTTTTATTACCAAATAAATAGCGCATTAAATAAAAAAGATTTTTTTTAAAACATTATATAAATTATAAACGATTTCAGTAAGTGCGATATACATACTTTTCGAACTAAAACTTCGGTAACTGTTTTGTCTTTCCTAACAGATCTCTCTCGCAATACAGATGTAGTAGCGCCGAGTTTGTGAGCCATTTCGTGCAGAGTGATCAGGCTGGATTTCATATCATCTGCAGATAACCCAGTCAACACGCCAGTGTCTTCAACGCCGATTTCGTATATGGCTTCACCGTGACCCTCTCTGAGCCGCCATTTCAACTATAACCGATATTACAAAAAAAAAAAAAGAAAAAAAACCATTAAATTACTCCAATACATCCGAGTCTCCTCGATGATACTCGGTAGGTACTCGAAAAACAAATACGAATACACTGAAAAATAATTTTTCACACACCTGTGTGACTAGATGCTCGAAACGTAATTTCGACGGATTGATCAGTTTCAATTTGTACTCGACGTTACCCATTTGGGGCTCGGGCGGCAATCGCGTAGCGTCGTCGTTCTCGTCGTTCGTGGGCCATACGTCACAATTGGCCGGAGGACTGGTGCCCGGATCGAAGAGGTCCAAAAACGAATCCATCGTATCCCGATCGCGTCGATGGTTTCACTGCCGACTGAAAATCATTTCAATAGCTGCCGACGACGAGTTCATCGGCGTTGACAACGTGCCATGGCTCGTTGTTGTTGCGATGCAATCCGCGTTACTACACACGCGCGCGCGCGCACAAAACTCACGAACAGCCGTGACCGCGAAGGACAGTGTGTGTGTGTGTGACAAACACGTCCCGGACTTTTATTTATAAAAACGGAACAAAGTGACGTCGGTCCGCGTTTGGGCAGGGCGAGATCGCGCGCGCCACCGCCGTTAACCCGGTAAAGTCACGGCGGACCGTTATCACTCAATATCAGTCACTCGATACCTGTCGCGCGGAAAATCGATGGCTGACGATACGGCGGGGGGAAGAGAAACCGCAGCGTTTCAAGGTTGATGATGGACAAACAGGTGTTTCTTTTTTCCGCTTTCTCGCGGTTGAAAAATAAAACGGGGAAAAAAAAACGCGCGGTGTGCTGTCGCGAGATATTAATGGGAAATGAAAACGAGCAAACGAAAGTAACTACTACTACTATACACGATTAGAGCGCGGCGAACGACGCGACTGTTTATTGCCCGCATTGCAAAATACACGGTTATTACGTCGCAGACGTTTCCGAGATATTTTTATTCTCGAACAACGAGTGTTTATCGCGCGGAAATGGGCAAAAAAAAAATCACCGAAAACCGCCGTTATTGTTCAAAACGTTCCATGAGACCGAGACGTCCCGGACGACGTTCAGCTACGCACGGTACATTACTGTTATTATTTCTCGTAGCGTTATAAACCGGTACGACGTCGATGATAATATAATAATATTATAGTGAAACGGAGTGCCCGATAAAGAAATATAATTTTGTGCTCGCGCACGTTTATACGATATAATATATTATTAATACAATAGTGTCTAAAGACAAGTGTGCGCGCGTGTAACGAGCGAGGAGAAAGGCGATAATGACGAAATCGAATAACAATATTCGCAACGTTCGGTTCTTTTTATTTTTTCTCTCCCGCTCGCACGTTATAAAAAATGGGTCGCCGCGCCCAGTTCACGTAACGCGTGCGATATTACACGCCGTTCTCGCTTACAAAACGTACCCCGCCGAGGAATATTACAAAAAAAAAATAAATATACACGAACGCGTACGCTGCAATTTCGTCAATGGGGGGGGGAGGGCAATGCCTCGCGCAAGACGCCCTCGTAAATACAATTTTTTTTCGTATAAACGAACGTTTTCGTTTTGAAATGCAAAAGTCAACGTTTTAAAAACAACGCATATCAATGGGAACGTAAAATTGTGTAAAATGAACTGATGTTGGCCGCGCGTGTGACATCAAACACTCGGGCCCGGGATAGACGGGCCCCCGAGGCCGTTTGAAAAACAAACGAAATATAATTCGACCAATCGTCGTTTTCACCGCGATAAAAAAAAAAAAAAACAAAAAAAAATTACGAAATTGAAATGAATAAAATTAAGTAATGGAGCCAATTCGGTAAGAATCTGAAATGGAACGTTAACAGTCTGTAACCCGCGTCGAGACTTGCAGCCGGACAAACGGACTGTTACGAGTCCTTCTCGATGACACAGGATCACTTTCTATTGGCGTACGGCGTATAAAAGAAGTACGTTTTGAAACCGAATAAAAAACAAAAATTTAACGGTCGAAATTCCCGGCGGCAACCCTGTGCGCCGTATTACTTGTTATAACAAAATAAACCCCGCAGCGAACAACTGCTACAGTGTCGCGTTACGCGGGGAATGATGATAACGGTAAGAGAGATAGAGCTGTTAAGTTCGTGAACGAATAGTTCGTATGAACTTATATTCTTTAAAATGAACTATTCTGAACTAAATCAGTGTATGTCGTTCAATAGTTCACAGTTCGTAAAAAGATTATGTTGGTATTAGCCATTAGGAATGAGAACTATAATTCTATATTATATGGGATATTGTTATATTATCGAAAATGACTGAACGGTATGAAGTTACGAGCGACTGTCTAAATTGTTCAATAAAAGTATGAAACGGGATATTCATCGCATTAAAATGGTTGACAATTTGACATACGTTTTCTCCATCGTTCAGACCACAATATGATCTAAAGACCGTTCACTATTCGGTATCAGTTGTAATTCATTTCATTTGTTTCGTTATCACTTATTAGTATTTAATATTATATTGTATTTACTATTTAGGTATTTCGGGAAATAGCATGATAAATGATAATGATTAAGTTAGGTAATGATATAGTTTTTAAATAATTACAAACTGTTCTTTTAAATTAAAATTTTTATTTTATAATGAAAAAAAAATAGTTCATTTTTTCTATGTTTTTTAGTACTCTTAGAGTAAACAAATGGTGCGCTGACATCCCTCTTAATAAGAATGTTGAGAATCTATAATCAATAGTTAGTAGAATCAAATCGTCATTGTACTAATGATCATTAATTGATTGATATCAGTGATTGAATGAACTATTGAATAATTCGTACAAGTAAACTAAACGAACTGAGAATAGTTCAATTGGACTATTCACTCGGATGAACTATGAACTTTTCTCTCAAATGAACTAGATTTTCCACCTCTAGTAAGAGAGCTGAGGATTCCGTTGCGTTCGTGTCGTCAGCTCGTGCAACGCGGGCTTTTTTATTCAAATTATACGCTCACCCGGCGTCGTCGACATTTTTCGAATCCGATAATAAAATAAAAACGGAAATTTCGAATTCGTTTCGCATATTTTATTATATACATATATAAATATAATTTTGGGAAAAAAAAAAAACCGACGACGCGATAGAGCATAATGTCGTATTGTGTGAATATAAACGTTCGCGCGCTTTTTTCGTTTCTACCGAACAGGCGCGTTGAAATTCGCGGAATTCGACGCAAAACAATTGCCATTTAAAGCGTCGTACGCGATTGTTTACCGCGGAACGCAAATCACGTGCAACGCAAACGAACGTTATAATCGCGGCTCGGCGGATGCCAAGATAATGACCGGGGAAATTCGTCGACATTTCCCTTTGAAAAGGAATAAATACGCGCGAAATACGTTTTCAACGCGGTCGTTTTTCCGAATACGATTCTATAATTAACCGGCAAAAAACGTATGCAAGTAGGCGAGTAAAAGAAAAACATTTTCTTTTTCGAATTGGCACAAACACGTTTTTTTTTTCTTTATATAAATAGAGACGAGAGTAATATACAAAAAAAAATACACATTATTTTTCCACCACGACGACACCAGCCGAGGGTTCCCGTATTGATTTTTAAAAATAACCACAAATTGTTACGACATCGTCGTCGCATTACTTTTTGTACGGATTTTACGCCCTGTATTGTATTGGAAATATTAATAATTATAACACCGCGGGTTTTTCACAAAACCTATCCGCGTCTATACGTAATATTGAAAATAATAAATAACCAATCACCCACCGTCTGTTTTTCGTATAAAATCGTATGAAATAGAATCTCTTGGGTTGTTTTAAAATGTACGCCGTAAAATATGTCGAACACATTACGTTTCCCCCCGCATTTGTAATCTAAATTACGCGAATCGGCATTTCGTATAGTTTATAGGATTGCGCGAATAGAGTTCGTAACGACGTCCGGGCACCGATTTTAATAATACCTATTGTACGAAATATCGAATAATAATCGTACGGTAACATTATAATGAATTCCCTAAATTTTATTTATAAACCTCATATTAAATATACTCTCTTGAGATCTTGAAATATGAAAAAATCTTCGAAGACCGCGGTTAAAAGCAGCATAATATTGAATCCACCGACGATCATTACGTTCTCAATTTTTTTTGAAAATGTATTAAAAAACGGTTAGGATGGGACGTGGAAAATGATAAGTACACACTCGAGTTTTTGGAATAACTTCTCCTCGTCTTTACGCCTCACTACTTGTACATTATGTATTTATTTTTAATATCGCTAAACCTGTAGTCTACACTTCGTCCCGTATTAGAATCAAACCCACAACGTAAAAAAATATTAATATACAGACTCCGCATCGTTCTATAAAAAAAAAAAATGACATCGCTCGTTATAAATCTATCTTCTTACACGCGATTTACAACACGTAATACACTCTGAAAAAGAACTGGTCTAGAGACCTTATCAATTCATCAAAAAACAAAATAAAGACAACCACCAATATACTACTCTGATTACTGTATAATTAAACGTCATTATTACTTTTGTATGTACATAACTGTAGAGTTATAATATCAATGGATATTTTCACCACTAGTCATGTGAATCCCCGGCATCCAAAAAAAAAAAAAAAATTCAATTTAATAAAATCGATTTATTATATAATGTAAATATTCTTATATATATAAAAAAAATTTTTCTCGCGTACAATTCGAATGGCGAGTATATTTATCTTACATAATAAGAAAAACAACGCGACTTTTTTTTTTTTTTTTATTTCTTTACGCATAAAAGTGTGTATACGTAAAACAAACGCGTATCGCTCATGTGCGTATAAGGAAATATTAAATGGGAGCTTCTAGAAATGATAATATGTAAGTTGGTAACACGTTATAATAATAATAATAATAATAAAATTGTAATAAAATAAATTATTAAAACGGTAGGCGAGAGTAAAAAAAAGAAGAAATTTATCGTTAATTTTTCGTATACATTACAACAGGTGCACACTAATTTAGCTCGGTAAACTTTCTCCCCCTCCCCAAATTGCCATTCGCACAATAAAGTGAATTCGTTTGGATTGAAACGGCGAACATTTTGTATATAATAAAATTGCGGAATAAATATTGCAATAATGATTATCAGAGAAAACGGTAGGCGCGCGTAATTATTTACCGAAATTCAAATTTGATTTCCCCAGCGAATTCGGTTCGTGACGAAGAGTAGCGCCGACGAGGGGGAAACGCGATAGGGGGCCGCCGGCGGCCACGATGACGACGACGACAAACGACGGCGCGCAATTGTGCAAAGCGCGTAACGTATCCACCACTCAAAGGAGAACACATCATCACGGTGGCGGTGTAGGAGTGAGACGTTGAGACGCGCGCATTCTAGCGGCCGTGTTTGCCGCCATATTATAAGGAATTATCGTCGTTCGTAGAACTTCCGCGATCCAGTGTCACCATTGCGGAGGAATCGAATTGTCCCCGTCGTCCCGCGTTTTCGTCTAAATAATACATTAATGGCTGACGGCGGCGAGTTTTGTGAAAAATTATTATTGTCGCGTCAAACCGATCACGGTCTCTCCCCCCCCCCACCGGCCACGTTTTGTCGACGATAATCGAAATTTGCCGAAAACCACGGCACGGCCGACGAAATCCGTGTGGAGAAATCGGTAATTAATCGCGTCGTCACCCCGTCGACCATCGTCCGGGCCGGAGAAACGCACGCGGGCGCGCGGGAAGAATCGTTTTGCCGACACTGTAAAAAGTGGTGATACGAACAATTTGTTTTAACCTTTCATTTATTTACGTGAACTTTTTCTTTTTACGTGAAATTTTTTTTCCCCCCTCCCCCGGAAAAATGGTGAATTCCGTTTGGCGTGCTAATAAATAATAATAATAAAATAAAATCCGTTTTTTTCACGTAGTAAATCCGCGTTGACCGCCGTCAATCCACCCGGCTACGCCGAAACGGCGTTTCGTAAAATCGTGAACGTTTCGGGTTTTTTTTTTTTTTTTTTTTCGGTTTTTTTCCCCGTGTAGACAGTAGAGAGATAAAGTGTGTGTGCGTGTGATACGCCCGTCCATTGTTGTTTGCCACCGTTTCAGAGACCACTGTGCGTCTGTTTATTCAATAAACGCGAACAGTCTGTGAGTAAAACAAACCAACACTTACATAAAAATACGTTTACTGTTGAAACACGAGCGAAATATTATTCTGTTGTCGCTTAAATAAATAACGCTTAATAATAATACAAATAATAAAATAAATAAATAAAAAAAAATACAAAAAAAAAAAACAAAAAAATTCATATAAATAACGGTTTAAAATGAGTGACGAGAGCAACCCGCGTACGTTATACGTCGGTAATTTAGATCCGTCCGTCACCGAAGAGTTACTGTGCGCACTGTTCACGAACATCGGCCCGGTGAACGCGTGCAAGGTAATACGCGAACCAGGCAGCGATCCGTACGCGTTTCTCGAATTCGACACTCATTCGGGCGCGGCCACTGCGCTGGCCGCGATGAACGGACGACTGTTTTTGGATAAAGAGATGAAAGTGAACTGGGCCACGACGCCCGGTAATCAGCCCAAGCTCGATACTAGCAACCATTATCATATATTCGTCGGGGATTTGAGCCCCGAGATCGAAACGCACACTCTGAAAGAGGCGTTCGCGCCGTTCGGAGAGATTTCCAATTGTCGTATCGTACGCGACCCTCAGACGCTGAAGTCCAAGGGGTACGCTTTTGTGTCTTTTGTGAAAAAATCAGACGCCGAAAACGCTATAAACTCGATGAACGGCCAGTGGCTGGGTAGTCGAAGCATCAGGACAAACTGGTCTACGAGAAAACCCCCTCCGCCCAGAGTCCCGAATAAGTATAGTGGTTATCGAGCGGTGACGTTCGACGATGTGTACAATCAGTCCAGCCCGACAAATTGTACAGTGTATTGTGGAGGCGTTGTCGAAGGTCTGACCGAAGAGCTTGTTGAACAGGTGTTTTCACGCTTTGGCACTATTGTGGAAATCAGAGCGTTCCGTGACAAAGGATATGCGTTCATTAAGTTTTCGACAAAGGAGGCGGCGACTACCGCCATCGAAGCGGTGCACAACACGGATATAAATGGACACCCTGTCAAGTGTTTCTGGGGTAAAGAATCGGGCGATCCAAACAGCGCGGCTAATCTGGCTGCTCAAGCAGCGGCCAGTACAGAAACTCCTGGTCAGTACTCGTACAATATGGCGTACAATCAAGGTATGAATTACTGGTACCCGTATGCTCAAATGCAAGGCCAGTACTGTACTGTTCAAGGCATGCAGACCAATTACGGCGGAGCTGCTGCGTACAGTCAATACACTGGGTACCCGTACCAAATGGCCAATACCACTGCATATCAAATGGGCAACGGAACCGGACAGGCTGCCAATGGACAACAGATGTCTACGCCGGGGAATATGCAAGCCGGCGTTTATTCAATGCAGTATCAAAGTCAGTGACAACAGATAAAATAGATTTCTGTACACGTTGAAATCTTGGAATGTTTTCTCATTTGTGCTCTGTATATATATATCTAAACAAATACTAAAATATTAGAAAACAAATGTATGGAAATAAACATTATAAATTAAATTTAACCTGCTGTTCCATTATTTATAGCACATGGCCCCATTGTAAGTTTTAAAAAAAAGTATATATATATTTTTTTTATATATATATATATAATTTTGTCCCGTCATTCTTTAATAATTATTAATATACGTATATTTATATTTAATGGTATATATATATATATATATAATATATAACATAAATTATAATATATATATATTATAATCTTATATATATATATACATGTATACTAGTTTATGTTAATCACAATACGTTGTTAATTCCATCTGGTATAACTATAGTATGACATTTTATTAATAGGATATTAGGCATACTTTATTTATATAATAATAAAAAAATAATAATATTAATTTAGATGGTTATTTCTATTATAAGGTTGTATAAAATATTTGATGAATCAAGGACGCATTCGCCAAATTTCAGTTAAACCAACTGCGAATTTTGTAGGATTAAGATTATGCTCTATATTCATGTATTTGTTATGTTTTATCATAGTATCTAGTTATACACATATATATGTATAATCGAATATTTTAATCGGAATTAGGTGTCTTGAGCTAAATATAAAACCCGTTGTTAATAACATAATTTGTATGAAATACTGTTTTAATGATAAAAAAAAAAAAATTGAAAAAGCATATAAATATACTATGTGTATTTATAATATCCGATTATTGTGTTTTGTATATTGATACAAAATATTAATACAAATGAAAACTGATTAATCATAAAAATATTTTTTATGAGAAATTGTGACTTACAGATGAATATAAAATAATTTTTTTACAATACTATTATTAGTTATTATTACATTTAATATTGTGTATTATTGAAACGTGTTTCATTATAGGTGTCTGACATTCATTTTTAGTTGTATTTTAAATTTTGTGTGAACTCCATTTTGGGATGGAACGATGTTAAAGTCTAATATTTACTGTGTATTCATTATTTTATATTATTAATAATAATCAATACACACTCTATCAAATATATCATGTTTAAATCTTTTTTTTCAATAATATCCTTTTACACATATTTTGGTAGAAACAAAGTATTTTTACTCGTAAATGCTTTTCAGGGTGGATTATATTTGTTTTTGGATTGAACAACATCTGAAGACTAAAAGAATACCATTTGAGTGATTGACTTTGACTCAGTGTTGTGTTCCATTAGGTATTTACGCTTTGTTTGTTTAGTAGAGTATAGTATGTTTTATCCATTTTGTGTTTAATTGTCTATTAGCAAAAAAAAAAAATTATATATATATATCCTTATTTGTATTGAATAAACGCATCATTTAGTTTACAGACCGCAATGTTGAAAAGGTGAAAAATGTTTTCAGAAAATGTATGGTTATTAGTCGTTGGAGAACACATATTATTGCGATATAATTACAAACATTTTATGTACAACGGGCTTTTTATGTATTGGATGTTACATACTATATTATAGTCGGTGCAATTAATAATATTAATAGCAATGATAATAATAATGTTTAGAACATAGGATTATTGCAAACTGAGAGAAACAAATGTTTCAGGGTAAATGCCCTAATATCCATTCAGACTTCTATGTCCACTAAGGAGGAATACTATGTGGATACTTCTTATTATAGGCTACTGGTGGAGGCATTTCATGAAGGTAAAAGGTATATTTTTTTCATTTAATTTTATCAGTTAAACCGTGTTTCTTTTTTTTTTTTTTTATATAGTACGGCCAAAGAAATTAAAGCCTCAATTGTCAGTACTAATAGGATTTTTTGTCATGTGTGTTTTAAATGTATACTATTGTGTCGTAGGACATAGAGTACGCTATATTGCAGAACAATATACATGTGCTTCAGAAAAGCACAAGAAAATGATTGAACACTTATAAATAAAGAATCCATAAAATAAAATCTTGATTCCATAAATTTTCACCATTAGGTGTGCGAAAACTGATAATTCCAATTTCATTGGCCGTACTACAATTAATGTACAAAGTGATTTTTTTTGTTGATTTTTACTGATAAACTATTTGAAATATTAAAAAAAAATATATATATATATACATATATATATATATATATATATAAATTAAAATACATTTTCAAAACAATATTCAAGTTATTTCAATTAGCCTATAACAGTTATATCTTTTATAATGTTGTCTTTAAAATGTTATTTTTGGTATAAATAACAATTTCATTCGTACCATAAAATTAAAATTCATATTAATAATATATATAGTTTTAAATTGTTATTGTTATTGTTATTATTTTTCAGCTTACAACCAATTAAGAGCCAACATCACTCGCCACACACCTCCATTTTGTACTCTAACCAGTATCATTAATTTCGTTGGCCTGGTTCACTGTTTCTTTATCCTGCTTTTTATTTCTAATATTTCTTTTTTTTTTATCTTATAATCTTTTTCTGTTTATTTGACTTCAAAATTTCTATTAAATTCCTTTTAACTACCACAAGTATACCACTTCTTAATTGTTATAATTACTTAAAATATACAATTTATATTTATTTTTATGTTTAAAATTTTGTCCCAAATTTTGATAAATTTAAATATTTTTCATTCGCAAATTAAAAACATTCATAAAACTGTTGAAATAGAAAATTATATAAATATGTATGTATAAATAATTTTATAAATAAAATGCAGTGTTCGTATGTTTGAGGCCTATTAGACTCAAAAAACCATTCGATGGGAATTTCACAGTTTGTATTCTTATTAGTGTTGGGAGTATTTAGATAGTGGATTGAATGAAATCCGATTGGTAGCGCTATTGCTTTTACGAGAAGAAGAAGGAGGAGGGTCTGTGTGAAAACATTGTGTTTGTATTGTATAGAAAATATTCCAAGTGTTCATAACAAAAATATTATTGAATAATAACTTATGATCGGTTACAATGGTACCAAAATACCATTTAAATATTGTTAAATGAGCGTCAGTTTCAGTTAATTTATATCAAATACATATATTATTTGTAATAATTGTTATCTACATGTTCACTGTCAAATTTAAT
The DNA here is from genome assembly GCA_032441825.1 of Chaetogeoica ovagalla. Classification (NCBI taxonomy): domain Eukaryota; kingdom Metazoa; phylum Arthropoda; class Insecta; order Hemiptera; family Aphididae; genus Chaetogeoica; species Chaetogeoica ovagalla. The sequence continues at coordinate 2,542,189 of CM063726.1, forward strand.
ATTCTAATGGAATTACTAGAAAAATATAAGGATATTATGCTTTAATTACGTATAAGATGTTCAAATTGTGACATGCAATTTACATTGGAAATGTATAATAAAATATTGATATTGATTGATAACAAATTTTTTCAATAATGTTAATATTAATAAAATGTGATAAAGCATTATCATTTATCACAATTAAGAATGGCATCATACAATCAAATATTCAAAAATGATATATGTATGTTACAATGGTGGGATGTATTTCTTAGATATATCAGGTGGCACAAGGAAAGACATTTTTCATTTTATTAATATTGGCAACCATACTCATATAAAAATAATATTGCCTTGGCATTCCCATCATCTGGATTGCTGCACATTTTTTTCAAGAAGAAAAAAACAATCAAAAAAAATTAACTGTTATACAATTTGATTCAAGTTCATATATATATATATATATTGATTTAAATTTGTAAATATGTAATAAATTTAATATGTAAATTTGTTCACGGACTAAGCTGGATAATTCAGCTGGTTAATATATAAGCATTTTAATATATTATAAACCAAATAGAGAATGTTAATAATCGAATTGTCAATTGGACATTTCTTATAAAAATTTCACAGGCATTATCAGGTTTACATACAAATTTGTAGTATATTATTACTAAGTTTTATATATCAAGTATATATATTTTATATCACTACTTATACTAAAGAATTATTCAAATTTTAAAATGATATTTTTTTATACTTATTTGAAATATGGGTTATGATTTTGATATATATCAAAATAGGTGCTTTATTTAAATTTTTAAGATTTTTGTACTACCGTAATAGGTACTCAATATCTATAAGAGAATTAAATTATTCAAATGACTAATACTATTTAAATTTAATAATTGATATTAGGTATAATTAGTTTTATACAAAAAAAAAAGTTTTTATTTCTTAAACATCAATTAACAAATGCTTATTTAATAATTAATAATTAGTAAAAAACTAAGAAAATGAATATTTAACACAAGGTATATAGAGAATGAGACTAATTAAAAGAAAGTTTGGAACCAGATTATGCTACTGTAGTACATCTTAAGATATTTGTTCAGACTCTAGATCGAAGATTCCTGCATCTTGACCGTTGTGTTTGTGTAATACCTACTGCCATGGAATTTTAACGCAATGCCTCTAATATTTGAATTTGGAATTCAAAACACATATGGCTTAGAATTGCAGTATTTGGATTTTTACATTCCAGGTTTTATACATGTGGACATTTTTAATCATAAAACTTCTTAATTTGCGCAATACCTTTAGGACTTTGTTTTAGGGCAAAAGTTTTCAAAATAATATTGCACACATATTAATAAAAAAAACATATGTAGGTATTTGTAAAAACTTATGTATTATTAATTAATTATACATAACTATTTGTATAAATATTAGATAATTAAATAGGTATATTAGTATTAAAAAAAATCAACTAAACTAGATATACTACTATAGAACACTGAATCAATAATTGTTCATTACAAATAAGAATATTTGGTGTGGCGATTGATGTTGGTCTTTTGGTTTAATTATTATTTTTTTTTTATGTTATTGGAGATAAGATAATTTTAGATTTATTTTGACTATTGTAAAACCTTTGGTTGACTTTTAAATTAAAAATTCAGTCATTTATCAAAACGAGTATGGTTGAAAATTCGTTTATAAAATTATTTTATATTTTAAATTCTGTCGCTATTATAACTTTTGCGTGACAGTTATTAAAAAAAAAAAAACGGCCGTCCGGCTATATAGTTTATTAGTCACAGGCTCTGTGACCATTCCATCTCTTAAATCTGTTACTGGTTACAGAACACATAGTGTAACAATCATAAATGACACTATTAGTGGAGACTGGTGAAAAGAAGGTTGATGGGGCGTTTATAGTTTTTGTTTTATTATAAATTGTATAATTATATGAGTCTCGAATTGTTGAATTAATTTTTTAACGATAACATTAAAAAAAGTAATAAACACTAGGTATCTTATGTGGTGATTATATGTATGTATTTAATTTAAATATTGTTTGTAAAACAAAACAAAAACTGTAGAATTACATTATAATGATAAAGAACGTGATTACCCATTTAGGATTTGTATATTATTTTACATAGGATTTTTAAGTCTTGACAATAAATTTGTGCGAATCGTGCTAAATAAACCTAAACCATATGTTTCGACATAATATATACATAAGCGTCAATAAAACAAGTAGTTTATAAGTATGACCTACTGTAATAAGAAGATAATATTGTAATGGAAGAATTTTTATTTACAATAAATTACATAACTGAATATAATTGATATAATATAATAAGTACATCACATTCAAAAAGGCATATATATATATATATATATATATATATATATATATTTATTTATTTATAATAATACAATAAATTCTTAAAATACTTACGATTAAATAACTTCAAAAATTTAAACAAATATCGATAAAAATAAGCTGTGCTTATAATATCGGTTAATAAATAAACTATATATATATATATATATATATATATTATAATATATAAAATGGAAAATTAGATTATATTTATATTTATGTAGGGATAACTGGACGAGTGCTAAAGTTTATAAGCACAACTTATTTTTAACTGAATAAAATACAGAGTTGCAACAATATAATATCCTACAATAATGATTAAATACACGAACGGTGAAAATTGTCTTTTTGACTTTACAACATGTAATCATTATAAAATGTTTTGTGTTTAATTAAAGTGTATATTTGTAACGAGCACAAGACTTTATTAGTAGTAGTTATATTAGTAAAACGAACTGGGCAGCGAGGTGAATATAATCATAAGGTATATAAACATTAAACGTATTCCTTAGATTTCAATTCGTATACAAATATACATACGCGAACGAATATATATAAAATAAATCGTGATATTAATATGATTAATAGGTATTCAAGGCTGGGCAAGTAAACGATTTTTTTCTTTTATCTAAAATTCGGTTGACCAAATTTGTTTCGCGTTATAAAAGTCGATTTAAAAATTCAAATACGCCGCAGTTAATAAAATACCGTTTAAATTATTATTTTAGATATCTAATTTCTTTTTTTTTTTCAATTGTCTGTCCATTCGATTTGATTTTTTTTCGTTGAAAAAATTCAATCATTTAGACGAAAAAAATACCTTAACGATTTACATGAAGTCTGTAGTTGTCTGTTATCTATTTCTTACATTATTTTAGTGTTTTTTACGCGTTCATTTCGAATAAAACCTTCGGCGACGAAAATTCAAAATTCAATTAGTCGGTTGGAAAAAATCGACTTTAATTCGAGGGAAAGTAGTGAGTTAATTTTTAATAATTGGAGAGTAAAGTGTTAGATTTACTTAAATGTTTTAACGTAACTTTTAGGTTTTGCAGCAAATGCCCAGCCTTTGGCGTATTGTTGTATGTGGAGCTTTTTGTTTTGTAGGTTTCGAAAAAAAACATTAATATATTAAAACATTTTGTTACCAACATATACATTAGAATAACTTTTTGAAGCTTACCACGTGTCAATAATAAAATATAATAACGTTGACGAAAAAATAATAACTAAAACAAAACTAATCACATAATTTATCGTTGTTGTATCGTTTATATATATATAGAATTCATAAGAAATGCACTTGTAGTTTGATTTATTTTTGATATGTGTTGACGACTACTACCAATTCAATCGGTTAAATTCACGTGCTTACAAGGGCGTATATACGAGTGTATAAGTATAAATGGTTTTAAGTATATTGGCGAAAAAAATTATTATTCTTGGACGTCATATTTATACGTCGATGTGTGACAATTTCGAAATAGGATCCGTACTTGGACAGTAATGGCGAGGAAAAATGATATAAGAAAATGAAACATTTTCTGAAATACATATGAATAGTCTGTTTGAGAATCTTATGTTTTTTTTTTTACAATTATTTTATAAGTGAATAAAAAACTGACTACAGATAGTTAGGGAAACGTGGGGCAATATATGACGAAAGTGTATATGAGATAATCGGTTTCCTTCATATTCGACGATACTACTGCAAGAACGAAACGTTTTCTTCGAGTCTCGTGAAGGTAGATTTTATCAGTAATTGTCGTTAAATGTTTGATAAAATCATGACGGATCAAATTATAAAAACGTCCATTACCACAGGTGTAATACTCAGTTTCAAAACTCAGATTTATGGTGAAAGTGATTATTTAATATTTTTTCTTCTTAATAAGTATTGTACCAATATTTTTTTAGAATTATTCATCTTTAGTTTTATATAATATTATTGATCAAATTTTCTATTTGGTAGTTTTTTTTTTTGTGACGCTGTCCCATTACGCTCTAAGTTTCCCTATACTTCTGGATTTTTACTAAAGGCATATAATATATTGTTGAACGTATTATTAGAACAAGATCGATAAATACAAGAAAATCTCAACGATTATATTATAGAACACTATATTACCGTTAATTCGATAATGTGATATATATATCTAATTACGTGAAACACATATATAAGTATCCGGTAGGAAGAACACGTTATTTGGACACTATTTTTTTTAGATTACCCTGTAACGAACAGAAATTACAATAATATTACAACGACTTACGGTAATAATCATAATAATATGTCGTTAAACCTATATATACCTAGTCACACAACTATATATACCTAATGTTTATTGCGAAGGAAACGCGTACATATTATATTATTAATAATATTTCAATAACAGCCGTACTACAATTAATGTCTTTTTGTATTTCGTTCCGCGAGCGAATCCATATAATATTTTCCGTGTTTGGCTAATTAATAATAATAAAAATGACGTGTATTTTTGTTTCGAGATTTCCATCGCTCGTGTATTAATGTTAAACAAAAATTCGACGGCAAAATATAACAATAATATAATAAATTGTTTTACGTACGTATTTCAACGCGTGGTATATTATTTTGTGGATAGATAAAAATATGTCGGTAGGTATAAGACGTATTTCGCTGGAGTCCGTTTCGGCGGCACCCGCGCGTTTAAAACTATATGATATATTATAATACGCATTTGGTCCACATTTGATCGAATTCAATCGGCCAAACGTTTAATTATCGTTAACATAAATGTTTCTGTGAGTATATAACATTTTAAATAATGTTTATCGGGTGAAGATGGCGATACTTTCAGTCAATTTTTCTACCGAGGAAATCCACGTCTAGAGAGGAATCCAACACTTTTGTCAAACGGTTTTTATTCAATTTCTTCCCACCCTCTCCCCCCCCACAAAACATTGTAAAATACGTTTTGCACCGAGAAACGCGGCGAAGGAAAGCCAATAATAATATTTTTCATAAAATATTCTCCATCGTCGATAATGAAATATCAATAAAATAATAATCGGTACAAACCATGTCTATTAATGCAACAGTCTTTCGTAACGGCGGGAGTACATTGTGAAAATTACAAGTCTGGATTCATTTGAAAACACTTTTTTTTTATTTATGAATTCTCGACTCTCGTATAGGTGGTCCTAAATTTCATTCAAATCATTCGCGGTCACAATATAATATATGGGAGTGTGCTTGGTCTGTATAGTGGCACGTTCTCATGGTCATCTGCGTACGAGTGCCGTTTTAAATATAAACGATTGCAATATAAGGTATACTTATAGTATACCGTCATGGTTTTAAGGCGTTATGCATAGGCAAATCGAGGAACGAATAATTAATTGTTTAAATAATAATTCTGTACGTAATTTGACTAATATCCGGTATTACACGTCAGTAACATTTTATTATCGTTGCGCGTTTTTTAATAAGTATTGAAAATGAGATACAACGCGAGCTTTCCCACTTTTCTGGAAAACCGAATCGATTTTCAGCGTACAAAGAAAATCTTAAATCGGAAAATACATTTGGATTCTATAAGTTCTTTACAAGAGAACGTTTGGAAACATTTGTTTTATGTTTTGACCAAACATTTTTTTTTAAATTTTTATGACTTGTACAAGAAGCATACGTAATCGAGTATGCGAGAACAGAGAGATATGAGTATTACTCACAAACTCATTGCATATACGCATGTTAAATTGCATACTCAAAACTCCTTAGAAACCGATCGTTTTCAATCGCTTTAATATATTATATTCTTTTCTTTTTGTCGGGACAGAATTGTAATATAATATCTTTTCTCACTCGCCACTGCATACCATTAAATCATCCCTGCCAAGGAGGCAAAGAGATTTGAATTTTTGTCGCCTAAATCGTACGTCAAAAAATAAGAAACGGGTATGAGATAATTAATAGTAACCTATCGCGTGTTCGAACATTTTAGCTGCGTGTAGGCTTGTTAAAACGGTTATGTATCGCGGGAAATCAAACGTTTTTAAGGTAAATGTGATTTTTTTTTTTATTTCGAATTTTAGCTGTCTAAGATGATGGACATACCTAATGACATGTATTGTCTAACCGCGGTGGTTAGGTTATCTGACTGCGTGGTCGAATGTGTATGGAGCCGCGTATGTCATTGGCTGCAATCATATTATGATCCGTTCGTGATTCGACGTGAATTTTTAAAATCGTTCAACCGTAGCGCGCACAGGTGCCGAAAACGGACTCCAGAGAGCTTATATTATTATCCCGGTTATTATAGCTTATGGATCTTATATTATGTGATCGATCGTTTCCCGTTCACGCGTCCATCGTGTTATTAAAAAGGTTCAGCGAGCGCAGGATCGATGCAATAGATTTTACACCATTCGCGGAATCATTAAAAAAAAAAAAAAAAACAAAACTTTTTTTTTTTAAATATTTGCTTGTTTTGTCTACCAGTTGAACAAGCTCGCCCGATCTCGCGTGCCCACGCGCATGTTGGGCGAGCGTGGCTCGTTTCACAAAACCGTGTCCATCGTGTCCAACGACTGGAGTATTCCCTCGTCTCGACTACACCACTCGATCAACTCGTCCAGGGTCACGTTCCCGTCGTTGTTCTTGTCGATCAACTGAAATCAACAACGTACACATTTATATTTGTTTTAATAATTATACGTATCTACTCGTCTGACGATATATAACGACTATCGTAGTGTATATCTATCCAAAATCGAATTTCAAATAGTATATATTATAGTTTATTCCGTATTATAAACGTATATAAATAATAAACCAGGAGAGAGTGTAATAATCAAACAGGGATGGTTAACACCATTCCTAGTTCGACAATTAGTGAGTGGAGTCCCTGGCTTGTTGCCAGTCGATGAATGACACATTATGTTATATATAATTAGAGTTACACTCTGTACTCATCCGAGTGGATACTTATGACTATGACAATACACTAACGAATTCAGTAACATTAAATATCCTCTGGTTTTTATATTGCCAACTGCAGATTGGAAGAAAATTATTCGTTCTATTTTACAGACTATTTTCAGTTCAAAACACGACATTTCAACGTTATAATAAACGATCACTTTTATTCCTTGTGAGTGGTCCTCGTGTGATATTTGTGGTACTCCAGTGTATTGTGTATAACTTAAACTATTTATTAATATTCGAATAATTTACGCCGTTTTCAGACTGTTAGCTATTTTTCATAATTCTCTTCAAAGTCTGAAATCTTCGATCGGGCGCGTTGTGTTGCTCTGAAGTTATTAGACGCAATCGGTTCGCCACTTTAAAGAATGGCTGGGTATCAGTGCGTGCTCGTTCCTATAAGGTACCAAACATTCGTGGCTGTGGTATCTGCGCGTGTATATATATATATCATTACTTGACATTTGGGACACGATTTTGGAGAGTTATAGCGTTCCATTACTATTATTATTTTTATATATATATTTTAAACGAATTATTATTATTATTATTATTATCCTAATAATTATTTTTATTACAATAGAGGTGAGCAATAAGCTAATGAGATAATTTTTAAAACTATTTTTTCAAGTATAAATATTGAATAATTATATTAAATTTAAATAAATTGTCTGATCAATTGGAATACTGAAACCATTGAAAAAATGTAATGGCTGCAGTAAACGTTTAAAAATAACGTCATGAATGCCAACGTATATTTCTATGGTTGAATTGAATAAACCGGAACAAATTATAGTGTAGCCTATAATTTAAGTTGAAACATTTTCTTCGCCATATTAACGTTTTTCAAATGACGTCGTTCAACAGTCGTTTCAGAAATGTGGCTTTATAATAATTTTTAACATTAGTGTGACGAACACACGGTTATTTATTATACTACTATATTTTATTGATGATATTATTATTATTTATTGTATTTTACTTGTAAGTTTGGTTAGCGATAAATTAGGTTTAGCGTAGCGTTAAAGTTAGGTTAGATTAGGTTAAGTAGCGATATTTGGATCTTCCCAGATTTTCGGCATGTTTCGTCATCGCCTTTTCGCTCTCACCAGCTTCCAAAACACCCTTGCAAATTGTGAAAAGTTGTTTTTGTGATCGTTTAATATTTTTTTGTCATTTGATAAATTATTTTTTTTTTTTTTTTGACAAGTAATATAAACTACAGCTTGTGTTATTATAATTTTCGTATAATACCACCACGATATTAAAATGACTAATGACGTTAAAAACCATGTAGTACACGGGCGAAGGTAATCCAGCTAATATTTTTATGAAATAAATATGTAAATAGATATCTGTTATATAATTTAAAATGTTTACAATAGGTGTGTTATTCGCGTTAAAGTTAAATGATTATAAAAACAATCGCAATTACATTGACGAGTTTAAATACGAATTAAACTGCTATTTAATAGGTATTAAAAAAAAATTAAAACTTTGCTATCACTCATAAAATATCAATAATTCAAAATGTTGTAATAAATAAAAGTATCTGTTTAACTCACATGAAAAATTCGGTCAACGTGATCTTTTGCAGACTGATCATCTACTTGTGGGTTGGTATGTCTTCCCAACATGCTATAAATGGAATGTACTACGTCTTGCATTTCTTTTTTCGTTATAACTCCGTCTTTATTGAGATCATATAAACCGAATATCCAATGAAGTTTCTCTTGTACACTTCCACGAGAAACTTTTGACAATATAGCCAAAAAGTCCTGTACAAAAATAATTCGTTACTTTACAATAAACATATACATATAAATATTACCTATACATTTAATTGAATTTTCAATATATATGTGCAATGTTAAACAATAACAAAAATGAACTCGCGACCGATTATTCTGTAGTTGTATTATAATTTATTAATATTGTTCTGATTGGTGATAGACGCTGTTTAAAATATAACTCACACGTAGGCACAGGTTGTTTGAAAACATTGTTATTAGAAAAGTATCTGTATCAAATCAAGTATGTTAATACACAGAAATGCATGAACTGAACATTTTGCATTTAAATATAAACGATGTTAGAATTTAAGATGTTTTCTTTAGTCAATGGACGATATTATATAACTTATTAAAATATTTTCATTTTTATTGTATGTGTAGACCTAATAGTTTCGAAATTATTAAATTATTCAATTAGTTATGATAGATACAGAATGTAATCAATTTATTAACAAATAATAATAAACAATTTCTTTATGTGAAAAACAAATTGTTTTAGGTATAAAAATGATTAATTAGTTACTTTAACAAATATAATAATTAATATTTTAATAATATACTCTAATAGGGTATTGTCTTTTTAATAGTGAACAGTTTTTAAATTAAAAATATATTTAAATCGTTGTGTGTTTAACACAATATACGTAAGTACCTACATTGTATTATTATTATTATTATGATTAATTATTAATACCTACGTGGAGTGAAATATATTATTAAAAAATTAATTTATTAAAATGTTTTCGATTTAATTGATTATTATTTTTTCACGATTAATTATTTTTATTTCTCGAATGAAGCAAAGGATTTACAATTCAGTATACCTACACAAGGCGAGTTTTTTTTGTCACCACGAAATTTTCACAATTTCCGGAAATTTATAATGAGGAATACGTTTTTTTAATGTTATTAATTTATATTTTTTTATTAGCATCTAACTAAACCTTAAATGACATCTACTTTTGATTATTTTTTTTTAGGTACATATCGCAAGTTATTGCTTACCTGTTTTATATATTTATACATGATCACATAATTATTTAAAATGTAATTTGAAAAAAGATTTTTTTATTTTATGACAGTTTTTTCAGTGATGTCACTAATAATGCGTCATAACCACGCAATATGATACAAGTCTTAAAGAAAGATTTTTTTCAGACTTGTTGAAAATCATTGATAAAAACTTTTGGTATTTTTTGAGAGTTTTTATTTTAAATATGAATTTAAAAGTTTTCCTTTTAACTTTTTGTTTGAAAACACGTACAAATAAAGTCAAACTAAATTAAAAATACAGGTAAACGATTTTATGAAGAAGGCGAGCAGTCCTTGACATTGTAAAAATACAGCATAGAACGAATGTTACATTTATAAATCAATTATTTTGAATGTGTCCTAATATAGTGAGAAAATATCTAAAATTCATTTTCTTAGGGAAAAGGATATCTTAAATAATTTTCTCGCCTTTTATGGAATTATATTATTATTATTATATAAATGTGAAAAAATTGCAAGATTAAAATTATAGGTACTTAATTACTAGTCGTATTGAATATAATTGTAATTATTTTTTTTTTTTTAGTTTTTAAAAATAATTTTGAAGGATTTAATGAATTTCGTTTTATTAAATTATTATTGTTTTGAATATATAATGATTGCGTAGAGATCGACAGTAATATATTAAAACTACTTATGCAATTCATCAATCATAATGTTGTAGATATATTATTTTCGTCGTGGCTATAAACGTATTCGTCAAAGTTAATAATTTAAAAGACAATAATACTGTGAAGTATAATTTGTTTAATTTTAGTTTATTTTAATATTATATATGTATAAAAATATGGAGTTGGTAAACGCAAAACTTAGAAACCACCTAAACATTTTTGATGTAATTTTCGCACATTTTTCTCTTATAATCAACATGATAACCAAAACGGAGAAATAATGGTTTCACAATCACATGCTGGTGTCCATAATGATAGCTAATTATTTTTACAAATATTGTCAAAAATAATAATTTCTTTTATATTAATAGTTATAGGTTATAATTTGTATATACCAAACAGAGTTCAAACACGTTTATATTTTGCAACAGTGAAAATGCTTTTAATTTGTTAAACGAAAATTGTGATATAGGTATTTATAAATATTATAATAAGGTTCGGTCCAAATTATATAGAAAAATCTCGCTATACGAGAGGTGTTGACAGTTATAGAAATCTTGAAAATTAAAAAGAGCAAAAAATTTGGCTGTCTCGAATGTGATTAAGAAAATCTTCTCGGAGTTTTCAAGAGAATAGTGCAACATTAGCATTGCGTAATGCGTCTTCTGGAAACCTGGACTTTCCAGAAGAAAATTCGATCACATCCCTATGATCCTGTTTGACTTGAATTTCCAAATCAAATATTTACTATTATCTATAAAATAATTTCTCATCACAAAAAATGTAATAAATTACACAGCAAAATTTTTATAAAAATTGGAGTTACAGATTGTGTTTTCATATTCACAACACCTACACGCTGGTTCATCGAGAACTGAAAATTTCATATCACTCATTGAATGTGCATCAAGAAATATATACTTATTTAGATGTATTTTTAGTTTGTAATTTTTAAAAGAGTACTGAGCAAAAGTAGACGGGGCAGCTATATATATATATATATATATAAACAATATTATTATTATGCGTGTATTTTATTATTTATAATATCTGAAATTTCACTCGAATGATTTAAACGCTTGAATATGATGCCAAGCTAAGCCGGATTAGGTAGCTACTATATTATAATTTGAGAATGTTATGAATAATGGTAATAATTATTATTTGCATGGTGTTTTTGTTTCGTAATATTATAATGTATAATAACACTGATGAGTGAAAAAATTAAATCTCTAGACAGTGTTAAGGATTAGTTTTGAAGTAGACGAATGGAGGCGATAATGCAACAAGTAGGTGGTATATATATATATAGTTTATTTAGTATTGTTTTTTTAAAATTTATTTTCATTTTGCGGTTTCATTTATTTTTGTGTAGCAGGTGTAAGTATTTTCCGGTTTAACGTTTTACGATAATTCGATGGTAATTGAATTGCTTTTTTTTCTATAGAAATAATTCAATAACTATTAATCTATTTCTAACTTATTATAAAAATTTCATTATTAGGTATATAATAATACATAAATACTCAAATCAATTTATATAAATATCAAAATAAATAACTCATTTCATTTAACAATTAAAATTATAAATTATTGTAATATAAAAGAAAAAAGAAATTACCTCAAAACTAATTTTTCCAGTTTGATTTCTCTTGATTGTATTGAACACATATTGGGCATATTGAGAGGCATCTAAAAATAAAAATAAATAATCGTGAAACACATGAAACAATTATAAAAATAGTAAGCGCGCTTTGGAGGTGTCAATTCAATTATAAAATTATATATTATTGTAATGAATATGAAAATTGAGTATATTATTTTTGTTATAAATTCATATTCATTATTTAATTTTATCGTACTAATTAATATATACGCATTTAATGTTAATAAACAATATCAATATATTATTAAATAATATGTACGAATCTATAAATAATTGATTGACGACAACACACGAGAAGAAGATGATAGAGGTAATTGGTTTTCGGATTAGTTTTTAATATAAATTAGAATAGGTTATATAATTAAACGGAATTATTATTTTATATTTTATTTTCTAGTGTAGAAAACGTGATGTATTTAATACTGAGTACGCGTATTTTTACTTATAAACATTTCGTAGCTGCTTTAACTGAAAAACATTTTGTGCAAATAGTATGAGTTATTTCACAATAATTTAGTTTCTATTATGTTTTTGTACATATTTTAACGACATTTTAACTTACCACCTTGAGGAAAAAATTGTGAAAATATGTGTTTGAATGAATCTTCGTCCACCATTCCTGTAGGACACTCCTAAAAACAAAAATACAATTATTGTATTTATTACATAGATATGCAAAAAAAAAAAAAAAACAGATATGTTATTGAATTTTAAAAATTTATTTTTACGTCATGTTTTGTTTTTAGTACATAAATAATATACCAGCTTATTCTTTAAATGTGTTTATAATATTTTATATATTCAGAATTTTACAAATTATATTTCGAATAAAATACAATATTTCAGGATTTCTATAATATCACGAACAGAAACCATCATTTGACCATATTATTGTCTGTCCGTCCGTCCTGATAATTCGTTAATATGGTAATTTACTAATTTATTGTTACACAATATATTACGTTTTAATTTAATTTTATGATTTATATCATTTGATATTAATTATTTGATGCATTAATCTACATCGTGACCTTACATGGATATCATATAGTTTAGGACAAAATTAATACTTAATATATAAACCCAATTAAATAATATAAATATTTTTTAAATAATATACACATTTATGAGCTCGAAGCGCGAGATTTTCCCCTTACTCATTATATTTTATACTTGTTTTATACGATCGAATTCGATTTCTTTTTTAAAATGAAAAAAATAATAAAACAATTTTAAATTGTAAATATGATATATTTTAATATTAAATTATTCAGTTTATATTATTCAAATAATAAAATTCAACAATTTTTAGTTACGTTAAATTTGAATAAAACAAATCCGTCTAATTATTAAATCGTTAAATATTTTTAATTGTTGAAATACTCGTTAAAAACATTATTTTAATGAAATATTCATGAAGTGATTTTTATTTCATAATTTGATTAATTTAAAATTAATAAGTCACATCGGAATAAAATAATTATTGTGTTAAATTAAAAAAATAAAAATAACTAGCGAGGAACAAAATGTTGCAAATTTTTATCATCGTTGATATAAAGATGTGTAAGAACACCGATATGGTTATTTGTTGATGATCAAAGTAAATTTATTATTCACATAAAACACTTTCTTTGTTATTCAAATTCAACAATTGTAGATTCGACATAATAATAAAAAAAAAAAACAAGTATTTCAAATGATCAAAAACACTCATTATTTATACAAGAGAGAGAGAGAGAGAGAGATAGTGAGTAAGTAATTAATTCAATAGTCTCTTTGTTTTAGTTTTTATAACTCGATATTGTACGGTAATTAATTATTATGTCGCAATTAAAGAAAAAAACACTTAAGAATAATTTTCTTTTAATTGAGATATTAAAATGTTAAGAATTTTTATTTATGATTTGAAAAAGCACAAAAAAAAAAAAAAATGGTAATCAAACTCTGTATTCATACGCACTTGTTTGAAGCCTCTGTAAATAAGTTGGATTTCTTTTTTATTGAATTTCGTGATTTTCGTGAGCTTCGTTAACTCTTCTGGTCTGTACCTTGATACGTGTATATTGTAATCATCAATATCTTCTTCTGTAACATAAAAAACCAAAATAATATGTTAGTCTTTGTTTGAATTATTATTTGTATTTTAATTGTTTGTAAATTATCAATATTATATCGAAATTCTGATTATAACAGAGTTTGTTCTGGGCTGCCGGTTCTGTAAATTTAATAAGTATTTTTTTGCTATCAATAAAACGATAGTATTACCCCTGAAGGATGTTGTTGGCTATAAAATAGCCTGAGGTTTGAAAGTGTACCTATTTTGGAATTATAATTCTTATATTTTATGAGATAATTTCCGTAAAATATTGATGATAATAAAAGATAAAATTGATGTGTTAGTAACGTAACATATTTTATAGCTAACGAAATTCGAGAAAATACGCCACAATTCCAACATACTGCATCCCCGGGACTCCGCCTTTAGATTAAATTATTCTAAATTAAAATCCCATCCCTGTCTGAAATTCTACACTGGCGCGTCCCCTTGGCCGACAGATAAAATCGCATGGATTAAAGTCGTAAATAAAATGAATTTAATGTTAGCAACGTGTCTAAAAACGGGAAGCTATTTGAATATTCGCCATTTTCATAATAATTCGTTGCTTTTATTTCGTTTCATTAGCATAATATTAATGTATATAACAGCAGCACAACAACTGAGTAATTGACCGTTGAATTGAAATAATGATTATTACCAGTTTGTGTGACTAAAAAAAAATTAAAATTTTTTTTGATCAGAAAAACGGCTATAATGCTATTCATTTCTACAAGTTAAAAAACTCTATATTGTTTATGTTAAAAATAATTATACCTTTATTATACGAGTTGTATTCGTATTGTTTTTTTGTCCGTAAAAAATATTTTAGCATATGATATTATGTAATTATAATTATATTGCATAACCAAGTACGGAGTGATGATGGTATTATGAATTACATTATATTTTAAAATATGAGTAGAATCTTGTAGTTCATGTTGAAATTAATAAAATCACGATAATAATTATCCATTTAAAATTTGGACAATTGTATCAGAATAATCGTTTTGATGTCGTATGTTGTCATTTTTAATTTAAAATAAATAAATTAATATCAAAACTTCAAACTGAACTATCAAAACTAAAAGTCATTTTGAACGGAGTTCATTTATACAATCTTACGAATAAATTCCGTTTTCGTTAAACATTTAAAAAGTTTATGTATACACACTATAGGTACATATATTAAAAATAAATTTCAATATCACTGAAGGTAGTTGGGAGACATTTAATTATCTATTTAAAAAATTTAAAATTATAACACAAGGAATTATTAATTTGTGAAATCCTACTGCACCCTTTCCTTGAAATCGGACAGAAATATAACGCACAGAGTTAAAAGTTAACAATTCGACGATTATTATTTATAAAATTCATAACTTTTTTGTGGAAAGAAATGAGTTGGAAAACGATTAAATTATATGAGCTCTCATCCAATGACAATTCCCTCAACGGAAAAACATTCTCGATTTCGTGTCAAGATGAATTCGCAAATATTTTCTTGGCACACGAAATAAATTTGAAAAAGCGACGTTTAGAGATTTATATTCACAAACACTATTTAAAGTGAATATCACATATTTCGATTAGTTGTGTATAGGACAATTTTCTTTTATTTTTTGAAAATATGTTTATTGAATATTGAAAGTATGTTTTAGCCAACGTCTGAAATGAAAATAATGCACAATATTCCACGTAAACGTATTTATCGCAACGCAGAACGCGCTGTTCAATAACAATGTAAAGGAATGGTACAACATTTTCAAATTACAAAAACTTCGAATTATAAATATTAAATAAATTCGGCATTTATGCACGGGGTATGTCCGCTGAAAATTTTAATCCGTATTCTTTTTTTAAAAGGGCAACATTAAAAATGGTTGTATCGGTCCCGCAAGGATTTAATGGTCCCGTTTTACGGTATTTTCGTATTGTTTATGACCGAAGATGAGCGTCGAGAGCGATAAAACCTTTTGCGATTTTCATTTCGGATTTTTAACGATATGAAATATTTTCCCGGGGAATAACAACTAAATCGTATATTTCCCGGTACCAGACCATCTGGACTCCGCGGACGTGCAATAAAATGTGTGTCAATGCAATAATATAGTTAATATACAATTCTACGGCGTGTGATAAATACATATTTTTATCCATATTAATCTATCGAATACATTTCGACGTTGTCGCGACATTGGTTTGACTAAAATTTTGTTTTGTGTGTGTTTTTTTTCTTATTACATTATAAAAAATCAAATTCGAAAAAAAAAAGTAATTAATCGTAGATCGATGAGTATTTCAATTCTGCACGTAAAACAAAACAAAATGGGTTCGGTTGTCGAACGATAACTCGTCGTCAATTTCATTATGCGTCGATGAACGGTAGCACACATTTAATTTGAAATCTATTATTGGTATTACTGATACCACTACAAACGTGTGATGTAAACTCCAAAACCGCGTTCAGGTGAATTCGTCATGAATACATTTGAATATTATTCCATGAGGAATATACATTTGTTTATATTCGTAAAAAGGGAAACGGAATAAAATTATAAATCGTTCACCTGTATAAGTAAAACAGACATCTGCGCTGCGTCTGTCGTCGAGTTAGTAGTTTTATTACGTATGTCATATTCTGTTACGTTTTAATATGATTACAAAAGGTAGTTTTTACCATTAATAAAATGAACATTTAAAAGCTTTTTAGCAGACCTCGGATATTTTATAAACCTTTTTTTCTCCCCCCCCCCCCATACGATTTAAAACCCTCGTGACTCGTTCGCTACGACATTCATTTATAACTATAGCATTCGGGGATAGAATTACGCGAGTACCACTGCTACATTCCCCTTAATGTTTTTCATCGTTTAGTTTTGTAATTATAATAATATTATTATTCCAGGATAAGGTCTACGATTAAATAGATATTATATCAAATAATAAGTACGTTTCATAAGTATTATTTTATGTTAGCAATTTTATCGGTTTTACAAATTTTTACAATCGTGTATATTTTCCGTGATTCATCAAAGCGATTTTATCAATGCATATTATAGTATAATATTGAACGGGGAAAACGCGTTTCGAATGATCGGAAACAGTCAACTCTCGAACGTTTTTGAGAGAATTGAAAACAATTGCGGAAAAATCGTACCAAGCGATTTTTTTTTTATCGGTTATTTCGAATAAGTTAGGTTTATTTCGAATCGTTTTTGAAATTCGATTAGGCGAGCATAGCGAGACGAAAGCCAAACAACTCGTACGTCATTATAATAACATTATCTCGTTCGCGCATTTAATAAAATATAATTTTCAATTTAAATTGCAGCCTGTACGTATTTTCATGACGGTATTGTATTTGTGGAAACAACGACGGCGTTTCTTTAGTACATCTCGCAGTTAACACACACCTGAGTTAAGTAAGTTTTCCGTTTGTAAACTAAAAACATTTTCTCTAACAGGGTCCTCAACGATTTTCAGAATTTTCACAAATTTATAGATATTATAAAATATTTATTACATAATATTGTTGTCGTGTTTCACTAACCTTCTTCCCGTTCTCTTATATAAGAAAAATCAGAGGAGTTGGGTACGGCTTATATATCCCTTCAATTTGGACCTTATACGCATTGACACAATTCAGTTTTATAAAAACCTTAAGACTCCGTAATATGTCTTCATATTATACTGACGTTGAACATTTTTAATTTGAAAAAACATCTCCGTTATCCTCTAGAAGAGATTTCAATGATCCTATTGAATTTTACAGAACGGAAATCTGATCAGCCAGTTTTAAATTTCGCCAGAGTAAATAAATGTTGTTTTTTTTTACCACTTTAAAGCCACCTTGTATGTATTGAATAATGAAATTAAACACAATCAACGCATACGTATGTAAACTGATTAATAAATTGTTGTAAAAGCGTATCAGTCTGTTAACAATGCGTTAACAGACTGATATGTTATAATATGTTAGAAATGTACAAAATTCATTACTAGCTTGCTCTTTTAGAGTTAGAAATCAATAAGAAAAATAGCTTTTAAACCCTCCGTACAGAACGTTAACAACGGGATTATTAGTCCCCAGATATACATAGAGTCGAATGGGAAACAAAAACAGTTGGCAAATAGAGTAATAAAAGTTGGATTATTATGGTCGTTCTGAAATCAGAACTGACAAATTCGTGATACTTCAGACAGCGCCTGGGGACCGGAATGAAATTAAGTATAATCTATTTTGTTATTCGAAAAAACGTATTCGAATACGCGTACGAAAAAAATCATTTATTCATCTAATTTTGCAAACCTATAGTATAAAATGTGAAACATCATTATTTTAAATATTAAAATAACTGGGATGTGTTTGCCAAATCAAATTTTATATTTTATTAAATATTTTTATAATTTTATACATACATAAAAAAAAATAAATAAAATAAACGCGTTTCGTTATTTATTTTAATAATAAATGCGAATTACTGTTTAATAAAATGTATTGTTTTAGACATCAGACAACGTGAATTGATGCAAAATCTCTATGTATAATTCAGGTTTTTCTGAAGAAAATGCAATAAACACATATTTGACTCAAAGGTAAACTTATTGTACTCTCTATATCTATATGATATAAATAAATGTTTCGTACGATTCTTTGTAAACAAAAAGGTATAGTATAGTGGAATAAGATCGCGTAACGAATGCCATTTTTATCCGATGTGACTACTAAAATGATCATTGGTCCTTTTGGGAATCTCTGAAATCCCTTCACTAGTTGAAATAAGGAATACAAATTTTTGTAACTTTGTAGAGTCTGTCCGTTTAATCATACGCTTTAGACGCGTGGCTGGGCTTTCAATGACATTTGGGAATTCGGTACAATGTACGCCTATAGAAATTTCAAACGTTTCCTTCGCAAATATGAAATAAACAACGCGAATACAAATATTATTCGTCTTGTTTTGATTTTATCCGTCTTAGTGACAATTTATATATACATTAAAGCTTTGAGCACTGTCAAATTAAAAGCGGGTCCAATTTCTCGGCATTGCGCACCGTTGTTCCGATAAACTTCAAACAGAACGTTTTTTTTTTTTTTTTTGTTTCGTTTTTTAGAGGAACACGTCCCGTTCATTTTCCTTTTTTTGTTATTCCTATATAATTGAAAGACTGGTAAACTAATTTTACGACGCATTTTAATCGTATCTATAGTAAAACAGAGTTGCTTTTTTTCTGAATTTTTGAAAGTTTAGTTTTGTACATTAGTTGATAAGAATTAGAAATTACTACATGTGCTGTCATTCGAGAAAGCTTAGAATATTTATTTAATTACAAAAAAAAAAAAAAAATAATAATAATAATAATAATGGAATCGAATGGACGAAAATAAGTAAGTTAAAATACGCGAATAGACTGTATACACGTTGGTACGAAGTGTTTGAAATGTTAGAAGAACATTTTTAATGAAATAATTCTCGTCTATATTATTGAACATTCGTAAATTATTCTTGCAGGGATATATCTTAGACACATCGAGAAAAATATCATTTTTCATTCAAACCTTTTATGGGTATTTATATTTAAAATGTATTTTACACGTACGTATGTAGTTTAACGAATTATTTTCGAGCACTTGTGAGTTTCGCTTAGTAAAGTAGAGGAACACAGGAAAAAAACCACGGTCCAAGGCAATAACTATATCGTGTTATAGTTCAGTAGCTATCGTTCTGAAGATGGACTATGTGCAAAATGGGTCCAGCGAAAAGCTAAAGACACGGATATATCTGAAAACATTATTACAACGTACTGTTTGGATAAGTGCGGCGTTTATAATTTAGTTCAGAGCGCCTCGGCTCTGTTTACACACACACACATAATACATATATTATAATGTACTCAATAATCGTTTCATTGCGATATTATCGTATTAATATACTTTCGATACAGTTTTCAAATAAAAATAACGTTTTTTTTTTTTTTTTTTTGTTACTACAAAACCCTTCTCCCCCGTCACCATCGAATTTTTCACCGACAACGAAATATATTTTTTCGGAAATAAATACGTGGGGGTGGGGGGAGGGAAAAAGCGTTATTAATTGCGGTACAGCGCACGTAAATATAAATGTTATTGTGGTTGGCCGATAATTCGGACACGTTTTCGTTGCCAAATTGCCATCGGAAATGTTTGACGACGACCGCCACGAAGACATGCCCGGGTCTCCTGTTACTTGGGCCTAGTCCAATGTCGTGTGTACCACGGCTGTGTCTCGTGTCCGTTTCGATGCTGACGGTAGCGAGTTGTACCGACGACGGTCTCGTAATACGTTTGCAAACGAGAAGCGGTGCGAATTAAGCGTGTGCTTATGGACGGGTTTGGCGGGCGTCGTCGTTCTGACAAGGACGTTTATACGTTTTGGCACCGGTCGATTACAAATTAATTAAAACGCTACGCCGATTGATTTTTCTCCTCTCGCCATTCCTCTGTCCACACCCGTCGGGAGGGACGGTGCCGAGTGACGAGCGATCGGTCATTACCGTGTGAGCGCGCGCGTATATAACACGAATTATAGACCGCGATCGGAGAAAAGAGCGCGGAGGCAGAAAGATGTGCGCGAGAGAACCGTATTTTTCACGGACGAATAAATTTTAATGTTTATTATTTGCCGATACAATAAAATAAACGCGTTGTATAAAAAAAAAAAAAAAACAATAAAATAACGAATATTTACAATTTATTACGTGTGTAACGCTGGTTCTCGTGTTACTCGTCTCGAAAGACACGAGTATCACACGAGTGCGCATCGTATCGTGGGCAGTGGCTGATCTGAATGTCGCGTGAAGGGGGCCGAATTTTTAAAAAAAATTTATCGAGTATTTTAAAAGCGCATTCATTATCACTTATATTTTTTCATTTATCAAGACTATTTAAACATACTGACAAAATGTGTTATTCGTGTATTTTTCAAAAATACCTGTCGAAATTCCGTAAACGCAGGAATACAAGAAAAGGGGGGTGGGGGAAACGCCCCCTCAAATCCGTCACTGAATTCATAATAATATTAGGTATTTTATAATTCCTATTCGAAGTTAATATTTATCACAATACAAACTCAATAGAATTATTAAAACAAGTAAATAGCAGTGAAGGAAGAATTAAATGTTAGGGAAGCTGTGTAGAGACGAGAAAAAATAAAAACAACACAACTGTTCGACAGTTGGTCGGCTATTATCGACGCCGCCGTGCGTACAGAGAAACCGCCGCGAGTGGGACGGACATGCGCGAGTTTCGACCGATATTTTCGTCCGCCACCACCAGATAGCGCTGCGACACAAAGAAAAGAGTGGGGATGGGCCACGCAGAAAAACACGTGTAAATAAACGGTCTGCAACCAACGGACCGCTGTCAGTGTAGCGCCGGCGGGCGAACGCGAACGACTTTGTTCGCCTCTGATCGCAGAAAATACACCGTGTGTGTGACTACACTATGCGATCCACACTGCTTTGGTTTTCCTATTTCTACATCTGGTCTCGGTACAATAGATCCTTCTTCTTGTTTAATATACTTCGACGTGGATGTTTCATTTGCAGACGGTTGGCTCCATTTTTGCCCCAACTCCATAACCGCCACTGCGTCCAACAATAAATCGCGTATCGAAAACGTTCTAAAATCTTTTTTTTAAATTTCTTCTTTTTTTCTTTTCGTCCATTATTCACTTGTTATTAAACAAAGCGCGTCGTAAAACTCCGATGTTTTTTTAATAAGATACGATGATTTACAACCGTCATGTTGTTCCGTACGTATATTAATTAAGACGCGTATTATCCGTGTTTAAAATTCTATTTGTCAGTTTCACTCCTATATTATAGTGCTCGCAGCTGTAAACTTTATAGTTTTCAACACAAAGTTCGTCCTGATTCAATATTAATATTCGCGTATTACGAAACATTGGTTAAATGTATTATAAAACTGCAGTCTGAAATATTCAAAACTCGATTTTTAAATATGCGAATGGTTCCCCTTAAAGTTTCTATCGTGAAATTATTGAAATGTTAATATTAACTATTATTCTTTTTAATAAACATTTTTCCCGATTGGCAAGGCCCTGTGCAGGATTTAATTAATATCACATAACTCATGTTATAATATATATATATTTAAATTTGAAAATAAGTTAATCATTATTAGCTATACATATTTTTATTATTGTGCTACTATTATTTATATAATTATTAAAACTTATAAACTATTATTTCTGTAATAAATTGACGCGTCGAGGTATGGTGATAAATGTGCTTCAGGCACGAACGACCCGTGAGTCTATCGCCCCCCCCCTCAAATCCGCCACTGATCATCATAGGTGGTATGTACCATTGCTTAATTCTTCAAATTTACAAACACTAGAAATACGAATAAAAATTAAAATTTACTAGATAGATTACTCGACAATTTTTAAAATATTAATTTCACGTTGATTTGTTTTATTCGTCTCGATCAATTATTATTATTATTTTTTTTTTACCGATCAATCGAGTGAGAAAATCACCTGATTTATATATAGCGTAGTTTGAAATGTATAAATAAATAAACGCAGACATGTAAAGTATTCGAATACAAGTATTTTGATATTAGTATTTAAATACTTTTTGAAGTAATTTTATGGTATTCTAAATACAATTGTTTAAGTATTCTGAATATTTTGTAGGAGTATTTTTTAAAAAATCTAAATATTACGGAGAAATCCGTTTTATCAATTTTTCATAAAAATTAAAATCAATAATAATAATAAAAAAAAAGAATGTTTGTTTTCAAGACGATATTGTCGTGAGTATAATCATAATTTTCAATAAATATCCGTAGTCGGTATAGGTGTTTTGAAGAATAATTAAATGTGCAGTTTAATTTATTGTCGTGAAATAACTAAATACGTGATAACTAATAATATACCCCTGTGTAGTGCACTAGTGTCACTGGTTATAATAAATTGTGTACAGTGTACCACCCTGGAACTCAATATTGTAATAATTCATTTTGTTATCGTTTATATTTTTATTTCGTTTTACCAAGTAATATACTTATTGGACTTCACGGTATATTCGTTGTTTCCTGTTTACGCTGACACTAATATAAATTAAAGGTAGAATATCGTATGAATCATAATGACTATTTCTTTGGATTTTCTGCGAACAAATACTAGTCACGTACTTTACCCAAATACAATATTAAATGTGGGCCAAATTATCAATATTGAAATATTGTTTATCATAATATGTAGGAATATAGAAACAACTCGTCGTCACTCATCATTCGTGTACGTGTTGTTGGACGACTTAATATGTGATTTGTCTGTTTTAATTCGTCATAGACGAAAACGGAACGAAAATTATTTAAACGTCTTGATTATGTAGTATTCACCTTAACCATATTTCTATGAATATTTTTGTACATTTGTTTAACTTGTTTTATTATATTTATGTAATGTAAAACATTAATTGTAAAATTAATTATAATGTTATTACTTGTTATTCATAATATATCGATTGAGGAGGAGTGATAATAATACGGTAAATTTTCCAAACTAGAGCTGCAACGAGCGTGACTAAATGGAAATGACATGTAGTGTGTGTGTGTGTGTGTGTGTGCTGAGAATGTTTTGAAATTCGCGACGGATATTCTGATATTGTATATAATAAAAAATATAGGAGAAAATAAAAAAAAATGCTCGTCGGAAATGGATAAATTATACACAGATTCACGCGCGAAGCGTACGTTTTAATGGCAAAATATCAGATATTATTATTATTATTATTTTTATAATAAAAATGAAGCGCACGATGTCGATAAATTGTATACTTTATAGTCCGTCGACGTTTATTTAATATTAGTCATGCGGTCGGAGACTATTGACAATTTGAATATAAATAATACACTTATAACGTTATAATATATATTGTCGATAAAAATAATCGGGGGGGGGGGGACAAATTGGATGAGTGTTATAAACGGAGAGACGTTAAGGTACGCATCAGCCAGTGATTTGATTTCCAGCATCCAACGTTTTAGTGACTCATTTGACCACCGTAGTAAATTCTGTTAAAACGAATGTCAGTGTACCGGATTCAAGAATGGAATTCGAGTTGGCGGAACAAACGAAATGGCCGGCAAAAGGGATTTTCTATCGGTTATGATGGCGAATACCAATGATTGTATGAGATTTCGAGATATTCGTAGATATATAATGATATATATCGTTCAATATTGTTTAGAAAAAAATCGTATATTAAAAATAAATGTATTGTACGAGTCTAAATCTGTAGTTCACATATGTCGCGTTATGTGACATATACGGTAGGGTGAAAAAAAACAATTTATACACAATAAACTGTATCGATTTCGTTTTCGTAAAAAAAGTAGAAAACTAAATCGAAATTATTAAGATATAATCAATACGTGTAAACACGTAAATTGGCTTTTTGTATATACGCCTTTTTTTTTTTTATAATGCAATGTGTTTTTACTGGTAAAAACTATTCAATTATGAGTGTAAATAAAAGAATGATTTGTTTTTCGTGTATATATAAAAAAAAAAAAATAAACCAACTTTTTTTTTTTTACTTACGTTGACAAATTGAGATTTTATGGTAGAAAAGGGTTTATACAATTCATCTAAAGTAAAAAAAAAAGACGAATATAAAGGTATAGAGCAGGAAGGGGGTTGTTTTTTTTTATTTGTTTCAAAGAGTCATTTTTCCTAACAAGAAATAATTCATTTTACGGGCGGTTCCCCGTGCGGGTTTTGTTGTCTCTCTTTGCTGAACGCTGATAAATTAAGATTGATGCCGTCTCCATATCAAAGCTATAAATAAATTCCAAAAAAGAAAAAAGAAAAATGTTGAATGTTGTACACGCGTCATAAATAATAATAATAATAATAATAAGCAATGTGCATATAAAACAAAATATAAGTGTTAAGTATAGAATAAATCAAACGACCTGGTTTTCTTTGGGACATTTTCACGTTAACCGTAAGGGATATTTATTAAAGTAATGACTTTTTTATTGGTTATTATTAGAAGATGAAATCCATTCAAAGCTAAAAACAAACGTTCGAAAACATTATAATATCCATAGAGAACATTTCTGATGTCCACACTATGTACAACAATGCAATTTAACGTGTAAATATATAATTGTGTTTAGGAAAAAAAAATACTATTAAAGTGAGTTCATAATTTGTCCTCCGAGGCTGAAAATCAATTTATTATTATTATTATTATTATTATTATTTTACTATCTACGAATGTATATCGTTAGTGTTTGAACCGATTAATTTCTTCGATAAATGTTGATAAATAATATTTACGATTAAAAAATTCGATCGAACGATTGGCGGCGGACACGAGAATAGTCGAAGCGCATTTTCTAATAAACGTTGTAAATTTATGTCGTATAAAAACTATAATTTCATTTAACGATGTCGTTTATTCGTTTGGATGTTAAAAATCGTTTGCGTATCTAAAGGTTAGAATTCATCGATCCATAAATCTACGGGGACACATAAAACTGTATCACACACACACACACATTACAGTGTATTGACAAAGTTTGGTTCGATGTTGTTACTTTTGTTTTTCGTGAATTTATATATATAACGTTAACACCGATGAGGCAAAACCGCCGGGAAGTTGTTTTACGGATATTCGTTCCATTCGGAAGAAAAGTCTGTAACACTAACTGACGACTCGCCGCACACTAACCGTAGTCATTTCCACCAAACACATACACGCAAAATCACGAAAAAAATAACTACAGAGGAACGAAACAGTATTAAATTAAAAAAAAAAATTCAAAACACCGGATAAGACTTGTAAACTCGCGGAGACCGACTCATTGCTCCGGTCTTTCCCGACACAGTAATTTCACATAATTACTTACTCGAAGAATATCATTTTTATCAAAAAAAAAAAAAAGTTTGTATTATATTTTAATACGTCCAATACCCACAGATGGATTATATGAACGATCGCCATCTGTCTGACTTCATCTTCACACTTTTCATACACTTATATATAATAAACGTACACTGTCCCGGCGTAAAACGTATTTAAACGGGAAGTTTAGCGCAATTAATATTTTATGGTCCGGAGTTAGAGCACTTCGTGTGGATGCGATTATATTATGTCTTGTTCGTGTGTTATGACGACTTGTGATAAATCGTTAAATCGATACCGCCGAACGTTTTCGCTGCGATAACAACACACGAGTACGTGAAAGCGCCGTTTTATTTGCGCGATAAAACGTCATAAAAGCGTTGAGACGAGTCGCGCCGGACTAGCGTTTCATTTAGAAAACAAATCAGACGAGAGACGCGATTGGGCACGCGACGGATTCCAAAGTAACATTTCGTTTATGAATTAATTCGACTCAACTGATGTATGCCGTCCATACTTCGTTTTCCCGTGCCACGTTTCTCCGTTAAATTCGAGACATCGTTTAGTTTTCAGAATATTTCCGTAATACCTACACAATATTATGATCACGCTTTTTCTATATATATATATATACTGTATATACGTTATATATATATGACGCGTGCGCAATAAATCTACTTACCGTTTTTAATTCTGTACCAATATTTATTCTTTTGCTGTATTAATTTGTGCGTTGTACCTCTGGGCGTTGACATTATAAGTAAATATAAATATTTATAAAGCGCTATACAAAAAAAAAAAAAAAAAATACGTATTTTCTTCTATAAAATGGCCGTTATAATAATATTGTTGTTACAAGACGGAAGATTGAATTTTTCTTACGGCTCCCTTCCTCCCTTTTCAAAAAAGGGGGGGGGGAAAAAAAAAGAAAAATTCTTCTCGCACAGCCAATTACTTTGCTCAGCTCACGCGCATAAATCACGTACCAGCTATGTGCGAAATGTAAAAAAACAAATTTCTCCGTACACAACGGACGCGTTGGATATATATTTTTCTTTTCGTATATGACAAATGCCACTGTTTTTAACCGACGTTACCGAAATTCGAAATAATTTTTATTACTATTTATGTGTGTGTCGGCACATCAGATAAACCGCGCAAATCGTCGCCGCGGTGTTCGTGCAATAGCCGGCCGTTTCGATCGAAAGTAGTACGCGCGCGTCATCGATCGCGCACGACACGCGCACCAAAATATAATGCACAAAACACTATTTATTTATTTTTTTCCTTTTCCATTCATTTTTTTTTTTTACATTTTTTTACGTTAACAATAATACAATAATGCGTGTGTAACGACGAATGTCGTTAGACGCGTGTGGTTGGAACGACGTCGCTTTTTGTCGCAAACCGATATAAAATTAATTTTATTATCTTATAATATAACGTCGGTTTTTTTTTTTTTTTTTTTTACTCGTCGACGGTTTTATTCAGATTTTCATTAGAATTAAAAATTTTTATATTGTACTGGTATGTCGTTAGTGCCGTTGTCCCGCACTAAGACAGACGAAATGATCTGATTTTAGGTATTATACGTAATACACATTCGTCGTGCGTAATTTTGCGTTCGAATTCGATTTCGTTTTAAAATTTTGCAATACACGTAATTTCTACGAAATTTCGTATCGATCGAGTTATATATTTTAAATACAATTAAACACAGCGGAAGGTTTCGAAGCATTTTTTTTTTTTTTTTTAATTAAGAAGTAGCTTCGACACGAAACAATTTTATCCGAAAATACGAATTAAAACAAACGTTTGCTCGTAATAAAACGATCGCTCGTAATAATATCCTGTTCTTTTTACAACTGTATATAAATTCTTTGCTCCGCTTAAACATTTTTAATAGTCGATATATAAATTGTCTTGAATTTATTGACAATAAACTATTATCGTATAATATTTTACAATGGTTTATTAGATAATTTAATTTTGATGTCGCCAATGGCGAAGGTACGAATTAACGACTAAAATTTAATTTATTATTATTATTATTATTATTCAACTTCGCCTACAATATTATTCGCCGCAATCGAGTACATATTGTATACACTACCTATACAATATGATTTGATCGAATTATATTTTTTTCAAAGTTTTAAGAAAAAAAAAAATTTAAAACCATTATTTATTTTATGAGTCCAACGTCTAAAGTCAGTTCTAATTAAACAAAATAAAATAAATCATATTCATAAAAATGATTTATTACTGTTCGAAAATTTCGAATTTATATTTAAAGTATTTACTTTGTAGGAATTTTTTCTCTCTTTTAGAACATATTTCCTACTCATTCGTTTAATTTTCAAACTTAAATAATAATAATAATAATAATAATAATAAAATACAATTATACTCACTATAGAATTTATATTAATTTATATTCGTATGTAAAAAAAAGTAATTTTCATACACTCGCTATAGTTATTATAATTAACTTTTTTAATGAAATAAAAATTATAATCGGTCTGAGTGCACAGCTGCCAGGCGTAATTCTATAGACGATTGAAAATATTTTGAATAATTATAAACCGTTATTGATAAATAATTAGAAGATTTATAAAACGAATTTAAAATTCAACGTTATTCGACGTTTGTTGCGTACCGTAGAGTATATTATTATGATTTATGACTAACGTCTTTTTTTGTTTTAAATAGTGTAAAAACTACATAAGTTGTAATTTGATATTTTTTCTCTTTGTCGATAATAATTAATATAAAATTAATTTTAAACACTTTTTTAATATTAAAAATCAAACCTTAATTCAAATTTCAGCATGTTAATCAATTTCATTACAAATAATTACAAAAGTATTTATTTTCAAATGAAAAACGAATCTTCGGGTTTGGAAAATATTCAATATTTTACTTTTGTATATATCTTAAAAAAATAAAAATGAATGCCAGAATGATTTTTTAATAACATAGATTAAAAAAAAAAAATGCCAATCAACAATAACAACAACAGCGTTCTATTGAAATGATTTATAGGAATTTGGGAATCGTGGTTATGAGTAGTTTTTTTCATGATCGTTTTTAACGTGGTTTTCTCTAGTTCATATATTATGATGTCCCGCGGTTCGACTACGGAGAAAATATCCAATTTCTTCCTCGGCAAACGATTTTTGCTGCCGGAATTTAGCGTTTTTTTTTTTTTTTTTTAGAATTTGTACAACGAATCCAATATTGATTATACGGTTATACTACAGACAAATGTCATTTATCGGATATCCCATGTACGGGCGCTTCCTTTGTTGAAATAGGATATAACCTAACATTTTTTTTTTTTTTTACTCAATTATTTTTGAAGAATGCGTTCAAGTTATCAAATATAATGTACTGGTATTATATAAATATGTACGTTATATCGAGTGCACGGAACAGTTGATAAATTGTTGTACATAAATATACTTACTACTACTACTAAAAAAAAAAAAAAAAAAAAAAAATTAGAAGCATTCGATTGTTGACCGAAATAACTAAATACGTATCAGACTTAATAGTTGTCATTTTATCGAATAAATATAATTCATTTGATTATACTTATTTTAGACATTTTGTAGTAAAATTATATTTCGAGAGTGAAACATTAATAATTGACACGAAAAGCATCTGTACTCTTTTTTTCATTATCAAAGTATTACAATAGTTAAAGACTTTTTTTTTTTTTTTGTAAAAGTAAATAAACAATGTGTTTTTTTCTGCCAAAACTAAATGTAAATGATTAACATCTAAATGTAATTGCAAGCAAACTATTTTGGTAACCGTTTTTAATATTAAAATGGTTTTGATTATTTAAAACATGAAACGCGCGTTTCGAAATACTTCCATACAAATCATTTTGCTAGAAGTTCTTGAAATATTCAATCCAAACAATACGTTTTAATTTAAACATGCGCACATATCATTAAATGAGTACTTACATTTTACTCTATTCGTTAGCATGCGTATGTACTGTCGACACGAATACAAAATTATTAAACAACCCGTGCTGTTACTGTTGCCTTGTACAACACAAAAGTTATAATTATAATTGAAAAATCTAATCATTTGAACGATGTAGATATGTAAATTTGTATGCATTAATATTAATACATTTGTGTAAGAGATGAAAAAAAAAAAATATATTGTACGTACAAAATAAATCTTTGTAATTTTGTGGAAACTTTGGCTTTTTGTATACCAATAACTTCTAAAAACACAAATAAAGAGACGGGATCATCAATTTCGAGAGAGAATCGCATTTGAAACAAAATTTTCTGTTGAAACATGAAAGTTTACGTTGTGAGAAAAAATTATTTCAACTCAATGCGGGCGAATTAATTATCCAATTAATAATGAAATCGTTGAAGCACTAGGAAAAATTACAAAAACGAAAAAATAATAATAAATTGTCAATACGTGTCTAATAATTTAATGAAATTATCGTTAAAACTTAAAATAATTTAACAATTAGAAAATAAACGCAAAAATTAAATAATTTACTTTTCTTCTATGTGTTATAATATGAAATACAACCGCATTAATTTAAAAAAAAATCCAATTCAATTCAATCGCATTCAAATTGAAATATGTAAAAGAAAACATGCGTAAAATAAACAATTTTTTTTTTTAATAGTAAAACAAAAAAAAACTACAGTGCATATTATTAATTAAAAATTCGTATGTTAAAATTTTTATACAATATCATATATTAAACTTTAAAAGATTTATAATAGTAAAATGGAAATATTGTTGAAATCATCCAGTTTCTCAATCGTCCAGTTACCGATGAATAAGTTAAATTATAAAAAGCGTAATACGATTTACAGAACGACATTTATTGATCCTATAAATATCAGTAGTTCTCATCTTTTTTTTTTTTTTTTGTTTTGTAGCCGAGGACCACTAGATGGCTTATTAAGTAAAACTACGGACCATTTTGGCTTTTGATTCAAATAAGCAAAAAGCTTCGATTGCAGATTAATGTATTAAATTTATTGAAATGTTATATATAAATAATATATTGCATTGTCGTTTATCAATATTAATATTTAACACATTTTTTTTTTTTACTCTTTATCGTTTAACAGTTTTGTGTACATAAATTCCAATAAAAACAAATGACTCCGCCGCGGTCATTGTGTACACAACTGTAATCATTCATCGTCGTTTGTTACCAGTCAGTGTCCATAAATGTATCGTTTTTTATACGATATTTCGTGTTGTCCGCAATTAATTACATTTTCCCAGAGAAAACGATAGTCTCATTACCGCGACGATATGCGTAAAAGCGTTAAATTCCTAAAATTTCATTTTAAAAAATAATCAGCGTGAAATACACTGTCAAAGCCTGGTATTTCGTCCGGCCACAGTAGTCGGAATTTCAAATAGATTTAACTCGGTTCATTTATTGCCGTACAATTTATACATAACGCGCATACTTACGGCGTATTGTACTCGCGTACGAATGTTTTTAATTAAAATTTCAAATATGCGTGAAAAAAAAACGTATAATTAATCGATTATATAATATTATTGATTTTCTAATCAGGCCAATATTACTAACGCGTTAGTATTATATTGTTTTTTATTATTATTATTATTAAAATATATAATAATAAAAAAATGGCGCCTATTAATAAATTTATTAAATTCGATTTTGTTAAACCTACTACAATAGAATAAAGTAATGTAAAAGAATATTCTGGCGATATACATATCTTATATATATATATTTATGTAAGTGAATTTTAAAAACTAGACAATTAACGTACTATATTATTATAATATGAATGCCGCGACAGTGGATAAAAACATTATTTTATTCTCGTTTAAACGGAAATAATGAGTGAAAACGAAGTTTTATTATACAAATGACGGTGTGCGCTAAAAACTCATTCGAAATCTCGTGACGACGACAGAAAGTGCCAGATGTTTAATATTATATTTCGTACATAATAAATGCGTTTTGTCTCTTCCTATACAGAATCATTTCTAAAGCCCGGACATTAAGCAAAGAAGTGCTCATTTCGCACGGAATTATATTCTTCTTAAATTAGACGGTATATAAATATATAATATTTATAATAATATTATCGTACTGAACTCGGGAAATAATGCAATGTATAAGAACTAACCACGGATTGACTGCACTGTGAATTTGTTATTTCTGTGTAATATCACTTTTGAATCTTTTATGGTTAAACAAAAAAAAACAATTGTATTTTATATAGTTCAATAACGTAATGAACAAGATAGAAAATTATCATCGTGGTACATTCACGCATTTTTTATTTGATCGGTGTACAACATAATTTTTCTTTATTAATGTTATGTCAACAATTATTATTGTTCTCATTAATTTCGGTCATTATTACTCTTGTATTGTATTATATTTAAATATCAGGCGAGAAAAGTAAAACAATGATATAAACATAATGAACAATAGAAATAAAGAAACATTATTTGAATAAGTTTTTACTGCATGTATTTGATTTATACGTTACCAATTTATCATTATTATTATTATTATTATTATTATTATTATTATTATTATTATTATTATTAGTATTATTATCGGTTAATATTGTAAAATATTTATCAGGTAAATAATTGTTGAAACAATAAGCGACGAAAAATAAATCTTTATTGTTACTTACATTAAGACGGTTTATTTTGGTGGAGACCCGTGCTTAAGTAACAAGGCTCCGTTGAAATCGTTATTATTTAATCACTTACGAAGAAATGTGGTATGATGGGAATAATTTTTCCGGTCTTTTGAAGAATTTCGTTTTAATAATTGAATAGAGTATTCTCATAATCACAATGGGAATGTCTGAAATATTTTATTGATATAAAACTTAACGAAGAACTTTATTTTCTCTACTTATTTACAGATATCAAACTCTGTATACATATTATATTATTTATTCTTTGTTTAATATTACAAGAACCTAAAAAAGTAAATAAATAAATAGGAGTGTATTTCTAAATCATGTAATTATAATTAATATATATTTTAAAATGTATTAATAATAAATATAATCGTATATATTATGTAGTTGAAAATATAAAATGGTTTTCATTTAAATCAATATAGTTCATTGCGTTCAAACACGGATTTTTTTTCTAAAGTAAGATAAAAAATTTAACCGATGATATTATATTTTGTACTCAAGTGTCAAATACGAGTATATAGCAAAGTAAAAAAAAAAAAATTAGTTAAAAAGAAAATTGTATTGTAAATTAAGCTTCGGGAGTGTTTACTTATGCGTTCGATAAGTATATCAAATCTTTTATATGTATAAAATCCATGTAGTTTGTGAAACAAAGACAAGTTCTTGAAATGTACGCTTTTAGTTTGGTGGTTTAATATAAGAGCGACATTTTCGTAAAGGTAAAAAATTAACAAACATTCGTTACAGTTGATTCACTTTTGTCCTATTAGTGGTAACAAATTGTTACTGCGCTTCGATAAAAAAAAAAAGTAATAATATAGTAAAAACGTATAAAACACATTGATCAACCCTTTAGATCCCTTTGTGGATATATATATATACATATATAAGTTCGGCGTACAAAGTTTTCATCTTAAGGGATCGGTTACACAGTTAAAATACTATGAAAAAAACGTTTCGCGTATAGTCGGATAATGGTTATCCCTTTATACGTTGTGTTATATTGATTTACTCGAGTAGCCGCAGTCTGTCATTACGTTCTTAAACAAATTTGATACCCGTTGGATTTCATTTTCTCGTCTTCTGCAATTGAAACTTCTTGGTCGGGAAAAAAAATAAGACGAGCTCAGTGACGTAGACATAATTTATAAAAGGGAGAAGGGGGGATCAAAAAAAAAAAAAATTTGCTCTCATTCATTACAAATCACATGACTTTTTTTTTGTTTTAGATCACATTTGCTAAAAATCATGGCCGATGGGGGAGGATCGGACCTCCACGTTTCCCTTTGTATACGGCCCTGCTTTCCTATATAATAATTTACGGCGATTCCTCTGGAAATAATGATTTATTTAAAAATCAGCAAGAGACAAAAAAGACATTCAGACGACGTTTTTCTCTATTTATAGGGACCATTTTATTGAATATCAGATGAAAAAAAAATTGTATAAAAACATCGAAAGTAATATGTATAGTATAAATGTATCGAATTCCAGACGCCACAACTTCTTCAGTTTTCGTCCGATCTCGAGTTTTTCAACGGAAATGGAAACCTGACGTCCGTGTCTATCGTTTGGTACCTATCTGGGGCCTATAAATTAAAAAATCCCGGTCGAAATCAACTTTTTCCCCGTTTCGTTGAATTTTTTAATCAAAACAGAGAAATCGTCGTTTCGACCTAGGTTTTAATCATATCTGAAATCGGTTTTCACCAAACGATAGAACACACGCCGTTCTTGAATTTGTATGTCACACCATTTCTTATAAACGTCACACGAATACGGTTTGGTATTCTGAATTATATATAAAATATATTATTATATAAAAGTATAAAAACGCCACGTGTCATGCTTATGAGTTATGATATTATATAAAACTTACTTTCCTATATAAAAATTTGTCGTGATTATTTCGGAAATAATGATTTATTTAAAAATCGGCATGACACAAAAAAAAAAAAAAACGTTCGCAATACGCTTATCTATCTATCGCGACTATTTTATTGAATATCAGACGAAAAAAAAAATGAAGATAGTATAAAAACGCCACAGTCACGCAAACGATACTTTCCTACAGTGGCGTAGGCATAGTGCATGAAATGATAGGGGGACCATTGCTCTCGTTCACTACAAATCGCATGACTTTTTTTTAGGTCACATTTTATAAATATTGCATGGCCGATGGGGGATCTGACCCCCCTTGTATACGCTCCTGGTCAAGCTACATGGTAAGTTTTTTTAATAACGTATTTTTAAACACATCAGTAGTGGCGTGAATTGATTTATTATCTCATTACTTATAACGTAAATAACGTTGCAAATCCCTTATTTAATCTCTACCTGCACTGCTAAGTAACGTTTATTGTCGGTGGCCCGCAAAGTCCGCTAAATAATTTAATCGTAATCGTATTATTTCGTTGGCAACATCCGCGCAGGAAATTTGTAAACAGTTTCTCTCGTTCATATTTTTCTATCAGACGTAAAAATATGTAAAAAATCAAAAACTAATTGAACGCGCCGCAGTTTATCCATCCAGCACGAATTCGACGATGAAGTCATGTAATAATATTGAACACGAAATATTTCTTATAAGGCCAGATCGATCAACTTGACGCCGAGCGCCGATATTAAATATTAAGGAGCGCGGGAAACAACCATCTCGTTGACGAACGATAAAGAAGAAAAGAAAAACGTAGTGAATAAATAGCTTTTTCGAAGTATACATCGTGTGTGTGTGTGTGAGTTGAAGTATCGACAGCCGTGTAATACAGACGTCTGTGATTAATCGCGCTACACTAATTTTACTCGGTATTTTATGGAACGTCTTATCAACGCTATTATTAATTGTATACAGCTCAGGTTAAGGTTACTCGGGCGATATTTTCTTCCACTCTTCCTCACTACATAGGTACACCATATGTATGTGTCTTGGTTCCTATCAGAACACACGTTTTGTCGGATGAAATGTCGTTATTTAAGGTAAATTGGAATCCTTATTGTTTTAATAGCGTGTCGAAACAACATTTCAATCACGAACGACACCTGTCGTACATCGGAACGGCGCATTAACCGAAAACGTAAAATACAAAATATAATAATTTTACAGCGAATAAAAATCAGAATAACTTCCATCGGTTTATAGAATTTATCGCGTGTAGGCAGCGATCGATTTTATCTCTTTAACACAGTCACTGGACGTATTATTTCGTCGCTATATTATTAAAACCCCATCAATCGACTCAAGACATATTATTGCCGATTCGGTGATAGTCAAATTTTTGCCAAGTGAACGATTTTCGTTACGTGTGAATGGATTATAATATTCGTCAAATTATGTACCTATTGAATTTCGACACCAAGAGAGTCTGAAAACAACATAAACTCATACGCACTAGTGGCGGATAATCGAATATTATTCTCGCTAAATTCATTGATTTTATAAAAGTATATGAGCTGGATTTTTTTTTTTTTTTTTGGCTGGAACCGAAAATATTGTCGCACACGACTTCCCGATGAATAATAATTGGGTGTAGAAAAAAGGCCGATAAAAAAATAAAGAAAAACTTACAGTAAAAGTATTTTATTATTGATAAAAGTACAAAAGTTCAAAATCTTAATAAACTCGTGGGCTTTTTGAGGGATGGAATGGGTTTTGACGCGGGGAATTTTTCATCACAAGATTAATATACTTGCACGGCACTGCCTTAAAAAACGTACTTTTAATTTTTACTCTTTAAGATTTTCAAAACGTAATGGGCAACAAAAACGAGCTGTATGTAATTTGATTCCTCTTATAATACATAGATATAAACGTGATTATTAAATGCTATTATTATTATTCACAGCCATCATAAATCAACTTTGAAAAAACTATTTTCCTTTTATAGAAGTTGTTTCTGCAAAAAAATTAATCGTAATATTTCGCTCTGTGTTGTATTATAATTTGACTTATTTTTTATACGAGAAAATATATCGCTTATTTTGACTGTATATAGTGTTTAATCTCTGAGCTTTGTGCATAAATCAGTACGTGTCGAGACGTAAAAAAAATGAGATAATATTGTCCATAAAATACAAGTTATCTTACCACAAATGTTAGGCATTCTATATTGAATGCATTATCTCGTTTTCACGGTTACTTAACATACAAACTTATTTTCTAGAGACAACTACTTTATAAATTTATAGTCAAATTACAATTATAAAAACAAAGTATTTATTGGTGTATAGTGATTAGGTAGTGATAGAAAATTATATTGTCTCGCCTCGAGCACTATTGAGCAAACCATTAGGTAGGTAATGTTATTGCAATCACATTTGCACACATTTGAAGGCGATGATAAATCGATGGATTTGACAAACGATCCTTAAAATTTGATTTATAACTCTGACTTCATTTTATTTGTTTTTCAGTGTTTCTTGAAAACTCAAGAGAGAAACGTCAAATAATTTCATACATTTACAATATTCACTTCAAATATTATCGCCTCAATTATCTAAAATAGTTTGATATAAGAATGATTATTTAAAAAAAAAAAAATGTTTGTTGTCGCTCATATAAAAATAATTGTATTAATATATTTTTCAACATTTTTTCCTTTTTTTTTCCTACAACAAATTATTAACGGAAGTCACGTAAATGGAATTTATCTCTTTTTTTTCCGAAGTCATAATATAGTTTTATTATAAAAAATAAATACTTCGAAGATTAAATTAGTCGATTAATATAAAAACCTTTTTTTTTCGTTTCCATAAATAACGCAGAGGTCAGACATTCTTGTAATATGTGTATCCTTTTTGAAAGCCGTTATTGTTTTTTTTTTTTTTTTTACACGCATACTTCAATTTCAAAAATGAAATTAAAAATATTTTAACAATATTATATATTTTTAATAGTTTATCAAAATACATTTTTTTTTATATAAACAGACAGAATACTTCGTTTTGTTATTTCGTGATAATATAAATGAAATTGCTTAAAAATTTTGTTTAAAAAGTATTCGCTTTATGCGAGAATAACATCATGAGATATGAATATAATATGCTATGTGTAAAGTTCAAACTCGAGTTTATTACAATTTTTTTTTTTTTATATTATTAATATAGTTTGAAAGATTTAATTTAAAAGAGGCAGTATTCTGTAAAATATGGCTTGGACAGCACATTTATTCACAAATGAAAACGATATATAGAAATGTGTGTTAACGCAGAATACCCGAGAAACAAACGATATCAATTAGTAATAATTAGCGCGTTGATTCGATTTTTATAATTTTAATATTGTCCTAAAAAAAAAAAGAACACTGTCCAAAACGAGACGAGTTAAAAAAAAAGTGCTAATGAAAAATATCCGATGAACACAGTTTTCGAAAATCGACAAAGCTCGAAAGGTTTTATTGACAGTATAACGAACGACAGACGGCAAACAGGAAGGAAATACGCGTCGTATGAATAAGACGAATAATAATTGAATGCGGTGCAAATAATATTACAAATCTATTCCGGAAGAACTGGTATACACCGAAACACATCAATAATTCGCTCGCGTACACAGTTTATATGTTCTTCAGTGTTAATGTTTATAAATGCTGATGCAATGCATATATTAGGGGAAAAAATTACGCTAAATATTATCAATTACTTTGTCTTTATTCCGATCGTAAATTTTGCGTGAAATTGAATTTTTTTTTTTTTTTTTTGAAGATTATATATTAGGTTTGTTCCAACACGGAGGATTCGGGACTGGTTTGCGGATTGATCCGTGATTACACTGTCCGTGTAGAATTAACGTAGGAATTATTGTAGAATAGACGCGAAGAATAATTGATAAGAAATATATTACTCGATCGTTGATAACATAAACAATAAATAAATGATAACCAGTGTGTCTCTGATGTTACTATGGTCCCCGCGTCTGAATCCGCGATCGTTTTTCGGGCTGTCAGAAACCAGTCCCGAAACTCATATGATGACAGTTCTGTGATAAGTTGAATGGCGCATATAATTTGAAAATCTGTTTCGGATAAATTACGTTGAGAGTCGGCGAAGTAACGATTGTTACAATACGCACATATATTTTTAAATACTTAAATGTATTTGCGTGTGTTTGTTTTAGCATTTAATATATTAAATATATACGTATTTTAATTTCGAAAACTTCTCTATAATTATTCATTACGCGCCGTTGTGCCGCAGTTATTCTGACGTGATACAATATTAAAATCGTCTCGGATTTCCGTTTAAAAATGTCGCCCGCGTCTCTTTATTTATAATTTGTACATTTAGCGGCACAACGTCTCTACGAATTTGACACGGAGGGCTTTTGTTTTTCGATCTTCGAGTCCTTTACGGATTTCGATTTTTCTAAACACCACTTTATGAATCATAAGCGCACGCATAAATAACGCGTATGGAAAAATTCAATACAACCGGTTACGGTTTGTAACGTACACAATATCTAACTCCGTCCCTTTCGAAATCCCTTTATATAACGTCTTTTGTGTGTTTCACGTAGAGATATTTTGCGCCTCGACACGTCTTTCTGGACAGTTTCATAAAAATGTAAATTTTCGCATATTATAGGCGTTATCCCGTATTGTGATATACGCGTTTCCTTTTATGTGTTAACACACTTATAGTATAAGTTCGTATAATATACGTATTATAAATCGATTTGGTCCTCAACGTATTATTTATTTATGCAGATTGACGCGCGGTATATTTCCCATTACAATTTCATTATTTCAGACGCGTTTACCGAAGGGGTAAACGCTAATGGATTTAAACGTTACCGTATTTTTGAAATTTAAACCAAATTAAATTAAAAATTTTTGTCCGCTATGCGTTTGCGTAACGTATAATAAACTATTGGCATCGAACCGCGGAATAATAATAATAATAATAATAATAATAACAACAACGTCGACTTTTGTCCACAAACGTCTGTAAACGTAGTCTTCCGCATTTAAATACTTTATACCGAAAAAAAAAAATGTTTTCTTTTTCTACCAATGTCATTTTAAGACCGATCCGAACATAATTTTCCCTAAATGAACTCGACATTTCTCTCGTTGTATACAACAGAATACGTATTATTAAGTGTCGAAATTAACCGTTCGTTACGGGGAGGACGCTCATTTCTTGTTTGCGAGAACAGTTAGTTGATTGAACACTATTTTGTCGTCTCGTTCAAACCGTATCCTGAGGGTAAGACGCAACAGCAGCTACTACTGTTTGATAAACAATGGACCACGACTGCCTTGTTGGCGGCCGTGAAATGAAATTGCGCGCTTGTTCTGAAAATAAAAAGTGATTATTATGAAACGCGTACAGAGTACCTCGATCACACGATTTGTACGCGCGTCATAATACGAAAAAGGAATAGAATACAATAGTATTCCCATCTAAAGGCTTTGTTTTTAATAATAATAATAATAATAATAAGACGCGCGAGAACGTCGTTCATTTGGAAATATACGTATATATATATATTTTTATATAAAAAAACGAATTCGAATGAATTGTAAACATTACACACTTACCTGTCTGTATCATTTTTTTTTTTTTGGTTTGATATTCATTTTAAACGATCGTATACAGTTTGTTACGTGAAATTTACAATCGTGTAATATATATTTTTATTATATCAACATTTTTGTATTTGTATATTACGGCCGGATCGGCGTAGAGCGAGTGACGGAGAATATCCCGTCGGCGCCAATACCAACGGGGCCGAAT
Source organism: Chaetogeoica ovagalla (assembly GCA_032441825.1). Classification (NCBI taxonomy): domain Eukaryota; kingdom Metazoa; phylum Arthropoda; class Insecta; order Hemiptera; family Aphididae; genus Chaetogeoica; species Chaetogeoica ovagalla. Next base: position 2,583,128 of record CM063726.1, read on the forward strand.
CGAACGTTTCGGCGATACCGAGTGAACGGAGGACGGTCCTGATCAGAAACACGTCGGGAAAATGATATTCTTCCGACTCGACCGGCAGTGGTGCGGGGGAGTAGTAGTAGTAGTAGTAGTTAGCGCATATATCAGATTCGATGATTATTACTCGCGGTGTTGCTGCTGCTGTTGCTACAGCGTCTCGTGAAGCGGAAAACGTTTTGCCGGCAGAGCGAAAAAGGACTCTATCTCTTTTTTTTTTTTTTTTTTAAACATATAACGATGAGTCTACCGCGGAAGAGAAATAGCCGACGTACGGGAGAATTTATTTCGTTTCTCCCGACACGATAATTAGCCGCGCGTATGGCCCCGAAGATATTTTCATCCGACATTGTTGTTCGTTCGTCGCTCTGCCCATTCACCCGAGCCATTTGATGATGACAGGATCTTTGACACTTGGGCTTCGCAGCCGGCTTCCGGACCACACGAGATAATTTATCGCACGCGCTGTAACCTTATTTGTTATTAATAACTACCCGCCGAAAAGTGTTGGCCGGCGTATAACGCGTTGAATTAATGGCGGTGCGTTCGTCCGGTGTAATAATTTTTCGCGTTTTCACACGCACACAAAAAAAAGTAAATAAATTATAATAATAAAAAAACATTGTAGTCGAAATTAACATAAAAAATGTTTACCGAGCGTTGAATTTGAATAGTTACGTAGTATTATTTCGCGTTACGTAGTATTTTTACGACGACAATAGTTTTAATAATAAAACGAGAGTTTTTTTTTTCTAACTTGACCATTTTAAGGAAATGAATTTGAAAACGTTTTCATTACGACGCTCACATCGAATTATTGTACATTTTTTTTTTAGTTCTTTCGTTAAAACCGATTTAATCGCTCTGTGTCTATCGCTCGTCAATACACACGTATATATCTAAAGTTAGTCCGATTCAAAAACGCGCTATTCGGATATTTTTTACTCTCTTTAGAATTTACACCATCGCGATAATATTTTTTTTTTTTTTGTTTTGTTTGTTATTTCTATACGAACCGCTAAGTTGACAATTTCTAATAAGTTTTCTTTCTTTCTTATCGTTAACACACAAGTGAAAATATCGATTTAAAATTTATCGTTTTTAATTTATCTTGTTAAAAAAAACACGAAACGAAACGAGACGAGGAGAGAAAGACAAAAAAAAAAAAAATCAAATCATATTCAATGAAATATTCGACGATGATAATAATATATACCTAACAATTTTTTGTAAACTCTTGTGGATCAAACGATTTGGCCCGTTAGAAATCGTATAATTAAAAAAAATCAAAAGTCTTATGTTATTTGACCCGTTACAAACAGAATACGCGTTTCGTATATTTATCTCAAATTTATCCATTATTATAGTGCGTAACTTTACAAACAATTGTTCCGGAATTCTTTTTACGTGTTTTTAATTTAAAGTAGAATAATAATAATAATAATAATAAAAAAAAATATTTCTCAAAATTTGCACCTACATTTGTGACATGGCCACCGAGTGCGTTTCGGGTCAAGTGTACTTTCCTCAGAAATCTTCTGTTTTTTTTTTTTATGTAAATATACATCGCGATAGACGCGATATCTCGTCGTAAATAATAAAAACAAGTCAGGAAAATAACGAACGTGCAATAAACAACAAATAGAAAGTTATAACAACAACAAAAATAAATAAATATTATTATATAATTTATATTATCGAAATATTAAATTCTTTTTACATCGGTTTAAACTTATAATTTGAAAACTAATTGACATATAAAATATATTTAACGTGTATCGTTTCAAAGAATTTGATCGCGATAAATCGTTATAACGAAAATCCATTCTTTACGCGCTTGCTAAATGTATAACGTTAAAAAGCGATTATATATGGTTTATAGAAAATATGAATTTGTAATTTTTGCACTTTAGTGATAATTTTACCGCGTTTCAAATTGATCAAAATAAATGCGTATAGGTTTTGATACTCGTATAATATTATAGTGTTTTCTCAAAACATTAATTCGATCGATCATACGTTTAAAAGTATTCCTGACTACCAATTGTAAAAAGAAAAAGTCAGCTTAACGCGTACGAAATAATTATTATACTCGTATAGTCGTTGGCTCTGGGTTATAGATTTAACGCGTTTGCGCGTTATTATTATTATTATTATTTTTTTTTTTTTATACAAATTTTTTCGCTACAAATTTGTTTCGTATTATTATAAAATACGTATACGAAAATTTATTTTGTATATTTGAAATGTGTTAGAGCATATAAACGCATATTTTCTTGTTTTCTTTAAACCTGTCTTCTAATTCTTGTTATTTTGCATTATTATCATTATAATAATTATTTGGACAATTTGGCGGTCGTGTTAATTTCCAACTCGTCCGTCGGTTTTTTAACAGATATTTTTTTAATGCGAACAACAATCACGAAGAAATCGTGAAACTGAAAATTTATTCATTTATACACTATGAATTATTTAACGTCACGTCGGAAATTAAACACGTTGCCGGTTGATTTTTTTTTTTCATTTCGTCACTCAACGGCGGGGTTTTAAGTTTAATAGTAAATGCGTGTTTTACTTTTTCGTTTATAAACATGCGCATTTTTTTTCACCGCACCCTAGGGATTATTATATAATACGTTATATATGTTTTGTACGTAATACGATATAATCGGACACGACGTTGGTCCATAGCTGTGGAAAAAAAGTATTTTAAAAAACACGTAGGATTATGTATTTAGCCGATAAGCTCGTCAAATATAACTTATCTAGAAACCGTTTACGGAACAATAAATTAACTAGGAAAATAACGTTTTAACGTACAGTGCATCTCAGTGATTTTCAAGCTTCTTTCCGTCGTTTTTTTTTTATTATTCACAATCATCTCGATAGTAGTAACTTTTCTTTTTTTTTTTCGTATTACATTCACGCGAGACAACGACTTCTTGTGTAATTTCAATGGCCGTTAATTTACACGTATCTTAACGAATCGTGTTTGGACCGGCGTGTTATACCGATGAAAATACCAATATGTATTTTACGTGTCAGACAGGTGTTGGTTAATTATTAGCGTAATAATTAACGTGTAAGCAAAAAAAATTATGTTCAATTAGAATCGTCGTTTGATGCCGCCCGACGTAAATCGCAATAGGTGCTCTCAAATGATGTTATTAAACGATCATTCGAAATCACTAGTGAATTACTTGCCAAATGTAAATTTTATTCACCCTAACCGAAATAAATATTATTACAATGGTCTACGTTGAAAGTCAAGTCAACTATGGAAACATAAATATATAACGACGTTTAAATTGTACTGAAAATGTCTATTTGTATTTTCGAAATGAATATACGAGTATATATTGTTTTTATTTAAAAGTTTTAGATATTTTTTGCCCCGCCAGAAGTCAAATACACGCGAATTTTCTCGATTTTATTGTACATTTTATTCTCTCGAATTATAATTATTAACGAATTTGTAAAAACTTACGATATACAAACGATTTTAATATTACAAAAAAAAAAAAAAAAATAATAACGCACATAAGAAATATTGTTTTACCTATTTAAATAATAATGCGTGTTAGGAAATGTAAGTCCCTATTCATAAAATATGATTTCCTTCAAAGATGTTTTTCACATTTATCTTATTCATTTTTTCGCAGAGTTCATAAATATTGTACACTTTTCAAAGTTTAGATATCACACACTCATATGTATTAAACCCGACTGAAGAAAAAAAAATACGCAAAATGTTTTAAAATATTTGAGGAGGCGAGTATTGATTGGCAGAGACATATTTTAAGCTTTTATTCATCGTATACCGGAAATATACGAAAGTAAACGATCAAAGGAAAATGTCAAATTTTATTTTTTGACACACAACCAATAAAATATTGAAAACCATGTATTTAGGATACACGTATAATCTAAACGTAGAATATTTTAATAAATTTAACGCGATTAATTATTTTTTCGATAACCGTATATAACGTATGTAGTAGAAATTATTGAATTTAATATACTTGTATATATATATATATATAATAATAACTTGTAATTTAATGTAAACGATTCGAGTTCTATCGATAATACTATAAAGATTGGTATAACAAATATATATTTTTTCTTTTGATAATATCCAAATTCATCGAAAATGTTTTTCAAGAATTATTTTTAACTATTGTGTCTGATCGCGTAGATATATGCGTAAATTGCAAATTATAATATGTATACTGTATAGTATATTATATAGTCGTAATTTTTATATACTCATAATTTAATAAGTATGAAATATTAATTATTAATTTATTACAATCCACTCCGTGGACAATATTATGCAATGTTAATTTCATAAAAATAACTTACAAATTAAACGCTTAATGGAATAGATATAGTAGTTGTGCATGTGTTTTTAGCCTGAATTATATATATTTTTTTTTCTGACATTAAACTACATAGAAAACGTTAGTTTACGCGTTTGATTATTATTGAATATTTGTTTTAAACACCCACAATAACTAAACTTATATATATACTCGTATATAGGATTATTATTATTATAGTTCAACACATATTACGTAAGTGGCGCATTAACGGTACTAAAATGGTCTTATGGACTTTCAAGTAGTTTATGTTGAAGATGTTTGCCAAAATAGTTTGAAGTTCGATATTCACTTGACTAACCTTTACATAAATTAGATATTTCAACAAGCATTACTAGTTAAATACATATATAATAATATAGTATAGTTACCGTAAACAATTGCACACGATTTCTATCATATTTTGTACAACGAGGTCAAGAAATATTCATTATTATCCACTACTTTTATAAAAAATACGAATGAATCGCAAAGCATTTTTGATTATCAAGAAGGAAAATTCAAATGGAAATCAAACGTTTTGTCCGAAGTTGTATTTGACGTTAAAATATTAAACGAACGCTGCAGTGTTATATTCAAAGTAAGAATAAGGCTAACTGAACCTATAAGTTTTTATAAAATTTTCACTGTAAAAGGCTACCTCCTACCCATATATTCCGTTTTTTTTTTTTAGTCAATAAAACTGTATAAACCAAACACATTGCTACCTTTTATTCTCCATTCAATAAAACGTAATTGAACATTTTCAACTTTCAAAATACATTTTTAATCTTATGTTATCCAATGAGAATTCTATAGGTTTTAATATAAGGCGAAATTTTCTGCCAACAGCAGTGTAATTTATGCGTATCCATTACAAAAACCTCTGCTTTATCCCGCGTCCGCATTCCGTTTTTGTTGCGTAAAGCCGTGACAAAATGCGCGCCTTTAGCAGCTATAACGACGGAGGAATACGTAGTAAATAACTTGTTTTCTTTTTTTAAAAAGCACCTCGACCCTTGAATATATATATATACGTATTTGATCAGAAAGGCTCACGGACTTAAGAAATTTGAAGCTTTCGTTGTATTTAAAACAAACGGGGATCTAACATTTCCGAGAAGTCAATCACTCAGTGTCAGTTTTGTGTCATCACAATGTATCGCGCAATCATGCGGTATCGTGTACGGTGTTGAAACACGTCTGTCATCATATTATTACGTTTTATCTACCGAAATCAAATAAATGAAATAAGAGACATATATAGCGTATATATCCGTATAGAAAATGATGTGATAAAATTAAATACATATTTTAACAATTTGCAAATAGTTTTGTTTGGGTTGTGTATCGTTGTTTTACTAAATAGCAGGGTAAAGAAAATTTTTTAAAATTTTCAATATTTGATCCGGTATTTTAGAGTAAACGCGAACTATAGTAGATTTTGGTGGTAATTTTAAATTTTTATAAATGAATAATGCATTTAAGAACTATGGAAATTTATGGATGTTCTAATATATTATTAATAAAATAAATAATAAATTAACAACTTAATTTAATTTATAAAATAATGAAAATTTAAATAAATCATTTCTTTCGTTATAAATGTTTGAAATTATATTTATACAATATAATAATTATGTAAAAAAAAAAAAAAAAAACTATGATTATTTTAACTATTAGAATTGTATTTAGATTTAAAAATATAAATATTTTATTTATGTGGACTTTATTACATAAAAAAAATAATAATATTTGGTATTTGCACGATCCTTACTCGGTATTAATATTAGAAAATGTCAAAAAAATATTTACAAAATACGAGTAATAATCCGAATCGAAATATTTTAATCTCTACGTAATTGCTAAATGATTTAAAATTAAAATTGCCGCACGCGCGCGTATCTTTTATTAAAATACAAACATTTTATAAAATCGTGTAACGAAAAATATGTGAATTATAATAATAATAATAATAATAAATCTATATAGGTACACAATATAAATATAAATTTGATGGAATTTCAAAAACAAATTAAACATTTGGATTTGCTTAGTTTTCGTTTGATTCGGTTTAATTAACATTCTAATAATACATAATAAATCGTTTTAGTTTACACTACAATCTATCGTCGTCGTATTATTCGCATTGAATTTTAAAGAAACACGAACACAGTATTTTTGAATAAACCTTAACGGCGACCAACGATCATATCGCGTCGTTCGTATCGAATTTACGATCGTTTTTTTTTTTACGGACCAACGGTATTTTGTTGAAAATAATTTTCATGGAAACAGCGTCGTGAACCAAAATCAGAATAAGGCGTATTAAATTATAAGTACGAATTTTTTCCCCTTTGCGAACCGATGTATTCGGATATTGCATTAAATACGTGCGAATATACAACTGAAATTAATTCGAATTCAAGAGGAAATATTCGCGTTACGGATAAAGTAATCAAAAAAAAAAAAAAAAAAAAAATTAGAAGAATATTCCGCGTTATATTAAAATATGTTTTTATAGTGGCGAAACGTGTTTGAAATAACGCGAAGCTAAACGCCGCGTTTCGTACGCGCGCTATTACGGAAATGTTATAATTGCGAGCGTTCCGATTAAAAAGGCGAATTGCCCCCGGACAAGCGCGTGTGCGACATATAAAATCATATAAATAACGCCTTTTACAATGGAAGTGTTATCATAAAAAGCAGTAAAACAGTCACGAAGCACGACGCGACACGGTGTCTCGCTGGTGGAAATTATTATTATTATTATTATTATTTGGTTTGCCACGTATTATGAATGATAAAAACGTCGGACGCGGGAAAATTTCATAGCTGGATGGACGTGTCCGCCCTATGCACGACGAATTTTTCCACATTTTCTCGCCATCCGATGAGGCATGTATTATTAACCGGGGAGGTTTCTTTAAGAAAAACAATAACGCGTAAGATGAATTCAAGTTTTTCGATATTAAAAAAAAGAAAAAAAGTTAAATATTACGATAAAACTGCGTATAATTCACACGAACATAATAGTGAAATTGAATTTTAAACCACAAAGTGCGTGGTCACGCGGGACAAATGATAAACGTAAATAATCACATAATTAATCGTTTGCATAACGTAAACGGACAATAAATGAAATTTATTTCCATCTACGATACTCGAAATATCTATGAACACAGCGCGATTTTTGATGATTACCTCAATTTCAAGGTGTACATACATATATGTATACGCAAACGGATAGTGGATAGAGCTTGTTATGAATATAAACTAATTAAAAATTAACCTTCTTATGACGCATAACCTTCTAAATATTTAGTTCGTTCAAACTGTCAAAGTTTGTTCATTAAAGGAATAACATTTTAGCGAATTACAAATTAGCGAAGTTTAACAACTCATTCAATTTAACGTCATTTCTGTAACGTCGAAATTTATTCTTAGAGTTAATAGTGCGGAGGGAACGCCAGCGGAATTTAAATATTTATATTTAATTTATTATATATTTAAATATTTAATTTAAATATAAATACGGTTTTTAAATAATTAGTTATATTACCGAATTGTTTTTTTAATTCACTGTTTATCAACAAATTAATGTATATACGTATAAATGTCGTGTGGAAAACGCGAGAATTTCGGTTTTTTTTTTTTGCAATTTTTATGTACAACTAAATCGTATCGAAAATATTATTAATTATTTAAATGTATTTAAACGCCGCACGGTGTGGATGTTCTGAATTCATTTCTGTCGGTTTATCCGCGTCTTACACTATAGTGGGTGGAGAAAATTTCTTGCTGCACGTTAACGTGAAAATGAAGATACAACGAAGTTCGTCTAGAATGGAATTTAACGTATAAAAACGAAAATAAATTCGACATGAAAATTGAGAACCATTTATAATGTAATAAAGTATAATAATCGTTGTGGAGCAGACTAAGTACTCTGAGTACATTATCATGAATTCCGTACGTATTCAAACGCACGAGTAAATCGTAAATTTCGCAGTCCGAGCCTCTCATCTCTGCTTATAATAACAGCGTTGTTACGCGCGTTTCTTGAAACGGGAATTAGGAACGTTTCTGAAAGCATTGTGCGGCGGTATGCTTTTAGCAGTCAATTAACGAATTGTTTCACGTTAGATAACTGATTCTAATACTACCACTGCCTTTACTAATTATTTCTGCTGTGTGTAATTCTTAACGGCGTGGCTGATTTTAGCGCATTCAACGCCGTTGTCGGGCGAAAACTGTTTGAATACGACATTGTTAGCCGTGTACGTGGCCGGCCGGCGGCGAATGGCACGGTTAATAAAATGTTTGAATTTCGAATTTTTTTTTTTTTTTTTGAGATTTACACGAAGTTTTTGGCAATTGACAGGTTCGTCGACACGATAATTCAAACAATATTTTTACACTTTTTTTTTTTCTGAACTTTTTACGATTTACACGCGATTGTGTGCGTGCGTATGAGAAATATTGTAGTATAATATAAATAAATAAAAGAATAGCGTGGTTTTTTTTTTTTTTTTTTTTTTTGTAGTAAACGTATGGACGGTAAATACAAATTTAAAATACACAAAAACAATTTAACGTTTACTCATTGGTTTTATGTATGCGCTGTATGTGTATAAAGCTATTTGGTGAAAACGATAAAACCCAGAATATCGACCAATATTATACGTTCTTCATTTTATCGCTTTACGTTCGAATGTAAAATATTTCTTGATATCGTATAAAAAAAAAAAAAAATGCGCACGAAAATTTATTGCGTTTTTCAATTTGAAAAATATCGATCGAAGCTTTTTTAATATCACACTTATGATTTATGGCTGTTTACGGTTATTAAAATGTGTAAGACAAACGCGTTGCGGTGGTGTTACGTATAGTTTAACATCACTTCCACGGGTTGGAATGATTATAAAAAATAAATAATTACTTTTGTAGATCTTATCGTTCTTCTGCACTGCAGGCTTAATATTATTATATAAATACGTATTTCGTGTCCGTCAGCTGTTACAACGTCGTCATAAAATTCAACGCGGTCTGCGAGAAAAATAATTCAATATACGTATACGTGGGATAGAAAAGGTTGGAATAATAATAATAATATAATCTCTCGCTTTTCTCAATTTTTATTATTAGAAATTTCAAATGATTTACTGAAAAAAAAAAAAAAATACTGCTTTACCGTTTTTATTTTTTGCCGTTATTCTTAATTTTCTTGAAAAAAAAAAGAAGAGTAATTTAATAATGATAACAATAATTAATTCTCGCTCTTGGCGTATTCAAATCTGTGTAAATGTAGTAAACCCGAAGTGCGCAGACGTCCTATAAAACGACCAATCCGGAACGTCGTTCTAACACCCGGCTTCGCGGGTGGCAGTATGATGGTCGTTAGTTGGATTCTCTTTTTCTTTTCTTCTAAATATCGTTTTAACGTAAGACATTATTTCGTTAACCGCTGTAACACGACGATAGGTTTTTATACAATAATGGAAATTTTCCGGTAAAAAAAATCATCATCGTTTTCAGTGCGTAAAAGTGGTATATCGATGAGAGGAGGGTCCGATGAAATTTTTTATTCCCTGGCGACCGAATCAAATTTTCAATCGCGTCCCCGATACTATACACATCATTGAACGTGTTCCGAACGTCGTACACGTTTTTATTTACGTAGTAAACAATTATGATAAAATTGCCTAATTCGTTGAGACTTCACGGAAAAAATTAAAAATCAAAGAAAAAAACAAAAATCGATGGATTCTCTAATAACGTGAAATTCGACAAACATTTTTTTACAGTCACCTGCAACAGAACGCGCTTGTGTCAATCGATTTACTATAAATAATTCGTTTTACGCGTATGACAATATTGCTATATATCCCCCCACCCACCCCGGTCACAAAAACGACGTACCGGACAGACGAGTATAAAAACGTAAAAAAACGTTATTCCTTATATTCTCCTATACGGTTGACGGCGTCCCGATGTACGAGCGAAGCACCTGCATTTTGCGGTTATTTTTCTCATATTTATCATTTTCGTAAATACGTTCGCGTGAATGACATCGATGACCTAATTCGGAATGCCAAGTCCTCTTATACACAGCGGACTTTTAAAAAAGGACGGCGTAGCCGCCATTCTGTGTTCCTTTGAAAAAAAAACGGAGTGACGTTGACGAAAACAAAATTTCTTGTTTATGCTCGGGTGTTTTGTATTCAAAAAAAAAAGACGCAGGTTTATAAGAGAGGAAAAAAATGACACATTTATCTCGATGCCGGAGAATATATTATTGATAAAAAAAAAAAGTATGCTTTATTCTCTGTATTTATTGATTTGTTATACGAACGAAACACGTATAAGTTGCGGCCCGGCCTGACGCTCGTGTATAATAATAATATTCTCCGATTTCATTCTCGGCCCCGGACGCGAGTATATATATATATATGACCGAATAACACGCGTATCTCGCGTAGGTATCGTAAAAGGGGGAATGGTGTGCAGACACGATTTTAAGTTGAACGTGATACAAAACTCGCTGTCAAATCTAATACCGACAGTTTTGATAGTACACAGGACTGGTATAGTAACTACGGTGTTCCCGACACCACGTTTACAACGCGTTTTATAAACTCCATTATCTAAATTAATCTCTTTATGTAGCAATGGCGAATAATAATAATAATAATAATAATAATTTCCTAAGCGACCACGAAACCGTAACTTTAATATTATAATAATTCTGTAACGCTGAATTATCATTAAAAATGCGTTTACGCAATCCGCTTAACCGTATTATATATATATATATGTATAATAAAGTATTAAATCTCTCAGCTGCAGGCATCCGACGAGAAAGAAATAATAGCGTGTCCCTCCCGCGTCTCCGTTGAAACTTCGGATTTGATACGATTGTCTGTTAACGGGGAAGAAAAAGAATAACGGAGAAGTCGGAATGTCGTAAAAGTCGATTCGTACGGATTACGAATTCGGGATGTTAGAACTTTTGTGTTTTATTTTTGAATTCGCATAATAAAGAAATGACAGTTTGCGAAACGTAATTCTGATCGATGTTTAGTTTACTATAGTGATTAAATAATAATAATAATAATAATTTTTTTTTAAAAACAAATTTATCTAAACATGTACGTGAGTGTTGTTAATATTTATTATTTCACTTCGAATAAAATGGCTATTATTGTCGCGTTTTTAAAATGAAAATTGTAATTTCATACATTTATTACGTGATTAAAAAAGAAAAGATTTTTTTGAAAATAACATCGCACGTATCTTATGACGTCTGGTGAAAATTCAATTCGAATTACAGTTAAGGTTTAATCTCTTCAGTCCTGCGTATCATTTGAACGACATCGATAAAATGCCGAAAACTTTGCGCTTGCTGTTTTTAATACAGAAAATATAAGCCGTTAGCAATGTCTAAAAACATCCGTTATAACCGTTAGACAATTCAAAATCGATAAGAGAATAACTTCGAATTTGGTTATAAAATAATATTCAACGTTTATCTACAAAACAAATTATTATTGACGTAAAATTACGGTTATGTGTAATGTATGTCATTTGCCGTGCAAAGGTCTGAGGGAGAAATCTTAGAATTAAAAAAAAAAAAAAAACTATTATATGAAATATTTTAAATAATCATTGGACGACATTTATTATTTAAAATTATACATTTAAAACGTGATAAACAATATGTCACTGTAATGAGAATATTCGGCTTGTACGTATAACATCTATAACTACATTTGAATTGTAAAAAATTGTCAAACGAGGTCGTTTACCATAATATAATCATTATTATTATTATTATTATTTTTTTTTTTTTTTGTTTGAAGTAGTTATATATAGTCATCAAAACTAACACAAATTTGCAATTTAATTCTATACTCCTCGTACAATTTAGTTTTTAAATAAAATAGACATTATAGAGTTGTCGGTATTATTTCCCTATATAGAGTGTATATATGGACGGTTAATCTTGAACGTCATCATAGCGATCAAAAATCATTTTTCATGTATATACGAGTACGCGTAATAACAGTTATATTATATAATTGAAATGTAGAAGCAAAAAAAAAAAAAAAACTAATTTTATTTATAAATAAAAATCTAATCTTTGTCAAAATAATTAATTCGAATAATTATGGGAAAAGGCCGAAAAAGGAGAATCCATAATGTATGCACGGCGGACACGATAAAAAAGGATGCTACACCATGACTGTAAGCTCGTTAAAGGACGGCTGTACCGCGGGATGACGGAGAGATGATAAATAATTCAAACGATTGACCTCGGGCTAAGTGGATAGTGATAATAACATAATGGGGTAAGGATAGAGAGGGATAGTGTCAAAAAGCAAAGAACTCGTTATTTACAGTATGTACGCAAGCACATGTACGTGTTTATTTACTCATAATGTTTAAAAGTATACGTTGTGAAAATCGGCGAAAATAACTGGGAAAATTGATCAAGCCTTTCCTATTACTATTGATGATTTCAGTGAACAAAGACGATATGAGTAATATTTTTTGATTTTGAAAATAAATGATCCGGGTTTTTTTTTAGACAAACAAAATATAACAGTACCTCGAACACGATAATTTACGTAGTACGATGCGTAAACGAACACAAAAAGAAAAAAATTAACAAAAACGAAGGGAATCGCTTGAGTTTCGAGAGAACGCCTAAGTTATAGGGTAGGTTTATTATGGTTTTTTGAGTTTATGTTTTTGATTTTCTTATGCGTTAATGGAGAGTTAGAGAAAAGTTTGTTCGAAATTCCAAACCAACCAAATGGCGCCACGCCAAAGGTTAAAATCGTAGCGACCCCCGTGTTACGACAACGGAATTCACATATTTATAAGTTTGAACTTTTTCGCGTTCCGTGTCGGGTTTAGGAGGTTTTAAATGTTGTTCAGTGATTGAAGAAATAAGAGCAACAAAAAAGTATAATTATTAAACTATTGCGAAATGCACAATAGAAGAAAAAGAAGACGTGTTTCATAAATTGATTTACGCATTATATAATCTGTTTGTTGAATTTTTTTATTTTGTTTTTTAGTGTGACGGGCGAGTTTACTTGCGCGTCTTTTTTCCGCGATATTGTCGGCGACGCCAAGTGAAAACGAAAAAAACCATCGAAAAAAAAGTATTCTCCACGAGACCTATTAAAACTACGTTGTAAATCCATTGTACATTTATAATATTGTTTATGATTGGCAGCGATATACAGTTCATAATAACGTACTTTATTTTATGTAATTATATCATAGTGTTTTCTGTAATAATAACATCGAATGACCACTAGTTGTATTCACCGTGTGACGGATTGTTTAATTCCAAAGAGTTTGCAGCAAATCGTTTTCGCAGACAATATAATGTAATAATAATAATAATTATGATTTACTACGTTGCAAATGATTGATACGGCGGGTCCGAAAATACAAAAAACTGCTCCGGAGTGTCGTTTCGTGCCGTGGTGTACAAGACCGATTTCAATTATTATATTTTACACCTGCCGTACTCCGTGCACGTGCTATTATATCAGTTACGGAGCCGTCTTTGCAGTCTTCGGCGGGATTTCACCATCGTATACAAAGAAGTGCAAAAATTAACGGCTCGCATTTTTGAAACCGCATCACACGCAATCAGTGGCCAACGAGTACTTTACAGTAGACCGAATATTTCATTATTTATACACACATATGGATTTTATACCAAAAAACTTAAATCCCATAAATGCAACAAAAGGACAATAGGAGAGCTTAATTCCCCTGAAATTACTCTTAACATATTTTTATTTTTTTTTTTTTTAAATTACAAGAGATTTCCTATTTCTCCGTAAATTTAAAATAATTAAGACGATTAAAAAACAAAAAAAGTAGTGAAAACAAAGTAAAAATCGAACAAAAAATATATAATATAAAAATTATTGGTTAATAGGCTGTTGTATTTTTTTTAAATTTACCCGATGATGACTTTTTGTCGTGATAAAATAAATTATACAACAACCTTTATATTTTATTTAATACCCTTGGTTTTTTTTTGTATATTTAAATATATATATATATATATATATATATATATATATTTATTTATTTTATGTATACATATTTTTATTAATTAGAAAAACATAAAATATCGATGTTTATTTGATATAAAAGATTACAGGAACGCGATGGAATATATGTCGTCATTACATATTGACTTTTCACTTTTCATAAAATATATGAATTGATTTTGAAAATTGTATTACAAATAATAAAAAAATCCATTAATTTTCGTTTAAATTAATATGTACATTTATTAAAAATATGTTATTCACACTACGGCAATTGTAATAAATAAAAAAGTATAACGATAAGAAAAAATTGTAATAAATATCAATGTATTATAGATGGTTGTCTATTCGATTTTAATATAATTATTTTGATAAACGTCGTGCGATTTAACAAAGTAAAACGATGCTTTTTATGGCAATCGGTTATTCCATGCTCTTTTGCTATTTCGAATCATGTCCATGTTTTGTCCACTAATGATTTCCATTTCTGTCTTCTATTATTATCAACGGGTACTGCGTCCAAGTAGTGTTGTTGTATCGGCAGCAAAGGGATCTCTCTCAAAGACTCGTCCGTGTTTTTCGAAAACCCTTGAGGAATCTAGACGTGGCAAATGCGACAAACGCGGCTATACAAATAGCCAATGAATGGAGCAAAAAAGGAATTTAACAAACATCTATATAAAGCCTGGACACGATAAGAAGAATAATGGCAATTACGCGTGTTATAAAACCTTAGGATGAGCATGGGGTCAAGACATTCGCTCAGATCGGTCATAGCTCATTGCCCTGCATGCCTATTCCACTATTGCGGGATCACTCGTTTTTATTGAACTAATCGGACGACGATTTGAATGATAGAATTTGCTGGTTTTCTTTTTCTCTACGTCAACTTATACCGGACCGTCGTGCGGACGGTATACGAACACTACAGTAAACGTTCGAACGGGCGACATGACACGTTTCGACCGTGCAATATATTTTGAATACAGTAGTACGCGTGATAAATAATAATAATATTTTACGAGAAAATGTACGGCGTGTCGACTCGATTTATGTGTGTGTGTATATATACACGCAATCTGATTTGTACAACAATAATTTTGACGTTTATTATACATCCGTACCGTACTCATTATTGTCGATGGACATTATAAGAGATGGATGATAACGACGAATGATTCGGAATTGCTTCCGACACTATTTACGAGTGTTAATAATAATAATAATAAATGTGTATAATATATTATCAAGTGAAAGATTATTGTGAGGAATAAATTTATAAGAGTCGTCGTATTAAATTTGTTTGTTTATCGACAAAAAGTCGTCTTTGGGGGTATTGAACGAAGGAGAAAAATACAACAACGAAATAAATAATTAAAATTGCGTGGAAAAAATTCCGAATGTTATAGTGGAAAAAAAAAGTAACCGAGTTTGAAAAAAATGAAAAAGAAACAATTATATGGCGCGTCGTTGATATAAAATACTTTACGTATTTAAAAAACTATTTGTGTAGTTAAAAATGTTTTAAAATTTATTACGTTCGATTTCTTTATATGTTTTATGTAATATTATCCAAAAACCGACAATAACAGCAAGAAAATGTGCAGAGTCAAAAAATCGTATTACACATAGCGAAACTTGTATTTTTTTTTTTTCTAATCGCTAAACAATTATTATGATAATCACGTTCGTTTAAGTTTTATGTAATAAAAAATTATGTAAATTATCATTATCATACTTATCACGATGTTTATTATTACTTGTATATAAATATTGTTTTTCCCAACAGTTCACTCAGTCGAATCGGTGTAAACTGAATTTATTAATGAGCATTTTCAATTGTCCCATATTTAAGCTATATTTAAGACGTTCACGGTGGGCGAATTAGATCTTGTAGTTGAACAATTTTCAATTAACCAACTGTAATAGTACATTTAATTATTATTATCCGCGATGTTCACGTTGAATATTTTCGCACTATCCATGTTCCCGCGGCAAAAGCGTGGGCTTATGGTTCGTCGATTGTGTTTATATATTTTATGCCTTAATAGAATTATTATACGGAGTATGATTTTATAAGCTCGTATTGCCAAATATATAATACGCGATTACGCGGTGTTAAACGATAATTTGTATTTCTACAACGATCCGTGTGCATGTAATAAGAGATGCGCGTTTAAATCGCAATAACAGTTCGCGATTGTAAAATTATAAAAGTTCGCGCGCCCGTTTGAATGTTTAAATGTTAATTGTAATATAGCTGCATTCGAACCCGTGTTTAGACCTCCAAGGGTCTACAGTACTTGTTTGAAGGAGTCAATCAATGGAAACAAATAGTGTTATTATAATACTGTGCGATTTAACGTAAACACGATTATTACACAGTTACTGTTAAGAAAAAAATATTACCATTTATTAAATATACATATGTAAATTTAATCAATGTGATCGAACTTAAAACGGTATTTATAAAATCAAATTTAAAATAATTTATAACGTTACTTGAAATTTAAAAAACATTTAAATTGTATAGCACTGTATAGTGTGTTCGTACACTAATAAAACAAATGTGAAACTTATTAAACACTCTCGTATATTACATTCGAACAAGAAAATATGTTTTTTTTTCTCAGTCTTAAAATGAAATATTTGTATACTAAAAAAAAAATAAAATGTATAAATTAAGCTTACAACGTTATCGACCCTCGGCCACCCCACGACTCCTCACGGCGCCCGTTATTAATCCCCGAGTCTGGTTACATTCATTTTCCGACGTAAGGAGAACATTTTTTTTTTTTTGTGTTAGTGATACGTAATTTTTATAAATGCGCGTAAAATGTATTTACCAATACGCGCACCGCTGCGGGCTACCTACAGTAGTTGTCGCGGCATAATGTGTCTTCGAAGAAAGCGAAACACGGAATAATCAATTTGAATAGAAGGCGAGAATTTTCGTCCGGTGTCGCGGATTGGCTTTTTTGTAGGTCGCGAGGTTTTTACTTTTTTCTCATCGTCCTGCTCAAACGTTCTTTTTTTCGGGGTCCGTGTGTAACGCGCGCGAAACAACACAGCCGGCGCAGTCACGGTTAGATTAATGGTGGCCAATTGGTACAGAAGGAATAGCGGTAGACGGTGCTTTCGCTGCGCGATAGTAATACTATTATACGAGAAACTATCAGCCGTTGTGTGTATTTATTGGTTATATTTCTCTTTATATACGGTTTCTTTTTCCCGCATACTCTGTGTCCGCGTACGCTAACCGACACGGTCTCCTCGATTTCGGCTACACCTCGCTCGGCCACCGAAAACTGGGTTACGCGCGCGTGTCTAAAACCGTTCCACGCAACGGGAATTGACCATGTGCTCCTCTGTATAGTATTCCGTGTGCATGCGCAAAAGCGTATATGTATATCTGCAAACGACATGGAAAAAGTACAGACGACACGCTCTAAAATAAAAGCCGCGGCACGCGACGTGTTAGAGCGGTGTGACTTTTACGGTGAACGACGTCTGTCGTTGAAATACGTGTAAAAAAAAAAAACAAAAACGGATTAACAAAAAACGAGTCGCAGTAGATGCGATAAAGTGGTGTGGGAGGAGAGGTGAAATTATCCTCATTCGATTAGAAAAAAAAAATGAATAAAAAATTACTCTTAATACGAATAAAGTGACGGGTACTATTTTGGACTAAATTCGATTCATAAAACACGTTTGAAGACGATTGCGAAGGAAGGTATAAATCAGCTAAATCGACAATAACGACGTATTCTCAGTTCTTATACAAATGATTATTGAAATATTACATAGTCTCGTTTAGCGAGTTGTAATTTTTTTTTTCCACAGCGAAACCGACGAGGGTCTCGCGACCAGTCGATAATCGTTAATATACATAATATTATAGTCAACCCGCAAGAGTACAAACGGATTCATTACTTTACGCACCTGTTTCATAAACTTTTCGGAAAATGTCAAAACACCGGTATTGGATTTTCGTCGTTCGAATTATGATAATTAATTAGAAATGTTGGCAAATTATATAGTAGTAGTACGTAGATTTTCGAGAAACTAAACAAACCGAATGAAAATAAGCCGGTAAAACAGATTTAATGTACCAGTGCAGTGACCATTATAATACACATTGACTTTTAAGCCGGACTACGGTGCCCCGATGAATCCCGATTGTACGCTATACATATATTATTTAAAACCAGCGTGTTGTGTACTAAAAAAATTAACGGAATTAATTTTTAAAACAATAATAGAAAAAATAATAATAAAACTATTTCAATTCGTTCGTAATGTCTACGATTTTAATCGTAAAAAAAAAAAAAAAACATTACGGTTCTTTTTTCTAATATTTTGACACTTTTAAAACAATTATGTTTCGCCTCCCTCCCCCCTTATATTAAGTAATACGAAACGGGATTTTTTTTCATTCAATTATACGAATTCAAATTATTCTACGAATAAAACCACGAAATCCTGCGCGATTTTCTTTTAAAATATTGCACACTTTTTTCACTTTCAGTTTATCATCGTCCAAATGATCAGTTTATTTTAATGTAGTGTAATTAATAATCCTACGCGTAATGCGTATCAATGTCGCCGCGTATTTTTATCATTTAGGTTTATAAGAGGACGTCACGTATTGACTTCGCTCTCGGGTAGACGTTAGGGTGGGATGAGCTGACTGAACATTAATTTATAGTTCTGTACGTTTAATAATAATATATTCTCCTGCGTAAGTCTCTGATATATATATATGTATACACTCGTCTGCATATATAAACTAAACGTGTAATCTAATCATATTATAGAGATCGTGTAACGTACTTTGAGCTCTCAGATTTGTTGTCATCATTGATTTTCTCAGAGAACTCACATATCACATTCTATCGAAATTAAAATTTATAAAGTTTCGTTTAAAATTTCCAAATTTACTTTTGTTACGAAAAACAAATATTACACAAGTATATTCTAGGTAACTTCTTATATATATATATTTATATTTTTTATTTATTTATTACTTCGCTTTTAAGTGTCGTGAGATGATAAAATACGGATAACAGCTTTAATACAAAAAAAAAAAAAATGTTAAATTAAATACGAATATTACCGGATTTGTCCTATATAATAGTACATACATGTATTGTAAACAAACAGAAACACAGGTGAAAAACAGATTAATAACAAACTACGAGGTTTTCTCCGAATGGGAATATTAATATAATTTATCTCGTTACTACTACTACTCGATAGGCATCCCTCTCCCGTAAATATTTATTTCAACCGGTTTGATTTTATAATATTACATCTATTATATGTTATATAATTATATTCATAAATACGTTAAATATTGCGTAATTATGTTTCTTTTTTTTATTAGAAATAAAATGTATATTATTATGATTGTTGTGTTTTTTTTCAATTAGACTTCTATTAAAAGAAAATAATGAAACACTGATTTTTTTTCGTTTTAATGACAAAAAAGAAAAAATGGTTATAATAAAGAGAGTTTATCAAGCTCACAAAAAAAAAAAAAAAATACAGTGAAGATACGCTGGAAATTGAAAAGACTTGAGAAATCCTACATCAAAGATATTTATGAATTTAATATTTATTTATTGTTATTTAATAAAACATTAATTTAAAATTGGCTAATATTTTTGACAGGCAACACTTCTCACCGGCTCCAATTATGCTTACAATTAGCAGAAAGAACGCAATAAAATCAGAAAAAGTTCTCACTGAACTGTACAGCAGAAATGACGTTCGAAATATTTTTATTATAATTATCTGTTTTTTTTTATTAAATTCTAATAAATATTTCATAATAACCAATTCGTATTTCTTAACGAGCAATTTATTATTATTTAATTTATATAAGGTATCTGATTTATTTAATTTATTAATAATAATAATAATAATAATAAAAATCTTTAATTCAGAATATTATGCATTATTTTTTATATTGCGGACACGAAGTTTTCATGTTTTATTTGACCCCCTCCCCTCTCCCTTGGAGAACAACTGAAATTACACCATTTGAATACCGTGGTAATATCGACACAGTTACTCCAGCAAAGTGTGTCGTTTTTTTTTTTCATTGTTCTTTGATAAGATTTTATTCTTTTGCGTTCGATAAACGTTTAAGACCAATGCTGGTTGCAAATAAAGTTTGCATTAGGTATAAACTCATAAACCGAGTAATAAAACTTAATAAAACAAACCTTAAAAATAATCTCGAATACGGTCTTATAATCATTAAATCTAACCAGTCTTAACGGTTGAACACATTGTTTAGAGTGAATAAACAGGGTTGAGATTTCGGATGAGAAATAGTGGTTTAGTGTGTATTGTGTAAATGGAAGCATATATTAGCGCAAGTAAGAGAGTGTAGTGGTATAAGAGAGTAACCCGGAACCGACGTATCCTCTTTAATAATATTATAATGTTATATACACGGTTATGAATATGATGAATGGTGGAGCGTGTTATAGATAAAAATAAAAACTATCGCAATGTTTCGTAAAATGTACTTTTTATTAGTATAAAACACTACTTAAATGCTTTTGCTGAGAATATATGCAATCGAGTTATACTGAAATATTCGAATAGTAAAATAAAATTTTGTTATTAATTTAAATGGCAGGAATAATTTCAAAAGGAATTAAACTCCGCGCGTGTGTGTATGCATATGTAATTTATTATAGTCGATTAATTCGATGTGCCTATAAAAATTGTGAATATTTTTGACAAAGACCCAATGCCAGTCGTTTTAATATATTATATAATAATAAAAATTAATTAAAAAAAAAAAAAAATAACGTTGTAACTAAAAAAAAATATTATATTATATTGTGCGAGGAATAATAATAACGACCGGCAAAACGTACGCGCCATAATATTTACGATATTTTTCCATCAGTTGATCCATTGACAGTCGGTCTGTGTACGATCGTTTTTAAAAACAGTTCGGGAAAAATAATTGAGTTTCCCACAAGTGTGTACGGTTTTTGTATTATTTTTGACGATTCCCCCCGTTACGTCTGCTGCAAAACGCGAAACGATCGTTTTCCAAGCTAAAAACTATTAATGGATATTTTACGTAGTATAACGACGCAAAATCGTTTAAGCGAGGCCCGGGGCGCAACGGCTTTCGACGGAACGAGAAACGTCACACGCGAGATTAACTCCGGAGAATTTCGCGAATAAGTTCGCTGACGCGCGGGTAAAAGCGAACAAGAAGAAGACATTTCGATAAAACTGGCCGGACATTATGCTTTGAACATGAATTAGATATTTTTATTGCCTCGTTTTATACTGTGTAAAGAAAGCAAAAAAAAAAAATCATAAAAGCAATAATTGCGTGAACCAAACGTAGGATTTCATATCGTTCGTACGACTTATAAGGATTTAGAGTGGGCGGACGCGTGTGACGCCTCACACTCTCCGGGCCCTTCCAGGGGCGTATTCACTTCATCTCCTAGGGGCGGGGGCGAATAGAAAAACGGTCCGTCGAATCTGTTGCCAACTTAGAATTATTGAAAAATTATATGAAAATAATAAGTTTTAAATAAAAAAAATGTTTTATTACACTTTAGTTTTAGTTCGATTAATTTCAGTTGTCAGTAGATATAGGTACATACACAAGTATCTAGGGGGGGGAGGTGATCGCCCCTATCGTCCCCCCCCTTGTATACGCCCCTGGGCTCTTCAACAAAAAACTAAGAGCCAGCTGGATCATTTTTGCCTCTATTGCGGGTTACGACAACCAGTCGCGATCGGCGTCAGTCGTCGCGTCACATTCTCCGCTCGAATAATACACGCGCCACGCAGTCGTAATATTATTATTATTATTATTATTATTATTATTATTATTATTATTATTATTATTATTATTATTATTATTATTGTTGTTGTCGTCGTCATTATATCCCGGCGCGTCTGAATTTGAAAATGTGTTCTTTCGTCCGCGTTGAAATGTGTCAAACGAACGCCGGTCGACGACACGGGGATCCCGGCGAGGGCCCGGACAACGACAACAACGGAATCCAAAACGGTGGCGGGACGGCGTTCAGTGTTTAATGCGACGCGGACGGCACGAAATACGAGTCACGAACGGTTAGCCGCGCGCTCTCCGCCGGATCCGAAACGTTTCCGATGTAAAAGAATTTCGGTTTTTTTCTTCTCGTCTCTCCCTTTTTCGACAGTAAAGTGTTTTTACGCGTGATTTTACGATACTTTTACACGCCGTTTGTCGAGGCAAACGACTAGTAGTAGTGTTTCGTTCGTCGGGGGACTTTTGTGAGAGTCGAAAACCGACAGTCACATTACTGCACCGCGTCCACACGCCGTTTGCGCCGCGCCCAGGCACGATGGGCGGAGAGACGAATCGGCGGCGTCATCGTTTCTATCGTTTTCCCGCCGGCGAAGACCCCCCGACCACACACGACCACGTTTGACAGGCCTTTGGTCGGCGACTCGCGAGCCGTGGGGGGGATGGAGGGAAAGGCGGCGCAACAAACCGCTATTTTAATCAAATCATCGCGTTACCGACGTCACGCGACGGCGCCCGTTTGACGCGACCGCCGGCCGTGAGATAAATGACGAGACAGATTTACACGTGCGTTTTGGCATTAACCACGAGGGCCGCCGAATTCGGTTTAAATCCACAGAACCCGTAGAAAAAAAACTCGGTGTCGCGCGCTTCAGATGACCGTAGAGATCCGGGGACTATCGTGTCAATTCCTTGGGTATAAAAAAAAAAAATATATTAACCTAATACTTACGCTACAGTAACAATTTGATAGCTTTTTTTTTCAAAAAAATTTCTTTTAGAGGTTTTATACGATAATTATAATAATATATTAGGTACGAAACTCATTCCTATAGCAACGGCATTTAATGTCGCGCGTTATATATACTGTATATTAATACGCGCAGTTCGCGATCAAACGTCGCGTGTGAAACGAGAACTGAACATTCCGATCACTCACTTTGGTTACGATTCGTCGTAATTATATATTTATAATTTATTTCCCGTGTCTGTCGACCGTTTCGCGCAGTCGTTTCCGTGTCGCGTATCGTCGCGTTTACCGAATTTCACCGTGTTTTATATAGGCTAACACTCGTTCCCCAAGCGTTATGACGAATTTTGACCGATATCGTACAGATGCGCCTGCCAGCCTTTCTTGACAATGATTCGATCGACACTCAGATGCGGATGCACACGATCGAAACGTCGAGTCGGACGGTAAAGACGAGGTTTTACGAAGCGAACGTGTTTTTGAACCGTCGAAGAAAAATCGGCACGCTGAAGTGAATTAAATTATCGTGTACAGGGGCTGTAGTGGACTGTCATGCTGGTTAAACCAAAAAGCAGCGGCGGACCCAGAATGGTTCTGTACCAGTTTATCGAAACAATTCATCCGTAAACGATATCAAAAGAACACGGGAGATGTAGGGGGTCACTATTAAAAACGATATAAGTGACGAGTAAAATTCTCTCTCTCTCTCTCTCTTTCCGCATTCATTCCGTGCGCCCATTTTCTTTCAAATTCGTCCTGTTGGACTCGAAACGAATAGACGAAGCTATCGGAATCGCTGCAATCTATTTCGAATCGATTGAACGTGAACATTCGACTACTTTTCACTATCTTTATATCGTTACCGTTATGCCGGTATCAGTTTCGATTGAAAAGTTGTATTTATTAGCAATATAATATTATAGAGTTCAACTAATCCGCGTGATATTTAGAACGATTGCCGTTTTTATCAATCATTATTTAGTAAAAGAAATTAAATCTGGCAAGAAAAATAATAATAATAATAATTCGGTAAGTACATGCCGTGTTATCGAATGATATTAAACAATATTGTTGTTTATGAGACAAGAAGATTCGAAATTATTCCTACTCTACTCCGAACGAACTAATAATTTTATTTGTGTATATTATACTGTGCGAACATAACGTCTTATTCCGTGCTTCAGGAAATATAAGTCTGTTTAGAGTATTGTGAAAATCATTTAAGTTGTGGCCATGAACCACGTATATTATGTATACGGGAATAAAAAGCAGAGTGCTTTTGTGGCATAGAAAAAAAAAAAAAAGAAAGAAAGAATCATATTATTATTATATATATACACTTCGCGAAAATCGTTCATGATTTATGATTTAAAACAGTGTAACCGCGGTACGCGGATAGAAACAAAATGTATTCCGTACACGACGTTGATGTTTTATTTTTGCAAATAATTCGACAACTGAAAAGATGGTAATCATTTGTTATTTCGTCATAAATTTTATGTTGTGTTCAATACGTATACAACAACGACTCGTTTTTATCGCACAAATATTGTTTTCTCTTCGATAATGTTTAAAACATTTATTTTATTTTCTATCGAGTATACGATTACGGAAAATCGTTACGGCGAACAGCGTATATTATTATTATTATTATTATTGTTGTTGTTATTGTATATGTTGTTTAAGACATTGACCGCACGCGATTTTCACCTAATTGTCGAAAACAGACAATTTGATTTTCGCGTTTCACCGGGTGTTTCGAAGAAGAAAAAAACCGCACGATAATGAACGAATACGTTTCAATTGCATTGGACGTATTAGCGTTATTCAAAAAAAAAAAAAAAAAAACCACGCGTTTGACGAATACACGGATTTAGGTGTACAGCGCGAAATACATATGTGTTTCTATCCGAAAAGGACGTTTGTCGTTTCTCAGTTATTCTCGTAATGTCGAGCGGATGTAGTTATAAGAAAACAACGAGTTCGTTTTTTTTTCTCTCTCTCGCCCAGCAGCCCATCATCTTTCTGTTCCCATCGGTCTACGTGCGCTAATACCGAACGACTTTAGTCTCGCCCAGTCTTCCCGATCCGTTTTCGCTATTTTCTTATCACTTTCCTACCCACCGCCCGCCCCGTCGAGGCTACGTCGAACGATATCGACGATAACTGTTAAAACGCCTCGACGTCGGAGTGAACGTTTTTTTTTCTTCTTCTTTTCCTTCTTTTCAACGAGCGTTTTTAATTGTTTACCGTTCGAATGAGAAACGATTGTTTTCGGTTGTGTGTACGTATTATGAAAACCGATGACGTTTTATTGTCGCGCGCCGAAACGTTAAACAAAAAGTAATATCACATTCGCGGACCACGTGCTATGTGCACCTATATCATAGTAACGGTGAAACCGTGGCGGCCCCTACTGCGTTTGACAGACCGCGATCCCGGACGGCGGCGGAAAACGTAATAAATCAAAAATTACGAACCGCCCGGGGGGGAGGACACGCCGCGTCGTGTGTGTTTTCGCACCGATATAGTGTTGTCACCGGCAATCGATCAAATTCGTCATGATGCCCCGCCGGTATTTTTATCCGGTAGCCGAGCCGGCGCGCTGAACGGCGGCGGGGAGACTGTCCAAAAATAAGAAAAAAAGAAAAAGGAGAAGAAAAAAAATAGTCCTCGGCTGATTTCAATATAAAACCGCGTGTACTCTGAAATCCGCTCCTCGTGTTATGACATTGTAATATATTAGCGTCGTACCCCGCGAAGTTGACGCGTGTGCATAAGCCGGTCCGGCGACCGCTCGGTTTGGTGTGTTACGATAGAAACACAAAAAAAAAAAACGAAAAAATCAATAATAAATAACGTGTCCGAATTTCGCTCTACTCGTTTGAAAGTCGCGACGAAAGCGAAAAAGAAAAAAACCGTATTGCGACTTCGTATCCTCGCTGGTATCAGTTGTAACTTGCGTTGAGCCGCTTTCGGAGAAATTCCGGTATTCTTTACATTTTTCTCCGGACCGTTCTCCGCGTCTCTCGCAGTTTCGCTTCGACGAAACCGTTACCTGCCGCCCCGCTCCTTTTGCTGCCCTACACAAACACCCCCCCACCCCGTCGTATCCCGTCACTCTTTTAACATTCCAATTGTGCGTATTTCAGCTTCCCCTCATCGTACGCGTAAAACTCTTCCGATTCTTTGTCGTACAAAAAATTAATTTAAATCGTACGCACTTGAAATAAAAATAATGTATTTTCATTCATGTTATGTTATTTATGCATTTTTCAAACGCTTCTCCTAAGCGTTAACTATGTAAAACGCTCGAGAACTGCTCTAAGCAATTGTACTTTTACCCGTACGTCGAGCCGACAATACGGTGGTAATAATAACAATAATTGAATCGCCGTTTAACACACGTTTTTCGACGAAACGGAGTTTTTTTTTTTTGTATTTAGTGTAAGTACACTCTGAAGTTTTTTTATTTTAACGTTATAAGTAAGTCGTCCCGTACGAGCGTTTAGTAATGCAATATTTTTCACCTGGTCTTAAAAACGCGAAAATACGGCATTTCGAACACGAGGAATTTAGGATGTCCGTCAAACGGCGTATTCGCGTTTAAAACGATTTTCGCCATCAAATGTTTTATTGTCTGAGAACCACCAATGTGGATTTCGCATAGCGCACTGCAGTTGATACTGTACTCGGATCGCCGGTGTTCGACGCCTCTCGTTATATTATTTGTCCTGTTGCAATAATACGGCGATGGAACGGATATCGGAGTCCCGTGATGTGTCTAGAGAACCGGAATACGCGATATTGCAATATTCAAAAGTGAATTAACGATCCCTGCAAAATAATGCCCATCGTCGTTTACGAGATGCGAGTTCCAATAATACGAGCCGTATTTAACGGGCGACAAGGAGTGGATTAGAGGGCATTCGAATCGTTTATTAGCGAGCGGAGGACGCCTCCTTATTAATTTATTCAATAAATTAAAATAACCGATGGTACGCGGTAATGTTATGTGTTCACGATATAATAATTCACGGCGGCGTATACGAATAAAACGTCGGTTAGGTTACTTTTTAACGTGTTATTATTTCATGCAACGCTTACATGCGAATTGCACAACGAACGGTGGCTTTTGATTTGTCGTTAGTAATTTATAATCAATCGTTATGACGGTAACAAGCAATGTAAAACGTGCTTAGTCGTGGAGATTACGCGGCCGTTGAAATTAAAACCGCCGTTTACGGCTACGGTGTACACGGTCATGCGCTCTCTTTGAAGTTCCGACGAGGGAACTACTATATTATTGTACCGTAAGAAGAAGGAATATTCAAATTATTCTTATCGTATAAGGTTAATTGAAAAAAAAAGAACCCCCCGCCGTTTACACACGGTTATGATTAATATTTTGTGAATTCATTCGAAAAATTAAGTTGCGCTTATGTACATAGTCGATAAAAACGAATTACGAACATATAAATCATACGCATTACGGGAAAAGAAACAACGCGAAAACGTGTAGAACATATTATGTGAAAATGTTAGGAAACATAATTAATTGGTTTTTTTTTTTTTATGATCTTGTAATATCGCATTTGAAATTCAATTTTAGTTATTCGCGAAAACATTCGGTTCTCCAGAATTTATAGAGTGTTTCAAAACGTTTTCACGCAAAAACAGTGGCAGACTGTGTCGTCGGGAAGTTTCTCGGTGGTCCGGGAGCTCCGATCCGTGATTCCATACGACCGGTCCTGTCATCGTAAAACAAATTTTATAATTAAAATTATTCTTTTTTATTATTATTATTATTATTATTAAAAATATTATTTTTCGATTAAAATATTATTTATTACCCATAGGAAAAGCAAAAAACAAAAAACAAAAACGTTTAATTTGAAAACAATATACACGTTCGGCGTGTCGCGAATAAAAATAAAAATATCCCTACGAATCCTCGTCGTGGATTTTTTCGAGAACAAAAAAATAAATTATTTTTAACGATTGTAAAGGTGTCGATTGACCACTTGTTGAACGGTATAAAATTCGCGTGACTACAGTGAAAGAAAGAAAAAAACGTATTTCATGTATGCGTAACAACAAAGACACGGAAAATAAACGAGAAATGTTAGACGACGTGTTATCCGAAATTATAACAATAATTGTTTTAAAACTGCCTAGTAACACGAATAAAATCTATGTTTGAGATCAAAGACCGCTAAACTACTACCACCCATACGCGTGTACTGTGTGAGGAAAGTTTACATTATATCATTATTTTCGCGAATCAATATTATTTCTATATTCGAATACACCGTTCTTTTCTCCTCGAACATTTTAACGTCGTTTTCTACAATATTCATAAAAATTGTTTTTTTTTCTTCTTCTTCTTCTTATTATTATTATTATTATTATTATTATTATTATTTAATACGATTTACGTTGCAGTGGTGAGATTAGATTACCGTGGCAAAACAAGAAAAACGTGAAGGCAACAATATTGGCAATGGTATCTCGTCGTTATCCCACCCGTTGTACCATCGTTTTATCGTGACATTTATTGAACGACACTATAATTACCTGGCGAACAGTACGAGAGTCTAGAAAACGAAACGGTTTTGTTATCAAGAGAGACAAACGTTAAATAGAATACATTTGGTTAATGCGCGATGCGTGCAGTGTTGTTCGTCTGTCGACAATTATTCTCGTTTAGACGTTTATATTAGAATATAAACGTGATGCCGGCGCATTTTCACAGCGGGCCAGCTTATTTTTACAGGAAGAGAAACAGCTGTTAAAGTATAACTTTTTTTTTAATAAGAAAAATGCACGCGAACCCACCCTACATCGCGGGTACTTATACAGAATGTTGCAAAAACGTTTAAAAGAAAAAAAAATTGATATAAAAAAAACACCTAATTATTCAGAAGGAAAAAAAAGCATACGGACATCATATCTCAGTGTGTCCCGTTTATGTACGAAATACAATTTCATTAGACGACCAGTCGACATAGCGGTGTACGAGACGCGGCCGAGAAAATTATATTCGTAACCGCCTCGCACATTTCTCCCTGATGAGATGTCTCATCACGTCGAATTTCATCCCGCAATACTCTTGCCATCGTGTCAGAATAATTGTGCGTTGTAAATAGTTCGTTTAAAACGTGTTGCAAACAAATTCGCCCTTTATTTCCTGTGGCGACAATTCCGCCATCACTTTGGTGAAAGGATACTTGACACACGGATCGCAATGGATGTTAGTTAACAAAAACAAATCATGCCGTGACAAACCGGAGTGACGGTGGTAGGTAGACAGTCGTGAAATAGAACAACAACGGAATGGCGGACAATTTAAAAAGAAGTCTTTTTTTTTATTATTATTATTATGAACGCTCTGTATATATATATATATATATATAGACATTTGTAATCGATAATATAAGCTATATCGTGTCGAATGGAAATGCTTCGGTGAATGACGTTTAAGCTTTCGCGTTTCCACTGAAATATACGTTTTTACACGCATTGTGTAGAAGACGAATAGCCGTTATTGAAAATATAAATCCTCGTTGCTCGTTTAATTCGAATCGAACGGAATTCGATACGTATTTTATTTTTTCGTATAAATTATGCCTCGACGAAGATTATAATTAGTGAAAATTTAAATATAAATACCGACGAAAGAGATTAAAGGATAAAGTATGTGTAAATGACGAATATATTTTTACACGTGGGTGTCCGCGTCGAGAATATGTTATTATGTCGATTTCTGATCGTCGTTACAGGGTTAAACTTAACGATAATCGCTTGTTATTCGAATCATTTTTATTATTTCACTTTACAATCCGAATTAAATCGTTGGTCTTTTACGACGACTATTCACGTTTCAAATTAAATTTATTTTCATTATTCCACTCTTATTCATGTCATGTAGTCGTAATTATATTCTAGTAAATTGGGCTCGCTGAACGTCACGAACGTTTAAAATTTATTCATTCGACTTTAGATCTCATTTTGTTTTTGTTTTTGTTTTTTTCTTCATTCTTTTACATTTTATCCCATTTGCGCTAGGTTCGTAAGTGTCGAAAAATGATTTTCCACATTTTAATTCGTAGGTAATGAGCATTTCACCTCGAGGATTCAATGTTTGACAAGTTTTGAAATTTTACTTCAACCACGAGAAAACCAACAATTCTGTTCAGACGAAAAATTTAAAAAATGCGCACGCATAATATCGTCGAGGAGTTATTAAATTCAAATTATTATGTAGAAAAAAAAAAAGAGGTTCATATACAAATGTGTAACGCGCCTAGAAAATCGTGAATTTAAATAATTCGAATGTTCTCCGAAACGACGCGTGTGTCCGTCCGACAGCTGCGGATCGTCGCGGTGAGCGCACGAAAAAGTGTGTGCGAGTCCAAAACGAAAAAAATACAAGAGAATATTACCGTTTATCGTATAATCTACGTCGCGCGATTCGAAGGAAATCGCGGCGAATTCTCCAGCAAAACATCGAGAACGTGAATTCGTATAACAAAACGTACGTGTATACGGATTTAGACTAATAACATGCTCGACACGTCGTTAACGTTCGTGGTTGTATAAAAACGGGGAAAACGTTCCGTAAAATCATTGCCGCGCTAAGGACGTCATGAATAACGAAACGCGAGAAATTTCGCCGAGATTCACGAGTGTTCTCGTGGGCTACTGTTATCGATCCGTTCAACGAGATGAAAACCACAACTGGACATTTGGTCAAGGGGCTGGGCGCTTGAGTTTCAAGGTTTTTTTTTTTTTTTTTGTGCATACTATCAACTCGTGGGAGGGGTATTACACCGTTTATTCGTTCGTACACACCAGGACCGCTTTTGACGAGCAGAGGAAAGAAAAAGAACAACACCACCCGAAAACGTCATTTTTATTATCGCGTTATAAATAATAATAATAAAAATCAGTCTCCGGTTAACGTCAGAAACGAAAACGAAATAATACTTTAAATTCGTTAGTTAAAAAAAAAAACACTAATGTTCAAAACGAGACTTTTGTCATTCGCCGCGTGCAAAACTATCCGATTTCAATCCGTTATTATTTTTTTTTTTTTTTCTAAGGAGACCGTTTTAACGATCCGAAGGATGTCCGCGTGAGTCGGGCCAATGGTCACACAAAAAGGGACGTGACGCGTGTTGCAGGACGGATACGTTGTACGACATACATATTATATACACACGTATTCCATCGTTCGCGTACATATATACCCTCCGGAAACCCTGTATTTGTGTACGGTAATCGCGAGAGTCTGGCAGCGACAATGGTCGGGGAGTATTGCGCGCGAGAAGAAAAATCGCACTTCGCACGAGATTCAGGTCCGGCGAAACGCGCACACCGCGCGCAGTAGACGGATGATGAGTTGTTGTACCCGCGAAATCGCCGGTTCTATCGATGCGGCCGATCCGGGTTGAGGAAAGAGAGAGAACGAAATTTACTCTGTTTTCGCATTCCGTTCGTTTATTGCGCGCGTCTCGTATAAACGAAGTTATTTCCTCCTCCTCTACGAAATTCCTCCGCTACGCCGCAATCGTTTATTCCGCCGCCGCCGCCGCCGCCGCCGCTTTCTTTGAAGTCCCGCTTTCACCGCAATTGAAAAACGAGCTCGCTCTACGCGTCATCGTCGGTCGAGAAGTCGTTTTCGGATTTTCGACACCTCTCCAAAAAAAAGAAAAAAACGTTGTACGCACTCGTTTTACGCGTGTAATTTAGTCGGTTTTCGTTTTACAGACCGCGTGTCGTCCGTTCCACTCATCGATCAACGCGTTATTGTTCGATGAACGCGCGCACTTTGCTCCGCCGACACGTATTTGCTGCACGGAGGCCACGACGACGAATAACCATCTGATGATTATAGTACGTGTATCGTAGGCTTGTCTATGAGCGGTGGCAGGACACCACCGGCCTCTCCAGTGACTCAATTCTCGGCTTATACCGTGGTTGAAACTATAAATTTTAAACAGCTCACGGCTGTTTTTTGTTTTTTATTTTGAAATATTTTATTCGCGCGGTTTTAGATACAATGGCAATACACGGACGTCTACACTCAGGGCCGTTCCGAGGTTTTTCGGGGCCCGGGGCAAATTAATTTGGTGGCCCTTCGACCATCATAATAATTATTTAAAGAAATCACGTAAAATGTATATAGTATGAAAAATAATTTTTCTAAATCAATGTGTCGTCCGGCACTTTTTTATTCATTTATCCTAATATCACCATTGATTATAAATTATAATATACGGTATAATCTATGCTCAATGATATTACACTTGGGATGATAGTACCTATTAAGTATGTAAAAATGGGAAAGCCGATGAAAAACTATAACAGTGTTCGTACAGTATATGTATTATCATTGATAATATTTAATCAATGGTATTATTATTTACGTACTATATCTATTTCAATAAAAATAAAGGATGATATGTACATATTTTAATCCGTTATTATTACTTACTGACATTGGTGTTGGTATTCACTCTTGTTTCTTTACACTACAGGTAGACAGGTAGTCTATAGTCTATATCTACAGTAGGTACCTACGGTAACTGTCATCTATGATCTATCAATTTTATCAGGGACACTATACCGTCAACTGTCGATTAATAATTAAAGTTACTGACTGTAGCGGGTGTGCGGGCTGTAGTTGACTATTCTACGTGTATCGGTTATCAACGTATCGGCTATTAATTTGGTCTAAAAATATCGTCTGCACAATTGCCTACCGTAGCAAAACGAGCCTCGTTGTCGCAATATAATATAGATTACAGGAGTATTACATTTATGTGACTGACGCAACGAAAATAATATTTGTTATCCGAACATATTAGTCTTTTGTCGGGTCTTTTGGGGGCCCCCTAAAAATATTTCTAAATTGGGGCCTGGGGCAAAATGGTCCCGTTGCCCCCCTCCTTTGAACGGCCCTGTCTATACTACTTAGATATCCTCCGTGTCGTTGAAACTGCTTTCAACATTTTCCATCGTCAACATAATATATTAAACATTATATTACGGATAACATGAAATCGGTGAAAATTTACGCGTTTACACGTGATTTGTGTAATAAACGTGATAAGACGTGTGACGTACGATTGATAAAATATCTATATAAAAAAAAAAAATAATTAATTAGCACGTTAGTTGATTGTCCTTATTTATTAGTTGTAATAGCGTAGGAAACCGATTTTAAGATAATCTCTGATTTTGCGGCTTGAACGAATTCCGAGCGCTATAGAATTGCCGTACAATGAAAAAAAAAGTCACAAATATAGACGTGGGAATATACAGATGGTTGTAGTAAGTAAAAAATTTAGATTTTACAACCGACTGGACACGCGTATGACGTATATATGTTATACCCGGTGCAATTGAATTGGCTCCTCAATACAGCTAGTCAATTATTGTACCCTTAACAAGTACCATTTGAATTGGCTCCCAAAGAATTTACTGTTGAATTGATTCATTACCGGTTTTTTTTTTCAAAAATGTATCGGTTACCAAAATGTCAATAATTTAAAGTACGTAGTTCCTATATTTTACATCGTTACACACAAAATTAAATTAAAAAAACAGACAGTATTTTACCAGAGTGCGTCATTATAAAATTTATACATACAAATTAATAAGTTAAATAAAAAATATTATATTAGACTATTTTTAGTGGTCTACACTTATTGGCCAATATTTTTATGTACTCGAACTCACACCAGTATCATATTTACCAATTTCATTTCCTAAAAATTGTATTTTATCTCTAATTTGTAATATAAATAGTATAGGTTAGGTTAGGTAGATTATATTATTTGAGTGAAAACTGCCAGGCCATATTAGGTTGACGTCGTAAAAGTGTAAATGCCTATAGTATTATTAAAAAATAATATTTAACACTAATTTAAGGCTAATAATCTTTGTAATTGAAGCCTTATGTTCTAATAAAAAAAAAAAAATTTAAGGAGCCAATTCAAATATACATTTTTCAGGAGTCAATTCGAGGATCGAATTTATATTTACCCGAAATTGGGAGCCAATTCAACGGTAGCCGTTATACCGTGTGACCTGAATCGGTTCCGTTCTATTGAACGTAACGTCATTGTGTGAGCCTACGCCTGTTATTGCAAACGTTCGCGTCGTGATATTAATTATTTCGTTCCGGCGTGAGAAGACAAGACAGCGAGCAAGAGGTAAATATAACTGAGAGTAATGTATTGGGTCTTATACGATGACATGTCGAAATGTCTGTGTACCCGAAAATTCTACCAGAAGGAGTGTTCCCATCTTTACGGTCATACGCGGTTACTGGCAGCAAATTGCATTTGATTGCGCGCACTTTAAAAAGAAGAGTAGCCGTGTTTCGATTTTCTCAATACCGCTTTTATAAAGCGTCAGGGAAAAATTATTTATAAAAACGCGGCAAGAACGCGATTCCGTCGATTATTTCTCCGTAATTTCTAAAACCGATTTAGTTCTAGAAACTCGAAAAATATTCACCGAATGTTTTAATTAACGTTACTTTTTACTAATATTAGGGACAATTTTTTTTATCAAAATATTACTTTCAGTTTTGAGGGATTCGGAGATATTTAATTCATAAGGGAAGTAATGTTTTTAGTTTTAAGTTTTCAAAACTTAAAACAATGTCAGATGTACGTTACTTCAACTAATAATCTGTTAGAATCAAAAAAAATCTTGAAAATCTTTAGCCGCGATTTTTTTTTTTTTTTATATATATATAGATGATATTTTAAGTTCTACGTTATTTCATTTATTAACAATGAATAGCATTTTGCTGATACTCGGAATCGCTTTTATCGAACGCAACGATTTATCGCGTTGCTTTCAAATTTATAGTAATAACAAAACTCATAAATCTTTATCCAAGTAATTCGCGTTTAGGCGACATCCACAACACTCCGCAGATCGTTACCTTTTTAGAATTTTATTATTATTTTGTGTTTGAAAATGCAAACTATAGACAGACTTTGTTACCGGAACGTAAACGTATGTCAAGATCAAACACGCGCTCTTTCTACGCGAAAAAGAAATGACAATAATTTATACGTTATTGTATGTATAATAATATATATACAATAACGAATCTTATCAATACAATCCAAAAAAAAAAAAATATATATTAATCAAATTTTTCGTTTTTAAATGCGTGTCAGAAACGATTCGCGAACCAAAGTTATTTATTGGGTAAGTTTGTATACGTTATTCTCGCTGAATCTCTATAGAATACCACGGCACAAGTTGTGTTTGCATTTAAGAAGGAGTTTTAAGATTCAACCAACGTGCTGTTTTACATTCTCGTCTTCTGTGTTTGTTTATAGGGTCTGAAAATTGTTTTGATTTTATTGTTAATTTCCAACCATAAGTTGCTTTTTGTATATAATTTATCCATTTTTAAATAAGAAGAATTCTCGGGATTTCATTTGTAAGTAATAATAATAATAATAATAATAATAATAATAATTACATTGATATGTGGGATTATTAAGGATGTTATTTGTATGCTAATTGGTCCTCGTCGAGCATGGAATTCTCCAACAGGTGTACGTACAATTTAATGAAAACTAACCGTTATTAATACGCGCACTCATTAATATGTAATGCATAAAATACACATAAAACACGTAATAAGTAATCTAATTTAAATTAATAGACTTAGAATATTTTTAATTTTTTTTCCCCGAAATAAATAATTTATAATTGTCCAATCCATTTGTTTATTATATCAACGAAAAAATCGTTGAAAATTCATGAAACACTATCAATAATTGAAATATTTGTAGGCGATTTATATTGCAACACGAAGAGTTAATTAAAATGTTTCAACACTCGAATATAACAAATATATTATAATATTCGTAATACCTACATTTTTACTTTGATAAAAATGCATAATTTTTCGGACATTTGGAATTTTTATTCTATTCAGTGTTTGAACTAATTTAAACGGATATAATGGATAGTTTTTAATTTTAATTAATACTTCTTCAAATCGAAATTCACAAACGACAGTTTAAACGTGAAAAAAAAAATTATACTATAATTCGTTATTTTTAAAACGGCGAATCGTGTTCGTTTTCCGTATTTTTCACCGATAATATAATTACAAATTCTGTTGTTTTATCCGGGATACGTCACAGAAATGGAATGACTGTTTCTGTGACGTCTTATTAGTTTTTAATATTGATGTTTTATCCCGAGACCACTTATTATACGAACGAGTGAATAATTCTAAAAGTTATTATCGTGAAGCTAAATTTAAAAACAAAACAAAACGCCTTGACGAACAATAGCTTTTATAAAATATAAAAACACGATGGAATAAAATACGTTTAAAGTCGTTGTGATGCAGTGTTTTCTTGTTTAACTTAATTATTATTAACAGTTCATAAGAACCGTGTTAATATTAAAGTATTCATAATGTTTTCAACTATTTGTTTTTTTTTGTATAATATTGAATTTAACGTGTTGCGACAGATTGCGACATTGCAGAAACATGTCACCGAAGTGCCCGTAGTATGTAGTGAATTGTAACACGTCGGCAGTTGCTTATGAGATAGCCGTCGTATCATAGGCTGTATTTATATGATAAATGCAGAAAGCGCTTATAATTCTATATATAAAAAAATGTTACCTCGATGTTATTTCGAAAACCGATAAAACCGTTTGCTTTTATTCTCTCTTTTTCTTTTTATCGAAACTTTGTATGTTTACAATTTATTTCAACAATTACAATAAACGAGTATACAATTATTGGAATAAGCTAAAATATTAAAGTTAAACATTTAAAAATAGTATCTGACTAAACGGATTGACCGGTCTCACGGATGAAGTATAAAATTCGGATTACAATAATTTCAGAATTGGGATTAAGAATAGATGATAGAGTTAGTTGGATGTTTTGAGATTTTAGAAAATTGAAAAGAGTTAAACGATTAGAGGATAAACTTTTATTCTCTTAATTCCGACATTAAGGGCATTTTCCCTCTTCGGCTTACGCACGCGAAACATAGCAAAACAGACGTTTTATACTTTCAACGTACCAATCGATCCAGTGGTGCGACATGGAATTTGAAAACGGATTTGAATCCATCGTGAATTTTATTTACTATAGAACAATTTTCCCACTTTTTCAATTTTTTTTTTTTATCTTAAAACCTTTAAGAGTTGATTGTTGGTCAATTTTTTTATTTTAAAATTACTCAATAATTTTTTAAGGATTCATGAGAAAAAAAAATCAGAATGCGGGAATGTCGATCTCAAGTAGACTTCACGAGTAATTTAAATCTGTTTTCAAATTTCTTATCACACCACTAGATCGATCGGTACGTTAGATGTAGGGGAAACGTCTATTTCGCTATGTTTCACGCGTGTAAGAAGACGAGAGAAAATATCCACTTTCAATCCCCTTAAATAGCAAGAGCTGTATATAATGTCATACTCGCATATAACTATATTAACATATACTTAAATATATTTTCAAACAGTGAATTCCATCGAATATTTAATAAATTTAAAAAAATAATTCAAATTGTGTGTTATTATTTTCAATAATCCAATAATGGCCTACTTAGGATAACTACAAATAATTATTTCAAAGTCGAAAAATACTCTTCGTAGCATCATTTCAATTATAAATTCATAACTTCGATGAGGCGTGGCGTTACAGAAACGTCGTGTATTTACGATAACAACTTCCTTACAATAAACTATTTAATAGCTAACACAATAATACTTCATAAATTACAATGTTTTCCTATTCGCTGTTAACTTTCCTTATTTATGTCATATTTAAAATATTTTTTTTTTTTTGACGCCGTTTGCGTATCAAATAAAACATCTAAATTAACCAGTATTCATTTCCTAGAATACTATATAAATTATTCTTGGGATAAAATCTGCGTGAGAGAAAAAAACGTTTATAACAAAGTTTTTTTTTCCTTTTACCAAACTTTAAAACATTTATTATTTAACAATTCATTTCGAGAAATAATTATTTAGTTATATAAACAGTATTTATGTACAGCTTATTACTTAAAGGTTATTATTTTACAGTTCAGCGTTTTTAAAAACACTTTTATATTATAAGTCTAATAAGCAGCGTAATATTATCAAACAAGTTTGAAACTTTCAGAGTCCAATAAAAGATACTTAATAAAT
The DNA here is from genome assembly GCA_032441825.1 of Chaetogeoica ovagalla. Taxonomy (NCBI): domain Eukaryota; kingdom Metazoa; phylum Arthropoda; class Insecta; order Hemiptera; family Aphididae; genus Chaetogeoica; species Chaetogeoica ovagalla. The sequence goes on from CM063726.1 coordinate 2,621,618, forward strand.
ATTAAGTTTTCACATCGTTCCAATTCAAACCGAATTCCATTCCATAACACTATCAGTGGTTACATTCAAAAATATAAACGAATATATATATATAATATATATATAAAAAAAACGACAATAAATTCATTACAATCTCAAACGAAAATTATTATTATCGCATTGTTTTTGCGTACAATTTAAATGAATCGTTTACACTAGAACCGAACCGGCCGAACCGAAAAAAACAAATTGTCTAATCTGTGAACACATATTTTGGTGGTGGCCCAGAACCAAAATTTAGGGTTTGAAAAAGAAATAAATCAGTGTTGAAAGCTAATTTAAAATGATTGGAAATGTATTAATTGAGTAAGAAGTTATTCATTTTTTTTTTATTTGGTAAACATACGATTTGTCGGCATTGATCCTCTTAGTTTTCATTACTTAACTCACAGAGACGTATTAAATATTAACAAATAAAAGACAACCAATTTTATTTTAATTGTTACAGAAAGATTTCATTTCGATGCGTCTTGTAAACTTTTTATAAAATACTTATTAAAACAATTTCTTTTTGTTTTTACTGTACTGAAAACGTCGATTGTTATTCAGGTTCAAATAACAGGGGTAAACATGAACACAACACGTCCACCCGCTTGTCAAGCCAATGGTCCGAAAATGTTTATTTTAAAAATTACTATTACTATTTACAAATAGAATTGTTTTACCACACAGTCCTAAAAATCGTTGTACCGTTATTTTTTTATCAACCTATTTCACATATGGAGTGTTTTTAACCGTCGATAATAATTCGCTGGTATTTTAGAAATATGTGATTTTTTAAAACTCCGTGTACATTTTGAAATTCGCTACTTTCATCTGCACGTTGTCTGCACAAATGTTATGGACCACGATATCTTTTCTTCGACTTAACAACAGCCCAGGGCTTTCTAATGAAAATGAAATTCCATTCATCCGAAAAGTTATTCAAATAACAGATGTCGAGAAACGATTGCAGAAACGTGTTTTCTCATCGTTATTATCACGACATAGTTTAATCACTATAATTACAATTCGCATTGGAACAACGATAAAAAAAAAAGTCGACTCCGATTTTTTTTTGCCGTTTGGACGGCACGGTTCGGTTTTAGCGTATACGCGCTGCTTTGTCGAATGGTGCAATTCAATAAAAACTTATCAATATTATTCGAAAACGTATAGGACACGAACCCGTTTTATTTTTGCCGAAAAATGAAAAAAAAAAAAAAAAATGGATAACGCTTTATTTTGGCGAAGTAAAAACATTTTGTTCGCTATTTGTTTTTCGATAAAAAAAAAAAAAAACAGTGTTTTTCCGACAATTGGCGTTGAAACGAAAACGATAATATGAATGCGCGGTCTGTGGCGTTTTTCCGACGACGTTTCTTAAAAACATTTCATTCGTATACGCACATTATATCCGGATTTAATCAATACATGCATTATTATGGACAATTTATGTGATAGACCTACTCTAAATTAACGGCAGGACTGTTACCGCGAGGAACGCTATAATAGTGTTTAGCGGGGGCCAGTGTCAAACCGATATCGGCCGAAAATGGGTCATAACCGATTCAATAAATTATCTAAACAATACCGCCGAGTGGTACCGAGGCGTGTAATTTCGCCCAGACTATAAACAGCAGCTGTGTACACACAACTGTGCGAGCACCGCGGTCCTAGTTGCCTGCGATTTAGAGTATCTTCGATAATCGTCGAGAAACTTGGCGGCTGGCGCGTGCCAAAATATGCCCCTCGTTTTTCCAATCGGTAGCGAATGTAAAAGAAATGTTTGAAACGACGTGTTTATAATTGATGCGCCTAATGTTTAAAGAAAAATTCACCGAATTCGTTCCGTTCGTTTTTCCATACAACAGTAAATAATACAGTGGCGTAATTACGGGCAGGGGAATCGTTGGATTACACTCCCTATAGAAACAAAATTAAAAAATAAAATATTGTTGCGCATTCCGTCAATTTGTATATAAACGCGCGCGTTTATTGCCACTGAAGTCGATAACGCGCATTATTCCCGATATTTTCTTACGATTATAATAAAGAATTTATCAGTTTCACAAAATTTCTGCGGGAAAACGGAAAGGCTTGCGCTCGAGGAGGAGAATTCTACATCACGCGGGTATTGGACATAGTTGATATTTAATAAAAAATTTACTTTAATATTGGTTGTTATCTTTTTAACAGGGAATGTACAGATTGTGCTCAGAATTAGCGGAAAGAACCTGAACGAATTCTCACTGAACTCTGCGATAAAAATAAACGTTTAAAATTAAAATACATATATATAATATAATATATATATATATATTTAAGAAATGCGTTTTATTTGATTGAATACTATTTCAATTCGAAATATTATATAAAATCGTATTGTATAAAATTATATATGATAATTGTATTATATAAAATCGTGCACGGGACGAAGTTTTTTTTTATGTTTTATTTAGAAAAAACCCCCCTTCGCCATTTTAAGCCCGCCGCAGAGAGAATTCGATATTACGCCAATCTACAGTATTGATGAGGCGTTGTATATAATTTATTCTCAATACGATGCGATAATAATTATTGTAGTCTTCTACGACGCTAATTCCTTGTACATATATATATAAATATATATATTTATATCGTACTAAACGTATTTTTCAACCGTTTCATACAGTCTACTACCGGCGGATTTAGACAAGACTTAAACGACAATCAATCAGAGTCGTTCAATGTCGTTCTTCATAGAACAACGACATTCTTATGTATGTATATATATATAGTAGGTGTGGCGGTGTTCCGGCTCGTTTATGTCTCATCGACGTTTATATAAATACATAAGCCCGTTTTTGCTGCTGGTTTAGTAACACACCATTAAACCAATAGGTTTTCCACCACTGACGGTATAGCGCGAACCGACGAAGAATTCATCGCCTCTCCGTCTCTTTTCACACGCTGCGTGTCTATTTGTTAAAAACGCCAACGTTGACCGACTCAGACGTTCTGATGCGATGCGAGTTTACACCGACGCTAAAAACATGGTGAAATAATAATAATAATTAATACATTTTATATACTTCGACAAGAAGCGGAATTCTTCTGGTTTGGAATGACCGGGTCGATTTGTAAAACGTTCGGTCACACTGACTGAATACAAAATTTTCATTATTTTAAACGTCAAAATACAACGTACGTTTAAAACACAGGAGGAACCGTGGGCCGGGGCGTGCGGTGGTAAAAAAAAAAAATTGTTTTTTTTTTGTTGTTGTCGTTAATTTCACTATTAAAATATGAGATTTGTATTGAATCTATTGAAACGAATAGTGTTAATATTGTGTAGTGTATGATATATTTATTTTTTTTTTTTTTTTTAGGGAGGTGGGAGAAATATTCTCCAGAAATATTTGTACCCGGCCGGAACGTCAAAATTTCAAACACTTTTTTTACACCCGATTATAGAATATTGTTTCACGAAACGATAACGGTTTTTATCAGAATGTCTGAGAATTCGTATGTCAATAGTCTATTGTGAGACTGCGCGGTAAAGTTCAATGCCGAGCACGGTGAGAACGCGTGATTGAAACACATGAACACGAGCACATTTGGACAGGTAACCGAATTAAAATATAAAAGTCCCATTATTGTTGCCATCAACGCTATGTGTGTGTGTGTCTATTAGACGTCTATATAAACGCGTTCTATAGTTTTGTCAATTCCCACGACTATACATCTTCTTTATTCTATATTTTTATTCTTTCTGCATTTCACATAAGAGAGTATTTTGTATTACGCCGCGCGGCGTTTAGGTCTCGATAACCATTCGTTTTTCGTTTACGCACATATATTGTAATCGTTAAAATAAGGGCCCCCCTTTTCTCTCTTACTCACTCTCTCTCGCTCTCTCATTCTCTTCGTTAAATTTAATTATTTTTCCCGTACAATACGAGCGTTTTCCATTACGCGCGCAAATTCTATTTTTTCTTCTTTTTTTTAACGGGTGTAAAATAATATCGGTCTCGCGCTTGATATTTTTGACGTCAATATGAAAAAAAAAATAAATAAATACGTTAAAATATTCACTTGATCGGTTGAGGAGTTCATAACATCGCGTACGTCGTTATAGTAAATTATTTACATTAATTTTATAACGTCCACGCTCCAGAAACAAACGACGAGGATTGAATGTAATGTGCCGCCGCCAATCGTGAAATAATTCGAGCGTCATATTGACGCAATTAAACTGCGAACTTTAAACCGGATTGGGAGGGAAAAAAACCGAATCGTTCAAAACTATAATACGCGGTTAATGGGAAAATATTACGTTTTACAATAACAACAGCGCGACGGTGGATTGTAACATTTATCCTCTTCTGTACTCAACGTACGAGCTGTAAAGCTTTTAGATAAGATTACACGGTTTGTCACGGCGCATACCGTGTACGGTCGTCAATGCCCGTCTTCGCGTTCTCGTTTAGGATGATTGTTTCATATATATTTTTTTTTCTCTCTTAGTGATAAAAAAAAAAATATATATATACGAGTATGTAAGAATAGGATTCGAACGAAACCATTTGTAGGGCAAAATAAAATCCGACAAATGAAACTGACCAGACGTGGCGAACGAATCCCCGTAGACGCGCGAGATCGATTTCGCGTTCGAATCATATCGTATTATTATTATTATTATTATTATTATTATTCGGGATGTGATGCGCGAGAGTCACAAACAATATTGACTCGAATCGGAGAAAATTTAAAAAAAAATATAAGACGATTTTGACACACACACACACACGCGAAAAACCTGTCAAACTGTCGTCGTCGCCGTCATGATTGATATAATGTGGACTGCCATCGGAATCGTGGAGAAAAAGGTGTAAACGTTGTCCGCGCGCACATCGCATAACGAACCAATTCAAAGTCATACCACCAGTGTGTATTCATTATTTTTCTTCTACTCGTTCGATTCGATCGGCTGCAATCCATCGCAATTTCCCTCTGTCATAATTCAAGTTTTCCTTCGATCCATTTGTTTTCGCAAATACTGCAGGTACGGTATCACTAAATACGTGTTCAATTTTTGGCTCTTGCTCGTCCGATTTTACGCCTTCCGAGCAGGATTTTACGGCGTAAAGTATAAGGCCTATCGTTTGTCCTATTCCAGACATAATTGACTCGCTGTATTTCTTTTACTCGACTCGGCGACGAGGATTCCGACTTCAGAATTGATCGGTTTTTTTCTTCTCTGCAGTTCCCACATCGTACGGAATATGGAAACCGGAACGTAGAGAAAAACAACTTTGGAAATATGACAGTTTCGCGAGAAAAAAAAATTTGATATTCGTTTTAACCTCATAATAATATAATAATAATAATAATAATAATAATAATAATAATAATAATAATGATAATATGATAATTTGTTTTCTTACACAGTTTCGTGAATTGTCTTCAGACGATAATAATTCAAAAAGTAATTATTCTAAATACCGATTTCACGAAAAAGTTTTGAATATTTTTACAGATTATGTGTACGCAACACTGCCGGTGGGAGTGCAGGGCAGAACAGGCAGCTGCCCGGGGCCTCCACGGAGTTTAACATACCGTAAGTCTAGAATTTCGTATTTTCAAATCTAAATAACAAGTAACAACTGTCATCTGTCATATGGAAACGTTTGTGGTATTTGAATTTTTAAATTAAATATATTATTTGCAGAAAAAAAAACAATTTTGATGTTAAAAACGTTCCTTTTTTTTTTTTGGCAATTGTCGTGTAACATTTTTATTTATAGAATAAACGTTTTAATTTGTTTTTTTTTTTTTGTAACGAAAATTCTATCTATGCACAGTTTTTACTAGCGAAATAATATTTTAATTTTTTATCTTTTTCAAAAATAAATACGTATTTGAAGAGTTCGATTGTTTGCGCGCGAAAAAACGTCGCGCACTAGGGTTTCTGGAGAATTTTTTTTTTGCTTTTTTGGAAACAATTTCCAGGGCCAAGCGAAACAATCCGTTTATGTTTGCGAACGGTCCGTTTGTTTTTTATTCGTTATTTTTCCAGCGTCGTACGACTTGACGCAACGGCGGCTCGTGTGTAGTAGTGTTTTGTATTCTCTACAATGTAAATTTATATGGGAACTATCAAACGGTATTTGGAAATAGAATAATAGAACGGGGAGATGGATTGGGAAGCGAAAAAAAACGACGTCCAGTAATCCCAAACAGAATGTACCCCGAGGGCAAATAACTATACACACACACACACACACACTGTTGAAATTTCTCCGGTTATTCGAGTGGCTTGTGAACGCGAAAACGTTCGCCAAAATGGATTTCGCCTCGGGCCGTTGCAGCGGTGGCATGTGGTGGTGGTGGTGGTGGTGGTAACGATCGTACAGGTGAAGAGTTTTCGGTACGAGAAAGTCCCGGGCTAGTTTTATTTTTTTTTTTCGTTATACTCGTCTTTTTTTTTTTCGATAGAAAGTACGTGTTTTTCAAGAGAGTTTCGTGAAAAACTACAAAGTTACTTCTTCGCCGACACCAACGAATTCGAGAAAACTACGCGCGCGCACACTCTTCGTCACAGCGTAAAAGATAATATTGTATTTTTAGTAAACTAATTCCGTCGCGCTGTTGTGGCAATCGTCTGATGACTATATAATCAGTCTATAGAAAACGTCTCTGTCCGCATAATATTATCAGCACGTCGCGTATATGTGTACCGCGTTTTTACGAGACAATTTATAAAATGTTTTTATTTAAAAACTGAGAATAATATAAATAACGATATAAATAAAATTCGCGTGGATCTTTTGATACGAAGACACCAAATACAACGAATCATAAAATTCTTCGGCCCGTTGCCAAAAGCACAGTAGAAATATCCCTTACAAAACATACATTTTATGTACGTTTAACACGTTTCCAACGCTATTGTATTTCATTTTCTGAACGAAATTGCGAACATTTAACCAAAAAAATCTCAACGAACGTGAATAGATATTTATAATATAATAATTTTCTCGTCGAATTGTATCGTATTGTGTTGGTAATAAAATGATATATTGCATAGAAGATATTTAACGTTTTCTCCAATATTACGTAACGTACATTTTTTTTTTTTTTTTTTTTGTGATCAATGGAAATTAAATATTTTAATAATTTTGCGTATAATATAAACAAAAGGCAACTTCCGTATATTTTTCAACTCTGTTAGACTAAAAAACAATCGAACGGATTTTATTCCTTGTTTTCTTTTATATTGTGTACGCTTATGGTTATTGCTCAAATTGCTTCGGATAATATGATTTGTAAATAAAATAAAATAGAACAATTCGGTATATATTAAAGTACGGTCCACTTAAAAATCTCTTCTCTTACTCCATTCTTAGAAACTCGTAAATAGACCACGGGAATAAACGTCGAAACAGTTGGGGGGAAAAAAATGTGTTTAGTCTGATAATTCGAATTACAAAAGTTGAATTTATAAAGCTGATTCGTGTGATTTTCTATATTTTATTCTATTAATTAAAACAAAGCTGTCGTTTTAAATATGAATTTATCTGTTAAGTATTTTATTTTTTATTTTTTATATTCGTGTTAATATTATAACAACTGTTATTATTATTATTATTATTATTATTATTATTATTATTATTATTATCAAAATGAAATACAGTCCACTGAAGTAAAAGGAAATTTGTTAATGTATTATCTAATCATTCTATAGATGCATATCGATGCGTGTAGCGTAACAGATCGCATTGGTTTTTAACCAACGCTCCAGAAACGTCTACAGCCCCGACGCATCATTTTTTTTTTTTTTTTTTATATATATTTTTGTAATTGAATTATATTTTGATACCTATTGGCTTTTACAATTTACTCCCATTTTAATTAATTCATTATGTCAATATTACAATGTTATATTAAAAATGAATGCAGTCGTCTCTGTATGTTGAGTAATTATTTATTCAGTTTTATATGTCGCATGCCCGTTATGACCAATTGTAATTGAATACGCATTGTTTGTACAACAAAGAACTTATTTTACAAAAAAATAAAATGAAGGAAAAACAAATAGGACTTGAAAGTATTGATATAATTGATTTTTTTCATCTTTATATCTTTTAAATTTTCAATATATGTATAATATATTTTGAATTTAAAATTTTTTTTTTTCAATCAAATATTTTCTTTTAATTTTGTTCGACACTCGAAAGCCAACAACGTCTATCTATCTTGGTATACACTTCAAATTCCGAGTAAAGTGTTTTTCTGTATCTCTCTGCTCTTCTCTTTATCTTATTTTGAAGCGTTCATTTGATGCTCTGCCACAATTCTAAATAAGTTGTAACATGGTAATTGCTTTGTCCTACTGAATGCTTAAGTGGCGCGTGCTTACACAAAGGTCGTATCATTTTTTTTTTTTTTTGTTTTTTAGACAAAAACTATTAATGTTTTCATTCGTTATTGTCAATGTGAAATTACTAAAGTTTATATTTTTCCATATAAATCGTGTACTCCACCGTTAAATGTGCGATTATTTTCTTTTTCCGAATTTACATAATTTCATCAATAATTGTATATTCATAGGATTGTTAAAATTTTACAAAAAAAAAATAAACCGAAAAATTAAATGACTTTTTTTTGTTTTCTTTATTTAATTTAACATCGGTTACTCATTTAATATAGAAACATAATAAAAATACATGTATTTGTTTTTTATAATAGATATATATATATAAATAAAATTCGATATAATACATTACTGCGTTAGTATATTGAATAAATGAATTTTCATTTTACGCTCCACAAGACGTTATATTATGACACATTGGCGCACTCAATACGTTCATATTATGGTTTCACGTCATTTATAGGAAAACTATGAAGAAAAAGATAATTTTATAACATAATGTTATATTACGTAATATTACTCTGAACATATCATTCAGAGAAATGTTTGAAGAGTACATTAAGATCACCTTCTGTTTGTTATTAAACATTGAACGCTAAGAAAGGCTACGTTTAATGAAGTGTACCTATTATATACAGGTATATATATATTTTTAAATACTTATACATAATTGGAATGAAAAATAAAACTGTTTATAAAATATTAAAAATGTAAAACTGAGATGCGAAATAACATCATATATATATATATATATATATATAAATTAATAATTAAATATACATTTTACGCGAGATGATTGCGAATTATTAACGAAAAAGCGGTTTAAAATATAATTCGTTTGAATGTTAATATTTACACTAATTGACTTGTTTTAATGTCATTCGAGTTTTCATTGTATTTTCTTTACATTGTAAATGTCTCTCGTGAAATTATAACGTTAAATCAACCAACAATTCGTATGGAAACCGTGTTTTAACATAGACACAACGATATATTTTTGTTCTGAGGTTTCTGAATTTCAATTACGAAAAGAATATACGACACATAATGTGAATATTTATACGGAATTATAATATAATAAACACTTGTTAGGGTTTTAATATTTACAAATTCGTTCAGGATTTATCAATATTATATCGTATCGGATGTTTGTAGAAAAAAAAATTACATATTTTATAGCATATCCCCTCGGTATTATCAATATTAATACTACTATGCTACAAATTAAAAAAATAAATAAATATTGGAAGAACTATTTTTAATCTACAATCATGTTCATTTTGATTATTTTGAAATACAAAAAGCTATAAAACTCTCTATGGTTTACAACTCTTTTTTTTTTTAGATATCTTTCATGAATTTTATATAATTTATGGAAACGCAAATATTTCGATTTCAAAGTATGAAAACTGTGTAACGACATTATTGAATGTTGTATGCATTGCAGAATTATCGTTATTGTACTAACTACTCGTTTTGAATAATTTATAGCTAAATGCGAAGTAATTGAATGTTTTATGCATAAAAAAGGAGTTGTTGGGGAATTTGTTTCCAGTGATTTTTTTTTCATGGATTACTTCCCCCTCGTATTAGCACCTTTACATTATATTTAACCGCGTTTATGTTTTGACCATTATCTTGATCGCCAACCTGTTAAAATATATGTATATATAACTAATATTTTATCACAACAAGTATCCATAATTCTATGGAAATAAAATAAATCTTTATCGTTAGAAATAAATTTGATCCCGTTTCGTCTGAAACGAGAATTTTTTAAATTTATGTTGTAAATTCCGTATTATAATAGAAATAGGTGTGCACACTGCAGACGTACTGGAAATATTCTGTAATTTCATTCGATACGAATTCTTTTGATTAAAATAGTGCGTGATGATTTTAATAGCTTAAATTATTATTATACTTTTGTAACTAATAAAATACGGCTATGGTTTTTAAAGAATTATCTACAATTATCATACACAATAAAACGTGTTAATAGTGAATCTATAGTCGATTGTTTTGTTTTGAATCAGAAATTTCAAATAATAATTACTTGTATGTATTTACACGCAGATTTGAATAAATAAATTTCGATTCATGGACGATTACATAATATTAGCCTCGAGTTGTATGAAATGTATCGAAAAGCGTAATATCGTCTGTGGATAAAACGTGGGGTGATTGACGATTGGGCACTATCAATAAAATAATAACGTTTATTTTTACTGTACGCAATTTTAAGAGCCCATAAAATGCAATTAAAGGAATATAACAACAGGTGTTTTTTTTATAGAGAAACCGTATAAAAATTAAGTACCTATTGAATTGTTTTAGATAAATATTTTTTCTTTTTACTGAAAATTAACACCCCGAGCGCTAATCCAACTCACTCACATCGCCTCCGTCCCTATATGGATCCATTACAATTATTATTGGGCGAATAATATAACGCGCGACGGAATTATTTTACGCGTATATACTTTTCCCGAGTACACGCAGTTGACTTTTTTGGTATTGAAATTCCTCTTCGCGTGTCCTCACGACGAGCACAGCACGCCATGCGTAAAAAACGCAATCTCAAAGATATATTGTCGCGCGTGAACATGCAATGCTCGTTAAAGATCGCGACGGGTGGAAAGAATCAAAATGAAATTGACAGAAAGTTTTTTTCATGTTTATGTAAAGGGTTTTTTTCGTTTTTACCCCTTTTTCTCGCGTTATCGTCGTGATGACAATTTGACGTCCCTAACGGAGTTGCCGACTGTTTTTCCCTGTCCGAGATGAATAATAGTTTGCCTGGAGAAAAGTGTTAAGAAAAAAAAATAACGAAAAATTACGTCGGGTTTCTTTCATTTTTTAGACTTTTCGTTTTACCGTTTAATAATGAGCCCATTCGACTGCAGTCCACGAGCATAGGACTAACGTTTTTCAATTATGTTTTATCTTCGGTTTAACCGAAGAAAAATCATTATTCCCGTTCACATTATTCTGTTAATGGTACACCATCACGTTATCATCGACGCGAAATACGTACACTTCTTATACACTACAAGGGCTGAGAAAATTAAAATCGTCATCATTCTAAACTACTCGTATTATTTTTACGATTGAGATTTATTTTATTTCGTTTTCCGCCTTCTCGCGGACGATGGCAACAACCAAACAAATCGTCTCCGAGTGGGATTTTATATTTTATGTTATACGGCTTCCAAACGCTTCGTAAAAGCATATTTTACTATAGTCTAAAAACAAGATAAATCTAAGATCTAGGATAACGAATAATCGTCGTAATAATTTAGAAATACTTATATTTTTTTTTTTTTTTTGTAAAGTCAGATTTATTCAACGACACAATATAATATTATAATAATGAAAAAATTCAAAAATCCTGCGAGCAGAAATCAAGACGTAAAATATAAAAACCATTACGGTATTTTTATGTCAGTTACAATAAATATCAATAAAACAGATTAGGTCGTTTTATATCAATTTTGTATTTAAATTCCTTAAGGTTAGAAAAGTAGTTACTGGTGGCATTAAATCTTTATCTAGGACGGCAAAATCCTAAATATGTCTGTTTAAACTGTATTTCAGTATTCGTTTGTAAAGTGCACAATTTTCATTTCAATGACATTCTCAATTAATGTCTATAAACTCGCGCGAAAATATAGTGTTTTTAACGCGATGTTCTCCAAATTATATAACGTTCGTTTTTGAAACGATACACATTGTGTAAAGAGTTTTTAAACTTTTCAATTACTACACGTTTACTGGCAACAATTCAATACCCCGCGGTATACGTTTGTTTCACGAGTTCTGCAGAATCGCAATAAAACGTATTTTGTTATTATTAGTTTCTCTTCAGAAAAATCTCATCGTAAATATAAAATATATTATTTTAGAATGAACAACAACACCTTTCGTTCGTTTCATTGAGATACATATTTTTAAAACGGGCTTTAACGATACGTATACGGTATTGCAACCATAGATTGTTATTATTTTCTTTTTTCTACTATTCATATTTCAATGATAAATAAATAAATTTTAATAAATTACTCCGCTACAACATTATAACATAAATTTAATATTCCCTCCCACCACCCGGGGTGAATTGGAAAGTATTTCATTTAAAGTAAAAAAAGAAAAATGTTATCGCCAGCGTAAAGAACTCTGCGACGTCAACCACTTTTTACACTTCAATTTTATGTAAAGTTTTAAACTCCAATTAACTTTTATGTGTTCAGTCGCAAACGACGCCGCCAGTGAAATCGATATTTAAGTACGGGGGTCTTTTCTAATCGACGACGTTTTAATTAAAATTCTTATTCGAAACACTATTAACGGGCGAATGAAAAACAAAAAAAAAAAAAGAATCGATTCTCCTCATTATAATAGGCACGTCTGAAATAATATTTCCGCGAAAAAAAAATCAATAATTATAAATATAATATGTACATTATAAATATATATTAATTTACGTTAAAACACTATATACATATATTGTACATACGCGCGTATCATACGTTTCGAGTGTCAAATGAGTTGTGGGTGGAATAAATAACTTTTTTTATTTGGATATGATGGGCGAAACTTCACAACATCCATCTCTCGTTTCCTTCCTTCCTCTTCCGCAACATTGTTACATCTCAGTAATAATACATTACTCGCCGTATACGTATATATATATATACGTTGAGTGTGTCCGTGCGCAGACCGCATACGCTGTCAGAAAAACCAACGGTATATCGTATTATCACGCGGAAATGTAATAAAATAATAATAATAATAATAATAATAATAATAATAATAATAATATAATACACTCTTTTATATACGTTATAATATCATGAGAGGTATATGGGCTTAATGGTGATTTATTGTTACGCCACGCGTAATGTGTGCCGCGCATTTAAACAGACCGTTGGGCGTTGGTGATGAAAACTTTCGACAAACAACATTGCCGCGCCAGAACCCATACGGAATTTATATACGCACATACGGATAAATATTATGAAATTTTAACGCGACGAAATTCTAATTACATGCGTGTTCGCGAACATAATATATAATATATTCCGTCGTGTTTGAAACAAAAAGCGCTAAACCGTTTTTTCTTTTTCAAGGATATTATGGAGTTAAAACGTCGGGAAGAAACGAAAGGTCTTGCTGAGCGGGCGAATACCAAAGGAAATTGCGTACCGAGTACGCGCGAAACACGCTGTAAACACTTTTTTCTTCTTTTTTTTTTTTCGACAGATACGGTCATTACGCGTGCGAAATTCATAGTAATAATAATAATAATAATAATAAAAAGAAAAAAATCAACGAGCGCGCTTGCGAATGTTACACACGATGAGTTTACGTAAATATTCGTCCGTGTTTGTTCGGCGAAAAGCAAAAAAACGCATGCGCGTCAATCGGAAATTTAAAATTGTTTTAGAAATTTCAAAAAAAAAAAATTGGTCAATATAGGAAAACAATTTTTCTTCTTATATACGTATAATTAGTGTGTCTATATCGCGTGTTCGCGCGATTAAAACAAATTCGTTTTATCATAAAACGCCGACGGAAAACTCGGTTTAAACGCTTATTTGCGTTGTGTTGCGAATACGTATCCCGTTTTAGATTTTTAAATCTTCAAAATATATCGCGTTCAGAAATGGTATGGAATAATCGTTGTACACACTCCGCGTAAAACTACATCGTTTTTCGTTTTCATTCAATGTAGCCGTACTATTATTATATACGAAACGACACCGAAGAATCCGCCGATGGATTTCTACGTTTTACGTATTATTGTAAATTAAATTAACACGACTGTCCTATTACGCAGTGAACTAAATTTCGTACTCTTATACCGAAATTCTATTATTTTCGTGTGGGAAAAAAAGAAAAGAAAATGATGGTTATGGGTGGATAAAGAAGAAATAATGCGTTTATCGGTGCTGAACATTCAAGACACGGCGCGGTACATAAACGAAAAGTAAAACGGTGAGAGAAGTGCGGAAAGCGCGTGTGTAGAATCGATTATATGAAATATTATAATACGATTTATGGCACGGAGGAAAAGCTCTGCTGGCGCAAGCTCAACGAATTCGGTTCGTATTGAAAGCCGTGGTTAGTACTATTTAGCTAGGTTAGGTTACTCGTATTATTATTACTCGACCTTGTTTCGTATTAATAATAATATTTTGTTGTTGCTGTTATTATTATTATTATTATTATTAGGAAACGGACTTATTGCAATAAGATATTTGAAATCTAATGAGAAATGTACACGATCTACGTGATTCTTATAAAAATAACACCAATATTTATTTTTTTCGTTTTAACACCTCTCGGTAAATCGTATCAGTTTTTCAACGATAGCGTTTTTTTATATATATATTATATAATTTTAAAATGCGCCAATTAAGAAATCATTTGCAAATACGGAAGTTCGTACAATATAAAGATATATTTTTTAAATATACGGTTAATTTTGTTTAACTTTAACACTTTTTATTCTTGCCTAATAAAATTTAATAATTATTTTTCTATTTCTAACGAATATTTTTATTAGTGTTCTATTTACGCGTATAAATCCGTTTCCCCTATAGTCATTATCATTCGTATTTTAACATTCATCTTAAAAACCTTTAACCGGTTTCATTCGTTCAGCAATGACGTACTGGATGTAATCACGCTGTATTGGCGCAAATGACAGGGTATTTATATTTTTCATCCCTTATGTCTCGTGGCCCGTTGTCGTTGGCCTAACGGTTTTTATTATTAGCTTGTCTATTTTTTTGCTGCTCGCGATTTCGCGTTTTAACACGAATCCAGCAACAGCCGATTTTCAGTATACGTCGACGAAACGCGGACATACGCCCGTCGTGTTTACCAACACGTAAACGGTCGTAGAGTTTTCGGACATCTATCCCGAAGTTCCGGAAGACTACAGCCGGAAACGACCGGCATCAACCGAGGAACGGAAGTATAATATAGACGACAGTGTCTTGTCTTCCTTTGTCCGCGGTCCGGGGGAGCGGGGGAGACATTATATCGAACTCGTCGATGTAGCATAAAGCGCGTGATTGATGCGATCTCAGCCTCACAATGGACGTCAAAATATACGAATCTCGTGAATCGGACGAAACACGTGTTTCTAACTGGACGCATTAACCACGCGCGTCTCCAAGGCGGTCTCCCCCATCACCGTAGTAATTTTTAACATACAAACACTATCATTTTTGCTAACGATGATCTAAATGATGTTAATTCAATACAAATTTCCAAAGAGTTACTTCTTTTTTTACGAAAAGAACAAAAAAATCCCATGTACGTGCATGTCCCATTCGCTGTTCCAATGATCTCTGGAAAATGTTATGTCGTCCTGATAACCGTTATGTTTTTTTTTCGTATATCTAACACTGGTATAGCCTGGTGTAAAGTTGACGGTGCCGCGAACTGTCGATATATACCGACATCGATATGTTGGGAGAATAGCCCCCTCCTCCGACAAATTTGTAAAATGTCCACGTTTCGGTTTCATACAGTCTCTTGTTATAGAGTAAAATTGACTCAAGTTCCCTCAAACTTTTGACAGATTGACCTATAGGAATTATTGAATTAAAATAGAATCACCTCCCCCTCCTCTTGAAAACAGTCTAGACACGACTCTGATACCAGGTAACGTGTATTGAATGTATTCAAAATAAATACGTTTTTTACAGACAAAAAAAAATAAAATTAATTAAGTAGAAATTGAACGAAATTAAAAAATGTTTACGTACGAACACACGTTTTTAAAACTATTATACACTACACTGTTTTGTTTAGGACGCGATTTATCAAACGCTTAGGAATATTTTTAAAATTGAAAACATGCTCCGCGCTTTCCGATTTTATATTTTAGAATTGACAGCAAATAGCTTTACGGTAAATATACACATATTGCGTATGATCTGCTAAATGTTAGATGTCCAATTATTGTAATATAAATAGTATAAAGGTCCTTTTTAGTATTCGGCTCGTTGGTTTTATTTGTTGGACATACAACCTAACCATTCGGCAATCGGTATGTTAACATTGTACGCACATTTCAGATGAAAAAATTTCGTTTCAGGTCAAGCCGTTACCATCGGCCACATCCATCGTGTATTGGGCCCTTTGAGTATCGGCCCAGGCCCATATGGATTAGAGTTTAAATTTCCCAAAACACATAGTTTACCTTAAGACATTGCTGGTGTTTCGAGCAACTCTATTCGTCTATATCTCTCCCCCAACCTACCAATGGTTAGGTTAGGTTTGGTAGCCACGGCGAGCAAAAGCGAACAACGTTGTTCACCTTTGAACGTGGCAAGACTGAGCGATCGTTCGTGTGCGCGTATGTTATGCCTTCTTATAACCGTTTACAGTAACTTATTGAAATATATCTTATTTTTCTTACTTTTTTTTTTTGTTTATCGTCTCTTTTACATTTTGCTTTTTAACATACACAATAATGGATCAAGAATCATTGTAGGACATCCAATATTTAATATTCATACACGACGTAAAACTTGAACGTACAATAATAATAGTAATAATAATAATAATAAAATACAAACAAATAATAATCATAAAATATAACTATTAACAAAAATATATTCAACGCGTTGATAATTCATACTATGTCGTTTACCATACTATATAACATATTTAAGAAATATTTATAGAAATCTTTAGTATACAATACGTTTTTATAAGAATCTTAGGATAATATTGATTATGTTCAAAAATTATTAATACGTGCTATCGACGAAATCCTTTTGTACGCGCATTATTGGCTCCGGATGCGAGTATAATTTCTATTCGATGAAAATCATGTTAAATAAATACGTTTTTCGCAGCCTTAATTATTTTAACACCTTTCCGATATGTCTAATACAATCGTTATAATACTGATTAGTATGTTCAGAGAGTTGTTTTCATTGTAACATTTGTAACTATATTATATAGTTACGCGAGGGAACGTCGGATTCAATTTGTGATCACTAGAATATAATGCGCTAATTTTAGTGATTACAATATTCTGAAAACTGCTATTAAGCCATTAAGAGGGGATATATATGGCTAAATTTCGGACCGTCAAATGAAATACGTCGCTCGATTGAATTACCGTTGTTAATAACACAAAATCAATATCGGAATGTCCGTTAACGTTAATGCGTTTAGTCCACCACAAAAGTATTTTAGTCTATGAGAGATATACGGTAATTCGTAATTAAATAAAAAGTATTTATAAATTATGACGTCGTAAGTTAATATTATACTATTCCGAGACGTTACACAAATTTTTTTATTATGATATTCGTTAAATTCCGAAATCGCGGTGGAATTTTATTTTATTTTTTTCGTCTCAGTAACGTTCTTTTATATATATGAATTCGAATTCCATTTAAAAAATATGTTGTTTTATAATATTTAATAATATATCCTAAGGCATTAAACGCGTATAACCACCAAGTTTACAAATGGAAATATTTTGGCAATGCTTTTTCCTCTCTCGTGAAGGCCGGGGGTTTTTTTTTTAAAATATAAAATTTGTTTCTTTCAAAATATCTTTCCCCCGAACACTTGTCCGCGTCCATTCGCGTGCGTACCGCCGTAAATCGTTTTCAAAACATTTCCTCACTGTTTCTGTTTTACAACAAAAGCACCACTACTAGTTTGGTTTACATTTTGGCGCATTTATTCGTCACATTTCTAGGTAAACGGATCTACGAAAAATACTTACATGATTTTAAAATATATATATATATATATGTATAAAACTATTAAGCGGAACAAATCTTTGAAAACTTCTTAAAATTATTATCATCGCGCGTTTCAACGATACAATCACAGTTATTGTTCGTAAATCGAATAATATACAATATCTATCAATAACTACACTTGACCATATTGAAAAGTAGCTCGGCTTTAAATTCTACGGAACACTGCAAGTGTAATAATCGCGTTTGAATGAAAGTTTTTTTATTATATTATTTTCGTACGAAATTTATGTCCACATATATAAACCGTTAATAATAATAATATATTGCAAACTGTACCGAATAAATAATAGCGTACACGAGTTATATTATTTTCGCGTGAAGTTAATTATACCGTAAGAATGTACTGTTGGGAAAAACATGGAAAAGTTTAGACTATTATTTGACAAATGTATCGGTGCATTTCACGGTTATAACCAACATAGTGTTATGTAATAAAAACTTACTAATTACTCTGAAAGTTTATGTTTTAGTAAGTAATGTTTTGTAGTATGAACATTACGAACGGCGAAGATAATATTAAAGATATACACGAAAGAAAT
Source organism: Chaetogeoica ovagalla (assembly GCA_032441825.1). Lineage (NCBI taxonomy): Eukaryota > Metazoa > Arthropoda > Insecta > Hemiptera > Aphididae > Chaetogeoica > Chaetogeoica ovagalla. The sequence goes on from CM063726.1 coordinate 2,640,400, forward strand.
TATTATTAAATTATGAAAGAACCCTGACAAGTCGCATAGGAATCTAAATTTATACGTTCAAAAAAAAAAAAAACACGTATGTATTTTTTTAAATTCAATGTTAAAATTCGGTTTATTTTGTTTTGTTTTCGTTACAATTGTAAAACGATTTCGCAACAGCACAAAAACGTAATTTCGACGTATTTTATAAATAAGCGCGAACAAAACTACTAATTAAAAATACCGTGAGATCAAATAATATTTTTAACTGAATTGTACCAATTCTGACGCGCTATCTCTGCAAATTGTTTGGAAACATTTTCCAGATTTCAATTGCTAAAACGCTAGAAAATAATCGGTTTTATTTTACGTTTTACAAATCAAACGAACGCGCAGAATTTGGAAAACAACATTATTCACTTGTTATAAAAAATTTTCGGGAAAAGGGGGGGAACGTTTTAAAATTTTAATATTCTAAGTTTTCGATTTAGAATTGACTAAATTAATTACTGTTACGTCGTTATTATTTATATATTTCCGTTTTTTATTTATAATATATATATATATATAATACGAAAAAACGAGAATTTTTTTCGACGAATTATTTAACTAATTCGTTATCACCGACGAATGTCAGAACATCGCTGATAATATTATAAATGAGAAAATACGGAATAATGTTCAATTAACAAGTAAGACGAATTTTCGTCATAGTATCGTTGCAATGTTTATTTAAAAATACATTATGTAAACTACTAATGGAGTTATAATATTTTATTATATGCATAATAATATGAGCCGAACCTTCTCGTTCTCTTTATAAATGCGAAACGTTCCGATTAAAACGATTTAAAAATAGACATGACGGGTGAAAAATATTATTCTTTTATAAGTTTTATCGTGAAAAATAAATGTCGGTAGTTAAAAAAAAAAAAAAACTTTCTATAATATTTTAATCGCTATAATATTATTTACATCGTGCGGAATAAAATTGATTCGAGATGATTACAGTTATTTGCTTTATTTATATATATTATAATACATATTGCGTTAAGTTATAATATATACTTCCGTTGTGTTATCCTTTAGCACACCGCGTGTTATCGATAACTATTTAATTCGTTATTACATAACAATGCATGTTTACATAAATAATATTGTAATATTGTAATAATAATTAATTTTTTTTCCCACTCACCCCCCCCCCCACGTACAAAACGGTAAAACGCACGTTACGCGTGCACGATAATTGTGCCGTTTTGAAACGTAAATATATATTTGTCTGGCGCGGAATAAATCGAATTAATTTTGATGGCACTCGTATAATAAAATATCATTTATAGTGTGACACACCGTTGTGTGTATTCGTATCGTTGAAAACCGCGAGTACATAATATTATGTACTCGTATTATATTGTAATACGAGTAATAATTTATCGAAAACAACACGATATTAGCCGGTACAAAAAAAAAAAAAAAATCCGTTGTTCTTTCGACACATGAAGTGTATCCTCCCCCCCCCCCCGTTCGCGTTGTAATTCACGCGTTTTTCCAAACTATTCATTAAGAACAACAATAATTATTCTCGAATTTGCGCAACGGCTGGATCAGGGGACCTAACGCGTCGTCATCGTCGTCGTCGTCGGTAAAACGATATTTCACTCGTATTATATTATTGTGTACACTCACCTTTTTTTTTGCTTCCAAACATCATATTTTCGCCGTGGAAATCGCACCCCGTTCTTCTTCTCAAGACCGCCGCCAATCCCACATTTCCGTTACTCTCATTAGGATACACATAATATTCACCGGAATGTATACGCACATAACATATCGCTTTTGAATTAAACCCTATAAAACCGTAAAGACATTTACTACTGGACTGGTGTTTTTCAACCGGACGTTCTCGGAAGTGAAAAAGTTAAGAGTTGTTTTCAACTCGTTGCGCGGGCAAAACGCGTATCCGTACGTATTCGGATTTCGACGCGTTTTAATGGAACGCCGCCGCCATTTCGGTGCTTTTCCTCGATGATTTAATCGACAAATCGACAAGCCGTCGTCCCCCGTTGTCCGAAACGATATAATCTACGGAAAAACGCGTGCCGAAAAAAAAAAAAATTAGATTTAAAAAAACCGGAATTATACATTATTTTTTTTTTTTTGTAATACGCGATTTCGAAACGGGTGATATTTTGGATTCGCACCGACTTCACGTAGAGTTATTGAAAACTTCGTATACAATATGAGAATTCAGAGAGAAAAAAAAAAATAATAAAAATGTTCTTTTGTCAAAACGAAAATCATTGGTATCATCTAAACGTTTTTCACCTACGGTTTATATTATTATACGGCGCGGTATAACTTTTTACGTATTAATTTTTACCGCGTTCCGGTTGTTTTCGTCGAAATTCGCTTTTTGTTCGCTCCCGCGGTTTTATGTTTAAATACGTCGCGAACAAAACGCGCACTGTTTTTTCGGGAGTTAAAAATGACAAAAAAGAAAAAAGAAAAGAAGTTTATTTCCTACGTAGTGCGATCGTACTACGCGTAACGTGCGTAGGAATCATACTTTTTTTTTTACGCCGTATTTCGAAAATTAATTAGTGAGATTTACGGAAACACTTCGTTCATTTCGGGAAATTAAACGGTATATGACTGACATTGAATTGTGTACACGTATACAATATACGCTCGCGTAACGGGTTATTTAATATTTAAATTCGCTCGATAATAATAATAATAATAATGATTATTAACGAAAAGTAATTATTTGAAGTTCCGCAAATGCTTCCGGTGTTATATACTCGATATGCATATAATAAATATAACCTCTTGGTAACGAAACCAGCATCACGAGTCGCGTTTAAAATATTAACGGAAAGTGTATACGTACGTGTACACGACGAGGGGTTCTCTCTCTTTTTCTCTCGGCGAGTGAACCGAGTAAATAATTTTTAAAAATACGTTAAAACCGAAATGGTTTTCCGAGTGGGAAATTTTATTCTGACCCGAATGCGTTCCGACGAATCCCCCGGTTGTTGTCGTACTTATATATATATACATATTATTAGGATACGAAGAGACAGAATATAATAACTATTCGGCGGCACGTGTTTATTAAATATTCTTCGTCGATAGGAATTGTTTTGTTTTTTTTTTTTATGTAAATTGATTATCGGAAATAAAAAATGAAAACGAAATATCGCAAAAAAAAAAAAAAAAAAAAAATCAATACGAATTTTATAACGGTAAACGTGTGTACGACGGAAGGGAGAGTTCGTTGCGATTGTTATTTGTGTTATTAAATGATCGATTGATTTATTATAGGAATCGATCGCATAATAATAATAATAATTGTGTTTATACGACAAAATACGATTTTTTTTTTCGATTTTCTAACGGATTAACCGAATTTTTACGGAAAAAAAGTAATAAGGAAAATGTTTGAATTTCTCGACAACGCGTATATTTTATTATTATATCAACTCAGCTCGCGTTTCGTTTAATTTTTTTTCTCTTCTGCCGAATTCTTTTTCTAAAACCCCGAATCGCGCGGCCGTTACCGACTGTATTCTTACGGCGAGAAATTTACCTAGTGACGGCTGCTGCTGCGGCACGATAATAATTGTGTCGCGGCGACGACACCACGTGCGCCGGCGGTGGTAATAACGACGACGACCGTTTCCGTAAAAGCATGTTTGGAAACAGTGTTTTGGTGTTTACAAAACGGGAAAAAAAAAATTTGAATTTATTTCCACCGACGCGCACCACTCGAGACGTGAGAACTGTGGAAAGATGGGGGAGAGAGAGCGAGAGAAATATTTCGACCACGGACGACGAAATATTTCCCTCGGAAACGACAAGAAGAAATTATCGCGCGGTCGATAGGATTTCGGGCGAGTGAGATTATTCGCGATTCGAATTTTCCGGTTGTAAAAACGCGACGGAAGGACTCATTCGTTTGGACGACGACGAGTTTCAGTAGCAGCAGCAGCAGCTGCACGTATTTTTTAAATTTTTTTCGATTCGAAAATTGTGCGTTATAAATACGCGGGACGCGTGCAAAGCGACGGGACGCGAGAGCGCAAACTGCGCCTGGACGACAACGGCGAGCTTGTCGTCGTCGTCCCGTCCGAGCCGCGGCGGTGACGCGACGGGTGACTCCGTTTCGTACGAGAGACGGGAGCGACCGAACCCCGGCGGTACGCCACGAACAACGCCTGCTGCTGCAGTCGCCGCCGCCACCGCCGCCGCGGTGGTTGTCTTTATGTTGTTCGTTACGTCGTCGTCGTTATTATAATTATTATTATTATTGTTGTTGTTGTAAACGCCGTTCGTCCGTTAGAACTTTTCAATAACCAACGCGCGTCTAATAAAAAAAATAAGTAATAGTAAAAACGAAAATAAATGTCGTTGGAGTCGCTATTAGATGTAGATGAATTCTACGGTTATTGTATTGTAGAAAAAAAAATAAAAAGAATGCGTCAAAATCCATTTATCATTCGATGAATAAAATCGGATTCTGAGCTTCGGTTCGCAGTTAATACACTTCATAGAAAATATCGTTGAAATCGCGATTCAACGGTTTTTAAGTGGTTTCTAACGATTTTTTTCGAATACGGTTCATGTAACAAACTGTCTGTTTTTAAACCTTAAAACCAAAAATTCCCTTTTTTACCCGATTAAATACCTCAAAACCTACGATTGCTATATGAATAGGCCAAAATTAAAAAAAAAAAAAAAAAATTACGTATTTGGTGAAAATTTCGGCTTTCTATGAAAAATTAGCTTCAATTAAATTGGACGAAATCGCGTTTTTCGCCGCTATTTTTTTTTTTTTTTGTTTTATGTAATTTTTCGGTATTTTTTTCGATTGACACGCTCGAAAAACTCTATTGAAAAATTTAATTTCAAATAAACGCAGAGTTGAAATAAATTAGTATTTATTTCAATTTTTGAATTGTTTGCAATTACGACTATTGAGTAAATCGAAAAGACTTTTCGATAAAGTACCGGTTAATTAAATCGAATCGCATAACGAAATCGTCCGAGTATTATTTCTGGTCGAAAATTTGTACACCACAGAAAAAAATAAAATTAAAAAAATCGTCGTTAAACCAATAGTTTTGCTCGAAATCTGAAAATCATTATTACGTGCAGAAGACATATAGAAATAAAAAAATACTAACTGTAAATGAACAGTCGTGAATAGTAAATTAATATAAATAAAGAAAAAAAAATTTAAACATTCATACAGATTTTTTTTCTAAAAACATTATAACAACACCGCGGCCATAGTTTATTTTTTTGACAATGAAATTCTCGTTACGCGCACAATATTTTTTTTCGTTTTTTCTTCTTTTAAAATTAAACTCCAATGTCTTTTTATTGTAATTTTCTCTACGTAATTTCGTTAATTTTTTTTTTTTATTTTATTCTGTTGTTGTATTTTTCTTTTTATCTTACACGAGACGAGATGACGACGTTTTGTTGAATACATAAACAGCTCTTACCAGATCTTAGCTCAGTAATGGTCGAACTTTTTTTTATTTTTTATTATTTTAAATATACAATCTATGCCTAGGCACAATAAGAATATGTGCTACAAGCAATTTCACACGTACAGAGTGAGGGAAGAAACCATCCAGTGATCGTACTCCCTTTTGCTTATAATGGTCGAAACGGCCTCGAAATAAGTGGAGCGATGCCTACGTTTTTATACTCCACATGTATTATAAATATATTAAATAAAACACTAATAGAAATCGATAGTATTCGTATATAATTATAAAGGGGATATATTATTTTGGTGAAAATAAGTGGAAGGACGTCACATCGCCCGCCAATTCGACCACCGTCTTAACTGCGAGCAGTATTTCCAAATTGTATACGCTCGACGTGGAAAACTGTTACGCGTACGTACGAACTCGGATGGTGACGTTCGACTTTTGACCGATGGTTACGATGACGAGTATTTATTTACTCCAAAAACGACTACAATTATAATTTAATTGAGCCGTCGATTGTTGTAAATTATCGATTTTGTTCGTGTAATTTTGTCCTCCCAATGTCGTGGAGTAAAATTATACGGTTTCAATTTTAATAATGATGTGGTTTTCTTTTCCTTTCGTCGATCGTCATAAAATGCATTTGACCGCGTGATTTGAGTCGTCGAGAAGATTTTCAGAATTGTAAGTAAAACTTCAGACAGAGCCGCTGCTACGAGGCGAATGTCGTGTTCACGAGCAGAAAACTTATAATGGTCGGTGAACACTTGAAATGTTTAAAAAAAAGAAGCGTACTGAACCACATCGGGAAACCGATACGTATGTGATTTATGAACGTTTATCCGGCGCACACCACGTTTTCGAATTAACAATTATTATTTTTCTTTCATTTTAAAACGTATATATAGTATATATTGCGATTAATTTCAATTCGTTACAAACGAATTAGATTGTACACTAATAATATTGACTTAATCGTCGAATGGTAATTTTCAACTGTTTTTAAACTGTATTGCAGTTTATTACGGCGACTACTGCAAATGACGAGCTATTTATTATTTGGTCCAACGATTTTCCGGAATGCTTTTTTCATATCTCATTTACCGCGATATTATACGAATTCGTTGGAGGAACGATGTCATTTTAAATTTAGAAAACGATAATTTCCTTCAAAACTCTTTTTCCTCTACAACGCAACGGTTGTCCAAATAAAAAAACAAAAAAAGCGCATTCGAACACAGTCATGTATAATTACACGTGTACATGTATACACGTTATATAGTAACGGTTTTAATGTACTGTGTTCATTATTATTGAACTCGTCATATCAAATCGACAGTAAATTAATAACGTACGCGTCGTTATACATTTATTTATTATTCGTTTATTCGTATAATAACTATTGATATTAACTTTTTTTTGTTTTTTATCTCATTATTATATCCGTCGTTTGTTCACGAGTTTTCGACAACGTTTGATTAGACATTTTACATTACGACAATGAAATTTTCAACAGTAAATTCCCATAAATTTTTCGAAAATAAACTCATCGATAAATATCGATCATATAATAGGCGGCAATAAATAATTTAATAATTTTCTAGTGGTATTCCGGTGCAATAAAGCAGGGAAAAGTTTTTTTCCCCCGTTAATACATTCGTGTAATATCTGAACTGTTTCGAATTTACATTTTCAGTGTTTATGCGTATAATAATATTATATATACGAGTATAACATAAACCTAAAAGTTTTTATTTTCAACCCATTCGAATAATAATAATAATAATTTACAGCGTATTTTTTAGTTTATATTTGGAAATTAAAAAAAAAAAAAAAAAAATACCACGTTTAATTAATACGTATACACTGAATGTCATATATATATATATATACTCGTATATAGGAATGATGTACAGTTGCGTGTTAAACATTCGGTTTCTTCGGCTGTAATGTACGAATTATTATTACAATACTCAAAAATGATTAAAAAACGTAATGATATTGTAAACTATTATTGTTACAAAGTGTAATATTTATTTTCGAACAAACAAAAAAAAATAAAAAATGGATTCAAACAAATGGTATGATTTTGTAATTAAGATTAAACACGCAAGACTTAAATACACTATTCTACAATTACCCATTCGTTATTAAAACGATCTTTTTTTTTCTCCCATACATTTTTTAAAATATTCAACAAATTAGGTGCACATAATTTTGGTTGTCTTTTAAATCCGAACACATTATTAATGTGTTATGAAATGTACAATTAGATTTCAGACATATGAGTGTGCAGGAGAAAGTTTTTCTTGCTTTAGAAAATAATCGATGAGACGATAAAAGTGTTCCGAGCAGATGTTCATTGAGTTATAGTCTTGAAAATGAACAAAAATGGTAAGAAAGGCGTTTTTTTTTTTTTTTTTTGAGAAATCTCCAAAGTCCCAGATTTGCATTAAAGTTATTTGTATAAATAAATTCAAATCAAATTAATAACGTATTTAAATATCACGGCCATATTATTTTCCGAATTGTTCGAATTTAACAATAAACGCGTAAATTCAGACATTATATATTTTAAAGAAATTTCAATTTCGCACGATTGCGCATTATAATCAATCTTCATTAATTACTGTATCCCTACTAATATTAATTATTTACCAGTGACCTCTGGCTACTACAGAGGTCCGACCATTGAAAGTTATAATAGTTTATTACCAGTACATTGTCGGTTCATTTTAGGATAATATTATTAAATCAATACGAGTCAATAATTATTGATTTATTACTAAATCATTTTTGAATAATACAACAGTTAATTATTAAATGACATCGTAATTGGACACTTCAAAAAAAAAGTTTTTTTTTATATATTAAAAAAAAACCACGGAAAATATGTTACAATTTTAAAAAAAAAACCCCGCATTAAAATATGGGAAATTTTTATGATTTTTATAATAATAATATCTTTCTGAGAACAAACTTTGAATTCTCGGTGAAGGAATATATAGCGCGAATCCGATATGGATAAAGAAAATGGAAACGAGACGGTATGACTTCATGGAACAGATGTTGTTGTTATTAAAAGTTGCACGTGAACGAGGACAATCGCGCTGAGAAATTTATTCTCTTGGCATTAAACTCGTTCAAATGCTTTCCACATCCTTTATAATTTTGTTTTCATTTCCGCACGTGAGTTTACCATTATATAATAACGTCCGTTGTAAAAATAACGACGGAAAACAATTATTACAATTACCAACTGATTATTATCAACAGAAAATGTAATTAGTGAAATTTATAATATCATTGCGAATTTATTTAATTATTTCAAACTGATTAATAATAATAATAATAATAATAATAATAATAATAATTATTATTATTATTATTATTATTATCATTTTGCTATCACGCGTATAGCATTTCGTCCTTGTAAATATTTTATCATTCTCGTGTGAAACCAAGACGAAATTCACAATAATGAAAACTTTGAAACGTGTACGCAAAACGCGAATTTGAGTTGGATTCAACACGTTTCGTTCAAATCTGAACTGTAATCGTTGTTTAAAATTCAAACAATTGTTTAAGAAACGTACTACTAATTATTGTTGAATATCTTTAAAGAAAATAAATTAGCGTAGGTTTTTTTTTGTTTTTATAAAATTTCAGAAAAAAAAAACATCCACTTCTAAATATTTAATAATGATTTATTAAAATAATGTGTAATGGACTTTTTTTTCTTTTTTATGAAATATTATTCCAAGTATATTATAACATATTATTCGTGTTGTCAAGATAAATGTCTTTTTCTCGCACATACGCTGTGGCACTGTCACTATACATCATCCGTGTACACTATTTGGGTTAACATTAAAATGTTTTTTTTTTTAATTCACATGGTAGACGAATATTAATGATATATATATGCACTGTTCATCGATTTGTACGTATTACCGGTGCTACACAATATTATTACTCATGCCCATATTCACAGATTTGTAACATATTATTCTATTCCGTGTCGCGCAAGGTTTAAATGGTTTTTAAGTGGGTAAATAACGATTCTCGTGAAATATTCCGTTTGCTATTATATATATATATATATATATATATATATATATACTTGATGGTACGCATCGATGCTTTATTTCCAGCGTAATATTCGCTAGACGATTTTCATTAAATATTTTCAAAGAGAAAAAAAAATTTCCATATTCGTTTATATATATATATATAGAATATCCTATAACGAGGAATAAGAATGCACAAGCTATCATTATTACTCACGAACATAATAACATTATGTTTATAATGTAGGAAACTACTGATGTGGAATAATATAAGAAACCATCAATAATAATATTTTCTTCCGATATAATACTTATTATTGAATAAATCGGTAATTCAACAATTTAAAATCACTGAACCTTTGTAACATTATAGTATTATGAGATTATAAAAATCGTATAAAATAATTTTATGAATAAAAAAATACCGATTTAGTTATAAAATACTATCTATTAAAAAAAAGAGTAAGTATGTTTTAATGTACTTATTTTTAATCTAACTACCCCCATTGTTTACGACCTTGTAACAAATTTTTTTTGTTTCTTTTTTAATTCATCTTAAGCATTATTATTATTTGTTATATTTCCTATTCTCCACTTACAATTCATATGTACTATCTATTGTATTCAAAGGGCATCGTCTGTTAATTATTATAATAAAATATTTTATAGTCGTACAAATTTCGAGATTTATAGTATTTGTATAAAAAAGTATATGATTTTTTTATATATATATTCTAATTTTGACTGTAACTGGTTACGTTAAATATTAAAAACTCAATTAAAAAAATGTGTCAATGAATTAAATGACGTCAAATATTTATACGCGATTTTATTCATATTTATTCTTTTCAAGCATTTATTACTAATACTCGTACAAAAAAAGTACAACATTGTTTCAAAACGAATTGAAAACAGATTTTTCAGACGTGATTCTGTTAGATACATTATATACATATAAAATATAAGTTTTTATTAATAAATAATTTCGGTGTCTCGGTTTTATTATAATATTATGTGAAGTTTAATAATGTTCGTTAAAAGAATAGAATTACGAGAAAAGAAACCATTGAAACTTTTAAGATAGACTTGAATATGCCAAACGCTCGTAAAACAATTTTATCTATATTTTAAATAAAATTCTCGTTTCCCACTTATTTTGAGTCATAAAATAAACTGATTAATCTACTCTTGGCCGAGGTTATTAATATAAACTCGAAAGGATCTAAAGACCGTTTTTTTTCTGTCACAAAGTGTCTCGAAAAAAAATCTTTTTCTCTTTTTTTTGTTATCAACATAAATAACACAATAAATATTTGAAATATAAAATTGATTCTTTTGCCGTTGTCGTTTTCAAATAACATATTCATTGTAACAAATCCAAACGATATGGACGGAATTAAAATTATTGAAAATTTCAATTTATACTTAACATTGTGTGCACAATGTTTAAACATGCGATTTAAGTATTTATTTATATATTCTTCATGTACATAATGTCATATAATTACTTTGATATAATAAAGTTTGGTATATTTACTTAACCGTATAATAAACATTGATAAATCATTACTACTCGTAAATTATGAATACTGATTCTTAATTATACTTTTATGAATCGTTAATATTTTTTACGGTTATTTTCATCGATAACCGTGGTATTATTATTAAAATATACTTTTTGAGAATTAAATCTCTAAAAATAAAAATGTATTATTAATTGAAATGTATCAAAAATATATATATAAAAAAAAATTTATTTTAAGTTATTGAAATTTTGTTTTACGAGATTTAGTTTTCTTTTTTTCTCATAGACATTAATTATTAATTTTTTAAAAGTTGTAAACGGCGTAAGTAAAAATAGTTTTATCACTACAATACGGTGTAATCAATCAATTTTATATTTAGTAACTGTTTCGTTTTTAACAATTTGATATTTAATTCCGAAATAACATTAAATAATTACAAGTACAAAGAAAATATATGTATATCCTATATAATTTTCGTATTTATAGTTTTCGTGATTTTACACATCACGAAGCTCGAGTTTTGTATATAAAAATTTTTCTTCTTCTTCTTCTTAAATTCGCTATTTGAATAAAATTTGTTAGAACAATGTATCCAAATCACACAGTTGGGTTAGATTGATGATGTACAATTGATTGTCGTTACGCGTGGAAAAAAGTAAACGAAACAATGTGGAAAACTAATTTTCGTACGATACGTGTGAAATGAAATTTGAATGAAAAATATTTGGACATTTATATCACGGTAGTTTTTATTGCGTGTAAAACGTAATAAACGTTTTTGCACATTTTCATGTTTGTATTCGTGTTCTTGTGTTCGTGGAAAGTATGAGATTTACATTGTTTATATACCTTTTAGGCCACAGTAAGTTGTAAGCCATTGTTCTTTTTTGTCTTTTTATACGTATAAACAATTTGACGTAAACACGAACAATTGTTGTTTTAAGCATTAATTAATTAGTTTTATATAGTCACCAAGTAACAATAGGAACACACAGAGTGAACCATTTCTATATGAAAAAATAAAATTATATTTTACATTGTACATTTAACGTCTGTTCGATTTAGAAATTCAATTACTAGAGAATATTAAGCGATAATTACGTGTTTCAATGCTAATTTTTCGTATACCGATTATTTTATTACACTTTTCTTTTCTTTTTTTATCATCGAACAATTTTATAATATAATACTCAGTGGCGTGTTGAAAGGGGGCACAGATATACTCGTGCCCGTCCCATTTGCCGTATTTATATATTATTAAATAGTAATTTTATGAATGAAAAATCAACGATTATTAATTCAATACCGATTACGACTTTGTAATTGTTACAAATCAATATAATACATAAAACAATTATGAAAGTTAAATAATTTAATATTAATAAATTAGATTCGGACTATTCTTTAAAATGCCTTTGTCTTATCGTTGAGTTCGTACATTTTTTTTTCACACAAATGTGATTATGAGTATCGTCTATATAGCCATTTTAAATTTCGGTGCTCCGTTCTCACGTTACCCATTTCTAAACACGTCCATGCGTACGGTTATTTAGATTTAATCGAGCCGTTTAAATACGTGATATTTTGTACTGGCTCATAGCAATTTTCTTACATTGATTTTATTCAATCCGGGACTAACGTATTTTTCTATACGATTACGGGGAAACGAGAAAAACTTCAAAAATCTACGATTTCACATCGAATTTCATTTGAATCCTTCGTCTAAGGTCGGAAATCGAAAACATCGCGAAATATCTCCTATCATTATGATCTACCCGTATATTACACCTTTTCGATATTTCATTTCAATAATTTTTAAATATTTTATGATTTATACATACATAAATCATATAATTTTTTTATATATATTTAAGACCGTTATGAATTCGTATTTATTTATTTTTTTTTACTATTATTATTTTCATTTCTATTTAAAAACTTTTTACCCGCGTATTACTATAATATTTTAATGCTGAATTTGAGTGTTGAAAATTGTTTAGATATAGAATTTTATGGAAATATTTATTCATACAATACACATATTAACGGAAATAAAAAGCGGGGGCACAGTAAACGACATGGCGTGTGACAATAATATAAAATATCACATTCGTACAGGGATTTCGCGAATTCTTTATGCGCATTGAAAACGTTTAATTGGACGCGGTGTATATATTTTAATAAAACCGGATGACTACCGCGTTGTCACCAGATTAATAATAATAATAATAATTATTATTATTAATATTATTATTATTATTAATATTATTATTATTAACACTCGGCTATCATAACGGCGACAACATGACGTATAGCGGTGGCGCTACACACTTTACTGCGGACGTATCCCTGTCGTCTTAGGCCGCTAAGCGCGTGACACACGTGTCATCATCGTCCAACACCATCACCAATTTACAATGGAATTTTTACAATTCATACACATTACGTTATTACGTCTCTGGATATATCCGCACGATCGTCTCAACGTTATAAATTACATTTATTTTCCTTCACTCCATGTGTAAATGTGTATTCGAATTCGAGTGTGTAAGTCTTCAGCTCCGATTGGGTATTATTTGTTTAACGCTTGTGCACGCAAAAGTTCCAACTGTGAAAATCCATTATTGTACGCTGGCCAATGTATACATATATAAATATATACGAATATATTTCGGATAAGCAGTTCTCGAACCAACACTACTCATACGCACATCGACGAGTGAAATACGTAAGAAATACTCTCTATATCCGAATAAACTTTTCTTTTCTTTTTTTTTCTGAGTTCCTCACTTATTCACTTTCTCGTAAAAAAAAAAAAAAAAAAAAAAATATACATATAAATAATATGAAAATATAAATACGGGATTTTAGTTTATAACTGAATTCTAAAGACTTTACGTATACGTATAATGTGCGAGATTTGGTACTACATATTATTCGTCATTTATGTTATTTTATTTTTTTTAAATAAAAAAAAAATATATATATATTTTAATTAAACTTTATCGTAAAACTCTTTTAATTCGTATTATTATCTTCATCATAAGAATTATTGAATCCCAAATTCCAAATAATATACACGAATATAGTTCGTAAAATCATATAATTCTATTTAAATCAGAAAGCGAATAAGTTTTTAACTTTGATACGCGAAGTTTAAAGTACTCCAAATATAAACATACGTTCATTAATATAATATTTCTTCACAGCGAACAATGATTTCACTTTTAATTTATGATTTGCTTAAAACTTCGAGTATAAACTATAATAATTTAGAAGAATTAACTAACCCGTCGCGGTGTTGTTTTTTGTACAATATAGCGCGTATATGAGTTGTAATTATTCTACGAAAACACTTACTAAAATGAAAATTGAAATAAATAATTAATTTTAATATTAACGTGTTTTTATTTCCTGTAACGTTCTTGTAAAAAACAATATTTGTAATGAATTATTTATATTCGTCGGTAATAACTAAAACCCGGATGGTTAGGCTCTAAAAATGAAATTATGATTTAAAAGCACTAAAAATGTCCTTAAAGAAATTAATTTATAATCCAAAATAATATATATATATATATATATATATATACAATTAAAATTGTTTAAATTACGTAAATTATTTATTAATTTTTTTTTCTTAATTATTATTTAATTGATTAAAATTAAATAATTTAATTAATTGATATTACAATTATTATACGGAAAAAAAATTACGCAAAATAATAAAACACATCATTTGTAGAACCAATACATTACTTCTCTCCGTTCAGTATATAAAAAAAAAACACAATAAACTGGTAATTTTATTGTGATTTATTGAAAAATAGTTTTAAAATTACAAAAACAAGAAAAGAAATCTTAAAATGTGATAAAATTCCCTAAAAAAAATGAAAAAAGTCAAAAAATGCAGAATAAAAATTAGTTATTTAAATTTATGCGATATTAAAAGACATTTTTAGCAAATAAAAAGCATCGTCTAAGACGTTCTAAAATAAAAAAAAAAAAAATGCAAACATTATCAACATCCGATAATAACCGCTTTTTGCATTTCTAATTTACTATAATGTTCTAAAGCCAACGAAGATTTTTATAACAAAATATTCTCCGTTTTGGGTGTGGTACCGCGGTCTAAGTCGAGTACAAAAGATGCCGCACAATAGTATATACCGATGAGTGATGAATTTAATACGACGTCGTATTATTATTATTATTATTATTATTATTATTATTATTATTATTATTATTATTATTATTATTATTATTCAACTCGACTGACAACTGTGCGTTTGTATAAGCTGTAACAGTTATTATTTTCGAACATTTGTTATTACAGCGTATACAATCGTATGCGCATTCTTCACAATACTTCGATATTTTCATTTCTTATTTTTCCAAACGCAATATAAACATTCGATTCGGGAATAACGTTTTATTTGTTTAATATTAAGATGACGCACGCTACACATTTATGTATTAGGTTATCTCCGTCTCTTGTAAGCGCGGCACAGTAAACATTAACCATTGGCATTCGTAAAATCTACATTGTTAGAGTTCAGTTTTTTTATATATATATAAAATAGAGTTGTCGTGTACGTTTAAGAACTTTGCGATATTTTTATCAAAAAAAATTCTAATTTATATAAGAGTATATTTAATTTATAAAAATAAATTATATTCAATCGAGTTATAATAATAAATACAGGCACTTTCAATTTAATTATTATTATTATTATTATTATTATTATTATTATTATTATTATTATTATTATTATTATTAATAGCTTAGAGTAAAATGAACTTTTAATTTTTACGAATTTTAAAACCGTTATTCCGCGTACGTGTTATGACAGACGATTATGACAGATAATGTCTTCCTACCTCTCGTATTATAACTTTACGCGAAAAAGATTTCACACGATATATATATATATATATATTTATTTATTTATTAAAATTCATTTGCGCGCAGTTCGTAAAATAAATGAGAAGAATATCTTCGGTGAAACGATAGACCACAGTCCGCTGCGTACGTTGTTAACGTATTCAATTTTAAAACGAATTTTTATCGTAACAACGAGTATTGAAATGAGAGGGCGGGGGTTAACTTTATGTGTTCGAACTTCGTGTTTTCACAATCGCTTGTTCGTAGAGTGATAATTGTTATGGATTACGAATGGATTTTTAGTGAGGAAATTCGACTTTGCGAAAATCCGCAGACCGAACGGACGAACTTACTGGAATAGCGACTGCGGGGTCATAATCATCCGCCTAGTGTCACAGTTAATAGCAGTGTGGGAGACGAGCAAAAACGTCTGTGTCGACCGTGATGGAGAGAAAACGATAATTATTATTATTATTATAATAGTAGAACGTTCGCCGAGAAGTATATAATATTATATAGAGGGACGTAATAGCATTACGCGATTGTATAACACCGATATACATTATATTCAGGAACCGACTGAGCGTATCCCTGTGCTTACAAAAAAATGTGTCTAAGGAATGAATTTCACTCGCGTGTGTAGTGATGGCTGCTATTAATTATTATTATTATTATTATTATTATTGTCAGCGGATAAGTAATCAAATTAGTTAATAATCGTGTATGCTTGTTAAAACATTACGCGAAACACGCGAGTTTTTTTAAAAAAAAAGATAAAGACTCACGCGTGTGCAGTCGTCGATAAGCGGTTGCAAAATAAATTTCGATCAGTTTGTCTGGTGGATTTTTTAACACGAGTTATAATTTTAAAACGCTATAAATGACTGTTTAATTGTTTAATACATCGATATCGACGTCGGATCGATGTATTAAATATATTTTGGTATACCGTCATGTTTTTTTTCTTAATAAAAATTTTTAAGGATTATTCGAGCTCTCAAATACCACAGATTTAGAAAATACGCGTAACGCGATAAATAGACAGGTGCAAGAAAAATCTAAGTTTCAACACTACTCACACTGATGAAAATACACACACTGCATTCATTCTCTTTTTGTGTTCGGGCGCGTTGTGGAACGCGATTGTTTTTAAAATATATAATATCTATATTGATGTATAAATTTTACTACGAATCCATTCGTATTATTTTATATATTTTTCGGTTACATTTGAAAAAGCTCCGTCGTAAAAACCTAACCCGTGTTATTTATTTTTCAAGTTTTTACTCATTTTCGTAATCATTTCTCGTTCAAAACCATCCCCCTCCCCCGTTTAAAGTTTAATTTAAAAAACATATTCAAATGAATTATTAATAACGCACTATACCGTATATAAACTCAGTTTGTAGTTTTTTGTAGAATAATATATACGAGTTATTCAGACGTAAACGTTGAACTTTTAAAAGTTGGACAATATCGTTATGTACGTTTACATGCGTGTTTCAAATAGCTATTTTGAAGGTTGACGGCAAAAAAAAAACTGTTCAAAATGTTCGTAATAATTTAAAAAACAATTTGTGACATCGCAAAATGTGAACAATATCGAAAAATTATGTAATATAAGTAGTGTTATTTTCTAGCACTACTGCAACTAGTGCTCCTTTTAGTGATTTCAATAATATTTGAAATAATTCGAAATTTTCTACAATGGTTTAAACTATTCATGTGTGACACCGGGAATTGTTTTATTACAGTCGAGTTTCCAACGAAAATACACGACGGATTCAGGCGGCAGACAATGGTGAAAATATTAAAGGACGGCGATTATATAACATCTGCAGTACAAGGTCAGAAACTCGGCTTTTAATTAATACAGCTCTGTAAAGTGCCATTTATATACAATTTCTCTTCGGAGCAGATACCGTGATGATAGCCATTAAAATGCAGAAGATTTACATTTAAACGCGTCTAGACAATAAAAGACGTATTTATTTATTACGTTCTAAACGTCTCCGATCTGTTTTCAGGACTTTTATAATAAATTTTAATTTACCGGAAATTTATTTCGGTTATTATACTGATTATTAATTAATATTAATTGGTTAGTTATTATTAATTGGTATATTTCCTATGGAAGGATTCTTTTTTTTCTTTTTTTTGTAATATTTGTTTTAGATATAAACAAAATAATTATCAGTGTTGAATAATGACGCAAGGTACTCTGATTCCGTTACATTTGTACAGTAACGCTGCAGTGAATTAATTATTTTTCATATAATGTAACTTATTTGTAAGGCGGTATTAATTACTTATAATTATTCACTATTCAGTAACCGTATAGAATAATGCGTTATTCCGTTACACACGCAAGAGATAGAACCGTATACCGTCAAATTATTACTTCTGTGGAATGGAAATAAGTCGTATAATTCACATGTATATTTATATATATATATATAAAAACTATAATTTAAAATCATCACGACGTTCGTATTATTTTCCATATTATTATTATTTTATGTGCTTGTCATCTACACATACATGTCGAAATACAATAAAATATTATTAATGAGTACCTCAAATGACTAACAATTAATAAAAAAAGCATATATTTCATAAAGTAATTCGTTTTAATAATTATTTGATTTTAAATAATAATAAAAAAAAAAATCTCTGGATATTTTTTCCATTTCACAATTTGCGTATTAAAACAATATGTAAGTGTATACTTACTATTGCGATACAACGACGGTTGACAATTGGTTTATCGGCTGATTAACAATATCATTATAATTGCCGTGAAGACGTACAACTAATTTCTTGTCTGTGAAATTCGGAATTTCGTAGAAAGATATTTAAAGTTTATTTATTTGTAACGCCATTACTTTTTTTTATACGAGTAATTTTATAATAATATATACATATTATATATTCATTAGTTATTATTTTAATATTTTATATCGAGGAACTTATTAACTTCATAAAAGTAACAACACTGCAAATTGATATACGTACATACCTATATATATATATATATATAAATACGCATGCCCACAATAAATTCAATCATATATTACTGTGATGGATCGAACGGGAAAGTGTTAGCTCTTATTGGTATTGGAATTATTTAAATGCTTAAATCCTGAATTTACTATTCATTACGTAGTGACCCACTACGACTATTTCATACACATAATAATAATAATAATAATAATAAAAATAATATAATCATTGACACTCATCTCTTTAACAGAATCTCGGTTAGAGGACGTTGCGTATAAAAGTGACTTTTGTGAGAGGAAAAAAAATACATAACAATAATTGCATTGCAAAAGAAGCTGAAAATGAGGTATTATTGTTTAATTGAAATATTATTATTTTCTTTTTACACGTTTAATAAAGTAATCACTTTAAATTGACGTATACTTACAGTTCACTGGACATTTTAGAACATCGTAATATAATAAATTACTATTATATTTATAAGCGTATTTTTTTTTCTCGTAATAACGCTGAAACGCGAAATACTTACATTGGCATAATGAATAATTCTATTGGAATACCCGTCGAAATGTACGTCGTATATATATATATAACGAAATGTTATCGTTGAATAGTAAATTATTCGACGTCATAAATTATTAACGGTGAATGATTATTTTTAATTAATGCGATATATTCGGATGTATCGTAACGTTTTATTTTTCTAAGTGTTCGTCATAAATTCCTTTTTTAAAATCCTCCACTCAAAAAACGATCATCTTTATGTTCTGTTTCGTTTTTGTAATTATTCATACGTTTCAGAATAAACGTACCCACCCAACTCTAAAAATAATTTAAAACGAGTCCTCTCATGTAACAAAAATAAATATGTATTTGCCATTTATTTCGCAGCAGTTCATAAGAGCCCGCCGAAATTGTTTTTCCACGATCCATAATCGTCCAAAAGCGCCAGAAATATTTGTAATAAAAACCGCGCAACGTTGACACATCTATTTGCGGGTAATCGCTACATTTTATATAATATTTTAACGAATTATTATTATTATTATTATTGTGTTTTGAAGATTTCGGGCTATCGCCTATTTTTTCTCTTTGAAACGAGGCGAACGTCACGGAAAAATATCTTTTCTAACACACGCTGCACGAAACACAACTTAACACTACGATCATATTAGTTTTGTTTGTGATACGTAATATAACGCGTAGTGTTTTTTTTTTAAATCAAATATTTTTTTTTTAAATAATATAATATGCGTATAAGCGATATAAAAATGAAATTTTTTTTTTTTTGAAAAAATAAATCGAATAATTAATTTTTTTTATTATTAGCGTCGAAGTTTCGAGGCGTTTTAATAATAATAAAAACACGTAATATATTTACGAGGCATTGTTTAATTCGTTTTTTTTTTATGACATTTGAATATATATATATATAGTCTAAAATAATCGTTTAAAATAATAAACGGTATAACGTGACTGATAAATAATTGCTGTTTCCGTGACCGACCGATCGTGCGTTATTGACGCACGCGTTTTATATTACTACAGTGTATATACGATGTATAAAATTTACAATTTTATCGAACATATTATTATAATAATAATGTTTGGTTTGTTCGTTATTTTTGCAGCAAAAAACTATTTTAAGCAAACGACCGCGGACGTTTGGTCACACGGTTAGGAAAAATCGAATACAATATTATACTTTAGAAATAAATAAAATGTCTAAATTAATATTAAGGAATTGAAATATTTAAAAAAAAAAAAAAAATCGTTTTTACGCTCGGTGTATACACAATAACGAATAATATTTATGAGTGACGGAAACGCAATCTGTCGCTTACACGGGAATCGACAACGTTCCGTTACGTTGACACCGGTAGATGGCGCGCTGTATACCGTTTGTCGTAAAATACGTTTGCTCGGCCGCCACCACACTCTATGCAGAAATCTTCACTTAGCAACAACATCCGATAAAAATAGTTTTCTTTTTTCTTAAACTATTCTATACGCGATGCCGTCGATGAGCAAAACAGAAAAAAAAAATTGCGATAAAACTAATTGAAATGTAAATATATGTCGAATCAATTTTGCGTTCGATTATATCGGACGATTATTAACGTGGAAATCAATAATTTGAAAAGGATCGTTAAAATGATCTGTTGAATATTTCTCTATAAGGACATTAAAATTTCTCTACGGAAAATTATCGAAGAATTTAACGAAAGAAAAAACACACAATTTAGATATACCCGTGTGAGAAATTTTAAAATATTAATAAAAGTTATAACTAATTCACATCGAGTGACATAATAATACAATGTTAATTTTCGTTTTTCACTCGGTATTAAATTCGGTATACTTATCACGAATTTATTGTATTAATTTTGAATTGAATAAAAATATATATATATATATATATAATTAATAAATATTTTTATTTTTTATCGTTTTTTTAATATTAATATTACTCATAAGCTATTCTTGAAGGCCGTAAGACTGGAATTGGCCGTGCACATGGCGAACGATTTAAGACAGTCATGAGCGAAATGTTTAAAAGATCAAGACCGAAATGAAGATCGCGCCGGAAACGGATGGGAATAGCGTCGAGGAGCAAATAATAGGAATAATTCTTGCGGGAATGGATTAAGAGAAACGGGCTTGTGAAAAAAATTAATATTTATTATTTATGGGTACACATTTCTGTTATTTTTAAAATGTAAAAAAATATTATATATATGTCATTTCGAACTAATAATAAAAGATTTCTCGGATATTTTATATTCCGATTCGCCGAGTTATAATGCGGTTGAAAAAAATAATAAATAAATAAATAAAAATTATTATTATTAAATAACGTATTTTTAAAATAAACGAAAATATTTAGTATTTATTTTATATTTCAGTTTTGTCGAAAACGCGTCAATAACGAATACTTGGGGGGTTGATTCGAATTGTATGAAAAAAAAAAATGATTTCGTGTTTACGCTTACCACTTTTCTGTATACTTTGTTTCAGCTTTGGCAATTTGCTATCGTTGAGTATTATAGGTATAAACATAAAAAAAAAATAAATAGCTTTTTTTCTTCTTTCAATATGGTCACTCCAAATTTAGACGATATTGCAGTACAAACACGCACTCATATAGACACAAGCTTATATACCTATTGTAATGACATTGATGAACGACGACTTCTTCGACTACGACTGTCATCAGTTAAAGACGTCGTCGTCGTCATTCGTCTCGTTCGAAGTTTGCGCGTGCACCGTAAATAATATTTTCTACAGTTACTCTTTAGATAGAAAGAAAAAAAAATTGTGTATATATTTATAAAGGTATTAATTACAAAATGACAGTTGCGCGCAGATACTTTATTTGAAATTACAACAGAATTCCATAACGTGACGAGACTATAATTTCCTCTCTCACAATATTTCTAATATTTTTCATTCTTTCTGAAATCGACAATATTATATGACGGACGAGGTAAAATATTATATCATACTGTACAGTGTACAGTGTAAATTATCGCGTTTTTTTTTTTAAAAATTTTCATTTCCATTGTAAGCGTATAGTTATAAAATCATTATCCTGCTGCGGCAAAGGGTAATCGCTTGGTAAATTATACGTAACAAAAAAAAAAAAAAAAGAAGAAGAAAAAAATATGTATTAGATAGCAGAAACGGTATTCGTACTAAAATTATTACGAGCAATGAAAAATAATATACTTGGCTTTAATATCGTGCAAACGATTTTTATTTTTTTATACATATCTATATGTACCTACCTACATACGTATATGCCTCTAGAGTCTAATGCGATGTCGTTTATATCCGTACAGTGATCAGTGAAAGAAAACATTTTCTACGGATAAAATAACAAAAAGAAAAAAATAAAAATATTATCTTCGTTCGTGAATCTTATAATAATTTATTTTATTCGAGTATAATGTCGCGGAGTATGATGTTAAATACGAGTCAAAATCGTGTATAGAAAAGTGAAAAAAACGTTTATCACGTAATTTATTTATCCTGTTGCTACTCAGTATTTATACTCCACTAAATAATATCCTGCAAATATCCATGCATGTATATCATTTTTGTGCAATGATTTCTTTCGAATATTGTTGCCAACCGCGATAATCAACAGATCGCGTCAAAAAAAAAAACTACGAACTTAATACAAAATCTTTTACGCTGCGAAGTATTTTTACTCGTCATTTCGTTATACTTACCATTAAATTAGAAAGAAAAAAAAATCTCTTCCCGTTACGATATTTATTGTGTACAGTGTTACTAAATGATATTATACAGAATAGAAACCACTGTGTTAGTCGTATTATTATTTATCATTATAAATCACCGGGAGTCGTCTTTATGTTTATCCAATTGGGCATTATCGATTTTTACGATACGCGTATAATGAATTCACGGTGCAATAATAATAATAATAATAATAATAATAATTATATTAATGTATATTTGAATTTTATTGCCGTTTCTACATAAATCGTATATTGTGTATGACAATACTTTTATATATAAATATATAACGATCGCCGAGAAACTGTACTATTCGTGTTTTCATCTATAAATAGTAAACGTACGAATAAAAAAAAAGAAATCTCTCGATATTTCGTAGATATTGGAAATTCTTATAAACAAACAGGCGCCGCCGCCGTACGAATTGATACACGAAATTGTCGCCATAAACGAAATATTTCACCGAGTTATGTTTATCATGAATAAATTGTAGTTCTCCGTCCGACGAACAGTTGGTGGTGGTGCTCACCGCACTGTGGGAGGGAACTCGAAACCACAAGAGGGGAAGTGTGTGGTATATATTATATTTATTTTCCAGTGATCGTAGGGCAGATCGCTATCGCCCGACGGGCCTGCAAAGTAGGCAGGCCTATCAAGGGGACGACCTTTACCCTTCAAAAAATTCAAGCTGACAGTTCAATGACTGTATAAGCCAAGAGTCACCGAGGCTTGTAAATTTTCCTTACTCATTAGTTTAAGGCACGAATTGTACGGCGGCGAACGGCTGGGTCTTATGCGCGTGCGGCCCGCGCGTCCCGTGCAGAATGTCGCGGTGACACGACCGCGTTTCCGCGACCGGAACGTACCGGACCGGACGCGAACGACCGTTCCGCGCAAAGGACGAACGGCCGGACGACTTTGACGGTAATCGCGCGGAACAGGTCGTCCCGCGTGCGCGTCACAATCGGCGAACGAACGCGCGTCCACCCGCTTGCCGAAAACGAGCGGCGAAGAGAGCGCGATCTACCGGCCGCGGCGGCGCGCCGCCAGTCGTCGTGATGACTCGTGACGAAGCCGTTCAGTTCTGGCGGTAAAAACTCCGTGCGACGGTGTTTTGGCACACGGACAGATTACGCTCGCACGCAATTAACACGACGACCATTTTTCATTCTCGTTTCCAACGAATCGTTTAATTATAGTAATAATAAATAATAATAATAATAATAATAAATAGTAATAATAAATAATAATAATAATAATAATAATAATATAAATGCGCGTGCGTGTATATTATATATATATAGTGCTACATTATGTTAAACGGCGAATTCCTTTGTCGGCACTTTAAATACGATTGTCTTGTTGAGTTACGGGCACGCGTGTCTTCTTTTAAACCGCACGATTCGTATTGTAAGACATATATGTATATTAAATAGACCTAGATAAATATATAGATGAGACTGTCTCGTTTGAAACATATATTGACATTTAGAAATTCCAACGGTTGTCCGTAATTATTATGTAT
Organism: Chaetogeoica ovagalla; assembly: GCA_032441825.1. Classification (NCBI taxonomy): domain Eukaryota; kingdom Metazoa; phylum Arthropoda; class Insecta; order Hemiptera; family Aphididae; genus Chaetogeoica; species Chaetogeoica ovagalla. The sequence continues at coordinate 2,665,158 of CM063726.1, forward strand.
TTACTTAACGCTCAGAGAGAGAGAGAGAGACTGCAGCGAATTATATATATATATATAATTCGTTTGTTAAAAAAGTTTCGCAACAGATTTGAAGGAGTTTAATGTTTATTATTTATATTCCCGCTAATGATTATATAATATAAAATATTCGATACAATTGAACAATCGATTTTTTTTTCTGTTTTTATTTTTAATATCTGCTCATTATATATATAATATTTGAAAACCTTTTGCGGTATAACATAAAAAAAAAAAAAAAAAAAAAACAAACGTGTACAGCGTTTTTCTCTCTCGTCTTATCGAATTTCATAATTTTATTCGTACCAGCGCATTTGTTTCAAACACCGCAATTATGTCGAAAATTTTTTATTATTTTAATCGGTAGAATAGAAGAAGAAAAGTACGAAAATACGTTGTTGGTTATTAAAAAATTAAGTGAAAACGTTATTTTTTTTTCCCCGTCGTTATACGCCGGATAGATGGCGCGATAGGATATATTTATATATTTTATATTCCCGGGAGGGGGAAAAAAAAAGAACTATTGTAAATAAACATTCCGCTGAAACGTTTCTACAATATAAATATATATAAATATAATATATATGATTGCGTTTGCGTGTACTACTTTTCCATTCCGACGTATATATATATATACATTTTTATTTATATATGTATTATATATAGAATTCCTTTTGTTGGATTGATAATATATATATATATATATAAATATATATTATTATATATATATTATACATTTTTATTATATATTTTTATGTGTATGTATGTTGTGTACGGTACATTAGTACCAGGGTATCAGAATCGCGCGGGAACACGTGTGGAATTGCTTCTTTTTTCTCTCGCTCTCTCACTGTTTGTATATATATATATACCATTTATAATAATATAAAATATTTTTCAACGTTCAGTACGCGTACAAAAAACACCGTCCCCCCCCCTCGCCGGTATGTATTGTCGGATTGTTATAATGTAATAATGTAACGTTTTTTTTTTTAATTATAAACATTTATAAAAAAAAAATTATTATTTGATTTCACGGACAATATTATTGTGTTCGATCGGAACAAATAATAATAATGTATTACAACAATTTACAAACGTCGTTTACGTGGTACGAAAAGAAAAAAATTTTCAAAATGGTTTTTAAAAAAACTTGAGCTACTATTTTTAAAATACTTTTTTTTTGTGGGGGGCTGGGGGAAATTTAACGCGATCAGAAGTCGGGACCGATCGCAGTACAGCGGATAAAATGCATTTAAAACGTAATATTATGTTGAAACGAAATCGTTTATGATCCGCGGTATTCGATTTATTCCACGAGTTATTCGTAGAAGAAAAGCGTTTTAAAAAAATATTCAATTGATTTTGGACAATATCTACCGGGGCATAATTTGAGAATGTAAAACAACGAATTCTTTTTTTCCCCCCTAATCTCCATTTGAGAAATTTTTGTTTTTTAAAAACATCTTTTTTCCCTGCGATTTGATATTTATTACACGTTTGATGAAATCGTAATAAAAAAAAAAAAAAACGTATCATATAATAATAATAATAATAATATCGTTGTAAACGAATGTTTAAAAACAAAATGTATACCGTTCGTTTTTTGGTGTTTCAATGAACTCCCGCACCGTCCCACGACCTAAAAAAAAAGTATTAAAACGTCCGTTTCTGACGTTGAACTGCGCGGGAAGTTACCATTTATTATTTCGCGCTTAATTAAAAAATAAATGTATTTTGCGCAGAACAAATTAATTTTAGAATGAAAAGACTGATTGGGGGAGAGAGTATAAATCCCTCCTCGATGACTTGAACATTGAAACACTATCTTATTCCCTCTCCCTTTTTTCAAAATTCCTAAATACGCCTCTGTTTAAAATTTCCGTGTTTAAGAATTGTTATTATTATTATTATTGTATTTTTCAATCAATATATTGTATATCGATTTTATAATTTATCGGAATCAAACAAATAATCCATGTATTGCTTACGGGTGATCGTATCAATATATTGTAACAGACGCTATAATATACGGAAATGTATTAAAATTTGTTCGTTATGACTACGTTATTATTAATTTCAACATATGCGTCACAAAGCGTGTTTGTAAACAAAACCGCACATAAAAGTTATGAACACATAGCTAAAAATGTTATAGTATTGGAATTGAGAAATCAACGCGCTACACAACAAAATACTGATAATTCGAAAATTACATAGTTGTGTTTAGCTTCGAAACGCTCGTTATGACTGTCGTACACACACGGCAGAACGGTATTTCTTACTTTTTTTTTTTACGCAAATAATTATGAAATATTCTGAGGTAACGTTGACAACGACTTTTATTGTAAAATCAATAGTGAAAGTATGAGAAAAACTCGTCCAAAAATTTTATACGCATATTTTAATTCAGTGGCTCGTACATAGTTATAAGTAGTCAAAAAAAAAAAAAAAAAATAGAGACGTATCACAAGTGATTTGTGAAAAAGTTAACGATAATCCGGATCTGGGAGAGTTGGAGACCCTCTCTGGAAATGTCTTCAATAAAACCAATTTTGTTTCTAGGCTAGTCGTCGTTACACGATATTATATGAGTCGGATAACCGCAGACGTTCTCGGATCCATACGTAATCGTACATAAAATATATTTCGTACTCCTTAACATTTCGCCGATTTATAGTACACGATAATAATCGTTTACAATCGGCACACGTATATTGCGCGATATTCTAATAAAGAGTTTTGACGTTACTATAATAATACGCTTTATAACGCGTATAACGTAACGCGACTACAGTGTGTACAGTGCGGTTCGTGTAACACGAAATGTTTTCCGAAAGACGTCAAGAAAGTGTGCATGTATATCGGTGGAGTTGTAATAAATTTTTTTTTTCAATAATCGTAACGCTATACCGCCGATGCGTCGAATCGCAAAATAATAATTCGGTAAAAAAAAAAAGAAGAAGAAGTAAAAGAACACGAACATTCCAAAACGATACATGAAAAACCGCTGTCCTCCTCTTCCTCTATACCTATACCCCGAACCGCTTGTGTTTGCTATACGGAAATGACACGTGCAGCGTTTACCTTGAGTAGGATTGAACCTGCGTTTGAGATAATTCAGAAATCGGCCGGTGATCGATAAATTCCGATGCCTCTGCGACCGCCTTTTGCCGTCAGGATGCTGTTGAGCTTGTTGTCGCGAAGACGAACTTCCTCCGCCGATCCCTGCGACGTCACTACCGCCGCCGTCGCCGCCGCCGCCGCCGCCGCCACTGCCGCCGTCGGCGCCCTGCTGGTTGTGGTGGTGATTGCGGTGGTGGTGATGGAGTTGGTGGTGGTGATGGTGCGAAGTGGGCCCGTGTTGGTGCTGTTGAGCCTGTTGTCGATTTTCCCGCCGTTCTCGCCCGTAGTTTTGATGCGCTACCACGCTGTACATATTTGTCTGTCGTCCACTTTGGTCGGCCCGTCCGTCACCGAATCATTCGTCCACCGACCTCCTGTACACAGAATACGCAAAATGTACAAACGTATTTCAGTCGTCTTTCCCGTCGCCAGCGCACGCTTTGTGGTAGCCAGTATTTGACTTTGAATGTCGTTGCCCCTCCCCCCCCTAGCTCTGACCGCCCTATACCGTATGCAAAATAATAATAATAATAATAATAATAATAATAATAATAATAAATAATTACAAAAATAAAGTATTACACTGCGCGCGAATTCGCGGCATAATATCGTTTTCGTTTATGCGATAAACCGAGAAATCGCAAATAATTATTAATGCTGGTTAAGAATGCCAATTGAAGGATTTATTAGATCAACTATCCTCCAGATAATTCTTTTTTTATTAAAGACAAAATAGGTTTATTCAATAATATGATAAAAAAAAAAAAGAAATGTTATATGCGCATATGTAGGCGTGCGATAATTATATTTCTCACATTATTCGTGGCTAAGGTATTAATGAGTTGTCTGATTCTAATGTTTCGTCGCGCAACAAATAGGCGACTTCCGGACTTTTGATGGTGTTGTTACAGCGACCGGTAAACATAAAATGTCTGTTTTAATTTTTTACATACAATTAATGAATGTTAAGTAGCCGGTCATTATAATTTACATCAATGATTATCACTTGTCACGTATTATGAATAAAAAAAAACTTCATATTATGTCAAAATTGGCTACTGAGATAATTGTCCGATTATTTTTTCTTCTTCTACAAACTGTGAAAGAAAACATCGAATATTACAACAACAAAAAAAGTAGTAATATTATTCAAATAAAATCCTTAAAAATTTGTTGCCCTCAAAAACGTGATGTCTCCGTGGCAATTGCTCCCTTAGCCCCTTAAATATGCCACTGGGGGTAGTTCTCTGAATATTTTTCAAATACTTTTTAAAAGTATTTTGAACACAATATTTCGAATACATTTTCGGAAAATATCAATCGGATTTTAAATAGTAAATACCTACATAAGAATAATAACTTATTACACTTAAATGTACAAAGCAATTTAAATACATTTCATTATACGCTGTGTTATAATGGTTAATTTATAAACACCGATTAAAAAAAAAATGATTAAACTCCCCGAATGTATATGTGGACGACTGTTTATATTCAATTAAATAAGACGGTTTATCCACGTAAAAAAAAAATAAAAATATTCGGAACACTTTTTGTGAAGTATTCGTTTATAAATAAGGATATACTATTGTTGATATTGTGTATATATTCGAATACACATTCCGAGTACTTTTTTTTTTTAATATATGGTCTTCACAATACGTTATTTGTGTGTGTGTGTGTTTTCGAAACAAATATTATTTTAAACAATATATATACGAGCTCGTTTTTTTTTTACGTTTGAGATTAAATCGAGTTCAATTTAAATGTCGAAGACGAAAAACAACAATTTTTTTATTTAAATATTGCAAAAATCGTATTGGTCAGGGACACTGCGTGTCGAACACTGAATCCGTGTACACGAATTAATAATCCATTACAATTAAAATTAAACGTCTATTATTTTATATTATATTAAATGACGACTCGCCATTTAATACGAGTATATATATATTATATATATAACTAAACATTATAAGTGGCTGTGATAAAACGCACGTATGTTTATGTTTTTTCGGTGTAAATCTCGTTAGCTTTTTTTTTTTTTAATTGATATTATCATCTCCATTGCCGTCGCTCCACGTCGTGGACAATTTTCTGAAAGTACGTACTAATACATCATCATTGATGCGTACAAGGTCGTAAGTACCTTAAAAAAAATAAATTGACTAAAATTTACTAGCGAATTCGTCGTCTGCGCGTGTAAGGTTAGTTGAGTTGACGGTTAAACATATTAAAATATTATCTGTCGAGTATATGAAATACCGTACGTGTATTATCAGCCCGTTTGTATACTGGATGAGGTGAATTATGACGACTATGACGTGCGAACAAACACTATATTTATCGTTTCATATCGTCGCATACATAATATATAGTGTAATTAATTTCTGCGAACTTTAATAATATCGTCGTGAAAGAAAATGAACACTATTTCCCTCATTTTGTGCCGACTATCAATGTACGCCTGCAATCGTACGTGTAAATATTTGTATCGTATATTTAGATTTTTTTTTTTCATTTTATGTAATGAACGTTTTCACGAGATCGTTGTGTAGTGAAATCGTATAACATAAAAAATAGGAGTTTTACGAAGCGATATAAAACGTTTCCGATTATGATTACGACATTATTTGGACGATTAGAGTCGATTTCGAGATCATTGTATTCGCAATGAGAATTCGTATTCAGTATTTCGGACATAGAAATATCCTTATCGGTGTGAATATAACAAATATTATATACTTGGTTTTTTTTTTATAGTAACAAATGGTCACTATCGTTTTGTGAAAAATCGTTTTAATCGCAGACTTAACGGCGTCGTCATATCTTATGGCTAATAAGTAATAAATAACGTACGATTTCATGTAGCCACGGCGGTGACTTCAACGGTCGAGGAACAAAAAATATTATACATAAGCGTGGTGTACGGTACGGATCTGAACACTCCGGCAATGGCCAGATCTGCGACCGAGCCACCACTAAATTTTCAACGATATAAAAATGAAATAAGGTAATTTTTATAAAATTCCATTTTTTTTTCTCATCGTGTTTTCTGGGTCTATATCTCACTGTCACTGTTCGCCGCGATATTTAACCGTTACGGTTAAAGACTTATATCGCAATCGTACTGACCGCGGTGATTCACCGTTTATAACGAATAGTAATAATTAATAGTCGTTGTCTACGTTATGAATTCGTGACTCTCGGGTTCGAGAAGTAAATTATACGAAGTTTATTGGCGATTAATTTTTCTTAGACTTTAAAAATTGAAACGTCCGCAACAGTTGGGATATATTTCGCGTCGTACTGTATGGAGTCCGCGCTGAAAACCGTTTATAACCCAAACTGAGTGCCTCACTGCGCAGTTTTTTTTTAAGTTCGTAGTGTAAGCCGAAAAAAATTAATAAATTACAAAAAAAAAAAATATATATATATATTTCAACGAAGCCGGTAAATAATGTTTGTATAAATATCGAAATAAAATTGATTTTTGTATCGCGTGCGTGCGTGTGTAAGAGATAGATAGATAGAGAGAGAGAGAGAGAGAGAGAGACGAAAATTGGTTGAAATAGTAGATCCAGATCTGCGTAAAAATAAAATTCTAAACACGCCTGTTATACACGTCTAAATATTATAATGTATGTGTTTGGAGTACAGGTCGGCTGTGTAACGCGTATTGCACACGATATGAATACGACTCGTATACGCGCGTGTACAAACAATATTTCCGCTGAAGGCGATTGAAAAATAAAAAATAAATAAATAAAAGTGATCGGTCCAGCTATGTGTGTGTGTGTGTGCGCGCGCATTTGCTCACCCGGCGCAATAAGTGTTTCCATCGTATAGACTACTCTACTACTACTACTGCTGCTGCTGCTGCTGCTGCTGCTGCTATACGTTCAGAGCGTCGGTTCATTGTCACACAAGGACAACGGGTGAAAGGCGAAATATAACGCGCACGCACATAATCTTTTCGATCTCTATATATATATATATATAATATATACAGACTCCGTATAACATAATATACGTATACCTGTAAATAGCGGCGTACACGAAGTATATAAATAATAAATATACGGTTAGGTGGTGTAGTGCTTAGCGTTTAAAAAAAAAAAAAAAAGAAAAAATCTTATTTGACCCGTAGTAACGGAGATTTGTATAAAATATAATATTTTATCAATAGTTTGACCGTATATATATAATATATATAAATATGTTATAATAAAATTACAGATCAGGAGGACTCTTTGTTTGTAATACACGCGGAGAACAAAAAGAAAATCAAACGGGCGAAATTACGATAATATAAAAAAATATTAAACGGAATCGGTTCTTTATTTTTTTTTTTCATTTACAATCTGAACTTGACTGGAATACAGAAACCGCCGTCGTGTTGCGGTTTACGACGATAATATATAATTATAACGTGCAAGGCCGTCGTCGTCGCTATATATAGATCACTATTCGAATTATTTCTAATATAATAATATCTATTCATTTTTTTTTTTTTTAATTACTATACGTTACAAGCCCTTTTAATCCTTCTCGTCCAAGGGTATCTGTACTGTAAACGAACAGAGGAAATGCCAAATACATATAAATATAGGTGTATTTTTATATGTGTGTGTGTGTGTGTGTGTGTGGAAATATTACAATAAGTTATATCGATTGTTATCGCGAGATCTGGTTCTCGTAAATCACGTTCGAGCTCATTTTATTTTGTTATATATATACCTATATACACATATATAGGTCACTTGTGGTTGATACCGTAACATTACGCGACACTTGCAGGTATAATAAATGTAAATGCCGACGTTGTAGTTTTTATTTCTGCTTGCGGGATTACAATAAAAAATAGTGTGTACCACACATTGAACGTACGTTTTTTTTTTTTTTTTTTTTACTATTTTTTCGTCTAAAAACGATTAAAATATTCGAGACGATTGAAAAATAAAATATATTTCCCGCGGATTAAAGAAAAGAATTTTTCTTTATATCTCGGCGTTATTATTATTATTATTATTATTATTATTATTATTATTATTATTATTATTATTATTATTATTATTATTATTATTATTATTAATGTATTCGATTATTACGGTTTTTTTTTCAATTGAATATTCACGCTTATTGCGTATTAATAAATTATTGAAACGTATAATTGAATTGATATAAATATTTTGTACGTCATATTACACTTATTTTACGTTGATTTTAACGTGTTATATTGAAGACATCTCTTTTTTTTTACATTTTAAATACAACAAACGTATTTTTGTATAATTCTGAGAAAATTAATAAATAATAATACGCGTTTTATTCATTTTGTGTTGATGAACAAGTTTAAATTATTTTAATATTATTTTTCACTTTTCTTGTATATATATATATATAAATATATATGTAGAGTTTGAAGTTCTAGTAACAATGTTTTGGAACATTCGTTATTATTTTAACATTTATTTTTTTTTTATATATATATATATAAAATGGTAATTGAAAATTATGATGTATAGCTTTCTGAAAAATCGATTATTTTAAACGCTCTATTTTCACTCAAATTTCCAAAAATTTTCCTTCGAAGCGTTACTGTATAAGAAATTAATTGAAATTTCCAATTTAAATTTGTTTTTTGAAATTATTGTATGTGCAATAATTCGTATAATTATATTGTTGTTATTCATATTTAAACAATTTAGAATTTGCGCTAAGTCCCAGTTATGTAAAATTCGAGTTATAAATTTCATTGATATTGCAGTGTACGTGAATTATTATTATTATTATTATAATACGACGCGTCACACGTATTAAAACATGCACCGTAATAACTTTTATTCGTATTTTATTGCGCTACACTTTATATTAATATTTATAGTGTTATAATATTCCATCTCTTTATAATATAAATATTTACAATTCAAAAATAGACTATATATATATATATATATACAAACCGTATTTACAATAGTAGACGTTCCAAAGATAATTAAATTACACGATTATGTAATATTCGAATAATTTACGTGTGTGCGTACAATGTAATATTCGATCAACAATCGTATTCGATTGAGTCGCAAGACATATTCCAAACATAATCATTCGAATATTATTAATAATAATAATAATAATAATAATCTGCTCGGTATTTTAAACGAACATTAATATTATTACACTTTATATTATCAATATTAATTAGTCTAGTTTTAAGAGATAAACGTCTCTAATGCGTATTTGATATATTATTATTTCGTTGACATTCTCACAAGTAGAATTCTCTCTTGACCCAATTTCGTAACGCGGTACGTGTGAACCCAAAAGACGTTTACGTTGAATTATTTCCCGTGAGTGTTAGTCAATGCGAATTAATACGAGTCTGTACGTACATTAGCAGGCGTGGGAAGAAAATAATATATGAAACAAAAAAAGAAAAAAAAGGCGTCTGCTGATGCGTATCTTATGTCCAGTAATGTTTTTTAATCAGCTCTAATCCCGCACGAGCGTGTGTTTGTATGTGAGCTATGAAGTCACCACGATCATTATTATTATTATTATTTGTTAATATTTTACGTGCGAGTGTAATTGATGATAATAAACCGTCGAGTGGATTTTTTACCGTTATTATTGCTTCATATTATCTACTAGCAGAGAATGATGGAAATATTATTTTCCACGGAAATTACGTCGAATCGTTGTTATTTCGGAAGATTTTGTCACGGCATTAATAATTAAATATCAACGAATAATATACAACACGAAAATCTATTGCATATTTTAATCTCAAGACGAAAATTGATTTGACATTAAGAAGAAAAAAAAAACTTATTTTTCTTCATAACGTATGGATTTTATTAGAAGCTATATATGTATAATGAAATGTGATATGTGTCATGTGTCAAATTTATCGAAACTGATATAGAAAAACTGAATAAATAATATGTTTGAAATGTGCTGTCGTTCAAAGATTTATTTTTTATTGAAATATCTATTTGGAAAAAAATTGTTACGATTTCGCGAGAAAACGATTAAATTCTTCTCGAATCGTCTAACAGATTAATTTAAATTCGTCAATAGATAATATTATATTGCATTAATACGCCAAAAATGAAATAAAATAATTATTTGAATCGTTTTTTTTTTTTTTTTTTGAGAAGGGAGGTGATTTTTTTTTTTAGATATTTCAATTGTATAAATAATAGCGCGTGTATACGCTCATTTGCGACAATATAATATACGAGTACAATAATTTGGTCTTCTATTCAAATAATTTAACGGCTGATGCCACTTAAACATTGTCTTTGGGATAAAATGTAGTATTCAATTATTTTTGTTTTTCGCGTAACATAAAAATAAATAAATAATCCATATTATTTTGTACAATCGAGGTAAAAACTGAAACTCTCGATTTAGCCGATTGAAAAACAGATTATCGTCATCATAATTTAGTTGATGTATTAAAGAGAATAAAGGAAATCGACGTGTAGGCTTGAATAATATTGAAGAAAATAAATAAATATGTATACAGAATTCGCGATTTCTTCCCGCCATAAATAAGTTTACTCGAGTAAAAAAACTTTAATTATGGGGGGAAAAAATAAAAAATTAAGAAAACCCTCTGCGCGTAACAACGTTTAATTGTCATATTGCAACGAGTTTAATGTTGTCCATCAATCAAAACGAAAATTCACAGACACCGGAGACGTTTTTCGTGTCGGTAAATCTCTTCAGCCCGTTGGCCCCGCGCGCAATTAAAAATGGATTTCCTGGAACACTATTTTTAGTTATAAATTTTTGTTCATCCGTTCACGTATTATACAATCGGTTCATATCGTGCGCAGTCGACCGTGTTATATCGACTTTTATAATATTTGCATAACGCGATATACACTCGTTGACAGCTGCTCACACTCAATGCCCGCGCATTATAATAGCGCGTGGAAAATTATTGAGGAATTTATAAATAGAAATAAAAAGAACAAAAAACGCATCTGTCGTGTACAAAGAACGATTTACCTCTTTCCGTTTTACCGACGTATTTAAACGTTCAATTAGCTTTCTCAGACATTCCCGAATTCTTTTCCCAAACACGCGCAATCGCTTCACTACCGTTGTTATTCCGTTCATATCTTTTTATTCTTTTTATATAAATAAAAAAAAAATTAATAATTTCGTTATTCGTTAAACAGTATATTTATTTATTTTTACTATTTGCGCGCTGGCGAAAAAATTAATACGTATTGACGATTTTCAATAAAACTCAACTCTAAATCGTCTTGTAATTTATTACGCGCTGTTGAACGTTAGCGAAAAGGAAACGCGCGGTGGTGGTGGTGGTGGTACGCGGAAATTTTATTGTAGCCAGAGATAATTTTCGATTATTGTATGGGTGCGGACGGACGACGATGAAAATGCCTTCTCGTGTCCAAACGGCATAATTAATTAAGGCATTTTTAAAGGGACGAAAAGGGAGAAACTTCTTTGGATACGAGGAGAAAGCGAGACGGCATTGTTCCGAGGGTTTTTTCTCCGCACGGTTTTTCTCTTGCATCAACAAACGTTGTAAAGGGGACTTTCTAACGAACGTCCGTTTTAGAAAAATTCGTAAACGATTCGGCGGCGGCACTTGCGTTCTCCGTCACACTGAATATATATTTTCAGCTATTTAAATACGATTCGCAGCCGTGTTATTAGTCCGGCTATTTCATTTTCCGGTTAAAAAATTCGATGTGAAAAAAAAATGTGTAGCCATTATTATATAATATATATATAATATAGAATAAAGAGGATTTTTTTTTTTTTTTGCTTTTATCAATTTCGCGTTAAACCCGTTGAATCAATACACACACACACACACATATTATAAAATAGTATTTTAAATAACCAATAGAATTGTACATTATTTTTTTTGTTAAATTTATATATATATATTCACCGAGAGAATTTTGTTTTCGTGTAAAATTTATTAAGAAACGCGTGTCGGATAAATGTAAAAATATTTCAAAATCGTTTCGTACGTGTGTTGTATCCTACGCCCGTGTACAGTCGACGACTAAAAAACACAATATAAATATATCTTTTATGAACACGAGAAATATTAATAAAAATGTATTCGTTTTCTCGAACGTTATATAATATAGCGAAGTGATGCTATGAATGTGTAATATGTTAAAGCAACACAATTAGGGCAGTGTTTTTTATGAAAGTCGCACCACTGCTGCCCCCGATCGTTATATTCATTTTTATTTACCGACAAATCGTATGTAGTAACGAACGGTTAACGGTTTCATGTAGCTATTGTGAAAATCAAACTTTCTTCGGATTACTACTCGATTACCGCCGCCGTCATATCGCCAGTTTTTATACGCTTATAATTTATGCAAAAATGTTTGAAAAATTTATTATTAAAAAAAAAAAAAAAATAAAAATATAATATGTAAACATATGAATATCTAGACGAACCGTATAAATTTCCATATTATATCGGTCATTTTGTGTGGTATAATAAAAGAAAAACCGTTCACTGCTGTTTGAACGGTAAACATAAATTTTTTTTTTTTAATTTTTTTCATCGCCACAATTTGAATATATTTTATAATGATTAAAAAAATATTATAGAATAAATTATGTATGAACACGATACGTTTTACGCATCTTTGTCATTATTGTGACGGACATTAATTACATATTTCCACGTGTATTTTATATTGTAACACAAAGAGTGAGAGAGAGAGAAAGAAGTAGATGCGATTTTTTTTCTTTGTAGGGAGGTTCAAAAAAACTTTCTAAAAATATTTTATATATTTTTTTATTGAGTAATATTTAACGAAGGTGTACCACGTAATTATAAAAACAAAATGGACTCTACGATTGTAAAAACTTTTTCCGCGTTAATCGTTATTGTATGCGTATGGTTTTAACGAAGAGTACATTTTTCCAAAGAGATATATTTCGACCGAATGTAAGAAACTATGGAATTTTTTCGCACATAATTTCGAATCAAATCGAGTGGAAACAACAATCGATATTCTATTACATATGACTTGTATGTACGTATTTGCGTATAGCGTTGTAGTTACATAGATTTTGAACTTCGCGCAATTATACAGTAATATCGTTATAATATTGAAATTCGCTATTCGCTTTCACGCAATCGACTGGATCAAAATTTATAAAAGTTTTTAAACACCAGGAACGATTTTTTTGTAGGAGTTACGCCGTACCCTTAACGAAACCTACGCCACGGTATTACAACGTTTACGAATTAATTTTAAATTGGACATTTTTACCGCAGCGGAAACATTCGACGCGCGGGAGCACGCGTAAATCGCCCGAGGGGGTTGGTTTCGCGCTACCGAAATGTCTTGCGGCCGTCATAAACGCGCGTATTGTTATTATTTCAATTTCAAATAATAACAATAATAATAATTCACAGCTGCCGGATGAGACATCGAACTCTATATTATTATTATTATTATTATTATGTATACGCGTGTTATCGTTACGAACCGTTTATATTTATTTTCTTACCGCGTAACCGCAATGCAATTCAGTCGTTTGCACGTGTATATAATATGTAAATATTATATTATATTTTTCGCGTTATACTATTATATTAATAATGTATTCCTTTGCACAGCTCACTTTCGGATAATAAACATGTACTCTATACGTACACCGCGCCGCGCGCCGTCCGTTCGACACAACCGATATATCGGGCCGGTTGTCTAGAACCAGTTTTCGGGGCCGGTCGCTGGGGCATAGCGGTTTGTTCGCTTTCATTATATTCGAGTGCTCTCGGATTCGACGCCGGAGGGGACATTCGCCCCGGGACAACACAAGACGTGTTCGCGCGCGAGCGCGTGTGTGTACAGACGTGGAGGAGGACGATGAAAACGAGAGACGAATGACTCGGCGGGATTTCGCAACTTCGACCGGGATTTCGTGATGTAATTTAAACGGTAGCAGCATTTTGCATTTACCGCGTTTAATTTAATTTTGCAACAAGCAAAATGTTTTTTCTATAACAGTGTACTGAAATATCACACACACACACGTATATATACACGCGACTGCGTTTACTGTGTGTGTAGTACGTCTATACAAAATAATATATATAATTTTAGATTCTGAGCGGAGCGACGAATGCGCGTATCGGTTTTACAATGATGCGGTTTCTTTTTCTTATGTCTGCTGTACCTTCGAAAATTCCACCAGAACGTATTTCGTCGGAATCGATTATTTGTCATTTCTTCGTAATTTCGAAACTAATGCGGTTATAGGAATATTCAACGCGTGTGTTTATACTCTGTATTGTATTGGGTCAGAAAAGAAAAAGTTTGAAGAAAATGTCTTTTAATTTCGGGCTATTTCTAGCAACTCTACACTCTGAAATAACTTCAACTATATACTTAAAAAAAAAAAAGAAATCTTGAAAATCGTTTTTTTTTCGATAAAGCGTGTTTTATTATATTTTTTTTTTTTGTAAAACTAATGGTTCTGGAGTCTTGAAATTTTTACCAAATATTCTAACTAATTGTACATACTATATTCACGAAAACGGTTTTTGAAAATTTTCAGCTACTTATAGGTTTATTGTAAAAAAAAAAAAAAAATTATATTAAAACGATGTACTGTAAGGTTAATTACAACGTAATGTACTCCGTACACACCGCGTTATTAAAATGTATTATTTATTACACCGAAGCGGTTCCGTTCCGAATCGTTTCATCGCATTGCTTTCAAATTTATATAGTAATAAAAAAACTCTAAAATCTTTATACATTGTAATTCACTTACGCGACATCCACAAACACCCCGCGGCTCGCTACTTTTTTAAGTACATTTATAAAGGCACTGATGCGATAATCAGACACTCGTAAATTTTCGAAAAATAATGTTTATATAAGTATATGTAAATGTCGATGAAAAAAATTCTCTATAGATCGGGGGGGGGGATTCAATAACCGAAATAAGTAGTCCAATGAATATCTATTGAAGATATCGCATACAAAAATCTTATTTTTTTCAAATTTCTATTCGATGCAATAGTTAAATACGTCCCCGGACGTGTCCTGTCTTTGCACCGAACCTAACTTAACCATACGCTTATGGTATATGTTTACTGTTTTTTCGGCGTGTGACAACGATATAAAATGGATTTGAATAATTTTTTTTTTCGTTATCATTTTTAATGGACTAACGTGTTTTCGATTTTGAATAAGTAATTAAATATCTTGTTGTAATTAATGTCAAGTCTTTATTAATTTTTACTAAATACATTTAATTGTTTTTTTTTTTGTTTTTTGTTTTTAATAGTTCGGGAAGCTGTTATTATAATGTTATAGTATCAAATAAATCACTTTTTTTTTTCATTTGTCATTAACAAAATTAGTATATATTTTCGCATTATTATTAATATTATTATAAATACAATAATATTTTGTAATATATATATATATATATAAAAAAAAATTTATTAAAACAATTTAAAAATTTGTTTTTTTTTTTTTTTTTACTGAATAAGTGTGTACATTTAGACGTACCTATATCGTTATTGTATTGACGTATTCATAATATATTCTCAAAAATATTTGGTCTTTTTTCTCCATGGACTGGATAATATTAGATACCGACTTCCGTTACGTCACACTTATTATATTATTTAAGCGGATCGTTTACTTACATGTCCAATACGAGCAGTGTAATATATTATTTTATACGCATTTAGTGGGTATTACGTGGACTGCGTGCAGTCGAATGATGGTACGATATAGTATGTAATCGACGGTCCGTGACCAAATGGCAGAGATTGTCGCAGGAAGACAAAACAAAACTAAATGACTCTTGTGTAGTTGTGTACAAGAGAAGGAGTGATATCGATTGCGCAAAAGATTGCGGAGAGAGTTTTCCCTTTCGAATTTGTTCTTTTATTTCAATTCGAATTAGAGGGTGATCGATCAGCTGCTATGAGGTTTCTTCGAAAGATAGAGACCTCCTGAAGATAATAAACGCGATTAATTATGATGATTTCATCGCCATTTATCCGTAATTAATCAGACGATACCATTTTCGACTTATGAGAAAGGATATACGTATGTGCGTGTGTGTGTGCGTATGGAATATTTTGACGAATAAGAAAATTCCGGGGAAAAAAAAATGTATATTAATTATTCTCGTACGGCGTATGAGTTATACTGCTGCCAACGTATTTCGTTATTCGTTTGATATTGTAAATAATTAGAGGAGTTGCTAAATGTTTCATTTACAATGAGACGAGTAGTGACATTCGTGTATAATATTATGACGTGTTGTTATATTTCAGACTTGTTCGTTTAAAATTTTAATGTACCTGTGCGAATCTTTCCAGAGTGCCCACTTGTACGAATAAAAGAGTAATATAATTGCTATCGTTATTAAAAAAAGCAAAAAAATTAATAAATTACGCATGTGTGTAAGCATTTTTATTTACTTCAATAGAGAATATGGTAGCACGTAAAAATAATGTACGTATAATCTATTTGTCTACGCAAAACTGTATAACACATTATGTGATCATTACTAAAGCGATTTTTGATATATACGTAACGTTATTACTGTATTAACTATCTTATACAGCAGTATAAATTGTGGCAAAAAATAGACGTGACCTATATGCGTATTTCGAATTATTTTGTAAAAATAATATATAATTATAAATTTACGAAACTAAAAAATTTGTCATATATATCGTACCATGTTTATTTGTATACGTTAAATTGAGCTCACACATTAAATTCAGAAAATGTCTTCCTCTTCGATCCGGAATAAATGAAATCGTATTTGAAATTTGTGTTCGTCCCTTTTTTAATTTATATTAAAAATAAATTGGATGCTTGAAAATACGATTGAGATTAAAAGAAAACTACTAAAAAACAAAAAATGTATATTAATATTTCTAAACATAAACGAACAATTCCGGGAACGAAATTGTTCAGTATTTAAATAAATACAGCGGGTTATAAAAATATTAAATAATTTAAAGTCATTGTTTACCGTATAAAATATCGACTGCGTTATTTTATTATAAAATATTCCCCATTATAACGATTAATTTAAAAATTTTAAAAATCAGTGAAATATACAATCAAAAGTATTAGGTCCGTATAGAGTCAACATGAAAACGAATCTCGTACTCTCGCTTTCAGCATACTCTTAGCATTCTTTTTTTCTTTTTTAATTCATGTATTTCATTAAGTGATAATGAGTTTTACAAAAATTGTTTACGTATTTCTAAATCTGTTGTAATAAACTGTTTCTTAGGATAGAATTTCATTGCAACAACTCGCACTAAAGTTATATACTCGATGGTTTTTAAAATAATTCTATTGTATTGTTTAAATAATTTAGAAATTAAATTTTAAGAGTATAATATATACGACGACGGTCTGATCTGTTTGTTTTATTCACGACGAAAAACACCGATAAAATAACGTATAAATTTATATTATTTATACAATACTCGTTATGGTTTTTTTTTTTTTTTTTACGTCGATAATACTATGCAATATTGAATATTATAATAGGCCGAGATTCGAATAACGTTATACAGACGTTTAAATATTAATCGAATTTTAATCACGCTCGCGTAAGAAAACATCTCGTAAAAGTTTTAATGGAGTTCAACATAAATATTATAATATTTCCTTCATTGATCAATGTCGGTGTTTAATAAGGAAATCTAAATGTATACGAGTGACATTGCTAGGACGAAGGACAAATATATTAAAATAATAGTGTTTATTACCGGAGAAACTGTTTGGAGTATAAAATTATAACGTGCAGTTGACGTGTATGTATTATACACACGTATTGAATATATCAGTTATTTTAATAAGTGATTTATTAAATAAGCTACCTTCGGGTTTAAATTAATTTCACAAAATTTTTTTCATAATAGTTTCAATGAAGTTTAGTATTTAGTTTTTAATTTTTCCGTTGAATATTTTTTTATTATAAATTATTATTGGTAAAAAAAGCGTTACGCGATGATTTTTATAAATAAATATTAACAAGATTAATGTATACGTATACAATGGGATTTTAAAATGTCATAAAAATATAATTTTATGAATTTCGATGTTTTTTTTTTTACTTGTCTTATAGAGTTTCAAAAATTAATCCCGAAATATTATAAATAATTATTTCTTTCGTGATACATTCAAAACGTTTTATACACTACATATTAAATTTTAGACGAATATAAACATAAAGAGACGAAACCAATAAAACAAATCAAATATAACATTTAAATAAATAATTTTAAATAAATAAATTTAAATGTAAATAAAATATGCTACCATATTTGTTTTGTTTGGTTTTATATTTTGTAGAAATATATTCCATTATTTACTTGTTTACCGTAACTACGATTCGGATAGATGTTTTTATCCGTTAGCATCTTTTAAGCGGTTGGTCGAAAAGTGGTTAATTTATCATTTTTATCGTGGCTTTATGACTCTGTACAGATTTATTTTGCACGTTTTCGTATGATTTAGGATTTTGCGCATTTTTAAAGCATATTTTAGTCATAAATCCACTACTATAATACTTATTACTGACTGGAAAAAGAAGTACGGCTTGTAATTTACATAATATAAATAAAATAATCGTTCTCGAGTTTTAAATTTTTATCGTTTTATTTGCAAATTAAGAAAAAATTACTAATTGTCTTTTGAATCATGGTTACGTTTCTTAAGTATATTAATATATTGTTTTGTTTTAAATTATGTTGAATGTTTTGTGTACGTGCGTAATTTATACCGTTTTTTATATAAAACATTTGGTTTTGACACAAAACATACAACAGAAATCGAATAAAATAGAAACAATAACGAAATATTAAAAGTAATAAAAATGCTAAGTAAAATAAATATAAATAAAAACTATAAACATAAACCCGTAAATATTACATTTGTATGTTAATGTAAATATACAACCGATCCAAAGAGTATTACGGGAAAAAAAAAGAAATATATTAGGCATAATATTTTTTAATATGTTTTAAATACACAAACTGATATCAAAAATAATGGTTTTTTTTATCAGTATATACCTATATTAAATAATATTAATAACAAGCAATAGTAGTGGTTTTCAACGATTCGATTCACTAAGGATACGATTTCTTCGCACTTTTTTTTTTTTGTAACTCTGTCTTTTTATTGTAATATTCATGAGTTTCTCTGCGTGATTTCGGTCATTTTAATTTTTTCGTTCTGTTGTGTATTATATTCTTATACGTTTAACACGCGACAATGACTTTTTGTCGAAACCGCGGTAGTAAATTTTATACGCAATGACTCTTATTTTTTTAAACTTTTCACAATAATCTTTAGCTCAGTTGTATATATAAAAATTTATAAAAAAATATCCTTAGAGCATAGTTGAAACAATTTTTTTTTCCTTTTTTTTTTTTGACATATCTGTCTGTACATGCACATTTCATAAGTTACAGGGCGTTTAAGTTATACGCCTTGTAGTTACGGGGATTATGTTGTTCAAAATGCACAATATTATAAAATGGTTCGACAACGTAATATTCTATTGAGACAATCGAAATGACCAATTCGTTTTGGCCGTATACGACGTAGGTAGTGCAAAGCTGCTGCAGAGTACATTGAACATTATCGTGTGCGTTCATACGATATAACAACGTGTACTCGATTAGGTTAATGCGGTTAAACATTTCATATTGTCCCTATGCGTGCGGCCGATATGAAGTTTCGCGTTTTTGTCGGAGGACCGTGTTCGAATCGGGTTCGCGTTGAATCCGATCGATTATTTTCCTATACAATATTACGTTTTGTACGTTAACACAACGGTCGTTATATAATGTATAAAATTCGTGATTAAACAGACAATAGTAAGGCGCATTCACACTCCTTATCGAAAACTTGCTGAATCACAACACGCCATATATTGCCGTACGATATAATATATTTTATCCTTTGCGCGTTAAATAATAATTTATTACGTTATCGCGTTGAAGCGAATCCAAGAGGACGCCGTATACTCCTATATGGTTTTTATTAAAAAAGAAAATATTGCTTCACGCGGGAAAGAATCTCGAAGGTTACAATCACACTGTAAACACCAAATTTTCACACAAAATAAATCTCAACAATATTGCCCGTGGGACAATAATATAATGCTTTTATTAAAAAGTTATAATACATTTAAAAAAAAATACAATTTTCACTATTTTTTTTTTAAATCGCGATTTTTTTAAGAATTGATGATATTTAAAAAATAGCCCTGTTATTGTGTATGGATAATAATATTGTATTTCTCTTTTTGTACAGAAACTTGGAGTGTTAAATACAACTGTGATTGTCGCGGTTCTTTTCCCCGTGAAACGGTTTTGTCTGAAACATTTCAATTTTTTAATACTTTTTGTATTTTCGCTGTATGCACCCAACACCGCGTTCTCTCGGACATTTCACGGTCTTGTTTGCCTGTCTAACATTCTCTTAAGTGAAAAATAGTTAGCCATCTGATTGAAGCAAATAATTTTCAATAGACTTTACCTAATTCTTTATATTGTTTTCAATAGTTTTTGAATCCGTATTAATCGTACTTTTAACGAAACTCGTAGTTAATTTTTTTTTTTATGCTATTCCGTTCGAATATAAAATATTATTAATAAATAATCAAATAGTACTTAGTATATATACATTTTGAATTGTACAAAAGTTATGAGTTCAGCATTAATATATCATTGAATATATTATCCAATGATTGCGTATTAACCTTAATCCTATACTAATATTATTATGGAATATTAAACAGTCAGCGTTTGATTGAAGTTTAAAGTTCAAACTCAACGGTATTCGTCCAATATTAAATAGTCCGTGATTATTTGAAATTACAAAGTTACTAGTTTAATATTCGTACGTTTTAAATACGTCGAATTCGTGTTGCCTGATATTAAATAATCGTTTAAAGTTGTACAAACGTTACGAATTAATTACAAACAATTATTATCGGTAGTTTTGACCGGAAAACATGTCACAATTTTCGTATCAAATAACACAATATATTCCACGCGTGTTTCAATTTATGTTATTTTGAATACGGATCATGGTTAATAATATCGTGAAACAAGGCGAGTAGAAGATACGTTTTTATATAATAATACGTCGATAAGGCTAATGACATTATTTTCTTTCATTTTGTCAGAATCGGACTCACGTCGGATAATTCGAATTTCGCGTGCCACGTAAACGCGTGTTGAAAATGCGCGATGCGCACGGGGCAAAAACACGCGTATAAACAACATGTTGTCGAATGAAGTTTGTTCGAGGTGTCTGACGGGAAACAGCAGACGTTTCTCGAACACCGAGTTTAGGATAAAAATGAAACGAGTAATGAAATAGACCGTCGTATTACCGAATACGACTTGGCCGGAATTCGAATCGTTCGTGACAGAGAGTCACGTTTTACTTAAAACGAATGGAAAAAAAAAAGTAGGCGAAAAAAGGGAAGAGACTACCGTTTGTACAACGCACGTGTCCGTCATGCATATGTCGTCTGGTGTTAAAAAAATAAAAAGCAAAAAAAGTGCGAGGCGAATGTTCGGATCCGGCGATCGTACCGCGTACGCGGCGGCCAATATCGTAACGCCGACCGTGAATATAACGTAATGTTTTAATCTAATCACCGCGGTGTGTAGGCGAAAAAATTAACGCGAAAACAATGAATTACGGCTATCGGCGATAATAATTAACGTGGAAAAAATGATAAACGATCGGTCGATTTATGTATCCCCGGTTTAACCTCCACGGCGCGCCGCCTGGGGGATCGTACGACGGACGCGGTGCCTCGGTTGCGGTGTTTGAACGTCGCGTATGGACGGGGGGGGGGGAAACTAAAAAAAACCTCGAAAACAAAAAAAAAAAAAACAAATTAATAATAATAATAAAAAAAACAAGTACGCGCGAATTAAATGTATAATAGTAAAGCGTTTTACGCGATATGTTTATGGTTACACGCGCGGAAGAGAACAGCCGGAGGACAAGCAGAGGGCGTGTGTTGTTCGGCCGGTGGTGTGTTCGTCCTTCGTCCGCGCCGAAAATCCGCCAAAGCGCGTCTCCCACCGCCGCCGCCGCCGCCGCCGTCCCGAAACCGGCCGCATGTGTCCCCGCGGATTCGACCACCGACGACACGGAGACTATATAAATCGAACCGTCCGCGTTTGCCGGCCATCAATCATCAACGTTTGATCTGTAACTGTCGCACGTCAAGCAACGCACAAAATTACAGCCGTACAAAAACCGTCGAAATGGCATACACCGTAAGTGAATACAACGATATAAATAGTATGCGCGTGATGCGGCCGGAGAATTCGTTTTCGCGAAAAAATCTCCAAACCGGACTCGCGAATTTTCCACTCGTCACCATCCGCTCTTCCACCTGTATATTTTCGTATCGAATTTTATTTCGATTTTACTCGTCCGGTATAAATTTTGCATTCGAAATGCGCGCGTCACTAGAGTGTTTCGCGCTACCGATCCGGCGACTAAATTTTATCGTTTTTATTAATATAATATGCAGCGTTTCCGCGCACATTGGCGATGTGTCCCCCAATCTGCTGGTCGGGTCACGCGGCGCGCACTGCGTCAACCGGGGGCGGTCTTCCGAGACTGTCCTATCCGTTCGATACAATACATTGTAAACTCGGGGTTTCGGTCTCTTGTTTGTGTGTGTGTGTGTGTTTTTTTTTTTTTATATAATCGCTAACCACTGCGTTACGTTAATGCGGGTGGGGGATTCGGTTTCTCTCTCTCTCTCTAATTTCCGCAAACTCGTGTATACTTCTCGCGGAATTAATACGTTATCAGTTTTAATTATTATTGAAGATCGATTATATATTTTTTTTGCGTTTATAAAACGATATTTGATTACAAGTCGTAAAAAGTTTTTTACTTTTTTTTTTTTTTTGACGAAAACTGTATAAAATATATTTTTTGCTAATATTCGCACTGCGATTGCATTTGCAATTTTCAAACGTAAATTTCAGTAATCGAATTAAACTTTTCTTTTTTTTCCGTCAATATTCAACTGTATCACAGTTCGATTTAAAATGCTAATTTTCTCGTATGTCGTTTTAATCCTCTTCAAACACACCCACTAATTTTTGGCAACCTTCCTACGTTTTGTAACATTACCCTCTTTTATAATAATTAACCGCGATTTATTTACAAATATTTAATGCGTCTTGTAATTATTTACTATGCGCATCGTTTTCATTTGTTGAATGCTAAATCACTCGATTATAATTGTTCGATGTCATATATAATTTTGCCGACTATAACTTATTATTATTATTATTATTATTATTTTAATTGGTATGTTTTTTTTACTATCGTTACGGAATCGTCAGTTATTTTTCATTCGATATTTATATCGAATATATTTTTTTATTTTTGCATTATTTAAAAAAAATATGTTTCTATGTTTTAGAGTTTTACACCAAAGAATTAAATGTAATAAACGAAATTATAAATCATTTTTAAACATTCGATTTTTAGTTATTATGGTTCGATGCTGTCATGTAAACATTTCTATTATTCATTAATCACTAGACTACTATAAAAGTAGAATTCTTGAAACTTTTATTGAATTGCCATTAGAGATTGGTTAGAAATTAATTATTTGCTAGAAATATTTTATGTATTTGAACAACAACAACTTACAAGTGATTTCTTCAAATTCCGGAATTGTACATTATAATCATTCAATTTCCATCGACTATATACGCAATTGTCTTACGTTATTATATTGATTACTACGAATTAAAAAGAATTTTCGTGTCACAAAAACAGATTGTGATAAAATAATAATAATAAATGCAATTTTTAAAAATATATCTATATATATTTTACAGTTTGTATTCATCGCCGCCTCCATCTTGGCCACCGCTTGCGGATCTCCCGTAGCAGCACCAATCTACGCCGCTGCCCCGGCTTATCCTGCGCCAGCATACTCAGCTGCCCCATCATACCCAGCACCCTCATACTCTGCTCCTTCTTACAAACCCGCATACAAACCGGCATACGGACAGGAATCTTACGATGCCCCAGCTCCGTACAGCTTCGAATACAGCGTCAACGACCCACACACCTATGACGTGAAAAGCCAATCCGAATACGCCGACGGTAACGGTTACGTCAAGGGATCTTACAGCCTTGTCGAACCCGACGGTTCCACCCGCACTGTAGAATACACCGCCGACGACTACAGCGGTTTCAATGCCGTCGTCAAGAAGGAAGGTGGATACGCCGCCCCATCCTACTCCGCTCCATCCTACAAGGCCCCATCATACTCTGCCCCAGCGTACAAAGCGGCCCCGTCTTACTCGGCCCCATCGTACTCTGCCCCGTCTTACTCGGCCCCATCGTACTCTGCCCCGTCTTACTCTGCTCCGTCTTACTCTGCCCCAGCCTACAAGGCTCCATCTTACTCCGCCCCGGCTTACAAAGCCCCATCGTACTCCGCTCCTTCTTATTCCGCCCCGGCCTACAAGGCTCCGTCTTACTCCGCTCCATCTTACTCCGCCCCAGCTTACTCCGCCCCAGCTTACTCCGCCCCAGCTTACTCCACCCCTGCTTACTAAGCATCTGTAATTCCTGACTTATCTAAGCGGAATATCAAATTAATTTATTGTTATTTATTTATTTAAATGTAAATATAATAAACAATTACATATTTGCAAATTAATAAAACTCAAGTGTATTGTTATAATTAATTACAATCCAAATATCCAATTATGATTGAATCGTTTATATATTAAGTGAACGTTCCAAAAGATATCGCCCGGACAATTGGTATGGTAATATAAATAAAATACGCCGTAAAATTTATATAGAGAAAAAAAAATATGGAACCGAGTACCGAAAACCTGAGTGAAATGATGATTGAAAGCAGTCATTACGGTTGACATTTGAGGATAGTATATAGGTGTACGAAATAGTGATCTAATTATGACTAACATGAAACTGAAATAATTATTACATCATTTTCAGTATAGTAAAGCGCGCGTCTATGTCATAAGAGCGAGGATAAATATAATCACTACAATGATTTACCGCTTTTTGAGGTTTGTGGGACTAAAAGAGTATATTAACAATTAAAAGATATATGTTTGGCCTTGATAATGAACCAATTTTAGAAAACAAGTTTTGTTAGCTATTCTCATTTGAAATACGTTTACGTCTTAAGTATTGTATATACATTGAGTAAACTGTAACATTTAATTAAATGTCAATATTGATGGCCAAGATTGAAGGGAATGTGGTCGTTCGGGTCTAAATATAATAAAAATAAATGGGTAATTAGTCGATATTTTCACGCAAGGTATCGTAAAGCAAATTACCTTCCTATATAAAATATATTAGCGTTTTTATAAGTATATATATATATTAGCATTAAATTATAACTATTAATTAGTTAAAATGTATACGTAAAAAAAAAAAAAAAACCAAAACGTGTTTTTAAACAAACATTTCGTTGACCGCTTAAAACGTTCAAATTCTTTACGCGATTCATTGCAACGTGACATGGTCATGTTAAAATTTATTTTTATTATATTTTTCACCTACTGACCCACACGATTGTTGTGCTTGGTGTTTGAAAATACAAGTCCGCGTTGAACGTTATACATTTGAATACGGACTGTACACGTTATGCACATATAATGTACACCTATTCGTTTTTTATGAACACGTTGAATACAGGAAACGCGAAATAACTTTAGAGGCCATTAAGTATTTCATATTTTATGTTGACAAATTGATTTATATCGACTAAAATTCAATGTCAATGAATCTAACACACATAGGTATCGAAACTGGAATTTATTTTCATATATTTTCATGTAATAAAACCGTCACGTTTGGAAAATTGTTACATTTTTTTTTACTACAAAACGTTAAATTAGTATAATATAATATAATATTACGATAAGAGTATTGTAAGACAATCACAAAGCGATATCAGTATATAGTGATATTTTGCACGTATAGGTGCGGTAAATGAAAGACATCGACTAAAGCTGTATTTTGTCTATTTCTAGAAAAAAAAGCGGCGAATTATATATTAATTTCATTTGTAAGTGTTTTCTATGACTTTAAAATTTAATTTTGAGTAACTTTTTGAAATTATTTGCCATATAAATGTAGAAATAATTACATTTTCCGATGTAATTAACGTGTATCAGTACATGAATATTCACGAATAGATAAAAAAAATCATTATATATATGTTTATAGATCGATCGATAGGTATTGAATAAATGACAGCAGATTTAATACGCTATATACATTTAGAATTTTTAATTTTTCTATTACTGGTGTAACATAAACGTTAATAAGAACAAATTTTTCATATCACCAACGACAACTTGTGACATATGTTTTCAGCGTTTTTCGATAAGATATGTGGCCGTTAATAAAACTTGTTAAGACCGTTAGAAACTCGTGTAAAAAATGAAAAAAAAAGATTCCCTGTTAATGATGCTCATGCACATTGTACGGCTAAGAAGTGTACACATATGATTGTATTATTCGTATTGTATTGAAAATAAAAACATTTTGTTAAATTTAAAACAATTGAAGGGCGGCGTAGCGGATAATAATTTGAACGCGATTCCATGTGAATTCAAATTAAAAGACGAGCCATTTATAAATAATTTATAGCCTAATTAAATTTTAAGAGACGCGTTACCTTACGAGAAACGTCATTCCGCGACGTTAAACTTTGCTACATCGTGCACTACATCACTTAAATGCGTGCTCGACCTATTGCCTGGAGAAATTCTTTTAGCGTCTGTTACCTGAAAACGCCATTACTGTAACCTTCCGAGTGAAGTCGACGAGTTATCCTGCGAGTAGACGTACTTTACGAGCCTCGCGTGTTTCGCGTTATTTACAGTCCAACCCCTAGAGAAGTCGTCCATTTTCCCAGACCATAATAATCGTCGGTCACTTTTTATACTTTTCGCATAGGCGAAAATCGTCGGACACGGGTAACGTTTAGTTTTTGCGTATGAAACGGTTTTTTGTTAATGTTTACACGTATATTATTTAGTGACTATATATCGTAAGTGAACACATTGTGAAATGAATGAATATTTTTGATAATGACAAATTTAGAGCACGTATGATGGCGCGTAGATTATGGAAAATAAAAAATTAAACCGCACACCGTAAACGCGAAAGGTATAACCTGAACACCCAGCCTTGGTGAAAGATTTTGTTATGTATTTTACATAAAAGCGTTGGCTGTGATCACGTTGCGACCGGGCCATAGCTGGACGCGATTGACTGTTCCCCAATAGGGAGTGGTCGTTTTTGTATTTTTTATTAAAACACACATACACCTCGGGGTAGGTCATCGTGTAAAACACGCGTAACGTTTTTTATACTGCTGGACAAGACCGAAAAAATAACGTGCGGGAAAAAATGCCGCAATATCGGGCAAAACTGGATCACACGCAGTATAAATACAACGGTTGCAGTACGGTTTTGATCACTATTGTGTCCGATACAAATATCACGTACTACTCGATTCTCAAATCAAATCAATATGGTGTCCAAGGTAAGACTTTTGTTTGTAAAAATTTACTCATTGCTTATATATATAACGACAGTAATCATTTCGATTTAATAAAAAAGTGTTTGCATTTTTTTTACAATAATAATAATAATAATAATAATGCGCTCTTTAAATCCACCGAACGCCAAAATCATAAATTTTGTTTTTAAATTCATTAAATATTATGACACTAACGACAACAATTAATACAACCAATGAGTTTGTATTGAAATGAGATGCTAATTTTTGAAAAATTCTATCGTTCTACGTATTTTATAAATGTTTTACTCGTTAACAATAATGTCAACGTCGTTCGTATATTTAAAAGTCATTAGTGTTTCTCTAATGTTACCTACTAAATAAACACATTTTTCAAATTTATTTGTAAAGAACAACAGCCAGTTGTTGATGAAATTAATGTAAACACCGGCGAAGAACCCTTTCGTTTTGTACAGTTTTACATTCGCCAGATTCCATTTTGGTATTTTAACAAAGGTCACATTTGAATAATTTCAATCGCCGCTTTTCATTTAAAATTATCCAAGGATATTGTATCTACATTTATATCGTTATTTATCACATTTTAATATTTAACTTATACCGTGTTAGTTAGTTATTAGTTATTTATAAACATACAATTTTCATCGACATTTTCAATTTTGAATATGATTATTATAATATTTATCACATTCATATTCCGTTTTTAACCGTCATAAAATATTTTCGCGAAATGTTTTTTAAAAACTAATACCGCAGGAGTCGTTTTAAATATAATTTCGTACTTGGTGTAATAATGTTGATGAGAGTAAAAAAAACCAATTTCTCCAATAAAATCGAAATTTACAACAGTAAATAAATAAATAATAATAATTCATTTTGTAACACATATTCAGGGTCAGCTATTTTTATTTTCACATTCCTCATCTCTCTATTTATACCACCAGTCCTTCTTCAACTCAAAAAAATCGCTATTTATACGATCTCTAACCACTTTTCCTTTGGGTCATCTCTTCCTTTGCCTCGAATATTTCCACAACTACTAATAGTCACTTAACTTCTTCTTAATTATAACTTGTTATCGTTATAATTATTGTAATACAATAATATCGAGCTCGCGATAATAGTGTTAACAGTGAATGGTATTTTACCGCAAAACATCGTCATGTTCGCAGATCGTAGTTTTGGCTTCGGCCATGTTGGCCGCAGTTTCCGGTTCCCCGGCCTACCCTGCACCGGCGTACCCTGCACCGGCCTACCCTGCACCGTCTTATCCAGCACCAGCCCCGTATGGTTACCCGAAAGCGTACGCTCCCGAGCCCGCATACGCTCCGGCCCCGTATAGCTTCGAGTACAGCGTAAACGACCCGTACACGTACGACGTCAAGAGCCAACAGGAGTACAGCGACGGCAACGGTTATGTGAAGGGCTCGTACAGCCTGGTTGAACCGGACGGTTCCACCCGCGTCGTCGAGTACACCGCCGACGATTACAACGGTTTCAACGCCGAAGTTAAGAAAATCGACGGAGGATACAAGGCCCCGTACAGCGCTCCGGCCTACAAGCCAGCGTACAAACCCGCTTATTGAAGAGTGTTTCGTCTGTACAGTTTCGTGTTCATAATAGTCAGCGTTCATTTTTCATTTAATTTATTACATTATTTCATCAGTATTTATTATCTTTATGAATTAAATTCTAAGAACAGTTGAAAGAAAGAATAGAAAAGAAAAAAATGTTTTTATTTTATAACTCGTATTTCCGTTTCGAATCATGTGTTGCTGCGTGTTACACAATAAATTTATCGAGAACGCGCGTGAAACGGTAATAACATTTGTTATTAGAAAATTATTATAATGAGTTAATAACTTATACGTATACTGTGTGGAAAACAACTAAAAGAGAAGAAGAAAAACACGTCTTTTTTTTACAAACGTGCTATAAAAATGTCAATGTTTAATTAGGTCATAATTGTACCCATATTATTATGGGTGTCTCTTTATGATTATTATTAGTAGTAGGGTGTCGATTATTATTGTCGATATTGTAAATATTACGCCCGACGAATCTATTTCGTCGAGAGACGAACGAGAAATTATATACAGTATAGGCAATTTGTATTATTTTAAACGCTGATAAAATAATAATAATTAGTAATGACCAATATTAAAAATTATTTTCGATGACGCAGCGAGGAGACTGAGGCAAAAAGCATTTTTTATGAAACAAAAATATTCATTGTGTTATTGGTAAAATTGTAATATCCGTATATATCGCAGTAACGATTGAAATGACAGATCGCTGACAAATTCGTACACTACAAATATTAATAATAAAATTGATAATTACGACGGATCTAATGGTTTCGAATACAAACATTTTTATTATTAATTCTCATTACGAAATAAATGTCATACTGTCGTACACGTTTCATAACTATTCGTACGGCTTTCAACAGTATTATACGCGTAAATCATCGTGCAAGCGCGTCATGTGCCCACAATAAAATCTGGTTATTTATTCGTTCCAGAGTGATTTGTTGTTATGCACACGTATATTACACGTACGTAAAATCAAAGTTTAAATGCATAACACGTCGGGTCGACAAATATTTTTAATCCCCGAGTTAACCTGTATCGTGTACGGTATAATATACGAAATAACAACGTTTAAATATTTTTTATTGAAAATATTTTCGATCACAGAGATGTAATTTATCGTATCTGATATTTTATCTCTCTACAGGTTTTCGTCAAATTTAAATTCATACGATGAAGTAGACAAATAGACATATTTTCACAATTTATTTGAAATTATGTACGATTCGTTGCTGGTAATTTATAAATTCGTATTTATTTTGTAAAGGCTTTTCTAAGCTCAAAATTTCTTGAAAAATATTATTCGTACACAGAAATGTTGACTCCATAAAATATGTATGTATGAAAAACGATATCAGCATTATGAAATTAAACAGATATTGTACTTGAACTATATTTGTATATTCTTTTATTTGCAATATAATACCGTTTTCATTGTCCTTTACTGCAAGATTGTGCGAATTAAATTTTGCTAAAAAAAAAAAAAATTATTATTATTATTATTATTATTATGTTTCAAATTTAATTTTAAGAAATCAGTTGTACTATAATATTACATACATAGTGTGACCAGTGACGTATCCATCGTTTAGACCCGATATAAACCTATTATCTTACGTACTTACGTTATATAATCTATACGTATATTTCACCAAGTTTCATATAATATATATATATAATCAATAATTCATGGCAATAAATTACATCATAACACAAACATCTCGTTATAGCTAGATAAATATTATCCTTTTTTATTTCATTGTGAAAGGTGGTATTGTTTTACGACGACGTCAAATTATATTTTGTTTAATTGTCGAAATTTACTGTATTGAGAAAAACGGAAGATATATTACGTCACTCTGTCGACTTTTCCTGGACAAAAAATAGCCGGAAATGAAAATAAGCCGAGTACTTTCTGAAAGAAAAATGTATTGAGAAAAATTTATGCGAACATTTATAACTCTGACCGAGACCGAGTTTGGAAAATGAGAACAAATGATCGGATGGACCAGTAATTTATGTTCAGTTTAATTCAATGTCTAAAAAGAGTAAAAAAAAAAAAAATTCGGCGTGAACTGATTACGTTTGGAGAACCGGCATTAAGTAAAAACAAAACTGTACCCGTACATATAACGGATTGAAAAAGATTACAAGGTCTTGTATACAAAAAAGGGCGGTTGAATTCGGTCGAGAAACACAATTGAATTTAGACCGATGATAATTGTGACGAAAACCTAAATCGTGCAGAACGACGAGTAATGGAAGGAATTGATTTTTTTTTTTTTAGCGGCTAAAACACATGTTGGAAAACATTTTAATTACAGTGATTTTTCTTATAGTTAATACATGGTTCCGAAAGATATTTTATTATTTTTCAATATCCCGCATTGTCATTTTAGGAAATTTTTTTTACTTTTTCTACAATTATTCGAGTTGCATTTCGACTAAACGAGCCCGTTGTAAATTTTTATCTCGAAAGCGCCTCAGAGTGCAATCAAATAGAGTATTAGTGTCAAAAAAAAAAGGTTTCTATTATCTCGCGGTTTTTTTTTTAAATCGGCCAAGACCTTCGAGACGAAAAGCAATTTTTTTCTATACTTTTCTGTACGAGCTGTCGCCTACGCCATCATCCTGCGTTATACACTTCGTTAAACTAGTAAAGTCAAATTCAGGGTACGAAACCACAGACATCGGATCTACTGAAACTATTTGCTTTTTCTACTAATACTGCACTATACCACCACACCAGTTACAACACCGCGATGACGGCGTAATATTAATTACTGCGACAATCCGCCACGGACCCGCGACAGAGCCGCTTGGGCGTTAATAAATGATTGATCGACCGCGTTGCACCGCCGTCGTCGTTGAGCAAAAAAATAAAATGCCTCTCCGTGTACGATATATCATATTATGTGGTGTCCGACTTTATTACCGAGACGGTGACAAAAGTATATTTACTATACAAAAAAAAAAAAATTTTAATATAATAATAAATTTGTATATAAAAAAATATGTATATATGCATATGCTTTTGGTTAAATTTTTCGGGGAAACGGAGCGGGTTAGAATAATTCAAAGTAAATTGTCCCGCAGAGGCTCTCTCTTTGACACTATAACACACTGCTAATAAATAACACGTAATGAATAACTGTAAATACTGTAAATATCGTACGTTTAATAATAATTAATTTTATTATTGTTAATATTATTTTAATGACATACGAGAATTTCTGTTTTTGTCAACGAATATATTTAAAATATCATCGCTGCCGATATTTCTGTAATAAATCCTTTTCTATGTACAGTATGGGTATATTACTGGATCCATTTTGAGAGATATCGGTTCTCTGAGCCAGGTTTTTATTTTGCTTATCGCAGAAAACCCGTCTCTAGCAAATAGCCGAGATGATTGATATTAGTCAATACTATTTACAATAATTTGTACCTAAAAGTATAGTGAAAAATAAAGAAAATTTTTTTAGAAGTTTGATGTTGTAATAAATTCATTCTCATTTATTGCCACAGGTTTCAACAAAATGTCGTCATCGGGCATTGAACGAAAAAAAAATATAACAACATATGAAAATATAAAAACAAACAAAATTGTATAGAAAAAATTATGAATAATACTAAAAAAATGACGTATAATTAAAAAGAGGAAAATTAATACTGCAAAAAAATTATGTACACAGTGAATTAATTAAAAAAAAATAACGACTATGATATGTTAAGGTTTTTAATATTATTTAATATCGATATTAGATATCATTCTTAAAATCTGTTTGTATATTAAAATTTTTTTTTATCAATTTATTATGTTTAATTTCTTTGTAATAATAAATATATAATTTTCCAAAACTTTATTCGTATAAATATTATGTTGTATAATTTAAATTTCTGCCATTATACTCGTATATATTAAAAGTGATACAAGTATGGTTATTTGGTTTTTTCTAAAACATGTATCGCTAAATTTGAATTTGGATTGGTATTTTTTTTTTTTAATTTTAGTTCAGAGATGTGTTATTTACACCTCGTTTTATAATTTTCATTCGTTTTACAGAAATATAAAATTTATTTTTACGACTACGATTATATTATAAATAGAATTTTCGTGAACATTAAAATTTGAGACGAGCGATTAAAGAGAATCCGATGTTTTTCCGCAATTGTCATTACACACTGTGTTATAACGACTATCTATATAAGACCACGACGAATGATTATTTGACATGATTTTCGTTTTCGCAACGTATTTTATTTAATTTCTAGCGTTGATAAGCTCATGCGGATAGACTGCAGTTGATCAAGGGCCCTTAAAGACGTTGTTCTGAATAATTCAACGTCCACCATCAAATATAGAACATATTCATTTTTGCTTCACTTACTACATTATGGTGTCTGGATATCAAAAGTTAAAATTCGTAAGTATTGGGATTTTATACGAATTCCACCATAGTATTTTCATTTTATATTCAACGCATGGATATGCATTTTTTTTATATTTTAAGAACATACGGATACGACGTTTACATAATTCATTTTTGTTCCTTTTTTTTTTACGTAGATCGTAGTATAGCGCACATTATTTTCATATTATTTTTACGGCGTGAATATTTTACTTTTCTTTTTTTGAGTCAGCAATGTGAACGGAAATGCCACTGCAATGGCGCAAAGATTCCAGTTCGATTAACATGAAAATATATAAAACAATTGAATTCTGGTTAGTATAGTCAAATGTTCGATAACCTATTGAAATCCGACGAACTGAATAAAACGAAGCGCTGATTTGTTAAAAAAACACTATGATTTTTAAAATATTTTTATATAAGTATATAGAAATTGATTCATTCGTATTGCTTTTTGATTTATAACATTTAACAAATAAATAAATAGCATTACTATCGTAATATTACGATTTTTGAGCATACATAATGCTAGTATAAGTAATAGCGGTCCATATAGATTTTAGATTTTTAATTAAAGTGTCTAAGCAACTAGGTAAATTAAATGTATATGTATATATATATTTATTATTTTTAATGACATATTGCAAAACCTTGGTCTACTTTTGACCATAGAAATTGATACATAATATATTTGTATGCTAATCTTAAATGTACGCGGTTTTATTGATGTCTTTTTAAACGTTATTTGTCTATTTAAAAAGGTTGATGACCTTGGTTATCAACGCGTGTATTAATCATTCGTATACATATATTATTGTATAATATTAAATATAAATATGATATTTATGATTTTACTTTCTTTTAAGTTATTAACGTCAAAATGATTTATGAATATAAAATTTCTCACAATTCGTAATTTCCACACGTGTCCCGTTGTCTACATTTGTAAAGTTTTCGCTATATATATATATTATATATAGTGAATAAATAACTGTATAAAACGAAAATTAGTTAATTAATACATATTTTATTATTAATTATTTCGGTTACGTATATGTATTTATTTATAAATAACGGAATTTAAAATTAAATTAAGGTATATGATAAAATGTAGCGCTTTATTTGTTGATAAACTAATAATATTCTATGTAATATTTACATTGTACATATATTCACGAATACTCTTTCAATTAATAAATTTTTTTTTGAAACGTTGGAGTTTACAAGGAAAAATGTCTAACGAGATTTTTTAATTCATATGGGTGTTTTATTTAGGAATTTTGCACGAGAAGCGGCTGAAAAATCAAAACGTGCGTATATATATGTACGTCGATTCGTGCGCGATCGATTTTATGACAACGAGAAATACTCAATTTCAAAATAGGTTCTGAGTTGCATACAAATCTATGAGATTTAAATATATTGATCGTACGGAAAATTTAGGTAAATAAAAAGTATTAAAGAAAAAAATATATATACATACGTATATAAAAATTATAGAAAAAAATTGCACATACCTAGAAAAGTTTTAAAATCAATCGTTAATATATCATTTTATTGTAGACGTGTTTGTAAACTTATAGTAACACAGTCATTAAAACTATTTTACTCCATATATTATATTGGCGACGAATAATACAACGATGTTATTATGTATTATAAAGTGCGAGCGCGCGTGCGCGTATTAATAATAATAATTACTCTTTAGAGTATGACGACGGTCGGTACACACATAATATTATTATTATTATTATTATTGTTGCTGATTATGGTTTTGCGACCTCCAAACGTTGATGTTTTATTTTTAATGCAACGAAGTGATAGATATAATGACGCGATGTAATTTAAAAAATGAAAAATCAGAAAAAGAAAGACTTCGAACAGCATATTATATATATATATTATACAGACTCTATAACGAATGACACTCGTGTGTGTGTCCATTAGGTCAGACCATTTTTTATTCTCGTTTCGTCATCTCGCCAGTGATATAATTTATAAGCACATATTATACACTATACCTATATGTTAATGTATACGATTTCGAGTTCATAAACCAATTTCAAGACAAATAAAGGTCGTGCCGATAATATACTGCGCGCATATACGTGCGGTCTGGCCTTGTTTGGTCCGGGATTAATGGTAACGAGTTAACCGCCGTAATGCACACTCAGATGGATACATGCGCTTTCTTCTTCTTCTTCTTCTTCTTCAAACAAACATATCACGAAAATTTACCATTGGCCCATTAAACCGGCATTCCCTTTGGTCAATGCAGGGTATCCGACGATTTTCAGAAAAAAAAAAGGGTCGTTGTACTTATTCGTACACACGAAAAAGCGTTCACAGACCAGAAAAGATCAGAGTTCTGCAGTGACACGATCAGAATTCTATACTTGGAGAGAGAGAAAGGGGCTACATTTTGAATTTTCAATTTTACGTAGGTGTTGTTAAAATAAATAAAACATTATTATGTATAATGTAAAATATGAAACGCGAAATATACTCGATTGATTTAATTACGTTAGTTAATAACTGATAATAACACAACTAATAATAATCTCAGATTAATCATAAACGTACTAAATACGAAATGAAAATAATGTAAATGCCGTTGCAGATACAATTTGGAGTAGGTATCCAAAAAAAAAAAATTTTAAATGAATCAATACAAACAATTATTTTAAGGAGCAAAGTTCATGGGGTGCCTACTTGCATGGTTATGCCATTGATCACTACTGTACAACGTATATAAAAAACTGTAAAGTATAGTAATCAAACCATATATACATAAAAAACTATGCCGTATCTATAGTTAATGCAAAAATACTCTTCACGTTTTCTCTGCGCATAAATATATTTACATATTGTACTTAATGACCCGTACGATATTTCATTGTTTTAATACGACTGTCCGATCGCACGCAGTCGATCCGCGTGCGTATATTTACAAAAACCAATCGTGCACACGAGCGTACTGATATTTACAGTAACTCTATACGTGAATAATATTATATTTTATCGTAATCTCGAAAAACCACATTTTTTCACTGTTGCAATCACGGAGTGACCGTATGGTTTAAAGAGACCTAATCCTGTGATCCGAGAACAGACAATTAATACGAATAGATGTATCTGCAAAAAAAAAAAAAAAAATAAAAAGAATGAATAAAAAAAAAAGCTTTGCACTTTTTCTTGACCGTATAGTATTATTTATATATATACGTTCATTGGAATTCTAAGCGGACAGAGAAGTGTATTTAGAGAAATTGTGTTCTAAAGAGATAGGAGCGAGGAGTTAAATAATTTTTATTTTTATTTGTAAGACACGAGTATAAATATATATCTTTTTTTTATTCTGTGAGCAAAGAGTAAACGCAGAAAACCCGCTCTGAACACGCCACTGATTCATTCAAACGGAATTAATATTTATTGATTTAATATGATATTTGTACGAGGAAAATAAATTAAAAATTAAATTGACGTATCAACTATATTGTGGTATAAAAAATGAAATAATACAAACACATGAATAGTACTGAATGTATTTTTAAACGGTCTTTTAGTGACGAGTGAAGCATATTAATATTGTTAATACATAAAAAAAAAAAAAATAGAAATAAAAATTCATCTAATAACTAGTCATGTCTTTCGTTGGAATTTTAATGAATATCTTAATGTCAAAAGAAAAGAAAAAAAGAAGTTTGTTAAAAATTCATGTTTTATAGCGCGTTTTTTTTTTTATATATAAATATCGATGTTTGATTTGCAATCTATTAAATAATAATCAAAACGTAAAACACGCCTGGTGAAATGATCGAAATGTGTTTACAGTAACACTAAATTTATATTAATAATACATATATTATATTATTTAACGCGCGTGTTGTTGTATATCTGTTGAAATGTTCGAGCGTCGTAATATAAATAACGGTAATGATTGTTTTACACTGGAAGTTTCCAATCAAAATCGATAACGAGTATTGGTGTAGATTGCTAACTGGTAGTCGTGTATATATGTATACTTGTCAAAGTATTAAACGACCTATTTACTATGAAAAAAAAATATATCTGTAATATTACGCGTTTTAACGTCGACTCATAAAAATGATCGCTGCGAATAAAACGTTAAATAATTAAATAGATGCGTTACCGATTTCGTCGGTATAACGTAATGAAATATTGTATAGAATCGCATCGATCCGAGTACATAAACACCCATTTTATTTGCGTGCCGTTATCGTGTATTATACGACTTACGACGGACGATGTATAGACTACTTATTACAGCTCGTATGTCATTAGAGCGTGCAGTCAGTGGCCGTCGTGAAAAATCCTCCGGGCCAAAACGCACGAGTTGCGGGTCAACAAGAGTGCTTAATGTCAAGGTGAAGTTTCCACGGGAGAGTGTTGCGGACACGGGCACGAGCTAGAAGAAAGAAGAGAACAAAAAAAAAAAAAAAAAAACGCCGAAATGACAGCGCAGCAATCGTAAATAATAATGTAATATTGTAGTAAATAGAAAAAAATAAATAAATAAATAAA
The DNA here is from genome assembly GCA_032441825.1 of Chaetogeoica ovagalla. NCBI lineage: Eukaryota > Metazoa > Arthropoda > Insecta > Hemiptera > Aphididae > Chaetogeoica > Chaetogeoica ovagalla. Next base: position 2,703,490 of record CM063726.1, read on the forward strand.
AACGATTCGCGTAATGCCGCGTACACGAAAACGTAATATTATAATAACAGTCAGATGGCAATAATATTATAATCAATTTGCGATTAATTAGTGATTATATCGCGCCGAAACGAGGATAAGGACTATAGCCCCGAACCACGAAAAGCAATGGTGAACCGGCCGCGTACCGTATAATATTGTACGCGTAATGGAACGTCCACGCGTCCTTCGTCCAACCCGTACTACAATGCACGTATGCGTGAAGTACACACCGGCGTGTGTTTACGCGCGTAGCCGCTCGTTCCGTCGTTTTCATTCAGACGCAGTGCTCTGAAATCGTCGTCGTCGTCGTCGTCGTCGACTTACATCTCACAATGGAAAAAACGTATTGTTCGAGCAAAAATTTTATCCTTCTCCTACCGAACTTTCCGCGTACCGTTCGAAACTCGATCGCGAGACAATGGGACAACTTTTGCCGCCGAGAACATATTTTCAAACGCACGGTTCGAGGACAGTTGTGCGCGTGCGTGTGTATAATATGCGTGCACAATGGATGGTGAACGCGCGCGATATGTTTTTATTATTATTATTATTATTCGTTTTCGATTAGCGGCAATATTGAACACAATAAATACGGGTGTTCAAGGATCGTGTACGGAAACGCTATAGACTCGAGATTTATATCGATTTATTTTATATAGAAAAAAAAAATAGAAGCAAAAAATATTACGAATTTAATATAACACGGAGATTTCTATAAACGGATGTCATTGATTTATAAAAAAAAAAAAAAAAATTCCGCTCAAATCAATTTTTTTTTTTTGTCACGATATACCAAATATCATTCTCGATAACTGTATCGATGTCCGCGCAACGACGTTCGTTAATTCGAGACGCAAAGAGTTTGACAATTGATATTTTTCAAAGTGTGTGTTCTTTTTTTTTTTTTTTTTTCTTGCAACAGTGATCGAAAATCCAATTTCACAATATTATTATATTACGAAAAATTGAAAGGGCGCCGCCGCAGTCTTTATACATTTAAAACAAGAAACGTTTTCTGGGTATGTGGAACAAACGACCAGAACTCCATTAATTATTTAAACTCGTTCTTAATGAAATCGTCTTCAAACGGCCGATCATCAATAATAATTATTTTTTAGCTCTCATCGAGTGAAAATTTTTCGCAATTCACTTTCGGCTCGTCGTAATCCACATTTCTGGACCCCCTCGGAATTATTAAATAATCTTTTCGATTTATTTATATTTGGCGTTGGTGATTTGTCGTAATCGATAAGATCGCTTGTTTGATATCACGACATTTTAATTAATTGTAACTAACGACTATTATATAACCGTAAAGATTTCGTAAAGTATGTTTTTATAAGGATAAAACTCTCGCGGCGAAGTCATAAAAATAGATGAATTATATGGACATATTGTTTTTTTGCTAATCGCCGATTATTATTATCGTAAAAATAATTATAGAAAACGTTTAATACATTTTAACTTTCGGTCTGCGGATATTCAATGGGATAAGGGAAAATATTTTTCATTAGATTTCTTCCTATTTATGTCGAATAATTTTCTCGTAGAAAAAGAAAACCACGGGAAAATATGATGAAGCGCGTTTCACTCGGCGTTATACACGTATACCGTTTAAAGTGCGTTACCTATTGTGAAATACGCGTTTTGACCATTGTATCTTACCTCTGTATTATGTATTCCGCGCTTGATTAATTGTTTTCGAGACTGACGTTTAAGTGTTTTGCTCCCGTTTTATACACGAACGGGGAAGTGTCCGAAAAAAAAAAGTCTTATACTTATATTGCAAATTTAGATACACGGCGCGCCGTTCCGAATACACAATTTCACTGTTCTTGTATCAAATATTACATGAGCGCGTGCGCGCGTCACCGCTATCGTTACCTAAAAAGGATCGACTTAGCCGCAATAATAATATTATTGTATTGCAAAGGGTCAAGGACTTGGAAATCGCGCGGGACACACACACACACACGACCAATAGAAACACAACCATTCGCAAGATATTTCTATACGTCGAGGATATTGTTGCTAACTCGATTATGTGTGTGCTCTACAGAGAGCCGCATGCACCCATTTGATCGTATAGTTCTCGTACGCGACCTATCGACCTTATGATTATAAAACCCGTTTCGTATTAAACATTAATTATAACTAACAAGGTGCATTGTAACAATAAAAATAAATAATAATTGGAAAAGGTATTTCGTCAAGCTTTCCCCTCCTCCCCCTCCCCCCCGACATGTTGCTATAATAACAGTCTCGTGTTGGGTCTCATTTTTTTATGTCGGCCGTATTAATAATAATAATAAACCGAATACCAACGCTGATGTATATAAAACGTGTTATTCTTACGCGCATCAATGTGAAAACTCAATGAATCTAAAAATACGTTTAGTAAAATGTCAATTGTGAATGTTTAAACGCGAATCGCGTTACGTCGATCGTGTGCACAATGTTCACGATACATCAGTGCATTTAATAATAATTTACTCAAAGCCGTCTTAAGGCATGGGCCCGACGGGCCCAGGCCCGGGGCCCCGAATTTTTAAGGGCCCCCAAATTCATATAAATTACATAATATACAAAATATAATATTTTACATTTTTCGTTAAATTTTTTTAATATAAATCTTGAACGAAAAAATATTAAAATTACCTTTAAATAAAAGTTATACAATAAAAAGAATCAATGGAAACTTAATGCTATATTATAAATTAAGACCCGGTAACACGTAGATTATTTTAATGTATGGTATAGCTACGTTATCGTAATTTCGATTATTTATTTCGATTTTTTACTTTATTTTATTTTAAAGAAAATATTTAGAGGTACCTAATAAATTATGTTTTAAAAATGTATGTATGTATATATACAAGTACTCATATATGTATACACCTATATATCAAAATGTATGTATTTGAAGGCCCCAAAATATGATGGGCCCTAGGGCCTCACATAACCTTAAGACGGCTCTGAATTTACTGTTGAAAAGTGCTATCTAATAAAGTGCCTTACAGAAAAGGTTCGATATCAGAATTTATAGGACACAACTCGTAAAGCGGCAAGTCGGGTCGTTTCATAGAACGTATAATTTTATAAACTTTTAATGGAAATCGTTCAACAGACACGAGCCGCAGCTTCTGAATTCAAAACCATCGTTATGATAAATTTTAAGAGAGAGAGAGGGAGTATGCTTACCACATAGCAGCATAATTTTTTTTTTTTTTGCTTTCGTTTTCAAAATCCGGTTTACGCGGTAAATTATTATTTCAAACCGTTTAATCACCGATCCAGTTTATATGGTTTAGGAAATTGATTGAAACGTTTCGTGTTATAATAGTAGCTGTATAGTACATGTAAATGCGCGGCTGATATGTACTTAATCGTAAACACGACACGAAATTCTTGTTGATTTATAACGCAATTTCGTCTAGAGTTTCACGATGGATGTTTATTTGTTATTATTATTAATCTTCTTACCATTCTGGACCACTCGTCCAAACAATATCGAGACGCACAAAATATTATTGTCGTACATACATAATATATGCCTGTAATTTTTTTTTTGTAAATTATACAGGTCTTGCATATACATTCATACTGAAGAGTCCCACGAAACATTACTCTGTTAATGCGTATTACGCGATCGTTATATTCAAAAGCTCTGCACAGTTAGTAGTAGCTTAATGTATGTTTTAGTCCCGCAAAATATTATTACGATGTTATAACGCGGCATTCGTGAATTCGTACAAACAATAATATTATATAATCGACCGGGTCTAACGGTTATAATTTATTTCATTTTCAATGAATCACTTATATAGCGGAAGAAGTCGGAAATTCATTCATAAAACACGTCTGCAGTTTAACAATCAAAGTTACTGCAGCACAATACGATATTTATAATACAAAACGTTACGTTCGGTGTTTTGAATTTATTCAGTTTAAAATTAAATAATATTGTTGTAAATTCAAAATTTAAAATTTAAACCAATTTATTTATGGTGTAATTAATCTCTAATGAGTTTTTTATTATACAGTTCCGTTGATTCTCTCGCAATATTATTAACTTTGCGGGATCGTATTACATAGTATAACCACGCATAATTCTTCTATATGTTTTAAAAATGACTCGTTTTAATAGTTATTAGTATTTCGGTACAAGTAAAATATTTTTAGGTGCAATAATAAACGTTGTTGGTTTTTAAAACAGTATATGAAGCCTAAATTTATATATTAAAGGTCAGTCTAAAAATGTCGGTACACTTATTGAATTAGAATTTATGAAGTTAAAAATCTATACGAATATATTACTTAATCTCACACGTCACGATTTGGATATAAAAATGTCGAAAAGAATTCTGCGATATTAATAATTCTGAGAGCGTAATATGCGGAATGCTAAAATGAATTTTTTTTTTAATTTTTCTGTTAAAAATAATATCGTTGCGGTTTCGACGAAATAGACGGTTACATAAAATTTTGGCAGACGAAACATCCAAATAATATGGTTAATGACACGTTCGGTTATTATATAATATAATAACAGTAATAATGTGTACCGATTTTGTTTTTTTTTTCAATACCTAATTATTATAATAATTGTGAACGAGTTATAATGCGTAGTCGATCACGTACCGTACCTGTTTAGGCGTGTGATATGATACAAATGTGTGAATTAAATATGATTTACGGTATCGAAGTAATTTTACGGTCATTTCGTCCGATACACGTTTTTATTACTTACGAACATCGTCGAGAGTCAAGGTCGATATAATGATCGGCTTGTACTGTACACATATAATACGTGATCAGAATAATGTTTAATTTCTCGAGAAAACAACGTAAAACGCATAGCCCAATAGTACTCAAATCCATTGATGACTCGCTGTTCAAGGTTTACATATCAAAAATAAGTTTTATTCATTGATGATTTTATTTTAAAATTATCCGTCTGTATTTTTTTAGCGGTGAAAAAAAAATCGTGTTGTATACTCGCCGCGGACACGAGTTTGAAAATACTGTACGCAAAACGAGACTAGATATTATTGTCACGATAGGTTACAGCGAAAATATTAATTCGACGAAATGAAACGAATGAGATAAATACGGAGTGAAGAAAAATCGTCAACCACCGAATTACTTTGAAAGAACAAAGTACGCGTTTTTCTGCGTCGGCAAATTAGCATCGAACGTGCAGTCTGCACTCACGCCGTCGTGTTTCGGCGCGATATTTTCACTGAATTAAAAAAAATTAAAAACTAAGACGTTTAATCGAGTCCCCGTCGTTTTTGTCGATCAAACTTTACGCTTAAATAAAAAAAAAAACAAAATATGTGTCAAAACTTTAGTAAATTATTGTAACGCGGTCGTTTGCCGACTGTACGAAAACCAGTTGGTGATTCATTTCAATTGCGAAAACCCAAAAAAAAAAAAAATAAATAAATAAATAAATACGAAATGTTATAACACATATTATAATAATAATAATAATAACAACGTTGTAATTTAAAATAGGTGGTACCATTTAAGTAAAATATATCGCTCGGGGGAACCCCAAACGCCCCGCCGGGATCATGCAATTCGAATGTTTACGATGGCGGATACGCCCTCGCTACCGCCGCTGTGAACGGCCGTCATCGTGCCCTCCGGAGGGAGCGAACTCGACGCTCAGATTAATATATAAAGCGAATCGTTGTCAATCAACTTTACACAGTCAACGTTCAGTTTCAATACACTTAACACTTAACAACCAAAAAAAAAAAAAAAAAAAAACCTTATTTATTTACAATGGCATTCAAAGTAAGTAAAATGTTTTTTTTTTCTTTCGTTTCGTAGTGTGTTCGAAAAAACGGTTTTCCAGTGGTTTGAATTTATACAATTTGTTGTTAGTGTCTCAGATATTAATTTTTTTTTTTTTTAATACCTTATATCGTGCGTTATAATTAGAAAAGTTCGTTGCAAGACAAGTTTCAAGTTTATTTCAAATTATTATTACACTTTGAATTATTCTAAAATTTTAACTTTTCCTATAAACATTAAATTAACCAATTATTATTAGTGAATTTTACGAGAGACTGGAAAAAACAATTAACTGTATCTTTACACAAAGCACTCGTCAGTTACTATAAAAACATATTTGAATTTTATTACTCGTAGTTGTTAGTGCCGGTTTAACATAATATTATTTTAATAAATGACGCGTATTTCATTGTTATATATATATAGCAATTCGCGATAATGTCGCCTGTTTATTTCTTCATTTCATAATTCTAATTACGTTTAAGTCGTTTCTGTTTAATTTGAATAGGATATAGTTACATAGTATACGTTTAGGAAAAACGGTTCATAACGTTTGTTTCACACTTTCCCTCGTGTGCAGCGAAGGCTTCTATAATGATTTCGCTATTATTAAATTTTATTATATTCGCTAATAGCGCGATTTATACTTGACTTAATACGGATCTTACATAAATTCCGTTAAATATTTTACGTTGTGGAGAAAACAAAATCGATTCGGTTTCGTTTTGAGCGGTTATAAAGTTTTCAATATTATAGTATAATATACGGCACGACGAAAACGACGAAATTTCTATCCGTAAATTTTGTTTGATTTTGTTCCCGTTACTCGTAATAAAACTGTTGTAAATTTTTCGGATTATCATAATAACATAATTATTATGATTCTCTCGTAGACCGTCGCCGTCTTCGCCTGTGTGCTGGCTTCAGCACTTGCCGGCCCAGTAGCCCCAGCCTACCCGGCACCGTCTGCGTACCCAGCACCATCGGCTTACCCAGCACCGTCCGCGTACCCAGCACCCGCTTACAAACCCGCTTCGTACTCGGCACCAAAGGCCTACGCCCCAGAACCCGCGTACGCCCCAGCCCCGTACAACTTCGACTACAGTGTACACGATGACTCCACCTACGACATCAAGAGCCAATCCGAATACAGCGACGGAAACGGTTACGTCAAGGGATCGTACAGCCTGGTCGAACCCGACGGTACCAAGAGGATCGTCGAATACACCGCCGATGACTACAACGGTTTCAACGCCGAAGTGAAGAAGGAAGGCACTCCGTCTTACAGCTCTGCCCCGGCTTACAAACCCGCGTACAAGGCTCCAGCTTACCCAGCTGCCCCGGCTTACCCGGCTGCCCCGGCTTACCCAGCTGCCCCGTCTTACCCGGCTGCCCCATCATACTCTTCACCGTCTTACTCGGCCCCGGCCTACAAGCCAGCCTACAAGCCAGCTTACTCTGCTCCGGCTTACCCAGCTGCCCCGGCGTACCCAGCTGCCCCGGCCTACCCAACTGAATCCTACCCGGCTGCCCCAGCATACGGATATTCCACCCCTGCGCCGGCTTACGGATACTCCACACCCGCCCCAGCTTACAAACCTTCGTACGCTGCTCCAGCATACAAACCTTCCCCGTACAAACAGTACTAATTCCTCTTAAACTCTAAGAAACATATATAAATTATTGTATTTTTATGTAAATAAATATCAATTTGTCAAAAATTATGTGTTTGAAAATTCTTAACCTACTTAATTTTCCTAATCATTCTGATAACCCTTAAAGCAAAACTTGATATATTCTATACGATAATTTTCTTTAACATAAATTATCTTATAATATAAATTAATCTTATTTAAATTTATATTTTTTTTTTACGCTATAAATTATAAAAATTACTTCTCTTCGGATAACTGCAGTAGAATAATAAAATTGAAAAGTACCCATTTGATAACGTAGTATGTTATTCAATGGGTACTTTTTTTAAATATAATAATCGCGTATTATTATTAAAATATGAAAGTTATAAAGCATTTTAGAAAATATCATAATATGTTTTTCGATTATATGAAAAATTGAAATAATGTTTATGATAAAAAATAATTTTTAGCAATTAGTACTTTGGAGACCGTGATTTTAACTCGTATAATGCGTTAAATATGAACAGAAAATTTGAACGTGAATTTTATAAAAAAAAAATCCTATAATTGATTAAATTAAAATAAAAGACAATTTTTTAACTACTAAAAATAATTCGTACTTTGGAAAAGCCTTAGAAATAGATTGATTAATTAACTTTGCTTTAATATTTAAACAAATATTTTGTAATTATATGACGAAATAACACTTTTGTTCATTTAAGCATTTTCGTTTATAGACAGACCATTCATGTAATGTTTGGGTCATTATTTGAGCGATACAAAGTATCGGTCTCGGTTTACGTTGTTAAAGAGCGTTCAAATAAATTACTGTATAGTAGACAACGGCACTTATGGTCTGTTCGACTTTTTACTCTTCCGAATTTCATTATAACTAATGGACAATGTGCGATTTATTGCTTTTATTTCACACATGAACCAAGATGAAACTCTATATGTCTGTATTTATTTCTTCCACTAATATATTTTATCTATGAAATATTTACTCAGATATATTTAATAAAGATATTTCATTGTGAACAAAATTAGAACTGCGTTTTGTTTTAATAAACTTTTGAATAGATATCTTTGTAATATACAATTTCACGACATGAAAAAATGTAGTAGTAAAATATTTATAAGTAGGTACATATATTATTTTAAACATTTTATCGCGTTTAATTAATTTGAGTACAGAAGTATAATTTTAAATTAGAAAACATATAGTACTTTATTAACAAGTTATAATTTTATGTTAAAATATTTAATGTCATAAAAATGTGTGATGTGACTGATTAATTTTTAGCAGTATTAATTATTATTATTTGAAATTTAAAAATTATATTCAATTAACTATTCACGGACGAGCATAATTAGAAATGTATGTATTAATTTTTATAAACAAGTACGAATGTTGGTATAAAGTATAAATAAATGAATGAAGTTATCTGATTTTTAATTATATAGCTTCAAAAATGGTCAATATTTTTAAAAATCATAATATTTAAATATTTTTAATGTATGCATAGTAAAATAATGAGTCTACGTTTATATTCTCTATTAAAACACTATAATTTTTATTTCACGTAAAGTGAAGTAATGGGTTTTATAATTTTATTATGCTTTTTGGATATCTTTCCATAAAATATAACTAATTTTAATCATTTAAATTAGCTGTATGTATCATTAAAAACAACACTTTGTAAAAAAGCATTACATAAAATTACGTATTTCTAGGTGTATGTGTGACAACTCTTACAAGTCAAGTTCAATCATTCGATATAAAATTAAAACACAGTTTAAACGGTGGTGAATATACAGTAAAAAAAGTCATAAATTAATATGTTATACGTTATATTATATATATACTTCGGTTAACTATCCAGCCGTATAAATTGACTTCACTTTTATGACTTGATAAAATACTATAAATACTATAAGTTGTATTTACTTATAATTTTAGGAAAATTTTTATGTTACAATGATAATGTTTCCGGTCAGCCAGAAATTGTATCGTTACAATCTATAGTAATTTTATTATCATTAAACCATATATAATAGATATTATAATATGTATTAAAAAAAAGGTTGTAATCGAATCGTGGACTGTTCATATTAAATAATTAAATAATTATGTCCCGTGATTGAATATTTGCAATAATTACAATTTTAAATATTCTGCCAAGGAAAATATTAATATTCATATATTTACGATATAAATATTGTTTATAATATATTCGATATGCAATATACACCATCATAACATATCAAAAGTATACGCGTTATATTCTTGATGATAAGAAAGAAAAAAAAACCATAACCACTCTACTTGATGATGCATCAATTATTATATGGTGAATTTATTTTCCATTTTAGTTTATTGCTGGTCTCACAAGAAAATATAAATTGATGAAATCGCCGCAATCGAAAATAATAATAATCAAAAATCAGTGTACAGACAATCACTAACCGTGATGGTTTTCGTTTTTGTATAAGAGAGAACAATTCATTCGTTTTATAATAATGTGGTTTTTATTTGTTCGGTAAGTGATTTTTACGGTAATAAAAGTAAACAGAACAATTCGAGCAAATACAAATTAATGATTCATCGGTTATATTAAAAAAGAATAGTATGAATTTATTTGAAAATATGATACGAAAAGTATAAAAATAATGTATTCATCGATATGTATTTATTATTATTTCTTTTTTTATTTAACAATTTAGATTTTGAGTTATGAATAGGATAAAGAATAATATTCTATTTGCTCTATTCTCAATACGAGAAACAGACTAATGTAAATTTAATTCATTTAAAAAAAAACATTTTACTACAATACTATAATATTATGTTATAATCAGTCGAAATTGTTGTGTTTTGTAAATAATTGATAATTTGCTGACGAATAAAAGATGAATTCTTATAACGATATGTTTTTAATTGAGAAGTTCGCTATAATAATTAAATGAAATCACATATAATACGTTTCTAAAATATGAAAAATAAAAAATATTCCACATATTTGATTATTAAACACACACATTTAATTTAAAAATACGATTATTAGGTAATAATAAACCGCTTAATTACTAGATAATGTAGTCAGTAAGTAAATGAAGAAAGCCATTTTATACTCGTAGGTTCTCTAATTTTATTAATTAAAGTGATTGGAAATTTTTTTATTTATTCGATCCTTCGTATTTCTTCGCATATTTAATTGGTATACATTATTTTGCCAGTTCTTATATATGCACATGGTTTCAGATCATTATATTCGTCCTTGTACGTTTTAATATATTCCCACAATTCTATTGATCTCTTGACCCCAGTACTATTGTATCATCTAGGTACTCATCATGTATACCTTGTGCTTTAAAAATCATACACTCGTGACGTCTCGGATACAAATCGGTGTATATTATTTTTTAATTCCATATTTTTCGTGTCGTGTGCGGTTCGTTATAATGACTACGTACTTATATGTTTGCGAGCTGTGATTAAATTGATTTTTTTCTCCGAATCCTGCGCGCAATTAACGAATATAACATAATATTACTGTTAATTTATTCATTGTTCTGATAATGCCAATACATATATTATATTATGAATGTTAAAATCAAAAAAAATTTAATAATTTGTTCTGTTAATCGAGAGCATTACTCAGAGAAAAATACGAATATGTGTACCGTATATATCTTTAAAAAAAATTTGCTTAGATACATAATATGTGTGATAATTATAAAATAAAATTTATTTTTGATACGCTTCAGAATGGATGATACTGTCGTTTTATTGCGGTTTGCGGACAAAATTTGAATGCAGATATAAGGAGAACATATCCATTTAATCCGTGTATTTTATTATCATATTATTGTTTTTACATCTGAAATTTTTGACACTAAAACTATTTATATGTACACATAGTGTAACTAATGGATTATTTAATTGTACGACGGTTGAGTAAATAATTTCTCATACGATTCGCTCGAAAAAAATATCGCACGAGCGAATTTCTATTTACACGCTTTGAAGAGAAATAAAAATCCAAATTATTTCCCTTACGAAACGCTAAACGGTAATATTTTACAACGCGTAATAAATTTAAATTTCTAATATTAAATCCGTTTGAAAAGTTGTTATGTTTTTAGTAGTGTACCGTCGTTATACGTGCGTGTATATATTTGAGAAACCTTATAATCTGGGTGTGGCGCGAAGTTGTATAACAATTATTAACACATAATATTATATAGAAATAATTTTACATTTCGAGACTGCATAAAATAATACTTACGTGTTATTAAAACGGAACGACAAACTGCAATTACGAATTTCGTATGCTTAAAGATTTTTAAAATATTTGTTTGAAAAGTATTTGCGGAGTATCCTTTTAGTTGAAGTTTAATAACAGCTTAATCATTTTATATTACACATTTCGAATATTTTATTTATATTGGGTAATATATTAAAACATCGTTAAAACTGTTAATTATATGACTTTTATAACAAAAAAAAACCGTTTAAAGGATTTTTAAAAAAACAAATAATTAATTTATGTAATCCATTAGATTACTTACGAAACTATGATCATTCATTCTATTCACTATAAACTATAAGCATACATTTGGCAAAAAAAATATTTAAATATTATGTTATCAGACAAATTCATTATTACATTATTTATTATAAATTTTAATGTGGAAAAAAGTACAAAAATTATGATGAGAAAACGTTAACGTTTAATTAATAAAATGATCCACTAAAGATATCCTTTTTATAGTGTGTTAATACTTAATAAACATTCATTAATATATAAAGGTTTTTTTTATAAATATCTTACATAACAGAGTCGTTAAATATCGAAAAATATTTTTTCACTTAAATTTTTGTAAAAATAATGTTTAAGCTCCCAATGTCTTTTGTTCATTTTCTTTTATCAAACATGGTGAATAGTAATTAAATGTTAAAAAAACCTTTTTTAAATTCTAATGTCGTATTTTTATTAATATTTATATAAGAGTGTTTGCGACTTTGTTCGTTTATATTGAAAATATACAAAAAAATCAAAATGTATACAGTTCGACCGATGAATCAAACGAATATTTTCTCAATACCCACCAACGTTTGTCGTCAATGTGTCGAATAAATTATATTTTAATAATAAACGTAGTAAATTTCTAATAAATCGACATATGAGAGATTTATTGATTGAAATAATAAAAATAAAATACAAGTAAATATTACGGTATTAACAATTATTTGAAATAAACATTTGAGAAACACCCGTATTTTTTTTATTAAACGTATGTTACAAACTTTTAAAAAATATTCGTCACGGTTGACAATAATCCACATAATATGACGAACACGCGTGTACGATACGTTCCATTCATTACGTTTTTGTGGACATGAAAATATTATTCCGATACGGCGAACTGAGTATTACACAGTTACGATGGTTATGATAAAAAAAAAAAAATTAAAGAAATCCTCGGCCGGTTAATATAGTATTTGTAAAACGATTCGGTCGAATCTATTAACGCGTTAAACGGCTCCTCGGATGAAGTCCTTCGCCTCGTTTCATCGGGTTCCCTCCCGGGCCGACACGCGCAGCGTTGGAAGACTTTTCGTACACGCGCGTTTGGCTCGTCCGCCGATTGACTCGTCCAACGAGGAGTTGCGCCGATTGCAGGAGAGGACAAAATAATAAGCGAATATCGTTACGCCGTCGCAGATGAACGGTGGAGCAACATCTCGGCGGTCCCCGTTGCCCGAGGGGGAAATCGGGCGACCCGGTGACCCCCTTGGGTGCGCGCACGCCCTCGCTAAGCACGCCGTTCGCGTGTGTGTTTACTTACCGCTGAGCGCGGGCGCGCCCCCCCGCAGACCGGGCCGAGTCTCGCAACACCCGGTCGCGTGTATATATACCAGTGTGGACCATCCGATCAACCACAGTCGTCGACAATCGTCATCGCTGACCATATCGAATATACGATTTATATAGTAACGGTCGTCCGTTCGAACATACACACACATACATAAAAAAAAATTCTACGCCATGTCTGCCAAAGTAAGTGTACTATTTACTCTCTCCTCTAGCAGTATATTGCTGACTAAATAGTAATGCCGACGAAAGGATAACGTCGTTCCCCACCTAGTGCGGATCATTCGTTGAGAATAACGTTCTTTCTCTCTCTCTCTCTCTTTCTCTCGATTTTTTACCTCTCGGTTTCATTTTCATTGTGCGTACGACGACTTTGACCACGAATCCTCGTGATACACGTGTCGACAATTCTTTATAAACCGCTGAACGGCTACCGCGAATTACTATATTCAACGATTTTCCAATCTCGACGGTGGAATCGTTCGGATTTAATACGTTTTGTTTTCCATTTTTAAAAGAAATTTTTTAACGGAGTGTTGTGCGCGGTCACAACATTTCATTTCTCATTTACGGCGCTTCTGCGGTGGACGGATGCGCCGAAAAGCGTTTCAACGGCTCGCGTTCAGCCGCACTAGTGTGTAGCCGGTCAACGCGCGTTACTCAACCCGCACGCAATCGTACGCGCACCGCGTAACGTAACGACACTCGCATTCGGGCGCTCCTCTCCTAACCGACCGGTTTCCGTCAGAGCGCCTACTTTTACTCGTGTCGTCGACCCATATCGTCTAACAAGGTCGTGTGTGATTTTCCCTTCGTCCCGGTACGCCTTCCGGCCGGACTTTTTCTTTATAGTCAACAATGTCTCTAATGGATCGATATCTCTGATGTCACCCGGCAGCTGCCAAAATACACGTTCCGTATCGAAATCGTGCTTGGATGCGCGACGAACGTGTCCGCCACACGCGTTTCACGGTTTTTTTATGTTTGCATTTCTTTTCAGTTGATCGTATTCGCGGCCTGCGCCGTAGCCTCCGCCCTGGCCATCTACAAGGAACCCGCTTACCCGTCTTACCCGGCTGCCCCGGCGTACCCTGCCGCTCCGGCGTACCCTGCCGCCCCGGCATACCCTGCCGCCCCGGCGTACCCAGCACCGGCGTACTCGGCCGCCCCGGCGTACCCGGCTCCGGCACCGGCCTACAAACCGGCCCCGTACTCCGCCCCTAAGCCGTACGCTCCGGAACCCGCCTACTCTGCCCCGTCACCGTACAACTTCGACTACAGTGTACACGACACGTACACCGGTGACATCAAGAGCCAAAACGAGTACGCCGATGCCAACGGTTACGTCAAGGGATCTTACAGCCTTGTCGAGCCGGACGGTAGCAAGCGCACCGTGGAATACACCGCCGACGATTACAACGGTTTCAACGCCGAAGTGAAAAAGGAAGGCGGATACCCAGCGCCCGCTTACTCCGCGCCGGCACCGGCTTACAAGCCCGCCCCGGCACCGTACAAACCGGCTTACTAATCAATCAAATCGAATCACGCGTTGCATCTCAAACACCCGACACATTCATCGACTGCGAGCGATCACTGACCGTTCCAAGACTGTTTCCACAAGTCCCGCCCGCTTACACTTTTATCGATAACAATCATATTATTATAATGTAAACTCTAATCGTGTAGATAAATATTATTATCCGTGTATGGGTGTGTGTGTGTGTGTGTGTTTTTTTTTTTTTATTTCATGTTTTACTTTCATTATTGTCATCAATCGCGTTTTATTTATTGTAAATAAATGTCACCTCACGTGTCGTAACAATCAACGAAATGTTCACGTACATTTATTATTTATACGAGAAATTGAATACCTGCACTTTCCATTTCATTTACGATGACGCACACGAACGAATATTTATTTATATATATATAGATTAAATTTCTCAAGACGACTGGTCCTCGTGACGAGCACTTGTTTTAGTCGTATGGTGTAAATCGCACGGCAAACCAATAGCGTATAACGATAATACAATACTATATATTATATAGTTTCCACATTGTTTATTTACTACAATTTCTACTAAAAATCGAGTTACGATTATACTCGATCGAGTTTAATCGACATTTTTACCGTTTTTAATGTACGACGTAAATTCGTAGAACATATTCTGTTTACACTTTCGTATTAAATTTTACTTTAAATGACGCTCCGCTATATACTATATATAATATATTTATCACATTATCACGTCACTCTACTACGTTTGATTTACTGTTTATTAGAATTTAAAAATATATATATTAACGATTCCGTGTTTCATTTTCATGAAACAATATTATATTCTGCGCGCAATACCGAATAAAGATAAACATCATACGGTAGAAAAACGTATATATCATAAAAAAAAAAAATAAAGAACATACACAATATGTATAAACAACGTATAAGAATGAGATTGCGTACTTTACATACTATATTATCTATATAATGTTTATAATCTTTGTTCGTTCAAGAAACGTATTCTATACAAACATTAATCACACGACCGAGCCAAGACAAAACAGTAACTATCTATACCCACAACTCGTTTTAAGTTTATTAAAAAAAAAAGAATAGATAATATTATTATTCGCATATAAATATTATGAAAGCTCTCAACGGATATAAAAAAAATATATATAATAATAATATTAATCGGTCAATGATAATATAGTTATATTTCGTAATAACATTCTAATAAACCCTGTACTCATTGCGTTACTAGCGCTTGTTCGATTTCATTATATAACACTATATATTATAAAGCGTACGTATATTTTAAATATCTATCTATTCACGTTATGTTTATATATGCACAATGCGATAAAAAAGCGAAATATTTTTTTTGCGATTTTCCGATAAAAATAATAATTTAAACAGACAAACAAACATTTATACGGTATTTTTTTTTATCGTGTTTGTTTAGGTTTGCACAAAGAATTTTAATAATACACTTAAAATTTCTATTTTAACTTTATAATTATAAATGGAATAAATTGCATTATTGTTATTATTGAGTAATTGTACGTAATAATTATTTTATTATACTTTACAGAGGGGAAAAAATATTTTTAATGTTTTGAAATCGTGATGTATAATAAAATGTAAAGGGATCGGCATATTTTAAAAATAAAAAGCTTCATTGTTGTATTACGTAATGTATTATTGCATATATAATATAAATACTGATTGGTCGATAAGCTAACATTCGATTATATAATCCTAAATTAAATATTATTAAACATGTTTTCTTCCTGCGACAAAGACGCAAGCAATACACTTAATACACAACTACTATAATATGTAATATTAATATTTATATTAGATATTATTATTACTATACGAGTATATATATACATAAATATTTATTACATTTTTGTATTTAAAACTATCATGTAAAAAATCACCTAAAATAATATTGATTTTTGTCGCATTACGTTTATACAATAATTTCATTTTAAAAAGTCATATATACGTTAAATAAAAGTTCGTTAAATAAACACTTATTTTCTAAATAAATGCTTGCGATTTTTGCGAATTTTTATTCTATCGGTTCGATTAATAAAGTTATAAAACTATTCATTTATAATACAATATATACATATTTAAATAATGAAAACACGAATATTAGTTTTCATAATTTGTTACCTCAGTTTTATTTAAAGTTTGAACACAAAGAGCGGAAGGATAGGTGTATTATTTTAAAACCCCGCACAACTTCAGTATTGACTATTTATATTTTAAGTACATAAACAAGTACATTTGGAATTTTAAGAATTGTATTTTAATTAATTGCTACAAATAACGTTTAATAAGCTCAATGTACTTTGGATAGTCAAATGAAATATTATTTTTTGAAAACTTTACATCAGACGGTGGATCGATATAAGTTATAGTATCGTGATGAACACGATGCCATACTATTTCAAATTATTGTACAAGTTAAATCACATTACAAATCACTACATATTTTATTATACACAATAACGTTTTATCTGCATAAATACCATAAAAAAAGAACTCGAACACAAAATGTTTTTGTAAAACATCACGACAAAAATAAGTTCGTGCTTGTTATTTTTATAATATTTTGTTGTTGTTGTATTTGTACAAGGTAGTAAAAACCATATTTAGTGTGATACCGAGTACTTACATGTAATCGAGTAAGGAAATGTCTACTTTACGAACGTGCTGAATTCTTCTGGTTATCTTAAATGATTTTTATGATTTAATGTTAAGAATTGACAAGCTTCAATAATGATTTATAGTATAATATTATAAACTATCGGATATTGGCAATAACGGGCAGACACGACTGGCATATAAGATGTCTACGTAATGAAAATCTAAAACAAACACGACCGGCAGGTGACTAAAATGGAATGTATAAATAATGATGCGCTCATTACAGTCCAGACTAATGCGAACAGTATCTAAACAGGTATCTTCCTACAATACAGTAGAGTAGTGAAATTGCCTATTTCATTCGCCGTTTCTTTAAACGACTTTGAGTCCAAAATAAATTAATAACATTACGTTGAACAATGTATTATTATTATACGAATATCACTAAACCAAATAGAATAACACTATTTCATAAAAAAATTATAAGACAGATATGAAATTTACACATTGACACGAATAATATTGTACTTATTGCTTGTCGATTGAAACTTCTAATTGAATAACTTAAATTATCAAATTAAAATTTAAAAAAAAATTCTAAATATATTCTCTGTAAAAATATAATATTTTTAATACATTTTTATAACGAACAAAAATATAAAGTGATAAATAATTTATATTTTTAATACTTATTGATATTATTAAAATATTATGATTTGGTGCATTTATTAATCTAGGAAATATAAAAACAATTACTGGAATACGTCAAAAGAATTATTAATATCTGAAAGTAAATCATGTACAAAACAGAACAGACCCATATTGTTGAATTGGAATAATTCCAAATTGTTGTTTTCTAATTCAAACACGCCAACAAATCAATATCACGGTAAACTTCTAATGTACTAATAAAATAATATTTATTTTTTTTAAAGCACAAAGGTTTTTTTTTTGGCAAACATAAATTAATGTACTATTTGATAATAATTGATCTATATAATAATAAATAGACAATTGTTTTAAATTATTTAAAATTTTAGCTCAACTTAATCATAATAATTGATAAGTAAAATAATTGGAAAGTATTTGAATATATTATTATTATGTGAGAAATGAGTATAGATGTTGTGTACTACTATAGTACATATAGAATAAATTTAATCCGAATATTGATTATTTTTGAAGAAAATATGACAAAATAATCATTTTTCTGAACCAATTCGGTGTAGAAAAAAGTGAAAATAAATACAGTGATCATGAATTTTAATTGTATCTAATAAATGTATTACAGAAACATATCTGTGTATACAAAAAGTCAAACAACTAATAAAATAAATAATATAATAATGTATACAAAGTGTATATATAAATTCCAACGGAACATAACTGATTGTAGCCGATATTTTATGTTTCAATCAACAAACTATATTGTTTTTTATATTCACCATTTCTTTTTTTATGTCAACATTTTGAAATATTACGTAAATGTTCTTTTTGAAAATTTACACAAAAAATTAGCTCGCAACTAAAATTAAAATTAATTTTCCTTGTTATCCCTATATAAGCGGTTCGAATAAATTCAAAAGGTCGTGATACGCAATAACACGAAAAATAATACATAATATTATAGATATAACTAAGTTAACATTTTTTTTCACTCGTCGTGTCAAAGACACTACACAGGTGGTTTAATGCGAGAATTCGAAATATTTAAGAGTTTATTCTATAACGTAATTCTTTATTTATTATTTTATGCACAGTTTTTGATTATTAGAACACTTATCATGCGTCGTAAACTACAATTTAACGATTTAATTATTGTTAATTGGACAGAAGAAATACGCTTAATAATATTTAAATGTTTCAAAATGATACCGCGACTAACGAAAATGCTAGTGGTTTGCTTGAAAACAAAGAAATTCATACTATAGAAAACGTGTATTGGAAAGAGTTCGTTGCAGTATGATCAGTCGGTTCGTAACTACTGTCGAGAGATTATTGCGGTCTACGTATGGTTCCTGCGATCCTGGTACGCGTGACTTTCGATTTACTAACAGCCCGTATTTTCAACTACATTTTCTTGGGTATTGCGGCTGTTGGGGCCTCTTAATCATTTCTATCGTAGTACTCGTTTCGAAACCTGCACATATTGTTTTCAATTTATACCCGTTCAGATTCTCCGACATTTCCTACAAATTCGATGAGTTTTAAAGGTACAACATTCATTACCCTGCAAGACATACATATTGGTGAATATAATATTTAAAAGATAGCGGGGACCGTGGAGTGTTATGAATGTCGCTTAAGTGAATTATACTTGGCTAACATTTTTAGAGTGTATCGTTATCACTATAAATTTGAAAGCAAAGACAATTCGTTGCATTCGATAAAACGATTCTGAGCAGAGTTTGGGTGTAGTATTTTAGGTATATATAATAAAACTAACTTTTATCGTGAATTAAATACCTCAAAACTTGTAATCGCCATAAATAGTCCAAAATTAAAAAAGTTTTGTAATTTTTTTTTCTTAATATAATAAACAGTTACATATTTGATGAATATTTTAAAATTCTATACTCTTTAGTTACAAAATTACGAAAAATAACGATAACGGATTTAAAAAAAATTGCGTTTTTACCGTTTTTATGTAATTTTTTGATAATTTTTTAATTATATTTTTAGGCATTTTTGAAAAAATATCGAAAAACGACTTCCCTAGAGTATTAACTAAATACAATTTGCTAACGGAAAGAAACTATTACTGTACAGATCGATGCATTTCTTCAGGTAGAATTTTTGGGTACAAACTAAGCTCCGCTTAAAATCTAAAACGCGCAGGATATGTACGGTGTACAATTTTATGAAAAGTATCTACTACAGTAATAAATAATTTTTGTATAATTAATATTCCTGCCTTTTTTATGTTGTTTATTTATGTAATTATTATTTACAACACAAAAAAGCAGGAATATTAATTACACAAAAATTATTTATTACTGTAGTAGATACTTTTCGTAAAATTGTACACTGTACATTTCCTGCGCGTTTTAGATTTTAGCGGAACTTAGTTTGTACCCAAAAATTATACCTGAAAGAAAGCTTCGATTTCTATAGTTACAGTTTATATATATAAGTCTCACGTCAGAATATAGAAATGATCTTTTTTTTTGTAATTTGTAATTGTTAAGTAAATATAAATATTCATGACAGCACAAGCATATTTGCGCGTATTTCGACGAATAATTAAATAAAATGTACGGAATGAAATTCACAACAATTTTTACGAATTATTGAATGTAATTTGTATACATATAAACACTAACTTTGAAATGTAGAACACAATTTTGTAATAAAATTATTTGACTTTTAGAAATTCGATCATATTATTTCATCTTAAATGTGCAGTTTTTTGCCTTACAAGTTTTATAACATATGCATTATATCCTATATTCAATTAAACGTAATAGATCAAATAATATATAATTTTTTTTGTCAAATTATTTTTATTACATTATTTCAAGATTAATGCATGATGGATAACTAATAAATTGCTAGAAACACTAAAAGAAATTTTTTTCAAATTTAATATAATAAGAATATCAAAATTTTTGTAGAAAAAAAAGAGAAAATAAAATAAGTACCAATAATAAACACACAGTTGATTTGATAAAAAAACACTGTTATTTTAAAATATTTATTTATTGTTTTTTTTTACTGTGTTTAACGATATATCATAAAACAAAAATAAATGTTTTATATAAATAATAAGCAGAGAAATATTATCAATATAGAATAATATTAAAACAGATTTATTTCAATTACCGTATGCAAATATAGTTAATATTCAACACTCTAATTATTAGTGTTAGAAAGAAACTTTATGAAACGGTAAAAGTGCTCGAAATCGGTCACGTAGAACAACCTTTTGGAAAGGAATATTTGACAATAGGGCGGTAACTGTATGACCGCGTTGAATATAAGAAAAAAAATTAAATAATACACTGCATGTAGTCAACCTGTTCTGGTAAAATACAACACGCGTTTAGCGAAAATTATTGATTTACGAGAAGGGATACAATTTTCAAAAATAATTCGACATAATTGCGGATAATTATAGGTCAAAAATATCAGTCAAAGACAACTATCGAGCGCACGTAATGTTAAAATTATTTGAAATAAAAAAAAAACACTACAACATAATGACTGTTAAGATACGTATATTTTATTTTATGACTCGTCTCGAATGCCAACTCTGTAAATTGTATTTTTAACGTGTTGAAATGTTTGTAATTGTTTATAGATGATTGTTTTCGTTTCCGCCTGCATGGTCATCGCTCTAGGTTTTAAGACAATAATCTAATAAGATACAAAAGCAAAATTTTTCTATAAACATAATTTAAGAATAATAAAAGTGATCCAAATATACCATGTTGCAATATGCCATCAATCATTATGTAGAGAGGAGAATTTGGTAAAAGGGCGGTAACAATTTATGTTAATACACGTAGTAATGTAGTATATCGATACAACCGGTTCTGGTTGAACATAACGCAAGTGCATCTATAGCGAGACTGGAAGGGATAAAATTCCAATAACCATTTATCATAAATAAGGAGGTTTGAAATAAAACAGTATCAGTTGTGGGCAATAGACCAGTCAAACACAAAAAGTTCATTTGAAAAATAAATAACAACAATGGCCGTCAAGGTACACGTTTAATAATGCATTGAAATTCATTCGTTTGAATACCAACATCACAATTTCATATTTCTGTTTGAAAAATATAAGTATGCATTTTCTTCATTTATAAACAAATTGTTCAAATTGTGTTTCAGATGATCGTTTTCGCCACCTGCGTGGCTACCGCTTTCGCTCAATACGCAGCTCCGGCTTACCCAGCACCAGCTTACTCTGCGCCAAAGGCTTACGCCCCAGAGCCCTCGTACGCTCCGGCCCCGTACAACTTCGAATACAGTGTAAACGACCCATCTACTTACGATATCCACAGCCAATCCGAATATAGCGACGGAAACGGTTACATCAAGGGAACCTACAGTCTTGTCGAACCCGACGGTTCCACCCGCACCGTCGAATACACCGCTGACGACTACAACGGTTTCAACGCCGTCGTCAAGAAGGAAGGTGGATACTCAGCACCGTCCTACAAGGTTCCGTCATACTCCGCACCCGCCCCAGCTTACAAACCAGCCTACTCCGCACCAGCCCCATACTCAGCACCGTCTTACTCCGCCCCGGCTTACAAACCAGCCCCATACAAGGCATACTAATGATTATCTTCAATCTATACATTTACATTTTTATTCATGTTGTTGAGTTGAAGTTTTCTTAACCTATGAAGTTCGACTTATTTGTCTCACTTCCTATCGCCTATATAATGTGTATTATTTATTCAATATGTTAAATAGGTAATAAATTATTTTAAATATATTATAAGAAAAAGTTATTTTTATTTCACATGTTTCATAAAAATACAGAAGTTCATATTTTGTATACAATATGATTGAGTAATGTGTTTGTACACGTTTAACGATGAATACATTTAAAATTTTTTGGACAAGAGTATGCCAGCTGATCCGTGCTATTGATGGCTCTAAAATATTTTCAAAAAAAATTAACTTCAAGAAAAACCAAAATTTAATTTATTTAAAATTTTAAATGTCCTAATTAGCAAAACTAAATAAAAAATCAGCATGAAATAACTTTATTAAGAGGTATTAAATGTTAAGACATTTTTTCATTTAACATTTTAAAATAAATATCAATAAAAAATGCTATTACCTTAGTGTTAGAAATATAGACCTATAAAGATATTTTAGTCTCACAAAATAAAAGTTTGTGTTTTTCTTTATAAATACATATAACATCCAATTAAAAACATATTTGCAGTATTTAATTAAAAAATAAACAAAATAATAATTATTTGCGTGAATAAAAAACTGGTACAGTGTGTTCGCGCGGAAACAAAATACGATTGCGTCCAATATTTTAATATTGGATAAAGAAAATCAATTGCTGAATTTGCAAATTTTACAAAATTATATTAAAATACGCGTTTGTATAAAAAAAAAACTCAAAATAAAAATAGCGTGTTTTTAATTTCTAAAAGTAAAATGGATTTATATCTCCAATTCTATTTACGAGTGGCTTTCATTTTAACTGATTAAAATTATCTGAAGTTTACACGGTAAGTATACACAATCGGTCGTGGTAAATCGACAATGATGTACTCGTTTAAATCTGCCCAACGAATCGCTATACATATAAAATACATTAATATGAAGATAAACGAGTTTAGACTGTTGGTAAACATAATGTCCATAATAATTTTCTCGGTTCTTCAGCGTGAGGTACCGACGTTAATTATTATTATTATTATTTAATGTGCAACTCACTGATAATTTTAAATAAAACACGTAGAAAAAATAAATATAATAATGAGAGTAATTTATTATTTTAATGCGTATTTTAGTGGCCATTAAAATCGTTATTAGCTGTAAAAGATACTAAAACTGTAGGAAAATCAATAGTTTTATTTATCTTAATTGAAAATGGAAATCAAATTGAAAAAAATACGGTCATTTTGGACCTAACGGTCACCAATCGTAATGAAGATCGATTTATCAGAAAATAAAGAAAACGGTTTGCAGTATTAAATTTGTGCGGGATTAAAATTTACGAAATGTTCCGTCTTAATAATCTTAATAATCACGTGGCAATGCTGTTTAAATTTCTATTTCAACAGACCATATTTTATATTATTTCTTCTTAAACAGTTATCATACAAGTCATAAAAAAAAAAAATATAAGAGGTAACATTTTTAAAAGTAGAATGTCAAACAAATATAGAATTACAAAAAATGTTGTTAATATAAATTTGTAACGGGAATATTTAAAATATTTCGTTAAAAATATAAAGTAGGAGTAAATCACTCTAATGTCGTATAGCTACTGCGAAAAATTGAAATATAACTAACAAACGTATTTCAAATTAAAAGTTAATAAAAACATGTACGTAATAATTTCATTTTTAAAATTCAATTAATTAATAAATTACTGTTTTTTTCGTACTTTAAAAATTAAATTGTGTTGTTTTAATATTATTAAAATAAATTAGTAATACGCTAATTTTCATAATGATATTACGCATTTTCGGTCAGGTTCACAAGTTTCCAAAGTGTAATCGTTTAATTTACATTAGTTATTGAACGATTTAGTTTGAAAATCATAAAATAAAAATAAAAACCACAAGATGCCCGAAAGAGAATAATTTGAGAATTTATATATATTATGAAGAAAGTATATAAAACCTACGTAACTATAGTGCATTCGAATATTATATTCTATTATATTTTATAATAATAAAATATAAATATATACATATGTGTAAATAAATAATAATACAATGTTAATAATCGATCTTTAATATTTTTCACGGCAACAGATATTGATTTATTCTAAAAATTAAAACGACATAACACAAATAATTATATATTTTTGTTTACCATCATCTATGTACATATTTAGGTATATAGATTAAAGCGATTTAATGAATCACAGATCAAATTTCAACGAAAATAATATATTTCTTATAATTATATAAATTAAAAACATTTAATATCGCAAAAATAAAAAAAATAAAAATTAATTAAATCGAAAATTGATATTAAACAGCAATGGCTTTAAATCGATAAAGAAAGTATTACATATTGCAGAAATTCACTCGTATAAACGGATTTTGAATGTTTTTTACTTTATACGATTAATCATGAAAACTTCGATTATGTTCAATGAACTCTCATTTTTACTATTTTTTAGTTTTTAAATTCAACACTATTTATTAATGTGTTGGGTTAAATAATAAAAAAAAATACAATTTTATGTGAATAAACGACCTGAATTTATAAATAATATGATTTCGATGATGTAATGTCATTTGTAAAAATAATCACAAGATTAGACGTTAAAATATTTTTTGATTTTTATAGATTGGCCAATCGCTTAATCTAGTAGGTATTTATAAATTAAAAATATTATAGATATATTTATCATAAATTTAAGACGGGCGAGTCCATAAATTACTATTACTAACGGCTTATATAATATAATGATTCTATTGTTCATAGGAAGTTATATAATATGTATATAAATGACATACCTTCAGTGAAAAACTTGTGTTTGGCTCAAACCAAGTAAGTTAGACATAATTATCTGCAAACGACAAAAAAAAATTGAATTAACAATAATTAATTGATTTTAAGCGACGTATATTTGATTTACGTGCAGAGAAAAGAACCGGTCGATAAAAGTATACTTTTACATATTAACGTATGTAGTTATACATATTGGCATACGTCATATTTTATAACATTTTCAAAACAAGATCGCCCATACATAACGCGTATACGTAAAAAAAAGTATTGCCAAACGCATATAGAATAATTATTGTAACAAAGTGAAAGTTAAAAAAAATTTTTTTTTAAATTTCATAAAACCACCACACACAACGTAAAAGTCCATTTACTCAAGCAAATTAAAATCTATTTTCCTGCTGCAGTATGTGTGTGTGTACTTAATAATATTACCTACGAACCTCGTTAAAGTCGATTAAAATTATTGTTTCAAAAAAATTTAAACGAGAATTCAGTTTTTTCTTTTTAATCAGTTGTATTTAATATAATAAAATATACTTATTATACTTTTGTAACGTCAATAACATTGTGTAATGTCCGTTAAAGTAAACGCATGACAAAGCAGTGTTTTAACGCATCGGGCGGATGCGTATACATACAGGAAGAAAAGTGACTGCACGCAGAGCGAGAGATCTGAATCACACGTAGAAATATGTTCGACGCTATTAAGAGTTTTAAAAACAATAACAGTCACGGGTTATAATGCCTTAATTAAAACGATAGTTATCGATACATATGAATACGTAATGTCACGTTGTCTCTACGGAGCCGTTTACAGAGTGACAATAATATTTAATTATGATGAATTTAATAAATGCAGACCGGATCGAGAGACGAGAATCAGCGGTATACCTACGGCGGGAGAATGTTTCGTACAATTTGATTTGAATGAATAAAAAGTATATATATATATATATACACACATTCTATTAATCTCCCGCTCCCACGTATATATTTATCTTATTTTAAATTAAACGATATTGGTTTTATTATATGCTTCGGTTAACTATAAAATATTATTAACATATTTATATATGTGTGTGTTAATATTTTCCACATCATTCCGGTTTTGTAACAAATTACGCGTAGTTAAAATTCTAAAAATAAAAGGTAATATTTAAGTAATAATGTCATTTGGTGATAATTCGTTAAAAAAAAAAATAGCACGTCCGAATTATTTGACATTTAATTAAAGTTCATATAGGAAGGTTATTTAGAAACGTTTAGAATCTAATAAATACATAAAAAAAAAGTTCTGACAGCCAAAGTAAACTGTCATCTCCGGAATCTAATCCTGTAATTTTATCCCGGAAATGAGTTTAAAGAATGGAAAAAAAAAGAGGAGAGGAAAAAAAGAAATACCCAACTGAATAAACCGAGAAAAATTCAATTTCACGTATTCGGTTCGGCGGGACCTATTTACTTTCGGTGTTTTGTAAACTTCAGAACGAATCGCACGGCGCTTTGGCTTTGGTCCCGTTTATTTACATTATTATACAATAAATTAGCCCGGTATTCTGTACATAGTTCGCGATTATAAATTCGCAGTGAATGTTTACGATTTTCGTCGTGAATTAAAGTGAAATATTCTTTCAGCGACTAACGACTCGCAGACAAGGTACTGAGTCAGAGAGTGGGTAAAGAGGAGGTAGTGTAGTCGTCTACCAAACGGAATTCTCGTTTTTCACTTCGCTTCGGGGAATTTTTAAAATATACATGTTATGATGTACAACAGTGGTGGTGAACACTCCTTTGATAGTCGCTATAGAATTAAAAGCACGTTGTGCAGAAGTTACCAAAAAAAAAAAAATTTTTTTTCATAAAAACAGGATTTTTAATAAAAACTTTAGGGACCTTCGTAGTTATTTCAACGAGAATCGAAACGTAGCAATTTACGAGGTTGTAATTTATATAATTACACGTATAAAAATTAATAAATTATAATATTAATCTCGCTATATTTTTAAACATAACATTAAACTTTTACACGATTAGAGTTGGCTATTTTTTTTTATTATTATTATTATTATTATTTCTTTTTTACATCGATATGGATGCTTCCTACGGGTTTCCCCCTATTTCCCTAGGGATAAATAAGTTTGTCTCGAATCGCCCTCATCCAGGAAAACAATCCTGGTTCCGGGATTGGTTCGGGACATATTAGGTTTTATATTTTAACGTTTTGGCAACATTATGTATGATATGCTTACGCGTGTCGTGTGTGCATTCCGCAAGGTTTATTTTTGAATTTCGACGAGAAAACAAAAACTCGCAAATATTTGCACGTTTTGTTGCTGTTCAATGACTACGGTAATCATACTAATAATAATACGTTACGATACGAATAAAAATATACGCTTGAACATAGACTGCAGTCTCTGTAATGACAGTGTACACCGCCCGCCATTGCCAAATAAAAATAACAATAACAACGAATTATCAAAATAATCGTACTACACATAAGTCGACATAGAGTACAATTATATACGAAAATATTTTTCATTGAAATCAGTCAAGTTCGAAGATAATGGTCTAATAATAATAGGTGTATGTGTGCTTTATTATTATAAAATTTATGAAATGTCACATATGGGTTACACACACGCGTGTATTATTTACGTGCACGAAATACAATTTTTTTTTTATTACAATAGTATATATAGTTTCTAGGGGACCTTTGAATATATTTCATTATAACTTAAATAATTATTAGTATCGAAATCAGTGTACGCCGCGTTTGATAAATTATATGATTAATGGGTACCGGCGGTCAATATAAGCTACTGAATCAATACGGTCGCAAACAAATCACCTTGAAACGAGTAGGTAATCCGCGATATTCGAGAAGGTTGTATGTCGTACTCGACGGATCTTCTGATCAAAATATGTTCTTCGTTGAAATTAAGTCGTGTATATTAAATCTCGTAGCCCCACGGGCGTGTGTCGTAAACCGATTTTTACACAACATAATAGAATTTTATTTTAACGTAAAATTATTATTCATTGTGACGTCGAGAAGAAATACTGACTCGAAAAATATGCTTGTGCTTTGTACACCAAACATTCATCTCGAATACATATTTTGTCACATTATACATAAAAAACAAATTAACTATATGACGTTTATACAGTTGTTTTAATCTTTGTTATAAATTAAACATTAACTATTCATTATAATAAAAAATATTTACTCGTTTTCACTGTATTATAATTACTGGATTCGTATCTCCGCGGAAATATACTTCTTAACCACCAAAACATACATTTTTCGGTAATTTTTTCCAGAAGTCGGTGAGAAAAAAAATTGTTTAGTTGTAGACCGATCATTGAATAAATTAAAAGAATTTTTTTATAATAAGAAAAAAATTAAGAATTTTGAAAAAAATACTCGTACCGTTTAACGCGTACTTACACGTTATAATATCAAACTGAACAGATTAGTAACTGAATCGTTGCGAAACGTGATGTGAAAAAATAAAAGTATGATGAAGACTTCAAGAACTCAACTTTGTCAGGTTTATAGAATGTTTTAGTCCATACCGTCGCCTTATCCGTGGTTAAATATTACAAACCAAACTATTACACTTTATTGTGTCCGGAAACACGTTATATATATATATATATACGTACTCGTATACGAACGCAGGCATAACATATTCGCACACACAACTTGTTGTATACTTGAAAGTGTTCTTCGGATTTCCTTACGCGCACACTTTACATTTTACACAGTTTAGCTCTAGAAATATTCTTTTCAGTTTTCGTATCAGATATCGTATCGAACCTATAACCCATCATCAGTCGTCACAGATAATTTAGTAGGTATATATATATCGTCATCATCATTATATAAAAAGGAACAGACATTTTTGACATCATAATTTTCCTGCCAAAAATATAAATCGAATATTTTTATTTCGTACAAATTCGTTTTGTCAAACCGTGTTTTTGAAAACCTTTACCCGAAATCTGAGAGCGAAGAGTAATAAATACTCGTACATGTAATTCTACGAAAAAGCATTATTTAGAAACGGTACTGTAGAAAGGTTTTTTCTCTGAACTCAAAATTCCAGAACTCATATTAATTCGATTATAGTTTGTTTTTTTTTTTTATTATATTTCTATATTATCATATATATGTTATGTAAGTCAGCATATATTATAACGAAATTTGTTATTTCCTAACGTTATAAGGTATACGTTTATATTTTTAAATTTCATACATTTTTACAGTATATATATAATATTTTTTATACGTGCCCACACCTACACACCAATATAAAAGAAAATAATGCATTAAAATGACGCGCAACACCATAAAATTAATAGATAAATTCACATTGTATATGTGTTTTATATAAATAACTGTCTTTTCTCGACTTAAAAACTAGTTTGAAATTAATATCGTATATAGATATATTGGACGAAAGAGCTTAAATTTTACCATAAAATATCAATCTAATTTATTATTCAGATATATAAATAATGTATTTATATACACACACGTGGGTAACTATAGAAGATTTCATTCGTCTGTGATATATGAAGTAGGGAGAATTTTTTTAAAATTATGCGTGTATTAATCGTTTTCATTTAAGCCAATTTCTTTCTTTTTTTTACCAGCAGTAGTTAACTAGAAACAAATAGATGCTCTTTGTTACAACGAAATAATTATAATTAAAATTAAATTCATTCTCGAAATTCATAAAATTGCTTTATTTATTATTGCAAATATAATAGTTTTATATTTTATTTATAATATCTGCTGAGAATATATTAACATGGATATAATATATTCGTATATTTTAATTTGGTCTACGTTAATTTACACCGAAGTGAATTAAATATGCATTACTTGTCATAACGTACTGCGCAAAATTAAAACTGTTTCAATCACATTACAGATAAACAATTATTATTTATTATTTTAACCATAAAATATAATCGTTAGTTTATTGACCTCGGCGTAAATATATAATTAAAGTTAATTTATGCGCATTTATTGAAATTTAAAACACGACCAACCATATTCCATTACGAAATCATATTTAACCGTGTAATATATAAATATTTATGCGAATAAATATCGAGAGGTAAAATTCGTAATAAGTATACCTACCTATTATTTCAGCTATTTTTTTCTTTATTATTATTCAAATTTAATTTATGTCGAACGAAAACGGATTAACGTAACTCCATCTTTCTCTAATCAATTAAAAATATTTGTTTTTTTTTCATTCGCACAAAAAGAATCCTCTCATTTGGAGTACCTATATATTTTCTATAATAAATATATCGTATTATATTCGTAACCAAATTCATTAAAAATAAAACGTAAACTACTCGTTCGATATATTTTAAAATCAATATAATTATTCACTTTAAATTTTAAAATAAAACAAAAACGTAAAACTCCTACAAATTTTAACTGAACAAAAATATGCCTATTCAAATGTGTATATCGAAAATTCACATTAATAAATAAAATTAGTTTGCATTATTCCTGTGTGAATATTGTCATCTTGGTAAATCATAAATCATAAATTGATTTCATTACGTGCATACATAATATACCTTTATATATCCCGTTATATTATTTGTTAATTTGGTTGTGGAATAATATCCAGTTAACTAATCATTATCAAGATGATATAGGCATAAACAAACACATCGGAACAATTTGTACTACAGTGTACACACATTGGCATATGTACGATTTAAATGTATTATTTCCTAAAAACATTGTTTTAATCGATATATTTTAACTTTAATTTCATTATATGTAATAATAATAATAATTTCGTTTTTATAAAATAAAATTTCATTTTTTACATTATTATTTCAATATATATCCGTACGTCTATAGATGACATTTGTCATTTTTCTGTGGTATTTGAATAAAACTATATTTACTCGTATAAACACCAATTCATTATTGTAAAGTACTCACGACTTTTTTACTTTTTTTTCAATACACTGCACAGAACTACAATATATGGGTGTGTAATTTGTTTAAACCATTTCACGTATTAGATAGAAAATTAAAACTGATCTCCATAAGGTAAAAATACACGTTTGATTAAAACTTAGGATGTTCATTACGTAATATACATATATTGCTTATGATTATGTTATGATACATACAACCTACTATGTAATTTAACATTATAACATTATCGAACCACAATTCTATTTATTATTTTTTTTTTTTTTGTTTAATCTGGAACAGAATAATATTATATAACTGGTATTGATTATTACATAGATTATGTGTGATAAAAGCAATTAAATGTGGAGCAAGGGCAAACACGTGACAATTACTTTGAAAATTACCTATTCTAGAAATATAATTTACGATTTAATAAAATTTATTCGTAAGGATTGATAATACAATTTTATTGAACCGAGTTTCGGAAAATAGAAAATTGTCATGACTATCCAAAATTCGATTAGAGACACTTATGGGTAATAGCGTGAAAACATTACGTTTAGTGCACATTTATTATTATTATCTCACTTTTTTTAATTCGGATATCGAATCGTATGTATATCAATTTGGTATTGACAAAATGCGTGCGTTTTCCTGTAGATTCTCGAATATCGTTAAATCTACATGATTACATTGTACACAACATAATAATTTTTTGTTTTTCAAAGGTATAAAGAATTCGATAAACGAAAAAAATCTTTACATCATTAAATATATATATATATATCATAAATAGGATGGCAAATAAATTAATTATAAGTACAATTTTGAACATTTCATAAATTTAAAAAAATTTTAACATTACATTTACTCGTCTTGGAGTGTATTTATAAACGTTTATTTTTTTGAGTTTATACATACGATTAAATTTTAGTGACCGTGACGGAGAATTAAATTTTCATCATTACGCATATATGTATAAACTTGAACAAAATGAAAAATATATTTTTATAAGCGTTGAACTGTGAATCCCAAACGTGTCTACGATTGTATCTCCATATAATGGAAAATGAATATTACTCGAAAACAAATAACCGAGGAAAAGGCCGAGTTTGAATTGGTGTGTTGACCACGGTGGCGGTGAAGGTGATGATGGTGGTGTACTTATCCGACGTCCTTCATTGTACCAAATAAGTGAAAAACAATATTTAAACTGGGTCAAAAATGACCACACCGTCCGTCAATAAAAATGCCTGGAGCTCATGTTATTGATAACACGCGTATTATATATTATTATTATTATTAATATTATTATTTTGCCGGCACGTTATAATAGTCGATAAGCAATAAGTGTTTCTTTTTTTTTTTTTTTTTTTTTACAAATATTATTATAATGTTATGTATTCGATAATAATACACGGCGCCTAGATAAACAAGTATAAATCATTATAAATGATGCGAAAGTAGCTGTGCAAATTTCTTTTGACAAATTATACGCTACACATATAATATTTTCATCGTAATAGTCATTATTATTAATATTATTGATATTATTATTATTATTATTATTATTTATAACCCGCGGGGATGATTCGTTTTGGCGAATTCTCGGCTTCGAGCAACGGTTACGCGTATTTCGACCGTACACAACAAAATATTTCGCGATTGGTATACGATTCTTCGAAAATTATGTTGTTTACCATTGCACGTGGACACGTAATAATTATATATATATATATATTATTACGTACTCATCCTAAGGGTGTCTGAAGTAGGGTCAACAACAAAGTTTTTCTAGTATATAAATTTCGGATTGTTCATCACAAATTATCAGTACCTGTCAGTTCGATCAGCGATCATCATTATCTTTTGCGCTCCGTAGCTATTGATTGTTTTATCGTTCAATAAATTGTTTTATTATATTATTATCATTTGTCTACAAAAAAAATGGTGACCAAAGTAAGTGTTTATATTTTTTATGTCTATAGTTTTACCGTTTTAAACGTTTAATACTTGTCGAAAGCAAATTTTTCTAAAAAAAAAAAATACAGTCCAAAACTCGATATTTTTTTTAAACGTGTACGTCTCTTAGCATTACCCAATAAGAATACGATTTAACGGCTATGATTTCCACGCGTAAATATAATTTATCGTTTTACAAGACGTGATAGATTTACATGGATAGTTATAAATGTATGTATCTCGTGACTTGTTTTTTTTCTCATTTTTGTTTTTTTTTTGTTTTTCGGTAAAATCTATTATATCATGATGTGTGTATAAGTTACATTTAACGGTACTCGAAAAAAAATCACTTGGAATCAATATCATGTTAATAATATTGTGATAAATATTTGTTTCTGTCAATTTTAAAGACTATAAATTGGAATTTTGGGTAAAGTACATTAAATAATCGTTTTATTTCATTTAAAAACAATAATACATATTATTTACAACACATTATGTTCCGAACGGATTTATAAATTTACTACATAGAATTGTTTTCCCATCCCACCACTCATTATAAAAATAATTACACGACATTTCTATAAATTTATGAATGAAATACATAAAATAAAAACAAGTTGATTTATTGTTATGTTAGAAACGTTACCGTTGCACACTGTTGTTAAACATAATATTATAATCATCGATGACAAATAATATCATAGTACAGTTTTGATATTCTTTAATTTTAATTTTAATAAATCTTTTTATTCATATGTGTATATTATAAAACACATTTCATTTAACGCTGTGACGTACCTTAACACACATTCTTATTTTTATTTCGACAAAAGTTTAAAAAATATTTAAAAACTTTATAATTTTATTGCTTTTTATAAGTACACCGCGACGAATAGCTAAATATTAGCACAAAAAACCAATATTGTACTTATATTCATATAATTTGTTTACTTTTAATATTCATCATTGTAAAATTCATTTGAATAGCTTATATATTTTATAGATAATAAGATTATAATAAATACAATATAAACACACAGTCAATAGATAAAAATAACGGTGCCAAGATCAACTGTTTATTTTAGTTCTTTTTTAAATTTCATTAAAAAATAATTTCTATAAAGTAAAAATAAACATGTTAAGGGCACGCTCTATTTATTTATTTTTTTTTTAACAATGAAATATTTAAAATATACATCGTAATCATATATTATATGAATTTAGTGTACGTGACTGAACGATAAACCCTTCAGTTAAAGGACAATATTTGTCACAAACAAAAAAAAAATCTGTAACAAGGCCAATATGATAATTATTATCGATTTCAGGTTTTAATTCTACTTTCACAATAGGTTTAAGTATATGTGTATATAATCCGAGTATATTATCATTTGATTTATAAATACTTTCAATAATGAAATGCAATAATTACTTCATAACGAAAAACCAGATTTTTCTGATGTTAATAAATCCAAACGTTTTAATAAATTCTTAACATGGTTTTCACCCGAAAATAATTAAAACAATTTGATGTTTTCAACGCGTATCCTTAAGGCTGAATTTCATAAACGTACAATATCAATTTAATGAATTAAATTTAATGTCAATTAGTATAGAAAATAATAAATTGCATCAGATTAAAAACGAGTAGCCATATTAAACCAGTTTATTTCCAGACGTTATAATCCATCACTAATTATTTTCCAACACTCTACAATTTCTATTACAAATATTTTTGCCCGGAGAAAATAATGAAGCAACCCGTCATGAAATAAAATTATTTTTTATGATTTTGGTAAAAACAAAAACAATCGAATTCATTTTTAATTTATGATACCTGTGTAACAAACAATGATTGATTAATCGATACACAAATATTAATGTATGTATCAGAGTATATAGGTAGTAATAATAATAATAATAAAAAAATCACATAATCTGGTTAAATCGCTTACTGTCCAGTCATTCCTAATTATCGGTTATGTGTTTGTAAATACTCAATGTTATATAATAATATATGTACTACTATATGTAGGTATATCGTAAATAATGTTGGCGGCTAACTGTTTTAATCTTCATACGCGCCTGAAATCGAAACCGGTTTTTACGTATCATTGATATATATCTATCAATGTGCGTATTGGACGTTGGTGTGCACTTTCGTTTTCATCATTACGTTTTACCATATCAAGATGGCTAACATTCTTGTAGTATTGTGTTTAAATTAATAAAATTTACATAAAAAAAAAAAAATTAAACAATTCAAACTATTTTTGTGAGCATTAGAGTAATCGTTATTAATGTAATAATTTAATTACTTATTGTACTGTTTGTATATACTCGTAATTATTGTGAAATTAATTTTTAACACTAAAAGTAAAAGCGCGTATTTGAAAGATCAGTTAGCAACGAATTGTGACGCAATAAGCTTTAAATTATGTATATTTAATTTGCTTGTGTATAATAATTACAATTTAAATAAAATATTACAAAACCTTTACGTTTTTTTTTTAGGCCTTATTCATTGCCTGTTTGGCCCTTCAATTGAGTATCATTTCTGGATCAGATTGCTCGCCTTCATATGCATCCGGATATGAACAAAAAGAATATTCATCGCCTTCTTACGGTGTTCCGTCTTCATCTTACGAACAACCGAAATATCCAGTAGCCCAATATTTAGCTCCCTCATACGGCCCCAAGCCTCAGACCTACTCCGCTCCGGCATATGGTAAGTCACAATCATATTCTTCCCCGTCTTATTCCGCTCCATCATATTCATCTCCATCATACACTGCTCCTTCTCATTCGTCTCCCTCATACTCTGCTCCATCTTATTCGTCTCCCTCATACTCTGCTCCATCTTATTCGTCTCCCTCATACTCTACTCCTTCTTATTCGTCTCCTTCATACTCTGCTCCTACTCATTCTGCTCTTCCATATACTACTGCTCCGTCATATGCTGCCCAATCTCCAGCTTATGGCATGCCACAATCATATTCCGCTCCTTCTTATCCTGCCCCGTCTTACTCTGCCCCGAGTTACAGCAAACAACAGTCTTACTCTGCTCCAAGCTATGGCAAACAACAGTCCTACTCTGCTCCGGCTTACGGTAAGTCCGAATCTTATTCGGCTCCAGCTTATGGCAAACCCCAATCATATCCTACTCCATCATATTCTACTCCATCTTATGGAAAACAACAATCTTACTCCGCCAATTCCTACTCTGCCCCGTCCTATTCAGCGTCAACTTACGGAAAACCACAATTATATTCTGCCCCGTCATCGTCTTACGAACAACCCAAATATCCAGCGTCCCAATACCCAGAATTGCAATACTCAACTCCATCATACAGTGCTAAGCCACAATCGTACTCGGCTTCCGTTGCTTCGTACAACAAGCAACTCTCTTATCCCACATCCACCTACCCGTCCCAATCGGGAAGTCAACCTTCGTCGTACCCGAGCCAAAAAGCTTATGCCGAAGAATCGTACGCGCCGGCCCCATACAGTTTCGAGTACAGCGTAAACGACGAACACACGTACGACATCAAAAGCCAAAAGGAGGAAAGCGATGGATATCGCGTAAAAGGATATTACACACTGTTGGAGCCTGATGGTTCCCGCAGAACCGTCGATTACACGGCCGACGAAAACGGTTTTAACGCGGATGTAAAAAAAGAAGAAGGCAGTGGTTACAGAAAAGCAGCTCCAACCTACAACAAGGATACGCAAGCGTACAGACCAGCACCGTCTGCATATAACGCACCTGCCTACAACAAACAAGAATCAACGTACGGAGCACCAGCCAATAAACAATCTCAACAAAATGACGCACCGTCATACTAATAATCAAATTACTATATATTTATTATTGACGTTATAACTTCAATCATATTTACCGAGTTGTGTATAATTAATACGTATTTTAAATTAACTGTCATGTGCTATTAGATATTTTAATAAAAGTACAACGAACAGTATTGTTCATTTTTCTAATCATATGAGAGCGATTTATCATATTTTTCCATGAATAGTTTTAATTTTTACTCGACAAACTTTATCATTACGGAGGAGAGTGTTATTAAATTTTATTCAATCGAATACTTTTTTTAAGAATATAGTATTTATATAATGTTAAAATTATTTACGTAAAAAATATTAATTATGATATCATAATTTATACCAGGTGATTTTTTTTTTTAACAATTTATAATATTCGCAAATATACGATATTCTTATAATAAATTTAAACATTATATATTCATTTATATGAAAAATTATATAGATATTTGGACTTTTGTTTGCAAATGAAAATACGAAATACCACTATGATCTTGACATATTAAAACTGTATACGCTGCACAAGCCATTATCGGATATTTGTATAAGGGGAAATTTGCTGACTGTGTAAAATGTGTAATGATACTATAAAAAAAAAGAAAAGAAAGAAATAATGAACGTAAATGGATTTTTCTTTTTTACTACTCATCTGGTCGCCCCCGCAAATCTCTTGAGCTGTGGCTTTGTTATTCAAATGACATAGCGAAGACTGGATTTATATTTGTAGCCAGTATTACAATATGATTTTTACCCTACTGTTTCCCTTTACACTTAACTTCAACAATCCTTGAGTAATTTACAAAATAATTTCTGGCGAAATGCTTATGAATGTTTAAAATCGAGAAATTATTAATTAGTTACAATAATCGATATAAATGTTTATAAAATATACATATGAAAATCGTTAACATTGAAACTTTTAATTATTATATGTATAATATTTTATACAGAGACCTAAAAATTATATTATAACTTCACAATCGTACAGAATTATTATAAAGTCTATTTAATTATTGTATTATAATGTTTAAGTAGGTATTTGTGTTTAATAGTATAATTAGGCCATTTTTTTTTATGAAAAACGACCATTATGAACTCATTAAACTATCAGTTCAATCGCTAATTGCTTTGTAATATTACATATATTTTGATTTAATTTAGAATTTTAAATACAAATAGAAAGTAACTTTACTTATACATATAAAGATTTGAATTCCAAAATAATCACATATTCGTTCCATAACACATATTGAGTAAACTGGAAATATTAAGTTAAAAAGTTAACATTGCTATTAATATAAACTGAAAATTAGAATTATGATTGATTTAATAATTTTATTAATAGTTCAAATATTGTTATTCAACGTAAATATTTTTCATTGCTTTGATTCCAAAGGCATTATATAAGTACAAAATTTGCTTGTACTGCTCTTGGATAAATTGATCACCATAATATAGTGCCAAAATCCAACCAATATTTTATTTTGTTATTTGCGAAAGTCTATATGCTGCATATTGATCAATTAAATTAATAACAGCAACTTTTTTTTCTTCTATATATTAATTAAAAATTTATTGTTTGACAAAGTAAAATGTGAAACATTTACTCGTCAACTTTTGTAAAAGATTAAATAGATATTCATTTAAATACAAATACTATTTAAATTAAAAGAAACTATATAATTATATATATATCCGTATATTTTTAATGAAAAATTGTACACAATAAATATTGTATACATTTTTAAATTGAATAAAATATACCAAGTGCACTTAAATATACAAGCTCCGAATATTCTTTATCAAATACTCGACTCTGTGGTTTCAAACTATATATAAAGTACTTATATATCGAATATAATAAATTATAATTTTTCAAATATTTAATGTATCTTTTAATATTTTTATTTTTTCTTTCGATTTTTTCCAATTCTATTTATTTATTAATACTAAAATTATTTGCAGAACAAAGAAAATTAAAAATTAAAAATCTAATTGTCAATTCATTCAACTAGAAATTCAAAATCTCAATTTTAATGTGAATAAAATAATTACATTTTTAAATAATTATAATATCATAAAATATTATATTTATACAATTTAGCAAATAATTTTAGTTAAAATATTAAATACAACATATTAATTCTTCAGTAAGTGTTGTTTTTTATCTTTTAAATATACCTTTTATACTCTGAGTAGATATTTATAAATAACTTAGTGATATGAATCACAAAGAAAACTGAATTAATTCCATAGTATGGCAAAAATTATGGTTAAATAAAACTCATAGTAAAAAATTAATTGATAAAAAAGGCATTTTATACTAATAAATCTTGAAGTTGAAATGGAAAAAAATTTTACTCCGTTACAAAAAAGAAAATAAAAAAAATAAGTTACACCTTTAATTATTACAAAAATTATTTTAAAATTATTTAACAAAATAAACAGTAATAAATTATTCTATTTTTTTTATTTTTAAATATATTATATAAAATACATCAATTTCGTTAATAAATTTTATTTTATTAAATATGGAGCGTATAAAAATGCGCTGTTCCAGTCTGTTGACTGATACTTATTCAGTTGTACCTTGTTATAATGCACTTCGGACTTCGATAGAAATATATGTCTCCACACTTTTAAATAAACAAGATAATATTATCATGAAGTGTAAGAAAGTGAAATTCAAACAGTGCAAATTCAAATTAATTAAATTAACGATAATATAATTAAAAATTTAAACAAAAATTACCTGTTAAATTTTAATTTAACTTTTCAACTAGTCAATGTTCATGTTTGTTTTTATCATTGAACAATATTAAATGAAAAACGATTTTTCACGTGATATGAGCACTTAATGCTTCAAAACGTACCTTTAATAATATATAATACGTTTATACCAATGTGCGTTACCCTGACATCCCAAAGTCCACACATTCGCAAACAAATTATTTCTATCCTGGTAACTAATTAGTAATCACAAATTAGGAATACGTAACTTAGACCTTAAAAAAAAAAAAAAAAAACGATATTTTTAAACCGAATGCTGTGGTGACCTTACATCAACACCAACAAATCTACTTAAAATATATTTTCAAACATATGGGACTTGTTCACATTTAACGATTTAATTTTTCATACGTTAATTGGTGTCGCCATGCATATTAACAATTATATTAAATTTTAAACGAATATCTAATCCATTAGACGAATTATGATCGGTATTTTTTTGTTGTTTTTATCGTTAAAAAAAAACCAAATTCTATTTGGTCGTTACAAAATGAAAATTTCAATATACGCGCGATAAAGTCATAATATAAACCTTTACGTGTATTATCATATTTATCGACTGGATGTATAAAACGCAAAACCGTTGCCAGTGGCGAGTTTGCGTGAAATGAACTACTCGGTCGAGTGACCAGAGGCGATTAGTTTGAAAACGTGGAAAATTCAAATACGTTTTTGTCGCCGACTGTGCCCCAAAGCTCCGTTCTATTTCCGCAAGCCCAATGCGTTCTTGACCCGATTGTTAAACAATTCGTAAATTATCCGCACGTACATATTGAAATAGATTGCATTTCTCGCGTCTTGGAACGTACTATGAAACTGTGCATATTACACACAGTGTTGAATTCGCACGTCAGTCTTCTTTACAATATTTTATTATTACAATCCGAAAAAAACCAAAAATAAAAAAACATCGTCAAACGTAGAACATTGCCTACATACTATCATGATAATAATGATTATTGTTATCTTCATTTACTGAAAAAACTTCATTTTCATGTTAAAACACGATCGAAAACAGTATTAAACATTTGACGTATAATGTAAGAAATTATAAATTCAATTAAAAATTTTTATTATGAACTCATCAAAATTACCACAATTGAAAAAAATCAGTATCGGCTATATTACGTTATATACGTTTTTTAACGTATATAACGTATTTAGAGTCGTAAACGTTCAAGAAGGAATCAATGAATTGAAATAAAAATACTAAATCGCAAACATTCCATCTATAATTTAAAGTATTAAAGAACAATCCCGAAACTCCCATGGTAACCTGAATGGGATTCTCTTTTAACTTGGTAATTATAGAATAAATCTCAAAAATGTATTTATGATTGTCTCTAAATCATGAATCTGAATAATATAAATATTGTGCAAAATAAGTGGAGTATATATATATATATAGTACCGATGAAAAAGTTTGGTTTAGGAAATGTAACTCAGACGAGGCTTTGATATCGTTGAAAGTAAGTTTTGTTTGAAAATTAGTGCGTAAGGGGGTATCGCACCGTCGGGTCAATGAAGAAGACGATTCGTTTTTGATATTCGTATTCTATGAGAGTTTTTTTCCCCCTACAATAAGATAGTAGATTTATTCATACCGGCCGCCGGTTGTTTAATTATTTATCGACAAAATAATTATGGAAATCAGTGTCTGAAGTAAGCAGCGTCGTATATATGCGACAGAATTTAACCATAATTAACAAACGATTTTGCGGCGCCGTCCGCCAATGTTTTTCGAATAATATAGTTTTTCGAGAAAAATCGTTTTCCTCTTCTTCGGCTGCTTACAATATCGCGCATTAATAACGCAATATTTGTACGATCGTTTTACGGTCCGGGCGTGGTGTCCCCGCGGGCCGATACCCCCGAGGGCTCTGTCTCACGCCGTCATCTGCGGTCTGCGCGGACCACCACCGCCGTCACTGACACGCCGACGTTTCGTATAACCCCCCCACGCAACCGCCGACACCGAACACTCCACTCGCGTATGTGATCACCAACTTTTAAGCGTATATAAGCCGAAAACCGCGCGACTGAGAAAATATTGTCCCAACCGACGACGAAGCACAACACGTGTGTGAACCGGTCCGATCGCGGAAAGAAAGCCAAATAATAAAAATAAACTGTTTAAACATGACGTTCACCGTGAGTATAATGTTTTTATTGCCTTCTATTATTAATCTTCATTAATACGGTGGTAGTGGTTGTGATAATATTTCTGAAAATTACATAACCGGTTTGATTGTAATAATCGTATTCTCGTTAGGTCCATTATAGAAAAAAAAAACGTCGATTTTTTTTCCATCAAGTGATTTCGCTCGTATTCTTTTTTTTTTATTACTATATCTATTCGATCTAATAGATTTATCAGATAAATGATATTTCAGTACGAAACGCGAACACTCGCTTGTTTTCTCCATCATCCAGTTCGAATAATTTATTAAATTTTTTATTTTCCATACCAACAACTTTTTTCTTTAATAATTGCGTTACTACAATTCATTACTCGATTGTTTTTTTTTTTTTTTTTTTTTTTTACTATCAAAACGGATTTTTATATTAAAACGTAATACATTGTATAGCACCATATAAAATTAATAATTGTTACACTATAAATCGCGGGAGTTTTGATTTTAAAATCGTAAAGAGATTAATAAATA
The DNA here is from genome assembly GCA_032441825.1 of Chaetogeoica ovagalla. NCBI lineage: Eukaryota > Metazoa > Arthropoda > Insecta > Hemiptera > Aphididae > Chaetogeoica > Chaetogeoica ovagalla. The sequence continues at coordinate 2,746,397 of CM063726.1, forward strand.
CTAACGTAAGTAGATTCGTAAGTAGATAAATAAATACTCTTTTTTAATAATTATATTCTTTATAGTTATTAAATTAAGTAAGGTTTTTTTTTTTTGTAAAAAAAAAAACTATAAGTTAATATATTCGTTACGACAAAATTTTATGATGTGAAATTCCGTTTCGCGTTTACATTGCGCTAATAATAATTTTTATTTCGGCGATACCAGTTAATACCAGTTTGGATTTACAATATTATATTATTGTTTTTAACGTAAATTTCAAATATTGTACTATGGGTAAAAGTAGTTATATCGATTCACAATAAAAATGGTTAAAAAAACACGGGCGTTCTACGATGTTTATAATAATATTCCCAACTATGACGAAACGTTCTTGTTGGATTTAATTTTATTTCGGTCGCTGTTGACGATTTCGTAATAACGCGCGCGCGTGCGTTATAAGAGAAACGGAATTATGTGTAATGTTCTCTCTAACAAACGGTGACATTTAATGATCTCTCAATAAATTTACGGTCCTGAAAGACGACTAGAGAAACCCTTTCAAAAACACTCGAATCTCTTGCCTGTAATGTATAATTTACTCGTGTATTGTACACCGCGTTGCCGCACAAATCGTTTGCGAAAACGTATCGTAACATACATTGTGGTCCAAAGGAAGAGAAATCGAAATGACACAACAACGTTTATATTAATCTCGCGCTCGCATTATAGCTGTTACACTCAAAGTTCCCAATTATGGTCGTTACCCAGATCTGGATCTGGAAATATTCTATTTGTGTAGAAACAAATGAATCAGCGCTAATTACTCGACAACGTCGTCGCAGCGTCATAGACGGTTAAAAAAAAAAATCAATTGACTTGTGAAACTGTAAATTTTAAATTTTCATCATTTCGATATTATTACACGACGTTTTCAACCCGCTATAGGATAATCGTGTGTTTGTCATAGTAATTTCTAAATCTCGTTAATTCGCACACAATACTACTGGACATAAAAATAATTATAGTTACGCGCGTAAAAATATCGGACAATTACGTAATTATTACAATGACCTTGTGTGAATCAACGACATAAAAAACGCATAATTTTTCTATAATATCGTATCATTTTCTATTTATGCGCATTTTGATATTCCTGAAAAAAAAACTACGTATAAATATTGAAGACAAATTCGTAAAAATTTAAATCGTAATTACGAGATGATAAATTTTTCTTGTGTTTTCATAGATCTTTACAATTTCGGCATGCCTGTTGATCGCCGCCAACGCCTCGCCGATTTCCGTCCCGTCATACCCGTCACCGTCGTACAGCCCGGCTCCGGCTTACACGCCGGCTCCGTCGTACAGCCCGACTCCGTCGTACAGCCCGGCTCCGTCGTACAGTCCGGCTCCGTCGTACAGCCCGGCTCCGTCGTACAAACCGGCGTACAAACCGGCTCCGTCATATTCGGCGCCATCGTACTCTGCGCAGCCCGCCTATTCCGCGCCAGCACCGTACAAATCGTACGAACCCGAGTACCCGGCCAAGCCGTACAGCTTTGAGTACAGCGTAAACGATCCGTACACATACGACATCAAGAACCAGGCGGAATACAGCGACGGCAAGAACGTGAAAGGCTACTACAGTCTGGTCGAACCCGACGGCACCAAGAGGATCGTCGAGTACACCGCCGACGAATACGGTTTCAACGCGGTCGTCAAGAAGGAAGGCACCCCATCGTACGCGCCTGCCGCGGCACCGGCCTACAAGCCCGCATACAAGGCACCGGCTTACCCAGCCGCTCCGGCGTACCCGACTCCAGCCTATTAATGAGTCGCGGCGACTGAAACCACCATGGTTCATCCCCGGTGCAAATAATACGTAACTAGACATATTGAAATCGCCCGAAAACACAAGGCGAAAAAGAAAACCACGAAGAAAAAATACAATCATGCGCTCGTGTATCGTCACCATCACGTTGTTATATTATTTTGTACAGTATTATTGTTTTACACGCACGAGAAGTAATAGTAGTAAAACAAATATATTAATTGTAATCTCATCGTCATTTCCATTAATTAAATCTATATGCATTTGTTATACATACTTTTTTCTATTTCTACGCTAATAAATATTATAGAAAATTGTTTATATATTTTTTCTGTTTTTTTTTTTTTTTTTTTTTTTAATTATAATAACGCGAAAAGCAAAATTCGCATACACGCAGTTGTCGATAATAATTGTTATATCGAGCAAAGAAAAATATTTTTCGCGCCATTGCCCGCCCATTGCGATACACACACGTAATATAATAATAATAATAATAATAATAATAATAATAATAATAATAATAATAATTATTATTATTATTATTATTATTATATTACGCATAGAGGTGTGTTATACCCATCAGCGTAGGCGGTCGAATAAAAAAACCGAAACAATACAGTTTACGAAATATGTCGTCATTGTGTTGGGCCGTTTTATGTCTTGGAAAGATTATAGCAGCAAAAGTAACGGATACAGACGGCTTGTCGGCGTTAATCGCCTTAAGGAGTTTTGCGTGTATACACGTGAGAACAAATATGAATATATATATAATTATTATTAAACCGAATAAAAATTAATAATATTACTTGGATGATATCGTGTACGATCCAAACCGTATTTTGTATATATACGCGGAGAGGAATAAAACAATTTTTATACACACGTCGTGTTTTACTGTATAGAACCTACACAAATTTATATGATTAAAGATTGACGTATGCCATATATTTATATGTATAAATATTTATAATACTCTCCAATGCAGTTTCATCAGATTCTGTCTCGCGGAATGTCAAAAATTATAACAAGAGAGAAAGAGAAAGAGAGACATAGTTAAATGTAAATTAATAAAACGATTTTACGTAATACGAGTGGGATAATATTATTATACGTGTATTTATATTAAAATGCGATATATACATAAGTATATGTCGTAGGCCTTATCGAGAAAGTAGTATTTACATCGAAATCCTTAGGCTGTTTGCGGCGAAAAAGTAACCCGTTTCAAATTATTCATTTTTTCTCGCAAAAAACTGGCCATTTTCTATGCTTTTTACGCGTTTAGAGACCAACAGCGATTGTTTTCAACAATACTCGGACGATTTAAAGGATCTAAATTTATAATTGTACAGACGACGAAGAAAATAGTTTAAATCTAACCACAAATAATATTCAAAAATTATAATGTGATGTATAAACTGTGAAACTAATTTCACTGATCTGCATGAAAATCGGCCCTGACACTATTATTGCTGATTTTTATGTAAATTGACCTCCTGAATTTAATTATGATCCCCGTTTTCCCTCAACGTCCACTATTTTTATAGCAGACCCCCTACCTATTTTTCTCACTTTTCGATCATTTAGATAGTTGAAAAGAATTATTTTATTTTAGCTTTTAAATTTCTTCTGAGAAATTAAAGATGTAAAAAAGAATATGTGTACTAAAAAAGTAGATTTGATGGATTTTCTCTTTTTGTAATATATCATTAAAAATGATCGATTTTTTTCACATGACGTGTAAAGATGTAAAAAATGACTGAAAAAAATTGAAAAAAAACCGTAAAAATCGATCATTTTTAATGATTTTTTACAATTTAAGGAAGCAAATCCAACTTCACTCCAATAAAATCTCTCTAAAATTACCTTTTTAGTACATACATTCATAGTATAGACTTTTCTCCTGCCTAACCCCTCAGAAGAAACGTATAGGCTAATATAATCTTTTTTAAACCCGCAAATGACCGAAAAATGGTAAAAATAGTTGGGGACCATTCTCCAAAAACGGTGTGTGGTGGGAGAAACAGGAGTCATATTTGGATTCAAAAGGTCATATTATATAAGAATCAGTAGACATTATATCAGAGTTGGATAACAATTTTTTTTTTGTAGACTTGTGTTTTCCAATTGAAAAAATGTCTAATGAACAGACAAAGAACAAAAATATTTTTGTGTGATTTTTTTCGTTCAAAAGAAAAATAAATTAACACAAAAACAGTACGGGTAAATGAAAAAGTTGCCTAAAAAAATATAAAAAATTACAAAATTAAGTGAGAACAAAAAATTGATTCCAATCGACGTCGGACAGTGTGTTTTAGTTTTCCAAAAATAATGAATTTAAGACGAAGTACATAATCAAAAATTTATGTAACAGCAATCAAATATTTAAAATTTGAACGGCAGAGCTATCAAAAATATTATCATCGTACCCGACGAATAAAAAAATATCTTTGTAACTCAAGATATTATAAAAAAACAACTACAACTTGTAAAAATAAAATATTGTATATATATATATATATATATATATATTAATATCAATAAATATGAGTATGTCCCATATTTAATAACACTTAAAAAAAGACATAATTATAAAAATCTTATAATATGGATTTCATAATTTTAAAATAATATCTACAAAGTGCCCACAATTCTCGTTGGCGTCTAAGCAAAAGGTTTAGAAAACAACAGACTGTTTGTGAAAAAAAATTAATAATTTTTAAACGGATTACCTTTTTGCAATGAGCCTAGGATTTTCGTGAAACGACTAATCTCTCCATTGACCTACAGCATATTATATATACATATATATATATATATATATATATATATATATATATATATATATAAGACTAAAACAATGTTTATAAATAATATTCGCAGAGTTATTACGCGAAATCGTTAAAAATTCATTCAACCCCACCTAACTCTTTATCGGTATGTAATCCATTCAACGCATATATATATATATATTTTTTTTTATTCTATATAAATAATTAACGAGAACCGTTGCGACGAATATTAATTATTTACTACACGGTAGACGGGTTAATAAAGTGTTTAATATTTCTGAATAATTTTACACGAGATATATATATATATATTTTATTAAACATACATTTAATTTTTTAATTAGTTATTTGACAATAACATACAAAATAAATATGGTAGAAGTTTCATTCAAACATTATTGGGTTCAACGTATAAATTTGCATAACTTTAGAACAACAAACATTTCAATGACTGTTCATATATATTTATGTGTTTTACGCGTTTCGAAAATTTTGAAATTATATTTATTATAAAGTTTTATTTAATAAAATAAATAGTACGATTAGAGGATCTGGTATGTTTGTGTATGTAAGCGTGAACAAATCTAAAGTCAGATATATAAGACATTTAACAAAAAGTCTGTTGAACACAATTTTTCTTTCTTAATATACGACATATATCGTTAAGTATCTTAAACATTGGCAACTATCAAAAACAGAATTTATGTATTTGTATTAAATGGTACGTAATATGTTTATTCTCCTTTCAAACACATTTTTGCTTTGATAATAATCTTTCTTTCTATTTCCCGAACAGTTCTTACATGTTCATTTTTTTTTAAGTTCATATTTTCTATTTTCGCATATTACTCAAATAATGATATTATTATTTTAATTTATTTAACTTATAATACTTTATGAATGTATAATATTTTTCTATTTAATAAAATAGAAATTGGTCATGACATAATAGAATCTATTTTAAGTTAAAAATCTTATTAATATTTTTGTTTTTTAAAGTCATTATTATGACTTGTAGTGCTCAAAGGAAAATATACTTTTCATAATAAAAATTCACACTTGCTTTATTTATTTTGTAAATAAAAATTCTACTTTACAATACATAAACTATTAAATATGTAATATTACTTTTTCTCTGTAAAATTATTAAAATATTTTTCCAATTTATTCTCCGTATATAATATAATAAGTTTGTGTGTATTTATGTATGTACGTTCATGGAGTTGAAAAATAATTTGATTCATATGTATTATATTTATATATTCAAATGGTGGTTACATAATAATAATAATAATTATAATAATAATATATGTATACGAATTGAAAATAAATCGACAATCTTTTATAAATATATTATTATAATAAACTTTTGATGAACTTTATTTTGTGCCTGCCATTATATAATTGAAATCATTCTTCTTGTTTAATTCGGATTTTCCGCCTTTTTAAGATCATTGTCTGCAAAATCTCAACAAACTATAAAAAGGTGGAGTGCTTTACCAGACTTATTTCTATTTCTTAAGGTATTGTGCAATGTTTTTATATATTATTCTCAATTAATGAAATGAATTTAATAAATTGTACAATTTTTAATAATATAATTATATGACTCTCGATATAACCGGTACAAAGACATTTTATCTAAAATAAGATTTTATAAAAACATAGGATACACTAAATATTCTTTAGTTGATAATAGTTAGGACAAATACTTTAAATATATATATATATTAAATATTTAGTATTTGTACACACTTGAATTTGTACTTAAATATGTTAAGTAATATATTTATATAAATATAAATAATTGTATTCTTGTTTCACTAACTTCATCAAAACTCTACTTTACCATAAGAAATAATAGAATTTTTCTTTTAAAGGACCATTGATTATTTAAGCCTTATTTCAATATTATAACAATCAATAAAAAAAATGTTTTCTTCAATTTTGGTTTTCGAGAAAAGTAAAATAATTCAATTGCACCTAATCGTTATGAAATTTAACGAAACTTTTACGTTTGTGCGGAATACCGAAAACTAATTAGTATCAGAAAGAAATCACGAAGAGAATTTTCTTTTTTTTCATTTGACTTGTTTTAGTTTCTGAGTTAAAAGATTTTGGGTTGTAGATTCGAGGTATAGCGACAAAGATAAAAAGTTTACAATGACATTCTTTTCTACGAAACCGTAAATCGTAGAGAAAAAATGTTGCACTCGTCTATCTGAGTATTACATACAAATGGCTAAAGAATTGCGGAGTGTAAACTGAAAGTGCAAAATATTGTATTCATTAAATCGTTGATTCCATAATAGTATCAGTACAAAAAACGAATACATGAGTATATGAAAGTTATTGATTCAAAACATTAATAATTGAATTAGTATGTTACTTTAATGTAATTTCAAAAATTTAACGCTAACATTTTTTTTCAATTCTTCGGAAAAACTGCTAAACGACTTCTAACTCACTAATCTTCTAAAACAGAATGGCGAAACACGGGTTTAATCGCAAAATATTAATAAAATTACACTATAAATCAAATAGAATTGAATGTGTGAACTATAAATAATTTCATGCATTTACACGTATTATTGAACTACTTTATATAACCGGTTCGAAATAATAAAAAAAAAATTTACACTCTTTGAGAAAACTCTTGTATGGAAGCGTTAGAAAAACTCGCAACTTTCCATATAAGTACTGTGACATTATTCGAGTAAGTCACCAGAGCCGTGATTTATAAAAAAAATACCCCTACTGTCAAAACGCCAAAATCAAAATGACCGCGAAGGTGAAAATAAACAATCAGCGTTAATCTGCCTGAAAGCAGAATAAATCTTTAAATTATATTACGCGTTATTATAATCGCAACTTAAACGAAATTGTTTACAGTGTTAATCAATTTTCGTGTTTCAGTTGATCGTCTTCGCCACTCGTGCGAGCCTAAACGTACATTTCACTATTCGTATCTTTGATAAAGTATCTCCATAGTAATCATCCTTTGCACTTGTACTTGCGCCATTTGTTATTTATTTTATAAATAAATAAGTTAAACTCGAAAGTTAATTGGTTTTTTTTTTCTTTCCGAATCGGGAATAATTTCACTTTAACCTTCAATACCTCACATGGGTTTGTGTATGGCAATTCATGTGCGCGCTTAATAAATTCCATATTTTCGTCTAATTTAATGAAAACGAGTTTTCCGTGAAGAATTTTAATTGTAAAGCGACGATAATTATGTAGAAAAATCACTGCAGCTGAATTTTGATAAGCTGTAATTTTCTAGATATTAATTTCCAAAAAAATCAGTCGTTACACGCATATATCGAACTATTAATCATAAATTAACTATTAATCAAGCGAACAATTAATTAAATAAAATATTAAACATACAATACGGATTTCATATTATATAAGTAGTCTGATATACTCGTTGTATTTATAGATTTTTAATCGACGTCGTATTTAATGCAGCGTTTGTTTGATTAATAATAAAATAATTTGAAATTCTTATTTAAAATCGACTCTTCAATTAATAATAATAATAATAATAAAAAATTAATAATAACTTTTCGTTAATAGAGATAGTCAAAATAAGAATGTTGATATTTTTTGTTTTTTCTTTCTAAAATTATGTGATAGAAGTCCTTTTACCGTAATATTAAGTTTTATTCGTGTTCCGCACAAACATTTAACATTATATTTGATTATATAATAGTACCGTTTAATATTCGGGCAATTCAATCATGCATTTCAAGTAAAATATATAAATTAAACAAAACAGGAACGGATAGTTAAAAAAAAATAAATAAATAGGTAAAAATATTTTTACTTTCATATGTAGGTATATATAATAATAATTACGGGGAAAGTAGGCGTACGTAGGTTCGTTACATTTTGTACACTATTTACCAATATAAAATATTATAATTGCTCGTCGAAATTTCCATAACAATAGGTGCGCGCGGGTTCTGCCTGTGTGCGTATTGTTATGAAAAAAGTGTAATCATACACATTTTACCATAATATTTGGAGTGCAAACGAAATATGAATATTATGATAATCGCGATAATACAATCATCGTTCCCATACACTCGCACTTTCTCTTCGGTACAACCGATTCATATTATTGTAATAACCGATAGCGACGACGAATCAAAATTTAAAATAAATAATGTATAACAATCCGTTAAATAACATTAATAATCGTCGTAGAATTATTATTAATGCAGAAAAAAAAGTTAGGTGCAAACGTAACATTACTGCTGCGACCGCTTACTTGTCGCGGATTGTGAAAAATCGATTAGCAAACCGTTTATGTAATAATATGTAATGTAATGCTCGTTAAAAAGAAAACAACCCCGGCGAATGCGATTGTGATAGTGAAAATCAGACAGAGAAACACGTTTTATTGAATCGTCCTGGGAGAAATTTCCCAGAGGGACTCAACGATATTATATAGCTGACCGTATAGAAGCCCTTGATAAAATACCTTAGACATAAGCTTACAGATGATACTCGTAATTCATGTTCTGATGACATTAATTGAATGTATTTTGTTAAGTATTTCTGTTGACGCGATTTCTACGATAAAATTGATTTATAATAACATTTATGTGTATTACGTGTCCTATAAATACGCCATACGATAATAATAATAATAATAATCGTTCAAAATATCGTGCAACGTTACCGCGATAAATTAACATAAAAAACCATTTACTATCGAAATCGTTATTATTTCTGATGAAATTAAATTAAAAAAAAAAATAAAAAAATATATATATAGTTCGTCGCTGCTGGCGTGCAGTGTGTGTTACCCTCACAGTTTCATCATTACGATACGGATTTCTATTAAAGTCATAAATATATATTATATATATTTATATATAATGTTTTTAATTACTGCACAATATTATGTCTTATCGTAATAACCGTTAATGTTTATTACATTTCGGATCATAAAAAATAACTCGTGTACTCGCGCCGCGGTAAAGTGTAAAAACGTCTCCCCGGGGCGATCCGGTATCGCACGTAATAATTAGAGTAAAAAAAAAAAAATAGAAAAAATACATCTCGTGTCTACGACAATGAAGCGAATAAAATCGCGAAAACGAGACCGTGTGTGCGTTCGTAGCAAGTGACTCGCATGCACTCGACCTATATATAGATATATAAATATTGTATCAAAAACCTGTTGTTTGGGAGTGGTATTTTTTTTTATTTTTTTTTTTTAATGCGTTGGACCAGTTTATCAGGTGAAGGTTCTCGCACACGAGTGTGAGCGTTTGTGTTTGCTCTTGTTTTGTTTTTTACACCATATTAGTATTTTTGCGCACCCACGTGCAGTAGCGGATATCGTCTGGAAGGGATTGTGATATTGATAATCACCTAAATAATTTCAGCATAAATACGGACAACACTATCCGAACATCACTCAGTTCATTCGATTACTTCCAGTGTCTAGTATTTCGGCAGAACACAAAACAAACAAAAAATGGCCGCTAAGGTAAACTATCTCTTCCAAATGTTTTAACCGAGTGTGAAAATAATTTTATTCATTTTTTTATTTTTAATTCTCACTATCACGATTACAATTATATACGTTCACCGCGACATGACAGTAGTTCGCGTTACAATTAATTATTCGTGCAAGAACAACGTTTCTTTTTATAAATTGCCTTCTAGATTACGTAGAACGGAATCGTTAAAGTAGACATTTTTTTTTTTTTGCTAAAATAAAAATTCCAATTCGATCGTGTATATTGATTTCAGTTAATACATAAAATACGTTTTACTACATTTTTTCTACTTAAGTTGTTTTCGATAACGTGCGATTACGGGACACGTAATGCGTAACGAGTACACACGGTCGTGAAAAGTGTTTAATTTTTTTTCGTTTTCAGATGATCATTTTCGCCGCTTGCGTGGCATCCGCTCTCGCTCAATACGGTGCCCCAGCTTACAAACCGGCTTATTCCGCGCCCGCTTACTCCGCACCGGCTTACTCCGCGCCAAAGGCATACGCTCCGGAACCCGCGTACGCACCGACCCCGTACAACTTCGAATACAGCGTAAACGACCCGACCACGTACGACGTGAAAAGCCAATCGGAATACAGCGACGGCAACGGCAACGTCAAGGGCACGTACAGCCTGGTCGAACCCGACGGTTCCACCCGCGTCGTCGAATACACCGCCGATGACTACAACGGTTTCAACGCTGTCGTCAAGAAGGAAGGCGGATACGCCGCTCCGTCTTACAAGGCTCCGTCGTACTCTGCGCCCGCTCCCGCCTACAAGCCAGCCTACTCCGCGCCGGCTTACTCCGCACCGGCTTACCCGGCACCGGCTTACCCAGCACCGGCTTACTCTGCCCCGGCCTACAAGCCGGCATACAAACCCGCGTACTAATTTTTCAACCCTGCAGTCATGATAAACATTATTCAACATCTTTCTCCACTATCAACTCTTTTGCGTACCTCTGGACCGTTGCGTTCATATTGAACCGCGTGGTTGCAAAGTCATACGTTGCCATATTATAATATATAGGACAATCGGTACGACTAATGTATTTATTGTGTAAATATATACATATATGTATTTATTGAACATCTACGAGTTTTTTTTCTTCTAATTTCTATTATTATACATTTACACGCACCTCGTGACGATTTCCTAACCACAAACACATTAGTTCATCACAAAATATCGAGAAAAAAGTATTTGGGTGTGTGTGTATTTACAGAAAACTAATAAATAATGATAAAGATGAATGATTTTATTATTATTATAATATTTTTCGTTCACACAAATCGAGCAATTGTTATGATATTGTTATGAATTTTAAATTCACGAATTCACGTGATGTACAAATAATACGTGTGATTAGTTACACACTTATAATATGTAACCATTTGAGTATTTTCCGCAATTACAGAGAAAAACTGAACGGTTTAGTGAAAATAATTTGCCACTTGTAGAAGTAAATAAATATGTCGAATGATAAAGTGGTTTAAAAATAATTAGAATACATAAAAATCCGAATTAAACGTATTATATATTGTAAAGCAATAGTAATATATAATACTAGCGAATAACATTTACATTGAGTTGTATGTGTGTAACATTGATGTACTCGAATAGTTAAATTTTGAAAGATATTTGAAGAAACGTTAGAGAAATATTAACCGTATTAATTTTGTTATGTATTAAGCAGAATATAGAATAATAACTATAAACAAGTAAACAGCTTATAAACAGAGTAATAACTATAAACACACTGTGGTTTGATGGAAAGAAAAAAAATCGTAAATCGACTTTTACTTTGTAATACATTAATTAAAATATAAAACTATTGATTTGATAGGTTAAATTAGATTCGGCGTCAAACAAAATACTTTATATTTTTGTTTTTAATATTAATATTTATCAATTAATAACTGTTTTCTTTATAAATAATAATATGAATCTATCGGTTTTTCAAAAAAAAAAAAAATTATTTGTTTCTCAGTCGATTTGAACGCAGATAATATAAAGTTTGAATTTACTTCTTTTTTAATTATTAGCCCACGGAGAAAATAATGAAGTACTTCGAAATATTTAATAATGTAATTAATTATTATTAGTTATCTATATTGACAGCATTAGCACACAAACTATATTGCAAGTGTAGCGCTTGCTATACATAATTGGGGTGGTGGGTGGGTGGACACTTCTGATATAATTGGGGTGGTCGAATAGAATGATAGGTAATTAAACTTAAAAGTCTTACCTATTAGATTATAGTAATTAGTATTTACAAAAACATTTTTGAGGTGAATGGTAGTTTTGAATTTCAATCTCTGTTACATCATAACAATTTAGTTTGATCGCCATTGATTGACCGTATCTGTTGTGTAAAATTCCGCAACCACTCGAATTCGTCTTATTCAATGGGGATTGTGTTAAAATTAAATGACTTACACACCGTACAGCGAACTTGTATAGTGTGTTTTGTACTTTAGAACACAGTCGCGATAATAATGAGCGAAAATGTACGTTAAACGCGTAAAAGTTCATTTTATAATTTCAACTCAAGATCGTGCTAGGAAAAAAGAAAAATAATTATAGACGTGAGGCGCAGCGGTATATTGCCCTCTAACCCGTAATAATAACGAGTATTTAAGTCGTCGTTCAAGTTTTAAACACTGAACAATTCGATAATTCAATTGGATGAACGCGTACGAAATTATTTATATAGTTTGTATTATTTTACGAACAATTTAACGCGTACAGAATATATTTTCACACACCGCCTCTACAAGCGGATAAAACAAATCGCCCACGTATTTTTACTACGCGTATTACGGCAATATTACTCAATATACGTTGTGATATTTGATATCCATTCATTGCCGTGTTCATTCGCGGATACATTCATTTGATTATGTTCGGGTCATAATTCTCGGGTCTTATGTATTTTTGTTTGTTTTATCGAAAGGTGGTCGGGCTGGTCGTCGATCTGTTGAAATAAATAAAAAGAAAAAACGGATTGACGCCCGTGCCGGTACACAGGGCGTAAACGATATGTGTCATATTAATATTGATTGTGGCACACGTCATAATTTATAATATTTAGTACGTGTTACACACACCGGCGTGTACTAATTTATTAATTGTATTTCGGTGTAAGAAGAGATATTCGGTTTATTTATTATTGCATTGACAGACGAAAAGAAAATATTGTCGGAGCGTGTCAACGACGGCACTCGTACTTAGTTTTGCATACGAAAATGTTCAAATTCTCGTATTATACGTGGAGAAAACATTATCACAAAATTAAAATCACGCGGTTACAAGGTTGTCACACAAAGTTGCTCGGCTCGCATATAAAACGTCATGTGCAAAATGATTTAGGTCTGATTTGGAAACGTATTTAAATAACGTGAAACACTTATAGCTGATATTATATTCCATACGGATAATAAACACTTTAATTGAAATCCCGATGAATTTATACAATTCGAACTTTAGAACTTTCTACTCGCCCTACTTCACAGATGATATTAATTAATGTTTAATATTTAAATGCACGTTGAAATTTTAAAAACCCTATAATATTATTTACCTCGATATTTCTTATTTTCTTTCTGGAATAAATTCATTTTTAAATACATCGAAAAATAAACGCGATTATGTGTAGAAACAACGATTTCAAATAGGTGAATAATTATTTGACAAACTTACGCATATATACATATATATTAACAAGTATATTTATTCTTAGACGTGCATTTTCTTGATGATCTTTTTTCATGATCTTAATGACTTTTCCGATGATCTATGAAATCACTGAGCGATTATAGCAGTTAGTGGGTTCGGATATTTAATGTTCATTATGTCGAAAAACAATTATTTAGATATATCGTTATGTATACATATTTATCCGGTCGAATCGCCGAATACTGAATTAGTTTAAAATTATAATTATACTAAATCTCATAGAATTAATCAAAATCGTAGTTTAATGGTATCATAAATAAATCCACTTCCAGTCTACAGAGTGATTTTGTGATTAATTGTGTAATTTTAAGCTAAAAATGACGGAATAGCTGAACTATTTCCCATTAATTATTACGTTATTTATAAACATTTTGAAGTAAACGAGTAATAAGTATATACTGTATATATTTATGTACATATTACGTTATATAGATCAGATATATTGTACTTACGCGATATTTGTGTTTTACTCTATTTCATAGTTTTTAGATCAGATTACATAATTATAATTATACGTGCCTGTATAAAATGTATGCACTCGTATGTATAAAACAAAAGATACCAATATGGTATAACTGGTTCGTACTTATGAAGAAATAAAAGTCTGGAGGGATAAAACAATGTGTAAATGTTCAGCATAAATACAGAGAAGTCCGAGACAGTACTTACCAGTTACAGTTCTCACAAGTGTTTGTGCGTTCGTCGTAAAAACTTACTCGGGGCAAAACGCATAACAAATTCACAAACATAAGAAGATGGCCGTTAAGGTAACGTTCTGTTTTTTTTTTTTATTCTCATTTATGACTAAAACTATATGTAGTTATATCAAAAAATATTTATTTTTTTTCGTCAGAGTTTAATTATATATATGTGTGTGTATTCATCAAATAACATCAATTAAATTCATGGATAAAATAAAATAAAATCTAAATACAAAATCATTATTACTCGAAATGTAATACATTTTTTTTTTTTTACACATTTTATAAAACTATATTATTTCCACTGATCAATTAACCCTATTTATAAACGTATCTGTACAATAAACTTTTTTTTTTCATTTTTAAACGAATCCACAATGATCGCGAACGCGTAAATAAGTTACGTTTTGATTTCAGATTATCGCATTCGCCGCGTGCGTGACGTCCGCCCTTGCCCAGTACGCCATCCCCGCTTACCCAGCGCACGCTGCTTACCCGGCGCCCGCTTACCTCGCGCCCGCTTACCACGTACCCGTCTACAGCACGCCGGCGAAGGCTTACGTCCCGGAACCCGCACACGCGCCCACTCCGTACAGTTTCCAGTACAGCGTAAACGACCCGACCACGTACGACGTCAAGAGCCAGGCCGAGTCCAGCGACGGTAACGGTTATGTCAAGGGCTTCTACAGCCTAGTCGAACCCGACGGTTCCACGCGCACCGTCGAGTACACCGCCGATGACTATAACGGTTTCAACGCCGTCGTCAAGAAGGAAAGCGGATACGCCGCGCCGTACAAACCGGCTCCGTCCTACAAACCGTCGTACTAGCCGTGTCAAACAGAACGCGGCTGTGGATTTATTCCTGCTGTGACCGGGAAAAACGATCACGATTCATCACATCCATTATCTTAATCATCGATAATAATATTATCACACTGTTTTCACTTACTTTACGACTCTTTATGATAATAATATAATTATTTTTTGTATATAAATCGTACGAATAATCATCGAACAGCAATGTTATCGAAATGTGTCTTACCCTTATTTGTTCGACGATATTCGAGATATTAATATTACAATAATGTATCGCAGTGAATAAAACTGTTTCAAACGTCTGAATATTATATTGTCTTATATTCCGAAAATCCGACAAACGGATTGTGTTTTGGAATTCTGTTCCAATTACCTCTCTTTCACTCTCTATGTACATATATAAAATATATTTCAATATAAAAACATATACGAAAACTGCGAAACCCGATGTTTCATCAAACATAATAATATGTTGTTTTAAAGTTAAAAAAAAAAAATCGTAGCACGCCGAAACTGAAAACCTTGAACAATTTGAAATGTTTTAATAGACGTTCAGAGAATATTTCGTTTTTTTTTCTTTTCTTAAAAACTTATAGATGTGTGTACTTGTAAAATCGTTTTTATTCTATTCACTTCAAGTCTTATCTAATTACAATACGAATAATAATAATAGTAATAATAATAATAATTATTATTATTAACTCTAAGAACTAAAGATTCTTGAAATAATTTATACCAATACACAACATTGTTGAAACCAAATTCACTATTATCGAATTATTTTAAATGTTCGGTTTATCAAATATTTTATTTTATCTAGATAATTACATTCGGGCCACAAATTGTTTCGCTGTGATGCTTCCAAAAATAAATAAAAACGTTATTGCAAACAAACCGCCAACAATCAATTGGTATTAATTATAAAATAAATATTATAATTTTATATTCTCGAGGATGTGTTATTTCCATTGTCGTGCCTTATCTCGGTACAAATCTGCGTGCGCCACATGTAACAACGGATATTTCTGCATAATTAATTACGTGCACTCTCTTTTCATAAAACCCTCTACTTATAACGTACTTAAATAATATAAATAATTTTTTCTATGTTCATTTCTATAAAAAAAAAATTACTTTACAAAGTTATTAAATATGAAAATAATTATGTAATTATGTAACTACAAGAGTTTTTCTTGAAATATGATTAAATTACTAAAAGTTCTTTTGAAAAGTCAATTAAAAATACTTGAGCACTTAATACTCTATACTTAATGATATTATAGGAATGATATTAACGGTACAACTTTCATAATTAATGGCTAATGTTGTTTTCCTTAAAAAAAAACTATTTATTTTCTTATATAATAATAAATATTTATTTATTAAATTCAAAATTATGATTCGCATACTATAATTGTACATATCCACAGTAATTTTGAAATTTCTTATAATGGACTTTGTAGCTTCCAGTATTAATCTTAATTTTTAATACAAGGTTAATTATATAAATAATTATTCTTTGTACATTTATTAGATGCTTAAATTAGATATACAATTGTTTCTATAATATTGAAAATGTCAAAAGCTGTGTGGTTTTTATTGAATTAATCTCCAACCAGAATTTCCAACAACTAATCAATATAAAATAATAATATAATACATTCTACTGTGGAACAGAGCGCACAACACTCTTCAACTGAAAGATATTCAATTTATATAAAAAATAAACAGTATTTATTGGGAGTTAGGAAAAAGAAGCGAATAAGAAAATACGATATATATTCGTATAACTCGCATAGTATTTTTGTCTTCATAGTGAAAATACAATGGTTAAAACAAAATTACTCTATCACGAAATTTTCACTCAGAATTCGGCGGTCAAACTTGGTTTCAAAATTATACGACAATTTGGAATTCAATAACAAATTATTACAACATTTTTTTTTGTTTTTAATGATGCAAACAAAAGTATTCGTAAATAATTCGTTTATGAATTTTAACTGCAAAATAAAAAAAAAGGTAATATAAAATTAAAATTACCATGCATAATTAAATATAAAATTACAATATAAGTGTAGGATGTAAAGATTTTTTTACTTGTGTTTGGTTTAATTTTATTATTATTATTATTTATTTGCATTCTTCCTGACGTTTTTCAAGAAATAATTTTGTTCAAAAACAATAGATTGAAAAAGTAATATAAACCATTTAATATTTCGTAATAAGTATCATTATTTATAAATATTTTTGTTTCAAAACTCATATATATATATATATTTAATTAAATCAGTAACAGATTGTTACACGTTTATAACAGTCACAAGATATATAGTGCGTCTAAAATTGCTTTTTTTTAAACTGAGGACAACATAAAACAAACCAAACAATATAAAATACATATGAAAATAAAAATAAATACACTTATTTATAACCTTTCAAAATTTACACTGAATTATATTTATAACTGGATATTATTAAGTATACAAACCCATAATTACTCGATTGACCGAAATTGAACTACATTATCCAACCGGTCTACTACTGTCGATTAATACATATTTTGATCACGACGAAACGCGGGAGGGAAGAATATTACCTTCGACAATTTTGTATAAATACTAAATGGTCAGTGAGAATAATCACCAGTCTCATTTGTTTTGTGTTTATTCGATTAAATCAAACGACTAAAACAACGCACTTAAAATGGCCGCTAAGGTATTTATTTATTTTTGGTTTCAATTATTGGAACTCGTTATCAACTCTATTTGTGTAGAGCGATTGAAATGATTTCTTACGAGATTAATAACAATACAATATAAAAATTATTTCAATTTACAGCTGATCGTATTCGCCGCCTGCGTGGCCACCGCATTCGCTCAATACGGTGCCCCAGCTTACAAACCAGCTTACTCCGCGCCCGCTTACTCTGCACCGGCTTACTCTGCACCGGCTTACTACGCACCAAAATCTTACGAACCCGCGTACGCGCCGGCCCCGTACAGCTTCGAATACAGCGTAAACGACCCGTACACGTACGACGTCAAGAGCCAACAAGAGTACAGCGACGGTAACGGTTACGTGAAGGGCTCTTACAGCCTGGTCGAACCAGACGGTTCCACTCGTACCGTCGAATACACCGCCGACGATTACAGCGGTTTCAACGCGGTCGTCAAGAAGGAAGGCGGATACGCCGCCCCGTCTTACAAGGCTCCGTCGTACTCTGCGCCCGCTCCGGCTTACAAACCAGCCTACTCCGCACCAGCCCCATACTCAGCCCCGTCTTACTCCGCCCCGGCTTACAAACCAGCCCCATACAAGGCATACTGATGTTACAATCATTTTCATTTTTATTCTTGTCCTCGAGTTGAAGTCTATGAAATGCAGCTCTTCTGTTCTCATTTTCTATCGCCTGAACATGTCTAATTTATTTTATTTATTTTATAAGTAATAAATTATTTGAAACTTTACGAATATTTGTTATTTTTTCACTCTTTACTTCATGCCTAATATGGAAGAACAATATAAAAATTCTTGTTTTTTTAAACGCGATGTCATGTTATATATCGCGTAATAAGCTCTTTGCGGTGTATAACTTTTAACATTATTGAACGAGAGTATGCCAGTCGATTAGTGTCATCGATGGTCGTAAACAACGTTTAAATAATAATTGTTTATTATGTTCAAAATGTTAATTCTACAATTGTACTCAGGTCCGACAATTTATTCAAAATAATATCAAAACTTAACATATATCTTATACTATTAACACCGACCAGGTAAAGATTCGGGTTCAAAACTTAATTACAAATGCATGTATTTATTTTCTTTGCTTAATTTAATAAATTTCATTAAACATTTTGATGTCAAATCGTCATCGATTACTATGCAAATTATATGTTGCATATTTTACGAAGTACTACTAATGAATATTTATAATATATATAAAAAATATATTTAATGAAAGAATTGAAATTTTATTTAATAATTCTTGAGTATGAACATTCTTTCGAGAAAAATTCTGTGTTTAATATTTTACCAAAATTTAATTTTTATGATTTTGTTCCTAATAGTAATTTCATAACTAATTTCAAACAATATAAACTTTCACAATTAAACATAATTTTTTTTCAATACCTATGCATAATTTAATTTCTATTTATTTTATAGAAAACAATTCAGATATAATATGTTATATAAATTTTCTTTTGCCAAAAATTTAATTTAATTTAAAAAGTTTAAAAATTTAAGTTGATAAATTAATTATAATGAATTAATTACGTATATTCGACATACACGTACACATCTGAAAATGTACATTTTACATATAAATCAGTGTACAAGTCGTTATTTACAAGTTATTTATTTGTAGACAATATTGATCATATTTTACCTTAAAATGTAATCGAATTTTAGATATTTGAGATTTTAACTTTTTATAATTATGATACATCAAATTGTACAATAAATTCAATTTTCTGCAAATATCTGTATTTAATAGATACACTTTATAAACTGGATACACGTCAGTATAATATACGGTACATAAATTTTGTTAATATACCAGCCTTCGTAATAGTCGACTTTCACTAAATTTTTACTTATATTTTTTTTTATATTTTGGCTTTTCTATTTTAAATTTAATTTATAACCGTAAAATTTTAACATATTTAACCACATAAACTAGTAGTTTCAGTTTTAACGTGTTAATATATTCAACGCATGACGCATAGAGCTTGTTCATGTGACCTCAAGTTAGTTTCACAAAATATAATCGTACATCCACAAATACTGAATGCGTGAATTGTAGGCATCTATACATTTTTAACGTCCACACATTTAGTGTCAATAATAGCTATAAATATATTTTAAAACTCAGCAATAACGATATTTATATCGACTAAATGTTTTCTAGCCAACAGCGTATTATGTAAAGCCAAACTATAACGGACACGTTGTCATTGACCAAGCATTTTACGTTATACCTTCATTTGCATTTATAGCGGTAAAATAGTACGAGATTTGTGTGTGTGTGTATGTGTTACAGAACCACTATTTACTGTATTAAAATAAAATATATTTTATGCGCTTACGTATAGGGTATGAATGTTATTTCTCATAATACATTTTATTAAATTAATTTTATATTTAGACGTACTAGAAAAATGCAAGTTTATGTTTCGATTGAACTCATTGTAAAATGCGATAAATAACAACGTAATTCCCATGTGATCTGCCATATTAGTAGGTAATGCGTATTATAGAAGGGTATAGGACTGTATTATTTGTGAGGGCGAAATGTATCAGTAAACATTGTTTTGGAAAAAAGAAACTAACGAGGAACATAACTTTTAACTATAAAGTACTGTAAAAACAAAGTAAAAAGAAAATCGGATATTTATAGGAATATAGTGGATCAGGTTATCGAGTATAATTGCAGGAACATATTATTATGGATAAGGGGCCTATGGGTTTAATTATAAATTCGAATATCCATATTATGCATGTTTACTCATTTTAAAATATGTAACTACTAAATATTTCTTACTAGGATTACTAAGCACTTAGTACTTTACCTACTAAGTATAGGATCTTAAATTTTTATAAATTTAATAATTTTAAATTGCCCTTGTTTCCTTTAATGTTTCTACATTAATTGTCGTAAAATTATAATACTCGAATTATTTATTCGATTAAACTCGTATCGGTCAATGTTAGATGCCTGTGCGCGAATTTATACTACGTAATGTAATAAAGCTGAATAAAGCTTGTATGAACGCCCTAATCCTTAAAACTTCCAGTGGGATCCGAAAAATTCTACTCGCATTTAACAGCCCAATTCTCGAAGATATAGGCTATTTAACCAACACAAAAATCAACGACCTTTAGTAGCCGAGCAAAAAGAAAAAAAAAGAATTAAAAAGAACGCTCAGCGAAAACGAAGTAATAGCCCGTAGGCGAGAGATGTGACGCGGTGGGTCGGAGGCCGTCAATGTCCACATTGTCAGTTAACGATCAAATAAGTTTTTAAAAGTTGGTAAAGTTTTATCCGTCAGTCATAGATCGATGTGTTACGTTAGTTCAGTCAAAAAGATTGTTGTTATTTATACTTTTTTTGTCATTGGCATTTTATAAAATAAGTGAATAAAAACTTTAATGTAAGTTAATCGCAATAAGTGTGAAAAAACGTGCAAAATATAATTATTGTGTTGAAAATAAAATAAAAATCAAAGTCGAATTAAAATTTTACACTTTTTTTAAGTTTTAGACATCCTTACACCGAGTATTCAATGACGAATTGAATAAAATTTTAATCGTATAGGAAGCGGCTTGTTTTACGGACAACGAAGCGTACGGGGACAAAACCAATTACCCGACTTCAAATATTATACCGTTAAAAGAGTCAAAAAATAATTAATTATTAAATTAGTAATCACGAAAAACTCGGTCGGAATCGTAAATGCGATATTATATGATACATACGAATTCGAATGATTTGACCAAAAAAAAAAAAAAAAACAAATAGACACGAACGTTTAAAGATGCCACAGACGAACGACATTTTTTTTCATCTCGAACACGTATTACCAGTTTTAAAACTTACAGTGTCCTCGAAAATTGTCGTTGTGTCATATTATTATTATTATTATTATTATTATTATTATTTTTATTGGAAAGATTGTGGAACAAAAGACGGCAATAGCGTATTGATTTTAAATAAACGAAATATATTATTATGCAGCCGTTATAAGACAACAGGTTATTGTAAAATATAATACAATGCGTAAAGCGAATAATTCTCTTTCTTTTTTGGAAGGGATTAAATTACGACTACCGTTTCGCGCATAAATACCGTTGCTGAAACATGCAACAGTATTAGTTGCGATTTGCCAACAACAGAACTACCACCATCAGACGCAGTCCACAGTCCGGTACAATCAATTAACGTATAAAATGGCCGTTCAGGTAAGTGTTATCGACGACACACAGTTTTTACCGCGTACGACGCACGGGTTTTAAACATTTAAAATATCGTTTTATCCGTTTCTCTTTTTTTTTTCAATTAAATTGTTTACAATATATTTTATTGTACTATTTCATCAGATGATCGTTTTCGCCGCGTGCGTGGCCACCGCTCTCGCCCAATACGCCGCCCCGATTTACAAACCAGCGTACCCATTGCCAACGTACCCAGCGCCAGCGTACGTAGCACCAGCGTACCCAGCTCCAGTAGCGTACCGAGCGCCAGTAGCGTACCGAGCGCCAAAGGCCTACGCTCCGGAACCCGCCTATGCGCCGGCCCCGTACAGCTTCGAATACAGCGTAAACGACCCGACCACGTACGACGTGAAAAGCCAGTCCGAATACAGCGACGGCAACGGCAACGTCAAGGGCACGTACAGCCTGGTCGAACCCGACGGTTCCACCCGCGTCGTCGAATACACCGCCGACGATCACAACGGTTTCAACGCCGAAGTCAAGAAAATCGAAGGAGGATACAAGGCGCCGTACAGCGCACCGGCTTACAAGCCAGCGTACAAACCCGCGTACTAGTTATACTCACTCAGTCGTGTACTTGTCCTCTATTCCTCGTATTCCTGAATTTCATCGTGTACGCTCGGACCGTCGTCTGTTCGTATTGGACCGCGGTTACATCCATTGCCATTTTAGTTTTATAAATATGACAAATGGATACGATAAATACGTAATAAACATATTCATTGAACGTCACAAAATTATACCAATTTCGTTTTTTTTTTTCTACATTTCACTCTCCTGTTACCGTTCGTCGAAATATTTATCGACTAGCGTCGAGTATACATTTTGTGCTTCGTCCAAACTAACGTTTGATTATAACGCTCTATACATTATTGTCGTGTGATTAATAATAATTCTTCATCCTCCCCCATACAAAAATGGTATTTTTAAAAGTACCTACACTTGTGAGCGCCGCGATCGAATACCCGATAAAAGCTACGGGCTTTCGAAATATTCAAAAAACATGCAAATGCACTTTATAATCATAAGAATTGCCGTATTATGCCTATTAGTAATAATTGTATTCATATAAGCATATAGTCGTCGTTCGTATTTTATATTGTAAATCTATTCGATACACACCAATAAATAACAGAAATTAATTAATTCGTTTATACTTTGTATCAATCGCGGATCGTTTTAAACCGGTTTCCATTATATATATTATATATATATTGTCCAAATATTATCGTTGTGACTGCGTGTGAACGCAGTAACGACAAAATGTTACGTGTGGTATACAGAATATTATATAAACAATTTGTCGAAAATAAACTACAAAATAATTAGCCGAACTTCAATCGACGATTATTGTCTTATATCACACTTAAATTTGTATTTAATTATTTATAATTATGTTCTACCTTCGATCGAAACGTACCGGCGTTTCGAAACGTATCAGAAATCAAAATGATTAAAAATTATAATAACTATATTCGACACAAACAATAATATTATACTTCCACACGTCTAACAACTAATCGGCAATACAAATATTAAAGTAACAATAAAAATGAATAATTCGGCCGAAAACGTAAATGTTCAAACGTACCCACCCACGATGTACTTTCGTGTGCACTTCCTATGTGGTTCAAACATTCATGATTATTTCCATGCCAAATTTAATTTAAAATTCAAACTTAGAATTTTTTTTCCCGATATCTCCGTCGTATAAATTATTAACTGATCGGGTTGTAAAAATTTTAATTTTTCCAAAAAACATACGTAATACATTGATGTTAATCAAAAGTCAATTCAATTTTTCAACTCGGTAGATCGTATGATATAACCGCACGTAACAACAGTGATTCACATGTATATGTATACCTATATAAAATATATACATAAAAAAAATAACGTATCGCGTATAATGTGAAAGTAAAATAATTGTATTATTTACGTTATTTATAAAATATAATAACTCATTTATTATTAAAACTGGTAACAAAAAAAAAAAAAAACGAGAATTTAATTATTCAATAAATTATTAATTATAATATTATATTACTGAATTTAATTATTAGCTTATCACACGCGTAATATTAGTCATCGATAAAATAATATATACGTTATAGAATCTGTAACATTTCTAACGAAGCCGTCATCGGTACCATTTAAGAAACCACTAGAAATATATTTAATATCAAACACTCGCTTCGTATGCATAACATTTAAAATCTTATCATTTATAGAATACAAACGGAAAGTTATTGTTTTTATTGTTTAGAAACTAAATTTGTTTAAATTTTTTAATATTAAATATAACCAGCTGTACCTGCTATTTATTAATTCGCAATATTAATTACACTATTATGATTTATAATATTATATGAATTGTTTACGTGTAAATAAAGAAATATTTCTATTGGCGTTAATATTGTTATTTTATTTAGCGTAACATTTACTCGCAAGGGGGCGTAAATGTGTAAAATGTGACTTACCCATCACGACTTAGACACATCTCATAAACATTTTCAAATTTCAAACGTTTTCTACGGTCGTTTATTTTTATTATAATCAAATATGTATTTAATACATTTTTGTCTAATATCGATGTTTTTTTTTATGATAATTTTTTTGTAATTCATTTATTTGTTGTATTACCCAAATGAATATTATCTTCAGCTCTGAATAAACGTGCCGCATTTACTATAATATGTTAATATACGCGTCGTATGTCTTTAAATTATATGAAATTGTAAACGAGTAGTGACGACGATATATAGTCAATAATTTTACAATATTATTATTATTGATTGGTTATTTATTTACGCACACACACGCGCGAAAAAAAAAAGATAAACACAAAAATGGTGATATGAGTTTGTGAACAATGAAGAAAACACTACGGCAAACGATATATTTGCGGTAGAAAATGCGAAAAATAAATTAAGTTAATACGATTTGTACGAAGCCGGTGCTGGCTTGTAGACCGGTGCAGCGAGGGCGGCGTACGACGGAGTGCCTTCCTTCTTGACGACCGCGTTGAAACCGTATTCGTCGGCGGTGTACTCGACGATCCTTTTGGTGCCATCGGCCTCGACGAGACTGTAATAACCTTTCACGTTCTTCCCGTCGCTGGATTCGGACTGGCTTTTGACGTCGTATGTGGACGGGTCGTTTACGCTGTACTCAAAACTGTACGGGATCGGCGGATAAGCGGGCTCGGGAGCGTAGGCCTTTGGTGCCGGGTAAGCCGGAGCTGAGTATTGTGCGAGGGTGGCGACCACGCAAGCGGCGAAGACCAACAACTGAAACACGACGGCGGTTGTTATATACATATATATATATATTTATTTTTTTTTGTTTCTAATCGTTCAAAAGTTATTAACGGCCATAAATAATATTATTTTTATTCTGAAAAATACACTGAAATTCGGATTGGTGTGGTCAAGAGTAATAGATTTTCAACTTACCTTTGCGGACATTTTCTCGGATTCGACTCTTCGACGACGAGTACTGATGAAAACACAAAACGAACACTGGTGACATTCTCGAAAAGCGTTACGGTATTTATATTGAACGGTATCCACGGGTTTCGTATCCCTTCCAATATTCCAATATAATTTCCCTTCCGACACTCCCCTCAGAATATGTGTTTTTAATATCTCGAACCGGTTGTATTAAGCAATACAATATTATGAATAACAGGTAAGGAAATAATAAAAGTCTATAGTTTTCACTTTTGTTTTCTACGATTTCTACAACACGACGAACGTTCGTATTCGTCTAGCGCCGTCGAATTCTGTGTTCGTCTATTTTTCATACGTTCAATCCCTCTTAGTTCCATTTCGAATCAATTATTATAATATTTATGTTAACAATTTATCCGAACGCAATTAGTGTAATATCAAATTCAATTGTGTATCTATGGCCAATCAACTCTCATCTATCGGCATTATAAAAAAAAAAAAAAATTATAAACCTAACTTAACGTATAATCCATCGGAATTGTTTCAAACACGTAGATACGATACCTAATATCTATATTTGTGAATATATTTACAAATAATAAAAAAATTTCAATTTAGGAATATTTGTGAATATTCTTTTTTTATTATTATAAATAACGCGTATTATCAAAGTATTTACTCTCCATACATAAAATACAATCAAAGGCTATTTTGTTTCACAATCGTTTATACGTACAAACTACAATTCCCATATAATTTCGCAGCCCGTTTTCACAAATCGAGTGACACACGACTGGCAATAACGTCAAAGTGTCCTATCATTTTAATAAACGTTGTACGCTTGCAAGTGAAAACACACGTTTATGTTTCGATCTGCTAAAAATCCTATTTGAACACTATTCGTTCAATTTTATAATTTTGGAAATCGTATAACGCAAATATTACACGGCAATAAATGTAAATTGTAATAACTTTTCGACCGTAATAATTTTATGTAACGCGTAAATTAAATACATCTAATTCTTTTCGCCTTTCACTGTACAGATATCTACGGTATTTTATATATTTCGTAATAAATAATGAATTAAAACGCGTAAAGCCGATATTGGTAATTGCGTTTCCATGCGGTCGACTTTTTTTTTTCCTCGTCGCGAAGAAAACAAATACAATTATTATAATAAATTATTAATAACCGGTTCGAGTCAACGGACATCGGCTGTGTAAATACTTTGTGTGGGTAAAACTTACACACACGAATGCCTCTATTGCAGCTCTCGATTTGAATGCTGTGACGACGGTACTGTTACAGAGTAATTATCAGTTGTCGAGTTTCACGGGTGTCGTCGGAGACGGGGAATAGAGTCCTCCTCACAGATACTTTTAATACACTACACCATTGACTGCACACTCCAAAACGACATGATCGCTAAGGTATTAATATAAATAATAACATAAATAGGACCGATTCTCCGTAACCGTATGGATACGACCGCTGTGGTGGTCGTTCTTCCCGATACCGATCGGTACGGCACACATAATTATAAATTCGTCTGGTCGGTCACACTCGTGCGGAACGTCGGCTATGTTTTTCTTTTCAATAATTTATACGTGTAAAACAACAACAATAATATTGCTATTGAGGTATCAATCATTAACTTACAAATATGTTTGACGCTGAAAAATTAATTTACGAAATTCAGAATCATCCATGTCTACGGGAGGACATGAGTCCTAGTGAATACGTGTAGTAATAGGGAACAAAAAATATCGTGTTAGGGGAAAGTGGCCGAAAGTTTGTATCCAGAAGCGTGGTCCAACCACACTTCTGGTCGGTACCAAAAAGAAGAAAAAAGTAAATTATACATAATAATTTATAAAAGATTCGCGCGCTTTTTACTGATCCACCCACCCGGTCGAACACACCGCAAACCATCACAATTGTATTCGACGCCGATGTCAAGAAAATCAAACGGAGCCGTCATACGAACCGGCCTCCTACTAATGTCTGTGTATGGAAAAATAACGTTTATACCTGTATGTTTATCTTCCTCGTCACCGACCGCTTGTATTCTGTCGAATAATTCTCTATTTCTCCTTTTTTTTTTTTTCGTTAAACATAAATAATAATAATTAATATTCCTGTGCGTTACATAACGGTAAATAAATCGTTTATCGTATACATCAACTAAAGACATTATTATTACTATGCATTAAAATCCGTATCTATTATATACGAGTACGTACATAATATATTGTACACGTACAATCAAAATTTAACGAAACACTGCTGTTGAACACAGATTTTAGTTACTGAAATTATTCAAAAATAATCGATTTTTAATTAATATCGCGTGGTTAAATAATAACGTTCGTTTTTCCAAACGTCGATTGAAACGTTTGAACTTCAATTAACAGACCTTATACTATACACATTATATATGTCTACAAAAATAATTATTAGCGCAATAGAAATCGGGTCGCTTTGATATTTTATTGTTTTATATAAATATATATATTATTTATTTAATATTGTCAAATATTATGTAACTCGAAAACATAATATTACTGCACAAATCGGCGGTATTTCTTTTATTGATTAACACCACAATATTGACGGAAAACGATAGATTTCATAAATATATTTTATTCATATTATTACGTATTTCAATCAAATCGTAAAAAAATTATCGCCTGACGGCGTTATTATTTTCCATTAGTGTTGGGTTAACGTGGAGCAGAAAATCCAGTGCCAGTACTGTTTAGGCATCGTCTCGTAGTTATATTTATGTATATTTTTTTTATATTATTTATATTAAAAAAATCATGGTTCTGCATACCATTATGTTTATGTTTCTCCATAATCCGTATAAATACGTTTATAGTCATACCTGTCAAATATCGATACATTAGTGTCATTCTCAAAAAAAAAAAAAAATATATATACATAGGTAAACACGTAATACATATATAGAAATATGTTTCATAATAGTCAGTCAGTCAGTCAGTCGTTACTTCAAGATTAACGAATAAATTAGATTAGAAAAAAAATGAAAAACAATTTTTTTTTTAATAAAATCATACAAGAATAAATAATACTGATAAAAAGAGATATTCGAAAAACGTTTCAATAAATAACAGCGCTTAGGATTTATTTCGAACGTTTTGAACTTAAAGCTTAACGAAGTTACATATACAATATTATATAAAATTAAATCAAATACATTTTTAATTTTCGAAATATTTAAAAATAATATTAATGACATTTTCACCAGTTGATTAGCACAGAAAATTTTAATTTAGGCGTTAAAATTTATAAATTTATTTAACGTCAAATGCAGTATATTTTTTACCAATTTGGAAATTTGTATGATCTGAGTGATTTATAAAATAATTATCCAGCGTTGAATAATTAGACATTAATAAATACCATATTTGGCTTTCAGTAATAAATTTCAGTAAAACGTGAATCGGAATCGTGACAAAATTAGTACGTTTTATTGGAGTAAATAAACATTCGATTATGTTTATAACAATTTTATACAAAATATACAATTTCGCTGCTTACTAGGTGCACGGACTTATTAACAGGTAGCTAGATAGGTAGGTAGCTTAATAATACTAATTTCTTTATATTATAACACACCTATACTTAGTAATACGTACAGAGAAATTAAGTAATTTTTAATTCGTATGCTCTAATTACTCAAGAAATTTTTATCTTGTTATCATCATTGTCCGGTTATGTGGATATGTTCGAGTATTATGTATGGTTGAACGTCTGTGTACACTCACTGATTTATTTATCACTTTAATGTTAAAATGCGTGATGACTTTTTCATATCTACCTACAGATAATATTATACCGTAAAAAGAAATGGAAAATATATATTTCCGCGATTGTATTATTGTCTCTCGTCACAAATGATTTCACACGAATAACGTTAGAAGTAGTCAGTTTTTTTCCACCGTATTCCATCTTGAAATTCATTTTTATCAATTTTTCGTGGATCGTTTCTGTGTTCATTTCGTTGCACAAGTACTTATTTTCGTAGCGTCCAATAGTAGTGATCACAATACAAAATTTAAAGTTGTCTTATGTACAAAAGTCGCGTGCGTGTAAATAAATACTACTAATTCGTCAATCCTCTTTTACCATACACTCTTCTAATGTTTACGATCAACATAACAATCGCAGGAATCCAAAGTTTCAAAAGTTTTGTTTATTTCATCTTAGATACTATATATTACGTGTTAGTGGCTACTCTAAAATGAACAACAATTTAGATGTGATTTTTTTGGTACTGAATATTTATCGCCTCTCCTAGACGCGTACATAATATATCACTTATATTTTATTATAAATTTATCTAGTTAATATAAATGTTTAAGTCTGTTTTTAAACAATTGAACATTCAATTCGTTTGATAATGGGCGTCTCATGTCGTCACTACTACAGAGAAAAGACCTCAAATATGGGCTATATAAGTGTTTATATAGGATTAGGTGATATATATTATAAATAAAAACTGGAATATATTTGAATAAACGTTATTAAAATAAATAAATTATGTAAATGTATGTGCAGAATATGTTTTGTTATATGGCGTTAAATACATCGTCAAAAGTTTAATATAAAACAAATACAGTATTTGACTGGTAAAAAAAATGAAAATGCTTACATAACGCACAATTAAATTGTAAATTAGCAACATATACCGAATTACACAAATCCATTATTAAAAATAGAAAATATATTTATATAATAATATTGTAAAATTATAAAATATATTAACAAACTGATAATAATCATCGGTGCTTGAATCGCAAAATTATATTAGACTTTTTCTTTTATTTAATTTGAATAGTTGCGTTTTCACGCGTATGTTTTGAATATTTAGAATGTTTTACATACGAATAGAAAATATAACTCGTAAACCCATATTATATAATAATATTCAGAATATAAATAGGAAGAAAATTATTTTACACGTATTAATATTTTTAATGAACTGATGTAACTGATCCGTAACTTCATTAAAACATGTAGACGAACAAACGCTAATATAGGAGGGATTTACATAGTATATATAATGTAACTAAATAACAATATCTATCAGTGTACTTCTCGTTCTTTTAAGAAAACACGGGTTTATTTTTTAACAAAATACATAAATCGTACACAACAATTTCAATATGGCTATACTGGTAAGATCTTACAAATATTTTTTTTTAATCGTTTTTACAATAATATACTTCGACTTGATATTAATTTTCTTTTTTTTAAATATATAACTTAAAATTCTAAATAATAATAAACTAAAAAATTTTAGTTACAATACGGCGTAAGTATAGAAAATAAATATAACAATTGTAAAACTTTCAACGCTACAACTAAACGTGAGATATCTGACGACGACACTTACTTAAAATACAATAATTAATTAAACTTTAATTAGAAATATTTATCGTCATTCCATAATATTCAGTTGCTCGTACACTCGTATATAATTAAATTGTATACGATAATAATAATAAGATTTCTAAAATCAGAGGTTTCAGTGATATCATTCGTTTATTAAATAAATATAAAATAGCGTTTTGTGAATTCGGACAATGTTTTGTTTGAACAGCTAATCATCTCGTTCGTCGCATTATTCGGGCAATTGGTCTTCGCTTTCCCATCGGAGTACAACAGTTATGACCATCACGACTACGGTCAAATCGACCACCACGCTCCGTCTCCATATCATTTCGAATACAGCGTAAACGACCAGCACACTCACGACATCAAAAGCCAACATGAAGAGAGCGACGGTCACGGCAACGTCAAAGGCTCGTACAGCCTTGTGGAACCAGACGGTTCCACCCGAATCGTCGAGTACACTGCTGACCACGAACACGGCTTCAACGCAAAAGTGAAGAAAATCGATGCGCCCACTCATCACGACGAGCACGACGTGTACCACGAACCCATACTTTCGTACAAACCGTCTTTGAATTATTATTAAAACTCAACGTTAAAACGTTTTATGTCTCATACACTCTTCTTTGTACTGTTCTTTTTTTTTATATTTTTGTATTAAACAATTTTTGTACGTATAATTTTTATCCTCTGCCAAAAAAATAAATAAATAAATAAAATGTATATTATATATAAAGGAAATGCAATTTTATAATTTATAATATCTATTTCATTGAATTGATTTATTAGAAAATTATAAATACATCAAGTATATATATATATATATAATTACATAATTAACTGTTTGATCGATTGTATTATGTACGTATTATATAATACACTGGTTTAGAAATACACAAAATACGACTTATCAATATAATAGAAATAATAATAATAATACTTAATGCGTATATTATTTACATATATATATTACAAAAAAATTCCCGATTTTCTGATTGTTCTAAAGTAATAAAACAGAGATTACAATATTGTAAAACACTCACTAAATACAGTACGAACCTTATAATAGAAAAAACTATAATTAAATAAAATAATACCATTTATATATATTTTATAAATAATACACAATTAAAATTATTTATACTAAAAAATTAATTACCCTAAGCGAAAGAAATGAATTTGTTCATCACTCGAATATCAAATTGAATTCCGACTCTAAACGTTCAATAATAATAATAATAATAATAATAATAAAATATTAATGTTGCGTATTTTTAGAAAATATAATTTAGAATTCATGTTTGTAGACACTGAGAAGGATGATAATTATCCGTAATCAGTTTTTCTTTATAATTACTCTATGACATCCAAATACTTTCACAATGCGATTTAATGATATATCATTATTTTTATATGAAAAAGTACTTTTTACATTTTTATTTTCCACAATACTATTAAATTATTTATCAAACAACAAATTAGCACATTAAAATGAAAATTAATAATACGTATTTTATTAATTAATATGTACCAAGATAATTTTTTATTGTTACGAATGTTAGGACAATAATTAATTACAAGCCTATTTTTGTTTTACAGTAATTCGATTAAATTTATATTATAATAAAGATTATAAAAAAGAAGAATAAAAGATACATTTGACACGAAAATAATAATTACTATTATTATTAAGAAAAAATTATTTTCCGTACAATAATGTTTGCTAAAAAAAACTTTCGATTTCATAAATAAATATCATTGAAATAATATTTATAAAATAGACTTTCCATAAAACGTAAATATATTTCAAACAATTTGTACGCCCTCTTTTTTACATTTTTCCGTTTAATTCAATAAATACATATAATTCCTCAGCTCTGTGTTAGGTATTTTTATATCTTAATTATATTAATAATAATAATAATAATAATAATAATAATAATAATAATAATAGAAAAACAATAATTATACAACATAACACGTTTTTTCTACCTTATGGACGACTAAAAGTATTTCGATGAAGAGTTGAATAATATTTTAGTTGAATGAAATGTATTTTACATTTTTTTTTTTTATTATGCTTAAATTATGATTAAATGAAAAAAGCTTATAATTTCAACTAAATTTTGTACAGTTTACGTAAATGTCATTATTCACATCGTACCAAAACACAATATTTATATGAATATATAAAATTTCTTTCATAATGTATACTAATAAATTAACTTCTGAATGTCGTTCAATATTATATCTTTGCCGTTATACCGTCAATATCTTTATTTTAAAATGCTCTTATGGATATTAAAATCATTAATTCAACTTACCCGAAACATTCAATGCATTTCGTTCGCGTTGAGAATATACTACACACAATACGATATATGAACCTAAAAAAACAGAATAAAACTAATTAGCAAAATTATTATTCACAATTTTATAAACGTACAGTATTTTGATCAGGTATTAATGAATTAATAAATTTAATTGATAATTTAATGAATTAAATAATTACATAATACAAATTTAATATCCAAAATAAAATATCCTAATACGTTCACACCTTTTAATTTTAAGTCAGTTATTAAATAATGTTTTTTTACGTACATTTTCAATAAAAATTATATGGAGACTAAAAATGTCAATAATCCAAACAAAATATAAATTTCGGCACTATTTAGAAAAAAACTAGTGAACACATACCTGAATATATAATATATATATATATATATTATTTATAACATAATATATTAAGACATATGTTCTTTTTAATTAATATGGATGGTAACTACATTATTGTAGTTCTAATGTCGAAATAAATCATATTACCGTGAACTAATGTTTTAATAAGAAATTATTGTTCATTCACTAAGGTTTTAATTCTTCCACGATCTATTTATTTTTGAGTAACATAACTAAATGTATCGCTATTATCTGGTGGGGGTTCGTAAGTTTATTCTATATAAATACTGAAACAATACGATTAAAATCATCAGTATTTTTCATATTCCATCAACGAACAACGTACAATATGAATATGACCACTAAGGTAAGGAATAATACAATTTTTCTTCTATTTTATATCAAAAATAAAAATAGAATAAGTATATTATTTATAATAAAATATATAGA
The DNA here is from genome assembly GCA_032441825.1 of Chaetogeoica ovagalla. NCBI lineage: Eukaryota > Metazoa > Arthropoda > Insecta > Hemiptera > Aphididae > Chaetogeoica > Chaetogeoica ovagalla. The sequence continues at coordinate 2,780,778 of CM063726.1, forward strand.
ATTTTTATGCTGTTATTTTGTAATTACCGAATAAAATAATGTTGTTATCTTTGATGAAATAAATTATATTAGATTAACTTAAAAAAATACGAGCATCGGTGCCTACAACTATAAAAAATTATTTTACGTTTACAATTTATATGTTCTAAATTTGAATCAATCACGCTCATTACACTAGTGGTGTTACTATTAATTATTGATTTCTGTGCAAAATTATCTTGAAGCTTCGTGTATCGTTAGAAATTGAAATTCTTTCATTTTTAAATAATCATCAAGTTAATATGAATTAAAATGAAAATATAATTAATAATACATTAAATATAATATATTTACAGGTACTTATATTCGAAATATTTTTTCTCGGTTTTATTACAAAAAACGTTCATATTACTGTCAGCTCTAACCCTTATTGTATGACAAATGTCGAAAACATTAATTGTTCTGATAATATTCGATTAACTCTTTTGAACATTACAGTTAATCGTCTTTGCCGCATTTTTCGGACACTTGGTCTTCGCTTTCCCATCAGAGTACATCAGTTATGAACACCATGATGGTGACCACCATGTCCACGTCCCGTCTCCGTATCATTTCGAGTATGACGTCAAAGACCTGCACACGCAAGATATCAAAAGCCAACACGAAGAGAGCGACGGTCACGGTAACGTCAAAGGCTCGTACAGCCTAGTGGAACCAGACGGCTCTACCCGGATCGTCGAGTACACTGCTGATCACGAACACGGTTTCAACGCCAAAGTGAAGAAAATCGACGCACCACATCACGACGAACACGTCTTCCACGAGCCCATACATTCGTATAAATCGTCCTCGAACTATAAATTTTACTAACTATTTAAATAATGTTGGTGAATACGAAAATGGCTGTAGTTTGTATACATTTTGTTTCGCCTTTGTATAAACGATTCAAAACACTCGTTTTCTTTTATATTTTCATTAAAACGTGTTTTATATTAAAATGTAAGTAAAAGTAAAAAAAAAAAATATAAAAACGACAATGTTTCACTGACGTTGTTAACAAATAACTGTACATTTTGAATTAAAATATATACGAATTATACATTATTATGTATTAATATATTCGTCGACTTCCTATCAGAACTATTAATTTTTGGAATTTTAACGTATTGTATTGATTTAATAATTTATAAAAATTTTCCAATTAATATTTTTAATTAAAGTATGAATTTTTTTTAATTAGTTACGACATAATAATTTTTTTTCGCGTATTTGCTGTAATAATAGCGCGTGGTTTTAAATATTTATATTCTAGACGACAAGTTTTTCTTTATAATAATTAATTTTTATATCACATTAAAAAAAGTCAGTCTATTTAGAAATAAATTCGTATGATCTTTTTTTAATTTACGTTATAGACATTTCTATAAGAACAATGCTTTTCAAACGAAAATTTCTTAATCTTTTTTAGCCATACGATTATCATTGAAAATAACATTTCAAAGATTTGTGTTTACGAATGAAATACCACACGTACGAATAATCTATAATAAATTATATTAGATAAACTTGAATAGCCGAATAGCAATTCAATTAATGTAAATTAATAAATAATAATATGCCGCTGTTATACATAATTAAATGCAACTATCCGTTTTTATTTTTTTAATACTAGGCTAACATTATAGTTTTTATTCGATCCGACAACTTACATAATAAATGCTATTACACGGTTGTACGTAAAAATACTACTTTTCCTTCATTATTAGCAACGTAATTTTCAAAATAGATTATATAGTGTCATAATTACGTATTACTTATTTCGTTTTAATTATATTGCTTTAAAAAAATAATAATAATACATAGTTTATTCGCAACTCTATAATAAGGACATATTTTTTTACCAATTGAATTGCTTAAAACTCACGAAAATTAAAAATATACATGTACATTATATATTTTTTAGTTATATAAATTTACGTTTCGTAATCCTTTTTCATGAATGAAAATACATTTGAATTTCAAATTATTTTATAATTTCGCAATTACGTATTTTTCCAATAATATTATTGTTTTTTTAATAGTTTTTTAAAAAAAAAAGTGTTATTATATTTTATGATATAATTAGTTATTTTAAACACTCGTCGATGAAGTACACTGAATAATTATAGTCTATAAATATATTATGAAAGGACGAATAATGTGTATTACGTTATTCAATGGGTTTCCAATGTGTTGAATGTTTTCGTAATTTCTATATTCAACGAGTTTGGTTAATATTTTAAATATCAGTAGTAATATACAAATTATATACATATCGTTTCATAATTATTCGACATTATTATTAACTCTTATTACCTTTATATTACATATATTTACAACGAGAAAAAAAGAAAATAATATTACGTTATTATTTTAACAAGTATTTTCGGTTAGTTAATTAAATTGTAATTTAAACTTTTTACTTTTCCGTTGTTTATTATAATATTTTATCCGCGTGCAAAATTTCTAAACTCAAAAAATCGTATTAAATAATTTAGTATAATTATACGTTTAAACAATAAAAAAAATATTTGAAGTGTGTTATTACTTATTAACGCAGTCTCGCCCAAAACTCTCGAATGCATTTACATAATACGCGATTTACACGTTACAAACTAAAACGAAAATTATGTAAAAACGTAAGTCCAAAACAAACTTTTGACACTCGTCCGTGTCTTCATTACAAATTCATTACGCGACGAATCCCAAATATTGAACTACCGATATATAATTTATAATGATGAATAGTGTTCTTCGACATTTGACGATAAAAATATATTTTTTCTATACGATTTATCCAAAAATCACATCTTATTAGCAAAACCCCTATATCTTATTATACACATACATTAGCGAACATAATATATTGTAAATTAAATCACCCAAACAAAACACGAGTGTTACGGATATAATATAATAACATTATTATTATTTTTTTTTCTATGCTAAAATTATATTGCCATAATTAAGTCCACGGACAACATTTGTGGCGGTTAGGTAAATAATATATTATTATTATAAAGCGGTGTTTCCATGGCAAAAAGAAAGTGGTAGGATATATTTTTGTAGGTCGAATACTCGAGTTAATGTAATAGAAATATAGTGTACAATATACTTTATTTTAAATTTTGTACCATTATACTGCGTACTTGCATTATATTACCCGTTATGTATAAATATAATACATATTGGTACTCCCAAATCGAAAAAGTGTTCACGCTGTCATAAAAAAAAAAAAAATATATATATATATATAAATTAATACACGCGCCGAAAATAAAACCTTACTTACATTTTTTTTCTCTACTGCGCATTGTGCGTAATTTTTAAGTGCATTTCACATTAGGTGAACGTAACAACAATTTATAATTCCAAATTCGATACATAATTATTATTTATTTTAGTAAACCCAAAATTATATTACACATACGTACGCACACGCGTTTAAACGTTGTATAATATTACATATCTCTACGGAATTCGAGTAAACTTGTAAAACGCCGAGACACCATTTGTTTTACGAAAAAAAAAATTAAGTTTCATTAATGTACACTTTACGATCGCTTATGTAAGGACATGATAATCCAATCCAAAATGTTAAATAATTAATTTTACATCACTGACAGATTTAGTTTTAACCGCATGGACAAAAAAAAAAAAAATCAAGGTTGCTCTTTTTATCGTTTAACCAAACCCAATAGCCGTAGGTCAAATGTTTCCTCGGTTATGAAGTTGCCTCATTGACTAAAAAATATATGCTTCCAAGCAACCGGTTTGTAGTACAATCAACTGTATTGGTAGGAGTTAATCAACTGGAAGGGATTCGAATCACTCAAAACTTTTAGCATAAATAGTGTAAGCGCAGTGGTCACATTCACCAGTCATTCGTGATCGTTCGATTGTATATTCTTACTCATTCAAAAATTTAAAAAAAAAACCTCAATAAAATGGCCGCTAAGGTAAGTCGTTTTATAAAATATTGTATTTTAGTTTGAAAATTATTTTACTTCCACTACACTTCTAACGCTACGAATATTTTTATTTATTTATTTATTTTTTTAAGAGACGTGTGTTCATTTAAATGTATTAATAAATTGTTCGCACAATTTAATCGCAATAATAACTGATAACATTATTGTTGTCTTTTAAATAAAAAAAAAATTTAATTTTCAAATTATTACATACGTATTTAAATTTACGTTGTTTTCATTTTGTAAATAATTTTCAACTCTGTTGCTTATCGATTTGTCTTCTTTTTTACAGTTATTCATCATCGCCGCGTGCGTGGCTACCGCCCTTGCCCAATACAGTGCCCCAGCCTACAAACCATCGTACGCAGCACCGGCATACTCAGCACCCGCTTACTCGGCACCGAAAGCCTACGCTCCGGAACCCGCATACCCGCCGAAACCGTACAGCTTCGAATACAGCGTGAACGACCCATCCACCTACGACGTCAAGAGCCAATCGGAATACGCCGACGCCAACGGTTACGTCAAGGGACAATACAGCCTGGTCGAACCCGACGGTTCCACCCGCGTCGTCGATTACACCGCTGACAGCTACGGTTTCAACGCCGAAGTCAAGAAAGTCGACGGAGGGTACAAGGCCCCGTACAGCGCCCCGGCCTACAAAGCCGCTCCGGCCTACAAGCCAGCATACTCCGCGCCAGCTTACCCAGCACCAGCAGCCTACCCCGCACCAGCATACCCTGCACCAGCATACTCCGCCCCGGCCTACAAGCCAGCGTACAAACCCGCGTACTAACTTCGTTAATAATACCGTTCTTATTCTTATCATCTGCCTTCCGCTGCGTATCTCTAAACCGCAACGTTCATAATGAACTGCGCGGTTTTTAAAAGTCATCCATCATTGTTTTTCGTACATACAACAACACCTTACGAAACGCTTGTATTTATTATTTTGTAAATATAGTTACATATATTTACGAGTTATAATTATACTTTGTTTTTATTTATTTCTACCTATATATATATATATACTTTTTTTTTATACAAAATGTTGGTATTTTTTTAATACCATTTACATCGTACAATGTATAATGTGCGAGATTTATAAGTCATCGTTGATCGATGCACTCATAACGGTAAGGTATGATATAATGTCGATTCGCGTTCTACACTACGAGTTGAAAATGGAAAAACAATATTTTTCATGATTATCTTACGCTAGACAATCAATTCAACAATTTGTTCGTCAACAGAAAACAAAAACCAAATTTAAAAAAAAAAAATAAAAATCAAAAAGAACGATATGAATCGGGTTTATATAACCTACTCCTATCAATATTCAATAAAATAATAACAATAATTATATTTAACACTTTAAATCAACTGATTAATGATCGTATGAAATTATAAACTATGCTGGGACATAAACTTTGAATCTCAATTAGTCTGTATAAAGATAAAAAATATCTGTTTTTAAATTTTCGAAATGAAATGAATATAGTTTTAAAATAATTCGTAGATAATTTTGCAATACATTTCTATGCACTGGCATATAAAATTAAATATTTTCATAAACATAAATCTACAAATAAACTCAAACAATATTTTCTTAAATAATAACTTCTCTGCAGTTATTAAAACATATCAAAGCTCGCAATTTGAAACGCAATTAAAAAAAAATTTTAAACTTTCGTATTAATATCTCATGTTTCATTAGGTATCTAATTAAAACGACAGAAATCAATTCAAAATAGAAGTAAAAAATTATCTATGAATTAAAAAATTATTTTCTTTATTTTCTACTAAATAAAGAACTCTAGCAAAATACGTTGAAGCGTTTTAGATTTTCATTATTATTTTTATTACTTATTGATTTCGAAAAGCTATGTAACCGAAATAGATTAATTGCTGTAAATTTTAATTATTTTTTCTAGTTTTCTAGACAACAAAATATTCTAAATCTACGTTTCTTAGTTCATAAACAATTTTCAATTGATTTATGTTTTTAAAAAATAATTTTTTTTTTTACAAATTTTTATTTATATTTTACACAGTCAATATCCGAAATTTAATATTATTAATAAGAATAATAACGTAATATATAATTTACTAATAATTCAAAGTACCTATTACCTAGTAATCTATATAACAGTGTCTATGAGAAATGCACGAATACCATGTCTGTATATGGTTATGTATATTTTTTTTACTACACGCATACACAAAGAAACATAATAACATAACGAAATAAATATCGAATTATCAATTCATATAAAAAAATAATGATAAAATCGTGATTATACCAAATTGTATATATGTGTGTGTGTGTGTGTGTTAAGAGAATGACCTACTGATCACACTTCATCAGTTACTGTTGAACTTTCAAGCCCTCCAATACAACACGACGTAACCCCGAATCGTTACAACTGCAACGTGTAATTCACTAATCACCTGAATATACCGCCTTGAAAAAACAGAGAATTGTGTAGTACTGCCGTTAATATACATGATGTAAATATTATTATTTTTTTATACATATAGGCTTTACTTTAGTAATAGTTAAATCGCCTTAACTATCGTAATAGTCAACGGTCTCCTTAGGGCTCATGGATATTACGAAGCATAAAACGGTTTACAGGAATAATCACATTTTACTATAGGTAAACCACGTCCTAAACTTATACATATATGTTATTATGATGGCATCCAATTGAACTTCACCTCCAAGATTTCAGCCACCTTCAACAGAATATTTATTTGATAATATCTTAATATTATTTGCAATTATGATGTCACAACCAATAATAAATTTAAATAAACAATAATCGTACGATTATCATTGAAAAAACAATTATGAAGGTATAGAATTACAACTTAAAATATGTATATTAGCCGTTAAGAAATTAATTATTTTGTATCTATCGCTATGCCTAAATCCTATGGTCGTTTCATCTGACTACATTCTGAGCTAAAAATAAAATAAATGTGTATATATATATATATATATATATATATATATAACATATTTATTTGGAATATTCCGTTGACGTGCAGTAAAAAGAAAAAAATTAATTTGTAGTTGATCCAGTTTACATTGGTGCATACGCGTGGGATTGAAGTTTAAATATATCTTTCGTCGGTTGTGATATCAAATACCTTTAAAAATACCATTTATAGAAAATTCAGGTTTAATAAAAGGTCAAACTCAATAAAATAATGAGACAATTACATAAATAATGAAATAATTCCAAGTCCGCGGGGCACTGAAACAAGTAATTTCACAGACGTGCCTCTTATTTAATAATTTATTGTCTGGTCATCTAATATTGGCACAGTAATCATTTTTTTCTTTCAAATAATTCGATTCTTTTCTTTCGTCAACTATTTTATTTCATTTGAACAAAATTTAATCCGAAAGAAAATAATGCCAAAGACAAATCTAAAATATTTACTCGAGTAGCCAATATTATTTACATCATGAATTTCTTGTTACAGTTCATATACGTAATAAAATGTAATATAAAAATTTCTCAAACATTATGCTATAAGTTAAAAACGTAATATGATTTCATTATTCAATGTTTATTTGTGTGCCCTTATTATTTTTCAAATTATTAAAAAAAAAAAAACGAAACAAGTGAAAGATTTATATAACTCATAATAAAAATCCACTTTATTTATTCAACAAGTAATATATATATATATAATCGTATGAAATCTTATCAAATGAATGAAACAAACATTAAATAATAAAACTTCCTTTTAAATTATAAATCAACGTGAAGAATTTATAAGAGATAGTTTATATTAAAACAATTTATTAAATTTAATTATCATTTTAACTTAATTAAAAAAATATATAATATATATTTTTATGGGCCGTAGTAAATATGCTGTACAAAACTTTCACGTCGCGGGAATTACTAAATTTTAATGAGAATACAAATAAAACTATTATAATGCAATTGTAAATTATGAATGATTTTAAAAATAATAAAAATATTGTGAAATGTAAAACAGTAAAACATTAAACTTATAACGCGCATACTTGACAACAAAATAATTTGTTCAGAGGCGGGGAACCACATTCTTAAATGCAATAGTAATCGCTTATCGAATTAGTGAACCGTTAAACTTGTCTATAAAACTTTTCTAAATTAACCTATCTACCGTGGTTTTTTTTTGAAACGTTATGTCATCTGTATCAAAATAACGTTGTTTTATTGTCAATATGTTCTTAAATAGATACCTATGTCGAATGATAGGCCGTAATTTAAAAATCATTAACCAATAATCATATTCTCAATAAAATAATTTTTTTTCGAAATCAAAACTCACAGATATATTAGAAAGAAAAAAATATATATACTAATATTTTATCATATTTTGAACGCTAATTTTGGTTTTCATAAGTATTATAGACACTGAACAAAGCAAGTATAAACGTTTGATTTTAGAATGGCGCGTTACATAAAAACACGTTTTTAACCACTTTGGATCACTAAAAATAATGCCTAAAACGTTTTTCAATTTGAATGAAAATGTAGAGGATGACATTGTTATAAATTATACAATATTCAAATATATTATCAAAAATAACGTGACAAATATTTAAAGTTTGAATCAATTTTAAATTATGAATAAATATTAATAATAATTGGTATAAAAATGTAAAGATAGATAATATTTGTTGTACGTACAATTATTAAATATTGAAAAAGTCATAAAATCAATTAATTATTTAATCTAAGGGTACGTAGAATCGTTTTATTTTTTCAAAACGCGATTAAAAAAAATAACTTTTCTTGATACAGCTCGATTGAGAAAACAATCCGCCTATCGATTAAAGTGATCGACCAATTAAAATATTAGTAAATTAAAAGAGTTTTAAAGTTATTTATTTTAATCGTTATGTATTGACAAGCGTACGGTAAAAATAAAGTTTCCTAAAGCATTAAATCATATTTAAACGTGTAGCTTGAAGGGAAATAATTATTAAATTCCGTTACAATCACCAATAACTTACGCATTTCCTTTAATAAATTACTTAATATAATAAAAGCCTTTTTTTTTTAAATTTTCAATTTAATTAAAATATAATAATAATATTGCGTTATTTTATACTTGAGGTATGAAAAAAAAAATTATAATTTAAAATATTGTATATTACGAGACAAAAAATTACTATTACTTTACATTATATTTGAAACGTAATGTAGAAAAAAAAATTTTTTTTTTAAATGCGTTTTCGCTAAAAATTATATAGCTCTAGATAGATACCATTATAAACGGTGATTTGCACGCGTACAGTATAGAATACCGGAGATATATAAGTATTGCACTCTCGTGTAACGGGTCGGTAACGAGTGAACGAATCAAATCGTTTGGAAATAAACGTTCGATTGATCAAAGTCGGCAAAAACGCGAGGTAAAAGTTTTTTTTTTTATTATTATTATTCCTTAATGTCCCGAATTAACCCGAATAGGTGTGTGTCCTTGGGTGTAACCCCCGCCCACGACAATTCGAATGCGCCATAACCGGTTTGTACCACCGAGAACAAACTTATCTGCGCGGAGAACGGGCCTGGAAGGGATTAGAAAAGAATTCCACGAGCTTTTAGCATATAAATATACCTTACACCGCGGATACGGTCACCAGTGTTGTTACCACCGATCTCGTGATACTTACAAGCAAATAAAAAAAAAAACACCGACACAATCTCGCACAATGGCATCCAAGGTAATAGTAGTTGTAAATTGTACGCTAAATATGATTTTTACATAAGCGCGACGCTTAACGTTTACAGTTGATTGTCGTGTTCGCCGCTTGCGTAGCCACCGTCCTCGGCCAGTACGCCGCCCCGGCCTACAAACCGGCTTACCCAGCACCCGCTTACTCCGCGCCAAAGGCCTACGCCCCGGAACCCGCGTACGCCCCGGCCCCGTACAACTTCGAGTACAGCGTGAACGACCCGCACACGTACGACGTCAAGAGCCAATCGGAATACGCCGACGGTAACGGTTACGTCAAGGGAACGTACAGCCTGGTCGAACCGGACGGTTCCACCCGCGTGGTCGAGTACACCGCCGACGATTACAACGGTTTCAACGCTGAAGTCAAGAAAATCGACGGTGGATACAAGGCACCGTACAGCGCGCCGGCCTACAAGCCGGCCTACAAACCAGCAGCGTACTCCGCACCGGCTTACCCAGCTCCAGCGGCGTACCCGGCACCGGCCTACAAGCCAGCGTACAAACCCGCGTACTAACTTCGTTAGTCCCTCCCCAACTCCCCAAACCACGTCTATTCTCTGTCATCACCGTAATGTCACCGAACCGTTTGTAACGTATACACACGGGGCGTTTTAAAAGTCACCCATCATCGTTGGACACCTCGCGAAACGCTTGTATTTATTTATTTTTACTTGTTTGTAAATATATTTAAAACATAATTTACGAATCGTTCGTCTATTGTCTTCTTTGGGATATTTTCCTACGGTTTTTTGAAAATGTGAACAGTTTCGGAATATTGAAATGTGCCAGCGATAGAGACGGATTTCGCGTTCAATCAACGCCGAAATCGCATTAGGCCGCCGAAAAAAGTGTATTTTAATATGACAAGGTACATAAAATTTATAGCAACTCTTGCCCGTGCTACCAGGACAATGCTCCAAGTAAAATGTCTCGAGCTAAATTTTCGGGGCCTCGTACATACACCAACCGCGTGTTAAAAAAAATGTATATAAATTTTAAACTAAATACAATACAATTTTCATGATTTATCTATCTCCTGTAAGCTTATGCTTGTGTTGAAGATAGAAAGTTATACAATGATAGTTAATTTTTTCTTTTCAATTACAAGATATTACATATAATAATATTTGTATCGTACCCTCTGAAAATAATTATTTTTATATCGAAAATCGAAACATTAATGTACGAATAGTGTATAATATATACATCTAAATAATATGTTATAATATACAATATTGCATATTATTATTATTTATTAAAAATTGTTTAATTTAAGGCAACACAATTTACGATTTCTTTTTTCTTTTTCTTACTATAGAATACATTTATGTGCTCCCGGTTTTACGCACACAAATATTCTTTATAGTACAAGTTATTTATATATATATATATATATAAAATTTGCCCACTTAAAACTATAAGAATTATAGAAAAAAAAACACTAATGCTTTTTTTTTTACTTTTATATTGTAAAGAAATTGTTCATAATGTAATAAAATATAATCAAAGATCAGGATTAGGGGCCCCGTTAATTTTTCATTCTTCTAGGCCTCAAAATCTATAGTTGCGACATTGACCCGTCAAAAATTGAGTAGTTACATCTGTCTTCGGCGTCACGTTGTATAACGTTGAACTTAACTGAACCGGAAACATATAACTTATACGATTCGATACAGATATGGTTTGTATATAATACATTTGTATACGTATTTTATCATAACCGTATCTTGATTTTCATATAACGCATTACCTTTCCGGATAGTTCTTTATATATTATAATTATTTTAAACTCCAACTCATGATGCCTATATAATATTAATAATAATAATAATAATTGATATATTGTTACATATATTATGTCACAATAGGATTTGCTTTGTTATACGAGAGACAATCGATCGTGATTTGTATACAAATTTTAGATATTCCACGGAGATAATATCATTTCCGTAATCTGTAATGACTCTGTTATAACCTCGCAAAATACGTGTTCCGCAAAAGTGACGACCGAATACGTACACTTTGAAACGTCGACGTTACTGTACCGGATTTTTTCCCCTATCCTCCGTATTCGCTATATATGTAGTTCAATATAATAAATAGGTACGATTTGATTTTTATCAGTAACCAGAAAATAGAATATTATCTATTTTTGAGTATTTCACAAGTCGAATACAAAGTCGTATGAGATGATCAGATTTGTATATAAAATATATATATAGTTTTGTATTTTATATAGTATTTTGTGTAGTAGAAACATTGAAATTTGTCGAGGTAAAAATTACGCTTTATATTCTCTCTTTTCCGCATAAATTGTTTCAATATATGTATATATTAAATTAGACGAGGAGAATGATTAATGTTTTAACGTTAATGAACTGGCGAATTAAACGAGTTTTATGCGATAATTTAAATCACAGTAGACGAAATAATCAAATCAGTCATCAGTCATCCGGGAAATAATATTGTTAAATATTATATATATATATATATATATATATATATCCGACCAATAAGGAGAGTCGTTTGTTTTCTATACTCGTTTTATTTTTCAAAAGTAAATATATGCAAAATTTAGCCGTATATATTTACGTATATGATATGGAAAATAATAATTTTACACAAAAAAAAATAAAACAGCGTACACTCTTACGGTTATACGTTTGTTTTCCGGTAATTCGCACACACGCACATCTCCTGATCGTCATTGCTCTCTTTCGCTGCTTCTCGTTCCAATCGAAACGCATATATATTTATATATTTTTTTTTACGCAGCCAATTGTAGTGCAGAGATTACAAATATTTACTTTTAATTTTGTACGTTTGTTTTTTGTTTTTTTTTTTTTTGTGCAATAAACTTCTAAACGTTTAGCGAACAAAATACGTTTCATGCACTGAACCTGCCGATATAGCCACAGCGATCGGCGGAATCGTAATAAATCGTGTTCGATAAATCGTTTCGGAGATCTGAGAACGAACAATTGCAATGCGTGTAAGGTGTGTGTTATGAACCGTGTAATGATATTATAATAGTAATAATAATAATAATAATAACGGCGGGAATACGCGCATTAAACACCGTTGAATTATTATGAAAAGGAACGTGTTTCGAGAGAGGAAAGAAAACGAAATGAAGAAAATATGAACGATAATAGACTGCCGACGGTGCGCACGCCGCTACAATACCGCCGCCGCCGCCGCCGCCGCGTTTATTATTGGGTCAATGTCAGTGGGACCACGCGCTCGCGTTCGCGCGCGCCCAACGCCCCTTTTACCCGATACACCGGTTTATGTCTTTTTAATGAACATTGGCGTTATGTAATAATTTTTTTTAAAATAAAAAATCATTTTTTTTTCTTTTAAACAACCGTTTATGTATACATACATAATATATATATATATATATATATATTTCTGTCCTGTCGCACAACGTGAATAAATCGAATTGATTGACGGTAAACACACGTTAACGCAGAGATACGACACGTGACACTACACTACACATTATTATAATATCGGTACAATATAAATACGTATTGTGAACAAGTATCGCGGCAGCCAATGATCATTTTTAAACGTCTTTTTCTTTTTTTTTTTCTATGTTTTCCGATCGATCAATAACGTTTCGAAACGAATCGACAGAAGTGACGCAATGTTTTGTCGCGTGTTTTTCGACAACGAATTTCTGGTGCGGAGCGTTCTCCAAATTTAACAACCGGCCGCCGAACACACACGCATATACGTCTGTTTTACCAGTCGACGAGTTTTCGTTTTTCTTTTTTACAATCCACAGTTTGCGTCCTATTCACTCGTGTCTATTGTAACGTAGAGCACAGTGTTCGTTTAATAATTAAATTAACTTTTCGTAAATATTTAAATTAAATTCGTTTAATTATTATTACTATACATTATAATATCGACTCATGTTTTTCAATAGAAATCTTTCGATACGAGAAATACGGTTTTTTTTTTTTTTTTTTAAAGCTCAACCGAATTCGAATTTTTGCGAAACGCGTTTTATATTGTGTAGGTAATGACTTAGAAATAAGTTAAATACGTTTATATAAATTCAGTTTTGAAAATATCACACGTAGGCAGTATACATAGAAGAAAATATTATAAGATTTTTAAGAATAACAAATTTTTAATATCAATATAATTTGTATATTATTAAATAATATCGATGACGCAGCGTATATAGTCGCCGGTTCTTTTAACGATTCAATTCGCCGTGTACACACAATTACTCCGCTATTATTTATTTGGTTGTTCTTGTTTTTTTTTTTTTTAACTCTATACGTTTTTATAGTAATATTTATATAATTTCCTCTATGTAATTTTTAGTAATAAATACAAACAAATTTAATACAACAACCCAATAGTTGTCTATTTTAACAATAATACTCTTCGGCTTGATCGCACGATTCGTATATACATATTTTTTTAAATTGTTTGTTATTGAAGAATATCAATTCTTGTATGTTTTACTTTTATTTATTTTTTGTTTTTACAAATAAAAATAATTAATTATATACATTGTAATAAAAAAAAAAAAATTTTTTTTTAAACAATGAGTTTTGATTTGAAAATAAACTATTATAATGGACTAATTGATGATCAAATAGCGCATATTTTAGTTTAAAATAAGATCGTAATTCGATTGAAAAATTTAAAAACATAAAAATTAAAATTTGAAAAATTATTTAAAATATTTTTCTTAATTGTGTTATTAAATTAAATATTTTATTTGTACTCGTTATGGTTCATTCTTTATCGTTTGAAAAATCATTAATATTCGTAATAGTGACATATATATATATGTATATAATATTCACTAATAGTGAATATATTGACATAATATATGTCAATATATTCGCGATATTATATGCATTTTACTGTAAACGAATTAATTTTGTTCAAACAATTTTCAAGCATAATTTTATAAAGATTAGGTATAGGTATAAACGATATTTTTCACCCACAAGACGTACCACCATTGCCGGTTTGACCAGTTCACAAATAAAAACGTTTTTCCTTACAAGATTTATTCTGAATTGTTTTATCCATTCGAATTGTATAAAATATATAATGCACCGTAATTTTTCATACATTCTCATAAGTGATCGAAACCCGCCCCTCCCCCTTGCGTTATTTTAACGTGGTTTGTCTTTACGTAATTTTTATAAGTATTACGTACAATTTTTTTGCTAATTTCGTCTAGACAATGCCGCTAAAGTTCTTGGATTTAATCTATTCCAACAATGACCTACTTGTGTAAGTCATTTTTCTCAATACAATCGAAAATAATACGAGTATAATGATCCTTAAGTCGGTTAATAATAATAATAATAATAATTCATTGAAAATTAATGTTCTTCGTCCGATAGGTAGGTAACAGCCGACTGCAGGTCAGAAGGTCCTTACGCGATTCGCTATATTATAAAACTATACTTCTACCGTCGTGGCCACTTGGCCAGTGATGTATCGATGATTTAACGATTCGATTTTTGGCCCACGTATTTCGATTAATGGATATTCAAAATCACGATTCGTATTCAAGGATCCATTGTAATTAAACACAGAAAACGTGTGTTGTTATTTATATTGTAAATAAATAAAACGTCTGTTGTAATAATAATAATATTAATGCGGCTTTTACTTTTAAAAATATATTCATACGTAGTTTTCAATATAAAATTATTATTATATAAATACTTTTTACGATATACAAACCGCAAAAATTGAGTTTGTTTTAAGGTTTCAAGCTTATACGTTTATTAATAAATAAATTTTAACACTTCAAATTTATTCCTTATATTAATATAAAGAAAATAAAGTGTTTGAAGTAATAACAGTTGAATTTTTATTTTACACGAATTTTTTTTTTTTTTTATTCAACACAATCGAATATTTCAAAGATCTTGTTATTTAGAAAAATGTTCGTAATTTTCAATATATTTATTTGTCAATACTTAGAGATGGAAATATCTACAAGTACACTATGTATATAGATTCGCAATATATTACATATTATTAAAATTAAAAATTTATATAATTAATTCGGCACTTCTAATTTCTTTTTATATAATATATTAATTTGTTATATTACAAAATATTGAAAAATGTCATATATTTTATTTCTTCATTTATAATGTTTTTTTTTTTAATTTTCGACCTTTTTAAAAGTTTAATTTTTAATGGCGTCTCACTTTTATATAAAATGAATACGTATATTTATAATTTCAATGAAAAACGTTGTTAAATTCCCAATGGAAATAATAAATAATATTTACATGAGCTATACAATTTGATTTTTCTTAAATAAACGGAATATTTTAAACTACGATTCAAGACGAACGGTGTTAATTTGCAGAAACGTCATTAACGTTGTTTAAACTTCGTACATAAATTATAATAAATGATCACTTAATTAATTTCAGCAGTACTTTGTTCCTGTTACAACCTCAGAACATATTGCTATCTTCAAGTAACATCCAAAATACTTTTATTTTTAAATTACAACCATAACTTAATAATAAAAAACTAAAAACAAAGTAAAAAATAAAAGAATATATGAAAAAAAAATAGAAATAAAATAAACTATAAATTAATACTCGTGAATAATAAATTTATACATGTGTGTATATTTTTATATATTATATATATGTAAATATAAAATCAAACCAAATATAATGAAAAGTAAAGAAATATATAGAAATTGTCTTATTAAATTATTTTATTTACTACCGGTTTCGATAAAAATCATCATCAGATATTGAGCAAAAAAGAAAAATGCAACAACTTTCGTTAATTTTTTTTTTCACTTTTTGTCGAACCCGGTAGTAAATAAATTCAATACAATAATTTCTATATATTTTTTTCATAATACTTATTGGCTGGATTGTATATTCACATATATATATATATATATATATACATATGTGTATGATCATATAAATTCTAATAGAAAATACAGACAAATAATAAAAATACTTATAAATAATGTAAAATTTAATTTTATCCATTTATCTAGTTTATTAAGGCATAAATAAATTATATTCTGGATATACTGAAATGCATAATAATAAATCTGCCTAAAGAGGTTTTTACCAAAAAAAAAAAGACCTCTGTTTTTTAAAGTTGAGTATTTACCAATTCCCCACAGATATTACGACATGCACAATAGTAATTACTATAATTACATTACGTAGAATGATGGCACGTATTGGGATTTGAATTTCTACTTATGGTTAATCACAAAGCTACCATTTGTTGCGGTCAAAGTAAAACGATAAAAAGCTAACTTCGTGTATTGGAATTCATATTGGGTCTTATTGAATAACGTCCAAAAAAAAAAAAGAGTTCGTTTAAATTAACATTGTTCGTAAAATGTCATACATATTCTCGTGTACACAAAATTTTCAAGTGATCGATCATATTTTCGAACAAAACCATCAAGACGGTAGACACCTAAGGACGAAAAGGTGATTGATTTATGAATCGTATAGAGAAAAACATTAAGAAAAAAAAATTAACTATTTTTTTCGAGTTTTTTTTTATCATCATAAATTCTGCGTAGTCTAAATGTTAGTCGTTCAATAATATGACAGATATATTTTACTTATCGATTATAATAATCGTTATTCTCGATTATAAAGAAAACCTATTAAAACCTATTCAACGTTTTTACTGTATTGTTCAGCGACTTCCATAAAAACTTAAAATTATTCTATCTCCAATTCGAAAGCCAAAACGCTTTCATGAATATCTAATCGAAACCGTCTACATGGTATATTACTCACCATTTTCATTTTGTAGTGTTCATTTTTCATAATAAAATATCAAACAACAAGCGATAACTATAAAACAATAACATACATATAACATAATAGTGTTACATTCAGTGCAAAATATTGTAAGTACACCGCAATTAATTGAGTATATCGAAAACATGAATTTTTATACACATGTTTATATTATGTTTTTATATCGTTTCTTAATGAAATATCAAAAAATAAATAAAATAAAGGATTTATAAATATATATATATATATATTTGTTATTATATAATATATAAGTAATATATAAAAAGCAAAATAATATATAAGTATAAAAAAAAGTATAAAGTATATATAGGAATGTAGATCAAATGTTAACTTTCTGCTCTTTTCCTTTCACTTTTCAATAAATCCTTAATATTAATAACTATAATCATTTTACAATTACAATTATGTCATTTTCCGATTTTCTAAATATTTTCTTTATTTTATCAATTTCAAGCTATAATTACAATAAATTAATTCAATATTTAAGAAATATAAAATGTTTAAAACTCGTACATTAACAGAATATATTGTTAACACTACACTGCACCTAATAACTATATTTTAATAATTTCAAAATGTATGATATACAATAATTTATAGTCCACTATTAATGTCTATACATATATATATATATGTGTGTGTGTGCGTGCATAAATAAAAAAAACCGAAATATCTAAATATTTCGTAATTTACAACAAAATAACCAAAACAATAATTTTAAATGCATCGATTTCTTTTTTAGAAAATGTATTTAAATCTTGGTTCTTTATTTCCATATAAATTAATAGAAAAAAAAGGAAAAAATTAACTTCTTTGACGTAATGGTTTGCCTCTAATCTTCTATCTACGAAACTTGTATTACACCTTCTATATACAAAAAATATATCTCGTTTAACATCATCACTTGCATTTTTCACGCTGAATCTAAAATATTGCTTTATTCGTTTCATCTGTACATATAGAGTACATATTAAAATTATGCCAAGTAATCGTTGTTAAATACAGAAAAAAAAATAAAATAAAACGTATTTTGGTGAATATGATGAGCGATTTATTTACATGAAAAATTATGTAATATATACACAATCATTTATAAACAAAAACAAAAAAAAAAAAATGTAGTTAATGAGAATATAAATAAACTATCGCCGGTGAGTCGAAAGCGCGTAGCGGATCAGATATAAAGACGCACGGGAAGAAAGCGGAAACAACGAGAAAAAATTAAATAATAATAATAATGTCTTATAGTGTACATGATTAATAAGCTGGCTTGTATGGGGCTGGTTTGTATGCCGGCGCCGCGGGGTAAGCGGGTTTGTAGGCCGGGGCGCTGTACGGGGCCTTGTATCCACCGTCGATTTTCTTGACTTCGGCGTTGAAACCGTTGTAGTCATCGGCGGTGTATTCGACAACGCGGGTTGAACCGTCGGGTTCGACCAGGCTGTACGTGCCCTTAACGTAACCGTTACCGTCGGCGTATTCCGATTGGCTCTTGACGTCGTACGTGTACGGGTCGTTTACGCTGTACTCGAAGCTGTACGGGGCCGGGGCGTACGCGGGTTCCGGGGCGTAGGCTTTCGGTGCTGGGTACGCCGGTGCTGGGTAAGCCGGTGCTGGGTAAGCCGGTTTGTAAGCCGGGGCGGCGTATTGGGAGAGGGCGGTGGCCACGCACGCGGCAAAAACGATCAACTGAAAAGAATAATAAAATAAAATAAAAATGTTGCGAGAAATAAAACACGCTAAAATTTTAAACGCGAAATTTGGAAGGGAAAAGAGAAAAATTTACGTTTTTTTTTTTTTTTTTTGTTTTTCTTTTTAACAAATTCGATACAACGGCGGTAAATGTGCGACTTACCTTGGCGGCCATTTCGTCGTTTATCTTCTAACAAGTCCGTCTGCGGTGTGTGTACAGAAATGAACTGATGAATGCGGAGACCAAACGCTCGGTATTTATGGGGTAAAAGTATATCGCGGAATCCCTTCCAGAAGCATTTGGCGCACGAAGCCCCGTCGGACAATTATTGTGCCGCGGCGTGTCGCGGTGGATAAGAACCGGTCGAGGTGGAGACGCCCGTAAATAATACGTTTATACTCTTTACTTTTCGAACCGTCGCTCGTATAACACAACCTAGGTACCGTACGCAACCATAAACTGTCCAACTACCCACGCCTTCTTCGACCGGAGTAATCGATATATCGATATGAAATTTATACACACCACACCCCGCGGACCGCTGCAACAACGCAAAATTTTACGAGGTCGCTCGTCATTTCCCGCGATTTTTTTCATTTTTCGTTTTTGTGATTTAACAACGATGCGAACATTAAAAAAAAAAATTATATATATATATATAAAATAAAAATTTTATTTTGCATATGGCATCGGCTGTACTATCCTAACTTACACTATAAAACAACAGAAATAAAATATTAAATACATAATTACGTTTATGAATAGATAGATAAATGAGTAAAAAAAAAAAGAATAAATAAATAAATAGGTAGTGAATATAAGTGTAAATGTGAATGAGTATAAGCATGTGTTCATTTTTGTTATTAAAATGAAAATTACCGTAGAAAACGACGGTGCGAGAATAACGATAATATCGATTTCGTAAAATCCTTGTGGACGATCGAAAACCCCGTCAAGTGATATAACATTATTCGGATACAACAAAAAACGAAAAACCGTACCGCTAATAAACATGTTTGCGTTTCATTTCATTTTACTCTGTTGCGGATAGAATGAAAACGAAAATATTTATCTCAAAGATATATTATTAAATATTATATATAAACTATTCGACTTTATATCGAATCGAACAACAAATAGCCTCTATTATTTTAAATGTTACTAAAGAAAAAAACAACAAACGATACTATACGCAAATCGATTTATCAAAGCGTTATTATTTTCAAAATAAATTCTGCGTCATCCAGAGTATAATTGTCATCAATGAATTTCGAAAACAATTAATATTGTATTAATAGTCTTTAAAAATTCAATGTACGATTCAATACGTGTTTTTTTTTAAATATTTTATGTAAGCATTAGGATTCCGTGAAAATAAAAAAATAATTATCAGAAAGCAAATTCTTGTATTAATTAGAGATAAAGCACGCTTAAACACAAATAAACGCGAAATCGAACAGGAGTTCGATTAACGAAGCGAGGCGTAACTTTTATTATTTTATAGAAATCGACGTGTATACGCGCATTTACGTATATAACGTATGTAAATGGTATGATTTCAATGCACTGGCTTGGAAAAACAACTTGTGACTGGAATAAAAATATAACAGTGCAACGATGAGTGATTTTCATACGATATTATACTAAAGTAATTTTACACGAGAGAAAACGGAAGTCTCAAACGAATCAAATACACGAGTCCGGATTTAAACCAACGAAACAACTGCTCGTGTTCTCTCGGTGCCGTGAAATTTCAACCGAACCAAACGCCAAAGGAGATCTAATAGAAATTTGAATTTATAATTCGTAAATATTATTAATATTCCGCGGGAGTGTTTGTCGTGTTTGCAGCGAACCAATTATAATAGGATTAATAGTAATCATTTTCAATTGGAATGAAACATATTTCGTGATGATAATTAATTCCATTAGTAGGTACGTATTAATAATGAAATAGATTTATTACGGATAAAAATAACTTGTCGATAATAAAAATAACGTTAACAACAATTTATTTACACATGCCATAAACAACGTAATATATTACTTTTTTTTTTTTTGGAGATTTGTAAATAAATTTTGAATTTACAATCATTAGTTTACCCGTATTCATCGAATACGCCTTATTATAGCTGATTAAGTTGTGTCGCGTTGAAAATCGTCGTCAATGATTTTGTGTACAAAGAGCTGTGAAAAAAAGTTTAGAAATCAAATGACGTTAAAGAGAAACCATAGAATTCGATGAATTATCGCCCGCCGTGATTTAATGGAACATACTTACCACCATAATAGAAAGAAGATTTTGAACGAAACTCAGATTAGCTAAGTTAGTTAATATAATCGATGTTCAAAGTTAAAATTTAAAACACAGTCAATTAATCGTTTTCGAGATGTTTTTCAAATATAATACAAAACACGTTATGGTTGTAATTCGTTCACAGTCGTATGTAGTAAATGAAATTACGAATACCTACTACTAAAGTATTTAATTATTTAAATATTAATTACGAGAACCTTTAAAAAAAAAAACAAGTTTAATTCTGAATTTTTAATAGAATAACATTTTGGCTTCGCAACAATTTTAAAAATGTTTTATTTTTCTAAAAGTATCCCGTCATTATGAATTTCATAACGTTTATTCAATATTGTTACGTATATTAATTTACTTTTTCCATAGTATTCAAACCGTTCCATAAACTGTTATACGTATTATCAGAACACTAATCTTCAAGTTTACATCATTTAAATTCTTATTCACTTTTTGCTGCCGAAATTACGTAAGAACAGTTGTTTGCCTAGGGCTTCGCGTATTACAATAACAGTAATAAATATTTTGTCTTAAGTAATAATGATCAAATATTACTCCCATAAATGACCATGATTAAAAGTTATAAATAAATTTGTCTGAATAACGAAATAAACTAAATCGATTAATAAATATTATAATTATATACCTTAAGCAAATAATACACAAAATATACACGAAAAACATTGAATATAAAAAAAAAATTATAAGATATATAACCATTTTAAATTTGTTCCAATAATAAAGTGCGTTAAAAGAGTTCACTATAAAAAAAATAATAATAAAACTAAATTGCAAAACGTAAGTCTCTTCCACTACACAAAAACGGTATATTTAATTTATTTAACCGTGTTTAGTAATTGTTTGAACATAATCGATTACGTTGTAATATCTCTAGCGAGCATATATTTTTCCTTGTGTTAGGAAAGGTACTTAACTAAAAGCTTTTTACAGTTACTTCATAATAAAACCAAAGATCATTAATCATTTTTTTTTCTTTTTTTTGGTCTTTACGCATCAAATATCATGGCAGGAAACGTACTACTGAAAATTATTTCTTCTCTTGTTGACTTCTCGACCGTCTAATTTTTGTTTTCTTTGTAATCTCCACTTCAAAACTTTTCTTCGGTCATATACATTATACGTACATATTACTTTTTATTTTTCCCCGGACAAAACTATAACTAAAAGTACGGACCATTACACTTGTCAAGGTGTGAAAATATGGTTTTTGTTTATTGGCCAAAAACCCATTTTTTTTTCACTAACTGTCTTTAATATTTTAAATTATTATACAAATTTTTTCATGTCGAAAATCTCGAATATTTGCTTACATATATATTCTCAGTAGTCTAAACATTTGATTTATTTCGGTTCTATGTGTGGGTCAATATAAATCCATAGCTCTCCGCTACTATACTAACTACGACACGCTTTCTGTTCATTAGAGAGCGATGTGGCGATGTGAAGAAATTTGAACTGGACCTTTATTGATAACGAGCTCTTATTCTTTTAATATACCCGACATTAATTTATAACGTTCGTTCGGTTCGTTTCTAACGTAATATGACACTCTATAAATGGAGGGGGGGGGAAATCAACGATATTATTATTAATATACATCCTCGCTCTTCGAGAAATAATATATCAATTATTTGAAATACTATATTCGGAAACCTTTTACTACAGAAATATAAACGTTATTATACACCAAATTGCACGCAACTATCATATACGCAAACAAAAATTTACGTTATAGAAGAAAATAACTAAAATCCGTTAAATAACACAATATTTTATTGAAGAAATCCGAAACATTTCTTGTTAGAACGGTTAATTTATTTGAACACGTTCATATATATATATATGAACGAATATATTATAAACTATCATAAATATCGTATTTTTAATTATTATCGCGGTAATCATGGAGTCACGGAAAACATTATTGGTTTTTCTTGGAGCATTTACTCTTTAGGTTCGCTTAAAAGAGGATAATAATCATATATATTTATGGCAGGACGTTAGAATAAGTTAATTAAAATAAAAGCCTATTATTATACTTTAAGCACAATAAAAGTGATTAAAAATAATTGAGTGAGCAAACTTCGGTGAAAAAAAAATATATATATATTAACTGAACGTTTCACGGTACAACTGATAGCGAAATTACTACTGCTTACTAAAAAAAATATATCCGATAAAAATATTTAAACTTAACATTTTAATAATAAACACGTAAAATATCTCAAAATGAAATTATCTTTTGGCAAGTTTTTAGATTATAACTGGTAATGGATATATACGTATTAAAACATATTGTATATCGAACAAATTTTCAAATTTTACGCTTAATTGTTGGCTAATTTATTTGAAAGTCGCTTATACAATAATTTATTAGTTATTAGACGTACGCTCTTTATTCTAAATAAAAATATACATTGTCATTATATTTAAAATTGGAATAGAAATATATTTAATAAAAGATTTTCTATAAAATATTAAACGTACGACGTATATATATATATATATATAAACGAGTATATTCAACCAAATAATAAATATTGGCTAAGGTATTAAGTTTAACCCGTTAATTTTTACTTAATCAATTAAAACAAGTATAACACGAAAAACAAATCAAACAATACAGTGTAAGTTATGATTGTTTTTGGAAAATTAGTCAATAATGTTATTTACATCAATCTACTCATTTCCCTACAGATATACAAAAGTCCTCGGTTTTATTCGTTGTGTATAGACATTTTATAAAAAGTTTTTTTTTTTTGCCAAAAGTTTTATTATGTTCAAAAATATTTTTATTCGGAAACCCGGAAACGAAGTTATTTTATTTAATTAGTAATTAAGTAACACCAATAAAACTTTCTTTATTCTCTCCTGGTACAAAAATATTATTAGAAATTAAAAATATACGTTTCTAACTTTATTTTCATATTATTCTAGAAATACACGAGTGGTAATTATATTTTATGCATTTTCAAAATAACTTCATATAACATATTGCAAAATTAATTTTAATTTCAAACCAGCTGTTACCGTTTTACAGTTTATAGTTAATCTACGAATAAAGAAAATATTAACATATTAATTACTATTTCAATTCAATGAAATACAAAAGAATTATGTTTACATATTTTTCCTATCATTATATTTATATGCTTATTTTTTTTATACACCATAAAGTTAATAGTTATAATATTAAACAGTGTACTAAAAATTGATTTTTCATTTATACAATCACATAATATGTAACTCTTTATACTTATATTGATACCGGCAAAATTGTTTTTGAATAATGTAATATTGTAATCTATAATACTAATAATATCATCATTGAAAACATTTTAATTTATTTACAGATTAAAAATGTTGTTGAATGGAGTATTCGATTCAAATGTTTATTTCAATATTATAAATTGTAATAAAATTGAAGTTTTATGGAATTGTTTAATCATTTACATTGTTTAATTTATTTTCGTATAATTATAGATTTTTATAAATTCCAATAAATTGTTTTTCTTTCGGTACAAATTTGTCTTGTTTTATAATGTTATCCACAAAAAAGGTATGTAATTAAGTTATATTATAATTGAACAGTGGATTATTATTATTTTAATTAATATTAAATTTAGAAAATATTTTTAATTTCGAATAATTTAACAATTATTTTACGTAACTAAAAATATTAATAATAATATTTCTATTTGTCAATATGTCGATGTTAATATTTGTAAAACTTGTGTAGCTACTTTTTTTTCCTAGAATGTCAATTAATCACGAAATAAACTTCATCTGGGTATCCAACTAATGAAAATTCATCTTTCAACTTAAGTCTTAAATGTAAATGTATAAGATCCTGTAAATAAAATTAAAGACTTGTTTAAATTGTAACCTTTTTAAGAAAATAATTTTATTTAAAATATTTTCTCGTCGAAGTTTCTCAAAGTATTAATTAATTCACGTCAAATTAGCCTGTCGTTTTTATACATATGACTGTTCAATGTAAATTAGTCCATAATAAATATTTAGACGTCTATAAGATGTTATAAACAAATAATAGGAACAAGGGGGCTATATTCGACGAAAACTGTTTTCATTAAATTAATATGTTGTCGTATATTTTTTTTTCCTTTAAAAAAAAAAAAATGTATTTTTCGTCGAGATTTGTGTAAAGAGTAAAATTTAATCATCTTAAAAGTATCGATTTATTTTCAAATTCGAACGTTATTCAATACAAAATATCTTATATAATATAGACAAAATTAATAACAATATTTGTTGTGTTAAGCTTAAGACTTGGAGTTCAAAAACTGATTAAAAATTAGTATCACGCGATATCAAATCATACCAGCAAACTGTACGGTCTAATTATTTTAAACAATATTCCGACATTATTAAATTAAATTTCTTATAGATTAAACGTACGTAAACACATCGGCAGTGGCGGATTGGAAGGGAGGGGAAATAGGGCGATCTCCTTCCCCCTCCTCGGGTCGTGATCTTTTATAATGCTTAATAAAATTTCTTTTTAAAATTCGCCCTTCCCCCGTTGCATAACCTTTAAATCCGCCACTGCGTACCAGTCTATACTTTCAAATATATCATCGCTGCTGCTGCTACGAAAAAAAAAATAAATAAAATAATATACTTTTTATTTGAATACGGAAAACGGGAAAAGTCTATTTCACTTATAAAATAAGTGAAAGAAAATAATCAGAAATACAACCACCGATAATCACTGTCGATGACAATCGATAATACCTTTACCCGGCATATATTTTTATTTATGTAAAAAAAAAAATATATAAATATTTAAATTTAATTAAATTAAACGATACAAACGGATTTTAAAAATAATATTAATAATATGCTATAGTAATTTTTTTGAAAATATAATTCATTATGTGTAGATATTTATTTTTTTTTTTGATATCTTTTTATTATAATATTCATAATTTTATCCGTGTAATGTTGTTTGGGTTTTATTTTATATTTTTATTTTTTGCTTAAATAATGATTTTTTTTTTTTTTTTGACACGTATACAAATATATTATACAAGAGATTTATAGGTTTTTTCTCTATTTCTTTCACACCATTCTTTTTGTAATCTCGTTTATTTAATTGTTCTATCGTAATTTCTCATACAATTATTGAACACAGTAAGTTATTTTGAATAAGTTATGTTATTAAGATTTTTATATATATATATATAAAATTTAAAATCAGTTTATCGAGTGGAATGTCGAGGAGTTTTCGCTATAACGATAATTTAATGAATCCGTTTTGATAATATTTTACGCTCTACGTTCGCGTACGAATTCATTTCGATCGTTGTTAATAATAATAATAATAATAATAGTATTGCACGGCGAATAATGAAAAGAAAACACCGAAGTGACCGGCGGACGGTTATGTTAATAAAATTGTCCGCGGTCCGCAACATTAAAATAAACTGTCGCGCGCGCATGTTAGGTTACAGAGAACGCGCGTGTCGGTCTCGTCGTTATGCGGACACGGTTCGTCGCGGCCGAGAATTGGTTAATCGCGTCGTATTAATAACAGTAAATAATGCAGACGTATTACGCATGTCACACATATTTTATAAATTTCGGACGCGGTCATTTCGCAGACAAACGTGTCTAGGAAGTTGTTTTACGGCATCGGATTAATTCACACGTCGAAACCGACCAGTGAACGACGGCGATCGCCCTGGTCACGTCGGTTACGGACTGGAGATAGGATTTTGATTACTTGAAAAACGAAAAACGCTAAAAAAATGCGCTAAAAAAAAAAAAGAAAAAAAGACGTAACTTGTAAACCTGAACTCGTAACTTATAATAACAATATCATCGCCTTTTCGACAGCGAACGTATACACAATATGAAATAGTTATACGGTGTGTTTACACAGGAGTGGGTGAACTTCATGAATGGTCGAAAGATAAACAAACTGCAGCGTCCTCTCTCCCGGAATATAAACTAAAATAATATATATATATTTTTTTTATACGTTTAACTTTGCCGAACACACACTCGTATTGTTATTCTATTTTTATTTTTTATTTATTTTTAGACGATATAGAAATTACATTATTATGTACGAGTGCGGCCCGATACTAGAGGAACTCGTCTAAAACGGGTACAAACAAATAGGTAAACGGACGAAACATATTTCAAATCTATAGAAAATAACATTTTTACTCAATCTATATTTACTGATATTCCAAACGATGGATCCGTATGTGGAAACTGTTGCGAATTGAACTCCTCGTCATCATCTCGCGGCCAAGTCGAAACGGCAAATTGAACTTCTTCGTCAGATTCAGTTTTTATAATACTATCTTTCAACTTCGGTGAAGGATGGAAATTAAATTATAATTATTTTCGATTTACTATTTCAAAACGTCAAAAAAAAAAAAGCGTGTATATGTCCCCGTTACCATAGGCGTACGTTCGAATATCCTTACGTTATTAAAAACGCCCAATGGAAAAAAAAATTACATTTTTCACTAGATAACATTTTCAAATTTTGAAAAGAAACCGGACCTTTTTTCTACAGAATATACAAATTAATATGTTATCAAATATTTTAAATTTATATAAGTGTTAGACACGGGCTTTTTTTTCCGATACGTCTCAAAATGTCAACTCGGAAAAAAACTCATCACGAGTATACTTGACGTTTGTATACGACATGCCTAACACGTTTAAGGAACGTTTTGAGCCCTTCTGAATATTTACTGAGACGCCGTCGTTGTCGAACTAATAAAACAGATTAAATTTACTTTTTTAAACCTTTTGTAACTGTTACATTTAAAAAATATATACGAGTATATATATATATATAAATTTTATAATCACTTTTTTGTGTTGTACAATACATTCAAAACTTTCATACCGAGACACTCATACTTGCATTAAGTAATTAAACTTTTGAAATCCTCTCGTTCAAACTTACGTCTATGACGATAATACAAGTATTTTATTTTTTACGCGAATATATAAGACGGACGTTTACTAGAAATGCGCGCGCTTCGATATCATGAGTGTACAGCATGTTAAGTATGTTTGAACTTTGCCCGAACACCATTTAAACATGTACGGACATGATCGATTGTCTCATCAAGACAAACAGATAAAATTTTATCTCAATTTTTATACGTGAAATCCGAAAATTCCAAATTCGGGACCACTCCTAGCAATCAACCCTTGAAAAATAGTCAGTTCAAAAAGTGAGAAAGAGAGAGAGAATCATCATCGACTGGATAAAATAATAATAATATGAGAAGTTCATAATAATAACGATATTAATACCGCGGTAATAGTAAATGTGCGTATATACGTACGTGCATTAATAATAACGTCTATTAATTATTATTAGGTATACTGTTGGACTCGGAGCCCCGGAGAATTGATATAACACAGAGGTAATAATTATTATTAAATAGACGAAAGACGTTCAATACATTGGAGGAGCTATTGTAGAGAGTAGCTTATACAAATATTTATATTATTCATGTAAACGCGTGGTAACATAATTGACATTTGCCAGCCGCATATTTATTTGTAGGATTTTTGAATTTTTTTTCCTCCGATTGTATGCTACATAAATAATTTACTTTAGACATTAATTTTAGAATACAGTTGTAGCTAACGATCTGTTTCTACGTTGTCTATACTTGTGAATTTTATTTGATGATTTTTTTTTCTTTTTCGTTAACTCAGAGGATCAGAATATTATAATTTACAAGTAAATAAGAAAAAACGCAATTATTTTAAATTGACTTTATTTCAATTATTTAATTAATATGTATTTCTTGAGTTAAAATTTTTTTTATATCTAATTTTTTTTAGGCCGGTTAAAATATTTTTTTTTCTCTACAATTTAATAGAATCTTATGAATAATAATTTATTTGTCATCGTCGGGGTTATGAGGATCTCGATAATAGGAAATATTATGGAACATTTTTTTTATGCATAAAAAAATATTGGCGATTGAACACCAACCCCCTATATAAAATACGTTACAGCGTTAACTATATACAATAGAAAAAAATATATTGCCCTCGTATTCAATCAACGTGTACAAAGGGTAATTAGATATCGACAAATGACAAATAATAAATAATTAAAATTAATTGTATTATGTGATTGTTACAAATAAATATAATATTAAAAGTAACGTGCTTTCTATTTTTTAAAAAAATATCCAATTGACATTTTATAACATAAATTATGTTTCGAATTTTGAAAATTATTACTTTGCTTTACCAGTAAGTTTTATTATTACAACTTGCAATTGAATCACACTCGTGCAGCGGCCAATTCTCCCTATTCTCCTAATTGCATTAAAAATATTCCCACTTTTTACAAATTATTAATATTGTAATATAACATCGTCAATATATTGACTATTGATAATCACGATTACAATAATAATAATAATATAATTTTTGATTGAATACGCGTTATTTAATTTTAAAATTGTTCAATTGTGAAAAACGAAATGTAATTATCACCACGATTTTTTTATGCTAATGGATACATTTTTCATTATCCAAATTTTCCTAATATCGTTTAAATAAAAAACAAAACAGTTGATTATTTTTAAACTATTTAATTTTCTTCTCTTCTTTCAGCCAATTATAAATGTTTGAAAGTTCTGAAGCCAAATTAAATATTTTAATCTCTAACTATCTTACAATTAAATATCACTTTCCCCCCCCCCCAAAATATTGAAGTTCCGCCAATAATGGCCGAAAGCATTATTATCTATTTCCCCTTTCTAGTAATTATATTACCTCTCCTGAACGTACTGCACAGCAATTATATTATAGTTAGTATCAATCGACCTACGTATAACCATTAAATCATTCAATTTCAGTTGACCTTATTATAATTTTAAAATGCGTGCAATATACGTTTTGAAATTTCATAAATTCTTGTCTTTTTTCTATACCTACGATGAAATTGAATTTAACTGGTTTTTATTATTACAGATGACGAAGAAAAAAAAACAATGAATATAAATTACTCATTTTTAAAACAGTTTTTCTAATAATTTTTTTTTTTTCGTAACAAATCAATTATATCAAATTATATTAATTAGTTTAGTACGAAACGAACATTTAAATAATTTGTTCAGAGATTCATTTTTAAACTCGTTTTATTCTAATTTATGATTCATATACTTTGTTTCGGAGATCGAATAAAATTTCATTAAGTTCTTCCACCTACTTTTAGCAAGAGAAATATTTTAAAATAGAATGCACAAATTAAAAACACTGACCAGTTATTTCCATTGACAATGCTTTATGTCTAATCTACATACATGGTTGATAGGTCAAGGACTGCAGATATTATATATACGATCACCCAAGTTTTTGTAGCAATCTGTTTTTGCATTATTTCATTCGAGTGTATTGCGCTACGTTTTTATATCAATAATTTAAAATCCAAGTTATTATAATGTATATCAGCTAATGTGCAGCAAAATCATAAATCTGTTTCATATACCAGTTATATCGTTTACGTATAATTTATAAAGAAAAAAATCGCCAGGTCATTGTTACAATTACTGTAACTGGACACGTAGTACTAATATATTGTACTGATATTGTAAAATCAAAAATTTTGCCCTGTAAATATTTTTCGAAGTTCATTTTAATCATTTTTCGTAATTATACAGCAACATATTAATGATTTTTTTTTTAAATTATCTACAATAATAGTTGTGTCTAAATATAAGTTTTGAAACCTGCGTGCCGTTCACTTGGTAACCGTTTTTGTAAACTGCGTTTGGCGTTAGTCACAATCTAATAGTTGTAGACAACGAACAAATATTACAGAAATGATAAACTAGTAACGTTTAATTAAATTAATCCTAATGTGTTGAATTTATTAATGTTTAATTTCATTCAGTATAATAATAATCATCTATTCAATATTCTCTTAGACTTCTGTATAGTGCTAAATATGAACACGAAATAATTTATATATATTTAGTTATTATTACAGATACTATTGTCACAATTCTTATCGAAAATTCACTTTTTTTTTTATATGGATGAGTGTTGAGTAGTAATCATTCCATCTGATATATTATATTTCGTTTTCTTATGCAACTAGAAGTTCTCTTAAAACAAGTCACAGCTTGCTTGAATATTATCAATATAAAAGTTCAATTCGAACATTTTAAACACGTATCTATTGGAATTTAAATGTACCCATCAGTTTAAAATAAGACGAAAAAGAGAAAAAATATCACCATCTCTCGTGGTAATATTTTTCACACAATCATTCGATTTTCAACCAAAATATCCCCCTGCATGAAATGGAAATGAAATTACTATCTATATAAATATGACATTGTATTCATAGGAATAACTGATGAAATGTCTTTTAGTATTATTAAATTAACCTTGAGATAAAATAGGTAATTTGGTTATAGGTTAATAGTAATAACTAAAATAGTCGTACTTCATTCGTTATATAATTTATAAATTATACAAATAGTAATTTCAACCGTTTCGGCAATACATCCAAGGTTAATACTTCAAAAAAATGTATATGTATAATAAATTGGCCATAATCCTTACTTACAATCCTACATATAGTGCACCAAAGCTATCAATCATACTAACGGTGATTTAATTAAGTACGGACCACATGCTTTTATAGGATTTTTTTCTAATTATACATGATTACATTATGTGTTATAATTAATAACATTCTATTTTTACTCAATAAATATAATTAAAATTTTCTATATAAATTAACTGAATCAATGTGGTAAAAAAAAATAATAAATATATATCAATTTTCTTTATATGAAAACATTTAAATAAAAATAACTTTAAAAATATAAAAGGTTAGGCGGATTAATCCAATAAATTTACCCTCTTGTAAATGCAAATTAAAATTTTAAAAATGTTCTATAATATTAATACCATTTCACAAAGTTTTGTGTGTGTGTGTGTATGTGCGTGGAATTTAAAAAATTAACTATTTTATATAATCTATATGTATTGTCAGATTGTCCAATTTTCAAATGTAACTTTCAAGTACATCCTTTTACCTACTAAATACATTATTACGTTTCAATATGTAACGAAAAATCAAACGCGCGTGTCTTATTGAAAACTACCAAGTAAAGGCACTTTTAATAATTGAATGAGAATTAATAAATCCTATGCGTAATCAATATTTTAAATGCGTCGTATCTTTCCCAGAAAAATTAATTTATGTTATTCGATTTGAAATTCTGTTGGCGACGAAATCGCTGGGATATTTATTTCTACATAATTTACCTCGTGCAGTGTACACGAATTTAGCTATTATTAAATTTCAAACCGCTAACCATCAAAAGTTATACGAATACAAAACTTTTTATATGTATATACGAGTATATAAGCCAACGGAAAACCGCACATACGTCAAATTGTTACGTGAATAGTTTCGCTGACCATAAATCTAGTTCACAAGGTGTTTTTTTTACACGACGCTCGAGAGTCTTGTGCGACCTGCGCCCGAACTACTTTCTAGAGATTCATTTTTATTGTTGGTTTTCGTATGAAACAAACAAATTAAAATCTATAAAATGTGTTATGTGTGAATTTTCTAGAAATTGCAATCAAAAAATTAAAAAAAAAATCTCACTACCAAAACGTACTTTTGGAGTATTTCTAAACCTATACTTGTTCTCCAGTCGATATACATACACACAAGGAGAGCGGTGTGACGAAACGTTTTTATAAAAATTTGAAAGCTTCGTACATATATAAATAAATATATATATTTATATTTATATAAATAAATATAGAGGGGTTTCGACATTGCGAACAGCTATAGTTTACAGTAAACAGCCTCGGGTACAATTATTATTATCATATGTATGTGTGTGTACCAGTAGATTATGTATTATACAGTTATATATATTTATATTTATTTATTGCACGCGTATATTTTAATAAACGCATTAATTTATTATAACTATTATTATTTTTATTTTTCATAATAATAATATTAATATTGTACTGTCAAAACGATAAGATTGTCACAATAATAATAATAATAATAATAATAAAAGCCGACGGCTATTGAAAATATGGAGCGATATAACGCGTACGACCGGTTTTGGTTCGCTTATCCTATCCAACTCGACCGACAACAAAGACTATGACGATGTAATATACAAAGAAAATTTCGTTCACCAAAAATATATACGTAAATTACGCCTCTTTCACTCGATTACAAAATACAAAAAAAAAAAAAGTCGTTTAATTGCGCGTTTTATTTTTTATTTTCAATATTACAATACGATGTTGGCCGTATAATTATTATGTAAAATGTAAAAAAAAAATAAAAAACGCATTCCAAAAAAAAAAAATGTTTAATTCATTATTATAAAATATATATATACTCGTATATATGTATCGCGAGATACGATATTAAAGAGTAATTATCAAATTCCAATGATAAATTATGTTTAACGGATAACTCTATTTTTGTATTTTCTTTTTCTTATATTAATCATTTAACTACGCGATAATTTTCATAAGGATTTATTTCAATATAATAATGAGTTTTACATTTTTAACGTCTCACCGCTAATCGAATTATTATGTATATATATATATATATATATAGGTTTAATGATATTCATACAACATTATATAATATTTATTCGATTATTTATTAAGCCGTATAATTAAACTATTTTTTATTTTTTTTTTAAACCCATCGTTTGCAAATATTTTTAGAATTCCGATGAACAAAAACTATCATAGTATACACATTTTACGCTAATACATCAATTGTGCATTATAATCATAAAATAGTTGATATTATTTGATTTAATATTGTATTTCAACGCGAATATACTGCAAATGTTTGTAAACCGTCTAATATAATGTTTATTTCAATATGTTTTTTATTGCATGTAACGATTATTTGACAAAAGTTTAAAAAACATTATTAAAAATAATTAGTTTTCAAATAATATCAACAATCAATTTTTATCCGTCGAAACGACGATCAATTGACTTAATAACGAAACACAAGTATTACACACGTTTATACCGGTGATTATTTTATTTTACAAGTCAATTTTGAAAAAAAAAATATGACTTACAATAATGGGAATAGAGTTGTACGTTTAAATATTGTTCTATATATATATTAACCGATATAGTGTTCTTTAATTTGCGAAATAAAACTTTAATTTTTCTTTTTTTTCTCTCCCCCGAGTCAACTGGAAAGGGAATTAGCCGGAACTATGGCCATAAGTTTTGTTGCGCTTTATCGCGCACCACCACACAGCATCGGGGTACAATCCATAAAGTATATATACATGTGTGTGTATATGTGTACGTTCTTATAAAACAGTAGACCGTGTCACGTTTCAAGTTTATTATTGGCAACTCGGTTAATAATAATAATAATAATAATAATAATAATCGACGCGATCCGGATTCCCGGCATACTGCAGTGTCGAATGGAGTAAACGAGCGGGAAAGTAAAAATTAATTATAAATAATCGTAACCGTATACAAGTTGAAAAATACCGTTTTGGAAAGCGTCCAGAAAAATAAAAAGAAAAAAATTTATTTTATAAACCGAAAACGGATTTTTTTTTTTTTTTTTTTTTGATAATTCAGTAGAAAAAAAATTAAAAAGCTAAATTTTCGTCGAGTCGACTGTATATTTAATTCGTCGTAATCGTACCACATTCGCAGGCTATTCGATCGAAATCGATACGGCGTTAGGTACTCAACCGATACGTTAATAATAACAACAATTTATTAAAAAATAATAATAATAACAATAATAATAGTAATAGAACAATATTAATACGACTGGACTCGAGTATCGTTTAAACATCTCTCCGTTTGATTTAGTAATTTAATTAAAAACATAAATACATTTTCGAAGACGTTCCAGCCGACTTCCACTCGGCGGTGTCTTGCTCTCCTGGGTGACTTGGCGCTTGAATTAAATTCGTGTCCGACACTCGATTGTCGTCCGCATTCGAATTAATTTTTTTTTTTTCGTTTTTAGACTGCATTCGGTTTATACGTAGGTAAACACTACGTCGACACAATTAGTATCCGACGACGATGATGATGATGATAATAATAATAACAATAGGTAAATGTAACACACGTTTAATATGATGCTGTGCGAGTGCGAGCGTACGTAGGTATTTCATTTTTTTTTTTTTACGTTTCGTATTTTGCATTTTGCGCGGCACGCACCTGGTGTGACAGAACTGGAACACAACGGGCGCGTTCGCATAATATGTGTGTGTGTGCGTATACCTATCGGGTATACAACTACTACGCGTTTGTGTAGTGATCGTATAGGACGTACTACTACAACACCGGTGTACAAGTTCAAAATCGGACGTTGAACGACGACTACGCGGACGAAACGGGTGTTACGTAACAACTGACACAAAAGTGTTGCAATTCATGTAGAGCCGCCACGTGAGTGTGTGTGTGTACATTCGCCGCTGCTCGTACCAAAAGGAAAGAAAGAAAAAAAAACGCGATTCGCTCGTTAAAATAAATAATAATAATAATAATAATTAATAGTTTACTACAACGGCGGTGCGACTGCTTTTTGAACCGGCCCGACTGTTTCTTTTTTTTTGATCTCGAACGAAAATAATTCCCGGCCTTAAAACGAACGACCCGATCCGATTATCATTTTATGCTGCTGTTATTTAAATTCACGCGAGATACGTTTTGAAATAGAGCGCAATCGTTATCCGTTCGCCGTAGACATCGAAACGATACCGCGGTGGTAAAGTGTTATAACCATAACACTCGTATGTGTGTCTCACGTGTAATCGAACGATTGGCTCGAATAGTGCAGTGTCTGTTTTGGAGCAGAAAAATCGTCGTTGCCGCAGGAGTTTTTCGTTAAAAAAATTTTTAAAAACACGTATACGCGCGCGATGATTTTAACAATTATTATCATCTATAGTAGACTTTTCAAAAATCACGAAATCCGAGTGTGAAACGAAATTAAGCAGTGACGCAAGTCGTTTACGACGCTCTGACGATCGAACCAGTCCGTGCACGACGCGCAGAATGCCGCTGAGTAATTTCGTCACGAAAGCAATTCCGAATCTCTAAGTTAAACAACACTTGTACGCGTATAATGAAATTACTTTTCTTTATTCCTCCGTAAAATTATTGCGAAACATTTGGTAAATTTTTCGCGGTTTTTTTTTTCTCTCAGTGAACGGTAATAAAAGACGATTCCTCGTCGTCTCTTCTACCACTCCCCGTCAAACAATTTTGTCCCGCAATGTCGAAACGTGTCTCAGATTCGGCCCGCCACAAAAAAAAATAAATAAATAAAAGATTTCTGGATACCCGTGATTTACGCTATCACTCGGTATCCTCATAAACAGTAAATCCTAAAGACGACGATGGAAAATTCGATGAAACTAAAGTCGAGGGAACACGGTTTTTCTCCTTAATTCGTGTCATACGCGAATAAAACACCTACTCGACGAAATAAATATATTAATTTTTTTTTAAAAATCCTTTCTAGTCAAACCCTTTATAATCGGTTTAACAATAACGATTTACACAATTACATCATCGACTCGATTTTACAACGGTAAATTAATACGTTCGCTACACGTTTTATTGTTTCGATAAATATTTTTTAACAAATCAATAATATAAATATTATTATTAGTTATCGTCATGCGCTGATATTATTTTTGTAGAAGTTCGATAATAATAAATTATTATTTATATTGCTTAAATTATAATTTTAATTTACCTATCGGGACCCCCTTTCAAAAAAAAAAAAAGAAAAAAAAGAAATAATACCTTTCGAAATAAACTCGTTACGGATTATACCATGTAATAATTCCTCAATAGTTCGTTTCAAGTAATCATACGCATCTCTGTATATTATGTAGCCTAACAAAACGCCGTTAAATTGAAATATATCAATGGTACACTAACGATTGGAAATTGTTGGTAAATTTTTACTATTAAAATTTATTCAAAACATTTTGGAACATATTTTCAAAATATATATACATCATTATAATAAAAACATAAATAGTTTTTTTTTTTTTTAATTTAACAGTTTGTTTCAAACTTTAGCCAAGAACAAAATATAATATTTTTTGTGTATACATAACTAAATAATATATACCATACGTTTTCGTCGGCCGTCTATTAAATGTTTTAATTAAAAAATATATATATATTTTTTTTTTGTTATCTTTCTAATTTAGTAAATACATAAATTATAATATATGTATATAAAATATATAATATTAAATTCTATAGAAGAGTATATTATGTTAATAATAAAAACGAAAAGTATTTAAAATAAATAATATTAACAATTAATACAATAGTCATCGTAATATAATATTATAAATTGTTTCGTAACTAGTGATGAATTGAAAATAACGACGTTTAAAAAAAAAGAGAACTTTTCTTAAATCGATTAGAATACAGCGCTAGTAATTAAACCACTAACACGTTATATAACTATCGCCTTGTGTGGTAAAATAGTCAAATATGAAATATTTATTTTATATATTATTTTATCAACACACATATACAGCATTTTATAGCATTTTAGGAGCAGGC
The DNA here is from genome assembly GCA_032441825.1 of Chaetogeoica ovagalla. Taxonomy (NCBI): domain Eukaryota; kingdom Metazoa; phylum Arthropoda; class Insecta; order Hemiptera; family Aphididae; genus Chaetogeoica; species Chaetogeoica ovagalla. Next base: position 2,818,995 of record CM063726.1, read on the forward strand.
GCCGTTTTAAATCATCAATAAATAATGGTTCAATGTATGGTGCAAATCTGGTTCATAGCACCGTGTTTTTTGACAAAAATGAATACAGAATTTTTACATAAGTTTAACTTGGACCATGATAATGTCACTTTCGAATCAAACACCATAGTACTGTTCAAAATAGGCACACGAATCAGTGTGCGTTTACTATACAATTCTTAGTTAAATATCGACTTGTATATGTTAGTCCAATTATGTTATGGTTATGATCCATTTTCGATGTAGATATTCCATTGGTAGAGGGAATGAACTCGATTTTCGCCTACTCCCTTGAACATCATGTAAAATCGCCACTGTTCTGGACTGAAAATAATGCTCAAACATTTTGTCTGAGCCATTTAATTTCCGTCGGTGCCATCACACATTTCTAGCACGGTTCAATGTCGGAACCACCGATTTAGAACTATAAAATATTTTTTTTAAATATTGAGTTAAAATTTGAACCGAAACACTTCAATTGAACTATAACGGTTCTCAATTAACAGTTCATAAATCACGTATAAACTGTTAAACTCTCGCGATTATTATAAACCGACATTGAACGACAAAAATGTTGCCCGAGCCACGTATGATTAATAATAAAATTGTACAACAAATTGAAATGGAAAAAATACCGTTTAATCAACGAATCGCGTATACGTATATAACCATGCAAATGACAGTTAAAACTAAAAAAGGTTATTGTACATTACACGCATAATATAAACTAAACGCTCATTTAGTATTTACTGGTATACGTACATAATTTCCTTGTAAATTTTTTTTCACACACACACATAGTGTTTTAATTTTTGCATCCCACAAACGAACAAAAAATATATATAATAAAATACATATATAAATTATTGACTATGACGGGGTAAAAAAAAAAAGCCGGAGTTCGCACACCATCGGGGGCTCAGGAATTAATAAATTATTTCAAAACAATATAGAATAAGGGTAGAATACGAGTTTTATTCATAAATTAGTTCTTACTCCGGTTTAAAATTAAATGAATAATGTAATGTAGTAACGTATTGTACACACCGTGGACGACGACGACGACGACGACGACAATAATGATAAGATGATATTATTTACGTACATTACTCGTACTGTTTTTATTTTCGTAATCCTTAAATCAATTACTGTAGCCAACTCCTAATCGATGTAACGTGTCAGGTATCGGTTGTAAAGCCAAATGATAATCCGTATTGTTTGTCACCGGTATCGCTAACACCCAAATGCCTGAAAAATTGAATGCTTAGAACACATAACACCTTGGTCGCATTAAATTCGTATTTATTAGTAAAGGAAAAAAAACAACGCGTCAAATAATTTGTTTTCCACGCGGTAAACATAACACGTTTCATACTCGATATTTGATTAGATTATAACAATTGAACAAATCGCAATTTATTACACGAATATCGAGATGAAGAAAAAAAATCATCCTGTAATACACGTTTTTAACGATTTTCATGTAACGTTATTACTGTAAATATTTATACAGTTCTCGTACACCCGTGTTTAATTAAATGTGTTACGACGACCGGTAATCGATTGCATTCGTCTATATTATATTTTTATTTATAACAAACTTCAAGTCACTCGACGAACGACTTTTCTTCGAAATATTTACCATTAATCAATTAAAAACTAAACGATTGTTCTAAATAATTTGAAAAACTAATTTACATCGAAACATTAAATATGTTTTAACGGATTGGTTTTTTTTTTTGTACTTTTTATGATTTGAAAATTTTAAATACGTGTTTTATCTAAAAAAAAAAAGAATATATCTTTTTATCGTTTTAAATGCCGACGTAAATTTCGAAAAAGTTGTCCCGTTCTGCGGATATGATTTTTGTGAAATATCAACGTATACACAAAACTCGTTCCGTATTCGGTACGTACGACAACGTACCGCAACGACTCAAAATACCGTTCAAGTGAAAATACGTATTTATTATTATTATTTTACAAAATGTATGATATATTTTATCGTTTTACTGATTTATTGGTAATTATTTATTTACGCGAAGAGTACACCACGTGCGTGTAATAACGTCTTAAACTCACGATTAACTCACACGCGTCAAACGATACGTTAACGTTTCAGTTGGGGAAGAGGAAAGAATATATAAACGAAAAAACAAGTCCCATAAATCTCATATGTCCACACGGCAGTCATTAAACTGAGAGCGTTTATCTATCAATGCGCGTTTAACGGTTTTAAATATCGTTTAAATTTTTTTCTGTTTTATTTATTTATTCGACGTGTGCCAAACGACAATTATCATAATGCACATTAGTACGTGTAAAAAAATATCTTGTTTAAAAAAAAACAGAAAAAAAATCAGTTTATTATATCGAAAATGATTGGGATAAAATAACGGTCGATGGGCTAAGCAATAGCCATGACACAAGGTAATCAGCACTGCGAAGAATCCTTTGAAATGGGTGACCGCAGGCTATAAAGAGACATGGAACATAAAACCGGACTCGGTTTCGCGTGTTACAAGTAGGGACTTTAAACCGGAAAGTAGTTCAGGAGCATGTAGAGCGCCTAGGGTGCCATCGAGGAGGGCGGATAAGAAGTTTTTATAATTTTAACGTGAAAGAAAAAAAATATTAAATGAATCACGTAGTTGAACACGGTCACGGATAAACACATTAACGTTAAGTTAAAATACAGCATAGGAAAGGACCCGGTTTTAACTAGCACGTTCCAGTCTTAGGTGATCCATAACAATATGCCATACTATCATACCAAATTCTGAGGTTAATCGCACAAGATCAAAGTAAAAAGAACGAAGACAATTGAAGGAGGTAAAAAACTTAAGTCCAAGTACTCTTGATGTCGTGTGTTACCGTGAGGTGAATATGATGACTAAAAAGAAAGAGAAGAAATATAATGGGCGCAAAGGTGCTTGATGTGCGAAACACGAACAAGTGGAGAGTAATCGATGTATTGAGTTCCGACAGTAAAGGATATACGAGATCTGAGAAATGTGATGGACTGGCATTTGTCGAAATTTTAAATAAGAGTCTTGATCAGGGTTCAATAGTGTGAAATTGGACAATTTTGTTTCTCGTTCCGGAAATCCAATAACGATGAAATCTCACGATCTCGATGAAAATCCGAAATTCGCAAATCCACGACTCCGAGTGAAACTTGAGAAAAGAATTGAGTACCGGGCACGTTTACAAATGGATATCTCTACGTATTTAAGCACAAATAAAATATTTAATATTTATCTGTTGATGTAATTGACGCGTACTATTATATATATATATGATATTTGTGTTTTAAAATCAAAAGTCCAGTTCCCCACGAGGGCGATTTTAGTGGTGTTCACATTGAGGTAGGCGCATATTCGGTGAAATGATGTCAGTCGGTGAAAAACCGATGACAATTTTTTACTTAAAACGCCACACACCCTCTACAAATATCGTCCTTGCGACCTTAATAATTCGATAGCTATCCGTTTTTTTTTTTTTCTTGGAACCGATTTGTTTAATCCAATGATAAAACGTTAAAAAAAAAGAATCTCGCGACTTGGCCGAGACCCGCCCTTAAACACGACCGCCGTTCCGTCCCTATACGGCAGAAACGCGCGTATACACGTACCCGTCAAGTGATCCGCGCCGTTTTCGGTGCGGCAGTTGCCGACGAAAGTGGCCGCGGCGCCGGTGTCCGGTTTGCTGATGACCGCGGACACGGGCCCACCACCCACACCGTCACCGAACAAAGCCTCCACGACGCCCGTCCAATCCGAGTCGACGGCCCGCAAATCCAGCCGGCTGGCCATGGCGGTCGCGGTCACCTGGAACACCGTTTCCAAATTCGACGACAACCACAGGCCTTCCACGGACGGACACGGCGTATCGTCCGGCCGCTCGCTCCGGGCTACGGTCACGATCGGTTCCGCTGCTCCTCGGTACGGCCCGTTCTCGGCGGCCGCTTCAGCCGCTTCAGTCGTAACGTGCGCCGTCTCGTAGTAGTCGTCGTCGGTCTGCTGCAGCCCGTTCGAATCTTCCGATCGAAGAAATGCACGCCCATCGGTCGTCCTGCAGACTGGCCAACACAACAACGCCGCGATAACCCACAACGATTCACTGCGGCTGCTGCACGTCATCGCATACCGGTATGGGAATTGTACCCCGAACGATTACGTGCCGTGTACTGAACGAGCACGGACTTCGGTGGAAAAAAAAAAACAAAGTACCGAATAACACACGCAAAAACGTTTTCGCAACGACATTATCTCATGAATTATTATAATACGCGTATTTATTATTTTTTTTTTTTGTTTGCGATCAATATAGTTACGAGCGCATTGTCTTTATTGTTGATTCATTCGAGAACACGCGAAAAAAAAAACAAACAGTACACGCCAATAAACGGATTGTGCGCAACGAATCGCCTGCCGTATTTCGTACACAAAACGAATGGCATAAAAATACATAGTCCGGAGTCAGTGGCGTAGGTAAGGGGGGGGGGTTCAAACCTCTCCCATTTAAAAATCCCGATCGGTGAATAAATAATAATAATAATAATAATCAGAAAAAAATTGCGTGTTAGGTGCTTGGTTTTATGTAGGTACTACAAACAACAAAAATGACTTTTTAGTCAAACATTGGAAAAATAATATATTGCTAAATTTATAATGAAGAGTGAAGATGAATATTTTTGTAAAACAATTTTACAAGTACGCGTTTGGTACGAAAAATAATGATTATCTAGATAGATATCTAATGTTGTATAATACATAAAGTCTAATATCTGATAATTTAAAGTCGAACCCCCCCCCCGCCATACCTATACCTACGCTCCTGTCCGGGGAGTTATTATTTTACATAAATTTTAGAAGCGACGATAACCCGTTTGTAGTAAAAATATTCCGAACAAAAAAAACATCGCCGTTTTCCTTTTGATTACCGGGAAACGTTCAAAAGCGAGTGAAATTTTCAATTATATACGACTGTTCGTACGGCGCTCGATAATTTGAAATCCGCCTTTACCACCGTCGTAGTCCATGACGTCGACGAACTGGTCGATGACGTGTGGGCGATTCGGTCAAAACGAACCATCTGTTCTCGGAAACGAATCGTAGGAAAAATTAAAAAAAAAAAAAATTTGTCCTCCCCCACCCATTCCCTCTATCCTAACTACGATTTATTTTTACGCCGTAACTGTTGCTAGTAAAAAAAAAATATGTCTTACAAAACGGTATTATTTAACGCGTGCGTAATACGTGTCGTTATTAAAATTGCTCGTCATTCGTGTCCAGGAACGTAAATGATGAAATGTTCTTCGAAATAAATTTCCGTGAAAAAAAAATATTTAAAAAATAAATAAATTCACGATTTACCGACAAACAAATTATAATCTCGTATACGATAATATAGTGCGATTATGTATATCATAATCCGTTGCTATTGTACGTATTTCTAACCGAGCCGGTTTTCGCTCGGCTCGTGCGAGTATTGTACACAGTTCATTGAATTAAAACGTTTTGGCTACTTCGCCAGTCGGCGAAATGACTATTCGGCATATTACCCTCTTAGCGCACCACGGCGGTTTTTAATTAAATTTACAATCAATCAGAACGAATCAATCCCCCCTGCACTTCTATCGATTGGACACATTGGTGGATTAGGGGCCGAGTCGAGTAGTGATTAAACGCGTCCATTACAACGCGATAATATGATTTACGTCTAGAAGATGAATATAATTAATTTTCTGAACTGAATTTTCTCTCGTGGACGGACGGCCTTTTGAGAAATATATTTTTAATCCATACGATTCCCGTCGCAAAATATTTGTAATCCACGCCAAATTTATTTGTTTATTCCATCGTAAATACAAACAATTAATTTATTAATTATAATTAATATATATATATATATTTTTTTTTTTTTTTTTTTTTTGTATAGGCGATTGATACGGATCTCCTCGGAAAGCCCGTGACTGCGCGATGAGAGACGAAATAAATAGTAAACCGAAATAATTTAAATCAACAAATGCTCAAATGTAGAAACAGATTTATAAATATCCAATACAATATGCAGATATTATAGAAATAATTCTGCAGTGACATAAAACAAATCCCATCCATAAACTGTTTTATACGAAATTACTAAAATTACGGCTAATAAGAATTACTCGATAAAAGGCTATGGGGATTAGTGAATAATATGTTTGAAATTTAAAACTTCGTCGGTTGAAAAAACGTAATAAAAATAAAAAAAAATAAAAATTTCACGAATATTTTTATTTGGATAATTGAATTTCATTGATGCCGTAAAAATGTATTTGTATGGCCTGAATGACAATCCGTGTGCTACTGATATAAACCATTTTACGGTGTTTTAATAATAAAAATAATGTTGTTTATATGGAATGAACGCACGAAAATAAAACAGTACGCTTGCGGCAGCATTTCAAAAGGGATTATTATCGATATTTTCACTATACGCGTTAATAAATACTATACGTTTAATATAAATTATTGTACACAATAGTAATATGTGAATTCGATTTCGTACTAGTACATACATAGGTTTAATAAAATTTTGTTGCACGTGTGTAACATATTATTTTGAACTAAAAAGTCTGCGATAAAACAAAATATATTCAGTGACTTTTGACAACAGGAATATTGATTCAATGACACCTAACACTAAAAAAATTTAAGCATTAAAACTTAAGAGTTAATCTTAAGTTTTAATGCTTACATTTTTTTTTTTTTACGAATAAGCAATAACTCGATTATATTAAAATAATGAAGACAAAAATGTATTTAATATAAAAATATATTAAATTTATTAATTCGTTTAGTAATATTTATAGCGAATTTTCGCGTACGTTTCTCTTTAATTCGTAAATAAACAATAATGGTTATTTTTCTACTCGTAAAGAAAAATGTGATTGGAGATGTAAAAAAAAAAAAAAAAAAAAAATGTAATAAAGTACGAAGAAATGAATTCTCTTCCAGATTTACAAAAAGAACAAAAGGATAGAATAGTAATTAATTATTACAAATTGTACTGACGAGTGTTTTTAGGATTCCGTAAGTCGTGAGCGTGTTATATTTGTTTTTTTTTTTTTTGTTTTTTTGGCGAACTCTTATTGTTATTTCAAAAGATAAAACGATAATTATTTAATATTATAATATTTCAGGTACTTACCACCTTTGGTCAACGATTGGATACTTTGATTCATACATAATGTATATACTGTACACATATAATGTATAGAATATTTTTAATTTCCTTCCATACTCTATACGCCATTTTAATTGAAACTACCATTAAAATCATTTATGTCTATGCGTTTATGCGTATGTATACCTATATATCATAATGTATGCGTATTGTGTTTACTATAATCTTCAGTCATTCGTTCGGTCATTACACTCATCATGATTACGAATGTCGGTCATTTTTAAAACTCTGTGAGATTCATTTACAATGTCACTAGCGGAACATTTTATTTTTTTTTTTTTTATTGGTACGTCTAAAATTCGCATCGCCACTTGTGAAACTATCGAAACTTATCGAAGGAAATGCACACCAAGTGATTATTTCATATTTAACATAAAACACACGTCGTTGTAGTATATAATTTTTATGAAATCGTTGTGAGTCGTCAATTTTCAAGTGAACAATTTTGCACGTGCGCAAACGAGTAACGCCGGCCCGAAATGAATACGAATTATCGTCCACCGCGCACGATCGCATCTCGTCGCACCTATCCACACACACACATTGTTGCTTGCGCGGTGGATGAATTACGACGAAACACGCGGGCGAAAAATAATGCGAATTCCGGCAGTGACATACACTCGCAGCACAGCACACTTGGCAACCCCGAAACACGGTAGTAACTCATTAAATCCGACTTCCCGTGCCGTCACACGCGTTTCCGCAGTGCGCGAAAAAGTGTTAAAGGTCTCTCTGGAGATCATATAATATTTCGAAATGTTTCGGACCCCTGACCACACATCTCCTGGACCGAAGAGATACTGCTGTACCTATATATATATATACGCGTTCTCCATCGAACCAGTAGTTCCGTTTTGGCGACGGCCCGGTACACAAGATTTTACCTATATAACACTAATTTCAAACGTCTATTCCGTTCTTATTTTACTTTCTTTTTTTTTTTCCATCACATTTACATCCTACCACCGTATCGTATCAAGTGTACTGTGGTGTTGAAACGAGCATAATATTCACGAATACACGTATAAACTCGAACGCGAATTTTTTTTTTTTTTTTTTTTTTTGTTAAATTTTTACTCGCAAACGTTATTTTCACGAGTAGCACTAAAAAAAGCGACAAATCATCGCTGTGCGAATCATAGCCGGTACTCGCGTATACGACACAATCTCCGGATGGGCTAAAGTATATTTTGTGACGGAATGCTTAGGCCACGACTACACGTGGTGTTGGACACGTTTCGTATTTCGTCTCGGCCGATCGAAAAACCTATGTTCGAACATTATAATATTTCTACACAATTGTTGTTGGACATTTTCAAAACGTGCGTAGAAACAGAACGCTGGTGTAATTATATGAATTATAAGGTTTGTCGGGGAAGACAAAAAATAATAAAAATAATTTTTTTCGTTACATTAACAGTGTTTTTATTGTAGCTACAAGGCATATGGCACGAATGAATTTCAATTAAAATGTCGACTTCAAAACAGAATATGTTTATATTACGAAAAAAAATACACTGCGTTCAAAGTAATGTATAGACCGCTATGAAAAAACCTGCAGTAAGCGTTTACAGCGTGATTCCAATACGATGAGTGATTAAACAAAAACTATACTGAAAAACATTAGTTTACATAGTATAAATCTTCAAAAATCGATTACACTTTAGCCAACTATTCGACTTGGATGTCAATGAAACGTTTCAGTAACAGTTATTGCAGTGAAATAAAAATACACGTCGCTTTCACAACGTAATAATTATTTTTATTATTATTAACACGACGGCTAATGGCGGTTAATTAATTATTCCTCTTTCGTGAAGTCTTTAATTTCGGTTAATATATTATTGGTTTATATGTAACGTCGATTATTTTTTTATCGTTGCGCTTGTATGAATTATGAATAAACTTAACAATGCAAAATTAAAAATACGAAATTATTGAATACATCATAAACAATGAATAACGAGCGTATTGCGGGTTTTATGAATGGCGGAAGTAATAATTTTCATAACTTTTAGTTTTTACATTAAAATATAAAATAACCACACGTGCGCCAAATTATTATTATTATTTGAGCGTTTGGCACTATATTGTCGCTCTTCACGAATATCTATCGACTCGTTCTAGAAAACACATTTCGAAATATTATGTTATACGTAGTGTTATAAAATAAACGTTTGTTCGATATTAAAAATTTATTTTTTGTAAAAAAAAAAAATCAACACTGTCATAAAGTGTTCAAGTATTTAATAAAAAAAAAAAAAAGTCAAAAGTAACATATTATTTTAAATACTATACATAATATCCAAATTTTCAGTCCGCAAGAGAAATATATTGTAAAACTTTTGTAACGATACGTATAATATTTCAAAAAACATTTTTCCAGATAAAACGTCAATTGTACCACGAAAGAGGAAAAGAACATGGCTTTTACGTCTACTAAATGTGCTGTAAATTGCGGCGTACACCTATGAAATATTATAATACGCCGAATAAATGAACGTAATGTCGCGTTCTGGCGAATAAAATTACAACGAGATTAACAACATTTTTAACGTTCTCCCTCTATTTATTCTACACAATCGCGTCGATCTCGAAAAACTTTTCAAAAATCTCTTTTGACGCGTGACGGAACTTCAACGAATTTACTTAATATTCATGCATTATGCCGTCAACTGACAGTACGACGACGACGACTCGTTTTTGTACTATATAGACGAATTAACTTTTCACGAGATCGCCATTGTCGCGTAACGTTTTATTTATACATACGAGTATATATATATATATATAAATATATACGTAAGCCAGCGCGGACAATGTTTCTTCCATATAAATCGCAAACGAACGCTATTTTTTTTTCTACTTTTGAACTTGCTCGGTTTGGGAAAATTATACCTATAACCATCGAGTATTACTCGATATCAACAAAAATCGTTCGTTTTTATACTTAAAAAAGTACATGCGAAAAATTTTCCCTCGATTTATAACGACAATTTATTCGATACCGACAATTCTCTTATTATATACATTTGATTATACAATTACGGATTACAAGTCTTTAATAATACCGTTTCCTCACCGCGAATACAAATTACTCGATTATTATTATTATTCGTATAACGTAAAATAAAGTACTTGAGTTTTTAATGACGAAAAATAATTATTAAAAAAAAAAATAATTTTATATCGTTTATCCTTTTTGAAACTACGTGTGTTTTAAGAGTGCGTTTTTTTTTTATATATAGATTTAAAACAAAACGATATTATTTGTCTAAGGATATTAAAACGAAAAACAAATGCCTAATAGGTTTTATAAAACGAAATTCGTGCAGAGTGAACAAAAGCCGTTTCTCTCTCTGTCTCTCTCTCTCTCTCTCTCTCTCTCTCTCTCTCTCTCTCTCTCTCTCTCTCTCTCTCTCTCTCTCTCTCTCGCTCTCTTCGCTACGATAACTGACAACGTTTAATAACAAAAAAAAAAAAAAAACTCGAAGCAAAACCGAAATAATAATTATTACCAGTTGGATCTCGTGCAGTGACAGCCGACGACTTATACTTTGAAATATATATTCGTACTCGAAGTCATCGTGATGTCGTGCAAGAAGTCCGCGACATTGATGAAACAACAACAACAACTACTACTATTACTAACTGGTAAACACTAAATGGTAAATCACTGCACTTCACGAGTCACGCGATATATTATACGAGAAAACGTTATCGGGGCCCTGAGAGCGACGAGCTTTATTAACATCCGACCCGGTGGTGCGTCGTGACGCTACTGCCGAACGAACACATCTTCGTCCCTTTGTACAGCCACAGCCGCCGCCGCCGCCGCCGCCGTAGTCGCCGCACACGTTGGAACGTTTCACTAATATAAACCCTCGCTCGGGTAAAATATTTTAAATAATTTTAAACGAAAAAATTATCGTTCAATGTGTACGCCGTTTATTATTAAACCTCCATTGAAACGTAATTCGTTCGCCTTTAAAATGTTTTAAAAAAAAAAAAAAAATGTATTTACACTCACGATAATAATAATAATAATAATTGTGAAGATATATTGTCCCATATTCTACTATTTATTCATATGCAAAACTACGGAGTCAGGCCAATCAGACCGTGGCCCGGCCTAATACTGAATGGATAACGTACTGACTTAAGATAAATTTAAAAAAATAAAATGTCCGCGTAATATGTAATGCGTGCAGATCATGACTACAGATCATACCAAAAATAGGCACTATCGTTTAATCGTCGCCTATTCTTATATTATAAACTCACTTATTCTTATTTTTATAATAATAATAATAGTAATAATAATAATAGTGATAATGAATGTAATAACAGGATTTGTTTTTATATAAATAAAACAATTTCTGAATTAAAATATTAATAGAAAATAACTGTGATTTTTTTATTTTGATTTGAGTAGTAAATATTTATATATATATATATACTCGTATAATTACAGATTTAATAATAAGTTAGTAGAAAACAAGCGATCGACTCCAGTTTATATGAGAAATACAAACCGCGCGCTAATGAATAATGCTAATAAATCACCGAGTAATTTTTCTTTTCTAGCTCCTTTATTATTATTCTCATTGTTTTTTCGTACCAAAATAGATTAATTAATTAATTTTTAACACTCAAAACCACATTTTCGATACGCGTGTCTCGTTTAATTATTTCGTCGCACAACTCTCAATAATCCCACGAATATATTAATTTTTTTATTTACGTCTTGAAATAAAACCTTACCTGTACGCGATTATTTTCTCAAACGATTCTGATGATAGCGTATAGTGCTATAAACGATCATAAAAAAAATGAAAATGAAAATAATATTATATTTATATATGACGTACAAATATATTTCATGTAATAATTTAAAATTTCCATATAAATATTCTTAATATATATATATATATATATATATTGAGAATTTTTTAATTACTAATTAAAATTACGTTAAATTTAAATACACAATTTTAAAGTAAAATGCCTAAAATCGAGTATAAAACACGGGATGTCGTACGGCTTTTGGTAAAACTAACTGAAATTTTTTTTTTTTTAAAAAAATAATATTTTGAAATAGTTCCACATCACTCAAATTTACAGCGAACCAGCTCTTATATTTAATTCAACTGCGACCCGATACCGAGTCCACGACCAATCGGGCTCATAAAAACCCTCTGATATTGAACATTTTATATAATATTAATCCATGTTTTCCCTCTCTAATTAAAAATCAGGACACTTTGTACATAATAATATGAGATGAGTAAGATATTTGTTTTTTTTAAGAGATTGTAATATAAATATTAAAATATATAAATAGCCATAATAAAGATATTTTGAATACGTTTATATATATATATATATATTTTTTTTTTGTAAAGTTATTCGTCAACAACCTAGAAAAACTTTTCATTCTTTGGTCTTTTGATGAATCAAAAGAATCTAAAATAACTGCAGACGAAAACATCAATCAATTTATATCGTGAAATGAATGTCAATAATTCTAATTCCCTACTAAAATAATATGACGATTCATATTATATAAAATGTATTCAATGTGTTATGAGATTATTATACAGATATAGCTTTTATTCATCTACGTTTATTTATATTAACTTTCTCACGTATACAAATACATTGTGAAGGTTTAATTTCAAAATTGAAAATAATAAAAACAAGAATAAGGAAGGACGTCATTAAGCCAAGACCTATTACAACCTTTGCTATTAATCTGCATTGAAAGTAACGACGTTCTTAATTTTAAAAAATAACAATAATTAATTCGTACGCACATTCTTCAATGTACGAAATAAAAAAAATTACTATTATATTAATTATTATTAATCATCCATGTAATTTATTTATATATAAGGTAACAGTTTATTTGTATTTTATGTTGTAAACCGAGTTGACCATAATAATTTTATTTGCTTTTATCCTTAATGATATTGTTTTCACTCGACGTTGAAAATAAAAAATGTATTGCATATATGTAATAAGTGTACTAACAATGCCGAGAATCAGAATATTAATTTTTAAACTATACAATTATTCGTTTTTAATAATAATTATAATAATAAATTAAAAAGACACTTATCTTAATTTCAAAAACAGTTGACGGTATAAGGAACCGTTCATGGCCGCAACCGTTAGATGACGCTAGTCATTTGAACCGTTATAATAGAAATACATCTTATAGTATTTAACACTTGTTGCTGCAAGACAAAATATTAAACTTCCTACATATTTTTAAGATTCATTTGATAGTAAATCATAGTCTACATATATAATAGTTTCATTTCAATACATATTAATGATTATTGATAACTTTTAAGTGACTCTTAAAATGGTAAATTCTACAGTATTAACAGCTTTATTGTGTGTATTAGAGACAAATAATATTATAACGTTTACAAAAAAAAAATTATGAGGATTTGTATGTGTTTATAAATATTTTAAATATTTCAAAATTCAAATTAGTTGTTTTAAACTTAAAAAAAAAATAAAATAAATAACAATAAAACAGTAAATGATTGTAATAATTTATTTATATAAACATCAACAAATTAACGTATATAATTTAATCATACTTATACTTATTTGATAAAAACCTGATATTCAAATGTGTATTACTTATAAGAAAAACAAATTATGTTTATAAGTAATTAATACTAATGTAAATACACATATTAATAAAATATTTATCTTATATTCTTGTATTTAATAAGTTAAATTACAAATATATAATTATTGTATTAAAAATCATATCCATTCGCGATTCAACCGCTGAACAGTACGGACGTATATATCGGTTTTCTTAATTAGGTCGTTATATTCATCAGTGCGGGCGTGTATCGCTCGTTAGTTTTTGTTATCGGTCGCGACCTTTCGTATTTATATATTATAATTTCGCGCATACGACGATGCCGTCTCCTTCGGGAGGTGACAATAACAAACCTCCCGATCGGAAAAACTCTAGTCTAAAAGTTCTCACAACAAGAAGACAGCCAGTTGAAAATGAATTTTCTACGTACTCCAAAAATGGTAAGCCTAAAAATACGGCTAATTCGATTTCTCCAAACCTAAAGTCAATTATTGACAATCCACCACAATTAAATATGTCGACATCTAGTCTTGATAACAATATCGACTCCACGAAATTTAATTTCATCGTGGATAGGTCAACGATCAGCGGTAATGAGATGGAAGATAACGCCTCCGTTGATATTGAGCCACGTATGCCCATCGACAACAGTCATATCACAGATTACAATCCCGGGAGCGCACTTCCAAACCCTCACTTAATTACTCACCAATCAACTGTACTCGGACACACTTACACAAAATCTACTTCAATTGAATACTTGAAACATTTTGATATTAATTTTATTGGTACTCCAGTCATCGTAATCGAACTCATTAATATTTCTAACATAAACGGCTTATGGAGCCCATTAAAATGGGCCAAGTTACTCAGTAATAATTTCTCCGGCATCAATAGTATAAAACCCAATGGCTTTAGGAAAATTAGTGTCATTTTTGACTCGATTTCTCACGCCAATACATGCCTAGAATCCCCTCTCCTTACCGAACACAATTTATCGGCATACATTCCCTCTACTCTTATCTTTTCACACGGTATCATCAAATTGGACACTACCCTACCTGAAGAAGACTTCTGGGAAGGCTTAAATAGCGACGTCCCAGTCATCGCTCTTAAACGTATTTCAGCGAATAGAGATGGTTCTCTTACCCCTACACGCATAGTAGAACTCAGATTTCTATCTCCAAAAATTCCACAATACATCTCAATTTTCAATGTTCGTTTTGATGTTTACTCAAGTATACGCTCACCCTTACAATGCAATAACTGCTTGCGCTTCGGATACACCTCTAAGTTTTGCCGGAGCAAGCCAAGATGCAGTCATTGCGGTGAAAACAATCACTCTTTGAACTCCTGCCCTTCAGCTCTAATCTCTGGACCTTGCTGCCTTTTCTGCCAAAAACCCCAACTCGCCACGGATCGTAGCTGCAAAGAATGGGATTTCCAACGGGATATAAAGAAGATCATGGCCACCGAAAACTTGTCTTTCAAAAATGCAATCAATTTCAAAAAACGCAATCAGGTTACATCGGCTTTTGGTTATTCTCGTATTGTAAATAAGCAGCCTGTTTTATCTCAGCCTCCTAATCCTTCTCCTATTCCCCCCTATTAACTTCTGACCGTGCCTTACCTACGAATAACTTACACCAGCTACCTAAAAAACCCAGATATCGCTCTCCACCCCGTATTGAGAAACATTTTAATACCCCCAAACCAAATAATTTTTCCTTACCAAATGGCTCCTACTTAAATTACACCTCCAACCATAAATCCACTATCGAGTCTACATCTCATGATTCTGACTTTACCTGGATTAATTAGCTCATAAATTATCGGAATCTTTACTAAACTCCCCCAATCTTTCTTCCCAAACTGCCTCCTCTCTTCAAACATAATCGAGTCTTCCATTTTTTCTCTGTTGGCCACTCCTAACTTCTCCTCCATCATCTTGGGGAACTAATTGTTATCTTTCACTATCCTTTATTTATTTTCTTCTCCTTTCTCATATAATTTATAATGAACCCTTTCAACATTTTACAATGGAATGTCCGTAGCCTTCCATCCCGATCCCCGTCAATACAACATTTGTTAGCATCATCCAAATGCTCTATCGTTCTCATTTCCCAAACCTGGCTTCCTCCCTCCCGCAAGTTTAATATTCCTCATTTTAATTTATTCCGTTCCGATCGGCCAGACAGTTATGGTGGCGCTGCCATAGCAACGCACTCCAGTCTAAATGTTCGCACAATCGAAATTAATCATGACCTAAAACAAATTTTTTCCGCTAATAAAATTGACATTGTAGGCATTGAAGTTTCAAACATTAAAAATCTTCCTTCCATTTCGTTTTGGTCCTGTTATATTCCAGGAGACTCCAACATTTCCCCGGAAATATGGCGTTCTCTGTTTCAGATGGTCATCCCACATTAATGACCTCACCAAATTTTGTGCCCGATGGTCCAACTTCCTTAGATCCGTGGCGAACGTTTGGTGGGAGTCTCATCCTACCTCTTTATTGACCATATATAAATCTGTAATTCGATCTAAATTAGATTACGGCTGCTTCTTTTCAGGCTCTTCATCTTTATCTCATCGTTCTAAACTCTACAAATTACAAACCGCGTGTATCAGAACCATCCTTGGTGCCCTCAAATCCACTCCTTCTCCCGATATTGAAGTTGAAGCTGCTTGCCAACCACTAAACGTGACGTGCAAATGGCTCGCCGGAAAATTCCTCCTCAAAGATTTGTCCAAAAGTTATCCCCATATCTATAATATTTTCATAGACGTATTTTTTTCCTGGCGGCACATAAAAAAGTCTGTTCCAGTCCTCGCTTTTGTTGCGCATTCCCTTATGTCTTCTCGTAACTTCATTCTCAACACCAATAAGTTGCCCCTCTATGAAGCTAATTTCCCTTCTCTATTACTTACTCCTAAAATCCATTGCAACAAAAACATCCTTAGTCACCCAATAGACTTTCTTAAAACCTCTTCCCCTAATTTTGTTAATGGTCTCTTTAAAGATTATATTCATAACACGTTCCCTCTATTCATACTCATATACACTGATGGCTCAGTCTCTCCGTTATCTGCCGGTTTCTCTTTCTTCATCCCTGATCTATGCATCTCCTTCACAAACAACCTCCCACCCACAGCTTCATCCTATACTGCAGAATGCTTTGCCATCATTGAAGCGCTCCAACTCATTTGCACCTTACAATCTAATAAATTTCTCATCACCACCGATTCTCTCTCCTGCCTACAATCTCTCTCGTCCAATGTATTCAAATCACTTCCTAATCCTCTAATCTTCCAAATCAGAAATCTTTTATTCTCTTTTAACCATAAAGGCTTCAATATTCAATTTCTATGGATTCCAGGGCACACGGGCATCTTTAGTAACGAAACTGCTGACTCCCTGGCCAAAAATACAGCTTCAATACAACTCCCACCCAGTAATCAGATTCCTTGGTTTGACTTCTGTCCCATGCTTAAATCTTGTGTCCACAATCTATGGTCTGACTCCTATAACAATCTCCCACCTCATTTCGCCACATGGTACAGATCCTTAAATCCCACTATCCCAACTAAACCATGGTTCCATAATCTAAATCTATCTCGCAAAATAATTAGCTCTTTTTCCCGTCTTCGCTTTGGACATTCCCTTCTTCCTGCTCATTCCTTTAAATTATCCCTTAATGACTCACCTCTCTGTGTCTTTGATCACGCTCCAGCCATCTGTGATTTCAACCACATCCTTTTTCATTGTCCCGGCTTGTCGACTGAGCGTCAACACCGTTTTACCTTGTTCCACTCCCTTAAAATTCCTCTTAATCCCCAGCACATACTTTCCTCTCAATCTCCTCGTACCATCACTACAACTATTGCCTTCATTTTGAATTCTGGGCTGCTTATATAGGATCGTTCTGTACTAAATAATTATCGAGACTATTTGTTTTACAAAGTTTCAATAAAAAAAAAAAAAAAAAAAATGATATCAATAATTCATTAGATACTGTTCTGGAATTGGTAATGGACTGTATATTAAATTCTTTTGCGAATCAGTTGAATAAACAAACCGGTTACGTTTGCCGTAATAATGGCGGAATACTATTTTAATTGAATTAAACTATGATTAGGGCACAAGTTACGCTGACCAGCAGAGGGAAGAGAGTAACTAAAAAAAACCAAACGAATATTATTTTTATCTAAACATATAACCAAAAGTATAATAATAATAATAATAAGACCGTATTGGTGATCATCCGAATGGTAAAACGGTATGGTAGACTATGGTTACAGCGACGGTGACGGTAAATACAAGCACACTTTCACCCGACGTAGTACATGTAAAGGTAGCGAAACGATTCACACGGCGCATCAGTCGGCACTGCTCGAAGGCATATAATTCCATTGTTACACTAATTCAGTAGTGTCCAGTGAGAAAAGTGCACTAGCGATTACACTCAAACACATACACTAAGAGCTATTAAATAATGACATCATTTAGTATTTATACGCTTGACGAATCGTTTAAATATCAACTGTTATATTAATTTAATAAAAAGAAAACAATTATTTCGTATTTATATAAAATACCATATCATATTTTAAATATCGTCTATAACTATATTTTCAAAAGTCGTTCATACAATATGTTTTTTTTTTTTATCAAAATATGGGGAAAATTGTATTAAATAATAACACAATACATTATATATAAAATATATATTTTATTGTAAAAAAAAAATAATAATAAATAAATAAAATCTAATTCAACACAAATATAAATTACTTAATTTTAATATTATTTAAAATTATAAATAAATTATTTTAAAAATATTTCTTAGAGTTTACTATGAGTGAATATGCCTTATTTTATAGTACAACAAAAAACACCTTGTGTCGTAATACGAAAATACATAATAGCGTATGAATTTAACGTTTGTACTTTGACAAAAGCATATATATATATATATATATATATATATATATATATATATATATATATTATATAATTTATTGTGTTATATTTCGTTTAAAATACATTCACTGTTAAAAATTCAAATTAACAATAATGTCATAATAATATAATGATAAATACTGTATTATGTGTGTACAGGCGATTGATAGTAGACCGATAATAATAATAATAATAATAATAATAATAATAATAATAATAATAATAATAATAATAATAATAATAATAATAATAATAATAATAATGGACGTTCGTAAAAGTTATTGAAATTTTTAATGTTTGCTTTATTCTATAAAACTGTCGACATCTTAACAGTATACAAGGGAGGGGGAGGCAATTGGATTTTAAATTCTATTTAAAAACTCTATTTGTCGTATGTTTGACGTTACCATTACTGTAAACTCGAAATTCCGGTTGGACAGATGATAACTCATCAACGGGTGTTCCTTATGTTATTATAAATACTTTATTATAAGCATTGTCGACGCGTAAGGAATTTATTAAAATAAAAAATAGAAAGTATAACATAATAATAAATCCCCCCCACCCCCGTTATTCGTTTCCCGAAATAACGGTTGATAATTTACAGTTCATGATGATATCGAAATTACTGAACGCATCGATCCTAATTTATCAGCGTGTTTAAAAGTGTAGACAAAAAAAAATATATATATATATTTTACCGTTACGCAGGTACATATAAACGCTATAACATATTATATACCTACACTTATTATCAATAATAATTATTTTTACATTTTCTTAAGGATAAATTATACTTTATCGGAGGAACTAATTCTCAATAACGGCGGGGAATACTGTATATATTTCATTATATTTGAGTTTACGCCGTCATGTTTTCTCATCGCAGACAATATAGGAGTCCGATTGTGATTACGATGTCTGCAGTGCGCTTGCTGGCAGACTATGTTTAACGAATTTTTCGGTCTATGCTTAGTAGAGAAATCGCGTTAAAAAACGATATTGTTTAACAGACAAAAAAAAAACTTTGATTTTACAACATTCTTCCAGCAAACTCATTAACAATATAACTATAAATAAATTGTAGTAAAGAAATTTTTATGCGCGAACATGACGACTACGACGATTCGGAATCGCCAGACACGTTTTGACCCAATGCCGTCTCAATAACCACTTCCTTCGCCTCTTCCGCGTTACACCTGCAACAACAACGAAAATATACTTTAATAAAAAATTTAAAAAAAAAAAAAAACAACCGTTAATCCAATACAAAACTATTGAATAATACGATGAACGAAATATAGTAAATCAAATTATTACATGTGTTGATTGCAAAATGGAAATTTATTCGTTGAAATTTTTAAACCGATACCGTTTATTTTCAACGAATAATAACCAATAAGAAACTGTTCTCAATTTGAACGGTGATAAAAATCAATTACATTTGTCGGTGTTGTTCGTACATACTTTTACGACAAATTTTAATTTTAGGATCGCCAAGACTCGCATATTTTTATCCAAATAAATAGCTCTCATATTATATTCATTTTACAATTAACGCCAAAAAAAGGCTTGTTGATATTTCTATTTTTTTTAATTAAAATATCTTGAAACTATCCACACGCAGAATCAACGTTATAAAACTCATATACACGTAAAAACCAATGTGCACGGTACACTAATAACACATTTATTTGTATGATTTAAAATTGATAACACCGTATTATAACTAAAAGATAAAAATAATTCTGAAACCATATACTTTGCCCATACCACCATAATATCTATTAAAATTTAATTTTCATTTAGGACAATTTGACTTTGATTCGTCAATAAAAGTACTATACGAGAAGAAAATTATTGTGAAATTCATATAATAATATACAGCGGTTGTGATTTCTAGGTATGTGCATTCAATGTTATATTTTCAGGAGAACATTCATTTTAGTTTCTAAACAAAAAGAGAGAAATCAATAAATATTACAATAATGTATTTCATTTTATGAACCCAAAGATTCTACCAAAAGAAACCCTTCGATCATTACAGCCTCAATTTCATTCTGGTAACAAATTACATCTAGTTGATGCTTTAGATTATTCACATTTCAGTACAGATAAAAAACGAACAAAATACAAATAAAATTATAATTATAATTTGCTGGCCGATACGAGAAAAAATAAGATATTTAAACACGTTGACGTAGAAACGCGTACACACTCGTATATAAGTTTATAGACATTAAATCTAATGTTTAAAAAATTTGTAATCACAATCCGTTCGTCTCATAAGTCAATTCAATTTTGTTTTGCTTAAACGTTGAAAACCTCATCTTCATTATGAACCCCATACGAAGAATGATTTCTGCGGCGAACAGAGGCAGAAAACGAGTTTGGAAAACAATAAAAAAGAACTGTACACTGACACGCTTCAATATTTTTCGCCGTAACAGGTCGCCGAATACAGCATCAAAAATTACGGTTGACGTTCAGGCAGAAATGATAATGGTACAGTATTTTTAGAAACAAATATTTTCGTCTCAAGTTATCACTGATGTAATATTGTTGAAAAAAATACATATATAGTACAACGAAGAACGTAAGGACGAGGAAACGAACGGAGTCGTAGACATTAACGAAGAAGATATCACAGAATACAGAACACAGATATCTGCTTTAGTGACATCAACAACGAAAGACGAAAACAAACCCACGGTTGGCGATGTTGAGAGAGGTTCAATATTATATTATTTATAACATGATATGTACATCTATATTTGTTCACCATTCCTTTTTATTTAATTATTACATTTATAGAACCACCGCAGTGCGATAAAGAACAGGACGAGAAAGAGGTAAATTTCTAGGGCTTTTATCAATAAAAATTGTGAAAATAATATGTTTTAACGAAATTCAAAATCTAAATATTTCACATAACGTTTATCGTACGATATAACGATTATATTATAGTTCATGGAAATCAACTAAAAACGTGATTTTTCGAATTTTAAAAATATATGTAATTCAAAATGTTTAAAAGTATTTGTAAACATTTGTTACACCCGTATCCAGAAGCATAAAAGCGTTATAGTACAAGACACCGCCACACAATCATTACTCGAAGAATATGTTGAAGAGATTGCGGATGGCGATCGAACAAACGGATTATTCGATCCATCCCCGTGCAATTCATTAGAAGTAAATACATATAATATGATATTTTTTACAGTCCAACACATAAAAATGGGTACGCTTTTTTCCATTCGAAACTTACCATTTTTGAAAACAATTGCCCGTTCTATATCGAACGTTTACTTCATATGCGAATTTGTCGATTTCAATCAATTCATTCGCATCGTATAAAAATACAAAAATTATTTAGCTTTTAAAACAAATTCAATAATACCATATTATGAAACGAATTTTAAACGTTTTTTCTGCATTATTCGATATAGTATATTTTAATGTTACCGTAATTGAAAATAATTACAACGCAGTAAATGATTTATCAATATTATTTATTTAAATACAATAATAATATTACATACAGACATATTTTATATGAAATTATTATTTGTCGAATCGAAATTTTCGTTTCGTCCAAATACAGCTAATAGTTATATATTTTTATGTTCCCAAATAGATTCTGGAAGAATATGAGAAATTTAATGTAGACAGAGCACAATTAAGAACGTCTACAAATCCAAAAATTCAATCTGAATACACCAATGATATTCAATCGCATGAAGATAACACCACATCATTTAATTCAATTCAAATTCCTCATATGTCGATAGAAGAATTTTATCCTTTCTGCGTGTTGGGCAGAGGGAGTTTTGGAGAGGTATATATCGTTTGGGTAATGTGTTGACACGAATTAGTAATTTAGCTTTACGCTTTTTTTTTTTTTTTTTTAGGTCATACTCTGTCGACATCAAATATCGAGTGGATATTTTGCGATGAAAAGATTGATTAAAAGCGATATAATTGAAGGCAATGAAATTGAGAATGTATTTACAGAAAAGAGCATTTTCAAACTGGCTAGCGATGCCCATCATCCATTTCTGGTCAATTTATTTGCTTGCTTTCAAACAGATGTAAAATTTTTTTAAAAGAAAGTAATAACAAATTCAACGTATATTTTAATATATTTCTCTTATTATGTGTTCACAGACTCATTTGTGTTTTGTAATGGAGTATACTGCGGGTGGTGATTTACAGAAGTACATACTCCAAGGACAGTTCACAGAATCTAGAGCTGTTTTTTACGCTGCTTGTATCATTCTTGGACTAAAATATTTGCATAAAAACAGTGTAATTCATCGGTTAGTGTAATTTTTTTTATTTTTGAAGACGTGTTATAAATTGTAATTAAATGCATTTATATTTTATAGTGACTTGAAAACGGCGAACGTATTAATGGACGCTGATGGATACGTCAAAATAGCCGACTATGGATTATGTAAAGAAGGTATAGGATATGAAGATCGAATTAGAGCCAAATGTGGAACGCCCCTCTATATGGCTCCCGAAATGCTAACAGAGACTCCATATTCGCGTAGTGTAGATTGGTGGGCACTCGGAATAATCATTTATGAAATGCTTGTTGGAAAAGTAAAGTATTTTTAATACTCATAATTATTATTATTATTATTATATATTTATATTTATCATAGGTTCCATTCTGGGGCTTCACTGATGATGAATTAAATGATTCCATTGTGAATGACTGTGTGACATATCCCAGTTTCTTATCAATGGAAGCCATTGAAATTATAAGAAGAGTATGTTTTTATATCATTTGTTTTAGTCGGAAATGAACAGAAAACTTCGTTAATACTATTTTTTTTTCATAGCTTTTGTGTAAGAATTCGGAAAGGAGACTTGGTTCGAGTAGAAGGAATTCTGAAGATGTGGAAAAACAAACATTTTTCCGGGAAATCGTTTGGGACGATTTATTAAGCAAGAAAGTCGAGCCTCCATGGGTGCCCACTATTGTATGTATATGTTAAATGACCATCTGTTTTCTTTATAAATTACATTGTTTCAAATGTATTATTATTTTATGTTTCTAAATAGATTTCTATAGAATATTTAAATGACACTTATGAAAAATTAACTTCTGGAGCACCGCGTAATGATCCGGTTTATTATCAAATGGTGAACAACAGTCGTCTGAAGACTTCCCATATTATGTTGACGGTTCGAAAAAGGTAAGATATTGGTTTATAAACGTTAGGTATTTACTAATATTAGTATAAAATATCGAGTAGATAATAAATTAAAATTTTTCATTGTGTTGAGTATTTATCGTATTTTTCTTTTCGTAGACCCCAATTTATAGTCCGTCTGTGATGAAGCTGTTAGAGGAAGAAGATAGCAGTGTTGATGAAGAATTAACTTGTGCGGGACCACAAGTAACAACACCGCCTAAAGTTATAAGAATATTATCCGATGCTGAACAAAAGTTATTTGAAAACTTTTCGTTTACGTCTGACTGGTTCCAACAAACGGGATAGTTAATATTCACCATTGAGTACTATGTAGCTACATAGAAATGGAAATGAAAATTTGATAAAATAAAAGAGCAATAGACAAGAAAACCTAATGTTTTCTTGTAAAATATATTTCGAAGCCATGCGTGTGAAGAAAGAGCAAGATGCGATTTGTCAAAATAGCATCTCATCACTGTAATATCTTAAAAAAATAATATTTTTGTAATGCATTTTGTGTCGAATAAATATAAACAAAAGCAAATTTTTCGTTGGCAATTTGAACCTAACCACCTCCTCGTGTTACTTTCTAACCGGATTTTAATCTTAAGACCGTTAAAACTCGGATATTTTTATCGAAATAAATCACTCTCATATTATATTCGTTTTATAATTAACACAAAAAAAATGTTTGTCGTTATTTGTTCCTTGATAAGTAAATTTTTCATTGAAACGATCCACACGCAGAACCGACATTTCAAATGTCATACGTCGTCATAGCTGTTAATATTTAACACACAAACAGAAATTACTTATCTGGCCCATGTAAAAAAATTATCCATTTCCCCACCTTCGTCTTGTCGCGAAATTTACATTTATTCCCTCATGAATTTAATTAAATATAACAAATTTATTTACAGATTATGTAACATATTATAATGGCCAAAAATTAATTATTTATTACGTTACTCTCATTATTAATTAACTTGCGTGTTATATCGTACGTATATAACTTGTATGATCCCTAAAGGGTGTATTACGTAGTTTACAAGAGAAGTATGGGACAAGAAACGTTCCAACCCCTTTTCGGTAAATTTCAAACTTAATTATATACCTTTTTTTTTATTTCGAAATGTTGAATTGTTTAATTAACCTTGCAGTCTCGCGAACAATATTCCCCATTCGGGAAGTAACACGGTGAAGACGATATGTGACAGACCAACAAAAAAATACGATTTAATAAAATGGTCTGACATATAATACGTTACAACTACTGAGAAACTTACGAGCACACAATCTACATATACGTAAATAATTAGTATGGGCATAATAATAATAATAATAATACCAATTCGATCAGATTGGAATACAATAATTAATTTTATTATTATTACTCACGCAGCAATGAAACCTATACCAGAAGTTTGACTATTATATTATTATTTTTTTAACTAATAATTCGCTTAAACGCAAATTTTATTTATATTATAAAGAAAAAATCTCTCATGTGCAAGGTTACAATAATAACACATTTATTTGTATTATTATATAATAATTGATAACACCGTATATGACTAAAAGACAAAAATAATTCTGAATCCATATACGGTGCCCATACCACCAATATCAATTCAAATATCGATTAAAAATCAATATTTATTTAGGACAAATCGATTTTGATTCGTCAGTAAAAGTACTATACGAGAAGAAAATTATTGTAAAATTCATAATAATCAATCGCTTTTACACTCCATAGTTAATAATTTTAATATAAAAATATGTGGCAATAATGATTTCCAGACATGTGCATTCAACGTTAAATTTTTAGGAGATAAATTCATTTTCGGTTCTGAACGGAAAGAGAAATCGATTCATTTTACAGTAATGTGTGTGGTTTTTTTTATGAACCCAAAAATTCTACCAAAAGAAATGCTTCGATCTTTACAGTCACGATTTCTGTCCGACAACAAATTGCATATAGTTAGTACTATGGGAAAATTTTATTTCGATTTTCTCAAAAGCGCCTAAAGATAAAATTCGATAACTGTAGTAAAATTACATAAAAACGGTATAAACGCGATTTCGTCAAAATCGATTATCGTTATTTCTTCGTAATATTGCAACTAACGGGTAAACGAGAAATTTTGAAATATTCATTAAATATGTAACTTTCACATTATATTAAAAAAAAAAATTAATTTTGGACTATTTATGACAATTATAGTTTTTGAGTTATTTATCTGATAACAAGGGTTAGTTTTTTGTAATACACCCAACATTTTACACCGAAGCTCCAATCAGAAGTGTTAATTCGAATGCAATAGGTTTATCATTGCTTTAAAAATTATAAATTTCATTGTAACTATACATTCCAAAATCTTCATCTGAGTAATTCACTTAAGCGACATTCACAACAACCCGGGTCTCGTTACATTCTTTAATATTTATATTAAATATGTACCAAAATATATAATAATGCAAATTTTATATAAAATTGGCAAAGCATGCATTTAAAATTTTCGTTTTTTGGACTCAGGATTGGACGCTAAATTTCAAATCTTGCAAAAGTACAAAAAGACCGAAATAGAAAAGCAATAAAGAAATACGAAAAAAGAAGCATTTAAAGACTGAACGACTTATTTCGTTTTTTCGGAACAAATGAAATCAATTAAAGTGTAAATTCAACCTGTAAATGTTTAAATACGAGTACTATTGGAACACTAACATTCATATTTAGCAAAACACTATTTAATTCCTTTTTTTCAAAATTATTATTCTGACGTATTTTGTAAATTCTTAACCACATCTCAAATACAGGTACAAAATGTCCAAACTATATGTGACATTATAATTATTATTATTATTATTATTATTAATATTATTATTATAATTTGCTGGCCGATACGAGAAAAAATAAGATATTTAAACACGTTGACGTAGAAACGCGTACACACTCGTATATAAGTTTATAGACATTAAATCTAATGTTTAAAAAATTTGTAATCACAATCCGTTCGTCTCATAAGTCAATTCAATTTTGTTTTGCTTAAACGTTGAAAACCTCATCTTCATTATGAACCCCATACGAAGAATGATTTCTGCGGCGAACAGAGGCAGAAAACGAGTTTGGAAAACAATAAAAAAGAACTGTACACTGACACGCTTCAATATTTTTCGCCGTAACAGGTCGCCGAATACAGCATCAAAAATTACGGTTGACGTTCAGGCAGAAATGATAATGGTACAGTATTTTTAGAAACAAATATTTTCGTCTCAAGTTATCACTGATGTAATATTGTTGAAAAAAATACATATATAGTACAACGAAGAACGTAAGGACGAGGAAACGAACGGAGTCGTAGACATTAACGAAGAAGATATCACAGAATACAGAACACAGATATCTGCTTTAGTGACATCGACAACGAAAGACGAAAACGAACCCACGGTTGGCGATGTTGAGAGAGGTTCAATATTATATTATTTATAACATGATATGTACATCTATATTTGTTCACCATTCCTTTTTATTTAATTATTACATTTATAGAACCACCGCAGTGCGATAAAGAACAGGACGAGAAAGAGGTAAATTTCTAGGGCTTTTATCAATAAAAATTGTGAAAATAATATGTTTTAACGAAATTCAAAATCTAAATATTTCACATAACGTTTATCGTACGATATAACGATTATATTATAGTTCATGGAAATCAACTAAAAACGTGATTTTTCGAATTTTAAAAATATATGTAATTCAAAATGTTTAAAAGTATTTGTAAACATTTGTTACACCCGTATCCAGAAGCATAAAAGCGTTATAGTACAAGACACCGCCACACAATCATTACTCGAAGAATATGTTGAAGAGATTGCGGATGGCGATCGAACAAACGGATTATTCGATCCATCCCCGTGCAATTCATTAGAAGTAAATACATATAATATGATATTTTTTACAGTCCAACACATAAAAATGGGTACGCTTTTTTCCATTCGAAACTTACCATTTTTGAAAACAATTGCCCGTTCTATATCGAACGTTTACTTCATATGCGAATTTGTCGATTTCAATCAATTCATTCGCATCGTATAAAAATACAAAAATTATTTAGCTTTTAAAACAAATTCAATAATACCATATTATGAAACGAATTTTAAACGTTTTTTCTGCATTATTCGATATAGTATATTTTAATGTTACCGTAATTGAAAATAATTACAACGCAGTAAATGATTTATCAATATTATTTATTTAAATACAATAATAATATTACATACAGACATATTTTATATGAAATTATTATTTGTCGAATCGAAATTTTCGTTTCGTCCAAATACAGCTAATAGTTATATATTTTTATGTTCCCAAATAGATTCTGGAAGAATATGAGAAATTTAATGTAGACAGAGCACAATTAAGAACGTCTACAAATCCAAAAATTCAATCTGAATACACCAATGATATTCAATCGCATGAAGATAACACCACATCATTTAATTCAATTCAAATTCCTCATATGTCGATAGAAGAATTTTATCCTTTCTGCGTGTTGGGCAGAGGGAGTTTTGGAGAGGTATATATCGTTTGGGTAATGTGTTGACACGAATTAGTAATTTAGCTTTACGCTTTTTTTTTTTTTTTAGGTCATACTCTGTCGACATCAAATATCGAGTGGATATTTTGCGATGAAAAGATTGATTAAAAGCGATATAATTGAAGGCAATGAAATTGAGAATGTATTTACAGAAAAGAGCATTTTCAAACTGGCTAGCGATGCCCATCATCCATTTCTGGTCAATTTATTTGCTTGCTTTCAAACAGATGTAAAATTTTTTTAAAAGAAAGTAATAACAAATTCAACGTATATTTTAATATATTTCTCTTATTATGTGTTCACAGACTCATTTGTGTTTTGTAATGGAGTATACTGCGGGTGGTGATTTACAGAAGTACATACTCCAAGGACAGTTCACAGAATCTAGAGCTGTTTTTTACGCTGCTTGTATCATTCTTGGACTAAAATATTTGCATAAAAACAGTGTAATTCATCGGTTAGTGTAATTTTTTTTATTTTTGAAGACGTGTTATAAATTGTAATTAAATGCATTTATATTTTATAGTGACTTGAAAACGGCGAACGTATTAATGGACGCTGATGGATACGTCAAAATAGCCGACTATGGATTATGTAAAGAAGGTATAGGATATGAAGATCGAATTAGAGCCAAATGTGGAACGCCCCTCTATATGGCTCCCGAAATGCTAACAGAGACTCCATATTCGCGTAGTGTAGATTGGTGGGCACTCGGAATAATCATTTATGAAATGCTTGTTGGAAAAGTAAAGTATTTTTAATACTCATAATTATTATTATTATTATATATTTATATTTATCATAGGTTCAATTCATTGGCTTCACTGATGATGAATTAAATGATTCCATTGTGAATGACTGTGTGACATATCCCAGTTTCTTATCAATGGAAGCCATTGAAATTATAAGAAGAGTATGTTTTTATATCATTTGTTTTAGTCGGAAATGAACAGAAAACTTCGTTAATACTATTTTTTTTTCATAGCTTTTGTGTAAGAATTCGGAAAGGAGACTTGGTTCGAGTAGAAGGAATTCTGAAGATGTGGAAAAACAAACATTTTTCCGGGAAATCGTTTGGGACGATTTATTAAGCAAGAAAGTCGAGCCTCCATGGGTGCCCACTATTGTATGTATATGTTAAATGACCATCTGTTTTCTTTATAAATTACATTGTTTCAAATGTATTATTATTTTATGTTTCTAAATAGATTTCTATAGAATATTTAAATGACACTTATGAAAAATTAACTTCTGGAGCACCGCGTAATGATCCGGGTTTATTATCAAATGGTGAACAACAGTCGTCTGAAGACTTCCCATATTATGTTGACGGTTCGAAAAAGGTAAGATATTGGTTTATAAACGTTAGGTATTTACTAATATTAGTATAAAATATCGAGTAGATAATAAATTAAAATTTTTCATTGTGTTGAGTATTTATCGTATTTTTCTTTTCGTAGACCCCAATTTATAGTCCGTCTGTGATGAAGCTGTTAGAGGAAGAAGATAGCAGTGTTGATGAAGAATTAACTTGTGCGGGACCACAAGTAACAACACCGCCTAAAGTTATAAGAATATTATCCGATGCTGAACAAAAGTTATTTGAAAACTTTTCGTTTACGTCTGACTGGTTCCAACAAACGGGATAGTTAATATTCACCATTGAGTACTATGTAGCTACATAGAAATGGAAATGAAAATTTGATAAAATAAAAGAGCAATAGACAAGAAAACCTAATGTTTTCTTGTAAAATATATTTCGAAGCCATGCGTGTGAAGAAAGAGCAAGATGCGATTTGTCAAAATAGCATCTCATCACTGTAATATCTTAAAAAAATAATATTTTTGTAATGCATTTTGTGTCGAATAAATATAAACAAAAGCAAATTTTTCGTTGGCAATTTGAACCTAACCACCTCCTCGTGTTACTTTCTAACCGGATTTTAATCTTAAGACCGTTAAAACTCGGATATTTTTATCGAAATAAATCACTCTCATATTATATTCGTTTTATAATTAACACAAAAAAAATGTTTGTCGTTATTTGTTCCTTGATAAGTAAATTTTTCATTGAAACGATCCACACGCAGAACCGACATTTCAAATGTCATACGTCGTCATAGCTGTTAATATTTAACACACAAACAGAAATTACTTATCTGGCCCATGTAAAAAAATTATCCATTTCCCCACCTTCGTCTTGTCGCGAAATTTACATTTATTCCCTCATGAATTTAATTAAATATAACAAATTTATTTACAGATTATGTAACATATTATAATGGCCAAAAATTAATTATTTATTACGTTACTCTCATTATTAATTAACTTGCGTGTTATATCGTACGTATATAACTTGTATGATCCCTAAAGGGTGTATTACGTAGTTTACAAGAGAAGTATGGGACAAGAAACGTTCCAACCCCTTTTCGGTAAATTTCAAACTTAATTATATACCTTTTTTTTTATTTCGAAATGTTGAATTGTTTAATTAACCTTGCAGTCTCGCGAACAATATTCCCCATTCGGGAAGTAACACGGTGAAGACGATATGTGACAGACCAACAAAAAAATACGATTTAAAAAAATGGTCTGACATATAATACGTTACAACTACTGAGAAACTTACGAGCACACAATCTACATATACGTAAATAATTAGTATGGGCATAATAATAATAATAATAATACCAATTCGATCAGATTGGAATACAATAATTAATTTTATTATTATTACTCACGCAGCAATGAAACCTATACCAGAAGTTTGACTATTATATTATTATTTTTTTAACTAATAATTCGCTTAAACGCAAATTTTATTTATATTATAAAGAAAAAATCTCTCATGTGCAAGGTTACAATAATAACACATTTATTTGTATTATTATATAATAATTGATAACACCGTATATGACTAAAAGACAAAAATAATTCTGAATCCATATACGGTGCCCATACCACCACAATATCAATTCAAATATCGATTAAAAATCAATATTTATTTAGGACAAATCGATTTTGATTCGTCAGTAAAAGTACTATACGAGAAGAAAATTATTGTAAAATTCATAATAATCAATCGCTTTTACACTCCATAGTTAATAATTTTAATATAAAAATATGTGGCAATAATGATTTCCAGACATGTGCATTCAACGTTAAATTTTTAGGAGATAAATTCATTTTCGGTTCTGAACGGAAAGAGAAATCGATTCATTTTACAGTAATGTGTGTGGTTTTTTTTATGAACCCAAAAATTCTACCAAAAGAAATGCTTCGATCTTTACAGTCACGATTTCTGTCCGACAACAAATTGCATATAGTTAGTACTATGGGAAAATTTTATTTCGATTTTCTCAAAAGCGCCTAAAGATAAAATTCGATAACTGTAGTAAAATTACATAAAAACGGTATAAACGCGATTTCGTCAAAATCGATTATCGTTATTTCTTCGTAATATTGCAACTAACGGGTAAACGAGAAATTTTGAAATATTCATTAAATATGTAACTTTCACATTATATTAAAAAAAAAAATTAATTTTGGACTATTTATGACAATTATAGTTTTTGAGTTATTTATCTGATAACAAGGGTTAGTTTTTGTAATATACCCAACATTTTACACCGAAGCTCCAATCAGAAGTGTTAATTCGAATGCAATAGGTTTATCATTGCTTTAAAAATTATAAATTTCATTGTAACTATACATTCCAAAATCTTCATCTGAGTAATTCACTTAAGCGACATTCACAACAACCCGGGTCTCGTTACATTCTTTAATATTTATATTAAATATGTACCAAAATATATAATAATGCAAATTTTATATAAAATTGGCAAAGCATGCATTTAAAATTTTCGTTTTTTGGACTCAGGATTGGACGCTAAATTTCAAATCTTGCAAAAGTACAAAAAGACCGAAATAGAAAAGCAATAAAGAAATACGAAAAAAGAAGCATTTAAAGACTGAACGACTTATTTCGTTTTTTCGGAACAAATGAAATCAATTAAAGTGTAAATTCAACCTGTAAATGTTTAAATACGAGTACTATTGGAACACTAACATTCATATTTAGCAAAACACTATTTAATTCCTTTTTTTCAAAATTATTATTCTGACGTATTTTGTAAATTCTTAACCACATCTCAAATACAGGTACAAAATGTCCAAACTATATGTGACATTATAATTATTATTATTATTATTATTATTATTATTATTATTATTATTATTAATATTATTATTATAATTTGCTGGCCGATACGAGAA
The DNA here is from genome assembly GCA_032441825.1 of Chaetogeoica ovagalla. Taxonomy (NCBI): domain Eukaryota; kingdom Metazoa; phylum Arthropoda; class Insecta; order Hemiptera; family Aphididae; genus Chaetogeoica; species Chaetogeoica ovagalla. The sequence goes on from CM063726.1 coordinate 2,851,920, forward strand.
AAACTAAGATATTTAAACACGTTGACGTAGAAACGCGTACACACTCGTATATAAGTTTATAGACATTAAATCTAATGTTTAAAAAATTTGTAATCACAATCCGTTCGTCTCATAAGTCAATTCAATTTTGTTTTGCTTAAACGTTGAAAACCTCATCTTCATTATGAACCCCATACGAAGAATGATTTCTGCGGCGAACAGAGGCAGAAAACGAGTTTGGAAAACAATAAAAAAGAACTGTACACTGACACGCTTCAATATTTTTCGCCGTAACAGGTCGCCGAATACAGCATCAAAAATTACGGTTGACGTTCAGGCAGAAATGATAATGGTACAGTATTTTTAGAAACAAATATTTTCGTCTCAAGTTATCACTGATGTAATATTGTTGAAAAAAATACATATATAGTACAACGAAGAACGTAAGGACGAGGAAACGAACGGAGTCGTAGACATTAACGAAGAAGATATCACAGAATACAGAACACAGATATCTGCTTTAGTGACATCGACAACGAAAGACGAAAACGAACCCACGGTTGGCGATGTTGAGAGAGGTTCAATATTATATTATTTATAACATGATATGTACATCTATATTTGTTCACCATTCCTTTTTATTTAATTATTACATTTATAGAACCACCGCAGTGCGATAAAGAACAGGACGAGAAAGAGGTAAATTTCTAGGGCTTTTATCAATAAAAATTGTGAAAATAATATGTTTTAACGAAATTCAAAATCTAAATATTTCACATAACGTTTATCGTACGATATAACGATTATATTATAGTTCATGGAAATCAACTAAAAACGTGATTTTTCGAATTTTAAAAATATATGTAATTCAAAATGTTTAAAAGTATTTGTAAACATTTGTTACACCCGTATCCAGAAGCATAAAAGCGTTATAGTACAAGACACCGCCACACAATCATTACTCGAAGAATATGTTGAAGAGATTGCGGATGGCGATCGAACAAACGGATTATTCGATCCATCCCCGTGCAATTCATTAGAAGTAAATACATATAATATGATATTTTTTACAGTCCAACACATAAAAATGGGTACGCTTTTTTCCATTCGAAACTTACCATTTTTGAAAACAATTGCCCGTTCTATATCGAACGTTTACTTCATATGCGAATTTGTCGATTTCAATCAATTCATTCGCATCGTATAAAAATACAAAAATTATTTAGCTTTTAAAACAAATTCAATAATACCATATTATGAAACGAATTTTAAACGTTTTTTCTGCATTATTCGATATAGTATATTTTAATGTTACCGTAATTGAAAATAATTACAACGCAGTAAATGATTTATCAATATTATTTATTTAAATACAATAATAATATTACATACAGACATATTTTATATGAAATTATTATTTGTCGAATCGAAATTTTCGTTTCGTCCAAATACAGCTAATAGTTATATATTTTTATGTTCCCAAATAGATTCTGGAAGAATATGAGAAATTTAATGTAGACAGAGCACAATTAAGAACGTCTACAAATCCAAAAATTCAATCTGAATACACCAATGATATTCAATCGCATGAAGATAACACCACATCATTTAATTCAATTCAAATTCCTCATATGTCGATAGAAGAATTTTATCCTTTCTGCGTGTTGGGCAGAGGGAGTTTTGGAGAGGTATATATCGTTTGGGTAATGTGTTGACACGAATTAGTAATTTAGCTTTACGCTTTTTTTTTTTTTTTTTTAGGTCATACTCTGTCGACATCAAATATCGAGTGGATATTTTGCGATGAAAAGATTGATTAAAAGCGATATAATTGAAGGCAATGAAATTGAGAATGTATTTACAGAAAAGAGCATTTTCAAACTGGCTAGCGATGCCCATCATCCATTTCTGGTCAATTTATTTGCTTGCTTTCAAACAGATGTAAAATTTTTTTAAAAGAAAGTAATAACAAATTCAACTATATTTTAATATATTTCTCTTATTATGTGTTCACAGACTCATTTGTGTTTTGTAATGGAGTATACTGCGGGTGGTGATTTACAGAAGTACATACTCCAAGGACAGTTCACAGAATCTAGAGCTGTTTTTTACGCTGCTTGTATCATTCTTGGACTAAAATATTTGCATAAAAACAGTGTAATTCATCGGTTAGTGTAATTTTTTTTATTTTTGAAGACGTGTTATAAATTGTAATTAAATGCATTTATATTTTATAGTGACTTGAAAACGGCGAACGTATTAATGGACGCTGATGGATACGTCAAAATAGCCGACTATGGATTATGTAAAGAAGGTATAGGATATGAAGATCGAATTAGAGCCAAATGTGGAACGCCCCTCTATATGGCTCCCGAAATGCTAACAGAGACTCCATATTCGCGTAGTGTAGATTGGTGGGCACTCGGAATAATCATTTATGAAATGCTTGTTGGAAAAGTAAAGTATTTTTAATACTCATAATTATTATTATTATTATTATATATTTATATTTATCATAGGTTCCATTCTGGGGCTTCACTGATGATGAATTAAATGATTCCATTGTGAATGACTGTGTGACATATCCCAGTTTCTTATCAATGGAAGCCATTGAAATTATAAGAAGAGTATGTTTTTATATCATTTGTTTTAGTCGGAAATGAACAGAAAACTTCGTTAATACTATTTTTTTTTCATAGCTTTTGTGTAAGAATTCGGAAAGGAGACTTGGTTCGAGTAGAAGGAATTCTGAAGATGTGGAAAAACAAACATTTTTCCGGGAAATCGTTTGGGACGATTTATTAAGCAAGAAAGTCGAGCCTCCATGGGTGCCCACTATTGTATGTATATGTTAAATGACCATCTGTTTTCTTTATAAATTACATTGTTTCAAATGTATTATTATTTTATGTTTCTAAATAGATTTCTATAGAATATTTAAATGACACTTATGAAAAATTAACTTCTGGAGCACCGCGTAATGATCCGGGTTTATTATCAAATGGTGAACAACAGTCGTCTGAAGACTTCCCATATTATGTTGACGGTTCGAAAAAGGTAAGATATTGGTTTATAAACGTTAGGTATTTACTAATATTAGTATAAAATATCGAGTAGATAATAAATTAAAATTTTTCATTGTGTTGAGTATTTATCGTATTTTTCTTTTCGTAGACCCCAATTTATAGTCCGTCTGTGATGAAGCTGTTAGAGGAAGAAGATAGCAGTGTTGATGAAGAATTAACTTGTGCGGGACCACAAGTAACAACACCGCCTAAAGTTATAAGAATATTATCCGATGCTGAACAAAAGTTATTTGAAAACTTTTCGTTTACGTCTGACTGGTTCCAACAAACGGGATAGTTAATATTCACCATTGAGTACTATGTAGCTACATAGAAATGGAAATGAAAATTTGATAAAATAAAAGAGCAATAGACAAGAAAACCTAATGTTTTCTTGTAAAATATATTTCGAAGCCATGCGTGTGAAGAAAGAGCAAGATGCGATTTGTCAAAATAGCATCTCATCACTGTAATATCTTAAAAAAATAATATTTTTGTAATGCATTTTGTGTCGAATAAATATAAACAAAAGCAAATTTTTCGTTGGCAATTTGAACCTAACCGCCTCCTCGTGTTACTTTCTAATTTGTAATTATAAACGGTTCAGTTAAAAATTAATGTTCGATTCAGCAAAGCTTACGTTTAGAAAAATTAATTTGAATTTTTTTTTCTGTATTTAGATCGTATTCTTTATATGAAAAAAATACTATGAATTGATAAGTAAGAAGGTTTAATTCATTTTGGTGTATTTTATATTAAAATAATTAATAATACCAGAGTGATAGGTACATAAGAATTTTTATGAAATAAATAGTAACCTAATAAAGAATAAAGAATAATTGTCTTATAAAGAATAATTGTTCTCAATTAGTTATGCACGTATGCAGTACACGAAGTTCAGCAGTGTTTACAATTGTATAGTCAATGGATCATGGAGAGAGTCGTAATGCCGATTTGCTCTATTTCCTTTCGATTTTACTTACTGAACCCTGTCGACAACGTTCATCCGGAAAATGAACACGACCCCGATGATAGTGGTTTTGTTTTTTTAAGAAAATTGACTGATAGCTATGGATTTTTCGGAAACGCTCTGATTGAATGCCTATTTATAATAAACAATCACACAATTACAAAAATCGTGATTTCCGGTCCATCAGACCACAATAAAATTGTCATGGCAGCGCAGTTATCGAGATATTTTACTTTTGTGTAATATTGTCTTCTTTTTAATTTTATTTCTGATAAAAAAAATAAAAATGATTAATTAAATCATGTATTGAATAAATAAAAATACAGAGAAACGAGTGCTAGAAAGAGTATTCTCTCATCGCTCTCTGATGATGGAATCCTGCAATATTGTATTTTATATTTTTATATCTCGGGGACTTTAATAAATCATCGTGTTCATTTATAGGACGTTTTTCGTATTTTAGTTACTCACAAAAGATAAATAAATGTATATAGATCTACGCGCGAATGGCGATTGACGAAATATACTGTATGTTAATTATCGCGCTTTATGTATGTTATCGTTTCACGTCTCGGGACTTAAAAATACAAATCATATTAAGACATATCGATTTATAACTATAGTGTTTTTTATTACTTTGTAATACTGTGGTTTTTCGTGATTTGTAACATGAATAGAATTGTTCCCGTAAAACGCTATTAGAAGTATACAAATAACGCATGATTAATTTTGTATTAAATGTGCAAATCTACGAAATTCAAATGAGAAACGTTATCGAATGAAAATCAAAAAAACTAACGAATTTTCTAATTATTTATGTACATTATTTAAGTCCAAAAATAAATATCGACTGTACATTTCTAACATTTATAAATTACAACTGTTCGTAATTATCGCGTTTATGTAATATTATACAAAATTACTTTTAACTAGTTGGTAATTTTTTTTTTTTTTTAATTTAATGTACTATATGCATTTTTGTTTTTCAGTCGTTCTTCGCAATATTATGGAAAATTTCCGAGAAATGCAGAAAAAAACCTTTAGAAATTACTATTTTTTACATACCTAAAATGAATCTAAATAAAACTTTTTTTAGTATTCCTATATTCAAATTATTTACATAGAAAAAAACAATAAAAATAAATCATCGTAAATTTGATATATTCCTTCGTCCGCTCAAATTCTGAAAGTATATGTTTAAATTAATCTGTACCGGGTAATATGCATGGTAAATTGATTTTATACACCGAATCGTTGAGATGAATTCTCGTAAATCCAATTATGCCGGTTACACTGGTAATTCTACTGAATTCCGCGAACAAACTGGGTTAATAGATTATTATTATTATTATTATATGAAATGCCTAAAAATGAAATATTTTAAATACAACGCCGACAGTGTTTCACAACGTCTTCGAGTAATTTCATGCAATTCGTGTTTACCGAGTGCTGTCGGTGCAAATAAATGCTTTGCTTAAAATCATATTGTAAAAAAAAATAGTATAATATTATATTGTCGACAATTCAAAAAAAAAACACAAATCTATACACATTTATCATAAAATAAGATTAAAAAAAAAACCGTAAAAAACAAACTATTTAATTAGTTTACTAAGGAAATGCAACTTCCGAGTAGTATTTCAAACTTTCCGCGTGTCTCTTCTTTACAATAATAACTTGTAGTTTGTCAACCTCTTGTTTTTGTTCATAAATGAAAGATTGGCAAAAAAGACAATAATAACGTTGATGATTAATTGTTCGAAATTCGCACCAAGGTGGTTCGAACTTATGGAAAGCTATGAAAAGACTATCCAAATCAACATACCGTTCGGTCTACGAACTATTCTAAATCTCGTTTTAAAATAAATGTTTTGATTTACTTAGTTACAATTATTGGCGTCTCTGTGTGAACATAACCGTGTACTGTGTTCTGTGAAACGTTTATGACAACGACGTCTTAATGTTAACATTCGTACAACATAAATCTCTATAACGTTAACAGTGTGCCATTAGCGTTAAATTAATATAAAATTACAACAATAATCATTACAGCCAATATAATGTTCGGTGAGTTCTAGCCACCATACTCGCTCATATGGTCCGATAATGGATAACAACTTTATCCCTCCGTGATACATAATATATTATAATTTCTGTATTTATACCATACGTGTATAAGATTTCGTAAGAGATTTTTATAATTCTTAAAAATATAAATTTTTTTAAGTTTATAATCTATTCTTATTTTTAATTATGAAAAACGTATTATCAGTACACACCGTGCACTAATTCACTACATAACAGTCGATCTATGATAATGTAAAAGATAAAATATTAAATTTATTACTATTATGAAATATTATCGATTTTTGACAAATTTTAAACGAGATATATTAAATTCTTTTCGCTTTAACTGTTAAACGATTGCACGAAACGAATATTTTCAAAAAAAATCATAATAATGAATAATCTAGTTTAGGATTACGAAATAATGTCATTATCGCAATCAATTATACATACGTAATTAAAGCAGAGAATAAATTAACGGGATATAATAGCCAAATTGATAATAATTAAAAACGTTGTAAATATGATTGACAAATCTACATTTTTTTTTTTTTTTTTTTTTACTAGACAAAATAAAAACATAAAAACACGGCGTTATAAAAATTGAAAATGTAATTTTCACGGATATATTAATACGTTGAACAGTTATATTAATCACAACTCATATTTTCATAAATAAAAGAGTAATTCAAAAATAAATCTCTCGTATAAAATTGCTAATACTATAATAATAATAATACGCTTTATAAAATAATGTAGCTTTGGGCACCGAAAAGATTTCCAAATGATCAGTGGAAAAATTGAGAAGAATAATTTTTCAAAAATTATCAATAACAATGAGTCGTACAAATACGCGGTACAACATGGATTAATACAACTATCGTTACACGTTGATATTAGAACGATTAGGTGGAATGACAGAAGAAAATTGAACCGAACAGCGAAATATCATCGGTTCGAAATAAAACCGTGTATTATATCATCTTCGCCGCGGCGACGACGACGCAGTAGTAGTCTCTTCGCTGAAATCGAAATCATCAAAACCTTTTGGAACGTGCGTATCATAATACTTGTAAAACATTAACGTCATTATATGGATGTCATTACCATTAATTTCTGCTATCATTCACGTTTCATTTAATACAAATCGCGTTGGCTTCGTAATATTAATACAGGTTCGCTAATATGATTTATTATAATTTTCCATTGACCTCTCTTCCATATCAACCGGCATCCAAAAAGGACGACGTGTATGTGTGCGCGTGTGTTATATAAAACAAATAAACGCGCACGTCGACTATACGAACGTGAAACCGACGGCGCATTGACGGCCGCCGACGCTAATGACATCCCGTCCGTCTGAACGCACGCACGAAACCAAAACGTCGTTTCGGCCGGTCAAAGAAAAAACTGGTAGAAATAATAAAATATAGGTTAGGCCACGCGTGCGCTACAGGCACTTGTCGAGCACTCGAAGCCGAAGAAGAACGTTTCGCGACGTAAAATCGTGTGGATAAATCGCGTGATCTTCACTTTCCATCACTTATTCTGGACTCGTATAATAATACAACGATAACGATCCCCGTCGAATGATCGTTTCTCCCCTCTCCCCGAACGATCGTTTCATGAAAACTCAAATCCCGAAAACCATTTTCCCGAAGACTTTTTTCTCCGCGAACGGTGTAATTTGTTCGTCGAAAACATTAATAATAATTATTATTATTATTATTATTACGAGACCATACCAGTCGGCCCGGAGTGATAAAAAAAAAAAAAAAAATGAAAACATAACTAACATAGGAAAAAAGATCAATAATTGTAAAACGAAAATAGCAACCGATAAAAATTTTAAATATCTCTTTTGCGCGGAATTTGATTTCAACGAATTGACACAACACTGGGACTCGCGATAATAAATAATTTATTTAAAGTCTAGACGATTTGTTTTTAACGTCTCATTCCTGTTTTGGATAACCGCGTGTTCGTGCCATTTATGAAAATCGTATTTTGTACTTCAATTTTAGCTGTCAGGTCCCGGCTGTTATGTTAACTGTCTGTTGAACATATTATTATAACAGGCCCGAACATTTTATTTTATTCGTCATTATATTCGTTTATTTACGAAACTTTGTTTTAAAACGATTTTTATATTTCCTAAACAACTAGTACACGCGGTATTATATTATCTATTTAAAAAAAAAATACCAAAAGCTGTAAATATATTACGTAAATTACGCGTTGAAAGTCTATTCATCGTTGATTTTATAACACTCAGAATATAAGGCATACAGATGTTTAATTCCGGCACACAAATAATTATAGTGTAATTGAGAAATCCGATAGAATGCGATACTTCAATCGATATCTAACAAAGTAGTGAAATATATACATAATAAATTTATATATTTATATATTTAAATCGATATCGTTAATGCTATATTGGCCGTTGAATTTTATGACAAACACCGTCGTCAAACGGATATTATTGATTTTACATCAAAAATCTGTTTTGCCGCGTCGTTTTTGACCTTTGGCCAAATGCGTTCAAATCGTCCGAATCCCGGCGCGTCACGTATAGTTCAGATATTTTTGAACAAAATTAATTAGCCACACGGCCACTAAACGTACGCATTAACGTATTGAATAAACGTAAAAAATTAACTCGGAATTTTCCGGTGATATGTTAATGTATATAGATCGTACCCCCACGCACACATCAACAGTCCTCCTATCACGCTCAATCGTGTTCGATCACTTTTTCTTCGGTCTTCCTCTTTTTCCATCGACGTTCATTTCCATAACCGTTCTTACCGCTTTCGAATTTTCTCTTCTCATAACGTGACCAAACCATACCACCCAAGTCTATTCTCGCTCGTCTCCTCCACGACCGATGCTACTCCTATGCTTCCTCTCACATGTTCATTTCTCATTCCAATCTCCTCTTGTCATCTCACTCGTCCGTTTATTAAAAAAAAAAAACATAATTATTTTTATGTATTTGATTACATTAAGATATTTTCCTCGTAATAAAGTTTACGAACGTATCGAAAATGTTTGCCGGAGACGAATCAAATTTCAAACGGTTTTTCTATTTTTTTTTTTTTTTTTTTACACATACGCTTCGTCGTGTGCTCGTTCTTTGCCCGTTATCGTATCCGTGTAAAATATCGCCAACCTCATACGTTTCGCTTCTAATACTGACTGACTGCAGCAGTGAATATTGCGCGCGTCCTTACGCGTTCTCGTATATTCCATTGTTTTTTGTGTGTGTGTGTGTGTGTATCCTCCGAACACACAACAGAAACGTACGACTTATAGTTTATTATATTGTGTAGGAGGAGGTGTGGAAACGCGAAATAATAAAAAACGAAAAAAAATTCACACGATTCGGTTGTACAATGTTCGAGCCCGTGGTGTCTAATAATAATTATTTTTATTGTTATTATTATTATTTTTATTGTTATTATTATTATTATTATTATTATTATTATTATTATTATTATTATTATTATTATTATTATTATTATTTCCACCGTGAACTGGTAGGTCGGTTAGTTGCTAAACCTATAAGCAACAATTTAAAATGCGTGAATGGCACGCGCGCGGTTTGTTTCGCACGACGACGTTGTCGGGTTTTGCTATCCAAGCTACACTGCTTCGACGAAAAATATTCATATTACAACGCGTTTTATTCATCCAAAACCGGAACGATAGAAAACAGTTCATATATTATACATGTACGACGTATAGTAAACGTTTCTCGGTCAGCGAAACATTTTTTATATATAAATTTTTTTTTCAACAATTATTATGAAACGAATCCGACGGATTTCGCATCGACCAAAAAGAAAAAAAAAACCCCCGAACAATATATTATATTAAATATTATCCGTTTATTTATCGATGGTTTTTTTTTTCATAACCGTTTGTTGTCCGTAATATCAGTACGAATTTATCTATGCGTTAGTATAAAACGGCTAAGCGTATCCGCTTGATAATGTAAGATAGTTTGCAGTTATGATTTACAGAGAGTGAGAGAGAGAGAGCGTATTTAAATTAATTGCGATATTGGAACCGCGTAATTTGAGTAGAAAAAAAACAAAACGCGTGAAAATTTAGATATTTTAAATGAATGAGCTAATCGGATACATTCAAACAAAAGAATAAATAGTAATGAATTTCTTTTTTTTTAAAGTGACGAAATATATAAATATATTTTTTAACACGTTAACCGCGTATTGTTTTAATTTTTATTATTATTAATTTTTACTCGTGTACAAATATAATTAAATTAAAATTACGATTGATTCCGTTTGAACATTTCGAATTTTCCGCTATATAAACAGTTTTCCGTTTATGTATGGAATGGAGATATTGCAAGTTCAAATGTCCGTTTGTTTTCGTGTTAAAACCGAGGTATGCAAACTCAAATCTAATCGACATTAAAAAATGTAAATTTATCCGAAAAAAAATGTTATGCATCCGTATAACTTCCGGAAAAAAAAAACTGTTTAACGCTAATATATTGACACTGGCCGTCTGTTGTCACGATGAGAAATATAACAGAGTGCCGATAGTTTCTGTTACACGTTTGTCACCCGTCATAAGACGCACGCGTAATAACTCCTATAATATATTTATCTGCAATAACGGCCGATTCGTATCGTTTGTCACTTTTGCCAAGTACAATATTACCATTCTCCGAGTTAAGTAAAAAACGTTTTTTTTTTTATTATTATTATTGTCATTTTAATGTGTATCGTTATGTGTGTTACTATTTCATATTCGTTTTTCTTTTATTCTACGTACCCCCCTTACGAATACGAACGTATGTATACTTTACTAAAAACGAAACAGTTAGACTTCATCGTATAAGGTACCGGAAATTCTCACGATATATTCAAATAAAAAAAAAAACAGAAATACTAACCTCGGAGTACTATTTTTACTCGAAGAACGAAAAACGGAATAAAAACGTTGGCCTACTGATCTCACTACAATATGCGATAGTGAGGTCGCGTTGCATTCAGTCCTGATGAATACTCAACATTTAAATAACTTTCAGGCTTAACACTATGAAATCACGATCCTCGGTATTGATGTATAATTAAATGGAATTAAATTCAAACCACTTAAGTGGTAATGCGGTGAGACGCAGAAAGCGAAACGTATTTCTTTTATTTTTTTTTTTTTTTTTACTCTCGAAACGAGAATGAAATTACATATTTCGAAAATGCGACAGTTCATTAAATGTAGGTATACATTTAACACGAGAGACGGTTTCACTTTTGGTCCAGAGACAAACGACATTCTAAATGCAGTTGTAAAATACACGACACTTAATAGATAGTGCGAGAAATCCCGCAGAACCGTCGACGAATATCATCCGAATGGCAAGTAAAACGTAGAATGAATTAAGAACACACAAAATACATTTTCAATTAATACAAAACAAACACTGCAGTCATCTCGTCGTTATTTCATTAATAATCGATTTATATTCGTGTTTCTTTCCCCGCTAATTTATATTTAAACGGTATACGTTGCACCGTTGTCCTTTAAGAGTACTACGTTCTGGTGATGATAACTAGTTGTTATCAATGAGCGAAATATTAGATTAAAAACAAATATACACCAAGTTTGTATTATTTTTAAATATCATTTAATGTATATAACGGGAAAAAATGTGTATACGAACACATTTCAAGTGAATTATTTGTTTTGTTAGCGAACACAGCGCATAAAATGATTCTATCTATCCCATTATGAAAATATACAGGGCTAGATTTAAGAAGAGGCCGGTGACCCCACCAGCCTTGAGAGAATTGCAATGATTATAAATTGTAGCGGAAAAAATTTCGCTTTAAAGAAAAAAATGTTTCACGATGAGGAGAATTCCTTCCATTGAAACAAAAAAGATTTAATTAAATCTGTTCAAAATGTTACCAATACACTGGGTTTTATATATTTTCAAGTTGTTTTCAAATATTTTATCATACATTCCTTGAAATTTAATTCACCCCGCCATTACAATGTCCGAAAACTCAACGATCGTAAATCCGACACTGGAAATATGTAATTTTCACGAATTCTTTGTTTACATAGAAATCGAATTATTGATTTCGGTGATTATTTTATTAGGAAAAGTGTCAAGAGAAAATTTTGATTTAGACGCGTTCGAGTTGGTAAATCGTAAAGTATTTGCTAAAACTATTACAACCAGTTCGCATAACAACAACGACCGCGGTTCGACTAATAATACGTTCTTCTCACAAAATGGTCTTATTGTGTCGGACTGGAACAATAATAAATTTTAAATGTTTATACTAATGGTGTCGAAAATATAATAATCTTTTATTATAATTTGATACCGTCGATCGTGTTCAGTAGTTTGACAGCTTTCTCTATTGAACGAAAAAAACCACTCTAAATATGTTTTATTATAACGCGTGTAAATAATCGCTATTTTTTTTTCTTCTATTTACTCGTATTTCGTTGTATTCAGCTCACGTTATTATATTGTGTATCGCGCTATATAGCCTTATTATTCCGGTTCAATTTACCGACGTTATTTTCTTGTACGTATAACTGGTGCACACGGCACATAATAAATATTACACACACACACACACGCGCGCAAACGGTTTCGTGACCGTTGGAATAAGGTCGATTTAATTGATGTGATAACAGAAGATGTTCATCTTAGTGTGAAAGTGTCGTGGTGGACCACGAATGAAAAAATGACATCGGAAGAGTTTTTGATTTTCGTGAAAAAGTAACTACCAAATATTACAAATACTTACGGATCGACGATTTACTTTCAATTCGTTTATATTCATTGATTCTTCAATTCGTAAATGAAAAAAAAAAGACACTGAGTGTCACGTGTCCAATCATTTTTGGACGATAGGAATAGATAATAATTAGAACGGATTACAAGAATCTTCGAAGAGTGAGTGGTGTTTTTTTTTTCAATAGAAATATTTTTTAATACGTGAAATCCAACTATAAAACGAAAAGTTTTTCGTGATCGCTAGAAGAAGAAAACCCGAAACACGTGTATATCAGATTTTAATGTTTTCGATTTTCGTTTTAATCGGAAACGGGGGTTTTTTTTTTGTTTTTTTTGTTAACATCAAATATTCAACAAATTACATCATTCTACAAGTGTTGTTGCGTGCTCGCAACGCGATACACAATGGCCAGTGTACGCCGATAAATAAATTAGCGAAATTACACCGAGAGTTCCAATTTCAAATTTCATGAGTTTACATACATTATGTTAAAAAAAGGCGTACTGTAAAATTAGATAGAATGAGATTGGCCCATTTGTCACATGACACATCACGTGCGCGCGCTGTTTATTAAAAACTAATAACACTTTGAAATTGTTTTTCTCGTCTTGTGTACACGGATTTTCTCTTTTTGTTACTTGGAATACAGTGTTCAAAAGAACCGATTAGATAACAACGCGTTATTACCGTAATACCGTTAAAATATTTTAAGGAAATGATTTATTTATAAAGAATAATATGATGTAATGCAAAACGTTACCTTATCAGAAAGAGTACAAAACACAAAAAATGCCATTCCTTCGTATGATCAACTTTAAAACGATTGAAGAACATTTAATCAAATCAATAATGATCATTTATAATTTTTAAAAACTTGAAATTATCTAGAAAACCTATAAACACTATTTCATTTAATAATTAATTAAATAACAACTTCAAAGACACCATTGTTTTAATTATTAGAATTTTAAATATTAATCGAATTAGATTGGACCAAGTTAATAATAGATTTCACTAGAAATATTTTATACGTTAATAAGATTGTGATGTTTAACTGAAGAATTAGTGTTAAGAAAATGTCGGAACATTTTTTTTTTTTCATATTTTATAGAAATCATCAACTAATTTCATATTCTAGCTACAAATTTCATAAATCGTAATCCTAATTTTCTTTTTTTGTAATCGAGAAATTCTACATTATTTTTCCAAAACGCATTATTAGCGTACCAATGTATATTTTATATAAAAAAATTAATGAGATCTTAAATATTATCAAAAAAATAAAAATTAAACTATTTGTAATTTACCTGGGGAAAAGCCGATCACAGTTCAATCTCCGCCATCCATGAGTCGATTCCTTGATCAAATGCTCCAGTGCTCTTTCAACGGGAAATTCGCCCATCATTAAACGTAAGCCCAAACTGAAAAACAACAACATCATAGAATTAATGAAATTGTCCTTCGAGTCACAATTTATAATAAAAGGAATTACGTGGAACTTATATACTTTTAAAAATCAATTTATTAATGTCGTCAAAGAACAAAAAACGGGTATACGAGTTATTGAAATAAAAAAATACACTTTTCGCGCTAAAACAGTTACATAAACAACAACGTGTAATATATAATAAAACGTCATGCAAAATATATATAATTGAATAATTATAACTTTAAAAATACTCTTAGGCCCAAAAAGATTTAAATAAAAAATTTATTAATTTTCGATAATATTTGAAATGTTAGACAAAAAGGACTCGTAGTTATAACAAATTTCATCATACATCACTAATTGTTCTTGTTTAAAAATCGTGTTTACTAATAATACAATTATAGTCCTGCATATGTCTATAATACTAAAAGATAGATTATTAACACACACACGTTTTTTTTTTTTTTTTTAATAAATTTCATTTCTACGTTTTTTTAATCTGTCGGCGTATATTTTCCTGTTTCGTTCAATAGTAAACAGTAACAAATTCGTTGTTGTTCCATTAACAAATTTACCCGTAAATATTTATTTATTTATTTTCTTTCATTCATACGAATTTATATTATTCTGGGGGGAATAATTGTTTATATACATTTTTTTTTCTCTTTCTTTTACGCGTCGTTTTTATTCGTTTTTTATATATATATATATATACAGTAGTAGTGTATAATAATATCTAAAAACAATTATCGTCCAAAATAAACGTGCGTCGCGGTCATTGCGTTTTATTATTATTATTTTTTTTTTTTTTTTTTAACGATGATGTCTACGCACACGAAATAATAATAAAAATATATACGCGTAAATATCGTAAAAAAAAAAAAACAATTTGTCACAGCGTCCGATGATATCAAAATATCCCGTATACATCCCCCAACTCACGGTTTGTCTATACCGTTATTCAAATAACACAGACTCGTTTGTGTATTCATATATGGGTAATAACAATAAGAAGATGATGATGAAGAAGATGCGAGAAAAAAAACCGCGATAACATAATGCGTAATGTGGTAATAAAGCGTAAAATACAGGGGTGGTCGTGCATAATAATTGACTGCCGCCGTCAGTAGTGCCGCGGCGACGGTCCACGCCGGGGCAACGAAAATTGCCATTCGGATGAAAAAAAAAAAAAAATCACCTGGCCATTGTTTGCGCTGCGTTTGGCTGCGGTCCATTAGCCGAGCAGCGGCGGCAGCTCGAAAACCAAAGTAATTCGTTTTCAATACGCCTATAGTACAGATTTGGTACGACGCGCACTGGCGTCGCTATATAATATTACATATTTCCCATCACATGGCACAATGGGCACAGTTCGGATTAAAAAAAAAATAATAATAATAATAATAATATGAAAATAACTAATACGACAACGTAACTCGAGAGAATTTTTTCTATTCTTTACAGAAAAAAAAAAATCTCGATCACACCTGCAGCGATTGGCGGCCGTCGATATGACGAGTGCGTCACGTGCGCAATAGAGTGAAATTTTCATTATCAACCCCCTATAATCGGGATAATGTTCATTGCGTAGTTTTTAATAATAATAATAATATCGATTCGTTGTACTTATTGGATCCAATCATTATCGTGGTCATATAATAAAATTTAAATGAAAAAAAAATTAAAATATTAAATTCATTCTAACGGTGAAACCGGTGTACGTTATTAGCTAGATTGCGAAATATTCAAAATATTACGCGCTATAAACCGATAACCGTATGGCGAACAGGAGGGGAAATCGGTAATTTTGTCCCCTAAAAATTTTCACCGTTTAAACCAAATACGAAATTCGGAAAAACTACAAAAAAAAAACAAATTACGCGCGCGCGCGGTATTTTGGATTTTATCCGCGTGACTCGTAAATTATTTTCCTACGTTTTGAAACACTTCTCGAACGAAATAAGAGCGTTTTGAAAAAAAAAAATACACTTTTTAGTAAAATTAGACACGTACGATTATAATATTACGTCTTTAAATAATTCGAGTTTTCCATTTACATTTGAAAATATTAAAAACCGGTAAAAATCGAAGCGAACGCCCCACGACCGTTAAAATCGTTTCGGACGAGATATTTACAAATATTAGCTAATCGATCCGTTTCGTCAATAAACTGTAACCGTTTAATAAAAACGCATTTGGAAATAATATCTTTTTTTTTTTTTTTTAACTAAATAATTAATATCAACGTCTCGGATAACGATAACGGATATATATTATTTTTTCCCCTCCGTATCGTTAAAACGACGTTCCCGATGACGCGTTGGTTAATCGAACGAATCGTGAGAATTTCGAATACTTCGTTCGCGGTTTTTTTTTTCTCTCTTTGTTTTGCCACCTCTGCACGTCTGCGTGTTCCTACGCCGCCGTCCGAATATCATTCATAAACGATAAATTAAATGTTGTTATAAGGCGACGGGAAAAAGAAAAATAATTCGCCGACGCAGCCGCTTGCACGGAGAAACGAGGCGGAATTACCTAAAAACGAAAAAAAAAAAAACAGCCGGTCAACGCCGCAGACCACCTCCCGCGCCGTCACACCCGAAGAGCGAATTGATGATTGCCTCTTTCGAGTCACCGTTATTCGCACACATCTGGAGATTTGCCAACAACTTGTTTTCGTATACGCGCGCGCGCGTACGATTATCGCCTTCCTCTATTGCAACTGTACAGTTATTCGTATATAAATAAAATACATTTTACAACTTTTTATACACGTGTATATATATTATTTTTTTTCTTATTTTTAAATCTCAACGCTTCGTGTCACCACCGCGTTTTCTTATCGTCCCCCCCGTCGATCGTCGTCGTACGCCGCGGC
Organism: Chaetogeoica ovagalla; assembly: GCA_032441825.1. Taxonomy (NCBI): domain Eukaryota; kingdom Metazoa; phylum Arthropoda; class Insecta; order Hemiptera; family Aphididae; genus Chaetogeoica; species Chaetogeoica ovagalla. The sequence goes on from CM063726.1 coordinate 2,869,102, forward strand.
GACACAACGGGAAAGCCGAGCAGCCGCCAATCGTTACTATAATTTTATACTCGCTGGCAGGTATTATCTACGCGTCGCACACGAGAAAACGGGACACGTTTACAGTGTGTAAAATAATAATTATTACTTAACAAAAAAAAAGAAAAATCGTCCGAGTACGAAATTTGACGTTTATTAATATTTACACGTTATGAGGTTTCCTACGCCTCGTGCTTCTTCCTATATTCCGTTTCGGGCGTTTTAAGAGTTATTATTATAATTGTGCGCGCGCTGATGTATTCGTGATTCGTGACTGAGACCACAATAGATCGGAGATATATATAAAAAAAAAAAAAAAAAAAAACGATTGTGACGAAGACGACGAGGAAAATAAAACGCCGTAATTTTTTTTTTCTTTTTCAAATTTGCCGTTTGCTCAATAACATACGGTTAGTTATATGCGCGTATACGAGAATAAAAATTAAACACGATCGTTTTTAAAAAGCACGATTCTCTCTCTCTCTCTAGGAGAATCCGTTATTTTCAGCTCGTTTAACGCTTTACCGTCTTTACATATTAATGGTCGGATAATGACGTCCAATTTAATACGCTGCGGATACGGGCAGAGCACTGTGAAAACCTACGCAGACGTAAATTGTCCTTAGAGTGAAAAAAAAAAAAAAAGACCGTGAAGTGTGTTAATACTTCTCTGTATTATTGCAGCAGACGTACCTATTTATTTGTATATATATATATATATTATGTTGTTATAGCGTAATTTTGTTCGAATTTTTTTTATTTATATATATATATATATATTTATTTTTTTTACTCACTACACATATTTACCGTCATTACACGTGACACACGATCACGCGAACGAACGGTTAACCACTGTAACGGTCGAAAATCACATGTGCAACGCGGATATCGAAAACAGAAACGAAAAAACGCAATTAGTGTACTACTCCGTTTTATCGCGGAATAACGTTTTATTTTATTTATTATTATTTTTTTTTTTCGTTTAACGTTAAATAAGAAAATACTCGTTTTGTTTTTCATCAAACTAAACGTAACACGTATTATATTATATTGGATTTTGTTAGTTTGAATTTCTCCTATAATGATCGATCGAATAAAAGTATCCTCGACTTCAATGAAGAGGAAACAACACGCTTTTCGTATATTACTGCAAATATAATAATAAATAAATATATATATATATATACGAATGAAAGACAAAATATAATATAGATTTTTTTTAAAAAATAAAATATACTTCAAAACTAATTTCTCGTTTAAATTTCAAAATAAACGGGGTTTTTTTTTTATTTATTATTAATCCGTAGTTAAATGATTCTTTACTATTAGAGGAGAGAATAACGAGTGGAAAACTGATGAACATGCAGCACCGAAACGGTATGCCGAATGGAAAATGTTCTCAAACTGTCAATAAATAATATTTGTTAACACAAAAACGTATTTAAACGATAAAGTAAATTACACGAAATTACGAAAAGACATTTTATTTTTTTATTCAGAAATAAAATTGTAATAAAACAAAAAAAAAATCGATATATTTTAACTAGTGTAAAGTCATTTCAGATAATTGCCAACAATCGCGTCTAATACTATTATTATTATTATTATTATTATTATTATTATTATTATTATTATTATTATTATTATTATTATTATTATTATTATTATTATTATTATTATTATTATTATTATTAGCGTTTACAAAAACAATAAACGCGTTCGTGCGAATACGCTCATGTAACTGGTACGATGCACTAGTAATTATATTTCTGTGTTTTTTTTATTATTACATCCGTTTTTACGAGTAATTTTTTTTTATGTAACATACGTTTTAGAAACTGTGACGATGACGATACGTCAAATTTTATAGTATAAATATTACGGAACGAAACGCAGCGCAGACCAGCGAATGAGACCGTTTTAAATTCATATAACATTGAAATATCACTGTGATAAATATATAAAAACGAGTATCGCGCTTTCGATAGAGTAGATAACACGTAAGAGAAACGTACCTGTAATTAATTCACCTCGTAAATCGTTTAATCATACTCAATCTCTCTTTTACCCGAATCTGTTGCCATGGTATATGGTCCACGTCGTGCGCGTGTGTTCTCTTCATTGTACGAAACAATTTAATGCGGTACGTTAATCTCAAATGAAATAAAAAAAAAAAAATTTTTTAATATATTACGTAGGCAATTCAACGAATCGCGGTGGTAAAATGATTTTTTTTTCTCTCTTCATAACTCAGTTGGACACTGTCATAATTAAATGATACTCGCGTGTATTCAACGCGGATAAAATTACTATTACACTTGCGGCTCGCCTCGGTCGTAACAAAATAATTTTTTTCTTCATTAGTTCCTATATAAATTATAATAACATTTTAACTGTTACGCGTGTTAATTTTAAGCGCAATTTTTTTTTTTTTTTTGTTTTTCGTAGAAATCAATTACTACGCCGTTGCACAATTGTTTTAAAAGCGACTAACGGCATGTCAAATTCAACGGGAATCCGTGGGGATGCATACGGGAGAACGCTATTCTTGCAACATTCAGTCATCGCTCTAACGAAAAAACCGTTTTTCGTCGCGAACCACGAAAAATACAAAAGTACGGTGAAAACCCGATTTTATGAAAACGACGTTCTCAGACAATACAACCGTTCTTCCTTTTGGGTCCAGAAAACAATTTCTAACGGGCTTCGATCGACCCTTTTAATTCTGAATTTCTAAAAAAACAAAAAAACCCTCCCTTATTCTTCGATCGCGTAACCGGTGATAGATTATAAAACACTATTCATTTTAAATACGTGTCGAGTTTTAATTGCATTTGACATTTTATCCATCGGAGAACATTGTTCTTATATAAAATAGAAATATATTCAGTTAAACGACAGCGTTCACGAAAATGAAACACGAGACACTTTTTTATCCTCTCTTCTTCCAAAATATAAATCTTTTTTTTATGTAGAAAAAAAATAGAATATCACTTTTACTCACGAAATCGTTTAATAATATTTACTTCGAGAATAAAATCATCTCGCCAAACTATAAGCCGTATTAAAAATCGTCAATTTTATAAAACGTCTTTACGTTTATGAATTTAAATTTGCAGATTTTAATCGATACATCAAAATAATATATCGATTTTCTATACGAATTTTCGTAAAGATATATAAACGAGCTCTAGAAGTTGCAATAACCACGTTCTAATAATTATTTTAACAGCAACATTTACACGACATGAATTAGTAAATTTTATTTTCGTATACGTTTAATACAAATATTACACATCGCATGTGTTTAAATTTTAATGATATTTTCGGTTCTTTGAAAAAAATGCCGTTTATTTGTACTACATACAGTTAATATTCACTATCGAATTTCAAGGTTTCAATGTAGGTAAACGATAAAATATACGTTTTGTAACGCCATAAAAGATTCACACCTGAATGGCCACTATACGGTTTCTTTACAACGCTATAATGAACAGTGCATAATATTATTCTACCCGTTCGAACAACGTTCTAAAACGATGTAACTGTTTTATCCCATTGTCCTGACGAAAAACATTTTAAAGTCGCTCGGTTTTTAGCAACACACCGCACGTAAAACTTTTGCAAAACGGACAAACATTGGCGAAAATAACAAAATGAAACAAATAGTGGAAAACAATTTGTCGGACGCACACTCGTTTAGCATAAAGAAATCATTTTAAAAGTGATATTTTACTTGTTTATCGAGTGCAATATTTATCTACAGATATTTTTTCTGTAGACTGATAAACCGGATGTTTATACGTACGCTTCGAACATTCGGCGCTCAACGGAAATATTAGAAAATGAAACACTGTGAAAGTACCATTGTCCGGAGACAACGTTAAATATTCATGGTATTCCAGAGATAATATCTTGAGATGCAATTGAACCAGACTTCCTACGTGAAATGATGGTTCAATGGCTCAGTATCGTCACACAAATACAGCGTAATAAATATGTTTATGCGTGCGTGTGCGTGTATTATTTATATATATATTATGAAATATATTAATATTTACTCTTTTTATAGCGCGAGATTTTTTTTTTTTTTTTTTAAACAAGATCTTCAAATCTAAAGATTTTATATTTTCATGCATTCGTCCGTATAGTGATTACCATTTTATATAGTTTTCTAACCTTAAATATAATATTGAAAAAAAAAAGTGTATATAACAGACATTGAGTTCGACTTTTCTAAATGAATAACAGGTTTCTTACAAAATTACCGTCTAACATAATAACGTTATGCAATTAATGTGCGTTGATTTACCTATTACATTTATCATTATATGTGTGCACACCTATTACCGACAATTCTATATCGAGTCGAGATATTTCTTAGGGCAAACGTATAAAATTGATAAAAAAAAAAATAAATCCGTAATAATTCCGTTTTTAGACTTTTAACGAGTGTGAAACAATCTTTTAAGCCAATTAACGCATAATCGTGCATTTCACTTTCCTTTTTTTTTCCATAAACATTAATTAATAAACAAAACAAGTTATGTTACTATTTAAAAAAAAAGTGAATTAAATAAAAATATCTCGTTTACGATTCATAAATTTTAATAGGGTTATTGAAAAGTCTATGGAATATTATTATTATTTTATTTGTAATAAAATTAAAGACGAAAGATTACGCGATGTGAAAAGTATTAATTCGATTATTCCAACCTAACTGTTATTGGTTTCGTAATATTCCGGAGTGATTATAAAAAAATTTAACACACTTTATTTATGACTAGTTTAAAATAAATGACGATACTTGAACCGTAATAATATCACACATTTAATAATTGTATAGGTGAACAATCAATATTATTTATTTTTAATATTTATTTAAAATATTTCGCTAAAGAATTGTGTCTATTATATACACTAACATTAAAACCCAATATAATATAACAATCATTTTTTTTTTTTATGATGATTATACTTTAATTAACGTTTGTATTTGAATCAGTAAATATTTGTTAATAATTTTAAACGTTACCTGTTCATCTTTGCTAGGAATCCATAAGGTCCGTCCAGTTTGGCCGTTTTGTCCAAATTTCGACAATATAACGTCCAGATGCAATCCAGTGACGATCCATTAGCCGTAGGGTTGTCACCCACGCTCTTCCCCTCGGCCTTGGCCGCTCGGGAACTACTCCTGTACGCCCGGCTCAGATTCAACACGGCTCTTAGACCGCCGTTGATAAATTCCATCAGTTCGGTAGCGAATCCTTTGGGACTCCTGTTCCGGCGATCGTCAGACAGCACTCTCGAATTGGCCGACCGGAGTTGTTTAACGCGGTCGGGAGGCAAGAACAGTGCGTTCAACGCCACCACGTCCGGATCGTTGAGCATTTGCTGACCGGCTTCGGCGTCCTCGTTCAGAGCGATTTGCTGTACGTTGTGCAACAAAAAAAGATCGATGGCCAACAGTCCAAACGATACCATGCTGGCAGCAGAATCGTTCGACGCAGCCGGATAAATCAAACTGGCCACGGGCGTGTCGGCGACAACGTCACTGGTAGTGTTGGCGTACATCTCGCGGAGCTTGGACAACACAATAGTGGCGTTCTTAGTGTACAACGACTGATTGACAGCGTCGACCATTTGAATCCATTGGCTCTGATTCTTTCGGACGCCCGACTGGGCCAACCAATCGCGCACGTCCTGTAGCCTTTTCCGCAAAAACGTGAACACGGGATTCACGGCCTTGTCGTCCGGCGTCACGTCTTCGAACTGGGGATAGAAATACGGGTACTCCTCGCTTTCGACCGTGCCCGGGGGCAGCATGTCTTTTCCGGACAACCGGACGGGATGCTCTTTAAGATACGAGAACGCGGGTATGGGATTGAACTTTTGTGCGTCCGGCTGCTCGCTCACGTAATTGTAGTACGGCTGGAACTCTTGCGTCGCGTCCAGCAGTTCGTCATCCGCTTTCGCTTCCACGTCCGACCAATTCGGGTACACTACCTCGCTCTTTTTCTTCACGCTGTTAATCCTCGACGATTCCACGGCCTCCTCTTCCATCGGACTCACCCCGTTGCCGAGCTTGGCCAAGTCGGCCCTCGGAATCGGCGTGGTCGGTTCGATCTTGGCCATTTTCTCGTGTTCCACTATCTCGATCCTGCCTTTTTTGTTCTTGATGCTCGTGGTGGGCATCGCGTCGTAATCGGCCGTCGGGAACGTAGACTTGGCCGTGGTCATCTCGTAATGGTGCCGGTGGACGTTGGGGGCCACGTGCGCGGGCGGTTGGTACGCGACAGCCGGCACGTCCGGTCTGCTGTTCATGCCCAGCCACAAAGTCATGGCGATAAATGACACGGTTATCAGTAATCCACACATGGCCACCAACAGCCAACATCGTCCGAGGCACGACGACCCGGAATCGTATCGCTTATCGCGCATCTCGTAAAACATCTCGCGAACTATACAGAGTACTGCACCGGTCCGGTCGATAGCGGAAGACGGAATGATCGTGTCGGATGACGGCGCACCGGAACGACGAGACCACGCTGCCGTATATTACTTCTGCCGCCGCCGGCCGCGCGCGTTCGATGGCGGGGAGAAACGACCGTCACCGCCACTGTTCCTGGCCGCCGCTATCGTCGTCGTCGTCGATGATGAAACGGTTTTCTGTCACACAAGTAGATCATCACCACGCGGTAGTTGTCATCTAACCATTGTTTTTAATACGGAAAAAGAAAGAAATAAAGAAAGAAAGAAAGAACGAAAAAACCTCGCGACGATGATAAATCGACGGTTAAAAATTTCCTCGACCTGATTCGTACAGGCCGGATGGGGAAAGTCGAACGAATAATGTACACACACACACACACACACAGACACAGGATATTAGACATTACCGACCACCACCGCCGCGATTGATCGTGTGAAATGACTCTACAATTTTCCACTACGATTTATCGTTTATAGTGTGCTACAGTAGCAGACTCATTGTAAATTATATGTAGACCATTTCTCGTTATTAATTTTATTTTTTGATTTTACTTTTAATCGTAATTGTCACTATAATAACACTACTGCTATACCAAAGTATATTTATACAGCTATTCAATAATTTAATTGCTCTATTAAACACTATATTAAACTCTATTAAACAGCTACAACTATAACAATACCACAATGAAAATACATGTGTGTGTGCGTGCGTGCGTGAAAAAATTTCGGTTTTATAGTATTCAAGTAAGCGTATTAAAACTAGTTTTTTATTATGTACACTATTTCTTCGCTGTTCTTTTTTTATTCATTATTTTAAATCTACGTCTTTTTATTATAATATTCACAATTTTCTCTCTGTGATCTTTCATTTTAATACCTACAAAAACGCATATGCTATATTTATTTATTTTTCATAATACTCTTTGGCTTGATTGTATATCTATATTTACACAAATGTATGTACTGTTTATAAATACAGCTAAAATACAATTGATTTTAAAAATAATAATAATAATAAAACATCAAATTTATTTTTATATAATATGTATACACTATATATGTATGTATTATCATATTCTTTATTAAAAAAATAAAAAAATTCCGATTATTCGATAGTTTAATATATTTTTTTTATACATTTTAAATTAGCTATTAAAAATTCCGTAGATTTTACGTTAATCGTTTTTTTTTTTTTTGTCGATACTGAATACTATAAATTCTTTTGCTCTCGACGTATTCAAAATATTTAGTAATATATGTTAATAAACATCAACGTATTATTTAAGTTCGACATTTTACAAATTATTAGTGTTTTATAAAATGTTTCTAATAAGTGGACAAATTTATTTTAGAAAAAAACCGCATCGCTTTAATGTTTTTAATAGTGATATTTAGTGAAAAGACTTAAAAATCGACTCTAGTAAAACATTAGGTACGGCGTAAAAAAAATTTTTATTTTATTTTTTTCTAGGAAATACTTTGTTATATTTCATAAAGCTAACGTACCAAACAGTTACTTTATTTATTTATTTTTTTAATTTAAAAACACTAACAAACGATATAATAGAGAATGTATAACAAAACATAGATGTCTCGTACATATTAGGTTTTAAATGAAATTCATTGGACTTCAAGGTCAATATTTTATTACGTTTATACGTATTTGTATATACACATAAATTATGATAGTTAAACGTAGAATATTAATAATTTAATCGTAATAAAATCATGTCACTGTATAATGGTCGATGTCGCATTTAAGCCGCTGTGCTAATTGGTAACACTTTTAAGAGTCGATAAATATTAGTAACGCCATCCGCGATATGGCCGATATATCCATATAACAATTATATGGATACGATTTCCAATAAATCCGGTCACTCGTCTAATTATTGTAACGTAATAACATGAAAGACGAGAAACGAACAAAAAAATCCTCCAAGTCAGATATATAAGCATAGAAACTCTTAATAAAATTTCGAGGCTGCAGTAAACCCATGAATCGTCACCCTTTAATAATGATAATCTACACTTATTTTCTATGCGTATGATATTGACATCATAATACTCGTATATCCATACGCCATATTATAATTTTTCGTAGAGCAAACCGTATTAGATCATACATTTCTTTGATTAACCAAACGTTGTTAATCACTATTAGCGAAATCATAAATGAAACAAAGAAATCGATTGGACGCCATTAGGTACATGCGTGTATGAGCGGTATCATCCCTAAGAATAAACACGTTAAAATAGAGGACGTGCAAGACCAAAAATCGCATTAATTATATTAAATATAATAATTTAATACACGTTTTTTTTATTATAATAACATATTTATTTTGTACTTAAAATTGAATAATAATAAACATTATTTTCTTGTCGATATTGTTTTTTTTTTTTTTTTGTTATTTATTCTAAATTCTAGTATATGTATGAAAAATGTTTAACGTTAGCAAATCGAGATGGACCACGACTTATCGAAAATTCTCTGTATGTTCCATAGTGTCAAAATGGTTTAGAACCACTGGTTTAAAACATCACATAATGGTCATATATATTTTTCACCGTGTCGGTGCCAAAACCATTCAATGCAGATATGTTTAAATTATTGATTCGTATGACCCGTATGCATCCATATAGGAGAAGTTCAAAATTCCGTGCGAATTTTCAATGCTAATTTTAAAACTCTCTAGAATAACTCTCCGATCCTAATAATATTTAACGCCCGTATACAAAATATATCAAACGAATGTTTAAAAAAAAAAACACGAAATTAAATGAAATAAAAATGCTATATAAATGTTTATTTTTTTCAAATGACCACTGACTCGAGCCTTCACTTTGATGCGTGTTTAATATAGACGATCGTTGGCGATTCTAAAGAACTGAAAAAAAAATTACAATTGCATTTGGCGATATATTAATAAAAAAGAATTACTTTCTCTACCTATTGTCAATAACAGTTTTTATGAATGTTACATATAATATGTCATATATTGTGTGCACTGTGCACAATTATTACTACTACACAATACTAATAATACACATATTATGATGTAAACAAAGCGTATGAATAAATAATTTGCGTAACTTTCTTATTACTATTTGTTCCATCGTTTGACCGCTTCATCTAAACAACACTATTTATAACTCACTTCTATTTCATAATTTTTCAACTGGTCTATATGAATACAATATAATACTGTTAAAGTAATTTAAACTTGTCGAAATACTCGCTTTTCGTCGATTTAATATATTTATTACATTTTTTTAATATTTCATTTCAAATTATCTAATAGACTGTAATTTATAAAAAAAAAGCTACTTGCCAATATCGTAGATGCCGCTTAAATGAATATTGTACGCAGACAGAGTGTCCATAGAGTTTTATTATTACTATATGAATTTATTTGAAAGCAACGAGTCATTTTAGTACAATGATACTTGAAAATTTTTTGAAATTCCAAGACCATTATTTTTGAAATGTAACGATCGGAATTCACAGAGCACTCGTTTTAGACGAAAAGTTGTACAGAGAAAAAAAAAATACGAATCATTGTAAAACCACTTGCTTCTTCGCTCCGCTTAGAATCTAAAAGTTGACCTGAATGTTTAAACTACCTAAGAAACGATTCTTCGCTTGACCAGCTTCCGAATCAATAATCATTATTTATTACAATCGCTTTCTTCAATTAATCATTTCTTTCCTAAAATTATATATATATATATTTTTATTTTTTTTTTAATGACATCGTGATACAGTTTAAAGTAATTTAAACGTTTTTATAAAAAAAAAAACAAAATATAAATATAATGATTACATTTTTTTTTTTTCATTCTAACTTATAAATATATTTAAAAATAAACACTATTATGATGCATTTATAGTTTTTAGTTTAGAAAATTAATAATTTAGTAAAAATACATAAAAAATAAATAAAAAAATACAATTTATATAACACACACATGATCACAAATATTAAATTTAATAAGTTTAAATTGCCAAATTCATAAAAAAAAAACAATAGCCTAATAAATCATGAACAAAACTTAAACTCTATAACCCGTATAATGTTCAATTCGTACTATTGGTGACATTGAGCTGAACACTACAAAGATTTTTACTCCTGAATTTTAATAGGATCTCAAAACTTTTGGACAAATCTTTTTACCCCAGAACATATGAAGGGCTACGGAGAAAAACGATAATAGTCAATATTTCTAAAATATTCAGTATAACAGTTTTAAAGTTTTAGAACTCAAAAAAAACCAACAAATTAAGTACGAGATAATTCAAAAATATATATTTTAGTTATACAAATAATTTTAGACAAAATGAATAAAAAAATTCAACTTACTTTTAAATTTAAAAAAAAAGTTGACTATTATATTTTTTCCCCGTAGTCCTTTATATGGCTTCAAACATGATTACAAAAATATTTGCATCATAATAATAAATATTTCCATTTTGCTTAGAATATAAAATACAATATTATAATAAATCTTTATATTATATAATTTGAATAATTGTTTATACATACTGTGTAATCTTAAATGGTTAAATCTAACCGTCTAACCTACATAGATTGGGAAACTTAAAAAATGGTTTTACTATATTAATTAATATTTTACTTAATATATTTTTTCATTAAACAATATACATATACGCCTATATAGTGGTATAACATAAAATGAAATAATATTTTCAAGTGGAAAATACCTACCTAATCGTTTAAACAATAAAATGTTAATAATAAAATTGATTGAAATTGACATTTTAATAATATTATTTATAATATATATAAATTATTTTCAAATATATTAATTGCAACGCAATGCTCTAATAAAACCATAAAGACCCACTTTTATTCTTTCACACAAATCTATGACGGTATGCATTGTCACAATACGTATCGTTAAACTCATTTTCAATGCACATTTAATTGGATAACAAAAACTTTCTCTACTAGAAAATTGTGGTAAATATCAAATTATACGAGTATTCGAAATAACGATGGAATATCATTTTTTTTCTTCAATTTCAGTACAATTATTATTAAATGACACGGTATATTAAAATTTAACGAAAATATAAAATAAAACAATCTTTTTTTTTTACACTCTCGTAAAGTATTTTATTTTAGTTTCTTATAATGACTTGAATGATAAAAAAAAAATTACAACAAAACGCACAATCGTCTACAACTATTTTCAACAAGTCTCGTCTAAACGGATTTCCACACTCCAGTGTCATGATCCGAATTAAGACAAAAACTATATTAGAGGTAAATGCAGATGTAGAAGATTTATACTGATGTCCATAAAATCACTTATAAGCACTCTTCGGCAATTCTATTGCCCTCGACTCTCTTAGTTTACCATAAATTACACAAATAATGCTCTTTAAAAAAGAAAAAAAGAAGCATGAAATTAAAAATAAACTAAACGTACATTAACCCAATTACAGCAATAATGAACCGAGTGAAATTTTAATTCTTTTCCTAATAATAATATTTCCATTTTTTTAATTTACAAACAATACATCTATATATTTATAATATATACAAACGCCTGAGCTAACTACTCTCTAGTCTGGACGAAAAATGATGCGATAATTTACCATTGATTTCAATTTTATTATTTTATATTTATTACAACATTACTATTGCGCCAACGCAAGAGAATCAAAACGACTAACCACTATAACAAGTAACAACAACCAGTATTCAACCGATATACCCATTTTTGGCTTTATAGTTTATACCGTTAAGACAACTGTAATAAATATACATAATCAATGGTTTAAACGAAACATGAATTGAAAAATAAACGATTATAGCGATACGAGTGAGAAGAAAAATATAAGTGTATATACATACACAAATTGCAATTAAAAAAAACCTTTTAAATTGAAACTTTTCCGATTTATACCCGAGTAGCATTTTAGATGCGGACGCCGTTTTAAATCTTCAATAAACAAATTTTGGGAGTCCCATAATTAACCATTAACCCATTCACAGGGAGGGGCATCCCTGAAAAGGGCTGTTTAAACCGATAAAGTCACGAGGCCCAATGACGTTTGCGCCAGTGTCAATTTGATACAGTTTCGGTTTCGCGTGCTCGTCGTGTAAGCTCTTTGAAAATATAACAAAAACACACTACTCACAGGGGAGGGACCACTTGAAGGCGTCGAAACGTCGCCCGCCCCATTTGCATGTGTCGTCATATGCAAATAATAATACAGATCTTACGACTACATTTGTACATTATCGATAAAAAAACAAAAAAAAACAACAAAAAAAACCGGAACCAAATCACTCATATAGTGTCCCACGCGAATATTACGACGCGTTTATTTTGAATTCTCCGTATTATACAGGCCACTTTCGACGCGGAATACAGTCGGAGAAGGGACTGTTACTCATCTCGCGTTTGTTTACGGCGAGCGGGAAAAATTACTTTTCGTCTTATAAAAAAAAAAAAAAAAAAAAAAATAGAACAAACTCTATGTTTTTATTATGTTATTCAAATGAAACGTTTAAATATATAATAATATTTCCCTCCCTCCGAGACAAATCCTGTACGAATTTCGACATTCGAACCACACCGCTCCCACCGTGATTTCCGTTAAATTAAAACCGTATTTTTCTTTCGTTTTTTTTTTTATCGAATCTCGTCCGTCGTCGAATCGTCGCAATGGACGACACGATCACGTACATCGTATTACATTTTATCGTCGACGACGACGACGACGACGACGACGGTGTTCGAATTAATCGGATCGAGAGAAAAAAACAAAATCATATTGTTTCAAAAACCGTAAATATTTCACGCGATTTAATATATTATATACTGTTTTGGGAATCGGGAAAGGAGAAGAAAAAAAGAAATATACGTGCGCGCGCGTACTATATTACAATATAATATAAAAGAGTTACGGATACACAATAATAGTCGACAAATGGTCAAAAAAAAAAAGAAAATTGACAATAACGCCGTAGTATTACGAGAATATATTATATATATATATATATATTTTTTTTTTTTACAAAACTATTTCCGACCAGTTGCGTCGGAAACCGCGAGTGAAATAAAAACGTCGAACTGCACAGTTCCCACGGTGTCCGATCGCCGCCGCGGTGGCACAAAATTGCTTGTGATGTGCGATTGTTGTTATTCGAATACATAGTAAATAGGTATATAATATTGTAATAAACTCCTCTGCACGAGGGAAATTCGTAGTTTGACACACATTCCAGGAAAAATCCATTCGACTTTGTGCGATGACCGCACACGAAATGGAAAAAGAAAAGAAAAACCGAAGAGGAAAAACGATATTCCGCGTACGTTTTCTATAAACCACATATTGTTACACGAACTATAATAACAATACTATTGCGCGTGTTCACAACAACACGTTCTCGAACGATTACGCGCATACGAATTTTGAATCGGATTTATTTAAAATAAAATCAAAACATTAAGGTTTTTAGCTCACAAAACGAATCTCTCGTTAACCATTATTATTATTATTATTATTATTATTATTATTATTCAGTTTTATATAGTTTCAAAAGAATTTTATTCGACAAACACTATTCATCAATTATCTGAAATTCGAAAAGCCACATCTACACATTTTTGTCCGTTTGGAAGATCTCTGAATAAATAAAAAACGATGTGTTAGTACGGATAAATATTGAGATTTGTAAGACGTAATGAAAATAGAGACACAACATTGTGCAGTGTTTTTTTTTTTTATGATGATGACAATATAGAAGACAAAATATAATATAACGTATTAGTAAATATATATATATATATATATATATATATATATATATATATTATATAAATTGGCATCATGTTAGATGCGTATTACAATTTCGCGCGTGAAGGGATTAGAAATGAGTTTGTGGTACGCGAAAACGATTTTCTCGTAAAAATATCCGAAAAAACTTCTCATTACATCTCTACTGACTTGATACGATATTAATTTTTTAATTTTTTTGTTTTTTATAATATATTAGGCGTGCATTTAAATAATTGATCAAAATGCGTATAAAAACGAAATTCGTCTGATTTTACATATTTAATATAATAATTTACGATATTACGCGATACGATTATGGCATTATTATACGTTTCGTTCCCCAGCTTAATCTCTCTACCGGCAAATATTTTATTTCTACGATTATTGACCTATCCCAGTTATATAATATAATATACTGTTCAATAATATAATCATTGACTCGAATCAATTCCGTCATTTATATATTATGAAAATATGGATCACACGAATTACAACACGCACACAGTCGAGTTCATGGTTCACAAAAAAAAAAAAATATATATATATATATAGGTATATACAAATGAGCTGAATCCATAGATAAAATATCAAACCACAACTATAATTTACGTGGAAATCAACGTTATTTTTATTTTTTTTTTTTCGTTACACAACACGTTTTAATGTATAAAAATAAAAATAATTATTCATTATTTCCTAACAAAACCGTATAATATACTCGTATTAAATGCCGTATTAATGTTCAAGTTTAAAATGGAAAAAAGTATAAAACCACAGACGCGTCTGAGCGAATTAATCAAACGCGTTTGTCATACGTGCAATTTCTTCATGTACATTGTAACGACAACTGCAATAATAAATAATATTTAATAGTCCGATATATGTACTCTAGCAAAACACGCCACGAGTTCATTAAACGCACAAAGATTTTTCTTTTTTTTTTTTTAACCATAATATTATGTTATCGAATAGTTAATATAAACTCGGTACATTGAAATAGAACGAAATTTTTAATCGTTTTTCAAAATAATCGCGCGGTACAATTTTCTTTATTTTTTTTTCACATTTTCATATGTGTAGGACCTTTTACGCGTAAACTACTAAGAGTACATTTTTCTTTTTTTTTTTTGCACACATAACTATCTATATTTCAAAAATAAATTTATTAAAATGAACATTTTTTTTTTTTAATTCATGTAATTAAAAACACAAATAAAATTATAGACACCAACGATAAACTAAACATTACATACAAAATTCATTATTCTTTTCATCAGTCGAAAGCGTATTGGATCAATTTAAAAATGGGAACTCGATAAACTCGAGACCTTTACATAATACACGATACATTTTGTACAATACACTTCCCAATTTACACATTTAGCTTTTCACATATACTGCATCAAAATGTGTATCATACTGCGAGTGTATTTTAGACCCTAAAAGACGATTTATCTATACATATAAAATCCAAATACCACTGACTCACTGATCGCTGTATCTCAAAAACTACTCAACGTACGGACTTGAAATTTGGAATAGAGGTTCTTCTCATATTTTCACCGTGCAATAAGAAAGGATTTTCAAAAATGTTGCGTTTTAGTGGAGTAATTAACGATTATAATTATTCACCGCCAATACGTATTGTGCGGCACGGCGGCCCGCGGAGTTCAAGCTACCTGCAACCTACACTTTTTGTTCGTCGTCGTCGTCGTCGTGTAGATAAGAATAATGATTCCGAGAATATAATTGTTCCGAGGAGTTTATCGATAAAAATAATCTCATGCATCGCGCGTACACCAATACTCCTATTTTATTATAATGAACGATAAAATGCACACCGATAACATAAACCAATACACATACAAATTCTATTTATAGAATTAATTTGGACTTGCGTAACATATAAAATAATAAACACGTTCATTTCATTTGCACTCCGCACTACCAGCAGTTCGGACGTGCGTAAAACTGAAATCAAGCAAAAGAGGAAATCTTTGTTACGGATTGGCTTCGAAACTTCTTATCCAATTGTCATGCAGTTTTAATTAAGTTAGTTAATAATTAGTTAGGATTTGGGTAAGTTGTTAATTTTAAAGGATTTTTTATATATATATATATATATATATATATATATATATATATGTGTGTGTGTATTTATTTATTTTATATATATATATATTTGTTTTTTTTTGGTTTTACCTAATTAAATTGTTTGAAGAAATTATTTGTATAATAGTTGTAATTTTTAATTTTTAACATTATATTAAAAAAAAACAATTTTAAAATATTTCATTTGCATAATTTACATAAATGTTTATGAAACACTTCTTATCATTGTATTGATTTAATTAATAGATTGTAAAATAATAGAATACAATTTTTTTAATAAATGATTTTTTAGGGAAGAATTCATTAAAATGGATTAGGTTTGTTGTTGGGTTAATGG
The DNA here is from genome assembly GCA_032441825.1 of Chaetogeoica ovagalla. NCBI lineage: Eukaryota > Metazoa > Arthropoda > Insecta > Hemiptera > Aphididae > Chaetogeoica > Chaetogeoica ovagalla. The sequence goes on from CM063726.1 coordinate 2,885,886, forward strand.
GTATCACTAATTCAAAGTATTAATTGTATAAATTATGATTTTGATAGATTTTGGAATGAACTTGATAATAAATAAATTTATAATTACAAAAATATTTACATGTAGCTATTAGAAAAATACTTTATAGGAGTACAAGAATAATAATAATAATTAATAAAAATTAGCACAACAATTAGCAAAACAATTAGCAAACAAATTGTAATCAATTAGTAAAAATTAGTGAAAATTAGCAAAACAATTAACAAACAAATTGTATACAAATTGAAAACAATTAGTAAAAATTAGCAAAAATTAGCAAAAAATTTAGTAAACAATTAGCAAACAAATTGTAAACATTTAGTAAAAATTAGTAAACAATTAGCAAACAAATTGTATACAAATTGTAAACAATTAGTAAAAATTAGTAAAAATTAGTAAAAATTAGTAAACAATTAGCAAAGCAATTAGCAAACAAATTCTAAACAATTAGTAAAAATTAGTAAACAATTAGCAAAACAATTAGCAAACAAATTGTATACAAATTGTAAACAATTAGTAAAAATTAGTAAACAATTAGCAAACAAATTGTAAACAATTAGTAAAAATTAGTAAAAATTAGTAAACAATTAGCAAATCAATTAGCGAAGCAATTAGTAAAGCAATTAGCAAATCAATTAGCAAATCAATTAGCGAAGCAATTAGTAAAGCAATTAGCAAATCAATTAGCAAAGCAATTAGCGAAACAATTAGCAAAGCAATTAGCGAAACAATTAGCAAAGCAATTAGCGAAACAATTAGCAAAGCAATTAGCGAAACAATTAGCAAAGCAATTAGCAAAGCAATTAGCGAAACAATTAGCAAAGCAATTAGCAATCCAATTAGCAAATCAATTAGTAAAAATTGGTAAACAATTAGCAAAGCAATTAGCGAAGCAATTAGCAAAGCAATTAGCGAAACAATTAGCTAAGTAATTAGCTAAGCAATTAGCAGAGCAATTAGCGAAACAATTAGCAAAGCAATTAGCGAAGCAATTAGCAAAGCAATTAGCGAAGCAATTAGCAAAGCAATTAGCGAACCAATTAGCCAAGCAATTAGTAAAAATTGGTAAACAATTAGTAGACAATTAGTTATAATTAATAATTAATAATAATAACTGCACTTGTAGTTAAATGTAATTAAAAGTTGTGCAAATGTATAATTGTATTAACATTAGCCAAAAGCCAAAGCGTTTTGTTTAACAAATTCATTATTATAAAATACCTCATTGATTAAACAGCTATATTAAATATATATACCAAAATATATGAAACATTTGACTTTAATTAGATTTTTGTATAGAGACTCATAAATTGATAACAACGTTATGGCACTAACCTAGCTGGACCAGGTCACTGTGGAACGGCGATACTACGATCACGCGGTGTGATACTATGTATCGGATAACGATAATCGATAGCGTTTCGAAGAATAAACGACGCGTGCGTCTTGCCAGTTTCGATTCGGTGTACTCGATGCGCGTGGTACGAATACGGAACAATTTGGTTTTGTCGCACATAAAAGGAACGGAGTAGGTGGAATCGTTCCAATTCGGTCCCTATCTGGACTAATATAAATCCGGCCCTGAATATGCGCTCTGTTAACATAAAAACTAAGTACAAACATATGATGGATCAAAATTTGTCACCCACATTTTCGTATGCTAAGCATATTAACTCTTCTTCTGATATGTAATTTGGTGTATAAGCTGAAAAATTTCCCGACCAAGGTGGTCTTAATATAATAAATATAAGCTATTATATACGCCACTTGTGTAAGCTTATATATTTTAAACAAATAAAATGTTTTTAAAATGTTCATAAATTAAAAACAATTTTTTTATTTTTACTCTTATTCATAGAAAATTGTGTCCAATTGTGTATCCCGATTCAATGTCTTAACGTATACAATATAAAATAAGCATACACACATATATATATATATATATAACACTCAAGCAATATTAGTCATTTGTTGTTTGCCACTTTATAACAGAAAAACATTTCAACATAATATAACCAATTTAATGTATTACAACAATATTATGTTATTTCATAAACATCTATTTATAAAAAAAAAAATTGAATACAAAATTTTTCAGTTCAATTAAAATTATATAAACAAAAATAACTATGAAAAAACAAAATCAATTTGATATTATCACATTTGTATTGTATTATCAATTATAATGTGGAATTTGTACATCATTTTTATCACCAAACAATAAAAAATCGTATAATAAATAATATATTTAAACAGAAAATCAATAATAGAACAAAAAGTTTTTACAATACAGCGTATTTTATTTATTGAAAATAAATAATAATAGAATCTGTAAGATAGGTAACTAATTATACCAAGGGGACCAATAAATTTCTTATAAGTTACAAATAAAAACATCACCAAAATGAATAACTAAAGGGATTCATTGACTGTAGGTGCTGTCTTCAAAATAAAATAAATTAATATTAATTACTAAGTTAGGTTAATTACTGGGTCAGTACAATACGAATATAGATGGTGTACAATCATAGTCATAATGTACTACACACAACCTGCTCAAATCGAAATTATCGATTGACAACATGGAATGTGTTAGATGATCGTTACTCTTTATACCTCTCGTCGAACGACAACAAACATCCAATAGCACCAAAATAACCCTAAAATTAATCGAAAATAATATTAAACGAAATACATTAAATAATTTTAATATACGCTTAACCCGTGAGAACAGCTGTATAAATTACCTCGTGTTTTAAAAATATAGCTTTCTGCAAACCGTTTGACCAATAATCCATAGCATGTGACAATAATTTCATTGATATTGGATTTACTCGCAAGAAATTTCCAACGAAGCACACCTGAAACGAAATAGATGATAATATTGTTATTAACTAATTTCATCATAAAAATAATAATTACTCTGTCAATTCTTTCATTCAATGCACACATTCTTGCGATTGATGCTATATTATTTGTAATTGTAACTAAGGTTGCTCTAGCCAAATCTTCTTTAGAAACCTGAGCTCTTTTTTCTTTGGAATTCATATGACCAAAACTGTAACAAAAACAAATTTGTCAACACCAACGAATCGCACAATAGTTGCACATACGACCTGCTAGCAACCAATTCTCCGGGCAACCCAAATCGACTGTAACTGCCTCCATATATGTCTCGTACTAATTTATCGACTTTCATATTATCACCATTTGCAGCCAGTTCAATGGCCTCATCAAACGTATTACAGCCAGTCAACAAACTACACAATCCCAGAAAAGTACCACCTCCTATACTAAAATAATAAACAAAAAATATATTTTTAACCAATAATGTTGAAATGCGCTTTACGGTTTATAAAATGTTAATTTTAATTATTGTTTGTACTAACCTTGTTCCAGATATTCTCTTATAATTATTTGGACCGTAGACTGCCAAAACGCTAACTCCGGAGCCTATATTAACTACCTAAAAACAATTTCGAAATAATACGGTACATTAATTATAATTAAACCCAATATAATGTGTACAAAATAATTAATGTAATTCTTATTGTTCATAATACGTACAATGAATGGATATTTATTATATTGGAATGTGTACTCTCGTGTTGAACACTGTTCATCTTCAGTACATTGTGACCAAAAGTAACATTCATTATCGTTTGAAGCTACTGTAAACAGCAGTCCACGGATCAAACTATCCAGTTCATCGCACTTACATAATTTCAGATTTAATTCCTATAAATTGAAAATCATCGAGTATATTTCAAAAACACGTTATAACATTAATATTTTATATTTATATCTCGCGAATTTTAATACATTTTTACAATTTTAAACCTTATTTTAATTATTTAAACCATACTCGAAACTACAATAGAGAGATTTTGCCTTGCACATGTCGAATAAGCTCTGGTAATCAGTAGAACTATAAACTATAAATCTCTTTATGCAACTAAATGTCATCGACAGCAAAGAAACACTTCTAAGTAGAATTCAATGAGGGTTGTTGTGATATGGGATAGGTACACAAAACAGACAGTTTTTCATTACTTTATGAATCTCACTGTAGATATGGAGAATACGAAATAAAAAAAAAAATCTAAATTTATTTTTCTCCAAAATTATATTTCTTTAAAATTTAAACTAAATCTGTCTATACTCTACAATATAGTATACATATTACGTACACGTATACTTTAAACATTTTAATATCGACCAATATAGTAATACATTTTCTCATGATTTAAAACTGAGAATAATTACAAATTAATAGTTGTACATATTATCGAACATAAACTAATTATTAAATAATTATATATATTTTATCTAAAAATCATTAGTGTATTACTAAAACAAGAATATGCCAATGTCATTTATCGAACACTATTTATAAATTCACAATAAATCGAATAAACTCTTCCAAGGCCAACTAGTAATTTAAAACCATTTTATCCTATAAAACAGTGATATTTTTCTTGAAAATATTAAGTTCAATTAGGATTTTATTATTCGATTTGTAATCTTTATTACCTAAATATTCAAATACGTACAAGGTGTTTAAGAGTTTTTTTTTTAAAAAAAAAACATTTCCGATTCTCGTATACGTTAAAATAATGAAAAAATATTAATTTTTAAATAACTTTTTTTTTTTTTAATATCGAAAAAAAAAACATTAATAAAAAAAATGCTCTACGTACTTCCACACACGTTTTTAAAAATAAAATAATAAAAACCTTTTTAAAAAATTGTTGACGAATATTAAATTTTTAAGACGATTATGCGACGTGTAAATATTGTTATACCGACGATTCCAAATGAAAACATATAAACAAATAAACGGAGAAATTTTAACTCTATACATTTTATGAATCTTACATTTTTGAAATTTTCTTCAAATTTGAAAGCGCCGCCGCCAGTAGCACAAACCGTGGACACACTAGACGCCATGCCTTTTTTCTTGGCCAACTCCAAAAAATTTTTCATCTCGCTAGTCGGAAATCTGATAAAATGCAACGTGCCTATCCTGTTGCAAATTTTTACATTGTTCATCTAAAAAAAAAAAAAAAACAAACTCATTTCCTTTAAAAACGATAATTGCATACGATTTTTCATCAAACATTTATTGAGTTTACCTGTAGATGTGTATCTCTGTGTCCGGATTTTCCGTACGCAGAATTTTTCGTCAAATACTTGGTGACGTTAGACAACAATTGCGTTTCGTCTTCCGTCTGTTGTTCCGCTATTGCGTCTTTCGGCTCGAAAAATACTAGTTTCGATAGTGTTCCCCCTATGTCCATACCAAACCATGGCATAGCTAAAATTTAACAAAAAATAAAATTATTTTCATAAACCGCAATGTAACTATAAGCATTAAATATAATACGTTTATTTATAAATCGTTTTACATTTTATATTTCAAATAATACGTGTGTATTATTTTAACATACACGAGCAATATACACAGATATCAATATGGACACATAAATTGGAAAATTCTAAAATAATTTGTAAATCTCTAAAACTATAAACATAATATTATTGTACATAATATTATTGTCTTACAGCAAAAAAAAAAAAAAAAAACTGGTTTCAACATTTCCGGGGTAGTACGAAATGTAAACAGATTATTTATAATAAGCACCGAGAATTAATACACATAGTAAAAAAAAAACCTTCAAAGAACTATAAGGGAATGGGGATATGGTTTATGAAAACACTAGAAGATACATTTTTTTTTTAATATACGTTTATATTTTCAAGGTAATCAGCAAATATTATATAGTATATAAATAAAAAGTACCTACCTACGTGGTGAAAAATTTAATTCCATATTATTATTATTATTACTAAAAATTATACCTGCATTATTCACAGTTGTAAAAGTCCGTCGAACCAACAGGCAATGCATCATCGCATAAATATATAATATTAACAGTAATTTAAAAAAAAATCAAATTCGACACTTCCTCTTCACTGGACAACACGACAATTATTTATACTGTTTACGATAACACAGTCAGTCATATTATTCTCTTCCGATGATTCATAAAGATTTAAACGTCACAATTTCAAAATTTACTAACACATTATATACCTAACAATATTTCACTATGATAAAATTAGATATTATAAATTAGATAGTAGCACCGAATAATTTTTTTTAATAGCCCTCTATGTAAGTATTTAAAAATTATACTTTACACTATAAAACAGTAATTACACGTCATATTATAAAACATGCACGAACTAAAATATATTATATACCTACTGAGAGGATTTTTCATCAATGGTAGGTGGTAGCCCCGTGGATACTTATGATTATTATTATTATTATTATTATTATTATTATTATTATTATTATTATTATTATTATTATTATTATTATTATATAATAATAATTTGATAATCGAAATATTTCGACCCGGTCAAACCCTGTCAATGAATAATTTATAAGACGAAATCGAATAAACTACGCTCGATGACATACGGTTTTTTTTCCACTTACTAAAAGAAATTTCTAAAAAAGCCGCGGCGTATAAATAATAACATTTTCGCCGTCGTTTTTTTTTTAAATCTTATCACGCGTTCTTGGACGTACGTCCAAAACAGACTATATGACGTAAACGATTGAGTTTAACGCAATACCTGTAGTGGAAACGTATTTATGAGAGATGAGGTTACTACGCACACGCAATTCAGTTATTTTATATAAAAGTTTCTTTTTTTTTGAGGATAACGACAATTTTATTATGTATTTTAACGTAGTGAAAATCCGTTATTGAAATGTTTATCATTTGTAACAGAAATAAAATTTAAGAGAATTAAAAAACGTTTTACAATTATTTTGTTTCTATACCAAAAATAATATTTGCGAGTAAAAGAGACTTTCCAACACTTTAGCGAATTAATGCACTACATAACATCACAAAAATATGTTATTCCGTCCTACACCGACAATTCACATCTCACAATGTAAACATGTCCACTCTCTCATACGGTTTTCTCTTTTCGAATGTTTTACCGTACAGGTCGTCATCGGTATTACGCAGTGCTTGAATTGGGGGGAGGGGGGCCAGGACAGAACACTTCTCCTTATTTTCTTTTTTTTTAAAGTATTTTAGCGTATCCCTTCTAATTTTTCATAATGGGACGGCAGGCAAACTTCTTTACATTTCGTTATCAACACCTAAATTAATTAGGTTCGACGTTGATATTAGGAATTCAAAAGATTTATCTAAATTAAAAATATAGCGATGGCTGAGGATTTTCAACACATTAAAATGTTCAAAAACCATTGAGAAAACAGTTTTTCATTCGATTTTCGGGTCGTTCTGAATTAATTTTTCGGGAAACTCAATGAGAAAATTGAAAAAACATTTTTTCGTGTCGTTAATGTACGTATTATAACGTTTGATTTCAAATTGGTAATAAAATGAACTGACATTTTTCATATACACCAGCTGTACATTTTTAAATTATATATATATATAAGCACGTGAAATTTATATTAAATTTATTCATAATTACTCAATACGATCCTTAATGTTTTACACGTATTTTCACTTTAAAATAATTGTAATTCAATACGTTTTTGATACTGGGACAATTATTATTTAAAAACAATCGAACAGACATTAATGTATACGAAATAATCATTACTTTTAATACACACCGTAGAACAAAAAAAATAATAGAAATAAATAATTAGCATAATTCATCGCGAAATATGCATAAACATACAATGGTAATTAATACGAATACAATACGAATATTTTTAAAAAAAAATCATGTAGCGTTACCTGTACAAGAATAAAACTCAATAATGAAAAATTGCACGCTGAACACATAATATATATATATATATATATATAAATAGGATTGCTAATACATAGGTCATAACTAACTCAAGTGTACTTACACGTTATAAAATATCGAATCAATTAAATTCCTTTAAAAAAAAAAAAAAAAAAAATCGACACAAATAATTTTTAATTTATATTAAACTTTAAACATATTTTTAATAATCGACTCATTTTCATTTTACAACCACTGGATGTTCTAAAATACGTAAAGCATAACGTTTTCAAAGTAGGCGCCAAAAAAACAACGCAACATTATATTAAATCCCTAAGAAAGTCCGTAAACCCGTATAATATAACCTCTTTATAAAAAAAAGAGACACGTAAATTTAACAAAATCGTGTCTTTCAGAACACTTGAATTTCCCAACTGGAATAAATAAAATACGCTGTTGAAACATGTTCGCGAAATATATTTCCAGTAAAACCAGAGAGTAACTTTTTTTTTTCTTTTTTTTTAATATAACCTATTTAAAATACACACACGTAAACGATTAATACTGTCGATTTTAATATTACAAACACGTTTTTCGTCGTCAATATAAAACAACGTCCATTATATAGTTTGTGCGACTTTTAATTTTCAAACGACAGTGATGTATTTGATTATTATATGTTAAGCATATTTTTATTTTTTTTTTCCCCCCCGTCCGTTTAAATTAAAAAGTAATTCCTACGAATATACACGCGAATAATTTAATACGAATAATTTAAATTACATTAAAGAAAAAAGCGTAAAAAAACGTAAAAAGCGTCCGCCGAAAATAATCGCATATCTTGGAATAACTGCGAATACACATAATATATGTAAATCCGTCGCTTCTCTTATTATTATATCTGTATTTTGTTGTAATAGCGGCGTTTCCGGTTTCCAAACCCGATCGCTTTCATATTCAATTATATTTGTTTCGTATACACTCGTCGAAACGTCGTAAAGAGTTGTTATCCGGTGTTTTTTTTACGTTTCGTCATTGTCAACGCTGTTACATGCTTACCGACTTGGCCGATGATATTGTCAAGCGGATATATATTGTAAACTAATTTATTCGCGGCGCGTATAAGAATTAAAACTGAAGATTACGCATTACGGACACTCAAAACTGTATGATATATTTTTACACTTTTTTTTCTTCTTTTTGAACAGCGTCTAAAAATATTCTATCGCGGCGTAGGTATCGGCGGAACTCGTTTTCATCGGAAACACTATAGGCAATACGCGCACGTGCATAAGGATATGTAAAGACGTTTTGTAACTTTCTCTCTAAACGAATTCGGCCGATCCCGTCATTGGACGACGACAATTATTATTTCAACGTTTCCGCGTTTTTTTTTTTTTTTTTTTTACGAACATAACAAAAATAACGATCATTTAAAATTAATATTAACAATATTAGGCGAAAAATTGAAATAATTCTACCGACATTGTTATAAAATATAATATTTGAAGTGCAAATGTTTACGTTTCGAAATTATTTATATAGGTTTATCATAATAACGATAAATATTATTATTATTATTATTATTACTATTAAACGAATTGAAGTTTTTAAAAACATTATATTTCCTACGAATAAATATTCAACAATATTTCCCGCGCGGTGTATTTTATTAAACATATGAAGTATAAAAACGCGTTTCCCATAATACTGTCCACAACCTGTGTCGTACATTTTTTTTTTTCAGAAAAAAAAAAATAACGGGCTACTTACGTGGAACTATACCATTGAAATGGTTTTTTCGCACTTTGCTATTGATTAGGTTATTCGATATCAGTGTAATATGGCTCTGTTCCATCATTTGCAAAGCTGAACATTCTTTGCAAGTATAAGGGCCCATGATTAATACCTGAAGGAAAATATAATATAAAACAAAAAAAAAAAAAAAAAAAACCACAAAATAATAAATAAATAAGTTAAAAGAGTAGAATTACGCCATATTATCCGTATATTTAAAACACGTTTAATTTAAATAAATAATAGACACTATATATAACAGTAACTAACTGTCTTATTCCCAGCACAGGACTGCACGCTTACGGCAGGCAACTATAAAATATAATGGTCAAGATTTGATCAAGTCGGTTGGCAGAGAGGGGGAATACGTGCGTGTGAAAGACCACCAATTGGTTTATTACACGTATATAAGAATGTAAAGAAGAAATTATCGTGCAAAATTATATACACACACAAGACTACGACGTTAAAATTCAATTTTATTCATTAAATACTCGTAAGTATTGGCTTTTGAGAAAAAACAAAATAAAACGAATTATTCCCATATTATTATTATTATTATTATTATTATTATATTTATATTAAGTAAAAAGTAAAAGCGATATTAACCTCATAAAATACATGTATTTTAATTTTTTTTTTTTTTTTTTAACTAAAATCTATAATAAGAAAACAAAAATAATCGTTTAATTTAGTAGGAAAAAATGTTTATCGTGGCTGTATAATATTAAAAAAAAAAAAAAAAAACCCTAGCTAATTAATGTCTTGTGTTTCGTTGTTAAAAATAACGTCGATTACACTTAAATTAAAAGCTAACTCGTTCGTGCGCGCAAACAATGTTGATAAAGGCGGCCGTGTTGTACGTGTATACCAGTTATAATATTACACTCACACGCGTCATTTATAATTTTACTTTTTGATTCCGAATAAATGAATTTATCGCACGATATTAGATTTAAGAACATTACAACGTATGACTGTTCTTTCGTTATCTTTTTTTTTTTTTTTTTTAAGACGTATATTAACAAACAGATTCATTTGAACTTGCACAATAATAATAATAATAATAATAATAATAATAAAAAAAAAACTATGTCTGTACATTAAAACATTACGTAAAGGTTAAGTTATGACAGATAATATAACAACAACACGTTATAATATACTGTTATGTAAACACGTTTCTTAATAATTAACATTGGAAATAAGTAAATATTCATTATTTGAACGAAATTAATCAATTTCGGTTATTATATTACAGTTATGTATACTAATAAAATACCATTTATTTTTAAATTGGAAAATAATATGATTTTTTTTTTTTTTTTTTTAATCGAATGATTAAAACCTTTTAATAACTGCGAGAAATTGAGATAATATTATATTATATTATATTAACACGCGCGCATCACCCGCCGCCTGTTTGAAGAAAAAGAGAGTGACCTTCATGACGTCGGCACATTCGTTTCTATTAGGACTACGAACTTGGGAACTTCAACGTGATTTATGGAAATCATTTTCTTTCTCAGTCAAACCCTTATTGTCTAAATATAACACTTATTATCACTTCACGTGATTCACGGGTTCTAATTCATAGTAATAATGTGTAAACGCTCTGCGCGTTAATGATTAAACAAATATTATGAAACTTATAATAATGTTAATCGTAATGAAATTGTTAATATAATTATCTATAAAAACCTAATTATGCGAATACATGCCGTACGTTTTAATAGGAATTTAATGATTTTTGACATTAATTATCTATTTCAATTAGTAAATAACACAATTTGTAAGAGCGCATCAATGAAGAAATATACAATTATAAGAATGTGTAATACATAGGACGAACTGCGTGAGATATATTGAATTGAGTTTGAACGAATTTTTTTTTTTTTTTTTTTCGTAATATCGAAAAAATATTTATGAATTTTTTTTTCACAGGACGAACCCAATACAATAAGTAAAAATGGTAAAAAAAAAAAAAGCAATACATACGATTAAGAATAGGAAAATTATAATTTTAAATTAATTTTTAACTGACGACGAATTAAAAATTAATCTATTATTTCTATTCAAATAAATTATTGAAATTAAATTAAATATTTATTTATAATAATAATAATAATAATAAGCAACTCACTACTTTTTCACTCGGTTTCCTAATATACTTGCAAGGAACTAAAATTGAAAACAATTATTTTTGATCACATTGAACACGAATGAAATAAATCACTCGAGAAACCATTCTTGAAACACGACCTTCCGCCAACACAGACCCATTCAACTGATAATGTATTATTAATCTTTGCAAACTATACTTTTAAATGAGCCGTACTATCGAAACGATTCGATAATAAACTATCGATATTAAAAATATATCCAACGAACATTATATCGATGTTTAAAGATTAATTGTTTAAACATCGATTACGAAATTTCATTACGTTTGGAAAAGTAAAAATGTTTCTGGTGATGAGCACTCTCGTTTGGCTTTGCCGCCACCCCTTTTCAAAACGTGTTGGTTCTTTAGTAAATCATTATTATTATTATTATTATTATTATTATTATTATTTTAGATTTGAAATTATTGATAAAACATTGAAAACCGCTGTAAGTGAATTATTGTATATGATTCTTTTCGCGGTTTGTTCGCGCATTTTTTTTTTTTTCATTTCTTTTTCATAAACTATAGTATCGAAAAATTACTGCGGTACAAAATATCAAACACATTCGATTTGTCGACTAATCGCGTCGGTTTTATTACTTGTAAAAACGTTTGTCAACTAGAATAAAACCCGTCATCATAGAATCAATAAATTGTTTATTATTGAAAAATTAAAGATTTACTCAAAACGATCTCAGTTATTTTGTCATTAATTATTACATTATCGTCAAAATGATTGTATAATATTAACTGACTTTAAAATTTTAAAAAAAACACACACACACACCTACTTTTCTAGCTTACACTTGAAACTATTTATTTATTTTTTTAACTTATAGTATTATATATAAATGTGGTAAATATAATTGTTTACGAGCTAATAAATATAATTTTTTCTTTTTATTTTCTAGTATAATATAGTATAATTTAATAATGACAAGTTGTTGAACTTAAATGAAATGAGAAAACTATTAATACAGATTAGAAAAACGATACAAAAATTTATCCACTAAAAGAAAAACTACAAAAATATAAAAATTAATTGAAAACTAACAAAAATTGAAAAGTTTCTTCCTCGAAGTCATTGAGTACAGAAATTAATATATACATTAGTTTGAACAAAATTACAATATATTTTATTTTTATTGGACCAAATAAAACCACTTTTAATTATACAAATAAATAATTAGAACACGTTGTGTTATTACAGTGCAGAAACCGCTCAATTAATAATTTTTTTTTTTTTTTTGGAAAATTGTATAATTTATGATTATTTTTTTTTTAATGAGACGTAGCGTTAAGTGCAATAAAACAAAATACATGTAAAAATAATTATTGATACAAATATTTATAAAATTATTTATTATTTACGTACAAAATTGCCGCTTTAAAGCGAACATTTTACAATGTTCTATCGTTATCAACAATTTTATTAAAAACTAATTTGTTATTATATCAATAATATGTGATGTACGAGGAAATAATATGGATAAAAACCATCCCGTTTGCACAAATTTTAACCTTCATGAAGTATATAAGTTGGTTCAAATTTGATGTTTTTATTTTTCAAAATTTTTAAGATAAAAAAAAATGTTTTTTGGCCTCTCATCAAACGTTAGTTATAAACAAATAAGGACCATCGTAACTAATATACATTTGTATATGGCCTGATGTAATTTATAATTTTAGTAGCCAAAAAATTACAATCCATACAGCTATAATCGACTACACAGTAAACAAGCGTCACCACAACTATATAATTATCGTTATACGACTCGAATCCGGATCAAATTGTAAAATGCGCGAAATATATACTTATAATATCTGTAATCAATACTGTAAATTTGGTGTTTAATTTTTACGCGTTCACTGTACACTTTATAAGTGTACAGTTTGACCTTGGAAAATGCAGGTTTTATCATATACATTTATGAAAACTTGATTTCTCAAAAGTAAATATGTAATTAAATTCTAACTAGAAATCGAACAAAAATATTTATTATAATATAAATTATAAAGAGATACGCGTACGAGGCGTAATAATGCATGTGCAAAAACAACTACCGAATATAATAATAAACGTAAAAATGATATTTTATTATTGTACTGCGCCATCGCAAAATACAAGTATTTTTTACACATACAATACGATTAATTTAAAATATACATATCTACACACTATTTTTCACAATATTATACCAAAATAATAATAATAATAATAAACGTTTTATTGTTCTATTCCCGTAATACGCATCACACTCTCTCACACTGACGTCAATGGAAATTCATCATTATTATTATAAAAATAACCGTCAATTTTACAGTCTACAGACGTTAATATTCTAATTTATGAAACACATTTAAAATATAAATTAACAAACACAATGTCGTACGCAAACCTGTGTGATACTCGTAATTTAAATACACCTATACTTAAAACGAATGAGTACCTGCGCGTTATTAAAATTTATATAAACGAACCCTTAACTGATATATTATTTCTACACTTATGGTTTTGAATGGCAAAAAAAAATGTAGTACGATTAATATTTTACGATAAAATAATAAACTAAAATCGTTTCGTTTCAGCGAGTTATAACATTTGGAAACGCTAAGATATATATATACTTTTACATTTAATAATTGTCACATGTTAACCGTAACGATCAATAGACGTTTTATCAATATTGAAATAACGACAATCTACTCTACATTCACAAATTAACCGGCAATCAAATATAACCATAAAATTTGTCAATCGGCTTTAAAATTATGCAGAAATACTATTACGGTTATATATAAAATACTTCTTTTCCGAGATGCGTGTTCAATATTTTTGTTTTAATGACGTATATAATTCAACAGCTTTATGCGAATATAATACGTGTAAGTCGATTCTGTAACTCGATTTATCGACAATTTTCGGTTCGTTAAGCCACCGAAACGACCGATATCGAACAATTATCGTTTTATAAAATCGCAACTTTGTTTTTGATTTTCCATACACGATGGGATACTTGTTAACGAATTCTTATCGAAATTATTCGATACGTTGTTTATCGAGTTACAAAATCGAGCCGCCCCAGGTTTTCCACCAGAAAAAATAATTTAACGTATATTAATAGTAATAGTTCGTTGTTCATTGAGACGGATACGAAACATGTTAAAACACTTTAAATCCTTCGGAAAGCAAAAAAAAAATTATTTTTGTCGCGTACAAGAGAATATATCATAAACACCGTTAACCGTACACGAGAAGTGCAAAAATGAAAACGATATTTTCTAAATCCTCCCTCCCACAACAATGTTTTGAACGTTACCACCTACACTCAGGGCCGGATTTTGTCAAATGAGCACCGAAACAGACATCGATTATCATATCGAGTCGTCGTTACCGTGTTGAAAATAAAATAATTATAAGCCTACACGCGCGACTTCGCAAATCTCTAATAGAGACTGTATATTATTCCGGTATTCGAAATTGACGTTCCAACGAAATCAATGAAATAATTCAAAAAATTAAATACATTTAATAGATTTTACAACGATTTTAGTCTTCGCTTTAATGAATAACGATGAAATAAAAAAAAATTTACTACCTAGAGACCTATGTGCAGAATAGTGTAACCCATACGCGTAAATTCGCCTCTATCCTATACTACATGTATTATATAACATTTATATTATCGACAATATTTAAATAAAATATATCGTGTTTTGACACTGCGTATGTGGAATTACAAAAAAAAATTACTATTATATAATTAACGCTGATACGTATCGGTTCTGTTTCGATCGAAAATATGTATAAATACAATATTAAACAACCGATTCAATACAGAACATCAAACGAGTTGTACGTAGAAAGACAATTGAATTTTTTTTTTTTTATGTAAATGTACATATTAGTACCATTTTTTATTCTCATCGACATTTTTCTTTTTTTAAAAACTATTTTCACGAGTACTTTAATTAGTTTAATAAGTAATTAACTTATTAAACTATATAATTATAAAATATATTATGATAATAATTTAACGTTTTAGATACGTCACTCAGACTTAATTGATTTAAATTTACTTATGTTACCGGCTAAAAATCTTGTTTGTCAAGCAAATAGACAAAAATTATTTTACATTAATTAAGAAAATATTTAAAATGAGATACAACTGTACTTGTTCCAGTACAATTTTTCGAGTTTCTAAATCTAAGACGTGTAAACCTGTTACTATAACATTATCCGGATAACATAATAATATAAGCGTATATGTATTACCTATGGCCTTTCCGCAGACAAAATCCACATACTTTATTATTATTATTATTATTATTATTATTATTATTATTATTAAAAACTTAGTAGAAATAATAATTATTATTATTATTATTATTATAGATGATTTTAATCAGACAGTCAATTGCTTTTTCTCTTTTTGTTTAATTAAATTATAACAACTATCAATTTATTCTTGTTATTACTTGCAATTATTTTCTATATTATTTACAAAATATATATATATATTGCAGTCATATCTATGTAAAATAAACGAGTAAACGAGTGTAGAACGGGAAAAATGAATCCTTAAGCTCATTTCATTGAAACACGCGAAATAATAATAATAATAAATTTAGCATACGCGCAAATGATTGATCGCTCGGTCAGCGTCAAACTGAACACCCGCGTATACCGCGAGTATATCGTTGTCTAACTCATCGACAGTCGATTGAATTCAATTATAATAATATGTAATGTTATTGAGGAGTTTATGTGCAAATAAAATATTACACAAAATAGTTTGCTTGTAGAGTGTTATAATCGTAGTAATTCTTAAACGAAAAAATATTTGCAAAAAAAACCCCCCCCCCCCCGTGAAAAAAAATTACATTATTTTATTTTATATCTATTTCGTATACCTCTGCTGTCTTTCTTATAACGCATGGCACACTTTCATTTGTAAAGACAATTGCATAATAATAATGTTCATTCATTTATACTCGGTCGAGTCCCATTTGATACGGTATAAATTTTTAAAACAACCGTATACCGTATTCTCGTATGTTATATGATAAATTATTTATTATTATTATTATTATTATTATTATTATTATTATTTATTATTATTATTATTATTACTTTTAAATATGACCTCCAAAACATCCGATTCAATACACATCAAAGCTAAGGCGTGCGCCTTGTTATCATATCGTCGTACCTCTACTTATCGCGGTAACATCGCAATAGTTAACTTCAAACAATTATTGTATAATTATCAAGACACTGCGGTAACGCGTATAACGTCTGAACAACGTTAAGACATAAAATAATGAGGATGTATTACGTTGGAATATAAAATTTAAAAAAAAAATAACCGACAATATAGCAAACGTGTGCAAACATATTATAATATTATAAAATTCTTATTTTACTGCGAATTTTCAACAAAAAAAAAAATCCGAACGTATAATATAGCCCGACATATAAACGCGTCATAATTTATTTTAATTATATTCCTTAAGTACAATAAATATTTCATAAGTCTCTGTTAAACGTCACGTCACTAAACTCGTGTAGCTGATTCTACATGTGACGTTTCAACGAATCGAGAAATATTTCCCACTTGCGGAACATAACAACAAACGAGTTTAAAATAAGCGAACGAAACAAAAAAAAAAAATCAGTAATATCAAAACGAATCCCATCCGGTTGGTTTCACGTCGTATGTTAATTTCCATTGCTTTTTTTCTAAATAAAAACGTAATTTTACGATTGTCATCAAAATAATTAATTATATTCCACGTCGTAATAGCGACTTTTACGTCACGCAGCAGCCTGTTAAAAAAAAAAAAAAATTGCACGTTTTTAATATAATTCTAACAACACGCCGCCAAAAAGAATTCCCTCTTCCCCTCTAAACAGTTATAACGTTTTATATTTCAATTGCGGTAATAGCGTTATGTAAAAAAAAAAAAATAAGGAAAATTTAGCGTTTCTTTTTTTTTTTTTGTTTTACTTGACATTTCCAGTTAAGCAATTTTATTACTACCCATTCGTTATAACATAGCCCGGACAATACATTTTTACAGTTAAGTGTAAGTATGCTCCGGACGCAATTGCGATATGCTGTTGATTGCCCAACGCGCACAGGTTGTTAACGTTTACTAAATTAAATGTTTATTAAATTCCCATAATAAAATTGTCCTATCATTTACATTTTACACATTGACAACGACGATTAACAATTTTAATAATTCTCTACACTTCAATAGCCCGTCTCGTTTTCTATAAACGCACACGTACTGTTGTTATTTGACTGGAAAGATTAATACAACGGCGTCTTTTCACCGCACGAATTCGCGCGGATTATTTCCAATAATTGTCACTGAAAAATACAATTATTGATTTAAAACAAAAAAAACATTCACACGCAATCGCGTTCATTACGATCGTTTTAAATATCGATTTGAATTTATTATTCGTAAACGTTTGGTCAATTTTTTTTTTTTTTTAGGAACAATTATGCGACTGTACTACACACCTCGTTGCCACCACTCACGGCAGAGAAGAAGAAAAACGGTTAATAGCCAATTTCGATTAAGCAATATTTTATTGATTATATTTAATTATCGTGTCCGAATAGTACAAAAGAAACTTACAACTTACCCATCGCGTTGATAAAATTATTATTATTAGGCGTTTATTTGAACATAATAATACGCTAATTATTTTGTAATAATAATAATAATAATTGTTTAAAAATACACAAAATAATATGTGTAACGTGTTTAGAGTTTTACACCCCATATGCTACTGTTATAATAAATAAATATTAATTGTGTTTGCTTCGGCACTATTTCAAACCTTTCAATTGTATAAAATATATTTAAATTATTTCAACACATTTTCATTACGAAAAAATGTGGCTATTAACTTTTACAACCTCAATTATTACATTTATCTATACGATAATAATAAAAATCGACTTTTAAAAATATCATTAATAGTACCAAATTATCATAATAAAATAAAATACTTCGATTATTTAACAATAAATACTGATAATATATAATAGAACTTATAATGAGTTATTTTTAGAAGCAAAAAAAAAACCGATAACTTAGCCAATAATTTGGCATTACGACGAATGTGTATAAATAATATAGATTTATCATTTATAATAACTTAACCCAAATGCAATTACATGTATGAGTTATAATATATTAAAACAGCTATTTACAAAATAACAGAACGCATACAAAAGCAACACATTAGTAGTAACCTACACACAATTTATTAAAATTACATTAAATCGTTATTATTACTTAAAATAATTCTTAATTAAGTTTCATTACATCGAGTTCGTTGAACAAATATTTCGACGTTTTAAGTGAAATATTTATTAATATTGCCGCACATACGTTCACTCTGAACGATATTTTATTTATTTTCCAATATAATAAAGAATATTAGGTGAGGAGGTATTTTAGAAAGCAATAATAACAAAATAATAACGTTACACAACTTTTATTAACACTATATTGAAACATTCAGTAAAAATTCTGAAAACGAGAATTATTACACGCACAAAAAACTGGTACGATACAGTAGTACGCAGTCTACGGTTAGTTTTCGAATCCAACTGCGATCTACGATCTACCAATGCCATATAAAAATACTACTGTTAACAAAACTGAATGATTATAGAATTAAAAAAAAAAAAAAAAAATATATATATATATATATCTAAAATGAGTAAAATTACCTACAATTAATTATTTTTAATTAATATTTTTCACGTTCTTACATAATTTTAAAAGCATTTCCAAACAATGCGAAACAACGCAATAACTATCGAAGAAGAAATACGTCTAAGAAAAGTCATAAATTTGAATTATACGTTAATGAACGCACCGTAATGGTTAGTATTATTATTATTGCAATACGTATAACTTTATATAACATTATAACCTATGCTCTATAAATAAGTAGTAGCCAACACGAACTTAGCCACAATAACCGTCAATGAAGTTATATGTACGATATACATATACAGATAGTTAATATTTTAATAACTAGTAGATATTAAAATAACATTCATGAGTCGTTTATTTTTTTTCCAACAGATAAAATATAAGTATTCGGTACCATAATCATATTATAATGATTTAGTGCCTAAGTAGTTTACAATATTATTACTTTTATATTTCGATTACAGAACTAAAATAAAAACAGTTTGGTTCTGACTAAAAAAAATAACAACAAACATTTACAATATTTCATATTTACATTTTTCTTTCTTTTTCAATGCAACTCGATTTAATGGTATCGTGTTAGACTGATCACGGCCTAAGATCATGCACAATTTACACGTCCGATTACACTGATAAAATTGTCAACTAAAACTCAAATATTTGATTGAGACTTATGACGGATTAACGTATTGTTTATTAATATTATAATATAACGAAATTTTTAACTATTTAATTTTGCGCCAAAAGAAAGAAAAAACAATCATGATGATAACTGGAGGGATGCAATGTAATTATATTTACAATCCTACCGTCCATCCGTCTGTAACTACGTTCGTATAGAAGAACAAATTAATTTCCCAAGCAATTCAACCAAAGGAAATAATAAGATATTAATTTGTTTTTATCGTGAAATTTTTAAAGACAATTAAAGTATTTTTTAAATGTGTTCCAAGAAATTTCTAAAGAATTAATAACAAATAATAATTAGGATTCGAGTTTGGACTTTTAAGTATTGCTCATTATCACGTGTGTGTTATCACCATAGCGTATATCAAACAATAGTGCGCGTGCTTTAAGAAAAAAAATTTGAAAATCTTCGACTTCAAAATGCTATTATGTACTTCGAAACTTAATCCGTCCAACAAATTCCGATTGAATTGTCATACTGGATCCAATCGTACCGAACTACGAAATTCGCGAGTGTCAACAGAAATTACATTTAAGTCAAATGTATAACATAATTGAAATAAATTGCTTTTTAAATACCACATGATTTTTTTTATTTCCATTTATTTGTAATAATATTAACTAAACAAGAAAAACGTTTATCTGAATTAATATAAATTAGTCGAGTATGAGTCACAATATTGTGTTTTTGTTAATAATCGCTTGCTGTTATAATGCTGTATTGCAGTCATGAAAATAAGTTATTATTTAAAAAGAAGACGGCGTTTTATCAAAGAAACTTGTTGAGTGGGTGAGTTCAAAATCCATTTGGATAATTTGTATTACTACTTTGATCTTTGTATAAAAGATTCGCAAAATAATTTTAATCGTTAAATTATATTAATTAAACTCTCAATTTTTAACCTTAAAATTAAAAAAAAAAACTCTTAATTTTATTAATATATTATCAGGCATATTTTGGACACTTGCTCCAAAAACATGTCCAGTGAAGCTCGTTGTGTTCTCGGTACAATCAATAATAACTTTTAACACAGTCGTTATTTTAACATTTTTAAACTAAATAATACTGCATTCGATTATTTTTATAATAATCCGGACAATAACAGATAAACAAGAGTTATGAATAATTACACCTTATCGACGCATATCGATCTTTGAAATTCGTGTACTGTTTGTATTTAACTGGCTATTATTATATTTACCCACGAGTATAAACTTCAGTAACACAATCAATATATCTTTTTAAACTGTATTATTTGTATTCGAATACTTTGTAAATATTATGGGTAGAAAATATTTCTTATACGTGTCCGTGTATTAAACACTGACGTTATTTTATATTTGTAAATTTCTTATAAAACTAGAGAATTTCCAATGTTCAATCCCTCATTCATTGCCGATAAACAAGTGATAGATATTTTATAATTATTTTCACTCGAAACTACTAAATAGGTTTGATAAAAAAAAACTACAAATAACAAAAGTTCCTAATTTTTTACGCTTCTAAAATCATAAATATATATATATTAACGTTTCTACTCACCATGCTTTTCTGTTACGTCCATCAGAAAGTAAACACACGGATTTCGGATACGAAATGTGAAATTTATTCGTTATTATTGATATGTGCTTAGTCAGTGCCTGACGGTAAGTCACGTGAAAAAAACAACGTTGACTCAACAAAAATAAAATATTGCGAAATGACTCGTATTTCGTTACGGAACGAAAAAAAAAAAAAAAAAAAACCTAACGACAAACATTTATTGAGGTCTTGAGGACCTTTATCTTATCTTTTGGATAAAGTACGTCGTGATAAGAAGTGATAACGTATTTTCTCCGCGATGCACCACGTACGGGGTAACGTAGCCGATAACGTTATTCCAACGTGCACATTGGTCCCCTGTACAGTCCGACCATCCGTACAATTTTCCTTCATCACTCCGCGGCATTCCACCGACGTGTCTCGTTCAAAAATTTCAAATTCCGCGTTCGTTTCCTCATTTCATCCGTACCTACTAATGATTTTATCGCGATATTCGCCTTATTCGGCCATGTTCATCGTTCAGTGGAAGAGTGCTTTGGCCAAAAAAAAAGAATTACCGAAATAAAAGTCGACACGGCGAACGACTTGTCTCCACTCTCCGTTCGGCTCCCGACAAATACGTTTCGGTTTTTTGTCAAAAACGTCATTTACGGTCGCAGCGCCAAGGCCTTAACAATGGTCGTAATATGACATGTTTATGGCGCAGAATAATAATTGCGATTCCTGTGCGCAGAATAGACACTATTCAATTGAGCATATCCACATTAAAATGCAATTACAATATTGTAACAGCATCATATTTTGAATTAACGCCGTACATTATTTAACCGTATAGTTTTATAAACGTTATCAGCAGCTTATCACTATAAAAACATTGAACGGAAAGATAACGACGATTTACAACGATCACGGTCCGCTTTCGTTCGACGGAGTGATAAAAATTCTTTTCCGATCCGAAATTATTGTTGGTAAATCTTGGGTTATGAAATATTCGAATGACTATTATTATCGGACCGAAGTATAACTGGATTTTAAATATTATAAATAAAATCGTTTTTAATTTGAAAATTATCTAAAAACCGTTGGAATTTTAATGTGAATTCTGTCGTTAAGCGCTTTTTAACAAAAAATAGTAAGGAAGTGGCCATTTCATCAAGAAACCATGTCGAATCAAAAATGGTTGGAAGGTCTGTCTGATAGACGTCTTACAGTGCTAATGGCTCCATTCAAAAATCGAGAAGTAAATGAAGTGAATTATGACAGTAAAATGAAATTTTGGAAAAACGCCATAATAACGGAATGTAGTCGAAGATATCGTTGTTTATTTTCTGTCAATGAATTAAAAACATGGTTCGTTTACAATGGAAGATCACCGTTATGTCTACTGACCGTTGTCGAAAATATGTTTGGGTAAATTTTATAATAAATTAAAATTAATTACATGATGTCATTTTTAGGAGACAATTTAACTGAACAATATTTAGGAATCTATTCATCTCGAACATTTTTCCTTTTTAAAATATTATAATTAATAGTTAACTATAAATTACCATATTATAATAATTCCTAGGCTACTTTTTTACAATATAATTATATAAATAATAATAATTTACTAATTTTTCTTTTAGAATTTTAAAACACCTAATTTGTTATAGAAAATATAAAATTCAAAACAAAAAGATATTTGTAAAAAAATTTTATATATCGCAAATTTTTAATATAACTCAAACCAAGTTGTATGTTTCTAATAGTAATTTGGCCTTCTATTCCACTCATTATTTATTAGATAACTGAATCAATTATATTTTTTCACAATACTTTTTCTATTTTATTTGACTTCTAATGACCTATATGTATATATATATATATATAATTTTACCAAGTATAATTTATCATTATAATTTATAGGTATGTATGTAGGTCCTTTAGTTTTGCAAGTTTAATTCTATTGACATTTGAACAAATATATAATTATAAAATGCACCAAATATTGTAATTGCTTTAAAAATTAAATTATAATTTTTAATTAATGTAAATGTTTTGTGCATTCATGACCAATTCTTATTAACTAATATATGCAAGGTCTAAACATTGACATTGAATCTAGTGATTAATTTTTGAAGAGAATTATTGCTTCGACCAAATCGTACCGGCTGTTGTGAATATTGAATGGACAGTGATAATTACTGTGAATGGCCGATGTGACCATTATATATGTATAATGGCTGGTGATTATACATAATTGCTAAATGACCGTATAAATATTATTTATTGTAATCATATAATTATTTAATTTAATATTGAAATTTTTCTTTTATTTAAAAATGATAAACAATTAAACATTTTCAGAACTAATTAAAAGTTTGCATGAAGTATCATATACCTACACAAAATATTATAATGAAGTATTATTGCATTAATACAATAATAAGGATATTTTATCTTTTATAATTAGGTACATAATTTTTTTTTTCAGAGAAGGCATTATTAAATCTCGTTCAGATTTTGAACAGATGACATATCAAAGTAATAGTAATTGGTCAACTTGGGCAGTAAACACTTTGGTTAAAAGTCCATTTTCATGGTCTGTGGGTAAGATAAAAGAAT
This sequence comes from Chaetogeoica ovagalla, assembly GCA_032441825.1. Taxonomy (NCBI): domain Eukaryota; kingdom Metazoa; phylum Arthropoda; class Insecta; order Hemiptera; family Aphididae; genus Chaetogeoica; species Chaetogeoica ovagalla. Next base: position 2,910,251 of record CM063726.1, read on the forward strand.
CAATTTTATCACCTACTATTGCTCTTGATGAAAAATCTGAATATGTAATTTTACATTTAATCGAGGTAAATTTTATTTACACATTTTCTTGTCAAATTTATCTCTAAATTATTTTATGTTATTCGAAGGATCAAGCTAATGAATTATTAAACACAATATCTATAAATGACCAATCGCAAATACTTTTCATGGATGATATACAAAAACGTCTTCATGATATGTGGAACAATGAAATTTCAATGACTACTACTAAACTTATAGTACATTCTTTAGAAATCCGTAATAAAGTTTTTGTAGAACATGGTGAGCATTTAGTAGCCAATAAGACATTGGTGAAGGTTGCAAGTCGTGGGAAAGATGTTGAACCCATATCGGAATTAGAAAAAAACTTTTTTAAATTAAAAGAAACAGAAAAAATATTAATTGGTGAGATAAGCAATATGGATGTCGAAAAAGAATCTCTAATCAACGAAGCCAAAATGTATATAGCTAAAAACATGAAGCCTATTGTAAGTCAATAAAAGTAATTTGTAATATGAAATATTATAAAATAATTATTTTAGGCACTAACATACCTCCGGAAAAAGAAAGAAGTTGAAAAACGAATAGAAAAACAATTGAAGTCCCTTGATAATGTACAAGCTTTAATTTCAAGAATAGAAGAATCCAAATATAATTCTGAAGTAAAAACAACGAATCAGATTAATTATTATTTACAGGCATTTGATTTCGCTACATATATTTTAAAGTTTAAATTATAATTCTACAGGTATTGAAATCATATGCTCATGGACTTGCAGCTTTAAAACTTACTGCTAAAGATACTGGTCTCACGATTGATAACGTTGATGACACAATGGCAGAATTATCAGATGTAATCAATAACAATAATAAATATTTTGATTTTAAATACATTATAATTATTTTGATTTTTAGGTTATAAATGAACACAAAGATATGCAATCGGCAATGAGTAGTTTAGTTGACGTTAAACATAATGAACAAGAATTGGAAGATGAACTTGCCAATCTCTTGAATAAGGATGAACAAAATATACCGAGTAAAGAAAAATATCCTATTCCAGGTATTATTTTAATAGCGTATAATTTATTTACAATAGTAACAATTAAAAACCTATTTATTCCTTTAGATTTTCCAAATGTACCAGACAACAGCTTTGAAGGTGAAGAACTGGATCTCGATCGAAGATTCCAATTATTAAAGGAACACTAAAATTTTTAATTAAAAAATATAAAATTCAAAATTAAATATAATTATGGTGTTCAATGTTCATTAATATATTTCAAGGAAAAAACTGCTATTTATATGCCATTTTATTATAATGTAATAAAAACATTAATTGGTCCAGCTTCCTGATTTTAATATGAATTACATTTTATTTCAATTTACCTGTATCAATATTTAATGTATAATTCTTAGTTTTTTTTATGACCACAACTTTTTTTTTTTTAGTAACTAGTTATACATAAGTTTGAATAATTAATCTTTTTTTATTATTAAATAGTTCATATTCATAAATCATGATGCTGTTTTTAATTATTTTTATTAACAAATTAACATTTGGCAAAATAACTTAACACTGGGCGTTGGACAAGAAAATAAAATAGAGAATGAGTGTAGCAGAGATAGGAATGCTTAGGTGGCAAGCCCGAATAAAGGTTACATTGGGCTCCCGGGGCACATTATACTAAGTGGGCCCCTCTCGAATTTTAAATGTTCATTAAAAAACAAAAATTATGCAAATAACTGTACTAATGTAATACAATCTTAGCTTAATTTTTAATATTTTTTTATATCATGTTTTATCTACCTTAAAATGGCTTTAGTTCATTTTCACAGTTATAGCATTTTCACACTATGATAATAATTTTCTATTTAAAACAAAATTTGTATTATGTATGTTGAACACATTCTATAATATATATTTTGACATATATATATATATACAATAATATATATTTTATGTCTTCTAAAAACAAAAACAAAATCACCAAACCGTATTATTTAATGAATACTAAATAACATACTGTTTATTATATATGAAACCAAGAAGGGTATTATTAATTTACAATATATTAAGTAATGCTCTTGGATTCAATTATTTTTTTATATATATATAAATATACATTTACTATATACATTATTATAAAATACAATTTTGCAAAACCATACTGTTCGAAAAATATAAATAATAACAATACCGTTGTTTTAATTTTTAAGATTTTGAATATTAAAATGAGAATTTGTGTGTAGAATATATATTCTCATTTCACAAATGTAATAACTAAAACAGATGTATATATGTAGTAATCTGGTTATTCTGTATGGTTTGTATAATTTTATATTTGTAGACCATATTTTTTTTTTCATAAGAAGTATATTTTACAAATTTTCGGTACTAATTTAAAAATAAACAACCATTTTGAAAAGAGTTTACAACATATTGAAAAAAAATTTTTGTACGTATTCCATATTAAGCTTCTATTTCAAATATTTTTTTTTTACAATTAAAAAATATATATATATATATAAAATACAAATATAAATTAGACTACAAGTTAAAAAAAAAAACTACCTTTCCTAAAGTGTAAAGTGTCCCACACAAAAAGCATCTCAATAAGTCACAAAATTCTAAGGCCACTCCTGTAAATAATTTATACTTTAAATTTACACGTAGTACAAATTAAAAATTGTATACTATCACATGATCGCTTAAATATTCCTATTTCACCCAAAGAGCATGTGTACACATAGAAAATGTTTGTAATTATAGCATTTTTTTTTCAAAGATCCAAAATTTAAACTAATTCAAATTCAATGGATACAAATATTAAGAATAAAATAAAAGTTCATAATTTTGTAGGTCCAAAAAAAAAAAAAACAAGGAAGCGATAAAAATTATTAATGGAATATAAAAAATGTATACTCAAAATAAGTTTTTTATAGGATTTTTTTTTATCTAATTATATTCATAGTTCATAGCAGTTGAGCAAATTGAATAAATAAAAATTATTATGCAGTTGTATCTTCGCAATGTTAAATATGTTATATGACAAAAATATTTCCTTCATTAAAATGATATAAAGCTTGAAGAAAACAATTTCAATTACAATAACACGATTAGATAAAGAAAATAATATAAATATCTACAAAAAAATTATATAATATTAAATCTATTAAATACACCATAATTATTTTACATATACAGAATAATTTAAGTGAGGTAACACAAGGTTCTATAAATAATCCAAAATAACATTTTCATATTTGATTTTTAGAAATTTAAAAACAATGTAAAATGTAAATATATATGAAGAATTGAACCGAGGAGAATATTATCTCTAAGTTACCATTTACAAAGAAATTTTAAAATTTATTGAAAATAAGGATCCATGTAATATTTTATTAAGTTTACATTAAAATGAGTACGAAAAAGAAAATTGATTTCCAAAACCCTATGTTAATACTTATGCATCACCCTGTATTACTCATTATATTTGTATGCATATTATTAACGGAATACTTAACAAATAATCAAATAATATGGGGAAACATAATGCGAAATGTAAAATACATTAATATATATTTTTTTTTAAATTTAATGGAATTAAGATTAATTTTTTTTTTACTTTTAAAAATAAAATAATATCAAGTATAGGAAATGATTTATGTTTAAAACAATATAATTCTTTTTTTTCCAACATGCTTATGCTATGCTCATGCAAGATGAACTGTACTTATTTGTAGTTGTCCAGGGATGTCCTAATTTTTATACGCCTAATAATCATCGATGTCATAAAGTTCATTTGGATCCAAATCATCACATTGCATACTTTGAAAATCGACTTTATAACGTAGTAGCCCTAAAATACAAAACAAAAAATATTTTAATAATCAAATAACAAATGAAGTAAAGACATTTTATGAAAAACATCCACTTAAATAAGATATTTATATATTATGCAATTAATATTTTAACATTTTTATTATATTTATTTTAAATGTTTAAAAACGAAAATATTTTAAGGATGTTTTCCCTAAAAAGTTTAAAATAAAAAAAAAATACTAAACCAAAATTAAGCATAATAAAAATTTTTAAACACTCGTAGACATTACAAATTATACAATTCATTATAATATCTATTATTTATACAATAATAAGTATATTCTATTCCAAATAAGAAGACTTTGTGTTCGCACATAGTGGGCGCTAAAAAACCACACACACACACACACCAATATAATAACACTGCACAGCATATTCTTATGACCATGAAACAAAAATGTTTATACTATTATTATATCCTATAAGCATATTTTTGTGAATTCTATTATGTCAGCTGAACAACAACGATCAATTCCAATCCAAAACAAACGTAATTCAGCTCTTCGTGCACAAGTTATCTTATTTGGAACAATACAATGCATACTACTAAAATAGTATTTAAATCTAATAATACTTTTAAGAATACCAAGACAGAAAACATAAACATAAAATAATTATCATTTGTCTCAACAAGCAAATATATAATAAAAAGAACAGAAAATTAAAATGAAAAGTTTACTTTTAAAAAAAGCAAACAACATTGATATGGTGTAAATCAATGTTTAGAATTACGTACAAGACTCTAGACGTGTCCTATTAAACTTATATTATTTCATTTATAAGATGTATCAAATAAACAAAATTAGTTTAAATAATAATTGTGTAATTTTTATAAAAATATTTAAAAAAACTAATTTTTAAACTAAAAAACTAAAATGTCTATCATAAAATAATATAAAAAAGTAATTATATTATCAAGAAATTAATGAAACTCCATTCGAAAACTATAATTTTTTTCACAATTATTTTATTCCAAAAAAATTGTCATTTTTTTGATAGGAAAACGCTAATGTGAATTTTACTTATGAAAATATACATTTAAACCTTAAAAAAAAGAAATTTATCAAATAAGATTAAAAGAAAATAATTATTTACTTTATACAAAATATGAATGACCCTATGTTTATTTCATTTTATTTCACATATAAAGGTTTACACTCTAATAAATTAGTTACAATAAAATATATATATTAAAAAAATAAAACTATATTTACAAGTAAAATTATAATTTTTAAAACATTTATTAAAATTTTTTTATGATGAAAAAAATAAATATATTTTATTCTTAATTTACTTGCACTATGCATGCACAGAAAATAAATCATAATTCAAATTTACTCATGCTTTTAATATAACACACAGCAGTACTTGTTAATTGTGAATAAAACTACCTCAGGTTAGTAATATAATTTAGTAATCATCAAGATTCACATCGTCCAATGGCTCATCCGCTTGCAAGGACTGAAAGTCAACCTTGTAGCGGAGAATGCCTGTCAATAAATTTGAATTTTTATACTTAAAACTATAAATTAATATGTTTAAACCATAAATTCAAAATAATTTAAAATTAAAGCTTACTGCTTATTGATTATTATGTTACTATATATGACCAAAAGGTATGGTAATTTTTAGTAATTATTATTATTATTATTACTATATACTATATTGTTTAATAAATACTGACCTCCTATACCGCCAAAACCTCTTACAAATTGTGATCCTTCTTGTGATTTATCGGTGATTATTTCTAAAGTAGCTCCAAACATTTTATAATTATTTGCTAACCATTCTAAGAGTGGCTGACACTCGACTAACTCCAGTTCTACTCCAGTCTATCAACAACATATATTTATAATAAATTCAGTCTAAAAATAAAATATTTGTTATTAAATTGTCACTCAAATAATACGTACGTCTCTTTCTGTGAAATGAGTTTTGTCTTTTTCTTGTTCTGGGGTCAAATGTAGTATTTTTTCTTCAGATGTCGTATGATTTTTTAAGACATATCTCTGAATATCTAAGTTTTCCCAACATATTAATGTTTCAACAGATCCAAGCTCAAGAGCTTTTAATGTATCTTCTACACCAAAGCAATATTTTCCTGTATCCTGACTTATCTCATCAAAATAACGTCCTAAACACAAAACAAAAAAAAAATAAAATAAATATAGAACATATATTTTTCTATTTAATGTTAAATATTACTAATCATACATATTATTTAGATCATATTACTATAGCATTAGTCAATTGTACAGTATGAATTAGTTAAAAGAAAAATGATTAGAAAAAAAATGCTTAATAACTTACCAATTAGTTTTTTTTCTTGAATAAATTTAACATTTTGTAATGATTCAGCAGCTAATTCAATAGCTTGATTAAATCCATTTTCTCCACCATAAGATACATCAACTAATTTAATAATTTTAGCTTGTAACCGCTAAAATAAAATTACAATTGAATTATTATATAATAATAATAATAATAATTATTATTATTATACTTACAGGGTCAAACATATCAGATTGACTAAGTTCTGTTTTGAAGTCTGCACTACCAGCCAATATTAATCCAGCTATATTAGGTTTATCATTTGTAATAAATAGCTGAGTTGCTACTTCTGCTACTTTACGTACATAATTGTGTCGTTTTTCCATACGTAGACGGGCAAAACGTAAAGCAGACTGACCTCCTCTACCGTGTTTTTTAGGTAAATCAACTGTAAATTTATGAAGAACCTACAAAAAAAAAAAATAAATTTATAAAATACCAGCATATATATCAAAGTCATAAACTATTCTAACCTCTCTTGTGTTTCCTTGTAGCGTACCGAATAATGCACCATTACCATCCATTACAATAAACCCAAACTTATTGTCATCTGCTAATAATGCTGTCAATGCTTCTGTATGAAACTATAATACAATTTATCATTACAACCCAATACATTAATGTTTTCTAGGATATAAGAATTTGTATAAATTTCCTTACCTTATTATCACAAAGATATAGAGAAGTATTAATAGGTTTGAATGGTTCAAAGTCAATATTGACTTTTTTTTCTTTACCTTCTTCAGTCACAATAGTTCCACAATACACTACTAATCCATTGGGGGGAACTAAAAATAAAATACATAATCAACATTATTATTAAATAATACAATTGCTTAAATATATTATATTACCTTTAGTGTAAAGTTTTAATCTTTGCTGTACTGATGTAATTGCACCCAATACAGACAATCTGTTTACACGTGACTTGATGTTTGATGCAGTACCATATTCATCGGCTAACATTTTGCTCACTCGAGAAATCTGATCCTTAGGTGGTATTATTAATGAGATCATACTTGTTCCATTGCTTTAACAAAAAAAAAATATATATATATATGCATTACAGGCAGAACTCAATAACGGCCGGATAAACATAAATCTCCTTTTTGTACACGAATATCTGATTTCTGGTATATAATGTAGATATGCCATAATATTCAATATAGGTACAATATAAAAATATTCTTGAGTTTAAGTAAAAAAAAAAAAAAAAATTAAATCATTGAGTGAATACAAAATTTCTACCTTTAATTATTGAAATGACAGTAAACATTCCAGTACCTCGTATTAATAGAGAAAAAATTAATGGAAATAATATAATAAGTATTATATTAAGTGTCACTGTTAATGGCTTTTATACAATTGAAAGCAAAAATGGCATACCATGTTCATTATACACCAAAAATCAAATGTTCGATTGCAGTTTATAAGTAGCAATGATGTGTTTCAAATTTAAATATCATTGCAGACAGACAATACTCAAAATCCATGTAGGTACTGAGAGACAAGGTTTATTGCAAAACCAAATGTACAACGTGAATAGGTGTAAATGTAAATTACAAAATGTTTTACACAAATCTAAATACCACGAGTCCAATAATTGTGATAATAAAATTTTAAACATTTTTTACATTTGATAAACATATAACAAAATTTAAATCTATTATTATTAAATTAACAAACGCTACAAATTTAAAATCTGTATTTACTACATTTCTTATCGCTCAGATATTTCTGAGTTTTGTCCTTAACACAATAAGTAAATACAAATTATCGAAATGGACAATTTTATTTTTAACTAGGTACTCCACATTATTTTATAATTATTTTGTCGGAGAAAAAAATAAATAAAAAACAATAGGTTGCTGCAATGTTCAGCTTTTAATTTGTTAAAACAATGATCGTTTTTGAAATTATTACGGTTAACCTAAAAACATGTAATTTTAACATTGAAAAAAAAGTATAATAATTCATCTACAGTTTATAAAATATTGACCGTATTACTATTATTGAACATTTTATTTCGGTTCGGCAAAAAAAATTCAATACGTCCTAAATACACACTAAACGTACTGAACAATTTACAAGGTGCACGACCGTGATATTGAAATGCATTATATGAATTAATGTCGCGCGGCTTTGTAATATTTCAGTGCCTTTTCGATTCACTCGTGTTTTTTTAGATTCGAATTATTGTCACAAATGATACAAGGGCTCAAAAGGCAATGCGGAGACGGACGGTAGTCATGTGAAATGTTCCCCTATTGTTAAAAAAATTATGTACGCTTAATCGTGCATTGGGCCCTATACGTATGGCCCTGCACGCGGGACACACAATAAAACGACATTGACATTGTCGATAAAATAATATATATATATGTATATTGGCGCAATGCGTATTACAATCACTGTTGAAATGAGTGAATTCAAAACGTTCATTCAAAACGTTTACAATATATTGAATTATAGGAGACGCCGATAAAAACTCTCGCGTACACTCACCCTCTAGCCATTTCCAAGCTCTTGATGAGTTTCTTGATCTTCCATATTTCTACGTTGCGATCCGACGTGGTTTCCTCGCCGTTGGTAGTCATTTCGTGCGGATATTTTTGTAAACGGATTAAAAAATAATAATAATAATAATAATAGAAAAAACACTCGAAACAAAATAAACGAGAAATATTACTGCAGTCGCGACGACGAACGCGACAGATATTGTTCGACGACTTCCTACGTGTATATATATATATATATATACGTGTATATAAAACAATGTTGCGTGATTCGACGAAGTAGGTTAGGCGCGAGAAACACGCACACACAGTACACAGTACACACACACACACACACACGGTTCTCGCGCACACACACACGGCGGCGATAGGCAATCAACTACACACACACACACACTCTCTAACGCGCGCGCACACGGCTTTACACGGAGGCAGAATGTACGCACGCACGCCCACGGACGCAGAGCAATAGGGGGACGGGCCGTCGGCGATGGGCCCGTGTCGTTGGCGCGTGTGGGGTCCGCCGCCGCGTATTCTCTACAATAATTTTATTGCTGTGTGGTGTGGTCGGTCGGTCGTTCTCAACCGCCGATGATCGTTCGACGAAGACGACCACGTACACGCGCGCGTCCACAAACTATGTCGACGGACGATATGATAACGAGTATCACACAGTGGCGTTACGCGCTCGTCATCGTGTGCCACGTTAAACGTGCGCCGTGACTCGCGTGGTGCGGTTGTGGTCAGTGCGGCCGCGTGTCCAAAAGCGGATGGGTAAGGGCGCGGCGGCGGCGACTCGTTCGTTGGTCGATGTCCATTCGCGTGATAACACAAATAAGTGTGGACCTATTATAATAATCACGGTTATTATAGTACCAGTGTACGTACGGGTATTATTAAAATAATAATATTCAAACGCGGGGTTTTTTTTTTTTTCACGTATACCCAAAAACGTACGACGTTGTCCAAGAAAACGGACACGTAGTAGTAGTAGTAGTAACACAATCGAGTGTAAAAGGGCAATCATTATATCAGTTAATTCCGAGAGTAACCCGTATGAAATTGCCCAGGGACGGGGATATAGAAATGAAAAAAAAAAAGGGGGGCCGGACGAAAAACGTATAGGTACTTACTATTCAGGGCCGACGTTAGGGGGTTGGGGGCAAAACGAGACATTTGTCCAGGGCCTCGAGCTTGAAATTTACATTGAAAAATATTTCGTAAATGGTAGCGCCGGCCCTTACTTTATTCACGTGTGAACACGAATTAAAATTTATAATATAATAACTGATAAGTGTACGTCACAGTAATATAGTCTTTTAAATGCGTAAATGAGCAAAAGTACAAAATAGTTCTATATACGATATCATTAATGATAAGGTTGTTATTGTTATTCGCGCCCGCAATATAGAATCATTTTATTACTAACATTTGTACCTTTTATTCAGTGGTACCTATCTGCACGGTCTAATGAGGAGGTCGTACGCAAAATGGATTTATAAATTATTCCCGTATTGCTCTATTCTTTATTACAATTGAAAACGGAAAATTTAATAAATTTAAAAAAAGGAATCAAGTACTTAATGGAGGGCCTTCAGTCTCTGCATCCCCCCCTCTCTGCATTTGTCTAAAGTGTTATGAATTATTTTCAAAATGTTTTCACGAATATCACCTATGACAGTTGACCCGTAAAATGCGGATAATAATCGCAAATGATAACATTCCCGTCGTACTCAGAAATCAAAAATCACCCGCCGTTTTATTTAATATTTTTACAACGTTCCGAGTTTCTATTGACGTTAAAAAACTACACCTGTTCGTTATTGGAAGAAGGGAAGAGTGTAATGCGTCCCACCCGGAGACATTCTCTATTCTAATTCAATCATTACGACGGACTGTTTTCTAGTTAACGATTTTACGTAATTTAATGCTTCGTTTATACATTTTGTGCATACCTTCGTATTAAACAAATGCGAAGAAAATTAATAGAATTGGTCGCAAAGGCATTCGGGGACTCGTTAATGCAGACAATTGATTTTAAATAAATGAACGTAGAAATATAGGAAGTCCGAAAATCCAAGTGAATTGAAAAAAGTGTTATAAAGATGGGCTAGTGTGAATGTACAAGTGGTGAGAGACCGTGCTTTATGAAGATACAGAATTAAGGCGTCCGACTCCCCGTGTCGTTGGGAGCATAAAGCGAACAGTAGTAATTACATAAATAATTTATTATTAGTATGGATCAATCGTTAATTTATATTTTCTTACTTTAATCAATGAACGACAATTAAATACCCAAGTCTGATATTAATTAACGTACTAGCATGCTGTAACCGAAAGAATAAATTTAATATTTTATTCTATGCAGTTTTACGGTTGTAAAATTTAAATGGTTAACAGTAGTAATCACAATTGTACAAACACCATTGATCAGGCGAATACAAGCATATACTGATCATAAATCTACGAATAGAAGCACGCAAGGTGGATTAACATCGAAAAGCATATGTTTAAACCACAGACCAAATGAAACCAGACAGTGCACTTGGGTCTAGTATAATCACAGAATAGATGAATAATGAATTCATCTAATCTGTGGTATAGTTATATTTAATTTGTTTATCACACTGACCGTCAATTATCAATGTTAACATTATCAACCTTATGACATGTTCAGGTCGTATTGAAAAAACATATCTTGTAACTTTTGAAATGTGTGAAGGATCAAATATACATATATATATATATTGCTTTTTTTTATCATTAAGTAAAAAAAAAGTTCTAGTAGGACTGACATTGACATCTTTACTAAATTTCGAGAAGGACCCGTGTAAAACAATAATTTTAGATTCAAACATGTGGTAACACTACTTTGAGGATTCGATTACAGCGACTATCCTCCAGTCGATATTTTGTTTCGAAGACCGTCGTCGTCGTGCACGATCCCCGGTTTCATTTGGTCTGCGGTGATAATAATTCGAATTATCGTGGTTATCATATTTTGTATATTATGAAATTAATACTGAAAATTCGGTAAATTATTATTTGAAGAGTATACATTTTGTTATTCGTATTACTCGTATTTTTGTATTCTCGTGATGTTTATTTGTAAAACTGTATTACTATAAAATCCAATTTGGATTATGATAATACAATAAATATCATGCCAAAAAAAAATCGAAAACTCTTTTGCACAAGATCTAAAAATTATAAAAAGTAAGTTCTTCCGTAGTTAATTAGTATTAAAATATAAGAAATATTACTCACATATGTAAATAAATGCAATAGTTTCGTACAATATTTATATAACGAGTTGATTAATTATTAATTATATTTAATTTTTTTTTGCTAAATATACTTTATGGAGAAACCATTCACCAGACATTTATATGGCAATTGCCATAAAGTTTGATATTACTGGGATCGTTGAACAATTCTGTGATTTGTCTCGCGTTTTAAATTTGCGCAATGCATTTATTAAAAATATTAATTAATTTTAACTGTTAGGTTGTCTGATATAAATTTAGTATCGTACTTCCCACTAAACAGAAAATTTAATCGTTTAACTCGGTACAACCATTACCTTAAACATCCACGCTCAAAATAATCTGTATTGCCAATTCTACTGATACCTACTATAATTTAAAATTGACTTAATAATTTCTTATACTAGTTTAATAAAATAAATATTTAAAATTTTTGTATTATTACACGAAAAATTTAATTTTCAGGAGCATAGAAGAATGTACAAATATTGTTGCCAACTCTCCATTCTGGACAAACTTATTAACAACAATTAAAAATACATTAAATGGATCCAATCTATCATCAATTTTGTGTTATGGGTTAGGAAATTTCTTGGATAGTATACAATCCAAGTATCAGTTAGGTTTGCTTATAACCATTAAAAATGAGTTTCAAGTGAAAGATTGTTATGTTTATGATCCTAAATTTACTAACGACGAACGCGTTCATTTAGCTGAGATCGGGTGTGACACAATATGTCAGAATGAAGAAGGAAAACGTATTTTGTTACCTGGTACATTTGTATATATGCCACATTGTCCAAAACAATTATTAAATAATTTATTATGGGCAAATTGGGAAAAAATTATACTTACAAAGTGTGTAATTTTCTGTAATAGTATAGATCAGACGATAACATCAACATCGGATAAAATTTTAAATAAACATGCGTATTATATAAGTAAAATATCTCCATATGTTATAGAAAAACCTTTTTGCAATGATTTTATTTACGACGACGTATTCAATGACATGGCACTTCATATCTTACCCAATGAAAAAGTGAACGAACTGGATGATATTTTTTGGAAACGAGATGAAGACCCATCATACGATGATGAACTAGAATTTATCACAAGATTTAAATGTTTGTCTTTTCAGCCGTAAATTGTTATATAACTTTGTTTAATAATTTCTTGTTTTGAGTAAAATTAATTTATATAATTCTGAAATTGAGAGTTCCAAAATAACATAAAAACGTATTGTACAATTAAGGAATATCTAAATGTTCTTGTAGCTTTGTTCAGTGTACTCTTTTTATTTTAAAATGAAAATTAACAAATATATTTCGGTATTGTTTTCCTTTACACATTAAATACTTAACAGTAAATATTGTATAATATTAATTTTGGTTTCAACATTCTGAAATATTGTGTTCAATGTCAGTATGTTACACGTACAATTAGTGACCATATATTTTATTGTTCAATAATTTCCAATTTTATATTATAATTTTAACGTTTTGTATTATATTTTATAAAAAGTAATTTGTATAGTAAAAATTATTTTTCATATTCTTTTTTAATGAACTTGGCAATAGTGTTTAACTGTATATTTGTTGTGCCTTCATATATTGGACCGACTTTACAATCTCTGTAAAATTTTTCTTGTGGAAAATCTGTAGTAAAACCAACTCCACCCATCCAGTCAATGCATATGGATGTAACTTTACCAGCAACCTCTACAAAAATCCAAAATTAACAATTATTGAGTGTGAAATTAAAGTATAGTTAAATATGTTATTAATAAATTAATTGTGTTAAAATTCAAACGAAATATAATATGTAATAAAAATTTTAAAAAATCGCGATAAGTATTATTTAAATAATAATAATAATAAAACACTAACATCGTAACAGATAAATAACTTACACATTATAAGTTTAATTGAATATTAAAAATTGTAATATAGAACGATTGTAAAATGCAAGACACAAAAAATATTAACTAATCTATTTTTCTTTAATTAACAATTTTTAGTAAAATATGCGATATAATTAATTATTAGTAATATTAATAAGAAGTGTATTAAGAAAATAACATTTACAATAAAAAACATAAGGTTTTTTCCCTTAACTTACCCGAAGCATAGTACTTGGCCATTGCAGCTTCTTTAATGAATGGTAAACCAGCATCTACTAATCGTGCAGTATTGTACACTAATAACCTAGCAGTTTCAACTTCAGTTACTGCTCGAGCAATTTGGTGTTGCATAGACTACAACGAATTAATAACCATTAAATGTAGCATTTAAAACCATATATATATATTACAATTTTAAAACTTACCTGAAAATCAAAAATACTACTACCGAATTGTTTTCTTTCTATAGTGTATGGTATTGTATGGTCCAAACATCCCTGAGCTATGCCCACCATTTGTGCACCAATTCCAATCCTTCCTTCGTTCAGGGAAGTTATAGCTATTTTATAACCTTCGCCAACTTTACCAATGATATTACTTTTGTGTACCTAAATTATATTTAATTGAATTCAGATTCCGATTAAATTGAATGTCTATGTTATACTAACTTTGACGTTATCAAAATGTAGAACACACGTGCCAGAAGCTTTCATGCCTAGCTTATCTTCTTTTTTAGCGATTGAAAATCCTTCTTGATTTCGTTCCACGATGAAACACGTTACACCTTTATGACCCTAAAATTATACTCATATTGTTTATCTAAAAATTAAACACAATCCATTGCGATGTTACAAGTTTTTTTTTAAGTAGTAACCTGAGAAGTATCAGTGTTAGCAAAGACGTAAAAAACGCCTGCAATGTCCGAATTCGATATCCACATTTTTGTTCCAGTTATGTAATAAAAATCGCCATCTTTTTTCGCCGTGGTTCTTAAAGCAAACGCATCTGATCCTGACGAGGGTTCGGACAAACAAAAACTGCTGACCTAAAAACAACGTACTATGTATAGGTAAACATACATTGTATGATAATTGTACGAATGAAAAATTAAAACTATCGTTTTTATTAATATGTTCACTATAGACGGAAAAAAAAAACCCCCACTATTAGGGAAATAATAAAATTATATCGTGTATTAATATTTTTTATGCGTAGACAGTAGTATATATTTATATACGTACGAATTGAAATATTAATTTATAGGCGGACGAGGTTAAACTGAACGAATAACCAAATAAATAAGTAAAATATGACGTATTTATTAAATGTTTATGCGGATACAATTTGACCGCTCTAGACAATATATATTGTCAGCGACTGTGTCTATAAACTTTGTCGAATTTTTCCCGCGTCGGATGGAAAACAAAAATTTGTCAATAACATCGCCGACACAATTGTTGGTGACAAATATCAGAAACATTTCTGATTTTTGTCACCAACATCGTTGGCGGCAAATGTTTTTTAGTCTGGATGCGGCTTAATGAACTTTGTTGGAAAATTTAATGCGGTACATAATAAAAAGAATTGCGAATTAGAATTGTCAAGAATTTTTTAATATAATATCGAAGCAACGTAAGGCCTATGGATGTGTAAAAATGTTCAGCCCTATTATAACCAAAAAAACCCTTTTACGGCTACTTAAAATAGTTCAACGTCTAATATTTGTTTTATAAACAGTTTAAAATGACGATTATTTCTGTAGTATTTTATGCTGCGTTTAAAAACTATCGAGAAAATAGTTTTTCTTCCGATTTTTCGATTATTATTTGAATTACGCATAAGGAAACTACTGTGGAAATCGGAAAACGTTTTAAATAAAATACACCTGTAACTATAACTGAAACAATTTGTTACCGGAAAGTAAAAAAAAAAAGTATCTTCGTATACTATACAACTATGAAAATATTTTCAAAAAGTTTCATTCATTTTTAGGCTATTTATAGCTTCTAAAGGTTCTATTAATTAATAAAAGGGTTAATTTTTGGTTTTAGGACTTGAAAATTTAAAACAATGTTAGAAGTATTTTGCTTAAATTATGTACAAAAAATTTTTAAAATTGGACCAGAAGAATTTATTTCAAGACTTTTTACGATGTTATATTATACAGGTATAGCTTATACACCTAGTAAATTTCAACCGTTCCGATTACTATCTTCGTAGCCTAATGGGTTGAACCATCGATTTGATCATACGCGTAGTAGTTCTCCGTTGGAATCTCTCTATTTGAAATTATTCTATGTACCCACTGATTATTCATAATCAACTGTAATACCTACTATTATATTAAATAATTAAAATAACATACACAGTACATATATTGAGTAATTTTCTTTTTAAAAACCTCTCTTTCTAGGCGCGTGTGGTTCATAATATATGTATTACCACGAATCCACAAGACAGACCGATACTGAACATTGGGAGAGACTTATGAAAAAAAAAAAACAAAAAAAATTGAAACGTGGGTGGGAAGTCGATTTCGAGTTAACTCCACGACGAATTCAAATCCGTTTTCAAATTTCTCATCGCGCCATTATAGATCGATCGCGAGGTACCTCTAGGTTGGAATTAGGAAACATCTATTTTACTATATGTTTTATGAATGCAAAACAAAGAGAGAAAATACCTGCTCCTAATCCCCGAAATCTGATTTTTTTAAGAAAATGTCTATGGCAATATAATTATAATGTTTGAACGTATTATATTTCATACAATTATCATAGTAGGTGAAAACGCACTTTTCTACTCGAAATTAGCCGCTGACGGTATTATCTCGCAATTTTGTTTAGTTCGTTCAATTTTAACGCATTTTAATATCGAAACGAAAGATGGCATAGATCCTATAGACTACAAGATATATTATGTAGTCAAATTCCTACAACTTCGAATAGGAATATAATAAACGTACGAAATTTACCACAAAAGAGGACACACGTGTATGTATATATATATATATAATTTAAATACGGGAAAAAACACAAGTCGGACACACGGATATAAAATATATACATATCTCTTACGTGTATTTTATATCTGCGAGCCGACATCAATGCGAATCGGAAAGATAATAAATAAATAATAATTGTAACGATATTAACGAAGCCGGCAACGCAGAGCGAGCATAGCAGCGGTGACCGGGCATAAGAAGGAGATGATGGTCTTTAGCGCTTCGACCCATATATATATATATATTAATATGTGAAACGAATAACGAATATGAAAGTGTCGAATACCTTTTTGCTTCAAAAATATTGAACATTTTCGCTTATATATATATATTATTTTCGTCATTATTCAACCGACGTTTTCAAAAAATTACAAAACTATAATCCGCATCCGATCTATTGACATTACATATTACGAACCGATCTGTCTATTTATTAGCTCTGCGATTGTGCTAAAGATAATGTGTAGACGTATAAGTGGACGAACTCTGGCTCGTGTAATATGCACTACGGTCGTGACTGCTACGCTTCTTTTTTTTTTTTGACTTATCTTCGCGCCATACCGTCGCGATAGTTTATTTTTGTACACGTGTATGGTAATATTCTAAAACGACATCAGACGTCACTATATTTTACTTTCACGAATAATAATAATAATAATAATAAAATAAGACACACGCGAGTGCACTGCAACAATCGCTGGCATTCGTGGAAAAAAAACGAAGGTTAAATGAATAGTGGGAGAAATGTATAGTGTACTTAACATGTATGACACGTATGCATAGATTGAATATTCATCTCATCTGTGATTATAGTGGCAATGAATGTTCAACCACTCGTGTCAACGGCCGTACGTCGTCATTAAAATAGTATACGCCATCTATTGTCCTTTTAACGAACTAAATATTCGATTTCCAATTCAACCATTACCGTCGGCTATCTAGGTATATTTAATCTATGCTATTAGCTTACGCGATGGGTGTGGCTAAAGAGTTAGGCCACGGAACGGCATGTTATTATTATTATTATTATTATATCATCAAATCTTACGACGCGTAGATTATTATTTTTATTTTTTTTTTTGTGAATTTCGTGTGTTCCGAATTCAGGGCCGGCTCAAGTCAAAATATAGTTTACAAGACAAAATCAAAAATTACCCACTCCTAAGATAATTTTAAACCAACATTCTCTTCTCTCATAAAGTATAAAAAAAATCACTTATTTCCCCTATTTTTTTTTTTTTGTTTTTTATATATAAAGTATTTTATTTGACAAACTGCACGTGGTATTTTTGATTATACCATTAAAAAAAAAAAAAAATTGTTTACCATCAACATCTATAGGATACGGAATTAAAATAATATGAACTGGTTATTATTTCTCATTAATACAATTGTCCGTATTCATCATTAAATGGATTGCGGATATTTTGATGGATCCTCGAGATATCGAAAAATACTTACATAAGAGATGATAATAATAATAATAATAATAATATGTTCTTTCGAATATTATATTTACTTGATACTCGGTATAATCGAGTTAATAATTTAATATTTTATATGCCAGGTTTAACTGATGAAAGAACATATTTTTTTCTTCTAATATATTATGTTAATATAAATCTTAAATAAATTTAAGGATCGGTCTTTTTTTCTTTTTTTGGAAAATGCCGCTCTTTTGAATGTCCCGCTCTAGACGGGTGCTTTAGCTCGCCTATATACCTTGAGCCGGCCTTAGTTCCATAAAACTCGTAACGTTTTCGGTCGTTCGTCGCGTAGAAATCGTCTTACACGGAACACGGCGATACAGCGTTAGAACGAGTCGTATAATATTTTTAGATAACGACAGCGCAAAACGTAATAATTACATACGAATATATTTAACATTTACTCATTGCCCTCTAGACACAGACGTGTTAAGGTGCCTTGTATCTATACACCAACTATTGAGATGATATTATAACAATCAATCATATATAGACTGGGGACGTACACGCACATATTATAAATAATAACGAAATAAACATGTTTTCAAGAAATTTATCGTATATTATATTATATTATAAATTCATCGATAACGAGAGGTCAGATATTTAATACTACTAAAACGCTCGTGATTCAACGTGTTTTAATTAATGAAAAAAAATTATCGGACGATCGGTTGTATTTCCGATATCGAATTGGTTATTATTATTATTATTATATATTATATAATAATAATAATAAAAAGAAAACCAATATATAACGTTTTATAACGAATACCTATCGTAGAATTTGTTTCAAATAAACCCAATAATCTGTTTAAATATTTCTATATCGCATTATTATACAAAATACTTACAGTGTCTTGTGCTAGTCGGGGTAAATATTTTTCTTTTTGCTCTTTATTACCGATTTTTGACATGACGTTATTACCCAAAGTATTTTGCAAATCGACCAATATTGAAACCGAGGGATCGACCTTTGCAATTTCTTCCACAGTTAAAGTACTGGACATAAACGATGATCCAGATCCGCCATATTCTTGGTCTATTTCAACAGCCATGAACTGAAATAAACAAAAACGAATTACGATCTATACGGCGGGCGGGCGGAGCGGGGGGGGGGGAGCTTTATCGATCGATATGTAAAAAAAAAAAAAATTATATTATATATTTACACCGTTTTCAAATAATTTCTTCACAAGCCCATCGTCGATTTTATGTTCTTTGTCCATTTTTTTTATTAACGGTGCAATTTGATCTTGAGAAAATTTTCTTACTAATTTTTAAAAAAAAATATATTTTTATTACGTATCCCGTATGTAAATATAATAATATGTCGCTTATTATATGTATATTATAATACACGTATACAAATGATATTAAAAGTTTTGCGAATATAATTAAAAATAAAATGCATTTATCTGATTATTAAATATGTAGGTAAAGGCCTACAGTGTAATGTGATCATCAAACCTGTTTCTTTGAAAAATTGTTCATCTTCGCTTAAAACAGTTAATGGACTCTGAGCACTGCTAGTAGTATGATTTCTTCTCGGCTTATTACTGCTCCCCATTACATGGTTTAGCCCGTTTACGATCGAACTAGTCTGAAAAAAAAATCATCTTTATTCACGTGCCAATATTAGAATAATATAAATTTATTATCAATTTTCGGTATTAAAGATTTTAGGCGATTAATAATTACGAATTTTATATTACAATATTGAACGTATTCAACCGTGTATATTTATAGTTATCATTATAAAAGTTTTTAAAATATATAAAATATTATATAATAGTGTATTTGAAGTGTGTTACATTAAAATCGTATTACGCAATAATATATTATCGTATTATTATTAAATATGTATAATAATGTGCGCAAATTATTTACCTTTAACTGACTTCTCAATATTATCGATCTCATGGTGTTCTCGTAACAAATAAAATTCAAAACGAAAAAAGCCTATTTTAAAATAATTTAACGATTTTATATAATATAATATATATATAAAAAATAAAATAATAATTTATTATAACAACACTCGCGCACGTCTGACGCTCTGGCCGACAACAAACTGATTCAGTCGACGAATACACCGCGGAGTCTCGCACAATAATACAAACTAATAAAAAAAAATATATATATATAAACCTATAAAGAAATACGTGTTGGAACCTCTTAAATACGTTAAAAATTCCGTAATCCAGTACCACCGGTTTTCGTATTATGACATACATAATATATACCTACCTACACAGTACAACAACGCGCGTAAATAATAAATGTAGACATAATAATATACAAGTGCGCTATTATTTCATAAGAGTAACAAATCTTCTTTATATATATATATAACGACGAATTCGTTTTTCAGCTTGCAGTCGTGCTATAAATTAAACATTTAATACACGATTGCGTTTTAAACGATTTAAATTACAATAGAAAATGTATTTGTGAATTTTAACACATTTATTTGTATACGGCCCCGGGGGAAAAATGATTTGCCTGCAGAATTTATTCGACGCGGTTAAACGTCATTCGTGTAATTGGATAAGAACCGTTTGAACATAATATAATATTATAGCGAACATATTTATTGCGATTTTTTTATTGTTACAAATTGTTTGATCGTGATGTACAATTCGTCGCGTTTCCGATCATCGTTAAAGCTTGCTTTTATAATAGAAGAAGATAACACTACCATTATTACATCACGTTTATTTTTCGACTTTGTGTCAGCACGGTGCTCCGCGACGGCGCATAAAACTGCTTAGCTAAATTCGACGATTTCATTATTTTTAATTCCGCGGAAATTTATTGTTTGCCGTCTGCGGATATTTTGAAAATCGCATTTATCTTCAATACTGCTTGACAATGTCACTATTATCATTTTGTCGATGACAAAAATGTTTTCGAAATCATTCAAAATACATTTTATCGTCAAAAGTAACATAGGGCCGGTATTATGTTCGGTTGTAATATTAGTGTACACTCGTGATTTACACTGGACTCTTGAAGGGTAGTAGTGTCACATGATTAGGTGTCGCTTATTAAGGGATTCTATCGTACTTTTTTACGCATTTCAGAGTAAAATTTGTTTTTTTTTTTTTTGTTTTTTAATAAAATTTACATTTTTATTCCTTCGTGGCGTTTTAATTCCACACTCTTCCACTCGGAGTGGTAGTGCTCTCGGTTCTTTTAATCTTATCTGTGAGAAAAAAATATCAACCTGTGATTTAAACCATGAATACATCTTAACTGATGATTACAATATATTATTTAAGATAGTTCAGATTATAGACGTTATTATATTAATAAATCCGCGGATTTTTAGATATTTAGATCCCACCTACCTACTAAGATACAAATTTCTTTTAAAATTATTTTACAGTCAACAATGATACCTACCATTGTTTAAATGATAACACTATCTTAAATCGTGTTCATAATCCAAGTACAGTGTCTCTGTTTATATAATTGAGTTATCAAAATATAACATTCGAAAACTATAATCTTATAACTACATTACTTTATATTTTGTTGTTGTTGCTACGTACTTTTATATTTTAATATAAATTTAATATTCGTTTATATAAGAATATTTTTAAACATGAATACGGAAAATATTTGTAAATTGTAAGTATTTCGTCGGTGTAATTACCTATACATATTTTTAAATCACTCGATTTGACATATATTTATTGTGAATATGGTATATTTTATTTTGTTAGTTGTATGGAGATACAGAGTAAATATATTTGTCCAAAATGTGGGGCTCCTTATTGTTCCTTAACGTGTTATAAGTCTACCAGTCATTTAGAGTGTACAGAACAATTTTACAAACAATGTATTGAAGAAGAATTAAATGTTCAAGATTCGGATGATATATGCAAAAAAGAAATGATTGACATTCTTAAAAGAGTATACGGCGAAAATGAAGAAACTGGTAATTATATAATATGAGCATCATTAATGTATTATTTTGCAAAAAAAATATTTTGTAGTAAGTGGGTTTCATATTGTACCAAAATGCCACAAACATATTTTTTGAATAAATGAATTGCTACAATTCTTTTTTATGTTGGTATTCTAAAAGAATTAGTAATTCCTTTATCCCGAATTCCGTATTTTGTTTTCATGTATTGCCACAAATTTTGTATAGTTTTGCTACTATTAACACCTTTATGTCGAAAACAATCTTTTAAACTTGCATTATGTTTTTGAAACCAGTGAGAATAAAGTATTGAAATCTTTTTAAATTTCTTTCAAAATTATATTTATTGGTGTTTCCTTAATGTATTTTAAAACAAAATCTGTATAAAATGGCAACCGTATATTATAACTTGTACATTACTCTAGTTTTGATTACTAGTAGGTATAATTTACATAATTGTCTATTATACCTATTTGCAAGTCGTTTGTTACTATTGAGCGAACAGCTTATGTTATTTTTTTCTATTTCCTCAAAATGGAGATTTGTGTATATTCAATCAATACAATCAATCGTATATTGAAAATTTAAGACCTAGGCAACATAGTAGATTATCAGGAAAAATCATATTAAGAATAATGTTTATTGTAATATACGGATTAATGAATTTAACTTGAGACTATATTTTACTATATATTAGTCACGGGGATAATAAATCTATTACCACCTGTCAAGCCAATAGATGATTATCATAATTAAGTGCCTTTTACATTATTTTAAGTAGAAAACAATATGTTTTGGTAATGCAAAATAATAATATGTATTATCCTACCTATTTTAATAATTAAAGAAAAATAGAATAAATTAAATACAATATTTAGGTATGGGTACATTTATTTATTAAGGAAAAACAATGTTGATATTCATTAATTATAATAGTTAAATTTAAAAATTTTCTTTAATGCAGAAAGTGATTCAGATGATGAAGAATTCACAGATATTAATGAACGTTTGAACGGAATTGATCTAGATGATTCTGAAAAAGTATGGAGTTCGTTAACAGATACAGAGAAAGCTGAATTTGAACACCTTGTGAAGTCTGGTGATATCACTAAGATTTTACCACAATATACTCCGTGGTGGTGTTTACCGTAAGTAAATCTTTATGTTAATAAAATTTTAATATTACTAATTGTGTACTTTATTTAGAATTGAAAAAAAATTGGTAGCTGAAGTTGATGAGAATATTAATGATTATGAGTTTCCATCTTTAATATCAAACATTCCAAAATTGTCTATACTTTCAGTAAGTTTTTTTTTTGTAAATAGAATTTATAGAAGTTAATTGGTTATTTGTTTTTATGTGTTTTACTCATTATGAAATTATTATTTTGTATATTTTAATTTGGTAAACCATTTAATTAAAATGAATTATATCCATTTATTAAAATAATATATAATCAATTTCACATAAATATTTTGTTGTTTTAAATTTAATATTGTGTATAAACAACATGTAAATTATATTTCTAATGACAAATCATTTTTAAAAATTGTTTCTAAATTAATTTATTTTATTTAGAAAAAAACACCATCGAAATATATTCAATGGAATTTAGTTAACGTGATTACTCCATACGTGTTTTTAATAAGATATTACAATGGTAAACATAAATCATATTTGTCAGAATTTATCAATGGACTTTATAATTTGTCAAAAAATCTATCTGTAAATCAGAATTTTGATTCTTATGATACAGCGTTAAAATCTGTTGAACTTTCTATTCAAGAGGTAATTAATATTTATATATTAATTTGTATTTTTTCAAAAAGTCTATTGAAATATATTTAAAACTATATTTATTACTTGTTGAATTGCTTTATAATTACGTTAATAATTATAATTTTATATATTTTAGCATGAAATGTTTAGAGGATTTTTAGATGGTTTTTCTCACTTAAATGATGACTTAGAAACAATATTTAGTAGTGGTTTAGATTCCAATTGTAATTACTACATGAAATTAGCTTTATCTGATATTCATAATTTGATGACTAAATATAAAAATGAAATGAAAAGTGTTTCGTTAAGTATGTTAAAGAACAATAATTATTAATATTAAATAAATAGTTATGTTTAATTTGTATGGTTTCAGAAAAGACAGAACAAGGAGAATTTAGTAAAAAATTTCCTGATGCCACAGCCAGTTATTTATTACATGTAGATGTTAAGACTGCGCGTTTATTATTGAAAAAAATCGATTATTTCCTGTCTTGGGCTGATGAAACTAAATTATAAAAATATGTTTTATATTTTTTTAAATTTAATTTAAAGTTTATAGAATTATTAAACAAATATTTTGAGTAATTTGTTTTAACTATAAAGGAATAAGACATTGTTTTATACGTGTATCAACTAAAAATTACATAAATTTAAAATGTATATTGTTAAATATGTGTATAAGCATAAAAATGCTTTTATAACATAAAATATTAAGATAATTAATCCTGTTTTAAATCTATGTAATATATTCATTTTTTTATAGTTTATTTTAAAGAAACATTTGCATTTTGTTTTATGAATAAACTAAGTAAATGTGAATTTTAGTCTTCAATTAATGTATACATTTATGTAGTAATAGGCATTAATCTTTTAATAATTCACAGTTTATTTAATTTTTATCTTTAAAACCTTCAGATCAATGTACACATTTATAGTTATTAATACTTCAGTCAAATGACTAATACCTAATTATAAATTTGACTAAATAATTATAATAATTATAAAATAATTTCAATAATTCGAAAATTGATTTTCAAACACATAAACAGTTTTTTCAACTATAAAATGTTAGCTCAACTACTCTTTAAAATAAAGTTTAGCGCACAAATTGGTTATGTTTAAAAACATTAAGTAAATGGGTATAAACATTGGTAATTGTTTACTATATGTACTTAATGTGTATAATATGTATTAAATTTGGTAAATTTTTTTTGAAGCAAATATTGAAATTTAATACTATTCATATAATGGCTATCTATAACATTCATTGGATCTCCGTTTTCATTTTTTCTCCTTTCCTCGATTGTTTTCCATTCGCTCATTTGTATGTCTTTGTTTTTTTGATCTCTATGGACTAATAGCATAGATATTCAATCTATGTTAACAGTATTTGCCGTGAATAGTTTTTTCTTGTGTAGAATGCCTGTTTTTATCATATACTTAAGTTATAACTCATAGTGTTACGAATTCTATAGATTATAATATTGTATATTATAAAATAATAACAATATTTATAAAATAAAGTTAACAATAATTTCACGTTTTATTGTTTAGACTTAAAGCGTTTTTATTGACGTTTATCTAAATAATAATAATAATAATAATAAAATAATATTTTATGCGCAATTCACTCATACGACATATTTTATATTTCTGTTTAACAATATTGAACAGAAGCTCAGATTAAATTCTTAGTAATAAAACAGATAACATGAAATGTTATATAATAGTAATAATATTTGTCATAAATCAATAGTAATAAATATCAATGGTCGTCTCGCGTGTTTTCTATAATAGAAATTTTTTGCATTATTTTATAAAATATATTGAGGTTATGGAAAAATTTATAATCCCGCCTTTATTTTTAAATAAAATTATTTGTGTTTTCATAGTTATGTTGCCTACACTATAATTGTGGAGTCGCGTCATACAACATCAACTGACCACCATCTTGTTGTACCGTATGTTCCCGAGTGTTTTGACGCGAATAAAGTAGAGTACGAACTACGAACACACAGTATAATACGGTTTGCGGGTTTATTTGTCGCGTTACAATTTGTAGGTTTTATATTGTAATTTTGTGATTTCCGACGTTTGTTTTAATTATTGATGAATTTCTTTGTCTACGTCGCTTTAAGTGAAACGTATTAACACTTTGGTTTTCGTTATTATTTCTGTTTTTGTTCGTATTACGAATTTCTCCATCAAACATGGGATCTGATGTAAGTAAACTACTTTGGAACAATATACGTTTTATAACGTTTCGGGCGACGATCGTTATTTTGTGCGTTTGTAAATTTTCAATTGTAAACGGTGAATTTCAAATTGTTACAGGAACCAGAACAATACAGAAAATTATTCATTGGCGGTTTAAACTATACGACCACTAATGATTCGCTCAAAGAATTTTTCGAGCAATGGGGTGAAATTGTAGATGTCGTTGTCATGAAAGATCCTCAGACTAAAAGGTAATAAATAATTTTTATTTTACTCATTTTTTTTTTTTATAATTATGTTAATATGTCTTAGATCTCGAGGATTCGGATTTATAACCTATTCTCAATCGTCAATGGTTGACCAAGCCATGGCGAATAGACCTCATAAAATAGATGGTCGTGAAGTGGAAACCAAGCGTGCTGTACCCCGTGATGTATGTATATATATATATATAATCATTAATATCTTATTTTATGTGGATTTGTATTTTAACATATGACACATTTACGATTATTTGTTAGGCTATCTTTTAATTTTCTTGAAAAATTAATAATTCATTTAGTTCATTGATATTGTGTTCTGTAGTGAATTTAAAAAATAATTTTAATACCGAAACTAATGTGATTTTTAGGACATTGATAAACCGGATATTGCAGCCACTGTAAAAAAGATGTTTGTGTCTGGCATCAAAGAACAATCGGAGAATGATCTTCTTGAATATTTTGGAAAGTTTGGCAACATCACTAACGTCACAATAGTAACTGATAAAGATTCCGGCCAAAGAAAAGGGTTTGGATTCATAGAATATGATGACACAGATTCAGTAGATAAAGCCGTTTGTAAGTAACATTTAATTATTTTTTTCTTTTTTAATTTAATTGTTTATTAAAATATATCGTTTTTAATTTTAGTGATTAAAAGCCATCAAGTTGCTGGAGGAAAATTAGATGTAAAGAAAGCTATTAGCCGTAGTGATGGCGCCGGCGGTGGCCGTGGAGGACGTGGTGGTCGTGGTGGCGGGGGCAGCAGCAATAGAAATAACTGGGGTGGAAATCCTCGTAATGACCAATGGGGTGGTGGTGGTGGTGGTGGTGGACACCATAACAGTAAATATGAATTATACAATATTGATATATTCGTTGACAAACTCCAATTTTTGAAATGAAATTAAAAAATAATTCATTTAAAATTGCCTCTATTGTCTTATTTACAAAAATTATATCACTAATATTTTATATAAATTCATCTTTTATGATATATTATGTTTTATTATTATTCTTTGAACAGGATCAAACGGTGGTGGCGGTTATGGAAATTCTGGAATGGGAGGAGGTTATGGCTCTGGTGGATATGGTGGTAATACCGGTGGATACAATTCAAATTCCAGTGGAGCATGGCAAGGTAGTGGCGGTGGTGCTCCTCAAAGTTGGGGTAACAGTAATCCAGCATGGGGCAATCAAGGAAATAATGATGGTTGGGGAAATTCACAGCAACCAAGTAATTACTTATTATATAATTATATTAATTCTAAATTTGTCTAATATAATGATATATAATGTATTTTTTAGGTAACAACTGGGGACCAAACCAAAATTATGGTGGTGGTGGTGGTGGCCCGATGAGGTCAAATTATACCTCTAATAATCGTTCCACACCATATGGAAACCCAGGTAGTTGTATTTAATACATTTTTAATTATTAATAATTTAATAGTATAATTTATATTTTAACAATACAGTACTAATTTAAAAAAAAATTATATAATATTAAAAACAATATAGTACTAATTAAAAAAAAAAAATTTAGGAACCGGTAATATGAATGCTGGTAATGCTGGTGGCTATGGACAGAACACTGGCCGACGATACTAAGACATTTCTTTTTCAATAGCTTAAGGTAAACAAAGTTTTTAGCATATCACCATATAGATTGTATATTCCAGTATATATTCTGATAAATTTTTAGGATTTTAATTTAAAATGGTTTTTTTTTATTTTTTTGAAAATTGTTAGGCAGGATCCGAGGAGGCAGTCTGTTAGGCAGTATAAACAATAATAGGAAACCCATACCGGTTATTTCTATTTATTATTTAAAACAGTTCATGATTTGGGTAATAATGACACAAGAGCCAGTCATAGAGAAATACATTCTCGTCCTCGTCTACTGCACATTCAGTTTATTAAATTTATCTTTTAAGTATAATGACGTGTTTTTGTATTGGTAATATAATATACTTTTTATATTTCTCAACTATATATTTCTTTGTATTTTTATTTGAAGCTTACCTAAGTATTGATGCCTTTTCAAAAATTTTGTGTATCTGAAAATTGTGTTTTCATGGATTATTATTATGACAGTAATTTAGGTTGTAGGTTAATTAATATTATAAAAGTTTTTATTATTAATATTAGTCTTATTAGATATAATATAATGAGAATGGTTTATTATCTTATTACAAGCCAAAATTTGGTTTGTATACTATAAATTAAAGTTATTAGCATTTTTATTTATACATTAATTATTTTAAATGGATATATTCATCAGCGATGTTTTAAAAACTTTTGCTTACAATTATAAATTTTAGTTATAATACAAGACACAAAAATAATTTATAGAATTATATTATTAATTTAGGCTTTGTATAAAAATCGAGGATTCCTAATTTAATCATTGTATATCTAAACATAACTTTTTTTGTTTTGGTTTATTATTACCATTGTATTCTAAAATAGATAAATATACGTTTTGAAATTATTCAAGCTTTTCCTATATTGCTTTCAATAATTTGGCTTCCTTGTGTAAAAAAAAAAATAGTAAAAACAAGAAACTACTATATTTATATGCAACAGTTTTTTCTCCTTATTTTTTACCTAGGTAAAGTATCATATTTGAATTATCTATTAAATGCTATATACAAAATTGTATGTGTGTTTAGTTATATATGTATATATATATATATATATATATATATGTGGGATATGGTAGTGATTACAAAATAAATCGGGTATAATACTCTTTAGTTTATAAGATAATAAATATTTGAGTTTAATAATGGTTTCATTCGCGTGGAATACACATATGACAAATTCTCAAGATCTCACTTTTTTTTTAATGCTCGTATCGCTCTACCACTCACAATGAT
Source organism: Chaetogeoica ovagalla (assembly GCA_032441825.1). Classification (NCBI taxonomy): domain Eukaryota; kingdom Metazoa; phylum Arthropoda; class Insecta; order Hemiptera; family Aphididae; genus Chaetogeoica; species Chaetogeoica ovagalla. Next base: position 2,939,738 of record CM063726.1, read on the forward strand.
ACCGCAACACCTAATGGTTATCAATTCCCACATATATATTAAATATTTTTTTTATGGTATTCAATGTTCATCTACCTTATTAATTTATCACCATTAATTGCAGTCATAACTTAATATTTTTATCATTTAAGTTTTAGTAGGATTCAGTAGGCATAATTATTATATAAAACTATCAATTCAAGTGCATAACATTTAGAAAAATTACTTAAAATTAATAATTATTATTTTACTTCTTATACTTGAGCACTAAATACAATCTTATAATTTATTATGATAAAATTGTATTTTATTATGTAAACATTAGTGAATATGTCAATTCTGTATGTTTTTAGATTTTTTTTTTTCATAGATAAGATATGAAGAACATATATAATTTACCTGTATATTTTCTATTCATACTAGTTAGTATATATAATTGGGTTTATAAAAAAGAACGTTAAAATACATCCAAAGTTAAAATTTCTATTTGTTAATAATTTTTTTTTTTTTTGCTAAAAATGTTGGTTTTATTTTGTTTTGTTAAATTAAGCCAAAATCAAATTGCTGTTAATTTTAGTATTTTAGTTTAGTATGTTGATTCTTTGGTAAGAATTTCAATATAATTGTCCAATAATACATAAATGATGTATACAATTATTTGCATAATTTATATGAAAGTAATTAAAAAAGAAGAACATTTAATTTTAATTTGTTAAGTGTAGGTTTATTAGGTATGTTTATAGGACTGTTAGCCTGTTAGGGCTTAAGCTGTCAGCAAATGCATTTAGAGCTCTCGTCAGTCTACATAGGTGATTCAATTTAGGGCAGCAAACCTCGATTGTCAATCGTAGGTAGGTCATCCAAACCAAAGGTAAATTGTTTCATTTTCCCGTAGGGTTTGTATACATTTTTAATGCTATTTTTTTAATTTTTAATTTTTTTACCCAAATTGGATTCATATTTAGCAACAAATTTTGGCATTACTAATTAAAAAAAAAATCATGATTTTTTTTAATTAGGTAGTAAGTAAAATAAATGTAAAGTATAAGTTATATTGATAACTTAAATTCACCAAAATTTGTTGCATTTTAGGGGATCTGAGAAAAAAAAATTCTTTTTAATATAATTAAGTATTTCATTTTGTATTTTTGATACATATATTTGGTTGTTTTTTATTAGGAATGAAAAATGAGAAACAATGAGATGTACATTCATCATGAATGTGAGTTGTACTTTCGCTATTAATGATTTTTAATTATATGAAGAATCATTAATCATTAAAGAAGTAAGTATTAATGTTGTTAATTACTTCATTAACAATTACTAAAACATTTACTATAAAAATTAATCTTATAGGTACTTATAATGATTATACTGATTATTTTTATTATAATTTTTTTAGATGACAATGATATGAATTGTATAATTTCAAACTAGATATTGGAAATATATTGGTAATATTTTTTTTTAAATATATTAGATTATAATTGTTTAAAGTTTAAGAAGTTTCAGTAAATAAGCGAGGTGCATAGTTGGGTTTTTCATGGTTTGACGTATATATATATATATATATATATCGGTTTATATTAATATGATGTAGTTGAATATTCTTCAATAATTAATATTTTTCTTCCAAAAATTATGTTCCAATCTCTTTCTAGGTATTTTTAAAATAATTTTGTACATATATATAATATATGTGCGAATTTTGTAGATGTAATACCATTAAAATTCTTAAGAATTATTAGTAAATAAAATTGCATTGATTTATTATCTTTCTGGGAAATTTTCTTTATAGAATATGAATCATAATCATGTATTTATGTATTATTATATTTATTACTAGGGTTAGGATGTTTATGACCTTAAAAACACTAAAAAATGCATGCAAATAAGCACAATAAATATCAAAATATGCCCTTAAAAAAATTAAACATGTCATTTTAAAATTTTATTCCTAATCCAAAATGTATTTTTAATTAATTTACAACTTTTTATAACTTTAAACTTAAATAAATTTAAGTTCAATTTATTAAATTTAAGTATTTAAATTTAATAAATTATTAAGTGGTTATTTATGATATTAATTAAAAAAGTTAAGATAAGTAAGTAATAAAGATAAGTTAATTATATACTACGGGTTTCATATTTTCTCATTTTCGTTAAATGTGAAACCAACTGTGCCTACCTATGGGTTTTTATTGAGGTTTATATTGTATTTAAGTTGTTTTTTGGTGAAATATGCATTTATTTATTTATTTATTTTTTGTAGCCAAATATGCATTTATTTACAATTTTTTTCAAAATATGCATATATTCATAAAAATCCCTAAATATGCAAAATAAAATTTAATGTATGTGATTCTATGTCGCACAAAACGAATTTATAACTTGGTCTGCAATGTGCACGACTAAAAGAAAAAATATGCAAAAGTCATAAACATCCTAACCCTATTTATTACATTGTTATATACCCTGTATGATGGAGAATAACCAATAGTTTAGTTTATGGAAATCATACTTTTGGTGGTTAATTAATATTTATTAGAAATTTATTTTTCATTTAAATATATATCCGTTTTTAAATATTTGAAAAGTAAGTTATAATTTTATGGAATACAAAAAAAAAAATAGGAATTATAAGCATAGAATAAAAATTATTGTTTAACATATATACATTGATATTGTACATAATATCGATAAAATGTTCTTATATACAAAATATTCTGAATTTGATGTTTACTGATTTTTACAAAATGAATAAACAAAAAACATTGTTTTCACATAATAATTACAATTATTCAAACGATAAAACTTTTCTCTCTGTAATACATGTTGTGTATACATTATGATATTTTAATATTGCATTATATATTTTATTTAGCACAACTTTTAAAATAATTAAAATTGTTAATTTTTACAGAGATTAACTATAGGATAATATGATGTTTTATGTATTTATCGATATATGATAATATTGCAAACCAAGTCCGTCTGAAAAAATGCAGCTTAAGATTCTTAACTAGAAAACATTTTGTAAGATATTTTATTATTGAATATTGTTATATATTGTAATTTATGAATAAATATGTCCATTTTATATGTTAAACATATCTATATTATAGTCAATATACATTACATAGCACGATCAACCAAAAATTCAATAATTTGATCTACATTTGTAGTTTATTTATAATTATTTGAATTTCTTCATTATTACCTATAGAAATTCTCTAGTACATTTCACACAAGGTTTATGGATCTATCTTTAAGCAAGAAAAACGTATTATAAATGGCATTAGTGGATTATATGATGTTTTGAAACTAAAAATAAGAGTGATAAGTGAACTGGAGACTAAATATATACTGTGTATATATAAAATTTTATTACCCGGGTCAATGACCGACATATTCTAACATTAGTTTTAAACTTTCATTTTAAATATGATACATTTCTGTAATGTCACCTATGTATGTATTAAAGAACAGATTTTGAAATCTTATTTTCTCTATGAGTTTTATTCAATATTATAATGTATTGGAATAACTAATTTTTTTAATTAATCCTCGAGTTATTACAATATCTTATTGGTCAATGGCATTATACAAATAATACAGTATAAATGGTGCAGATTTAAAAATGGCGAACTATGTGATGTATTTTAATTACTTTTTTTTTACAATTATTTAATATTATATGACGAGAGCAATAAAAAAAAATTGAGTTCCTGATAATTAAATTGTTGGCTTAATTAATTAAATATCGCATTACTTTTGAGGAGGTATAAGTTTTATCGGCCAAAGATTATTATATTAATAAATTGTATTTTTGATTGTTTATTTAAATTTTTAGAGAAATGTTTTTATAAATTCTGTAAATCTCAAATCATATATCACAATTTTATGAAATAAATATAAATTTTACATTTACCACGGTATAATTTATAAATCATTTATTTTATTTTAAAACGAATGTTTGACAAACAGACGATTGCATCGTTCAAACCGTGTGTTATAAAATAGTAGAAATCTTAACAGCAGAATTTTATGGGTTTCATTATAATGAGATATCTTATCTATATTCGACAATAGAACGTGTTTTATGATTCGATGTAGTCACCAAGGTCGCGTGATTTGTTAATTATTATATTCGAAAAAACTTAAAATCGTTAAAAAAAAAGTCGTTCACATTTTACATGCGTAAAAGTTGTTCACTACAAATCCGTTATATAATGTTTGTGTGATCACTAATCACGTTGTATACGCTTGTTTTACGTTTTATTTAATTTTTATGTTCAATACTCCCACCGGTACTTCTAAGCGAAAATAAGTTTACTAAAAAAGGAAAACATTTTAAAGGCCAATATTTTATTACTTCTCAATTCGGTCCATAAACATAGATGAATACATAATGGTAAACGTGATATTATAGTAAATTTTAATACTACGTAAATCTGTTGTAAACGAGAACATTTGTACGAATGAAAAAGTGCACCGTATCCACGCACATGAGAATTTCGTAATGCATATTGTGATAATTGTTTTTCGTATCAATTGACAACGGTTGGTCACACTGGTCCGGTTATAGACGCACTTTCGGTTGGTAAACGACTGATAAGGTTACAGCGGTCATCTTATCTTACGTTCTGTCGGGCAACCTGTATGGCACTATGACTGTTTACCGTACGCTCAAGACGAGCGGTGTACGGCCGTATATAGTTTGTTTACGGTTTTATGTTAATTCACTTCACTGCTATAATAAAAATTATATTTTGCATTGCCCGGTGTGCAAGCACTTGGCCTGTGCACCTAGTGTTTGGTTCTCCTTGTTCCCGACTGTTTATTATTGTACCGTAATTTTTGTCATTATTCACTACGAACGCAAGACAATACACTACACTGCGTGCGTTCTCTAACTGTAATAATTCGACACAAAATCAATTATAATTCATACCGAGAAATCCTGTAACTCTTTAAGTGTCGTATGTAAAACGTGTTATTAATATCCGCAGACTTTCGTTTTAACTGTCGTCGAACATTATATTTTTTTATAGTTAGTCGTGGACGTTTGTCTATGCGATTTCCAATAACATGAGTGTATCGGTAAGAATATTATACAGTGTTATCACGATGTGTTGTGTGTATTATATATATATATAAAAAACAAAAAAACTGTTTGATTTTTTTTTTTTTTTTTTTGTAACAGGGCGAAAATACTGTAGACGAACCAGAGCAGTTTAGGAAACTATTCATTGGCGGTCTAAACTACACGACTACGAACGATTCATTGAAAGAGTTTTTTGAAAAATGGGGCGAGATTGTCGACGTAGTTGTAATGAAAGATCCATTGACAAAAAGGTTATACTTATAAAACATATAATATTTTTCGTACATTTACGACGTAAATTCGTGCTATAATTTAATACGCTATTTGTCAGTTTATTTAAACGTATAAACGGATACTTGCGTATTGCACGCGGTAATTGGTTTAAAGAATTTCCTAAAAAAAAATTAAATATTATTGTATTTGTAGGTAAAAAAATTAATTTAACCAATTATTTTTAAGAATTTATATGCGAGAATTGTTTTATTAATTAGTTAAATTAGTAATTGAAATACAAATGAGTAGAACATTTTATTTTTAATAATTATATGGATATAGTAGGCATAATACGATATGTCATGTTTTCTGTGTTTATAATTAATATATTTAATATTTATATTTATTTTAAGTACATTTAATATTTACATTAATAATTCATATTTTTGGTGTTTATCATATTTTTTTAAAAATTAAACATTTCTATTTTATTCTTTAGGTCTCGAGGTTTTGGTTTTATTACTTATTCAAAGGCTTCTATGGTAGATGATGCTATGACAAACAGACCGCACAAAATTGATGGCCGTGAAGTTGAAACAAAACGTGCTGTACCTCGTGATGTAAATACATACAATTAAATCTTATAAAACTATTATTATTGTTATTATATTTATAAATTTTTTTTTTCATACATATAGGATATAGATAAACCTGATATTGCATGGACTGTAAAAAAAATGTTTGTGTCTGGAATTAAAGAACAATCTGAAGAAGATTTGAAGGAATATTTTGGACAGTATGGTAATATACTTAATATACACATTATAACAGACAAAGAAACTGGTCAGCGGAAAGGTTTTGGATTCATTGAATTTGATGATTCAGATTCAGTTGATAAAGCTGTTTGTATGTAGTTTTTATTTATTTATTTTTTTATTGTAAACGATTTGTTAATTTAATCTATTTTTAGTAATCAAAAGCCACGAAGTTTCTGGAATTAAATTAGAAGTTAAAAAAGCTATAAGTAAAGATGTAGCTTTAGCTTCTAGAGGCCATAGAGGTGGGCGTGTTATTGGTGGTGGAAGACAGAATTGGGGTGGATCAACCAATAATTGGGGAGGTATGTGTAATATTTTAATCAGCATAATTAAAACAATGAATCGTTTATAATCTACAATGAATTTATATTAATTTGTTCGATTTTAGGTAATAACTTTGGAGGCTATAACAGCGGAGGCGATGGCTGGGCTCAGGGTGGTCATCATGGTTGGAATAATGTTTGGGGTAGTCAAGCCAACCAAAGAGGTTGGGGTAATGGAGGTATTCTCATAAGTGATAAAAAATAATAATAATTATATTGTATTCTATTAAAATTTAATTTTAAATGTAAGGAGGTAATTGGGGAGGTCACCAAAGTGGATACGGAGGAGGACCAATGCGTGGAAATTTTGGTAACAACAGAGCTACACCATATCATACAGGTAGTAGTAATATTTTTTGTTTTAATCGTTTTAAATTCAACTGTTTTTCAATAACACTTTTTTTTAATATCGTAATATTTTATTTGCTTTAGGAGGTAGTTACCACCAAAACTCAAGAGGGCGGTATTAAAAGTAAGTGTTTTTGGCATAATTGAAGTTGTTAAATGCTTTAAAAATATTAGTTCAAGTACAAATAATACTGAGGATTATATTGTAATTTTCATGCATAATGATTTTTTTTCTATCTTGTTAGGCAGGTTGCTGAAGCGAGGCTGGTAGGAATCAATAACCATCAAATTTTTCTCCTACAACTTTTGGGTATTGAACTATTCGAACGATGTTTCTTTCACAAAAAAAAAAAAAATCTGCTCTTCATATGTTGACACTTAATGCCATTTATATAATTCACAGAATTATGATAGTAGTATATTTGTTAATCATATTCGCTATGGTTTAAAATATTGGTGAAATAAGTTTTTAAAATATTTTATATACATATATATATATATACATTTATATATATTTTTTTATTTGTTTCATTATTGTTTTCCCCATTATAATTTTTTAAATTATTTACACTGTTTGATTGAAATTTTATGCATTTCATTTAAAGGTGTTTAATGTTTGTGTAATTATATATTATATTAATAAAATACAAAATACCCTTTCTTATACAGGGATTTATACAAAATTGTTGTTGATTCGATATATATATATATTTTTAATGTTAGTTCGTTATTTGAAGAATTTTATGTCCTTGTTAGTAACACTGAAAAGTACGGTAGGCATGATTTCTACTTTATTAGAATAAAAATCGTAAGTAGTATTATGTTCTAAAATTCTATTAAAATATTTGTACTAATTGCATTATTATCCTAATGTGTTTAATGTTATTTATAACAAACATTCCTTTTATCCCATTGATATGTACTATATATATTTATATAAATATATAATTTCACTGTATCAATAGACGAATGTAGATTGTAGGTACAAGATATGATAGGTGTTTAATGTAGGCCAACATTAAACCTTGAGACTCCTATCAGCAGCGTAGGACTTAGATCCCTGATTTGAAGATAGTAAGTGTTTTTTAGATGGGTCTGTGATTTACAAATTTTTAATATTATAAATATTCAATTTTAATGAATAAATGCTCAATTAAAATGTGTTTGAACATTAAAACAAAAAAAAAAAATTGAATATAAACACATTTTAAAAAATGTTGAAAGTTAAATTTTTATATTTATTAATTTTTTGATAATTAAGTATTTTTAAATTCATTACGTGCAACCATTAATGTTTTTCTGAAGCTTATCTTGCATAAATATAGGAATAAATAATTACCTATAAAACTTTATAATTATTATCTCTATGGTATTAATATGTACAAAAAATTCAAAGAGACTTTCTAACATTTATTGCGTTATAGTATATCATGGTAATGTATTGAGAGACAGTTCATATTTTTTATCTCTGTCTAATACTCTAATGGATATATAATAGACAACATAGCAAAATAAAAATGGTTGAATTCCTAAATTATAACATTTAAGTTCAATGCAGAATTTAAATTTTTCCATGGTTTATCATTGATGGGAAGGGGTTTGTTATTATAATTTTTAAATGAGATATTTGTATTTCTAAATAATTTATTTTAATTAAGTATTTTGTCAAATAAAAATGCAAAAAAAATTGAATGTTTTTGCCATTAAATTTGATAATATGTATAAATTTAACACAGACGTCACAATTTAAAAATCTACTTAACACAATTTTGCTATGTAGTATATTAGATATAACATATTTCTTCACGAGATAGTAATTTAATTTTAAAATACAATTAAACTATAAATAAATATTAGTAAAATACAGAATATTACAAATTACGCTAAGTTTCAAATATTTTCAACAAGTTGATGGTTGCCAAAATGTGTACATAATTATCACAAATTATAAATATAAATATTTATTCTTTCAATAGTTTTGCTAATAAATTATATTTTTTAATATTAATTTGTAATTTTAATTCTTAATAGCAGTCATGCCTAAATAATGCACAGAAATCAAAAAGTACAGGACATTCATAAATGTACAAGATATATGTATAATTTCTCAAGGTACCTAATTACTCATATTATGTTTGTATTTGATTAATTAATAATTATATATATATATATATATATATATATATATTTATTTATTTATTTATTTATTGTTTTTAGTAATTTTGGAATAATATTTATTGAAGATAACTCGGCGGATTGTTTTTAAAACAAAATGTGATCATCGACTGTGATTGATGTATCTAATTAATCTAATATGATCAATTCACGTAAGTATTAATTATTTTATTTTTTTAAATTAATTTTATAACAAAATTATTTTTATTATTTTATTAGATTTATTTATATACAACTTCCACTAATTCAAAAAAAAAAGACTGGATGAATTATAATGGGCAATTGAATGAGTTACTTAGCATATGAGAAAATTTTAAAGTACTTTATATATTAAAATATATATTTAATGATTTTTAACGATACTTTATATATTATAACGATTGTTAACAAAAATCAATATTGATTTTATTCATTTTTACCAATGAAATATTTATAAGGCGTTTATCATAATTCCTCTATGACCTGTATTAATTTTATATAACTGTATATTTAATTTTTGTTAAAAATAAATTTTTCTCAAACATATTTTTATTACAATGGTAATAATTCATAATATTAGACATTTTGTTGCGAATATAATTATTTATACATCAAGTGGAATATAAGTACCTAATAATGATGTGTAGGGGAATTATGTTAAGAATTTTTTTCATACCATCGAATTATTTTAAATACATTTCCAAACGTTTTTTAAAAAAAATTCAAACTATTTAACGTTAGTTGTAATTGCAGTATATTTTATTTGTAATATATATATAACCTATATATATATTTATATTTATATAGTTGTGTAATTTATTGCCGTTTACATTTGTTTTGTATGTAAACAAAAATATTCTTATTTCTGAAAGAAAAACTTGTATTTTTTATACATTTTTATGTAGGTATAACATTTTACAAAAAAAAAATTTTTTTTAATATAATTGTTTATAGGAAAAACACTTTCATTTATATTGTAGATAATAATCAAAAATTAAGTTGTTTAACACATTCATCACTTATATTCCTATACGCAACGTAATTACTTATTAACATTATACGCATGATGGTCGGTGTCGGCCAATGTCTATAATTGATGCAGGTAATGGCTGACACAAATCACGTATCATCATATGTACTAACATTTAGTTAGGCAAAATTATTAAATTTTCACTGGATATGTATTTTAGATTAACAGATATTTTTATAAAGATTTATTTTTTTTTTATAAAATAACGTTTAATAATAATAATAATAATAATAATATAATATATATATTAATAACGATTACGGGTAACCTCTGCTCATCTCAACAATTTACCCCCTAATTTTGCCTCCGAATTCAAAATAATAGTCCCTGGAATCCCCAAAACATTTGGTTTTCAACAATCCCAAACTGTCAAGATCACATATTGTCCAATTTAATCGTTTACGAGTTAGTCGTTTTTTTTATTTCCTTCTCATTCATATAAAATTTCTCTTAATAATATTGTCTTCTTTGCACTCTTCATCCCAGTGAATGTATCTGTGATATTTCTCATATTCTATTTCATTGTCCTCCTTTATCTGATAAACCGTGTAACTTATTTTCCTTTTTGCAATCACAAAGTGTATCTTTTAACCTTTCTTCTATCCTTAATTGTAGAAATGAATGTGTTGTTGTTATTAAAATAATATTTTTTATTATTCAATTTGATCTTTTAATACTATGTTTTTACGTTCTTTTTTTCTTTATCCGTTCTAGATTTTTAATCGTCGAAATAAATTTTATCACAATTACGGGTCAGCGCCCCCAACCACTGCCGCCAACTCGTGATTCGCAGCGGAGACGAACATGTTAAAATACGATTCATTTTATGCGTATATTATAAACATAATCGCTTTAGTTTAATAATACAAATTATTCCCTGATAAAAATAATAGTATTTTAAAAACACGTTCACATTTTTTTTTTATTATTATTTTATTTTAAATCGTAATTGATATTATCGCCGTTTTATGTTATATACGATAATATTGTAACTATTAAGAGAATAACGTTTTTTTTTTTTTTTAAACAATTTTTTTTTTTATTTATATTTAATAGCATAACATCTCAATTTTAACGCCGTGTCCCCAACGTAAATCCGTCAAACGCTCCGCGCGTTGCGTCCGAAATTAAAAACAAACACCTTCCGTACATGAAACGCGGCGACCTGTCCAATCTGAATGTTGCTTGCGTCCGCGACGTCACTTTGGACGCACAAATAATTTTTGTTTTTTCGACGCAATTACGGACGGACGTGTACTAAAATGGAGTAGATAAATATCACCGTGCATTAGCGTTCATCGGACGCAAATTGACGTTGGACACGGCGTAATAGTGTCTTAATATATTTGCTAAATAATTTTGTTGTTTCGCTGTTGCAACATGTAAATTATAGATTTCTAGAACTCGTTCTTTATTGCGGCGATGTTAAATTTTTCTGTTTTTTTTTTTATATATATAAAAATTCGTCGATAGCACTTTAACGGCGGGGTTAAAGAAAATATGGTTTTCGAAACGTGTGTGTGTATTTGAACAGATGGTCTCGGATCGACTTTCAGCACACATTTTATTTGAACACAAGTTGTAAATACTCAAGTGTTTGAATATTAAACGTGTCTTTAAAATACACTAACACTCATGTGTAGGCGTATAGCATTTTTAATATTAATTCCCTGAAATAGAAAAAATTCGAAACTAATAGTAACGTCTGTGACGGTATCGTAGCACGTGCTCTATCATTGGTTTATGAACGCGCAGTATGCGACGATACCATCATCGTCGTATTAATAACGAGCGATTATACTGACAAAAATATCATATTATTTATTTTATAGCACCTCGTCGCTTTTATTGGACGTTGGTGAGAAATATTAGACAGAATACCGAGACGACTGAATATACAATTTTAATAATGTCTTGCGTACAAAATAATATGAAAATACGGATCATACCTATGACTGTTTTAAAAAATTCAAACATTCGACATGACATCGACCATATAATAGAATATCACTTAAATTTGCGTTGTAGACCGTATTCTTTATGAATTACAATTTAATAATTGCAGGTTCGTGTTGAAGTCACCATTGTTAGTAAAAATAATAATAGATAAAAATATTTTTATAAACAACAATTGTATAAAATAATAATGAACTTTATCTTTCAATTAGGAACGATATTGACAGCAGAATATTCAAATTAAAGTGATCGTCGACTGTTTGAAGTATTAAATCAGAAATTATAAAGTACTAGATTAAAAAAAAAAACACGGGGTTAGGCAATCTTAATAATACACCTGGATAAAACACGATCTCCCATCTCTAGTACATTAACAAAAGTTATCTTCACGTCTTTCCATTCATTCGCCTCTTCCACTTTTCCTTTTTTACATTAATTTCCATAACACTTCACAGCCTTTGAACGATTTTCTCCTAACTTCAGACGATAATATCCAATCTTAATTTGTGTTATAAAGAAATACGAATTGTGATGATTAATTAATAGAGCGAAGTTGTTAAAACGATTCGCTCCATCTGTCCCGTACATTGTACAAGTGTATAAAGCACATGAATCACTGAATAATGAATGTTATATTAATAAAATTAATAATACCAACATTTGCAGACATAATTATGAACATTTCATCTATTCCGTAATAATACTGCTACTACTATATTACAGCTCGTGAATAAGGTGTTATAAGATTGTGTTCAAGGATCATAGATGTGGGATGTCTATTATACAAAAATAGTCTTATTGATTCATGAGTATGCTTATTACTTTATGATGCATAGATATATTAACTCAAGAGTAATGCTATATTGGGCACTACCGGTTTTTAATAACATATTCAACAATTTTTCTTGTTTTACTGTCTCCTAAATTATAGAGTATATAACAATTTTTACTTGACAATTATTATGAATACATTTATTTAGTCACAATACCAATTAACATCTAACAATTTACAATCTAATTAAGTTTAGTTTTTTTTTTTGTGCATTTCTAATTCAATATGATAAATAATTAATAAACATGTTCTACGATACGACAGTACGATTACAGAGTAAATAAATTAATGACAAAGTCTAATGAATGAGACTGCCATCTAGTGTTAAGTAGTTGTTCCAAAAGCATAGAAAAGTAATTTCATACAAGAGAAATAATAGAATTCTGAAAAATCTTGAATTTTGACAGGTATGAATGTCATTTAAATTAAAGGTATTGTCATTATATATTGTTGTATGGTATTTAGTTTAGATTCGCTCATTTATCAATTAGCAGTGGCAAAAATTTAATCTAACCACTACCATGTCGCTTCCATTCCATTCCATTGTTTAGTTTTCTGACTGTAATTTCCAATTGCCATTTATAAGTATTTTGTAACGCAAATGCTTTCCATTTTGTTAATGTTATAATGAAATTGTTTCGATTTGTTTGTGTTACCTTTAGCAGAATATTAATAATTTTTAACAGTAGATAGGCTAAAATAAAGTATTAGATTTTTTTAGTTATTTAAAAAAAAATTATAACATATTAATTGAATAACCTACATGTTGCAGCCAATTATAAATATTTCATTTTGTAACATTTGTATACAATTTCCAAATTTTTAAATTACTATATATATATAAAATCATTAGATTCATTTTTAATAATTGATATTAGTAATTTATATCTATGGAAAATAATTTCCATTTATATTTTTAATTATTACATAATAATAGATTGAATTGCTAGTGAATTTCAAAAATAGTGACTGAAAATTCATATTGTTAACTATATCTAATATAAAAAATAAAATAAAAATAATTAACTAATCGGTAAAATGTTTATTATCAAGCTATAGAAAATGTTAAGACTTAGCAGTGCACTTTTTTTTTAAATGTATAAAAAAAACTACAAACTCTTTTGACGATACAAAGCAATTCTATAGATTCAGTTGTGTATTTTACATTAAGTATGTTATACACCGGACAAATAATTTGAAACTGATGCCAATTTTTTTTTTTTTTTTTTTAATGACAAAACAATTTTACAAACGAAAAAAATATCATTGGAGTAGGACTAAACTTGTTGAATATATTATGAACAACGACGACATTTTTGAATTTATCTACACAAGTGCTTCTTTATACACTAATTTGAACCAATGACCACAGAAGCAACGTTTTGGTTCGCCTGAGTATAGCCACATCCATTTAACATGAGACGAGTCTTCTTCACATACACAGCCAATAATCCTAGCTTCAAAGGCTGATGGAATTTCATTTGGTGTTTCTTTGGTACCTACACCTCGTTTAATGGATTTTAAATTGTATGGGTCCTATAAAATGTATATAATAAAACAAAACTAATAATAATAATAATATATATAAAAATTATAATTTACTAATAAACAATTATTAGTTTAGAATTTCTCTGTATGAAAATATTTTAAAATTTAACAGTAATAAGTATGCAAGTAGTTACCATTCATAAGTCAAAAATTTGGTTATAATTTTAAAATACTATTTCTCATATTTTACAGAACATAAGCACATCTTAGTAAATCACAATACATCTCATTTTTCAAAATATTTGAAAATGAGTGTTATTAATATTTGCATTATACACATATTGATAAATGTATACTATACAAATTAACGTAGAGCCAATAATGATTACTTAGAAATTTGATCTAACACATCTACCAATAGTATTAAATTTAGTATTTCTCTGAATTTGTTAATTTATAATATACTGACAAAAAATATAAGAACAGTTAATCTAATATTTTGTAAAACATTTTTGTACTTTTACTTTTATATATTAAGAATATTCTAGATATTTTAAAAATTATTTCTGGCTATCTTAAACAAATAAAAACGAATCTAAAAAACAAGTTATTGTACTTCAGTATAAAGCTTACATCATTTCCAGCTAGACGCAAGAGCATTTCTTTTTTTTCTACACCCGTAGCTAGTTCTAAAGGATCAGGAAATGCTAAAATAAAAAACAAAAATGTTAATACAATAGTTAATCGTAGTAATTTTAAACAATAAATATTATAAAATAACCGATATCTTTAGAAAAGCCATGCTAATTTTTTTAATACCACATAAAATATTATTTTACTTATACCTGGTAATACAGTAGAGGTTTTCTTTTGTGCATGGCCCAAGAGTTTCTGCAATCGGCTGAACCGTTGTTTCCCCCTCTATATGGCTGAATGTCATTGACGACAACCGACCGATTTTAGTCGATTCATGAATACCTCTACTGTATTACGAGGTATAGAAAAATATATATACAACTCGATTGACATAATTTATAATAAAATAGTTTTATAAAATAATAAATAATGTAACTTTGGTTGAAAATTATATCCAAGAGTTTTAACATATTACCACACATCCTATTATTAACTTAAAGTCAACTGTAGAATATTTGTGTATATATTAAAAACCATATAGACTTGTAATTCTAAATAATTTTTTGACAGTGTAAAATACATTGTTAATAAGAAGTATTGGTATATAAAAATAATAAATCTATGGCATTTCTTACCAAGTTTAAAGACTAATAGTATTAGTAAGGATTAATTTTCTTTAAACAGTATGTAGGTACTGCATATTATACATAAATCAGAATAAATGAATAAAGCCAAAATATTATTAGTAAGACTACTAGTTTTAACAAAAATCATTTATACAGTAAAAAATGTAATAAAAAGATTAATAAGTGTATGTAAGACGTATATATAAAAATAATATTAGTAAAATTGTATGTAGGCACCTATAATGTATATATATATATATTTAACTTTTAATATAGATAATCTAAAACTTTTGTAAAATATTGTCGTTGCTACAAAAAAATCTCCAACAGGTTAAAATCAGATTTTTAGGAAACGCAAAAAAAAATTCTCAAAATCAAGAAAAACGAATTTATGTTTTGAAAAAATATATAAACTATTATGTCGAAACACACAATAATTACGGAAATATTGAAGCATTTGTAATTGTTTTATCACATAAGAGGTGTTATTATTTTTTTTCCCCACTAAACTCACCACAGTAGATTTTTCAATGTCATATAGTCATACGGGGGTTTTTTTTTCTCATATCATATAAAATGTTATTCAAATTATTTAATATGTACCGTTGTATCTCAATATCTTTGATGTGATTTTAATTGGAAATATTTTATATATGTTTTACAATAATTATAGCACAAAAAAGACTTTATCATATTATTTTCTGAATTCAATGATAACAAAAAATTTGGCACAATCCGAGATTTTTCGTGGCAACGACGATATTATATAAACTATTTTAGTTTAATTGCACTTGTTTGTTCATAATAAAGTTACCAGAATATTACGAGGTAAATAGTATCTAATGAATAAAAAATAAATAAATAAAAGGCAAATTAATTATTAAGTTAAGATTTCAGATGACATGAAATTAACTTAATAAGTTTATTACACATTTGTGTAATAGAAAAGTGTCGGGAAAAAATATGTCATACTTTATATGAATTATTATCAAAGTCAATTCAAAAGTGAAGGAAATTTAATGTGTTAGATAGAAAATGTCAAACGGTTATTACTCATCTCTATTCGTTACTGAACAATTAACGTGTTAAAAAAAAAAAAAAGTGATTTTTTCGGATAATTGAAATTACGATGGTGATTATGTTTAGGTTAAAAACCGCACATTTATACAGAATACAATTATCGTTCACCGATTAATGTAATAACAGTAGTCATGATTCTTTTTCTCACGGCAATGGTTAGTATTATATGTACAGACTGATAAAAGACAATTCTTGACCGATCCCGAATCCGTCAATATTTTTCACGTTAAGAATACATTATTTAATTACTCAACGCGGTAAATTAGTTTTGTGAAATTTAGGGATAACTACGCGGCAAAAAAAAAAAAAAAAATTATAATAATAATAAAGTGCTTACTTTCGTCCTTATTGCTATTCAACCTCACGGCCGACGACGTGAACATTCGCGGTGAACTTCTGAAAGCGAGCTTTGAGCCCAAGACGATTAGTCTGGAATTCATCTTATACGTATTTATATAATTGTGAAAATTTCTTTTTCCGTATGGGCGAAACTATAAAGAGCTACGGCCGAGATGGCGGCAATCGGTAAGGTCGACGGAGAGCGATGATTTTTCCGCCAGAATCCGGCTAATCCGTGTGGTTGACAGAACATGGAAAATTTTTCTCAGGTTGTCGTCACAACACATGATCGTAAGGTCAATTCGATTCACGCCTTCCGTTCGCAAACGCGCGTGCGTGGGGGTTGGTAACACGCGGCGCCGGATATTTGCGTCGGAAAAAAAAAATTCGTTTTTCGTTCCGAAACCGTACGGGATATCTAACGCGAAAGAATTACCGGCGGCCGTCGTATTAAAACGGTATTATAATTTTGCCCGTTTTTGTTTTTTTTTTTTATATAAAATATTTTCACACGTTTTTCCGACGATTAAAACGATATCCACCGTTTTACCGAGGAAAATATTTCCCCCGTAAGTTTGTCAAACTGTACGCGATCGGGCACAGAATGTTGTTGTCGGGCTATCTCAACACCGTCGTTCGTCTCCTTTTTCATCGAACGTGCTCCCGGTACAATTTTAACTATACGCAATTCTTCGTGTCCGGTCGTTTGATTATTACCTCCGACTTCTTTGAAAACGAGCTCCGCCGAGGTACGTATTTTCAAATCGTAACGCAACACAATGAAGTCGTCGTTTCGGCGACACGCCGCCGGGGGATATTTTGCCACTGCGCGCCACTCGCCGATTTTGGTCGAACAAAACTCCATTCGGTTTTTATTAGAAGCTGTTATAGACGCCTATAAACCGAACGCGTCGTAATCGACTTGTAAATTACACGTTTTATTCCGATGGTCGGTAATGATCGACCGATCGCGGTGTTAATATTATAATGTGGTTGCAATCATTTTACGGTTTACCCCTCCGGGTGTGCTTTGCACGTCGATTGATACCCGGGCACTGATAAGAATAATTAAAAATAATATGTATATCGCTTTTATTTTTTATAAGGAAGCGGTGAAATTACAATGTAATTTATTTATGTCGCAATCGCTTCGTATTGGTGTTTAAATCGATCGAATTCTTTTTGTATACTTTGAAATTTTTTTTTTCTAGATGCCAGTACCGTTTCAAACTAAAATTGTTAAAAAGGGTAGCGCGGCCCCCGATCAGTTTGAGCTATCTATCGCTCAAGCTCTTCTGGAATTGGAAAATAATAGTGACTTAAAAGCACAACTCCGAGAATTGTATATTACAAAAGCTAAGGAAATTGAACTGTTAGGCAAAAAGGTAAAAAAAATAATGTTATGATTAAGGAATGATGTATTTATTTTTGAAATGGTAATGTTTGACAAATTGAATAATCTATAATATTAGCTACAGACTTAAATCAGTTAAATATAGAATTTTATATCGTTATTTTAAAACGTATTATGTATATTTATTTACTTTTTAATTTCAAAGTTTCAATTTGCATGTTGTTAGATATTATTTTTGTGATAATTACATTTTTCATTATCAAAGATGTTTTTTCGTCATCTAATACACATTTAATACAAATTAAAAACTTAATAAAAATAAAATTAAATATAGAAATAAATATTTTTATGAACGATATAAGCAGTTAAGTATTTTAGTAATTGTTAATATTTAACTTAATACTTATCATTTTATTATGTATAACCTTTATATACAAAAACCCTAAATTTTACATTATATTTGTGTATTCGTGTGATATAAAAAATGTTTTCTTAATTACATTTATATATTTTAGAGTATTATTATTTATGTACCAATGCCACAAAGATCACAGTTCCAAAAGATCCAGGCTCGTCTTGTTAGAGAATTAGAAAAAAAATTCAGTGGCAAGCATGTTGTGTTTATTGGTGACCGAAAAATCTTGCCTAAACCAACAAGAAAAACCCGTACTCAGAACAAGCAAAAGCGCCCAAGAAGGTATTAAATCGTAATATTTTTTGTGTAGTAAATTTGTTGGAACTTCATAACGATTGTTATTTAATAATTTGTTTGAATAATCAATACGCATTATTTATTATGTATTTTAGTCGTACACTGACATGGGTGTATGATGCTATTTTGGATGATTTGGTATTTCCTGCTGAAATTGTTGGCAAACGTATTCGCGTGAAGTTGGATGGCAAACAGGTCATGAAAGTACATTTAGACAAAACTCAGCAGACAAACATTGAACATAAGGTATCCTTTTTTACATCTATTAATGACTATAGTACAATAGCAATAAATAGTAGGGGAACACTGCTTGTACAACAGGGATTTAACATAACGTAACAATGCATAGTCGTAAAGTTGTATATTTCGTGATTTACGTAATTACTATTAATGAAAATTGTTTGAAGTCCAGGTTGCTTAAACAAATAGTTTTGTTATATAACTTATCTGTATACTTGTGTATAATATAATCAGTTGTTACGACAAAACGTTTACCAAATTTATACAAAACAAAAAAGAAAATGGTATTTTCACACATTCAGAATAATTATTACGTGTAAGATTTATGATTTTAATATAATCGAATAGTAATATTTAAATTTATATTTATTTATTTTTTAATTACAACAATATGCGTATTACATAAATAAAGTAGTATTTATATAAATATAAAATACATAATTAAATGATTAGTTAGGTTTTAATAATAATTCTTTGAAAAATCGTTTAGCTTTATTCGAGACATGTCTAATTTGCACAGCACAAGTTTTGCACTTTACCAAGTGAATAAAAATCAAAATCTTAAAATTTCGGACTTTGTATATAATACATATGTATTATATAATTAACAAATTTTAAAAGGCATGAATTTCCTTATTTTCATTAGTTATTTTACTCTGAATTTTTCATACTAATATTAATAATAAAACTCTCTTATAAAATTTATAATTAAATATTTAAGTATATGTATTTTATTGTTATAGGTGGATACTTTTGCTTCGGTGTACAGAAAGCTGACTGGTAGAGAAGTGACTTTCGAATTTCCTGAACCATACTTATAAATCCTAAATTTTATTATTTAATAAAAATGTGATTTTACGACTATATTCTTTTTTTTTTCAAGTTCAGTATAAACTAATTTCCTACAATTGTATTGTTGCTGTAATTTACATCATACTATATATTCTATATTCCACTCAAATGATTAAAAACAATTATTTCTAATTAAAAATTAAATAACATTTATTTCATTAAAAATAAAAATGAACTAGTAGATTAGTAGTTGATTATGTTTTTATATTGATTAGTGACTCGAAAGTGTATTCGTATCTTAGCAAAATTAATTTTAATATTTTATAGGCTAAACATTAAACCTAACCTAACCTAACCTAACCTAATTAGGTCTGATAATAGATGACTAAAATAAAAGGAGCAATAACAATTCAATAAATAGATATATTGGAGGAGAAAGAGCAAAAATACATCATGCACATATTTTAAACCAGTGTATTTCGAATTATGAGTTGTGAGAAGTTTTTTTTTTAAATATACAAAAATACTAAACATATAGAATAATTTGATTTAGTTTAACAAACATGTTCAAATCTTTCAGTTGAAGCTTTAAAGGTACTGCTATTATTTTTTTCAACTTGCGCTTAGGTTGCCGTAGACGTCAGTGCTGTTATGAGCTATAATAATAAATGCTTATTTAACGTACACCTCAATATAAAAGTACATTTATACAAGTATATACATTATTAACAAAATAAACGTATTGATTATTAAAAAGTATTTTCGTTTTACAAAACAATTTGGGTCACAATAGATTTTCGGTATAAAATTTCAGTTGGCAGTGTTAAAAAGATTAGTCTGTTCTAAACTGACTTGGATCACCATAGACACGGACAAGTTTTCTATTCTATACATCTGTTGTATCTATACATTTTGTATAACAAATTAAAACTTTATAATGTACGAATCAATGTTTGTATATAGAAAGTTTTTATTCACTATATTAATTATAATTATTTATCATATTACAAACGTACAATTCTTTTGTAATACTTGTAATTCTATTAAAATTTGCATTACGACCAAATTTTTGTATTATGTTATGTAGTATAAAATAGTTTTAAAAAATTAATGACCGTAGTCAGAGGTAAATTTATGCATTGATCTAAGTCTAGGTTGTAAATTTGTTTTTATTATTATTATAAAGTGAAGTTATTATAAAATTAAAAAAATATATTAAATAGATTTTATTTAAATCGTTATGTCAATTTCGGATACCAAAATAATTTCTACTTATTATGTATATCGTGTAGGCTTGTAATTAATGCGATACATATATTATACTTCATTATATGGCGTTTTGAGCAACAACATATATATAACAGATTAATATGACAGTGACAATGAATGGGCATTACATAAATATTTACAAATTATAATCAATATAAAATAAAATTATATATAGTCCCAATGACTGTTATAGACAACTTAGATCTCATCAACATCTGTTGTACTGTCTGGATCTCACAGCAATATGAACACGGACTCTTTGCAACTCGATTAATGCCGATGACGATTTTTAATTGATGTCAAGCTTACTCAATGGATAAATTATAAATTGACAACTCGTACAATGGTTTTCATATTATATGTATGTTAAATAAAATTTCCTCACAGCCTTTATAGGCTTAAGGTTTTACCTTATAGGTAAAAAACACATAATCAATATAAAATATAAGTTACTTTTAGTATTTAATCGTATTCTGACCAACTCTGAGTCGCATACATACATGTTTTATAAAAACCACCCTATAATGTTGATAACACAAAAGTGAAATTACATCTAGAGTGATTGATACAATACTTATATTTTTTGAATAAAATTATATTTGAATTTGTACACTCATGTGATATTTTTTCATTTATTTTCTACATCTAATTAGTTTGATTTTCAAATGATACCCTACTTTAGAATTTGGTGCTTGTTTCACACAATGCTCAGTTGTCCTCTAAAAAGTAATGTGTAGTCAATTAATCTAAAAATTAGGATAAAAATCAAAAGGATATAATATTGTTATAAGAATCATATTAATATTAATTTAAATCTTATTAACACAAACAATATTTATCATTATTTAACAATATAATCCTGTGCGAGACACAATTTGGGTTCAGCAGAAAACCTCCAACACAAGATAAATTTGAATACGGACATCACTGAAACATTAGTTTATTAAAACATGGCCCATCTATGAAACAATTGTTCAATATGTAATTTAAAATATTTACAAAAACTAAAAATAAAATGTATATATAAAACTAATTGTTGATTGATAACAATATACCGGATATAATAATATAGTATAAACATAAAACTGAAAAAAAATTCATTAAAATTTAATATTTCTAAAGTCTAATGTTTACATAATATGACATATTTTATAAACATTTTAAAACTAAGTATACGAATATAATATAAAATATATTAAAAGCAATTAGTTCCAGTCATTTTCCAATCCATCAAAACCTTCCAACGGCTCAATTTGTTCACAAATAACATCGTTTTGGTTAACTGTCTGAGGCGTTGCGCCAGGTACTACTGATGTTATGGGTTGAGGAGATTGTGTATTATTAGAGCGGCGGTTCGCTAATTTTGTTAATGGCACAAAACCTCTTTGACCATTTTCGTTTTCAACAAAGAGCCAGCCACCATTTTGATTGGTTAATGCCAATTTTTCATTGGTCGTACCGTAATATTGTCCTTTTACTAAAGGAATCGTGTCTGGTTGTGCCTGATTATCCCAGTCATTTATCGACTTGAAAGAAAATGTTTCATTATTTCCCAATATTTCTAAAAATAGTATAACCAGATAAAATTATTTTCAATTTAAAGTACAAAATAATTATTTTTATTCAAAATATAAAATGAAAATATTACTAATGATATATACCGGAGTTAGACATTTTTGGAGTACATAATTTATATACAACATAAGGAATAGCCACTAGTATCCCACTAAAAATAACTAATGGCCAAGATTGTTCAGTATTGTTACCACGAACTCCAGTTGTAGATAATGTAGATAAAGATGCCCATACATTTTCTTCGTCATTCATTATTTGATTTCCATTTACCATTCCTACACAAATTATAAACATTTATATTTATACGTTACTTAAAATAACAAATAAGTATCATAATTTACATACTTAACAAATGCATGATTTTGGTTAAGAACCATCGAGCTAATCTGAATGATACAATAGCTGAATAAATTTTCGTTATGAACACTCTTAAACGAGTAAAATTATCAGCTACTCCCAATATGGAGTGAAAAGACATATGCATTGTATTGAAGGTGGACTCCAACATCATGCTGATCGAATTAAATGATTCAATAACAGTATATATTTGTTCAAAAGCTGGACGAACATTTTCCCCAGCTGCAATAATAAATCTGTAGACAAAATATATTTATGAGTACCAACATTATTTTTTCTCTATATTTATAATATTGTAATTTATTCAAAAATGCAGAGAAAATTTTTAGTTGAAAACTCAATAGTAGTAGTAGTAGTAGTAGTAATAAATAATATATATGATTTTAGTCTATTGGTATTTAACCTCTTTTTTTTAAATAATTTTATACAATAACTAAATTAAAGGAGAGTAATTTAAAATTCGTTTATGATTTAACTGTAGACATTTTTGTATTTTTAATTATTCAATTTTAGCAGCACTGGCTATACATATGTTTTGTATATTAAACACAATATTGATTTAACACGGGAATTTCATACAGGAGAAATGTTTATGTGGGGTTAGCGGGTTAAGGGTATGATCATTGACCAATCATGAAAAAGCTGTGCATAATGGACGCGAAATGGTCTACCATTTAGTTATATTCTTAAATGCGACGAATATTGTACTTACGGACTTTGAAATGGAGGCAGTTGAGACGATTGTCTAAATGTGTTGAAAGGGATATTATATGAATCAATGTTAGAATAAGGTCTGTTGGGATATCCTGGAAAATCATTGAATGTTCTAATAGAAGGTATATATTCCTGTTGTCTAGGAACTCTTCTGTAGTTTCTTGGCACTGTACGGTTATTACGAGTAAAATTAGCAGCAGCAGGAGTATTTGGAGGTTGTAGAAGAAAGCCGTTTGTAGGTATTGGTGGTACAATTCTACTCGGATTAAAGTTGGCCTGCGTATTACGCAATATTTGACTGCGATTTGAATGTAAGTCATTCCTAAAACGAAAAAAAAAAAAAAGAAATCACATTTAAAAAAGCAGAATTTTTTGTTTACTATTTTCTTTTTGCGTATAACAAATGTTTTCTCATAAATACTTACAACAATGTATCATCATCGGCCATATTTGTTTTTCTTTTAAGTTGACAGATATTCGCACTACGAGAAAAAATAATTAGACTATTAATATTACAAAATAAATGCAAACATGTTAAACGTAAATGGACCACCGAGTATAGAAATGTCGATGAATGATAATTAGTTACCTCAAAAAGCTTATATTATATACATATAAATACTTTAGTGAAATATAAAAACATTGCCTATAAAGTTTGTAGAATAGTAATGAGTAACGACGACAAATGCATAACCTATCAAATAAGCATTGGCACTGTTCACCTGTGGGTGATACCAGTAATACTGTACAGTAGATACTAGTACCAGTAATCAGAAATACCACAAGATAACGGATGGTACCACACTGTGTATTACTTAGTGTTTAAGACATTGTTTAACAGGAAAGTGGGAGTAACTATATGGCCTTTGGTTAAATTGTACCACGGAACAATTCAGTTCTATCACAGGGCACAGATTAGATGATAATCGTTTTGCCGAAATAATAAAATTTTGATGAATACTAATAATAAACGAAACTAAAAATATAATATTAGGTAATATTATAATATAATGAACGTTATTATACACCACATCGAGAATAAATTGGTTTAGTTATCAATTACCGAAGTAACAATCGTTTTTGATGCAGTAGGTGTTATTGGAGAGGGAACACTAAACTTAAAGTGACGAGTTGTACCGTACCACCGATACATTTATGGCAATAGCACATAAACATAACTAAATTTTTGAAGTTGATAAAAGATAATTTTCTTTACGCTCGCTTGTCTTTTTATCATTTCGACAACTTAATTCACCAGCAGTTTCATAAACGTTTTTAAAAATATAAAAACTAATACACTTTGAAAATTCAACAATAAAAATACTTAAGCACAGATATAATACTCTCTCTATTTATTTCAAAAATTAGGGAAGCACATTATATTATTACTTATTTGCACAAAACCACGTTTTTCCTTTTAAATCACAAGTGCATTTGGTTCTTTCTTTATAATATGCGCGTATAAAAGATTTAAACACAATAAAGTTTATTTTCTATACATTTACAATTTTTCATGGGTGTTCCGAGAAAGCCAATGCCCTCCTTCCATCCCTTGGGTTTCAATTCTGTCTGTCCAATATTATTCACCATAGCTACATTAGTTAAAAAATGTAAAAATAAATTCGTTACACACAAAATCTTATCATTAAGTATAGTATATTGTAAAAGTCACTAAGAGCGAATTATGAAACTGAAAGTTGTGAAGATTATTATGTATATCATAATCTTATTATACAATCTATAAGAGTCGTTTGAAAAAGAAAATACTTGTTTAATTACAATATCTTCAATTCGCAATTTCTATGTAAATTGGAGAAAAACATGAAAAAATGCACAATTTCTAAAAAAAAAATGATAACCTACAAGCAAAAGCAGAAGTCTGTATAATTTTAGGCAAAATCAGTACGGTCAAGGCGTAGATTTCATTCGTTTGTTTAACAGTAACCGTGCATTTTTGTCAACTATAGCAGCTGCTTTAGAAATATCCGTCTCTCCCTGCTACAAGTTGTATAGTAGAACAATCACAGTAAGTATTTGTACAAGTGTTAAAACACGGCTTCGATGAACGATGGTTGAGCAGACTATGTGCGTATTAAGTGTGTTCATCGCGAACAAATGAATTCAGTGAAAGATCAATTTATTGAAAAAGCAGTGACACAATTTCGTACACGTGGATTATAATTGGCATGTAGCAAAAAAGGAATGATGTCAAATAGTTTTCTTAATAAAAACATTCACATCTTTAAAATTAGTTCTAGAGCAGAAATGTCTACCGGACAATCATGCTACGTATTCTGTCTATAACGGGTCGTCGATAATACTCTTACCAAGTAGTTAATACTGTTCATTAAACCTATTATATATATACACAGTTATAAATTCAATTGCAGAATACAATGGACTGTAAAAATAAATATTAACGCATTATACACCCGTCGTCATCATTGTAATGTTATAAACAAATGTAAATTATTATTCACAAAGCGGAATAATATCTAGTGCATGCCGATACAATATTAATATCACGGGAGGTGAACGTATGTGAATAAAAAATGGTTAACGGGGAATACATTACCTTTGTGTAAATGAAACGACACGATTTTTATGTCACACTCGTTGTCGCCGTGAACAAACAGCGACGATTACTTTTAGCGCGTATATCAATGTTGAAATTGAAAATTTCAAGAACTTATACACTTTCGGACATATAACACCGACGTAGGAAATCGATTTCAACTATACGTAGGCGGGTGGAAAACATTCCAACGCGTACCACAGAGAGAGAAATGAAAGAAAGAGTGCCACAAGTGCCGAGATCGCGGCATTCCGTTTGTGGAACGATAGAGTTTACGCCATGACAGAAACGCGCGATACCAACATGACGCGCGACGATGAGTGGTTAGATGAATTAATAAAACCGAAGCCGATGTACATATCACGGACGTGATCGCCTTTGATATTTTCCTTTTCGAATTTCACGCTTTAATTTCCGACTCGGAAAAATATCAGAATTTTAAAAATTAAGTAAAAAAAAAAAAAAAAAATTATCGAAATACGCGCGAATAAAAAATCAAAAAATCCCTATCATAATAACAACACCGTACAATTAACTCGTTTCCAAGGACGTTGTAACACAACGACATCGCGTCATGATTTCCGTTAGAGCCGTTCTACTGCAAGTTTGATTTTCTCAAGAACTCGGTGACGACGCGCTCCGCTACAAGGAGGATTGATAATAATCGATCGGTAACTGATGCGCGCCGTAACTGGTTTCCTATCACGTGCTTTTCTGACGACAGATAGCGACACGGTGTTCTGTTGTAGAAACACCTTCGACATCGGTTGGCTGTTTCCTCTGTGCGTTGCCGTTATGTACATATAAGTCAGTCAGTGTCTTGTCGAGCGTGATGCGTTCACTGGCGTTTGCGTTTTATGAATTTATACAAATAATATATAATATGTGTAAGCAGTTAAATAAACGAGAACAACAGAATTATAATTTACCACTTTACTACACTCGTTTTGTGACAGAAAATTCCTATTTTTCGCATATAAAACGCCGCGAATTTAATTGTTTTCGAGCAGGTTAGGTTACCTTCTTAACTAACCCCGTTAATCTTAACTAACCTAACCCCGTGCGTATGGCTTATGATGTGTGTTTCTGTAATGCCGGGCTGGAATAGTAGCAAAGCGACCACAAGAGGATTTGAGAGTACATCATGTTTTTCGTCCGACGCTCTACGTTTCACGCTTGTTTGATGTTTCACTTTTCACGCATAACGCTTACACGTTACACGTGAGACGCCCGGCTATTTGGTGTCTACGATCTATGTTTTAAACAACACTATACGTTTCCTTTCAACATTTTATCGTCTTTATTTTTTTTTTATTTCCCGCATTTTCTGAAAACAAGCGATTTCAATAAATTGTTATTATCCTTTTTAAAATACCCACTCGTGAATGGGCATATCGTTTGTGTGTTTTTAATTTTTAACAAAATATTCGGTTACAAACATTCGTGATAAGTGAGTCGGTTAAGTTAGGTTCACACGTGCCAATTAAAAATGTTCATTACGACTGATTTGATTTTTGCTGATGATGCTTTTCATTGAACAATTAATCGTTTCAATGAAAAAACGTCTTGAACGAATAGTGAATGTTGCCATTGTGCGTGCACATTTTTTCACGACGCAATACTGATCATTAAAAATGACAAAAAAGTAGAAATATTTTCTACTTGACTGAAGATCGGTGTTCATGATCTCGGTCCGGCCGAAAAAAGTGTTCACACGTTCTTAACGTGTTCAGTTTCGATGAATCGCGGGGTCGGTTTACACTCGTCAAAGTAGTGCCACGTCCGTGAACCACGGAATCAGTGTAACTTTGATTCGAGCGTTAATGACAGTGTTTACACTGCATTGGAAAATTAAAATGTATTTTATAAAAAATAAACAAACGTTAGGTCAGGTGGTTTTCAGTCAAAAACGTATTCAGTGAATGAGACGATAACTAGTCAATATCAAAATAAAAATGTTTTCGCCGCGTACGAGAATTTTGATACGTGTCCCCCGAACCGGCACGACTTGTACGAGGCTTGTCACACCGTACGTGTGGTGTGTGTTTATACGTATTATCAAAGTATAGAATCCGTGGTTCACGGACGTGGGGCTACTGTGGCCTTCAGTCATTACATTACGTTTTGACTGACACGTGTGTGTGCCCGGCTTTAGATATACATATTACATTTATTTATAGTCCCGTATTGTCTATAGCAGGGGTGGCCACAACGAGGCTCGCGAGCCGCATGCGGCTCTTAAAGCAGTTTCGTGCGGCTAGGTTGAACTAAATTTAGACTAAACCAGTGTTTCTCAAACTGTGGGTCGCGACCCCCTGGGGGGTACGAGAAGTTTTTTTTTAGATTATTTAATTTAATTTAAAATAAAAAATAAATAATTTAAAGTTTTTATTTATTATTATGATACGTATTTTTTGGTACGTCGTTATCGCAAAAATATTTCGATAAGACATGACGATAAAGTCCGGTACTCGGTAATTAGTTGTCTGTAAAATTTTCGATGTTGGTGCTGTTATCAACAATAGCAGGAAACAAGCACATTCACCACATACGCCTAATTATTTTATTTATTATATTATTATTTTTATTATTATTATAAAATAGTAAATAAGTAATAAAAAAATTTATTTTTTGAAGTTACTTTTTTGATTCTGTAAATGTAAAACTATGGGGGTCGCGATAGATTTTTGGAAGAAAATTTGGGTCGCGGTCCTAAAAAGATTGAGAACCACTGGACTAAACTTAATAAATTATAAAATTTGTTAGAATCGTTTGAAACGTTAGATAGCATTTTTATTGCCATCGATTTCGTTATCATTACAGTCGTTATTAGGTATAGGTAGGTTATTAGGCACGGCGGCGGTGCTTTTAGTATGTGTAGCCAAAAATAGTCACGGTTAGGTTACGACCGGGTCAGACGACGACGATAACAACATGATTTCCGTTATCGCGTTACAGATTTCAAAAAGCTTACAGAAAAAATGAACACTCGAAAAAGCACTTCTCATAAATAAATCAATAATAATGTTAATAACTATGTCAATAATAATAACGTTTTATGTTATGTAAAAATAAACCGTCATTTGAGTTCATTTTTCATTGTGTCTTCATTTCATAAACATCGTTTTACAATGTGGCTCGCCTCAAATTAGCTTTATAAATTTGCGGCTCCCAAAGTTAAGGTTAGTGGCCACCCCTGGTCCATAGACTATATAATATAGAGAAATAAGGATTACACACATGGCAACTGGTGTTGGTGATGACGGATAGCGTCAACGTTTTTTATCATATAAATAACAACAGGACGACGTTCTCGTTGACCGTTCTGCGGTATAATCCGTGACACAGCGGGACAGTCGTGTTTACATTCGGCTGTTTCCAACAATCATGCAAATATACGTGTGACGCGTTTTTCTGTAATCTCAAACTGGAACAGTTGTACAACGATGACGACAGAAGGGGACATATTATAGGAACACCACGCTTCACGCTCTTGACGTTCTAATGCACTATGTATCACACTTTGCGCTCGATACTTCACGGTGCGCGGCTGAAACGCTTGATGATTGAACTTTATAAGCACGTCGATGATAAATAAATCATACACTCCCTTCCTGAAGTCTATTGTACTGTTTTTTTTCGTATTTTCCGTATGATTTTTGAAAACTAGCGATTCAAATAAATAATAGTATTTTTTTTTTTTTAAAGTTATACACCCCGTGAATGCAGAATGTCGTTCGTGACTTTTATAAACAAAAGTTTGCGGCTTACAATAAAAACGTTCGGTTACTGGTTATCATGTTAAAAACGCTAATTAAGTACATTGTATACTTTGTAATCCCGTAGTATTGCTTATATATAAAACATATTTCAATATTTGTGAAAATTATGTTTACCGCGTTTTCAGTAAGATTTCTTTTTATACTGTGATAGGTGTACATACTGAGTGTGTATGAATGAATATCATCCAAGTCTAAAGTTTAATTATCAATTAATACTTTGAACGTATTTGTTGTATATATATATATATGTAATTTATACGTGTATATGTGGGTCTTGAGCTTCGCGTATTCTAACTATTTCGACTTAACACCGAAGCAATCAGCCGAAAGAAAAAGCGATCAATAGTTTTTTTTTTTTACGTACAGTCGAACGTACTATATAGTAACAAATCGTAGTGTAATGCGTGTTTCGCGTCTCGTTTTTTCAACATTCATTAAATCCGTTTTTCCTATACCGATGACGATGCACAGGCTTTGTATGAATTGTTGATCCGTATAATAATAATAATTTTAAATTGAAAAGAAAAGGAATTGTTTATTGTAATTACTATCAGTTTTGAAACGTTAACGCGCGCAATTAAAAGTTTTCTTTTTTTTTTTTCGGCCATAGCTGCAATATACGAGTAAATCACATCGAAAACACCGTAATATACTACTGTTACACGCGCCTGCAATAATCGCGTGTACCGCGGCGGTTTACTGGAGGATTACACGAGATCTGCGCGTGCTCGTTAGCCGTTTCGTGATGTTATATATTATTACGTATCACGTATTATATATATATTATATATTTCCACGTATATAATATATAGACAACTATATATGTATATATAGTCTTTATTGTGCAGCACACACACACACACAGGCGAATAATAACAACAAGCCGTTAGGGGATGGGGAGGGTGGTGGAGAAGGAGCAGATTCGTCGGAGAGTTTGTTCGGATTAAAGGGATAATAGACAGATCGGTTCATTGAGTTCATCGTATACACACGACCGGCGTATAATGCGGAGGAGGTCTTTTTATACGTGTGTACAAATATATAATGCTGCAGAGGCACAAGTGCATTGGCAGAGGAGTTCTTTTTTTTTTTTTACCTTCACCATCATTATCGTCGTATAATTCGTATTATTCCTTAAAAATGTTCATTGTGCGCGGGTGTGTGTTGTCGTATCCTACCCGTTGCGTCGGTTCGTATTAGAGATCCATGCGCGCGCAGCACAAGTGCAAAAACACTGTTCAATCGACCGGGCGCGCGGCTTTATCGGCTGTACAGTAGTAGTAGTAGTATAATACGCGCTTATTTCCATTATTATTATTTATTACATATAACATATTACATATTATTTATTTCATCTCGCGCGTGTAATATTTCAACGCACCTCTATATTATATTTATATATTATATAGACGTATTGCGCGTAGCATGACCGCGAAACGATAACGCTTCGACAGCGGGCCGGCGGCTCGTTTACAATAAAAGATACTCGGGCGAGAGCAGGAACTACGGCGTTTTCGATATGTATACCGGAAATTCTTTTCGGTAACATTTCTATCGTTCACAGCCGTACGCAGTACGCGTATAACTGTTGCCGCCGCAACAAGGCGTCTTTGTCGGTGTTTTCTCTTTTCTTTATCTTTCTTTCTTTCTTTTTCCTTTAATCGTCCGCGAAAACGGAGACCTATTAATAATAATAATAATAATAATAATAATAATAATAATAATAATAATAATATATAACAATAAATGTCTCTTTACACACAATCATACAACACTGCGGCGAGCAGTAATTAAATGATTTGGGAATGCGCGAGCTGATATAGTCGTCGACGACGACTATGCGCCGCGAGACGAGACAGCAAAAAAAAAAAAAAAAAAAAAAAGAAATAAATACGAATACACACTGGTAGCGTACGTTATAATGGGTCGCAGAGGACGGGCAGATTTGGAATTCGGATATTTTTAAACCGTTTGCGCATTATAAAATGAGTAAAAAAAGGAATGCGCCAACCGCGCGGAACAGTGCGCTAACTGCGCGTGCGAGTATAAATTCGAATGGAAAGTACTTGAAGCGATTTCGATAAATACGAGGTTTATTATTTAGAAAAAAAAAAATAGATAATGTACGGTGTGTATAGTATCGAATATTTCAGTGGGAACTGAACGCGTACAAATAATATATATATATATATATATATATATATAATCACTTATAATGTATTATAATATTGTTAAAATTATTAATATTAATAGCGGGAAAATTAAAATTATTTTATTTCCACTCGGTATGAGCCAATATTGAATGTACGAACGCAACGTTCGAACGAGGGTTTTTTTTTTCATCGTAATATTATTATTATTATTATCATCCGTACGAATACGGCCAACAGTGTTGTTGGTCTGGCGGTCCACCCGGCTAGTCGGCATTCGCCCCAGCGCTTTAAGGGACCGTTGTCGGACAGCGAATTAAAATTAAAATATTTATTTTTTTTTTTTTTTACAAGAAAAACAACGGAAATAATGAAGCAGAATCGTTTTTAAACGCGCAGAAGACGAATCTAATATTAAAAGTAAATTTGAAAATCGCGATGATCGTTTACCCGAAGTATTATTTTTTATCGTACGAATTATAACACCGAAATCTGACCCGATTAAAATCACGCAGCAATTAAATACGGTTTATTACTTTCTCGCACACGAGTTTCATATACGAACGTGTGCATATTTTCTAAGCTGACGATTTTAAAAACCAAATTTTTAGGTTTTCAGTTAATTAAATACGTTTTGTCTGCGCAGTCATACACGTGTGGGAGAAGACCTAGTTCTTAGTTATAATCAATAAATAATTGATAAGTTCGCGTCTTCGAGTCGAGAATTAAAAGACTACATTGTTCTGACGTATATATATATTATAAAATAATTGGTGCGTGGAGTCCGTATGAGCGGATGAAGTGAAACTTAAGACGAGCCGCACCGCACAGAGGAAACTTTTTTCATGGAACATAGTTGTTCATGAAACGTTCAACATCTCCGAAGTCAACTAAGAAGTTTCACTTAAAAAAAAAAACTCTTGTAATTAGTATATTGCCAGTTATAATCATGTACGAGTTTTATACAAATTAAAAAGGTTGTTTTTTTTTTAAAAAAAAAAATGTAATTCGACTCGTTTAAAATTTCGGTAAATAAGTCACTTAGATACGTTGAGTGATTTTTCCTTTCTAATCTTATGTGTTCATCGACCGGTTTACAAAAAAAAAAAAAAAACTGTATATTGTTAAAAACTAAGCACACACAAACTAACCTCTGCAGTGCGATCAGTGTAAATAATTATTATTATTTTTTTTAACGATACACATTATTACCACGAAACCGTTGGTAATAATGTAAAAGTTGAGAATTTTTACTCGGGGGTCCGCCGATTATAGGACGAACAGATGCGCTGATAGCTGCAGAATGTGCGCATCGTCCATATATATTATAGCCATAATTAACGATAGTACATTGATTGTTTTGACTTACGAGTATATAAATGTTTTCTTGTGTCTCTGTCGTTATTCTACGAAAACACTTAAAACGGCAAAAGAGCACTAAACCCCCCGTTCTAAAGAAAAAAAAAACGGTAGAAATTATACGAGACGTATAGATAAAGTACATAAAAGCGAATACAGCGGGTAGTTTAATTATTTTCTCGTCTTGGGACATTCGTGAAAAAAAAAAAAAACCGACGTGTGTGTGTGTGTATTCATTTTGTCCACTTAAATGGAAAAGTACAAACGCGTAGGTCCTATCGCGAGATGAAACGCCGCCGTGGTACTGCAGCAGTAGGATTACCCACCCAGTCTCCTCCTTCTCATCACATTACGTGTCCTTCTCGTCGTTTGTTCGCACAACATTATTAAATTGTGCGTCGAATCGAATTATAATATGAAAAGCCCGACGTGGTAATCCGACGAAGTCACGTTTTTTGTTTGCACTCGGCGGCCCCTTCCACAGTTGTAAACGTTTATACAGTCGTGTACCGCGTCCGCAATATAATTTTATTATCGTTTTAGCCGAGAGAAACAAGGCTCCGAGCGCGTTTTCTGTAAAACAATACGGCGTGCGTACGTAAGAGAGAGAGAGAGAGAGGGTTTGAAGGGATTACGGGCGATGTGAGAAGAACAAAAAAAAAAAAAAAGTTAAATAACAATAATATTCGTTGGAATGTTTGGTTAACCGCCGCTTACACACGAGACTTTAACGGTATTATTATAATATATACGCGCGTTCATTATTACAGTGTATAGGTTTATAGGAGACGACGGCGTGTGGAAGTTTCCACCACAGCAGAAGATCGGTGCAGGGCGCAACGGACGCGGCAACGATGACGGTGTCTGAGCGCAAAAGGGACGGTGGAGGAAAAATTAAATAAATATTTCCCTACCCCCCCCCCTGCTCACGGTACGCTGGAAACGGGGTAGCGAGTAGCGCGGTAGCCCGGGCCCGGGTCCAAGATGCGTGCGTGGCTGCTGCAGCGTTTTGTGTTTGACGACGACGACGACGACGACCTCTTTGCAGGATTTGTCAGGGCTTCTCGGATATTCCGCGCGCGTAAATATTTACTTTGCGACCGCTACCCGCCGCCGTACCGTTACTGTTCGTGCGCGCGCGCACGGCGTATTTCTCCTTTTAATCCCCGCGTTCCCCCGTCAACGTGACGCCCCCCCCCCATAAACGGCCGATGATAAACCTTTAAAAATTTCAAAACGCGTATTATACCCGTGTTGTTGAACGTGTGTGTACATTTTGAAAATGACGTGCAAACCCCTATATACGCGCCGTTTTTGTTATAGCAGACACTCCGATATTTTTACGCGTATAGTCGAGCGAGGGGCCGGGGGAAAATAGAGCGATATACGGATAAACTGCAGACATTGCGCGATGATTTATACCGCGTAAAGTAAAACAAAACTCACTAAACGTATTATACTGTAGTCATTTTGTGGGCGGGGTGCAGGAGATGTGCGGTAGCAAGCGCCGTTCGCTCTTTCAACATGAACAGTCCCGATTTCGCATATGTACTATATAAATGTCGAAAAAGAAAAAGTTAACAAATGTCAATCGGCAGGGAAAGTTATATACTCTAAATAAAACCGCCCGCGGTATCTCCGCTTATTTTAAATATAATTAATTTCGTTTTTTCTGCTCTAGAAAATCCGATCGACATACAGTTTCGGTAGGAGAAAACGGGGAGAAAGTTAACCGAACGTTTGACGTGTGCGGATTAGCTCTGTAAGGAAAGGGATTAAAGATAAACAGAATTAAGACAGTGCCGTATTCATATTGAGCACGAGTTCGGTGAATGAGAAGAAGTGAGGACTAGGTAAATGAGGTTGAAAGTTTTAAGATTTAAATATAAATGTAAATATTATGCGGGTTTTTCTTCTTCTTTTTGGTTATGCCACACATCACATCGTTTTCGAGTTTTTTTTACGTATTTACTTATTGCTGATTTTCACAGGTGAATAGTAATCAGTTATTTATTATTTTTTAGTTTTTAAATCGCTATTATTACTATTTATCTTGATTGCGATTCACGGTCTATGGGGAAAAAAAAAAAAATTAAAATCAGGATAATGTACACGAGTACCTCTTATATATTTATTTTTATATGGTCCATTTGAAACTTCGCACGTACGAGAAAAAAAAAATTGAAATGACGCCCCTGTTAGTTGAATCACTCGTAAACCGTTAAACTATTTAATTTATATTTACACATTATTTTTTGGTATAATTTGTATTTATTTAATTTAAGCTGTTGTCCGGTATACGGCGTACGATGCGCGCGTTGTCCTGCAGATTAACGATAATATAAAAATTAAAGTAGGTTTCGTTTTCTTCGTGCTCGAAGTGATTTTTTTTTTTTTAATATTCCTTATATAAGGTATAGTCTTCAGTATTTATATTCATTAATTATATTATTGTTATTATCGAGCTAATTATATTTAAATACAAATACTCGTATACTTAAAGCGAGATTTTTTCGTTATTATATTATTATTTTAGGTTTTTTTTTTGTAACAAAATAAACTTTAAAAATAATAACTGTACGCGTTATTTATTGTCTACTAAATAATTTGTACGACGTAAATTTAAAACTCTGATAATTATATTACACTAATTAACTGCAGACGTTGTCCTTTCCAAATTTCAATATTTATTTTTTTTATCGTTTTATTACGATTTGATGTTTTATTACGCATCTGTTGCAACATATCACGAGACATATCATCTTTGTATTTGTTCCACAAATCAATCGGTTTCGATGGGAAGCACGTTGAGATAATTATCGAAAACAATGTTCGTATTTGACGAAATCACAGCATCACCGAGGGTGTAATCCTAAGGTTAGCCGCCACACTGTAACAATACTAATCAAAAATCGTTCCTCATGTGAAATATTCTTCCGAGTTTATAGACTCTTTCACCACCGTACAGATATGTTTCAAACTATGCCTATAACCTTTTGCGTAGATTACTTTACAAATCAAAATCAAATTGCATGACGATTGGATATGTACTTTCTGAGATTAGTCGTCACTAACAAAAAAACTATCTCGAATTTTCCAATTTCCCGGTCAACTTTTTCAATTTTTCTTTCCCCAAAATCTTATTCAAACTATTACGAACATAAAAAGAAAAAAAATGGCTAAATCGGTCCGGCCGTTCTTAAGTGACGCGGTGACCAACGAACAGCTTTTAAATTTTTATTATATTGATTATTTAATATAAATTACAATCCGAACAACTATAAACTATTTTACTCGCGAAATTGTAATATATTTCCACAAAAAGTGATTTTCAAAGTACGCGAATTAGTTAATCGATTTATGAATACGCATTAAGTCAGACTTATTCATAATACATAACGATCATTGAAATGTACCTAGTCGAGAGTTTTGTAAACATCCGAACTATATATATATACATATATATATATGCACACGCTTATAGTGGGTAGCTCCCCTATATTTTACGATTTGGTAATAATATTCCCTCTTTCCTGTCAGCTTCTAAACTTTAATCCGCTGAAACCTACTTTAACGTCAATGAGTATTACGTACATGGATACTTTAAGAATATTAACAAATATAAATATGAATATTTTTATAATAATTAAAACGTATGAAACGTAATAACGAAGGAGTTTCAGTTTGTTCGTTGTTATAATATTGCCATCCGACATTTCGAATATGTTAGCAAAGATTTCCTCAAAATCCGATGTCGCGCACATACTGCACCACACACGCTACGCGCACTCACGACGACTTGTATTTAAAATCATTTCACAGTTTATTCTTCGTGATTTTATAACGATCACTTCCATACATATATATATATATATATATATATATACAGGACGAAGTAAAGTATAATAATAATAATAAAAAAAAATAAGGATAAAAGAGAGAAAAAAAAACGTAAGCCCAGGGATTCCTGCTGTGGAAAAGTGGTTTGAACAAATATTATAAGAAATAACCGCCGCATATAATAATTGTAGAAGAGTTTAATTCAAAATCATTCCCTTGGAAAGCATATTGCATCGTTTCCTTCGAGCGTATTCATTTTAGGCTTTTGTCCATTTTGGTTTTGTAGTATAAACATATACATAAAAAGAAAAAAACCCGGGGTTACGTTATTTTAATCCAAGAATACCGTATTATTATATTCCCATCATAATAATGTGTGTACCATTTATAATTTTTGGAATAAAACCTACACGCTCGTTATTACTCACTTTTTTTTCCCGATTTTAAGACAATTATGTTACAGACACAATGAGTATAATATTATGTATTAATTATTCGGTTACTAATAAATAACGTTCTTTCAAAGTTGTACTCGCCTAATATTTATAATTCGTATGAATATGTAAACGAATGTATTATATATTACGATAAAATGATAAGTTTACTGTTTTTATAATCGTGCAATTAGGTAAATATATATATTTTAGAAACAATATAATATCGTTTAATGATTTTAGTGTGCGTAAATTAGTTTTTTTTTTTAAATTATAAATAAATAAAAAGTTGCTTTAGACGAGGAAAATTCTATATAAGCGAAATGTTTATATACTATTAATAAAACCGAAGATACTATTTTGAGGACGTCATTGGGGAGGGGGAGGAGGTTGTGCGTTTGCTTTTAACGCGGTCCCCAATTGATCTGCTTCGGTAATATGGCATATAATGTTTAAAAAAAAGAAGTTGACAATTTATAAAAAAATAAAAAACTGTAATAGGCGTATTTGTTAAATATTTAAATATCGCCGTGTTTTCCGTTTATTTTAAATATAATTAATTTTATTATTTTTTTTTAAAGCGTTATAATTTTGTACAAAAGTCTTAAATATAAAATATAAACGTAAATGTAATACGAGTTTTTTTTTTTTTTTTTTGTTTGCCGCATTTGTCATCTTCAAGCTTTTTACGCGTACATTACTTATTGCTGGTTTTTCACGGGTAAACGGTAATTTATTTATTTTTTATTTTTTAATTGTTATTATTATACTATTTATGGTGTTTGTGATTCGTGATATAAATAACGAAAGTTTAAAAGCCGGGTAATAAGCGCGTCTCTATGATATTTCTGTTCTTATGCGATCTGGTGAAATTTCAAAACGACCTGTTTGAAACACTTCGGACGTACGGAAAGAGAAAAAGAACCGATATAAACGACGTCCCGTGCTGATATGGTACCGTATATTATTATTATAATAATGTGGAGGAAAAAAGAGAAAACGCAAAACGTTTTCGCGTATACAAATGAGTATATTTTTTACACAACCACTTGTGTGTTCATCTGTGTATACCGTATTGTATATAGATTATCCGGTATTGAATACATCGGAATTTGCGTTACAATGCAAATTATTCGTTTGTTGCGTTTATCGCACCGGCGTTGTAGGTCTCGGGCGACGGTTTACACACGTGAAAAACGCACAACAATAATGAAATACATATTGCGCTCGCGGGGGATGTAACCGTCAAGTTTGTTTAGCCGGCGGGCCGGGTGATTTCGACGACGTTGGCCATTATTATAACAATAATAATAATAATAATAATAATAATAATAATAATAATAATAATAATAATAATAATAATAATAATAATAATAATAATAATAATAATAATATAAGTGACGCCGCGCATGGACGGAATAATCGATGTTATCTCTAGAAATTTGCGCTTTATTGTACACATAATATTATATAGTCTAAGCGGAACGTGTATTTTCATACACGCGATGAACTGGACCGGAACTGATCTTCGGATTGACAATATAATCGCCCGTGTATGTTATGTAAACGTATATTATTATTATTATTATTATGAGAATACGTTATACAAGCCCGGTCTTTCTTTTTTTACACATTTTTTTTTCGATTCGTTTTCGCTCGACGCTCCTTTAAAAAAAAAAAAAAAAAATACTGCAGCGTTTACCTTTATATTATACTTTATGTAGTACATGGATATATTTATTTTTTTTTATTATTTAATAGCTCTTGCGCAGTTTAATGGAAACGAAATATTATCCGACGACGATACAAATTATTATACAAATATATATAAAACAATTATTTATTTATACATTCCGACGTTTACGTTGAAATCAAAAATATCGTATATTCGAATTACAAAAAAAAAAAACAAATTGAAAATGCGGTGCGTGCGCGCGCGCGGGGTGCCGGTTAAATTAAATTTAAATTACGCGTTTATTTTTTTTTTTTCAAATCCCACTGTTTGCTCCCGGTTAATATTTTTTTCCTTTTTTTTTTTTCTCTATTTGTTTTGCGAAAACCCTGGCGGCGCGTGTGCTCTTTATTAGTATTTGATTGGTGTACGGCTTCGGCTGACATGCAATAATTGCCGTTAACCCCTCTGCACACTGAACACACTGCTGCTGCTGCTGCTGCTGCCGCCGTATAACGCGCGCCTCACCCGTCACTCGTCACAACCGGTCGGTCGTTCGACGCCCGCACGGCCCAGTAGTAATACTCGGCTACTACCCCTTTTGTTTATTATTATTTCAAAAGTCGCGTGCGTCGTTAAGGCCCACCTAAATCGTTATAAGTCGACAACGCAGTAATCACTAGGGATTATAACTACCTCAATTTCTACTTGTTCCCGTCAAATAATAATAATAATAATAATAATAATAATAATAATAATAATAATAATAATAATAATAATAATAATAATAATAATAATAATAATAATAATAATAATAATAATAATAATAATAATAATAATAATAATCATAATAATAATAATAATAATAATAATAATAATAATAATAATAATAATAATAATAATCATAATAATAATAATAATAATAATAATAATAATAATAATAATAATAATAATCATAATAATAATAATGCTTATATACATAATATTTTCGAATAAATTATGATTATTTATTGACTTTTAATACATTATTAAATATAGATGTACGTGTAAAAATTAACGTATTTCTAGATTGTATAATAGCTAATATAATTATTTAAAAATTTTATATAATCAATTAATACTATTTTTTTTTTATTCAAATAATTACAAAAAAAAAAAAATTATATTAACAGTATAAAATAAAAAAAAAACAATATATTTAATAGTCAATATTTTGTATTGGCAAAGAATTCTTTTTTATTTTTTTAAAATATATAAAACTTTATAATTCATATAAGATTATAGAATTCATTTATATTACAGTTTATTATTATATATCGCTATACATACATACTAATGAAATTATTAAAATAAGAATATATATATATATTATATATAATAATAATAATAATCTGTAGTTATATCCAATAAAAATGACGAGGTGCGGTCTGATCAAGTTTCAAGTAGTCAAGACGGGTTCTTCGAGCAAAGAAAGAGGACACTCATAGTTGGAGAGGTGCTCAAAAAGCTGCCGCTTTGTTGATGTTTCCGGGCGGAAATGGCACGCTCAAATAAATTTATTTCCTTTAACAAAAAACCTCAAAGCTAAGGTGTCAGTTGATGAGAGGCTCTTCTTCGCAAAGTACCCTATTGAATAATCGTCGAAGCTGCTATTGCTCGTTATATAGTAGTAGTAGTAGTAGTTATAAATTATAATACACGTTGATACGTTTTCATCTTGTTTTTTTGCGTTCGTGTATGTACAGAAAAATTGGTACACAATTATACTTTGCATCTTAATGTATATAAATATCGTGTATAAAAATAATAATAATAATAATAATAATAATAATAATAATAATAATAATAATAAATCTGTCGTATACGGATCATTGTAATTCAACGATTTGTTTTCAATCGATATAAGTTTTTAAAATCGTAAATAAATCGATTTAACATTAAAAAAAAAAAGTGTATATTTTAACGGTTTTTCTATACAATACAAATATTTGATTAACGATAACGTATAAAGTATTATGTTTTGATTGTAGAAAAAAAAACTATAACAAAGATTATTATAAATATTACGACATTATTAAAATATTTCGGTAGGTTCTTAGAATATTGGTTTAAGTATGATGTGCACTTATCAGTGGCGCACCCAGGATTTTTTCAAGGGGGGGGGGTCTAAAAAATTACATTATGAAAAACAAAACTTTTAATAGATAATCCGTATCTTTATATCACTCGACACTCAATATCACACAATGTAGAAAAACAGTATTGCACTTATTATAATAATATAATACAATCAATAAATTGTTAACACCTGGTGTTATCTATATCGTATGCGAAATTTTAACAGAAAAATATGAAATTTGTATCAGAATTTGGATTTTCATCTATAAATGTAATACTATTGCACTAGTCAAGGGGGGAATCCGGACCCGGAGTCTATCCCCTTGTTGTACGCCACTGGCACTTATATATTATACGTTAGTAAATCGCAATACCCGTGTCAGTAAATGAAATCAATGACAATAATAATTTTTTTTTCTTTTATTTTTTTTATTTTAGGTCGATGCAATACCGTGTTCGTCGCAATGGAAAATCATTGGTCTACGACGCGTTTAACAATACATATTTGATTTTGTAATATTTTCTTATATTCGTACATATATATATCCTAAATCCTCTCACACACACACTCCAATATAACGTACAGTAGATTGTGACCACACACACACACACACACACAAACAAACAGACAGACAGGTAAGGACGTTTACATATATTAATTTCAGCGCGTGCAGTAACTGGATACCGTTTGTAACACGATCGCGAGTTGGGGCGTGTTCCGCGCGTTATAAT
The DNA here is from genome assembly GCA_032441825.1 of Chaetogeoica ovagalla. Taxonomy (NCBI): domain Eukaryota; kingdom Metazoa; phylum Arthropoda; class Insecta; order Hemiptera; family Aphididae; genus Chaetogeoica; species Chaetogeoica ovagalla. The sequence continues at coordinate 2,982,342 of CM063726.1, forward strand.
ATGTAGGCGCGTGTCTCGTGATTATTTTTCGACTGTACATATAATATGACTGCGGGAACAATGCGCCGGGGAGATTTGTCGGCGGTGGTAATCCTACGGATTCGAAACAATTCCAATAAAGCGATATTGCACTGGATCGCAGGTGAAGTGGTCCAATACACAAAACGGTTCAAAAGACCGTATGGTTTATCTAATTCCTTATATATATATATGTTACCTTGTGACGCGGAAACAAAAAGTTAGCTCCGTTATTATTATATATAAATAAAAACCCCGTATCCAAATCGCTTATAGTCATGGGTCAGACGTATCGTCGGGTGATGGTCTCGGATTGCAGCGTAGAGGAAAATAAAACTCTTTGATCGTATTGTGCAGTGTATTATATATTGTATTACCTCACACGATTATAATTTATCGATGGAAACAAAAGCGAGCGCTATTTTTTTCTTACTGGTCTCCCGAGCTCAAAAATCCGTTGCACTGCACGTCGAGCAACTATAAATATTATACCATTCTCTCTGTAATACCATCGTCAGCGGCATTGATTATTGTCTGTAATTTTTGTATTATCTCTCGTTGCCATCGAAATAGAAGAAATCGAGAAAATAAAACACTGGCCGCGGTATCCGTGTCCATAATATTCGTTTATTATTCTTTATCGTTAAATTCATTTTTCCCTACTGATAATTTTACGCTTGTTTTCCGCTTTCAGATGTATTCCCGCGCGGACCATCTCTATAAGTTCGAATTGCATAATATATATATATATACACAATGTGTAATGCGATAATTGATAAATTTAAGAGTAAATTTATTAGGTGTATTATATATTTTTAATCAGTTCAAATTTTGAGTAAACATTAATATAAATTAAACTATATACGTATTACGTATAGAAATGAATTCATATACTTTGTTTGTTCACCGTTATAACATTATATAGTATTATGTCTTATACTTTACTTCAATATTTTTTACTTACATTTTTTCTTCTAAAAAATAAAAAAACTCGAATAATGTTTGTAAACGGAAGTATTTTTAGTTTTTGAAAAGTGAATTGACGACAAATTATCAGATCAAAACGATTATCTACGCATATGATATATATATATATGTATTGTATAATGTTATAGAAATATTATGACCTCTCCACAATTAAACTTTAGTCAAACTTAACGAATCACACACACACACACACGTAGCACCCTTAAGTCAAACGTACTATACATGTATATTGGCTAATATATATATAAAAATTAGTTGTGAATTTAGCGTTTTTGTGCTCCTTATATTATGGATTTGGCAGTTTTAACTCCGACTACGTACGGTTCAACGGTTGAATGGGTTTATTGAAAACTATGCACCCCCTTGCAAAAATAATAACATAACAGTTCCACTCAAAAGTCCATTTCTACATGTCATCACAATGGATTCTGTTGGTCGATTAGTAGTGATATTGTACCAGGTACTTTTTATTTTACATTATTGTCGTTGCAGGGTAGTTCCAACAATAATAATTACACGTCCGTCGGAGAAAATATATTGTATTCGAGGGGGGTATTTTGGAGTACTCTTAAAACAACGTTCCTTATGGCCCCCCCCCCATACATGATGTAACGGAGTTTTTCTAAAAAAAAAAAAAAAATTTACATGCTCGCTATTCAGTCGTTCAATAAACAATGGAATTATTCCCGTTATTTTCAAATTCTCTCCCCATAACGTATATATCGGTATTAAGAAATGATTCTGAATAGAGCGCATTATTGTGTGTACGCGTTATAGTAAAATAAACTATACGCTTGACGTTAAATTTATTTTTATATATTTAACAAAATCTATCGGGTTTTTAACGTGTCTTTTGTTTAATTCGATATTTGACAAATAAATATAATCGAAATACTTATATTTAAAAGTACGTTTTATTTTTTATAATTAATCTGCATTATGTATGAAATGACATGTTGAATAATTTAAATATTTCTACGAGAAAATAATTTTTTTTTAGAATATAATTAATTGCCTATATATGATAGATGAACTCCTATAATATAATATGTCTAAATAACTTAACAATAAATTAAAATTATCAAAACCGATTAATAATTTTTAATTATTTTTTCATTGATAAAATGGTTTGCAATGAATATTATTTTCAGTTTTGTTCTAATATTTATAATGTTTCTGATAATCAATTTTATTTTTGTTAAAATTTTTAAATGTGTGCTATTTTAAGTTTTAATGAACGATTTATCGTAATTAATACGACTGAATAATTAAAAATATTGTATGTAAAATACATTTCTTTTTGTTTGACATAATATTGTATAATTTTGGATCACAAATGTGTTCAGTATTACCCTTTGAAACTCATAATATATAAGGCTGGAACAAGTGCTCGACCGACCGCTGCTGGTTGTCGGTCGAGAACTTATTATATATGGTGATCATCGGTCGTGATCGAGCGTAAAGTGCTTAGCTGACGGCAAACTCGGTCGGTCCAGGAAACGTGTGAATGCGAGCAAATCAATAATAGTTAATAAAATAGTAAAAAAGTGTAAAATAAACGAGTAAACGTGTAAACGAGTGTACAACGAGGAAAGGCCGAATCATCACGTTAATTTTATTTCATTGAAATACGCGAAATAATAATAATAAAAATAATAAAATATAGCAAAGGCGCATATACTGATTGATCGTTCAGTCAGTGTAAAACTAAACGCCCGCGTATACCGCGACATAGCGCGACAATCGACCGCAATGAAACCGAAAAGGAAAGTAGTCACCAGATAGCGGTACAACACATAACAGAGGGGGGGGGTAGCCACGTATAAATAGCGGTCCTCAACCGACGGTCCGCTCAGTCTTGCCACGGCGGGCAAACGCGAACGACTTTGTTGGCTTCTGCTCGCGGCAAACACACTGTGAGTGTATGTCAACATATACACACACACAGTGTTTTCAGAGGTCAGCAACGTTGTTCGGGTCTGTCCGTCATGGTTATACGCCACGAGGTGTGCGTGTGTGGTTTTACGTTAACTCGACCGCCCCGTTTACATCGCGTAGTCCATTGGTTTCAAACCGCTGTCTATAAGCGACTGCTTTCTTTTCCCGTTTTATCGTTATTTCGTTTGCGTCCCGTGCACTTGGTTTCTCCTACGTTACTACGTCTGCATTTCGTCTTAATAGATTCACAAACAATTGTTTTTTGTTATTATTCTTCTTCAATGTGGATGTTTTATCAGCAGAAGGAGTTGACTCCATTTTCGCCCACCCTTTGAACATCATGTATCACCACTGCTCTGAACTGAACATAGCGCTCAAACATTTTGTCCGAACCGTTTAATTTCCGTCGTGGTGCGATCACACATTTTCAGCACGGTTCAGTGCCAGAAGCATCGATTTAGAACTATAAAATATTTTTTTTTAATACCGAGTTAAAATTTGAACCGAAACACTTAAATTGAACTGCAACGGTTCTCAATTAATAGTTCACAAACCGCGTACAAACTGTTAAACTGTCACGATTATTATAAATCTACATTGAAAGGCAAACATTTTACCCGGGTACGTATACCGCATATACTCATAATATGATGTGTAGTTGGTATAATATTACAACCATATAATATTTTCATTAGTTCGTGTCAAAATATATTTTATGTATATGTTTAAAAAAAATTAATTTTTATTAGAAATTGAGATTAATTTATATTATATATTTTTTCTAAATTTAATGAACCGTCTTCGATTTAATTTTCTTTTATTTTCGTTTAAGAAATGTATGCGCCGGACACTTGTAGATTATTTATTAATATTTATCTTTTTTTTTTTTTGTCGCTCATCTGGTCTATTTTCCGACGAATACGATGCTCTGTTCACGCGGCATCAGGCCTTGCAGCAGATCATAGACGGATTAAGGATATGGTTTCTAAGGGGACTTTAGTCCTAAACATTATTCTTTAAACGCTTTTATATAGCCGAATCGAATATACGAATATAATAAAAGCCATATAAATTATTCCGTAGACATCATTGATATATACGCAGACTATACAATTGTCGTAGTGAAATATGGGAGGGGTGCCATTCCCCATTTGTTTTGCTTAAAATCGTTCCTTGAATTTTTAAATATCTATTTTTTCTTTTATAATTTTTGTTGCTTATTTTTTTTTAGAAAAATATCCTTGAATCATTTTCTTTTCTTTGTACGAGAACTATTATGTTTTTTAAAATTTTAACGTTTAGTAGATCCAAACGGCATTGAATTACAAAAAAACATGTAAATATTTTTTTTAGCAAAGAAAAAAATTCATTTAAACCCGAGATTTAATAAATATATTTTTATACATTGTACAAGTAAAAAAAAAGCATACATTTCTATGAAAACAAAAAATTTAGGAATTAACTGCGGATTAGGTACTTCCGTTTAGTGGCGTTATTTGAGGGGACAAGGTAATTATTCGTTCCCCTTGTTGACAGTGCAGGGCCGGTGTTAGAGCGCCTATTTTGTTAAAAAAAAAATAAATATTTTTTTCAAAAATATGGACCGTTTACAATTTTCCTCCCTCCTGCACGTTTCAAAATTTGAAACGACGACGCTGATTCGCCGTCCCTCCCTCTCCGCTTATTTTGAACAAGTTCGACCAGTGGACATATATATATATATTGTCTTTGGTAAATTGCGGTATACTTGTACAGGGTACACTAATTTACGTGTATAATACGCGTTTATACACGGTATAAGGTAGAAAAAAATTTAAGAAAATACCAAAAATTTTACAGAATTGTGCGACCTATAACCCCCCACCTTTTAAGTCCGCCTGCAGTGTTGCGGACGCGTCCGTATAATATATTATCGCCTAAACATACAATCGATTCTATTTTATTGCGGTATATACATATTTGAAGAGTATAGTATATAATATGTGCAATGTAAACGCGAACGGCGATGCTTATATTATAACGTATACACTTCGCGCGGCCAAACGATTGTCAAATGATATGTTGTCTTTCGTACAGGTAATAGCGACAAGTGGCTCTCGCCAGTACTCGTTTCCGCGCGCGAGTAATTGACCATCACGGTACTTATTTGAGACGACGACGCTTCTATATATATAGCATCCATATACACGACGAGAGTCCCCCGCGATTCCCACATCACACCATAATAAAACCTTATACTTGTTTCCCATCGGAAAAGTGGCGAGTATCAAAACCAACGCTATTGCATTAGCGGCGGCGGCGGCAGTGCTTTTCGCTTTTAAGTGTATATACTGCACGGGATTATAATGTTATATGTATATGGTCCCTTGTGTTTCTATATAAATATATTTATATAAGAATAAAATATATAATATAATAATATACGCGCGACACGGAAATATATAATATTTCAAATGCACACCCGGCGCGCGGTGCCTAACTGATTTTTTCTCTCTCTCTCTCTATATATATATATATATATAAATATAATACAATATATATATATATTATATTGTATCACCATCGCGCAGCAATCCCTCCAAAACCGGCCGATTGTTATCTACAATTCTTATACCCTTAAATATACGCACGCGGTGTAAAACTTTTATTATTATTATTTTTTTTTTTTATTTTCCCCTTCCCCGGCAACCTTTCGCGTTGTCGTCGACACTGCTGCTGTTGCAGATATCCTACCACGGCTATTGGTCGTCGACGGCCACGCCTCGGCGCGCGGTTCCGTCCCACGAGCCCGAGCGCGTCGCGCGGGCCGAGGGGTTCCGTGCGCCACTCGAGTGCGGCGGCGGCGGCCCTCTCGAGTCCTCTCGTCGACGTCGAGTAGTCCAGTTTCGAGTGACACTAGTTTCGGGTGGTGCTCCACACACGTACACGCACACACGCACTAGTGGCCCCGGCGGAGTTTATTTATTTTACGCTATATATTATATATTGTTTTTCCTTCTTTTTTTTTTTTTTTTTTTATATTATTTTTGTCGCTTTTTTTCCTGTCGCTTTTCCTTATTGCCGTACCTGTACGGCGCCGCGCGTACGTTTCGCATACGTATGTAAAAAAAAAACGAAAAAAAAAAAAATCATATCATTTTTCCTTTTCGTTTTGCGATGACTTGAGGTGCGTCGTCGTGCGGATTCCGCGCGAGCGGATTTTTCACCCCGATTTCTCGGCCGCGATCCGTCGATTTCCGGGTTAATAAAGTTTTTCGGACAAACCGCGAAAGTGGCTCTCTCGGTGACGGCCGCTTCGTCGGCGGCATCAGCCGTGTTCTCCGAGAGCTCGGGCGACCTGCTGCCGGAGCTCAACAGCGCTGATCTAGCGATGTCTCTGAGCCCCAAACCGCATCACCACCATCATCACAACCATCACGCAGCGCACACCACACCGTTCTCCGTCACCGACATACTCAGCCCGATCGAGGAGTACCGCAAGCTCGAGTTGTGCGGTTCGCCGTCGCCGTACCACAGGTCCAGCACGGCCGGCAGTACCGGCGGCAGCGCGTCCGGCAGCCCCGGTGCCATGTCCGGAGGCGGTAACAACAACAACAACAACGGTTCCGGGCCGGTCCCGGCCGCCACCGCGGGTTGGCACGTGCACCCGCAATTTCCCGCACCTCCGCCGCCGCCGCCACAATACTGTCAGCCCGCGGATATGGTCACGTCGTACGGGAATTCGGCCACGTGGTACGGGGCACCAGCCAACGATCCCCGGTTCGCAAGTAGGTCAATGTATGCACGATATAACACACACAAAAAGAAAGATTTTATTTAAAATTATATGTTCGGACTGAAGTTGTTACGTTTGTGTATACACATATTATACTTGTGATACTGTTTATAAATTAAAATCAGCTATTAAAAAAAAAAGCGTAAACTAACCGTAGACTTATTTAGAATAAAAAATTAAAAAATGAAAAGACGAATTATCGCGGTGTCGGCAAAGAGTTTTCTATATAAAAAAAAAAAAAAAATCAATTTTATTATTATTACTATACGCTTAAATAGTGTAACGTTTTATTTCATTTGAATTCATCACTATATATATATATATTCGTATACAGATTTTTCACCGCGCTTAAAGAAAGTATTAAAACGTTTAATTGCTATCGCGATATCGATATATTTATTTTGTAATAACATTACTGCGAAGGTTCCGTTAAATAATTAAAAAAAAAAAAAATTATATTTTTATGTTTTTACACCTTAACTTATTATAAGTTTAAATTTTTATATTTTTTTTTCAATATTTTAATAACCTGCAATGGTCATGGAAAATTCACTTTTATTCTTTGTACAAATCGAAAGGGCAAATATGTATTTATATATAATTAGAATTAAACGATACACACACACACACACATTCGTAATATATATATTTGTCAAAAGTATACACTGTAATAAAACGTTGAAAAAAAAAAACGTATATTTTTAAGTCGCGTTTATAATGCTGAGAAAAAATATGTCATTTTAATCAATCGTTAAATATCGAATAACTAGCACAACCTCTGCGCGTTTTATCCCCCCCCCCCTCTCCCCGGTAAACATTTAGCGTAAATCGTTTTTATTCTTTAATCGAGCCGTGTGACCCGCAGGAATATTCTGTAAAGTGCGTATAATAAGTTAATTCGATAAATGCGCTAATTAATAAAACCGGAAGAAAACGTATATTTTGACAGCGAATTGTATATTCGAATAACACAAATTGTTTTTAAAAAAAATTTTATTCTACGTAAATTTTATGCCACGACGGACTTTAATTCAGATAACTTTTTGATAACGACTTTGTACGGCGGGGAGCGGTAAACGACGATTCATACAAATAATTACGGTTAAATATTCGTGCATCGCGGCGTGTGCGTACTGTTTTTTTTTTTTTTTGTTGTTTTTTTCAAAATAAATTATTATACGAAATGTTTTATAAATACGTTTCATCAACCGCACGTGCGTATCGTAATAACGAGGGCGAAAATAGTGGTAAATAATACACGTCGAATAGGGAAAATTATTACAGTGCGATGGGAATTGTTATTGTAAAAATAGGAACGCAGTGTTTTTGTTTTGAATATATATAATCTCGCGTCATGTATAATACAAAGCGCGGTTGCAAATGATCGGCAATCAGTAATATATATATATAAGGTTGGATATTTTCAATGTCGATGTCAAACGGTTTTTGGGTATTTTTTTTTCCGATTTACCGATAATTCGACTTATCGGTTGCCGGAAAGTGAAAAAAAAAAAAAAAACGTTTTGTGACTCGAAATATAATCTCCCGCTCGTGTATTCGTTACGAATAATTGTCCCGCGTAAAAAATATATATTTCGCGACTTACTTCGGACAGCACTGAATTCGAACGACACTCCGCAGCATTGCTCAAACACATACGTGCAGCGGCGAATGTCTTCTTTTTTTTTCCTCCACCGCAATTCCATTTGACCGTTTTGTATATAATATCGCCCGGATCCGTAATAATTCAATTGTCCGTACGCGGGTCTCCGGCGGCGTGTTGAAATGTAAATTTTACGCGTCCGAAAGACGATTCCGTCTGCAACGCCGTCGGACTGCCCGCGCGATATTATTACGTGTTTTTTTTTTTTTTTTTCACACACACAACCTTACGGCAGGGGCGTATACAAGGGGAGGGGGCGATGGGGCGATCGCCCTCCCCCCCCTAGATACTTGTGTGTGTACCTATATCTACTGACAACTAAAATTAATCGAACTGAAACTAAAATGTCATAAAACATTTTTTTAATTTAAAACTTATTATTTTTATATAATTTTTCGATAATTCTAAGTCGGCAACAGATTCGACGGGCCCTTTTTTCTATTCGCCCCCCTCCCCCCCCCAAGGGATGAAGTAAATACGCCCCTGCCTTACGGGCCCGAACCACCGTAAAATATATCAGAATTCAGGGCGTGTGCGCGCGTTCGGCGTGTCATATTGGATTAGACCGAAACCGCCGTTTGTATAATATACGACGAGAACCCCCTTTTTTTTAATGTTTTTCTTTTTATTTCTCCGGCGGCAAAAACATTTGCCGTCACGGGGCGGCGGGACGCGTATACAACACTGGCTGTGTTATCTAACCGGTTATTACAACAGTCGTTATAACGTCATTATCCCTTTTTCTTTTTTTGATATATATCTGAAACGATTATACTATAAGTACGAGCCCCCCGCGGTTTCCATCGACTGCCTACAGAGTTTTTTTCGTTTTTTACTTTTATGGACGGTTAATAAAATGCGTATATACAGCGAACCGCCGCATCGTTCATTTTGTTTTTCGCGACGTAAAACGCCACGTATGTACGTTGAAATCGATTATCTTTTTTTTACGAATTAATTAATCTCTTTTTTTTTACACGCCTCCATTAGGTTTTCCGAAAAATTACCAGTTCAAATCGTTATACGAATAACAGGCCAAGAAAAATGTGGTGGTGGGGGGGGGGGCGGTAATGTCGCGGCTCGAGTGAATTTTACCTCGGATAAAGTTTTTATATACGTTCGAATAAAGCATTGCGTTCGACAAAACGATTGCGAGCGCAGTTTCGGGGGTGCATTACACAAACACTCTGTCGGCAGATTTTATAGTGGTACAAAAATACACTTACGCTGCAGTCGTTTAGGGTTGTCAAGCATTTATATGAATATTAGTTGAACAGTTACGTGTTGGGTTTTATAAAATTCAAAGCTCTAAAAATTAACGAATTGTCCATTTTATGCGGTTTATAAAATATATCTTATAAAATTGGCCATAAAGGGCCAAAAATCGGAAGACATTTTTTTCACGTCCGTATATATACGTTCGGCCGGTATAAAATTCACTATTTCGTTAGTTCTTTTGAACTGCGCTTAAAAACCATCGAGAGAATAGTTTTTCTTTCGGGTTTTGAATCGCGCATAAGGGAAGTGTCGAGAAAATCGAAAAATTACCAAATAGACATAATTTGCGACCGGAACGTATAACGCGCCACACGACGATGATCATAAGAACGTCCTTTCTAGACGAAAATTTGTACACAGAAAAAAGAAAAGTAAACTCCGTTGCAAAACCGCAATAACCTCCTCGTTTCGCTCAGAATCTAAAAACTAGATTGGTAAAGTCAATTTAAATCTATTAATAATAATAATAATAATAATAATAGTAATAATGTTAATTCGAGAACGATTATATAAGTTTCGTTCAGAATAAAAAATTATAATATAATTATTTTATATATATATATTATTATTATTAAAAAACATATTTAATGTAAAACGTTTGTTTGAATTGACGTACGAAATATATTCCAAAAATCTCAAACAAAAAATGATAAATAATTTCGAAGATTTATAAAAAAAAAAGAACCCCGTGTTTTTATTAATTTCGCAAATTATACGAGATCGAAAACACCAAATAAAATATTGTTATAAAATTAAAGTCGTTTTAATAATTATTAGGTTAATATGATGTATATTATAAATGTGAGCGCCGTATTTTAATGTTTATACAGATTAAAATTTTTTTTTAAATTTTTTCATTTTTTTTTTTTATAACAATTATCGACTTATATAAAAAAATTAAAAGTTTACAACGTCATGTACACGTATTATTATTTATTTTTTTTTTCATCGTCTTATAGAAAAGAAAATAGTCTATGTATATGTTAATGATATATTAAATAATCGTTCGCTTTTGTAACGCGTTTATAGACGCGAGAAAATATTCTTAAACCGAACGCACCTAATAAATACCGACCTCATTATTATGTATAATATAATAAGTTAATACTAATAATAAAAGTCGATATATGGTCAAAATGAAAATATACGTTTACACCTCCTACATGTCTGTGAAACGTTACCGAGCATATTTTTTCGTGCGCGTATTCCAACGTCCATTATAAAATATTAAATTATTATTATTATTATTATTATTATTATCAATCATCAATGGACCACCGTGTGCCGGCGGACAACGTCGTTTCTATGTAGGTACGCGTTAGTAACGCGCGCGTCTCGTTTATTCCGTTCAACGTTGAAATAATATTTGTCGCTCTGCCCCGCGCTCGTGTATACCTTGCGTGGTGTGTTTGCTCAAGAAATATTTTCAAGGCTTTCCCTCTCCCCCCCCCCCACCGAATCTCTATATTATATATATATATATAGTGATAATAACGCGGCTACCGACGTTTGGCAAATACAAACACATACACTGCACACGGTGACCACAAACGACGAATTCCATTCTTCGGATGAGGTGAGCGGCGGGGAACAAGAATCGGACCGCGCCGGAGGAGGGGGACTCATTAAAATAATAATTTTTTTTTTTTTTTTTTACTTCTACGATGGCTTCAGAAACGCGTATATAGAAAAACACGGACGGTAGTTTTTTTTTTTTTTTTTTTGGTTTTGACAACAAAACAGGTAAAAATACGTTTTCTCGAATGCTGTGTCTGACAATGCGCGTTTGTTCGTATTATTTGGTTTATTTCGATCGTATGTATACACACGAACCCTCTCTCTCTCTCTCTCTCCGAGATAGCAATCAAGCTATCAAAATATTATCTTTTCTACCGGGCACTTTTTTTTTTCCGCGCGTTCTCACTGACATTCAATCGGGGGAGGGGGGGACACCCACGACGCTACTGTGAGTATTGCTACAGCAGCAGCAGCAGCAGCAGCAGTACAATAATATTATATTTTATATGACGAATGTGACGACGAACCGAACAAATCGCTGGGCCGCGCACAGCGATTTCTGTATCATATTGTTATTTTACGTATAACGCGCGGCGTTTTAATATTATTTTAAAAATAACCTTTTCGACGTCGTCGCGCTTCGGGCACAACGATCGCGCGATAAATATAAAATACGTCGTCTGGCCGCCGAGGGCGAAATAAATCATCCCCGTGCCCGTTTGTCGTCCGCGCGTAATGATTTTCATTCATCCGTTAAACCGGATGTGATGCGATGTGAAAACGCCCTTTTTATTGCCTCCCCGGACACCGGTAAAAGGTGATGTGGCCGGCGGGGGCGGACGACGAGTCAATCAATCGCGGAGAGATAAAACGGCGCCGATACGCGTTCGCGGTTTTGGGTTATCTCTTTTATATTCGATCGTCTTGTGTGTAGCAAAACGGGTTTTCGATACAATAAAAATACCGAAAGGATCGCGTTCGGAAACGGTTCTTTGGGGCAGTCCTTTGCGATGTGACGTGCACACACGGTAATAATAATAATAACACGGGGCGCCGGGGCCGTTCAGAAGGGGGGGGGGCAACGGGACCATTTTGCCCCCAGGCCCCAATTTAGGAATATTTTTAGGGGCCACCCCCCCCAAAAGACCCGACAAAAGACTAAAATGTCCCGATAACAGATATTATTTTCGTTGCGTCAGTCACATATATGTAATACTCCTGTGATCTATATTATATTGCGATAACGAGGCTCGTTTTGCTACGGCAGGCGATGTGCAGACGATATTATATTAGACCAAATTAATAGCCGATACTATATAAATTTTACGTGATTTCTTTAAATAATTATTATGATGGTCGAAGGGCCACCAAATTAATTTGCCCCAGGCCCAGAAAAACCTCGGGACGGCCCTGACGGGGCGCTATGTTATATAGGTACGAGCGCGCGGGCGGGCGCGTCAACCGCCGCGAGTGCGATGGAAAAGGAAATGCGGGGAATTATTGATGTGAGCGTAGACGGAGAACACGGGGGCGCGGGGGCGGCCATTAAAATAATAAATTGTGTGCGTTCGTCAAGGTCTGTCAAACCCGACCATGTTTGTTTCTTTCCTTCGTATAAAACGTCGGACAGGACAATTCGTTGCGATAATTGTACTTTATATTTTCTTCGGTTTTTTTTTCTTTTTGTATTTTAAAGTAATAATAAGTCACGAAATATCGTGAGAAACAATTTTTATATAATTGTTTGAGAATATTTTCAATAATTTTTCTATATAATATGTACCGGCGGTACGGTTTTCATATACATTTCGTTTACGCTTTTTTTTCTCTCCCAAATAAAACCGTATAATATTATTTACCGTTTTTTTTTTTTTTTAAAAAAAATAAGTAAAATCAAAATACAATACGTTAAAAATTAGAAGAAAAAAAATGTACAGTCAATTTTCATTAATAGTTTTCTCTTCGTTAAAAATAATAAACATTCGTGAACAACGAAGAGTTTGTAGTTTGCATACAAATCATAGAAATTTTGTAACTATATATATATACTTTGTTGGTAATAATAATATAATTTAATATACGCGTTTATGAATAATTGTTTCGATTTTTAAACGTTACAACGTGTTAAATGTTTATTACAACGTTTATGATGAACTTTTGAACCGTTTTTCGAAGTTTAAGTAGGTATTACTTTTGAATCCCAATAATAAACATATATAACTTTTGAAATACGAAAAGCATTGAAAACATAATGATAATCTGGTCAAAGAACGAGCGTATAAAATAATAACAAATTTAAACATAATATTTCTTAAGCATATTGTACTCGAAGACTCATTTCGATTAAGATATTATTATATTGCAATTTATATTTATTTATTATACGCGTGGACGAATTGTTTTAAGTGCATGTCATTATATAAATTTGAATTTTCATTTGTACGCGAGGGTGATTATAGTGATTAATAATAAATTATAAAGTTAATGGATTATTATCTGTAAATTTAATTAATAAAGTAATAGTAAAGTAGGTTGAGACTATTATTATTACGCGTATTGATTATATAAACTACTCGTATATAGGTGTATAAAGGCGAATATTGATTTTTATTGTCCGATCTAATAACAAACATATGCGTTAATAAAAAAAGAATAATGATTATATATTATATAATATTTTCGAATAAATTACGATTATTCATTGACTTTTATTACGTTATTAAATATAGGAGGTTATACGTGTAAAGATTAACGTATTTCTAGATTATATTATAGCTAATAAAATTATTTAAGGATTTTATATAATCGATTAACGCTATTTTTTTCTATTCAAATAATTACAAAAAAATTATATTAACATTATATAAAAAAAAAAAAAAAAAAAAACGATATATTTAATAGTCGATAGTCTGCAGTATTGGCAAATAATTATTTTTTATATTATAAAATATACAAAACTTTATAATTCACATAGGAGATTATAGAACTCATTTGTATTACAGTTTATTATAATACATCATTCAATAATAATAAATATACATATTAATGACGTTATTAAAATAATAATAATAATATATATTATATATGCTTTTATAGTGTTTACTATATAAGGAATATACAATATATTACACACACACACACACAGCGCGCATTATTTTTATTTATACGCCGACACGTGTCTTCGAATACATCATAGCGCGTTTATCGATTCTTCCTCAACCCACCAACCCCCCCCTATCCCCTCGTTCACTGTGTTTGGTGAAAACCTGTCAAAAATCGTCTCTCTAGACAGTATATACGCGGCGGTACAAAAAGCTCGTCGGCGGGACGCACTATATCGCACGCTCCATTTGTACAGTTGACAAGGCGCGCGCCTACTGATGTATATAACGCACAATATATAATGTTTGCTTTGTGACCGGCACGAACAACAATATAATGTGTATACGCAGTTTACGCGGTTGGTGCGAGCGAGGGTATACGTTAATATATCGTCCGTTTACTGACTACGTCCTGTTTTGCCAAAATAATAATAATAATAATAATAATAATAATAATAATAATAATAATAATAATAATAATAATTGGAAACCTACTACTGACTGCGGTACTCGATGAACATTTTGTGCCTCTGCAGTAGTATGTTATAGTCGTAGTTCATTTATATTATATCCGTGTGTGTGTGTGTGTTTTTTAATAAAAACAATACACCTTAAACATATCGATTATATTACGCCACGGTTCAGACAAATAATTAATTATTTATGATTTACATATATTTTATAAATAATACGGAAACGTGATAAAAAAAAAAAAAAATGATAAAACTCGTTTTAATATAAATGCTTCTATAATAATAATAATAATAATAATAATAATAATAATAATAATAATAATAATAATAATAATAATAATAATAATAATAATAATAATAATAATAATAATAATAATAATAATAATAATAATAATAATAATAATACGCTATACAATAATTAAAATAGTATGTGATCCGATATGCTGTAATAATAATATCACGGATTTACACGCGATAAAAGTGTTTAAATGTGTATGTATAATTTATAAAAATGTTCGAATGTGTTAAAAAAAAAAAAAAAAATGGACTGACTTATAGTCGACAGCGATATTTAAAATATTACGAACAATGAAAATCGAAATCCGTACATACTTGTATATCGATTCGTTTCAATACAATTCGAAAAATATATATATATAAAAAACCGCGATTCGAAATTCATTTGATCGAAGCCAGGAATCTATTGGTTTTATAACGACGTTCTTTTTTTTTTCTGTATACAAATTTTCGACTAGAAAGAATGCTCTCGTTATGTAACTGTAGTGTTAGTACTTTTATTTTAGGCGAATTTCGCAAAATTCTAGAAAACATTTTTTTATGCGCTGAAAAATAAAATGAGTTTTTAAAATATCAAAATGTCGAAGTGCGAAAAAATATACGTTGAAAAAATTCGTATTCTCTTATTCCCATATGTACTTTTATACAAGACATATATTTAAGCATACCACACAATTAGCCAAAAAAATAAATATTATAAATCCGTATAAATTCACGCTTTAATAGTATAATATGCGTAAATAATCGTAATTCATGCAGTTAAGTAAAGTTCCAATTCAAGTATTAATGAAAAAATATTCTGTAAATAAATATTTTTATAAAATTGTTGGATCGCGTGTTCATTATATTTATATACATATTTAAATTTCCTATGTAAGAATCATATTTTGTTTTGTTCTGTACGTGCCATTAAAAAAAAAAAAATAAATAAATAAATAAATAAATAAATAAATATATATATATATTAATTGGGCGAATAAGTACATTTTTATCTATAAGTAGACTACAATATATGTGGACTAATATATTTTCTAATCTTATATTTATACAATAATATGATCGTTTAATTAAATTAATGACGCGCATTTAACGATAAGACACGGATCTCAATAGGCAATAATTACTTAGGTAACACATTTATACGTCGTCCGGAATAATTTTAAACATTTCGAGTTGATAAAGTATATGTAAAAATATCCGGAGAGTGAGTTAAGGTTTTCACGTGGACCAAAGGGGTATGGAGGTCGTATTGGTAAATATATATATATATACATTATGAATTATTCATGAGTCAATAAACGAGCATCTTACAAGATGGTTGAAAGGGGTGTTGCAGAGAACGTTCGAGACCCTTACATAGCCTAGTGGTATGAATGTAATGAATTCCCAATGAGTCTTGTTTTTAGACTGAATGTCATTGACCTTTTTTTTTTTCACCTTGCCGAAAATTCAAATTTAATGTAATGCTCATGTTTTTATTTTTTTTTTTTTGGTTTGTTTTGCAGTATCGAGATTGATGGGCTCGTCAAACACCTCGATGAACGGTATGTCAAATATGGGATGTGATACTAAACCGCCTCTACAGTTTCCACTTGCGCAGAGACGAAAACGTAGAGTGCTGTTCACTCAGGCTCAAGTGCGTAAAAACTATACAGTATTATGCTCCATTTTATAAACACGTTGCATTATTTTATTTTGAATAGCGTTGGAAAAGGTAATCTTAAAAATATTATTATTATTATTATTTCCTTCCATACAACACTACGATTCGCATATATAAATGTGTGAAATAATAATAATAATAAGCTCATATAGCTCTAAATATAATTTGACGTAATTTTTCTTTTTTCTTTTCGTTACGTTTATTTTTACTCGGACCTTACGCATACATATAACGTTTCGATAGACATTTACTCATAACATCAAGTGGAATATTTTTCTGGCGTTCCTACGGGTTATATATATATCATATTCCTGTATACGGTGTATTATTTGTTTTTTGTTTTATGCGTATTGTATTACACGTATATAACGTGTATTTATTTGCGCATTTTATTTAAGCGCGAGGACCTGTTCTGAAACCCGAAACCATATTTACTATTCTGCAAGTTCATAGATGTTTACAGCGCACTCAAACAGTACCAAAAATCCACATTTCTCGTATAAATGTAAACACAATCAGGCGTCACGTCAAATCCACGAAGGCATCGTTTTGACACGAACACGTCCATCCCATTTGTACAGATCGTCCATACATCCTTCCCCGCTCGCAGCTCACGACGTTCCCTTTTTAAAAATCGATATACGTCTTATACGACGCTTGGTGTGGTTTACGTTGAACGCAGAGACGTTATGTGATAATATTTATGACAATCACGTTTCTATACGCAAATTCATGCGTATCATTTTTTGCAGGTCTACGAATTAGAACGGAGGTTTAAACAACAAAAATATCTGTCGGCACCCGAACGAGAACACTTGGCTGGCCTAATCCATTTAACTCCCACGCAGGTAAATACAATTCACATTGACAATAATACAGTTATTATTGTATTTATGTTTTAAAAACCCGATGATATTATCATTTAAATCAAATCGGTATGTTTAATATTTACTTTTAATTTATGAGCGTAATACGCGTTATAAACATACTAGGTACATTACTACACGGAAAAAAAATCGCATATAATACGTACGTTCGAAATTTCAGTTACGCGTCGATTTATACAGAATTTAAACAAATAGACGGGGAGAAACCGTGTTGAATTCGTATCGAAAGTTAAACAAATAAAATTCACGAGAAATGAATTTAATTTCAAAATAAATAATTTTACTGAAATTATTACTATATACACGATGCTGAATTAGAAAGCGTTGCTCATAATATATTAATGTTTACAGTAAGTCAGCGAATGTATAACATTACATTATATGCATTTTGTATACATATTTCGGGCAGGCCGTTTGTACAGAAAACAAATTAATTTTCGTTAAATAAATCGGATATTTTAATTTCAATTCCCCCCCCCCCCCCCGGTGAATTCGCACCAAATAAATTCGAGATTAATATACTATATCACTGTCCGTGAACGCGAATTAAACGGTTCAATTTATATTTACACATTGTTACGGGTACAATTCGCCATTTAACAACTGCCGTTGTTCAGATTATGATGCATATACGATAGAATATCAATTAATCTTAAGTAGATACTGAATTATCGTTTAAAATGTTTTTTGGAATATTCTTATAGGATTATTTGTGTAGCCTACAAATTTTTTTTTTCTTACCCGACCAAATAGTAGGAAAAAAATTCTACAACAATTCTTACAGTGTACCGAGATCAGGTGACCGCGTGATACATTTTTATTTCGTACACACTCGTTTGCAGAGTGTACGCGAACAAATGCCGAGTTTTGAAAATAAAAACGCATATTTTCTGGTGCGGTGTAAAAACATAAATTCTCACTATCGTCACGTTTCGAATGTGGTGATAGAAAACTAAATGGCGTAATCACGAATGTTATACTAGTGTATGGGAAGGGATATGAAACGTTACTCATAATAAATTTAACAATACCCCTTCCAACATTAATGTCAAAGTGATCGATGCTCGTGTTTTATATTTTTGTTATTTTCGTTAATAAAAACGAAAGAAAATAGAATTATATATTTTTTTTCGTTTTTTTCTTTTCTTTTATTGAGTACTTTGTGCGTTTTTTTTATTCGATATCCGAAAGAAATCATTTTTCGACGATGTAATTTAACCTAACCGTATCGTAGTAGTCGGTAGTTGCCGCCCGGTCATAATAGACCGAGGAATATTACGATAAATCACGATAAATACTAATAAATTTTGTTAATACAAAAAAAATTATTTGTTTTTGATTATTATAAAATTATTTCTCGTCGTATTTTTTTTCAATTAGATGTAAAAAAAAGAAGAAAGCTCGTAGGAAGGAATACACCTTCCCCTCCGTGACCTCGCAATTACCCCCCCCCCACACTCCCCGCGCTGCAAGTATTTTTATTTGTATCAACCAATTCACGCCACTGTCTCGTCTGTTCGCAATAAATATTGTGTACACGGATATAACGGCGCGTTCGATTTGGCGTCACGGCGGCGGCGGCGGTGTCGAGATTAAGCGACGAGCACACGGTGAAACCGTTGATCCCGGCTTAAACGTTGGCCGTGCGACGTGTGGTTAATGAGGCTTAAACATTTTCCGGGGTTACGCGCGCGTCGTCGGTCCCACCGCGCCCGTCGCTCCTGCAGCACCTCCGCAATACCAGCAGCAGCAGCAGCAGCAGCAGCAGCAGAAGCACACACAATGGGTGCTCGCTCTCGCGTCTAGTCGCACCGATTTTCTCAGTTGCAACCCCACCCGTCGTCACCACCACCGTCGCAGTTTTACGCGCACCACCACTCTCTACACACTGCACCGTACTGCATCGCCTCGCCCGCACCCGGGCTTTTATATATTTTTATTATTCTCGTATAATAAATAAATAGGCCGGTGCTGCTGCTACTGCTGGTGGTGGTGGTGGTGGTGGTATACTGCCAGTATTGGTTTGCGCGGCGAAATCGTGCGCGCATTATTATTATTATTATTATTATATTTGTATATTATAAGCGAACGGCGACGGCGAAAACGCGCTTTATGTACACGCGGACACGAGAATCGGCGGCGGCATCGCGCTCTACAGTTACTGGCATTGAGTGGGGGATGGGGGGGGGCACAAAAGCGTAGTTCGTTGTGATCCCTCCGAAAAATGTCTGAAGTGGTGAGTGTACGACGCGCAGCACCACCACTCGAGATGATCGGTATATTCTGCACCCGCGGTGAACGGCGGGCAGAACAATGGCCGACAGATTGTGCGTGCTCGGTACGTGTATATACTCGCGCGGTACGTCGGGGCGCCAGATGTTGCGGCGAAGAGCCCCCCCCCACCCGCGCGCGCGCTCACATATTATAATCGCGACGCGGTGTTTTTTTTTTTTTTTTTTGTGCGCTCGCGGTTCCGTCGTACGCGTTGAAAATATTTTAGTACGGGGACCAGCCAGAGCGCCCCTGTTCATCGCCACCGACACGGCGACACCCCCTCAAAATCGCCCGGGTCGACGGTTCCCCGCGGCCTTATATGTACAACGGCCCCGTAATAATAATAAAATATCCGTCGCTTTTATTTTCCGTCGGGCGCGCTTTCGACCGGATTTCTTCTCTTTTTGCAGCACAGAGGTTTTTTCCTCTCGCCCTCTCCCGTTCCCGTCGCTGTCGTCTCTCCACTATGCGTTTGAATTTGTATTCGATAAACGTCCGGAACACGTTCGGTTTTTTTTATTACCCGCAATACGCTAGTCGGATTATGATATTATCGTGTCCGATGTATCGTTGGCGAGAGAAAAGAAAAAACACATTTCGGCGTTTTGTACTTCCGAATCCCTTCTCCTGTCAGGGACAACCTCGTCCACGATCTCGTCTATAAAACGACGTGTGTCGCTTCCGAATCGTGTCCTCCTCTATACGTATATAGTATCCGCGGTTTATGGTCCAGTTATAACTACGGCCTGCGGGAAGAAAATCCGCAGTACCCCCCCCCCCGGTCCTTATCCTCTCATTACGGCGGATTGTAAAATATAATTAATTCGGTAGTAATCGAATACCTATAATTATGTGATACCTTACAAAAATACGAGTTCATGTTGAAAAAAAAAAAAAAAATTACACTTCTATTTATTTTATCGAATAATTAATTATACTCAACGCAATCGTAATTTGATGCGTTCAATACGGAGCGTAGCCGCCGGTGCGGTTGTTGATGAACTCCTGTATAAATGGTACCGTTAAAAATCGGACAATCTCACGACGAGTTCTCGCGATTTAGTAAAAAATTGTCTATATGAATAATAATTTATATTAAAACCGTCCATTGAATGTGTCAACGGTTCTCTTCCGGCAGCCCCCCACACACCCGGTCGGCCTTATTGTGGTGAACAATATTCGCGGGAAGTATTTCGGCCCCGGGAAACGGACAAACGCGTTTCGGGTAAAAGAAAAAATAAAAAAATAACCGAAAAGAGAAGGGAGTGATTTATCACATTGAACGTGTGTACAAAAACACGGCTACTGCAGTATATCTAATCTTTATGTTACTGGAAAAAAATAACACCTTATAATGACGGCTTAGGTACCGACAATATTATTTACTCGTGTTTGCTGTGTATATGCCATTTACATTATCGAGTTTATCGGTTAATATACATTACACAGTATACGATTGAAATTGAAAAGTTATGATTACTATATTGTACACAATTTTTATCAATACCGAAGATTTTAAAATCGTAGTATTGTATAATATAACGAGTATGAACGGGTAAACCTAGGTAACGTTTTAGTTCTTGCAATCAACAGGCAAAAAAGACATACATTTTTTTTTTTTTGTAGATTAATAATTTTATGTTATTAGTTATATCGATAAATACGATTATCAGAGTCGATTTAACTTTTTATTTGTACAATTGAATTTACATTCGTATAATAAATATACAGAAGTATACCCGAGGTACCAACTACTTTTTTAAAAGGTGTGTTAAAAAATTACAATGTAATTTTAAGGCGTAAAAATTAAAAACATTGATTCGATTACAAAATTAATTCGCATAACATATATACATATTTAACTATTACTCAATTATATATACATAATTGAATTATGTTTATCGGGAATATATGCATACATATTTACTGCATCAGACATTATATAATTGTTTTAATAATATGATTGTCACGCATTCTGGCGAGATTGGACGGGATAAATATGACGTGCACCGCGTGATCCGCGTCGTACACATTATTGTATATACAATATTATACTTGTATAAACGGTAACGGACGTGCAGTACAAATCTGCGTGAATGGCTCGGCGAGCGTATCGTTCAGGTATATCGCGCGGACATAAGTAGCTGCAGCAGGGCACAGACATTGCCGAGTACTTTTGAAAAGTGAAGTGAATTTGTGTAGGAATTATTCGCGGATACTCGTACAGCTGGCGACGGCGGCGGCGGTGGCGTCAAGTATGCGCGCCGTGGCGGCGGATCTCGTTGGTTCGGTCAAAAGAGTTAGTCTTTAAACCGTTATCCAAAAGCCGCCGTAGAGTGCACTCGGTTTCCGAGCACTTTTAAAAACACCTCTTCAACTTTATTTCCACTTCGCTCTCGCATTCATTGTCAATATTAATAATACTGGTCATCTTTTGACTTTCAACAACAACAACAACAATATATATATATACGTATCTTACTTAAATGCTCATTCGTATTCCTTTTTTTTTTTTCTCTTCCACTCCCATCCCCTATTGTACCCGACTCCGTTAGACTGATACAAAGACATTGCAGACGATCAGATGGAAACTTCACATCGTTAACGACGGTAATACGATTAATCGTCGACGCGGTCGTCGGTCAATGCGTTTTGAACATTTATTTTTTTCCTCTGTCGTTATTATCGATTAATATACCTAAAATAATTATTGATTTGTTCAATTGTTCGGTGTATATAAATATCGCGCGTAAATTAGTTGCCGAGTTTACGGAATTTCGCGCTTTTAGATCACGTTTAATGATAATATGATTTATGACAATCGGTTTTTACAGGTGAAAATATGGTTTCAAAATCACAGGTACAAGTGTAAACGTCAAGCGAAAGAAAAAGCGATGGCCGAACAGAACGCACAGAATCAGGTAAGAAATGTTGTACAATATCCCATGATAACGCGACAATAGTAATAAATTATACGAAATAACAGAGACTCCGAAACTGTATAAACATCGTTTTTAGCTAAAGTGAAATATTTAAAAAAGCTATTTTACGCTGTCGTACGTATAATTTTTTTTTTTTTTTGGTCAGTTTATATACTCACAATATTCGAACCCGGGAAACTATTGCGTGTGTGTACAATGATGTTTATTTTATTTTCTGTGTATAAATTTTCGACTAGAAAGAATGCTTGAATGATCTCTCGTCGTGCGTTACATTCCGGTAGCATATTGTGTGTCTATATATAGTTGCCGTGTTTTATTCGAAACGTTTTTCGTTTTTTTTTTTTTTCAAGCAAATTTCTTTATGCGTAATTTAATACCACTTGAAAATGGTTTTTTTTTTTTTTTTTGATTTACTGTTAGTTCGAGGATGATTTGTACTGTACTATTTTAAATAGTATCGATGAAAACGAGATGAAACGAATTAAGATTTTTTTTTCTTGGCAACGTAAAAATGTTCAAACGGTTTTTATCGAAAATCATAACAAAATAATAGGTCGAAACACGCGTTTTGAGTAAATATATATCGTCGTATGTATTCTCTGGTGTGAAAATAACGGTTTTACGTGTCGACAATTTAATTCGTTTTAGGACATTCGCCTCGATGTGAAAAAAAAACGACGAGAACAATAATAACGATCGAAAGCTATAGCACCGAAATAAAACGTGTAATGAAAAAATTTATTTAAAAAATAAGAAATGTATTAGTAATTCGTTAGCACTACTAAAGCACTCGCTCTATAATAATATCACTGTATTTAATATATAATAATTATTAAACATTATTAGATCTTGAAGAATAATGTATTGGTTTTAGATTTAACAATGATGTGTTTTGATTTTTTTTTTTTTTTTTGTATAATAGAAATGCTCTATTGACATTTACCCGCATTAATTTGTGGTAAAAAAGCTCTATTTAAGTAGCGTTTTTTTGACTGAAAATTTTCATTTGATAAACTGATAAAATTGTTAAAATCTTCTTTCTGGACAAGTGAAATTGTCGTATTCGAAATCTGTCGTGCAATAAAATCTTAGATATTTGAACAATATTTAAAACAAAAACATTAAATAATCGTTTTTCATAGTTTTCTTCAAACGCGTTAAGTTTGAATTTCAAAAAATTACAATGAATAATAATCATAATGAGAAACAACGTTTTCGAACTAATGAGTAGTTATCGTTGCTTTCAAATTTACAATACAACACGATCAATACCATAACACCCGATCAAGCGATCCATTCGAATCGACATTCGCAACACAGCCGCGGCTCCGTTACATTTTTATTACTCAAATTAATTAAAATCTCGATTATTTTTTATACTATGTACACGTATAAAAATTTTAATATTTTTGAAATTTCTGTTTTTCATATACTTCATTTTTAATATTATTTCAATTCGCTATTTCGGCGTCACTATTTCGCCACGTTACCACACAGCTTCATATTACAGAACATAAATGATTTCGTTCAATTATACAATTTCGTTTGATTAATTAATTTCGATATATTGCTTTTATTACAGACTAACTTAACTATGCAATGACATCCATAACGTAATTTTCAGGAGGGACGGGCAAACTAAGTCTATACATTTTTAAAGCCACTTATATATACGCACAAAAACTTTCGTAAACCGTTATAAGGGCAAAGTTTTAGAGATTAATGCTGTATAATTACCGCGCAAGTTGAGCAAGGAAATTATTTAATATTGCAGAAAAGTAATTTCTAATAAATATCACATTTTCGATAACTTTTTGCGATTACACATATATTAATCTGAAAATAATAAAATGTAAATTTTGATTTATTTTTTTTTGCAGACCAAATTTATTAATAATTTTTCTTCATTAAGAATATATTTATTCCGTTAGTTTTATTAAACAATTATTTCATAGATAAATCAACTGATATATATATGTATATTTATCTAAAACATTATTAACGGAAACCTTTAACCGTTGTTAAAATTTTCTCTTGAAAAATTTGTTTACATTATACATTTTTCAAATAATTTCGTGTGTATTCCAACAGATGAAACTGCCGTTTACAGATATAATACGGTCAAAATAATCGCGTTAACATGACGTGCATCGAGTTAACCCGTTAAAAATCATTTTTAGGCTCAGAGTTCGCCACGACGGGTGGCCGTGCCCGTTCTGGTGAAAGACGGTAAGCCGTGCTCGGGCACATCGGATCCGTCCGGCCAACAACCGACGGTCAGTGG
Organism: Chaetogeoica ovagalla; assembly: GCA_032441825.1. Classification (NCBI taxonomy): domain Eukaryota; kingdom Metazoa; phylum Arthropoda; class Insecta; order Hemiptera; family Aphididae; genus Chaetogeoica; species Chaetogeoica ovagalla. Next base: position 3,007,440 of record CM063726.1, read on the forward strand.
CAATAATTGTAACGGCCATAGCCCTGCCATGCACCACGGTGGCCACGTGCCTGTTCCTGTTCACCCGCATCACCACGGTCACCATCACCATCACGGGTCGCCCAACGTCGGACACCACCAACAACAACACCAACCGCCACAACACCAGTTGCTGACCAACAACGGGATGTCATCATATCCGAGACAAAACGTAAGTCAACATCACCATCATCAACAACAGAACATGTCCTATTTATCTATTCAAGGACGTGCGTGGTGAGCCATAGCCTGTTCGCGGACAGTCGTTACCCGTCGTCCCTTAAGTATATAAAGACACTCGATATTACAATTATATAGACTTGGGAAAAATTCAATTTTTATTTTACAATACGTATGTGTACGATACTTACTATAAACACACACACACATACACAATATAGACAATTTTTAATTAAAACATTTTTACGACTGTATATATATATATATTATTATAATTCTAGTGAGATATTAGGAAAGTCTATTATATGTCTTTACATATACAATGTACCTTAGTAAGTTTATAAGTAACACGGTTTCTATGCATTGTTTTTATTTCCAACTCGCAAAATAATTACATTTTATTTGTGGACTATACGCGACTATGTTACACGCGCGTTTTACTTTTGACTTTTACGTTAATAATAATAATAATAATAATAATTCATAACATAATATAATTCTACCTCTAAGTCACACACACACACATATATATATATACACTAGTATACTTTGTTCATTGTCGATGAATTTCACAAGTAGTGTAATTATTGATATCGTAGAAATATCAATTTAAAACTTTTCAATAACATTTCGAGTACACTTGTATAGTCACATCACAATAATCAAATACTATATATTATACACTCGTGAGCAAAAAAATCGACTCATACCGCAAACTCGCTTTTAAATATCTCTGGCAAAAAAAACTTAAACTTTATTCCCATTTTTGATTTTAAAATCTTTAAGTTCAAAGCCTTGGTTTTAAAATGTTTTCTTAGAACTAAAACAGAGACTTTACAGATTTAAAAATAGAAAATGGTATACAAGTTTTAATTTCTGTGCTAGAGATATTTGACTGCGAGTTTGCGGGTATGAGTCGATTTGTTTGCTCATGAGTATATATTACACGTAGGAAATGGGATCAACGTTCTTAACAATATATTATTATCGTCGTCGTTCTGATCTTTATATACAAGACGATTGACAAATTCAAATTTGATACGTCTGTGATAATTTCACTTTGATCGTTTTCCCATATATTAATATACACACAATATATTTATATAAGCAATCAGTTTATTTGTCTAAACGTATATATATATATATATATATATACACCACGCGTATATACCTATAATAAGATTTAAAACACTGTTCACAAAATTATGTTGAAATTATTTATATACGTATATATTTGTGTAACATTATTTATAAGAGTTTTTCGATTCATAGATTCAATGAAAATAGACTGCGTGCAATTTAGGTTCCCCGCGTGTATAAATAAATCATTTATGTGAATTTGTACACACATACCTATATGTACACTAACAACTAATTGATGATAATCGAATTAATAATATATTTTAATGAAAATAATATATTACGTAAAACGATTTGGACTTGATTCTTAATTTAAATTATGTATGTATTTGTACAAAATCGAAATTACATATGTTTTCGACGTGTATATAGTAAAATATTGTTATGTGTATATAAATAATATTATTTTAAATAAATCACGTGAGAATAATGAAAAAACAAAACACGTGGTCTTATGACTCTTGTAATATATATATATATATATTTGTATTTTTTTTCCAGCGTATAAATATAATATATAGCTTATATTTATCGCATCGTTAATTTATAAAATATGAACACATTTACGTCGTTTTATTATTATAATTAAATGTTAAGTAATTGTGTAAGATTTAGTTATCACAATAAGTATATACGTGTAATTAGAAGTGATGTGTACGTGAAAAACGTACACGGAATAATATATAGGTATTGTATTGTTTTGTAGGATTTATTAAACGCGTTTATTTTATTAAAATTCGAATAATAAGCTCGTCGTATAATATACGTATATTATATAAATAAGTGAACATTTTTCCTTTCGCACGACCTCACCGTACCGTACATATATATATATATACTGTAATTATTTTGTAAACATATATTTTTAACTTCTGAATACTTAATATTATAATTGAATTTTTTTTTTTTTTTTTTTTTGTAAAATGTGATGTATATGTGATTGTACGTAATAAAAATAAATAGTATATACATATATAATATAAAAGAAATATTATTATTTATGAAATTTTTCGTATACCATACGAATATATCGTATTTTTTTCTTATTTTTTATCCGTTTTCGCTTTGGTGGTCCCCCGCCATAATCGTCTTGTGCGTCCTGCGCATGTCTTCTCAAATGCGACGCGTACGATACAGACGAGTCATTATTAACGAGTAAACAGTAGCGCGGTTTATAGCAGGACCGAGACAGCGCTATGACGATGCGTACACACACACACACATATACCATAATAATATACCACGGTATATAATAATATAATAGAACAACACAACAATGACGAGTGAAAATATAGGCGGAACCCGAGTGAGACCCGGTGCAGCGCTGCAGAGAACCGCGCCCCCGACGACGCCATGACAGCAGTGTCCTCTATATAATATTATATACATTATGCCGCCGCAGTGTGTACACTATATATACACTAGCGCGCACATGCACACACCGCCTGCCGGAACCCGCACGATCGTTTTAACACGCACACACACACACGCGCGCGCCGCGCAGACAAGGGGACGATTTAATAAGGCGAAAAACGTGTGTGTGTGTGTGTGTGTCTAAAATAAAAAAAAATAAAAAACCGATCGACCCCAACAACACCGCGTGATCGGGACAATATACGGACAAAAAAAAAAAATGTATACGTTTATACTCTCCGGTACGTTTTGATTTGAATCCAATTATTGGAATATTGCGGGCTACACATAACATATATACATTTAACCAACAAATGTTGATATAAAACTCACCGAGCATACAACGTATGTGTGTGTGTGTGTGTATAAAACGGTAAAAAAAAATATAATAATAATTACAATAATAATAATAAATGTTTGCTTTACGGGATTAAAATATACGCGGAGAGAGAGAGAGAGAGAGAAATCAAATGTAATTACCTTTTTTTTTTATCGACGCACAAAGTATGTGTATATATAACATACAGCTCTACCGTGTAATTTATATATATATATATATATGTGAAATAACGTAATTATATAATATGTATAACACATATTATTATATTATATAATATGTATAATATATCGTTTCGTTATAATCATTTCAACATGTTGTGTATATACGTATGTTTTTTTTTTGCTTCTTTTTGATTCGACAAAAAAAAAACGCGTACAAGTTATAGAAAAAAGAAAATTAATAACTCGCAATCCGCCGGAGTCCCTCATCCGGAGTGTCATACAAATGATTATATATCGATATGCGGGAATAAACAAATACACAATATATTTTTTACGTTTTATTATTATTGAATCATTCCATGTTTTTTTTTTTTTTTTTTACATATTATTATTCGATTCGATTTTTAACCATTAATAAATAATATATATATATATATAACGGAACGATATAAATTCAAATTAAACAAAGAATTTTTCAAACGTTTTCCGGTTTTAACGTACGTGCGTATTCGTTATATTATTATTGCCAATATACTCGATTATATCAATCGATTTTATTTTTTTAAAAGAAAATAATAAATGCGCAGAAAATAAATATTAATTTTCTTTTATAATATGAATCGTCTGTGTGCTCTGTAGTATAGCTTTATTATTCTTTATAACAAAAATATTATAAACATACTTTTTTTTTTAGTGGCATGAAAATGTTGCAAAAGATAAATATTTGATTTTCAGTAAAAATATATTGAACATTTTCCATCTATAATATATATAGGTATAAACGTGAATATACGAGTACGGAGTAAACGGTAATATTAAAAAATATGATATAAATATAGAAATGAATTGAAATATTAAATAATTGCGTAATATTTTTTTTTTATTGTATAGGCATTTATATATTATAGTGATGTATACGAGCATTTAATTAACATTGCTATTCACGAACACCAGTAAAAATTATAGAAATCTCAACGAATTCGGATAAAATCAACGTAAATATTACACGAAAATCATTATTTTTCTGGTCGATAAATCGTTTTGGGACAATTTAGGCCAACTATATCGATCATTTCGAATAATATTATCGTAAATGCGCATTGTTGTAACCAGCTGTATAGGTTAGGTACAACGCATATATTTTCAAATTTCTTATTATATTGCCCATTTTAATTTTCCTACGGCACAAAAACGTGTAGTAGTAATTTATACGATTTTAGTTCCATAGTGTATATATATATATATATAAATAAATAAGCAATTTATTTGGGCGTTTTAATTAAACGATAACGTTTCTTTTCTTTTTTTTTTTACTCAATAAGGTAATTTGCTTCAACTTGAAATCGATATTTGTTTATGGTGGATTAAAAACAAAATAGAAAAAAAAATCAACAACGTCCTACGGTTTCATTATTTTCGTTGTATATAACGCCGTTTAATTATAGTTATAATCGATTATTTTACGAGTCGGAAATTAGAGGATTATTATTATTATACATTTATTATATATTGTACATTTATTATATATTTATATACATTTATCATATATTTACTTCGAAGCAGCTCTTTGCAGTAAAATAATATTATTGAATACTTATAATCAACAAAATATGGTTAATATAATTTACTTGTATATAATAAAGCTGATGAAATTGTTTTTTTTTTTTTTTTTTTAATGCGCTAATCTACGAAACTATCGATCGGATTTGAAAAATTCTTTTTGCGTTTGATAGCTCAATTCTTAAGAAGGGTCATAAGTTATATCAAACATCACAGTATATTCCTTAGGTGTCGAGCAAAATTTGAATCATTAATCATTTTTTATACGGGCAACGAAGTGCCCGGGGACAGCTAGCAATACTATACATATAAATATTGTTGTATAGAATAGTCGAGACCAGTGAAAGTTTTAAATACATAAAGAAAATATATTGTAATATAAAAAAAACATATTATATTGTGCGGTTGTAGCAGTTGTACGAATTGAAAATAAACAAATATAGAAAAAGTTCAAAAACAAACTATACGGGCAGTACGTAATAGTAATTATAATGAATACGACTGAGAATAATCGCATTCCATAAAGAAATTCGAGGTATTATTATAATATATCACGATTTTTTCTTAAATACTAAAAATCAGAACATCCTTAAGGATATTTTTTTCCTTATTCTTATCTTGCGCACGATATAAGTTTTTCTCGTTTTATTGTACGCGGAACAGAAACCGAAATTTAAGTTTATAGGTATATATCGAAAGAAGGCGAAAGAAAAAATAATTTTTTATAATTATATAAAAACTCGTAAACTGAGCACACTATGAAAAATAATACGACGATACGAACTATACATTAACCATCTAACCACATACTCTGTACTTCGAGGGAAGATTATGTAGAAATGGGGAAAATAAGAAAAGAATATTTATTAGCTGAAAAATCGTCTCGATCACGATTTGACGCAACATCAAATTATTTATTTTACGCATCGATCGACAAAGAAAAAAAAATTGTTCGCTATGATTTCTAACGTCCAATAAACTTCAATAAGATGAAAAATATTAGTAAAAAAAAAAAAAAAAAAAAAAACAATAAAACAACACTTAAACACTGAAGCGGGTTTTCTATAGGGTATTGTGAACTAATTTATATCGAACCAAAACAATTAAATATCGTTTAGTAGTGGTTTAAGTATGTATTTGACTAGAAAGTTATAACAATTTACGGTATGTACATTTGTATAATAAATTAACGAGTTATTAAAAACGCGTAGATTACGAGTCCCTAGGTATAATATTGTTATATATAAAATATATATATATATATATATATAAATATAGACTATATAATATATATTGTATATAGCTGTTAATTTAAAAATGAACAAGGCGAAAATGGTTGTATGTGAGTATAAAACGATTATGAATTATATATAATATAACTCGAGAATGGACTGAGACACGCTCGGTTTACTTTGAGTTGTAAAACGAAATTAATTTTTTTAATAGCTTATAAAAACCAAAAAAATCGAACTTTAAACAATTGACGAGTTTAACCGCTCGTTTCTATGGTTACCGCACATAACGGTAACCTACATATTAGCGATGTTACGAACTCAGATTTTTGAGCTCGAACCGAACTTCAAAATTCAAAATTATAAAGAACCCGAATCGAAATTAAAAAAATAAAAATTACAGATAATTCACCACTGCGGGGTATTATCGATAAAATCAATTAATTTTTGGATCCTAATGCTACGAATAATGTATATTTTCACTCTGTGAATATGACACTGAAAACAGTTAACTAAGCTAATCGATAATATAACGTGAAATCTTCTGTAAACTTATTTCACTGCGGGTTGGGGGATAAAAATTAATTTTTATATAAAAAAAAAATAAAATAATTTTATCTATTTTATTTATTTAAACACGAATTGAATTTTTTTCACCCTTTGAATTTCGTTTACCTAGTTTCGATATTCGAACTGAACTATTTTCGTCTTCAATGCGGTACGAATATTTCCATATCTATGCGAGTCATTTCACTAATATGTAATATAATAAATATTATATATTAGGTGTTACTTGCGACATTGGATTTTTTTTTTTTTTTTTTTGATAGGACCCACGAAACGTTTTTTTAATAGTTACACGTGAGCACGTGTATGTATATAATTATTAATTATATTGACAAGAAAACATTTTTTTTAATTTTTTTTTCTAAATGAACACCTGTGATTGCCTTCAATAGCTTTATTGATCATCGTAACACAAATGTTATTTTTAAAAAGGATTTACGACGTTGTGAATGAAACGGGCAAATCCGCCGGTACTATCGAAATTAAATCGCCTCCTGTTTTGTTATTGCAGCTATAAGAGTCGCTCTTATACATACGCGTTATATTTCGTCTCAGATCTGAAATTATCGTAATTGCGTGTCGTACCCATTACATATTTTTTTTAACTGCCCGTGTACCGCGACTTTCAGCCACAGATTATGGGAATAGGCACTCATCCCGACAATTCCAAAGCGTTAAGGAACTCAATGAGGCGTATATATGACTGCAGTAAAAAAAAAAAGAAAAGGTAAGTAGAACCTTTAAGTAGTAAAAAGTAGTAAAAAAGTAATGTCTTTCACAGACTTTAAGTTATTACACGCTATTATTATTATTATTATTATTATTATTATTATTATAATTATTACAAAGAGGTCGCTCATATATCATTGGTTTTATATTGAATAAAATCAACGCATATATATATATATATATATATATATATATATCAGCTGAAATACAATATTGGATTCAAACGAATCTTCAAAATTCGGAGTATAATTGAAAAAATCATGTTTATAATTATTTCAAATTAGGACTGTTTTTTTTTTAACATACGAGTAACACGCAAATTTCAGGACTCAATCCGTCAGCGTTTCACGACTGCTATAATATGATATAATTATAATTCAAAATGTTTATGGTCCGGAAAATAATAGTTGTCAGAAAAACGAGTGTGGACATCGGATTCATATCATGACGCTGTTAAAATAAACAAATAAATAAATACCAATACAACGAAATTAATTATAAATATTTGTTGCGTTGAAATAATTATGAAACGATACAATATTGAATACAAATACTTCGACGGCTTCATCTCATTTATTATGTATTATTATCGGGTTTTTTTCGTTCATTTTTTTTTTTTACCATCATTATTAATGATCAGCATTTTCTTAAGATCAGTAAGCGTTTTGATTTGTATCAATAAATCATAAATATAATGATTTGGTAGTCCTTGACACTGTGTTGCATTATATTTTATAATTATAATATTCTTGTTAATTACAATATTCTTAAATGTATAATACATTTACTTTATTTAATTCGGACACCCTAGAGCCCCGGATTAATTCGAATTAAAGAAGTACTATTGTATACAATAATTGAATTTATTAAATTGACAGTAACGTGTAGCACACGGAGCGTATTAAAACGCATAATCACATAACCGTCGAACAAACATATTCTTACTATAAATAAAGGTGGATGATATAATTTCATATTTTTTTTTTAAAAATTTTTGTACGTCCGTGTAACTTTTAATCAGTGTTCAATAATTTCGTTATCGATTTTCTGACGCCTACGCACCCTATAGTCGTTTTCGATAACGCGTATAATACTAATAACGAGGGCTACAAAAAAACGACGAGTAAAATAAAAATTCAATAATAATTGAAATTTATTTGAAAAAAAAATTCTTTTCACATAGAAAAGCTCGGTTTTAATTTATAAAAATTCGGTCGCGTTGAGCTCTTTCCCTCCCTCCCCCGTCCCCCCGTCCCAACCGCTAACGTTTCATAGCGTATTATTTTTTTTTATAAGTATTCGTAAAAAAAAAAAATCCTTTCCAACCGTTCTCGCAATAAATACGCAATGTGGGAGCTGACGGTGTGTATTGTTAAACGAAATAACGTCGTATGAATTCATCGCGGTGAAGTAATTTCGTTAAAAAAAAAAAAAATTCGCACACACGTAGTAATATCACGCGATTCATACGCTCCGGCCGACATTCCCTCGGTTCGTTGTCGGCGGCAACGATGACCGTGTTCGTTGGCCCGAACGTAAAATAACGCCGCCGCCGTCATTGCCGCTCGGCGGTGGTCCAAGTGCGCCGCGCGTTATACGGGGGTGCGCGAGTTTTGCAGCCGAGAACGAGCGCGCGCGCGCGCACCCCATTGTTTCGTCGTGTGAGTCCCACGGCCGCATTATTGCCCGGCGGAGACCACCGCGAAATCACTGAACACGAAGTTAACGCACATTAACAGGTTATATGTGCGCGCGTATGGCAGACTCCGGAGGAAGTGGGCATTATTATTATTATTGTTATATTTTTTCTTCCCGTGTGAGAAACGCGCCTCACGCGGTATTCCGAAACAATTCGATCGGAAATGAACAAACATAAAGTTCGACGTTGAATTCCCACACACACACACTGCAGTCCGCATCGCTCTGTGTGTGTGTGTGCTGATGGTGACGCGACGACCACCACGTGAGAATACGCATTTAGTGTGTTGCGTTATAGGAAACTGAGGAGGGAAACGTAAAACCGAAACGGGAGCCGTGGAAATCCGCGGTGGTGGCGGCGGCGGCGGCGGCGGCGACGGCGTAATGTGCGTATATAATAATGCGCGTCTTTGGGAAAAGGGACGACGGGGTGATGAGAAGGGACGACGGCCGCCGGAATCGTTTTATTCGGGCCGCGGTGATGCAGGCCCGCGCGCGGCAGTCATAAACACTCGACACGACCGTGCGCGGAGGCTATTAAACACGCGGCGAATCTGGTGCGGCGTATCTCGCGCATTCGTGTGTGTGTACAGAGTGGTACATAATATTATATATATATATATATATACGTGAGGTGCAGATTGGGGTGGTGAACGACGGGGACGGCTGCGGTGGTGGAGTTAATAAAAGTGTGTGTAAATGGACGTCCACGCGTTGGATGGGTGGTTGAGGGAGAGATACTGTCAACGACAGTGGCTGCGGCCGTATACTGGACAACAATGACCGTTTTCGGGGGTGTTAAGAATTTTCGCGTCGCGCGAATTTATCTTCGACCCCTGTCACGTGTCTGTGGCACCGTGAAATTCGAAAACCGGACTCGGAATTAAATATTTGAATATGAATGCCGTCGTCGTGGCCCGACACCGAGACCGGCTAATAATATATTATAACGCGCTGTATAATAATATTTTTTGTGATATATTACGATGGAAAATTTCGCTCGGCTCTGGTGGTCACTTTTTGATTTTCTCAATAGTTTTTAAACGCGTGTCTAAAATACAACTACTACTACTACTAAAAAAAAAAAAAAAAAAAATGCGTTAAATTCATTATTTCATTTCATAGGAGTTTCAAAAATATTATGGTCTTATAGTTAGAATTTTGAAATGTACACACGAATACGTAACTACATATTTGCATTATATGTATATATATACGTACGAAAAAATTATTTTTATAAATTTCTTCCAATTATATATTAGATGATAATTTAAATCGTAAAAGAGGTAATTTTTTACTTTTGTTTGACAATTCTATACGATTTTATACACGTTATTTCAACTAAGTGTTTAAAAAAAAAGTCTCGAAAATCCCAATTCATAATTTTTTTTTATTATTATTATTACCATTTCAAATTCTCCAAAAAAAGTGTTTTGATGGATGACACCGTCCCTATTACCCTTGAGATGGTGAACTATATGTTTTATGATCGTTATTGAACGACGTGTAGTAGATCTACCGCGAGTATTAAAATTTTAAAAATAAAAATATTTCTTATAAAAAAAAAAAAAAAAAATAATGATTCAGATATTTGAAAAAAAGAAACATAACGCCTAAAAATTATAGAAAAAATAGATTTTCGTAAAAAAAACCAAGAGGGATGAATAATTTTAAACAAAATAAGTTGGGGAGGTGGATGGAATATGATGCTATAACTAAAAGAAGTCGGGCGGCAGGGGCGAACGCAGGAAAAAATTTCGGGGGGGGGGTTTTGAAAAAATTTAAAGTAGGTATTCATTAATATCATATTATTCATACTGTATTACACTATAACTATTTATTTTAGGCACTTATACTATACACATTATACATATTATACATATCATAGATTAATAATTAATTATTAAAATTTGTCAATTCAATTTGAATTATAAAACAAGATCTATACGTCTCGGTTTTTCGGGGGGCGGGGGGGGGTTTAAACCCCTTCCCCCTGCGTTCGCCCCTGTCGGGCGGTATTAATTCTCTCGGACACTGGTCGTGTCGCGAATTCGATTCAACCGCGAGTCGGTTTTTACCAATTTTCCCGCGGCGATCGGTCAAAGACACCGCGGACATTTATATCGGTCAGATTTTTCTCGTTTTTCAGTGTTTATCATTTTTTTTTTGTTTTTCATACTCCAGTGGTGAATAACCCCATGCGTTGTACGTTGTATTCGAATGTCCAACGACCGCGCTTGGTGTACTTGGTACACTACACGTACTTGGAATATCGAACGCAAATATACGTATATATTATAGCGTCCGGCGTGTATAAAATTTAATGCGAATACGAGACTGTTTTGAAAGGACGATGGCGGCGGCGGCGGCGGCAGCGAACGGAGACCACCGCACCGGAGAAGAAACGAGGCGCCGTTGTGACGGCGCGGCGGTGAAAGCGCCACCGAACTTGTGCGTTTACTATTATTATAATATTATTGTTTCTATAAAACGCGCGCCGTGGTACGTTTTTTCGTACGAGATTGCGGCCAATTGGAGCCGCGAACGGGGACCCCGGGGAACGCAAAGTCATCGCCGCCGTAGTCGTGTGCCCCGTGGGTGGTCGCTCAGTCACCGCCGTCGCACGTCAGGTGCGTGACGGGCATCTCACCGGACTGACATCGTTCGTGACGTATGCGCGTATCTGTTTGTGTGTGTGTGTGTGTGTGTCTGTGAGGCGCTAACGACGTACACAATAGCGACCGTCCCCCAGGGAAATACGCATTTATTTAGTAACAATAATAATAATAATAATAATAATAATAATAATAATAATAATAATAATAATAATAATAATAATAATAATAATAATAATAATAATAATAATAATAATAATAATAATAATAATAATAATCGGGTAAAACACTTTTTAAAAAGTATTCGGAACACGTATTCCGAATACTTCGTGATAATATTATTTCCCCAAGTATTTTGAATACTTCTCGAAAAGTATACCATATACTTATGGAATACTTTTTTTTCTACTAATATTCAACAATACGAATATCATATATCAAGAGTGATTATTGGGGCCCGGAAGTTGACGACATAAAAGTGTCTAGAAAATTACGTTAAAAATGTTTTATTTCGTTCGAGAAAAAATTATTTATTAAAATGCGTAAAAAAAGTGACGTAGAAATTAATATTTTATTTAAATTACGACTATCGCAAAAATATAACGCTAAGAACTTTTTATCTTCTTGAAAATAAACGTTCTTTTCTTTTCTTATTTTTGAATTATTATTTCTCGAAAATTATTATTTATTGAACATTCCCACCGTGTAATTGAATCCGTGTGGTAGTGATACAAAGTTTGATTTAATGTAAATTCAATTTAATTTCAACTCTGCGTTAAATCAACTACTTTATTTTTGTAAACATACCTAAAAAGAAAGCAGATAAATTGATAAAATAATTACCTTTCAATCAAGAAATATCGAAAAAAAATGCAAAATGAAATTTGTACCGTTGAATTTTGTGTGACATAAGTAAAATTTGTATAAAGACGAGTCTCGAATGTAAACATAAAAAAAAAAGATGCAAAATCCCCGAGCCCTAGTAATTATTATTTAATCGAACATAAACTTTTATCGAAATCATCAATTTCGGAGGTTTTAATGAGATATTATTTTTAATTTTATGTTTATAAATAAACGCGATAACTAATAAGTAAATTAATAACACCAATTATAATGTGAAACGCAATTATAATAACGTAGTTTAATCAATAAAATATTTGAATAAGGCTGGTTTCAAACACCGAATATATAGCAAGATTTCTGATCAAATAATTGATGTTGTTTTTAAATACTTACTGCTGCTGTAGTCGATATACTCATATTCTTTTTCCGTAATAATAAATACTTTTCACATTTGCGTAATGAGTTTTTTTTTGTTACGCCAATACTTACTTTTTAAAATACTGTCGTATTGTTATACAACGTGTACTATAAAAAAAAAACTACAAATAAATGGTTTTACGAAATACGAAATACAATAAAATAATAATAAAAAAATAAATCGAATAAATTATGGTATAAAACCAATACAGGAAGGAAGGGATTAACGACGGAATTGATATGAAAGATTTTAAGGGATTGGTAGATGAATGCGGTGTAACGTAAATAATTCGTTTTGAGAAACGCCGTAGCTAGTTGAAATCGATAGAAGGACAGTGGACAATGGAAAAAAAAAGTTTGGAAGAATCACATGTAAATATTATACACACACACACACACGCATAAACGAATCGTGAATAGGAAACAATAAAGAGAATGTAGTTAAAAAATATATATATATTAAACGAGACGTATACACTTAAATATTAAAAAAATTATAACTATTTATATAAATATATATATATTTGAGTCACGCATTATAAATAAAATATTTATTGAAAATTTATTATTATTATAATACTTTAAAATTGAATGACATACACGTTCGAACAAGATGACACGTACGAGACATCTGTCTTAATAATATACTTACTCCGGGCGATTATTTATTTAATGACGACTAGATTTATTTATTTATTTTTTGTTAAATTAGCATGCTCGCGCATAAATATTTGCTTTTTTTCACTATATGAAAAATATACAATCGTGTTATACAAAACTTAATCGTTTACAGAGGTAATGTGTGGATATTATTCAAATACGTATATTGAACAACATTATATATATAAGAGTAATATTTGCATATTTAACACAACGCTATACGTAGTGTGTTTGTTTGCAATAATCTTATATAATAATAATAATAATAATTAGAGTACTTTTTGGAAATTTGTTACCGATGACTACCATATTGAATTATGCGCGCGTGTGCACACGATTCGACGTTTTTAAACTGTTAGAATGTAGTGTTATTCGAAAACAGAAATGTTCATGAATATAAACGGAGAACTCATTTTAAACGAGTTACATATTATATGGATTATACTTTAGTTATGGCAGAATGGCGGGCGAAGTATTGAATAGAATTCGCGCATGTGAAAAGAGTTTTTCAAAGTAAAAATCAATTATTTTCCACAGATCGCAGTGCGCGTAACTGGATTATGAAATAACGGGAAATACTTTATTTTCTGAATGGTATATTCATTCGCGCGAACGTTTCGGGAACTTGCAGAATAAGGAGATTATATACATTTTAATGCTCATTAGTATTGAAAATCAATTGCTCTATACAGAGAGCGTGAATAATATTGTTTTCGCGTATATTTATTTTTTTCTAAAAAAATAACGCGATTATATGAGTTATCGTCCGATAAACGATAATATATATTTATTTTTTTTTTTCGCCACACAATATATGTATTATATATTTCGAGAGCGGTTATAAGTCATATCGCGCAACCGTTTCAGGACTATTTTGAAATCGCGGCTTTTCCCGTTCAAATACGCGGCGTATTGTTTTCGAGTAGGTTATATTATATTATAATATTTCCACGGTGAAAAAAAAAAAAAGGATACGGCATTTTAAAAGTGTATTATAATATCCGAAGTACTCGTGAAAATTATATACGCCACTCTCATCCGAGCATTTGTTATTCGTTTTTTTTTTTCAAATTATAACAGCTTATACGGCTCGTATTATATATATTTATTATTAGCAAATTATTGGGGGGGGGGGGGGCTGGGTCGTCGGTGGTATTAATAATATCGTCGTTATAATATTTTTAATAACACAAACGGTTGGGGGCGCGCGCGTGGCACGCGAGCATTGCCCCGCGAAGTCAACCCGCGCTCCGTTCCCCGTATATTATACGCGACTGCGACGCGATAAAAACAACAACAACAGCAATAATAATAATATCGTAAACGTTTCCGATAAGCGCATATACGTGTATGTATGGGAATATAAAAAAAAAATCCCTTCTTCTTCTTTTTTTTTATTGGCCGCGAACCCCGCGGACGCGGTGTATACGATAAATTCCCGCGAAACGCGCGTCGAACACCAATATATTATAATATTATATTAAATAATTCATCTTGTAAAATCTGACGGGTTTATTGTGAACGTCAAAGGTTAATCTTCCGCTAAGTCTTTAGGTATATACACACGCACACACAATAACCGCGCGATGCGGAGCGGTGGATGACCGGGAGGGGGGGGTGGAGGGGAAAGGGCCTTTGACTGTCGGTCAATAGGTGCGAGCTGCCGAAGAACGGGTGCAGGCGCGCGCGCGACGACGGTGCGGGTGGCGGCGTGCAGGTGAGGGCGTCGCAAAGGTCGATTCAGACCGCGGCATTACAACGTGTCGCCTGGCAACCGAAGTCCGGTCACCATGGTGACAGCGCCGATTTATTCGCCGGCCACACGCACGCACCACGCGGCGTGCGGGTCAAGTGCACTCGACAGCCGCCGAACCGTTCCCTCACCCGTCCCCGCCGGCCTACACAACGAGGCGGCGCGTTTCCCTTGCAACTTTCTCGGCACCACTCGACTCGGTCGTCGTTGCCAATTTCTCTCTCTCTCTCTCTCACACACTCTTTTCTTCACCGCGCCACAGTCTCCTCGCACCATTCCCATCTCCTCTATATACTTACCTATACACTACAGTTTTGTGTTTTATTTTTTAATAATTTCACTCCCCTTCTGACTTTTTGTCTAACGCTCTTTTTTATTATTATTATTTTTTTTTTCCACTTTTTTTTTTATCGTTGTCGCATCACGTACGCATAAGACCCCGAAGGTCTCCTCGAAAAATATTTTTTGGCCTTGTCATCTTTTTGTGCGCGGTAAATATTTTTCGGTTTTTTTTTTTTTTTTTATGTCGAGTAAGATATCCGAGTACTCTTTTGAAAAGAAAAAAGAAATAAAAGAATTTTTATCTAACACACCTCTGTTATATATTTTGACATTGTAATTAGAATTACGCGCAATTGCGGAAAACTTATGAGAAAAATATTCTTATATTTGAATAATTCATGAGAAAATTTTATACGAATAGAAAAACATTTGATTTTATTTACAATATATAATAATATTTCGTATTTACGTATATTAATATATATATATATTTTTTTATATAATACATAACGTTAATATTAAATTTTAAATGAAAGAATAGAAATCGTATAATTTTATAATAATTTGATTTTAGTGTTTCCAATTTACGGTTTAAAATTTTTTTTATGTAAATAAATCATAAGTCTATGCAAAAAAAAAATTTAATAAATTGCGTTTTGAATTTACACAATTACAAATATTATTAATAACGTAATACTTTATAATTTTTCTAATAATTCGCGAATTTAATAATCTTTTTTTTTTTTAAAAAAAAATTAATATTTATAGCTGGTGTCGAATACACATACATTTTATTGTATTCAAAATTCAAAATTATTAAAATAGTAATAATAATAATTCACTTTACACGTGTAGTGAATATGTAGATTTAATTATTTTATGACGAAATATTTACAATTTCAATGCGCTATAAGCATATAGTTAGACGCGGATTACACAAAATTATATATAATACGCATGTGAGCTTAAAACGGTAAAAGCAAATATGAAGAATTACTTATTGTCTGTAAACAAACCCGTCGTAATAAAGTTTACGCGAAATAACAAACATAATATGATAATTTTATTATTATTATTATTTGTGGACCATGAACTTTATAATATGTTTAAAATCTTTGTAAACAATGTAAATGAACACTTCGAGAAAACATCCCACTTTTAAACGATTAATTAATAATTTATAAATGGATTACAGTTCGAGTCCCATTGTTATTCTTATTTCGTTTGCGGTATATATTATACGGGTATGTATAAAATTGTGTATTATCAATAAAATATATTTAATTATTGTACGAGTAGACTCGGATACATATTATATATAAAACATAAAACTATGTTATAACGTAATCGTTGGAAACAAATTCAAATGCAAGTATTTAACTCATACGTCATGCAATATCAAGTACAAATCTAATATTTAGACACTTTTGTCATTGTATAATACTATTATTTTGAATAAAGTGTAAATTTTATCTTTTATTTTTTTGCCTACTATACAAATTGTTATGATAAAATATTAAAATCGTTAATGTCATATTATTATTATTATTATTATTATTATTATTATTATTATTATTATTATGCATATAATATAGGTACTAATTTATTTATAATGTTTTATAAGAAAGATAATTTAAGAGTACTTGTTTTCTGTTTCAAAGTTTAATATTGTATTTATTTAATCTGCTATATTATTTGCGTACATTTTGGCGCACATAATAATAATAATAATAATAATAATAATAATAATAATAATAATAATAATAATAATAATAATAATAATACAATTCAAGTGATTTAACAAAAAAAAAATTGTGAAAAACTATTGACACTAAGTTTTTTAATCACCAAATGATCCTAATATTTATCGAACATAAAAACGTAATACTCATATTAATAAAATTATATATATATATATATATATATATATATATATATATATATATAAATAGTATTGTAGTAGCATCTATAAAAAAAAAATCATAAACTTATATAAATCAAAAGTCTTAAACACATTGCGATACGCTTTTTAACAGTGTCATCCACATTTATCCTTATTCCACCGTGGAATAAGGCCAAATTAAAGGCCTTCAAAGCCAAAATCTGAATGTATTCGATTATAGTTCAGAAATTGTAATAAAAAAAAAAATCCCTATGATACGCAATACCAGTTTAATGTTAATTAATAAAATATTAATAAATTCTTATTACCGTAGACTTAAAAAAAAACACGGACATCCGATGTGTAATAAAGTTATATTATTATAATTATTGTTGACACTGAGATTTTTTCGAGAAAGGATTATTTTTATTAAGTTTAATAATTTAAGTGTCAAAAATAGAATATATATTTTGTTTTATCGATCAACCATTATAATCGAAACAGGTGATATTTACACACGGGAATGCATTGTCGAATATGGAGGTGGTCTTTTATCGGATTTTAGCGCGTATATAATTATTCATTTTTCATAAATTATTTATAGTAATTAATCGTTCGATGTGTGATTTATTTTCCGTTTTATATATTTTCTTGATTATTATTTAAAATCACTCGTATACACTCATATATGTGTCAACTACACCTATTCTTACTGAAAAATGATTCCTCATATATTTCCACCTATATATTAGGTATTTCAGTATTTGTCTATGTTCGTTTACACTATTTCTGTGACGCGCGCGTAAAGGAAATGATATGATCGGTTTTCGCCGTTATTTATTCTATATTCTAATAATTTATATGCGATTATTATTACTATTATTATTATTATTATTATTATTATTATTATTATTATTATTATTATTATTATTATTATTATTATTATTATTATTATTATTATTATTATATATGGCTCACCGCCCACATCATAATATCAATTATCATAATAATATATAGGGTGCCAAACGTCAGAGGGTATATTATATTGGACTGTGACTACCCCGAATGTTACGATTTGTACGCAAAACTTTCACTTAGCACCAACCGAAAATGAATATTTTATTTCGATATTAATAATTAACAAGCCGGATTTGTGTACTTATAAATACATTTGGCACCTCTCGAATAAATTATTCACTTAAATATAACGCCATTGTGTGTGTGTGGGGGTGGGGAAGCATTGCAGATTCATGTACTCGTATATTATATATTATTAATACTTCACTAAATAATAAAAAAAAGTAATCCCTATAGTAGTACGTTTGTGACTTATAATAATATGATATATATTTATTATATTGCGATATATCGGTATTTATGAAAAAAAAAAGAAAAGAAAAAAGTTATAGCGAATATTGGCGCCTGTATGGGTTTTAGAGAATCTAATCGCATCTTTACTGTACTACTATTCAGTGCCGTAGCTTTAAACTTCATTGAACCCCGGTGTAAATTTAAAATTTAGATCCCTTAACTTAAAAAAAATAAATAGATTTATTAAGAATAAACAATATAATACAATAACAAACAATAAAATACAAACACATATTTTTTATTGATAATATGCAAACTGATTTAAAACTATTGCTGTCTTTAATAATAATAATAATAAATTTTTTTCATGGCCTTACCATTGGCTAATTTAATTAACGATTTGATGATTAGATATCAAGTTCGTTACATTACGAGTTTTTCGAGTTTTAAGTTTATCTTGAATCTGTGTAGAATTTCTTAAATATAATTTTTGAGAGGTTTTAGTTTTGAAAATGAACTCTGCGCGCACAGGTTACATTGTATATACCGCGGTATTTTAAGAAATATCGAACACGCAGTGGGAAAACTATACACACCAGGCATTGCTTTTAACAATAAAATATATCAGAATGTTCCGGACCAATTAATTGTTTAACTGATAACAATTATTGTCTGCGTGTACATTCGGAATTTATACGAGATTTGTACTTGAAAATAAAATCGTCGTATCATTATCTACTCGTTTCTTCACACGTTTTCAATCATATTATAATATGCTGAAACGGATAGTCCAGCTTCTAATACGATCTATAGGCCGGTAGACCCCGTCGTCTTATAGTAAAGATTGACCTGGATCCCTTTAATACATTTTCTGTAACGTGCGGGGACTTGGTGGAATTCAGGGCCTTCCGCACCGCTCCCTATTACTACCTCTTCCGCTATTATTACTAGCATCTCTTCTACTACTATCACAGCCGCCGTTGCGTATAAAGTCGCGGATAGGGTGACGAGGAGTATAGCGATTTATAAAGGCTGGTCTCTCTCTCTCTCTCTCTGTCTCTCTCTCTCTCTTGAGAGAGAAAGAGAGAACCCAATTACGTATGTAATGTTCATGAGACGAGACGAAACTTATGTTTTACGCGGCGACGTCGCGTTACGTGACTGCCGGCTAAAACGCCCTTGGTCACGTACAGCGATAATTAAACAATATACGCAACGAGGTCCAGAGTGTGTAATTATTATTGCGCGATCTCTCTTCCTGCACTATTTCTCTCGTTCATTCATTCTCTCTCTCTCTCTCTCTCTCTCTCTCTTTGACAATTCGCTGCGTTTTGTGTTTAATATTTATGCGCCCGCGCGCGTGTGCGCGTGTGTGTGTGTGTACATATTACGCAGGGACTATTGAAGTTTTTATTTTATTTGTTCTCGCGGGGGTCACTCGACAACCCGCGACGAGGCGACGACGACGATGACGACGGTAGTGGTGCGTTGCTTCGTTAATACACATATATAATAAGTAATGACTAATGAGAGTAGGTACTCGTATAAATGTTGAGATTTTTTGTTTTACACACACACACACATAAAAAAAAAAGAACAGAAAAAATAAAATAAAAGGTTTTTGGATTTTTTGGATTTGTAGGCACGCGAAAACGGTAAACGTCACTCGTTATAAACAGCTGGCACACGGTTAGGTTCTATTGTGGAATTCGTTAATAATTATTATTACATTATACGGATGAAAACAGTGAAGAATGAAATTTGTTTGATACATCAAAAGGATTCCATGTATAGAATAATATCGTATATTTTACATTTTTCGATTTTTTATTATTAATATTTTGCGTTTCTTTAAAAGAATAAGCTAAGACAAATAGTGACATTGTCATTTCGTTGCATAATAATTAGATCCTTGTATTACGTAGTTTATTTTTTGTAATCGCGATGTGTTGGCGACAATGCGCGTGCACTGTAATATTCATAAAACAAATTTTTTTTTTAGCCGTTTTTATTGTTTTTTTTTTTTTTTTTTTGTACGTAATTAATAAATAATATTATAAACGCGTATTTCGATACTTTTTAACGCTATAAAATCCGAGTCGGATGCTTGTATAACATACTCGTGCGTTATATATTTATACTTTATTGTAAGGTATAATATACAAGTATATAAGAATCAAACGGAGAAAGTCGTGTCAAAAAAAAAAAAAAAAAAAATCCATTTCCAACACGCGCTTTAGTATAATATTATGTACGAGAGTATATGGCAAAAAAGAAAATTGAACGTGTAGAAATATATTATTATTATTATTATTATTATTATTATTATCGTGTCCGTGCTCTGTCCGTCCGCTGTCTGTGTCGAACAATACGCGCGAGGCACGCCACCACTGCACTGTGTACGCGGGATCACAATTGTGCGTCAAATGTATACACACGCACGTATATTATTATTATTATTATTATGGTATGTATTTTGTACGAACGAATACGTGACTTGCACCAGATTTTTGTTTTCTCGCGCCGGCGTATGATGTGTGTACAGCGTACGCACAGTGTACAGTGCACGGGGACGCGCGACATGTAATAATATAATATGTATAGTAGTGATGATATAATAAAGTGTGATTTTGACACGTCGTATTCCGCGCATTGCATTGCATTGTTGTGGTTGTGGGCACGGAGGGATCTGCGGATAAAAATCCGTTCTCGTAGTATTAAATATATATCGAAAAAAAAAAATGTATGAACTCTCCTCTCCCCGCCGACGCGCGATCCGCAAAGCCGAACAGTAAATAATATTATATTGTACATTATAAACGATAAATTAGTAAAAAAAAAAAAAAAAAAAAAAATAAATAGAAACAAAAACGGATTATAAAATATTTTTTATTTCTGTCGCGCGTCCTATTTTTTATTCTTTTATTTATACTTAATAATTTTTGTTTTTGTTTTTTTTTTTTCTATTTTGTTTTATCGATTAAACGTTACGTTCAAATGTTTTTCGTTTCGATTGGCCCCACAACGATATAAATAACACGACGTCGTACAATATTATTACCAGTACTGCAATGGTCGAGTCTTCATAGGTGTTGAGTGTGAAATTGTGAAGGTACGGATATACGTAATGTTAGTAAATATGACGTCATGCGTACAAAGGTTTACACAGCACGAGTATTATATAACGTTACGATTATTTGAATAAAATATATTATAATATTATTTATATTTCTAATATATATGTATAAATCGTACGTAAAATCTATGTGGTTGCAAAAGAGACGAGGAGGAGAGCACGTGTGAACGAAGAAAAAATGAAGAGCTTGAGGGCAATACGTTTCAATGAGCCAGATATTGTGAGAGGAACGCTCAAAAGCAGAAGGATAAGCCGGGCCGGACACGTTCGGAGAGCTGAGGGCTAAATAGTACGTGAGATCACAATGTGGAAAAAAATACCGAGAAGACGTTCCAGACAGCGGTGGATTGATCGAGTCAGCGAACACCTCTGAAAAATTCTGGGAATAAGAGATGCGGAAAAAAATTTATATTTCCAAACGCAGCGAATTTCGAACAGTAAACTTCGAGTACGTATCAAACTCGATACAGCGAATTTCGTTAACTTTCACTTCCGCAATTTCGATAATCATTGCGATTCGGCCAACAAACGAGTTAATGTTTAATTATACAAATACATACACTGTTGTTTACATATATCGTTCGAATAAATCCGCGTATTATATGATTTGCACGTAATATAGTTATAAATCGCAATTTATTTTATAAACGATTGTAACGCATATATCATCGAAATATTCGTGTACAATACGATATTGTAGAACGGTATTTTCGAGAAAAGAAAGAGCGCGAGCGTATAGAACATTTTACAGAACATTATACGTGCCATATACAAGTCCCTTCTTCCTTCCGACGCAAAACGACTATGCCTGCTAACATATCAAATGTATTTGAAATTTAATGCGCGTAAGTATGGTGAAATTCGGACGACAACGGTTTTAGAATTTAAATTAATATCATTGCGGGTTAAAGTAAAATTGACCCGCTATAAGTTATTGCGATTTTGCAACAAAAATTTTATTAACTCGTATATTATTTTCCTTTTACGAGCACTATCCGCTGCACGTCATTACACGATTCGTACGAATTTATGCGAATTGAAAATCGGGCGTATTTATTTAAAACTTACATTCACGCGAGAACAATAAGTTTTCGGTAATTTTTCTTCTTTTGGAAAAATCGAGGAATTTCTACTGAAAAAAAAATATATATATATATATATAAGACGCACGTCGTTTTTTTTTTTTTTTGTCTCTAAATTACGTATTTCGGTCGTTTTGCAATACGAGTATATTCATAAAGCGCACAATAATTCTAGAAACGTTTTTTGGTATTTTCAAATTTTACTAAAATATATATAACGTTTTGCAGCACCAGTACAGTTTACCGCTCTCTCGACAACAACAACAACAACAATAATAATAATAATAATAATAATAATAATAATAATAATAATAATAATAATAATAATAATAATAATAATTCGAATAATTTTCGCGTTTTAAATTTGTGAAATTTGCCAAGTGTACACGAACAAGGAAAAAAAAAATCCCCGAGTCGCGGGGCTATATAATATAAATTTATTATTAAAATTCCGTTTGTCCTTTGCAAATCGACCGCGCGCGTATTAATACTTCCGTCCGGAATCAATGGGTTACGCGTAGCAGTACCCACACACACACACGCACACACGTTTCCTGCACCGCTCCTCCTGTTCCGCCGCCGCCGCCGCCGTGCAATACGAGAGCCCTGTCAGCGTTTCTATTGTCTGACGGCACGTCTCCTCCACGCACGCACACACGATCGTTCGCGCCCGACATCCCTTGCGCGATCTATTCAACTTCGTCGTCCTGCCGCAACTTATCTCGGCTCAGCATCTACGACACGTACGCGCGCGCCAGCGTTTTTTTTTTTTCCTTTTTTTTTTTAATTGATCCCCCGCGCCGCTCGGCCGTCGCGCGGCTCTTATTATTTTCCGGCAAACAACAATACGCGCGTTTTATTCCCTCTCTTTTATTTTTTTTCTTTCACCGCGGTTTCGCGCGCACTGCTCCACTATACCCGTCCGGCGATACAACGGTGTCTCCTGTCGCCAGTCCCCGGGGGCGGCGCGCGCAAAAGTCCTTTACACGACCGACCGCGCGCATCGACGTTTTTTTTTTTTAAACGGTTTTTTTTTTAATTTTTCTATTAATAAACGCGCGCGCGCGTGTGTGTGTATATAGTCTCGAGTGATGTTTCTCGCGGATGATTATGTTTGCGGACCGTCTCTCCGCGTTTTACAGCACGGGGACGGGGACGGGGGGGACGGGACACATCGGTCAATGCGTCCCCGTGCTAAACGCGTATAGGTCGTCGTCGCAGGAATGAATAATTTAGCGGACGACGCGACGACGTACGTAGAATTCGCCCCCGCCAGCCTATTACAGTCGATATAGTGTGACCTACCCGGGGGGGGGGGACTTTTGATGACGGACCCGGCTCGAAATTATAAATATATTTTATTTATTTATTTTTTTTCCATTCGAACCGTTTCGATTTGAAACGCGAACGACGCGCGGTGTTTTCGACGAAAACGAAAGAAATCGTTGGAGGAATTAATTTTCGAAAACACCGGAGAATAGATTTAAAAGTGAATCGAATTCGCGGTTAACGATTGTATATTATCAATTCGCGAAATAAATACTATAAAGTCTAATCTGATAATAAAAACTCGCACTCCGTTGATTTACATAATTATCGTGTTGTACGTTACGGGATTTATAAAACAATTTCCCAACAAACTCACCATCGAGCGGTATTTATAAAAGGCAAAACAATCGGTTTTTTATTTTTTTTTTATTTCAAAATTATAAATCCCCTCAAACTACAATGTATTTATTTCGAATTTTCCGCCGTTTTCACATTGAAAACGGTCGGGATAATTACGTCCCTGTGAATTCTTGTCGTTACGGATTTGCAGGGTAAAAGTTACTTTCCACCGGAAAAGTAGAACATACCCTATTTTATTTATTCGAAAACCTTTATTGATTTTATTTCGTTGCCCGTCACTGGATTCCGGTATCGGAACCGTACTTATTTCGCGTTTAGTTCGGTTCGGATATTTTCATATACGTGCGTTTTACGGGCAAAAGTCGAAATAGGGAAAATTCGCGAATCACCTAAACGACACTCGAGTCAAAACATCGTATTTCGGCTTATGCCCGAAATATGATATTAATGTTTTATGCCTTTGCGACTCCAGTCGTAAATAATTATTGTTATCGGATTGAGAATTGTACTGTGTGTGTGTGGAATTCGATGCGCGTTTATAATAAACGGGCATACGCTGTTTTAATCGAATTTTTTTTAATTCCTAACTTCTAAAGTCGGTCCATAAGTTTTCAACGGAAATTACGCGACGCATAAAAATAATACGCGACTAATTCGTTCCCCCTTCTTATTAATCGTCTTTCTCGATTAACCGCCGCTATACTGAATCTCAATCGCCCGGTCTATCCGAAACTCACCAGAAAGTAGATAATTAGATAACCGATATAATGTACATTTCACGGGCGTGATAAAAACGCGGTGTATTGCGCGATTGCTGCTGACGTATTTTTCAATTGAAAAGTCAGTTATACTAGTTATTATTACACACGTGTGTTTGTTCGCGTGCGAGTTTTTCGTCTCGCCAACATTACCGTATCGTATTAAACACGCGTGTCATAATTATTATTATTATTATTATTGAAAAAAACAATAAATAATAATGTGCGTATGACGTTTAAAAATGTTCGTTTCTCGCGTAACCGTCTTCTCGATTATTATTATTATTATCCGTCACGGCTCTGGTCCCGGAGACTGGCGAAGGACGAACGAGATTCTGCGCTGTACGATGTTGTCACATTGTTGTCCGCATCGTACACTTCCTCCGCGGTAATACGTTCGCACACGTTAATAATAATTTACACGGAAACGACGGGAGAGGAGGTGTTCGAGTTGAATGACGCGATGGAATTTTACATAATATTTAATAACGTTAATATAATATAATATAAATCGCTGTGCGGCGTTTGTAAATTTCCCGTTTGCAAAACGCGGGGGGAGGATTGTCTATAACTAACTATAACACACGCGTATCCGCGGGACATGAGCCCGAGGAGATTGGCCGCCGTCGTGTTGCATTTTCAGTCGGCAGCTGAGCCACTTTTCCACCCTGCGGCTAAACGGGCTGCGCAGCCAATCGATTTAATTGGGCGGATTATCCGATGACGGCAAATTATATTACATATTATTATTATTATTATTATTATTACTATTAGAGTATATATCCGCAGCCAATTTGTCGACGTGAACGGAATGTATTTCGCATGGTGTGCGTACGTGTGTAGAGAGAGGCCACTCGAAACTGCAGCACCGCCGCCGCAGCGGATAAAGCCATTTCTCGCCCGCCCGCCCACGCGTAAGTGTACCTATAACGCACGACTTTATAAATTTATACACATCAGTCTATCCGGCAACGCACTCCACAGAGTACTCGGCCGTAATAATTATGTATAACATTATATTAGTATTGCATTTATTATATTATCGTAGTATTTATAATAATAATAATTTAACCGCGCCGCAATATTATAATATAATACGTCGATTCGCACAATATAAATACGATAGCGAATTACAATATTCCGCCCGCCATATAGTTGATAATCGTTGTGCGCAAATATTGTACGTGAATTACGACGTAACCGGTCAATATTGCGGCGTAGGAGGTTGCACGTCGTAGAATAAGAGACAAAGTGAACCTTACTTCTCTTAAAAATACCATATTGTTGTATTTGCCGTGTAATTATTTCCTTACAATCGGGGCTCGGAACTCGGTGACGTAAAACTCTTAAAAAAAAAAAAGTTAATGACCCTAAAAATACCAAAAAAAAAAAAAAAACGACTTTAAAATAATCAAGAATTTTAACGCGAACTTACTATAAATTATATGCGTTTTTGTATTAATTACAATCGACTGTATGAGTTACAAAAAATACTTTTCTCTCGCGTTCGTCTATATTATACGTATGAAAAAATATATATATATATATATATTCACCGTCATCATATGGCCCATTTGTCGCGATGGTTAAAACGATTTCGATTACGAATACATAAACAGCAATGGATATCACATTTAAGGTGGATGATGCGTTATAATCGTATCTCGGTGAAATATTTTCATTTTAAATTATCCGTATTATTAATAAATTTAAATGTATTGTCGTGCGCACAACATCCCATTTTCATTCTAGTACATAATTAGTTATACACACGTCTATTCATATTCATGTCGATTAATTTTCCAAAAAATATTTTATCAGACAAAGCCCAAACGGTTATATCGTATGTCTGTAATGGTGATGTTATCCGGGTGACATTTTTACCGTTCAATGTCGGTTTATAATAATTGTGACAGTTTATTATATACGGTTCATGAACTGTTAATTGAGAACCGTCGGTAGTTCAATTCAAGTGTTTCGGTTCAAATTTTAACACACACACACACACACACACAAGACGCGTTCACAATAATGAAAATTTAATTTAGAATTTACCGTCAGCTAAGCGCTTTAACGCTCGATCACGACCGATCATCAACGCATACCATATGCGATGATCGTCGGTCGAGCACTTATTCCAGCCATTTACATGATGTTCAAAGGGGTGGGTTGCTTTGAAAACGAAGCATAACCGTAACATAAGTGGACCAACTTACAAGTCGATATTTAATTGATAATTGTACTGTTTCGTGTGCCTATTTCGAACAGCACTACGGTGTGTGAATCGAAAATGACATTTTCATAGCACGGTTAAACCCGTGTAAAATTTCGATGTTCATTTTTGTCAAAAACACGGTGCTGTGAATGAGATTTGTACCATACCTTGATCCATCATTTATTGATGATTTAAATAACGGCGTTTGCACCGAAAATGTAAAGAGAAAATAATTCGGTTTGAATGTCAATTTAATTGTAAATCTATATTATGTACTCGGTCGTTTTAAATATTCTAAAAATTAATTTGTTTTTAAAATTTTTGTCGAAGTTTGAAAAAATCGTAGGTGAAAAACATTAATAATAGAGGTGCGCACAGTTGTTTGATTCATCGATATTTACTCTATATATTATAATCGTATTTATCGTTCGTAATATATGCGCGTGAATTTATATAATAACGTAATATAAAGGACGACTGTAACATACAATAATAATAATAATAATAATAATCGATCGTTGGATAAATGTTTGTATTGCGGAACAATACGATATATTTATATGTACGCGCGGTATGTACAGGATACGTCGCGTCATACCAGAGACGGTATACACAGGTATACGACGAGTGCATCGTACTTATATATATACGAGTTTAGTATAATATTATGGTATGGTGCAGTAGCGTTATACAATACCGCAGGCCGGATGCGTGTGGTCAGTTTGACGTGCGGTGACAGTGATTCGGAGCAGCCACCTGAGAAAACACAGCATCTACTAGTAACACTAGCAGGAGCGAGCGGACGAGTGCAGAGTGAGAGAGAGAGATGGCCGAGTCGCAGCGTGATCGACAACAGGAGTCACCTTGCGCATTTTAGATCCATCAAGATGAAGAAGAAGAAGAAGAAGAAGAAAAAAAAACATTTCTTACAAAACACCGTTTGAAATTATTTGTAATACGCGCGCGTGTACGTTTGCCCGCAATCCTCCGATTTATTTCCTCCCCCTCCCCGCCCGGCTTACGAATTATGCGCACTTTGTACGTTTATTGTGTCGCGCGCACAAACGCGTACTTGATGACAATTTTCGCACGTATTCTCCCGAAAAAAAAAAAACGTCTGCCGTTTCCTCCCTTTCACCAACCATCCGAGAATCTCAGGACACGTTCTCTCACTGCGGTTTTTATACGCCGTACACTACACACTGTCTGCACGCCAGATAAAGGCGTAACGCCACGAGACGTGTAGAGAACGTACGCGATTATATAATAATAATAATAATATAAAGCGAGGAAAATAATGAAGAAATGTGTAAATAATAATATAGTCGTCACCTGCAGCAGAAAATCTCGCGGATTTGCCCGGTGGAATCACGAGTGGGGTTTTCATTCATACGGAATAATATAATAACGATGGTAAAAAAATAAATACGTTTTTGACGACGGCGATTATTATTATTATTATTATTTTTTTTTTTTCTTCACTTTTTTTCGGCTTTACTATCGTGAAAATACGTATAATAATATAATATGTGACGATCTTCTCACAGTTCGCGGTTTTAGGGACGTCCCGCGTGCGCGTAGGGACATTCAATAACGCGTCATAAGCCGTCCGCCTCACTGTACAATATAATATATGTAATTTACGCGTTTTTTGTCATCGGCAAATATTCTACAACAGTGCTGGTTCTTTATATATGTATAAGTGCGATCTACTTTTAAAAATGTTCAAATTCACGTCACCCACACAGGTTAATTTTTTTTTTTATAAAAAAAAAAAAAAAAAATGAAAATGTTAATAAAAATAATTTATATAGTAATAATTTTGTATAAAATATGATTTATTTGGTAAACAAACGTAAAAAATAACCGGAAATTCAACTTTGCAAGACTACTTACAGGCGTTAGCGGAAAGTCTTAAGTATTTCGAATAGACAAAACCAGAACTCCGTTAAATATTTACGGTCGAAACTCACTTTTATCGAATTGTCTTCAACGTTTCAAATAGATTTACCAAATAGTTTCAAAACGTTTCAAATAGTTTGGCAACCTCTGTTTAATAATATAATATTGTATAATATGTGTGTTGACGCCAATTGAAAGAGTATTTAAATAATATTTTACTTTTGTACCTATTGTCGCGGCGTCAACGGTCAGATACGCACACATTATTACACACTTTATTATATTATTATTATTATTATTATTATTATTATTGAGTAAGAGGGCAACGCGTATAATAGTCATTATAAATAACATAATATGTATACTTTTAAAAACAAGTATTTTAGTTTTTAAGTACGATATTATAAATTGGGCTAAATAAAAAAATAAATGATAATAATAATAATGATTAATAAAACATACACTTGTGTAAATTATGCACGCTACAAACACAGTTTTACTATATTATGAACAATATTAATGATCGTTGGAGACAATGATTCTTATAGTAAAATTGTTAGAAACGTAAAATATGTTCATCATACAGTTTTCCTCTCCCCGTGAGAACGCCCATGTTATTTTCGTAAAACCAATATGATAAATGCATGCACAACACGCAGAGTTGATGAAATGACGAGTTTGGTGTGCGGTAATTTTTATAAGTATATAAATTATTAATTTGAATAAATATTATTGTTCGGTGCGATGTCCTCTTAAAAATGACCACGTATTCAATTTTTATTGACAGAATAGTAACACATATTTCAAAAAATAAATAAATAAATGCACTTGTGTATGAATTATGTACGTGGTAATTACAAAGACTGTTTTGCTATGTTTTGAACAACATAATATCGTTGAAGACAGTGTTCTTTTATTATTCGTTTTGTAGTAATATATATATATATATATATATATATATTCGTTTTAATTAAAGTAAAATAGAAATGGATACCTTCTGCACTAAAAGTTCATTTTTTTTATTAACTCTGACATTTTTAGTCATTTTTGATAACACATTTGCATGTAAGTATGTTTCTATCTATACGATGTCGTGTTTGATATAACATGACGTGAAGCCCCGATAAAATAGACGTTATTATAAAAGAAACAACGAGACCGCGGTTGTTCTCTGTGTTTTATGTCCGACACCAAATGCAACTCACTCGTCCTTCATACCAAAAAAGCATTACTGAATAATTATTACTTTAGCAGCAGTTATTAAAATGTGTCCGATTCGACTAACCCGTCTCGATCAGTTTTTGGATACCATTAGACGTGTTTTGAATCTGGTGCATATAACTCCCTCAAGCCTCCATTACCGTTCCATTGATGGGAATAGCCGAAGCTCTTCTGCCAACCGCCAAGTATTTAAGAGATTTGTCGCGACTAAGCTATGTCCAGCTTAGTCTTTGCCAAACCTCCAAGTGTCATTTGATTCGCTTTGAGTGTGAGGGTTCTACTAATAGAATCTATTAAAAGATCTGATCTTTTTGACCAACTTGTATTTAGAAATTATTGGGACACATATTGCCTATTGGGACTATAATTATATAAAACTATCGCGTATTGGGACGAATAATTAGGTCGTTCCTTGAAGATCTAAAACCCCTTTGGATTTTCGTCACCCTACGGTTTACTCGCCTATGGAAAGGTAATAGAGTGTACAATTGTTTATTGTACAAACTTAAGAATAATGATAAAAAATGTTATTGAATATAATAAAATAGGTATTAATTTAAAATATATAAACATGATTATTTATTAAATAATATAATTTATTTTATCGATATTTTCCGAGTTAGGCGAATTTGATTACAATATGTCACTTTATAATCTAAATAATGAATAATTATATAAATAACATAAAGGTCTCTAATGGATATTATTTTAAGTAATAATTTTTAAATATATATAGATAACAAGGAGGGTAAGTAAATAATTTATATTTTTGTTATAAAATGTTAATTAAATAACGAATAAACAGTTTCTCATTACATTTTATAAAACATTTTCTATACAATTAACATAAATAAACAAAAAAACTCGTTTTTGAGTATTCACAATAATGTAATACTTTGGTAGTGTGAAAACTTACAAATTATAACTTATCAATACATATAAACCTAAACATAAAACAGGTATATTTCAGTTATATATATAAGTACTTATATTACTTGCAGTCTTTATTATACATATTTAATATCTAGTTCAAATATAGTGTAAAGCATAAGAGTTTTAGGTTAAGTGTATTAGGTTAATTAACATGTTACTTTTTTCCAATCTTAACGTTAAGATGTAGACTATAAATATTAATCTCCAATTATTTATTATATTCTTTTTAATTATAGAATGTCATGGTAAAATTTAAAATAAGAATAATATATAATAATAGTTTATACATATGCGTTAAATATTGTATTAATATGTACCCACCCAAGTGGCTTATATTAATACTATTACTTTTCATTGAACTAATAAATTATTTTATTTCACGAGTCAATGAATTATGATATATTAAATTATATTAATTTAAAAATTAATCGCGCCTCTCGCGAATAAATGAAATAAAATTGTCTATTATTTAAACACTTTTATTTTGTATGATAAAATAACAATAATTGTTATTTAATTTAAAATGTTACAAAATTATTAATCTTAATGCGAACGACGCGCTCGTTCTCCACGCATTAATTCCGTAAAATTAGGAATCGACGTTGTTACTGCAACACGCGATTCTAATTATAATATATTGATGTGTAATAAAAAAAAAAAATTGGTATTAAAAAATCGTTACTTTATTATTGTCTCCTTAAAATATTGCACGGAGATCAAAAATTTATTTTACTTTATTTAAATTTATATATAACCACCAATAATAGATATAAACTGTTGTGAAAAAACTTAACATTTATTACGTAGCAACAAAACGTTTAGTTATTATTAGAAATTATATTTCCCTAATTAACGGTATATTATTAAATATTATGTTTTATCGAGGTTTTTTTTAATATATAATTTTTTTAAAAGAGCAAGATATTTTCTACGTAAATTACGAAGGAATTTAACGGATATCTGTTATTTACATAAACTACAATATTCGTGTATTTTATTAGATACAACTGTTATTTTAACGACACTTTTCAACATTATTAGAGTTAAATCCTATATATTACGTATGTTCTGATAGAAGAATAAACAAAATTGTAAGCCATTGTGACACTTATAAGAATTATTGTTTCTTTAAAATATTGCACAGCGATAAAATAAACGATAATTCTATTAATTTTCATTAACGAGTACCTATACTATTTCTGTCTGAATATAAAATAATAATTTAGATTCGCTCAATAATATTGGAAAGTTTAAAAGTAAGCAATGTCGTAATGCTGATAAAAAAATTTTTTATTTCAAAATCTTGAAATGTTTTTAATTAAGACGAAAAATAATACATACTAATGTACTACATTATTATATGCACTAAAGGTATTGAATTTTTCTTTATAGTCGATGACAATGTTGTCAATGCTTTCAAACATGCGTATTTAAAGTTATGTGAGTAGCTGATAAAAATGAATAATTATTCATAGCTTCTTATTCCCATATCATTTTTAAAATAAATTATATGACATATCGCGTATATACTTAGATGGATAGCATGCATATTAGATCCAGTCTTAAAGCCACGTCGTTTTTTATTTGATGTTTTTTACCATCGTACTGTATCACCTGAATGATGCAACCTTGATCAAAGTACACAACTCTTTTAAATAATCGTTTCCTGTTATTCTAGTGATACGGTACACTTTTATTTTATGCATTCGTTGTCTGATATATATAAAACTATATCCAAATCAATTAAAACACTATAGAATTATATGAATACCTATATGTAATTACCATTTACAATTAATAATTTGTAAAATCATTAATATAAAAGTTACAATTTTAATTGTATTGAATAAATACAATATGAGATTAAATTAAATCAATTTTATTATTATTATTATTTTCTTTCGTGAAATTGTTAATTTTAAATATTAGAATATTGACATTTTATACATCATATTGCTTTGAAATTAATATACGGATATAAAATATATGTTTATATTTTTTCTTTTTTTTTTAACAGCGCACAATACTTTGAATATGGAAAATCAAAGTAATTAATTTTTATCATATTAATACTACATGTATTAAAATGTTATTAATGTAAGCACTTAAGAAAGATTACTGTTTTAAGACACAAACATAACAATAAAACGTACTTGTAATATTTTTGATATAAATTAAGACAAAAAAAAGTTATCTGCACTAACACATTAATATTTACAAAATAGCATAAATCGGTCACAATTATAACATCTAGTTAAAACTAATTATGTATATGAATTTCGCTACAGCGTTTTTACTAAATTTCGATTGAAGCATCAAATTGTTCTTAATATCTGATTAATTTAAATTCAATGTACTTTATATACAGCTAGTTTATATTAAACAACTAAACTCATAGTTTATAAAAACTTAATGAATTTTCTGGTTGTAATGGGGCTCGATGACATAATATGTGGAATTACACATTTTTTTTGACCTACATGCCATTTTTTAAATTCAATACCGTAATAATGCCATTTCTCCTCCTCCTAGCAAAATACAACAACAATGCCAATTTAAGATTTTCATTATTAAGTGATTAACATTAATCAGTTAAAAATCAATTATATATATAGATATATATATACACGAGTATATATGTATTTATTATTTGAATTTTTCAATTTTTTCAACTGCTCATATTAGATTATAATTTTTTCCCCCGTGTCAATATTGCTTTAGGTAGTAAAAATATTATTGAGTAAAGTCATATATTATTATTACATTAAATCGTTTTATACAAAAATATATTTTTAATAGGTTTAGCTAAACATGCAATAGATTATTATATAGTTCTCTACCACTTTGCAACTTATAGTATGTATCATTAAAGTCAATAAATAAATATTCTATTGAGGCGTCTACATGTAATCGTATATGATTCGTGATTTATACAGACTATAAATATACAATAAAGAAATTCGGAGGATTTCGAAACCCAATAGAATGGTGCAATGAAAATCATCCCGGTATGTTTATTATATATATATATATTTTTTTTTAATTTCTTTAAAATATTTTAATGTTTATAATATTATATAACCATGTATATTGTTTAACACCATTATTGGCTAAAAATAGTTAACATGTAATTACAAAAATACATAGTACTATTTATGAAGAATAAAAACATTACTAATTGAATTTTATTTGTTTTTTTGAAATTTCATGAAAGGAAATAATAAACTTTGCAGTGGTAAGAAAATTTCATACAATTATATTTTGTACAACTACTGTATTTTTTAAATTAATTATTTAAAAACCTCAGCCGTGCAATATTTTATTAAATACAATAAAATTTCTTAAGATATA
Source organism: Chaetogeoica ovagalla (assembly GCA_032441825.1). Lineage (NCBI taxonomy): Eukaryota > Metazoa > Arthropoda > Insecta > Hemiptera > Aphididae > Chaetogeoica > Chaetogeoica ovagalla. The sequence continues at coordinate 3,042,471 of CM063726.1, forward strand.
CTTAATATGCAGAATACATTTCATGGTCAGTAGTTGTTTGTTTGAAAAAGATAAAATTTTCATGACTACATAATGGATCTTTTTTTTATATATATATTTTCAACTTGATTGAAATAAATTTCACTTCTTAATAAAAATGTATACATATGTTTAATTCGATTAATTGTATAGATCAGTTACTGGCCGAATTTATGAGTAGTAAGTCAATGGATTATTAACAAAGTTTAAGGATAGTTAAAAGTAACCAAAATATTAATAAGAATCTTTTAGTGAGTATATATGTACCTTTTTTTAAAAATGAAATTCTAAAGTTATTAGAAATAATTTAACGTACTTGTTAATAAGGAAAATAAATATTTTGATTCTATTATACACAGATGACACCGTGTCTTATATGATAAGTAGTAAGTGACTTATTTATATGTCAGTTTATTGATAGTTCGAATTGATGTAATCAATTGTAATGTGCGTAACATAAACACTTGAAAGTATAAAACTATTCGTTTATCAGTTTTAAAAAAACTTGTATTTAGATAATACTATTTTTTTTCTTCAGATAATTATGATGCAGACGATATTTTTGTGGTGATATTTATACATGCATATATAGATTTATGTAAGTAAATATTATTAAACATATATCGTCGGTACCCGATGATTATCAGTTTAAAATATATTTTTTAAGTTATTTAATTTTGTGAAGTATGGTGAACGTAGTATTACGAACAATTTTGTAACTCATGTAACAAATAAAATTAAACCACTACAAAATGAAAAGGATTGTTGAATACGAGTACGTTATTAATAATTAAGTTCATTACTATACTGTATGTTACGTATACTCGTATACTCGTGTATAGCTGCAATACAAAATAATAGAAGTAGAACATTGGCAAAAAGTGAACAAGTTTTTGGGTTTCGGCTTAAATGTGGCGGTAAAGTGTATATTTGTGTTCGAAAAACGATTCCGAACAAATATCATTTTATTTGTTTGTAGTTCTTATTCATAACAATTATTTCTCTCTCTTTCTCTTTATTTATATACAAGGCACGGATCTTTTTTTTTTTGCCTAATTGACATAAAAAATATAAGACTCCAGTGGCATCACTATATGACCTCCACCCTTTGAACAGTCCTGCTTATCCATTTTACGCTTCATTTAGATTCTAATACTGTGGTATAATATAAATTTGTACAATAATAAAATTTAAATTATAATATACACACGCGTATTGTAAAAATATATAAGTACATATTTCTTTTTTTTTTTTTTTATAGTCAATAATTCTGAACTGGCTAGTAAGTTTTACACGTGAATTATAAACAATAGTTCATACAATAATCACTTACTTTTAAAGTTAATGTTTATAAAAAAAAAACTTCTAAGCGTGATCTCAAAGCGCTTTTTACAACTTGAGATGTAATCAATAAGACAACTTATCATATATGATATAAAATATCAAAAAAACAATATATGAAATGGAAAATATATTTTGTACAAATTAATGAATACAAACAAAATGTTATTAAAAATTTGTACATATCAATGTACTTATTAGTATAAACATAATAATATACGATCTCATCAATTAAAATAATAAAATTTCGTTTTTTAGAATATGCACGGAAATACTTTAATTACATACTAGAATTACTTGTTGAAACAGTTGAGTGTAAGTATCATAATTAAATAAAATAAAGTCCGAAAAAACATAATGTAATATTTTAGAAGCAATTTATTATATTGTATTAAAGTCTCCTTGTTTATATTTTACCTATAATATGTTTATGGACTAGATTCTCTGGATGTATTGTTATAAATTATATTCACTATAAAAATTATCAATTCGTCCACACATCGTAATAAAAACAATAAATAATATATAATGTTGCATAATTGGCAATTATTGCAGACTTTAGTGGAATCGCTGAGTTTAAATAATCTATTTAGCTTTCTCTATTATTTATGATAGGTTAAACATTTGAAAAAATGTTGTATACAATTATTATTATTTTATGTTATTTTTTCAGTTTTTGAATATATGCCATCTCCACTTAGTTATTGTGAAGATCCTCAAAGTTATTTATCTCTTGTTATGCCTAAAAACTTTAATTTGATGAAAAAGTGATCTTTGACTGTTCATTTAATTAGATTTATGTATTAATTTTAATTTCTAATTAATTATGGTTTTATTTTGTCCTTAAAAATTGTCAATTGGATACAAACCCGTTTGTAATAATAATATTAAATAAATTATTAATTAAAATATTTCAGACTTTATTAAATAATTATTTATTAATGTATTCTCGTCAAAATGAAAAAAATAATATTAATTTAAAATAATTATACTAATATACTATAAATTTGTAATATTATATTATAATATAAGTTTGAATAATATAGATATTATATAAAGATTTTGTTGTAAATTCGCATGTAATATTTAGTTATAAAATAAAAATTATTAATAAAATCAATATTACACTTACATATCATAATATATCTACTCTAATCATCCATCTACATGTACTTATATTGTATAAGTATTATAATGCCATTATCATATTGCTATTCATAAGACGATTGAACTTATTATAATAATATCCGAACATTAATAGGTACTGTAGTTTTCTATTATATTCAATATCAATCTGTATTTTGATAGATTCTAACAAGATGATTAAGATAAAGTTACTGTATGAAAGTTTGAAAAATAAAATATATGCAATTATTTTTTACAATTGGCAGAATATCAAATTTATATTTTCGTTTTTTTTGAGCACGTTTTTGTATAGAACGGATTTTTACTTTGGTCTGCCCTCTAATCGAGAGCATATTTATTATTTATTTATTTTGTTAAGATAACGCGTTGTGAGTTTGATATACTATAGTAAATTATATCACATTTATTTAATAACTCCTTATTATTTAATAAAACAGAAACAGTGTATACAAAGTATACAAATATAATATTAACGTATACAAAGTATATACATTTAGTACATCCCGATACATTATACAGTGATAAACATATTTTTTCGTAATGGAAATTGTTCAGAATTTTGTTTAATGTATGTTTTCGAAGTAAATGGTAGGGAGGGGAACTTGTTTGTAAGACAAAACGTAAATTAATTGCAATAACGGCGCCTTACTTGTCTTCGTACGACGTCAATCACATTAATTGTACGTACTTCAGTAGACACGTATAAATGTATAATTTTTCGTAAACATTCTTAACGATTTTTCTACTATTCGATAGATTACGTTATTTGATGTGTATTAGTAAATTTGTATGCTTTTCTGATATCTAATTCCTTCAGTAAAGCAATCAAGAGTAATAAAATCACGTAATTTGGCAGAAATGACAAAGTGTCGTTATTAAACTTGTTTTATTTAACAGGTATATCTCGTACTAAAAAAAAACAAATTTGAATTCTGTATACGGTTATATCGCTCCGTCATTTTCAACGCCTTATTATTCACCAGAGCTACTACTAAACGACTTTTTCTTTTTCCAAACTTGAAAAAATTTCTTCGAAGAAAAAATTTTTCAGCGAATGCTGCCATCGAAGAAGCCGTAAATGGTTATTTTTCCAATTTAGAAAAAATGTATTTTTTTTTGATGGACTGAAGGGTCTAGAAAAACGTTGGACTAAATGTATTGAGTTGAAGGGAGATTATGTTGAAAAATAAAATTGATTTTGCTTGAAAAACTGTGTTTTTCTTTGTTAAATCAGAAACATTCCAAATCGCCCTCATATATTACAATAATGTATATAATAAATTAATTTATATTATATAACAAAAAAAAAAAATAATAAATAAAGAGAAAAAATGATTAGAGTATTTGATGTTTAAGAATGAACAACTAGTTTCGATCATAAGTCATCATCAGTTTACAATGAAAAATAAAACAAAAAACAAAAAAAAAAATATATAAAGTAAAATATGTAAACAATAAACAAAATACATAGAATATATTATAAATAATAAGAGACAACCATAAATCGATAAACATAGTATCATAGATAACATATAAAAACAACTGGTAGAAAATTATGTACCATTGTTTAATATATGCATTGATAAATGTCAGTACTTTTAAAATCAGCTGGTATATTTAAAATATTATCAAAACCATTACGTTTAACTTCGTAATAAATGAATAAATGTTCCTATATCGAATTTATAAATTTTTTTTTTTTGGTCGTGTAATATATTTAAATCTTTTTCTATATCAAAATATATACTATGATTACATTCTAAGACGTGTTTAGCAAAATTTTGTACCGAATTTTAAAATTTCTAGCAGTCATTCCGATATAAAATTTATTACAACTACAAATTACTTTATAAAAACCGTAATTATCATAATCGATAGAATTATTATTTGTAATTTTTTTAATTTTATTATTAATGGTTTGGATTAAATTATTTTTGGTTTTAAAAGCTATTTTACATACATTATTATTATTTCTATTTAAAATATTGGTAAATTTTCTGACAAAAGGTACGATATTTCATTGGACAATAATTACTATTTAGAATATTAGTTTGATTTCGTAGTTTTACTTTAACTTTTTTCTGAATTTTCTTTTTAGTATTTATGTCAAAATTATTTTTAATTCCTATATCACAAAATCATATTGAACCCATTATTATAATTAGATTTGTTTAAAGGAATACGTTCGAGTCTATATAAAATATAATGAAAATAAGCAAATTTTTGTGAAAATGGATGGTTAGAATTATTCGGAATAATTTTATTAGTTTGAGTGGGTTTTTTATACAAGTGTATGTATGAATGATTATAATATTAACTGAATGAATAATTTTTTTTAAATTTCTTTATTATTAAAGCCATTGTTATGTGAAAGTTTATCTTTGAGTATATTTAAAGAATCTAGTTTTGGAATAGAGTATAAAGATTTTTTTACATCCAGCGAAATCATTATATGTCCTGGTATATTAATAATATTAAGTTTATTAATTTTTTCTTTTTATATACTATATAGAAAATTTATTACATATATTGTTGTTTTTTATAATATATATATATATATTATTTAATTCCGTTGATTTTGTTTAATTTTCAAGAAATGAAATTTTTTTTATAGGGAACACGAATGTTTTTTTTCTTATCTTTTTTTCTTACGTATAATTTTAAGAAGTTCTACAATTTAGGAAAAAATTTGTAATAACTTCTCTTCGGAATCAATTTTTTTCTACCTATTTAATTTTTATTAAAGTTGCTAAATTTTAATATTGTTTACTTATTTTTTGTTTTAACAAGAATTCTTAGTATCTAATAAATACAATATGTTGATGTTGGCCAACATACCGTTCTTATTTACTGAGTTGAGAGCGGATAACTCGAATCGAGCGACTTACGAGCATTTTATTGTAGGCGGCATATTACGCATATAATATTAATTAAAAATTAATGAAAAATTATTATATGAAGTGTATAAACTAATAATTTTTAATATTTATTACATTTAGTACGGCGCCCTCTTAAAAATTATCACATATTCAATTTTTTATTTTGCAGAAGATTAAATATGTAATACGTAAACAAATAAATTTAAAAATTCACTTGTGTAAATTATGTATGACTCAATATTAAAAAATGTTTTACTATATTCTGACGAACATATAAGATCGTTGACAACAGTGATTTTTGTTAATCTTTCTATAGTCGAATTGTTGGAAACATAATAGTTCATTATACAGTTTAAATTAAATTGAAATAAAAAAATGAATAACTTATCCATTAAACGATTTTTTCTCGTATTAACTCTGACGTTTTTAGTAGTCAGTTTTGATAGCACGTTAGCAAGTGAGTATGTCTTTGTCTATACCATGTCGTGACTCGCGTTTAATGTAGAACGTGAAACTCGGATAAAGACGTTATTATTAAAGAAATTACGTGATCGCGGTCGTTATCGATGTTTTACTTTAAAATTTACACTAGAAACTTGCGACACTTCAATAACGTTCATTGTGCTGGCAGTGTCTTACATCGGACCGAATGTCAGATTCAATCAACTCGTCTTGGTTGGCTACTATCTAACGTGACTGATTCTTTTCCACCTCTAAACTTGAATTTGTTTTGTAGGCACACCTAACCTTATCAATTTACCTATCCTATAGTTCCATACTCATTATTATAAATGTTGAGGCTTCCTTGACCATCAAATCCTCCAGATCAGCTCAGAGCCGGATTAAGAGTTTACCGGGCCTGGAGTCCAGTAATCCATTGATCCATAGATCAATATTTATTACCAATAACTGAATTTTATCACTTTAAAAAAAAAATGATACAAATCAATTGATTGTATAGAAATATTTAAAAAATCTTTAATATTAGTCAATTTTCGTTACATACAAAATATAAAATATTATTCTTTAAATGTTAAAATAAAAATATAATATTTTAAAACACTAATTTTATTATTTTATTTTCACTTCTTTTTTTTTTTTTAACTCCGCAATAATTTCGTATGTATTTATTTCTTTTAGTAGTGATCTTTCTACGGTCATTAATGCTAAATATTTCAACCGTGATTCGAAAGAATTTCAAAATTAGATTCCCAAAAAAAATGTGTTAATTTAAGGACCTAATAAACATGTAGAAAATAAACATTTTAAATATTATATTATGTACTAACTACTAACTATCTACCATATAATAAATATTAATACTTGTAGATACCATAATATAAGGAAGTACTTATGTAATATGTGCGAATGACATAGAAATATTTTAATATAAAATTTACTGATTAAATTTTGTAATTTTTCTCACGCCGGGATACATGGTATAATAATTGTCTTCTAAATATCCTTATATTATTTAGCAATATTTTCATATTTGTTTACTTGTCTTTTTTAAGCTTTCGCTTAACGGCTCCACTATAGCACATTTTTGAGACATTGTCGTAACTCGCAATAATATTATATTATGTATTCACTATTCGGATCAAAAGTTTACGTCGTCGTAATGAAAATAATATTATAACGAACAAAATATATGAAATAATGTGTACGTGTCAACTGTTACGGTTAAATCGTAAAGATCCAAAGATGGTCGATGATCGACGCTCGTATGTCTCTAGGAAAAACAATTTAAATATAACCATAAATGAATCCAAATCAAATCTAAAGATAATAAAATACTGTCGGAAATACAAGTAACTTAATGTCCTAGTTGGTGCGGCGAATGCAAACAATTATTCACCAGTCCAATAGTACAGCTCCCGCCCGCATGCGGATGGCACTCAGCTAGCACACAGCGTGATACAAATAATAATAATAATAATAATAATAATACGAATATTGGAAAAAATGAATTACCAAAATAAAATTTAAACTTAAAATATTTTGAAAATACTTTGATGAGTAGTTGTTTAACACTGAAGATGAAAACATTGTTTTTTTTTTTAAATACGTATTTGTTATAATAAAAACATATTTTTTGTAGAAATCGGGTTTTTATTTTTACACGATTATTCTTGTTACGAATTGCAAAAAATATTGTTGGTACTCCAATAACTTACGAGTAACTCAACGGCCTTCAGTCGAAAATTCAATTTGTAAACTTTTTTTTTTAATTCTACGGATTTTTCATTCCACTAGATTCGCTTTAAGATAATACGTAGGCGTATTCCATCTCCCTATTCCCTATTTGTTAAAACATTCCTTCACTAATTTAGTCACGAAATGCATTCTGTTATCCGATAACATTACCATTGAATATCCGAAACAGAAATTAGAATTATTCATCAATGATGTCAACAATTATCTAAGAAGGTGTTGTTGTGTGCCCTGACCGATCTAATGAAGTAATCCGTAATAACTAGATTTTGAATTTTCGCACGAGCTGTCTTCAAGTTTTTCGATAAGTCCATATACTCAATATTTTCTACTACACTTGGTTGTCTCGATATTATTGACGACGTTCTTCTTCGGGTTCATAATTATACTAATCTATTTTCCCGTACAAAGACAGTCGTATCAACCGAAGAATAATTCCTTTTTTAATAATGAAATCTCTGTTTCGAATTGATTTTATCATGCATAAAGACATCAATGGATATTCTTTGTAGTAATAAATTGTTTTTTTTTTTATCTATAGCTGAGCAAGGTGAGTAAATAATTATTATTGTAGATTTAAGAAATTAAATAGCGAATTGTATTTTAATTATAGATAATATTTCTATAAAATATTAATTAAATAATGGATAAACAGTAATTCGTTATATTTTACAAAACACGTCCTTCACTCTTAATATAAATTAAAGAAAAAAATTATGCCACACTCGCCACATTTATTTCCTTTTGACCAATCATAACCACCTTTAAGAATCACTTACCAGCTGCTCCTAAAGATCGGCCCTTCCTCTCGTAGTTCACTACGCACTTTGGTAGTGGACTATGTTCTCGTCTGGTACGCATTTCAATAGGCTTCTTTTCCCTTCTTTCAACCGGTGTGACGGGATTAGTTGTTTGAATCGTATTCGACGCGACCTTTCCACGTCCGGAGTACCATTTCCATTAATAATATATTACCAGTAGATCGGTCGAGTCAGTCCCGTCTGGATAACTATTTTTCCCGATCTCTTTGACGTCCATATTTTGTATTAAGGTGTATGTGGAAGTGATTCGGATGTGGCGCACATACTCGCCTAAAGTTTCCACGAGCATTTCCTAGATGGAAATACTCGAAGCTCTTTTGTCCACCCGCCGAATATTAAAAAAGATTGGTCACAGTCATATTTAGCTGAACCTTAACTACGTCCACTAAGGTGGTACAAAGCGGGTAAAAATAGAAATTCCACAAGTACAAACGGAAATTTCCTACGGACTCTCATCCTGCTATCACCATTAGGTATGCCCCAACCCAATGAGAAAATGAAAAAATCCGTAAAAAATAGGATTTGGATTTTCGCACAAACTATCTTCAAATTTCGACCCATTAGGTTTGTACTAAGTACTAAACATTCATGTCTCGGTACTCTCGATGATAATCTAACAACCTAATCCGGGTTACCTAAACCGACTCGGATAATCTGAACACGCTTACTGTAATAATAAAATGGATTTTTACTGATGTTTATACAACGAATCGTAAACGATAAGGATAGTGAATTAATAAATATTATACTTCATGAAATGTGTCAAGATATTTAATATATACAAATGTTTTCGTTTGAATTTTTTATATTGCTAATTTATATCAATTAACAAATGGAGTTGACACTTGACATATTTATCTCTAATTATTTATCATATTCCTTTTAATTTTAGAATGTCAAGGTAACATTGAAAATAAATATAATATAAATAAATAAAAATGTATTGGTATATAATATATATATACGTATATATATATATATATATATATATATATATATATATATATATATGAAATATTGTTTAAATATGTACTTAAATAGCTTATATTCATTTATACGTAGTAGTATTATTTTTCTATCAACTAATAAATTATTTGATGAGTGAATGTAATTGCCATTATGATGTATTAAATGTATTTATAACCACAAAAAAAAAATTCTGACCTGGTAATCAGATATATCGTAACATAAATATATGAACATATTGATATCCTTGTATGTCCGTTATGTCTGTATTTTAATTTACTATTTTAACCGGAATTGCATTAAGTAGTGTGGAAATATGATCAACTATTACCAAAGACAAAATTATCGAAAATTGTGAACTATTTTGCGCTATTAAATAAGATAAAAAAATATTTTTTATATCATGAAATGCACAAACCACCCTTAAGGATCTATTTCCCAATGAGTGTGTGATCTTCAAATAATACTTAAAAAATTTTGAAATCTGATACGCAGCAAAAGAGAACATTTAGTTACTATTAAAAATTGTATTGTTTATATAATATAAATCCCTCAACATTATGTTTTATTGCGGTTTTTCTAACATAATATGTTTTGTAAAGGAGTTAGAAAAATACGATTTATGTAAATTACAAAAGAAATTTAACAGATATTTTTTCTTACATAAAACGCAATATTAATGTATTTTATTTAGCACATTAGTGGCTGTTACTTTAACGGTACTTTTCAACATTAATAGCGTTATATTATGTATAATTTGAGTGAAGATTAATCTAACGTATAAGTCATAATGCCACATATTAAACATTGTGGCAGTTATTTAAATAATAATTATTATAGAAATTAATTATTGAATATTGTTTCCTTAAGATGTTGAAAAGCGATAATTCTACGCATTTTCATTTATAATATTATTGTTTGCATATCACATAATAATTTAGATTCACTACGAAATATTGGAAAATTTGAAAGTAAGCCATTTCGTAATGCCAATAAAACCTTTTTATATTCAGAATCGTTTTTAATGGAAATGAATAATAATAATAATAATAATAATAATAATAATAATAATAATAATAATAATAATATATTTTACAACGTATGTGAACTGAAGATATTGAATTTTTTCTTTATAGTTAATAACAATGTTACCGAAGCTTTTAACCATGCGTATACAAGTTTATGTGAGTAATTGATGTAATAAATAATTTTTGTAAAACACAAAATAAACATCTGAATCAATCAAGTGAATAGATAGCACATATATTTAGACTTGATGCCACATTCCTATTATTATTATTTAGCGATATTGTCGTAATCAAGGTATTTGATCACAACTTTCCATCTTAAACAACCGTTTCTTTTATTCCAGTTATACGGCGTACTTTTATTTTATGTATCTGTACACAAAATGAATATATAACTACATCCAATTAAATCAATTTAAAATTATATCAAGCTAAAACTATGTAATTACAAGATGACCTGTATAGGTTATACGTAATTATCTTTTACAATTAATATTTATTGTAAAATCGTTAATATAAAAATTTAAATTGTAATAACTGAATAAATACAATATAATATTAAAATAAATCAAACTATATATAAGGTTAACGTTTCATACACTGAATTGCTTTGCAAATTAATGCACTGATATAAAATAAATGTTTATAAATGTTTTGTTTAACAGCGGAAGCAATTCTGATTCTGGAAGACGAAAGTAATTTATTAACATCAGACAAAAAATACACTTTACATACTGTACTACAGTAATATATATATTAATATTTATTTATTATTTTAACTTTTTAATATTTTCAAATTGTCTGTATAAATATAATAAATTTTAAAATTATAAATTATTATTGCAATAAATAAAATAAAATCGTTTTATTTATAACCATGTTTTTTAAAGGTTTAGCTGAATATACAATTAAATATTTCACTGTTCTCATTCACCATGTTAAATATTGTATGTATCATTAAAATCAATAAATATCAGTAATCATAAAATGTATTGAAGCGTTTACATGTATTGTAAACTTATAATCATACGTATGTGTAACTAAAATGTATTATTAACAGTTTACAAAGAAGCATTCAGTCATATTGAAACATTTCTAACCCCCACACAATGGTGCAGCAATAATCATTCCAGTTCGTATAAATAAATAATAAATTTCGTATTCTACGGTTTTACAAAATATTTTTATTTATATATTGTAAATCGATTTATATTTTCTAATACCAGTGAAAACTAAAATTTTTTATCGTACAATTTATAATACATACTCAGTTTTTATGGAACAAAAAATAGTAACAATAATTGAGTTTTAAATATTATTTAATATTTTATGAAAGATGACAGTGACAATTGCGGAAGTAAGAAGTTTTCATACATATTTTGTACATATAAAAAATTTTCTAAAATAATTATTTAAACTATCTCATTCATTCAAAATTTTATTAAATTTAAAGACAACAAAATTTCATAATATATACATAATATGCACATTATAAATTTGGTCAGTGATTGTTTGCTTGGAGACCGTAACATTTTGAAGACTATATTATATAATGACACGCATATAATACACGCATCATTAATCAATACACAAAATTTTTTTTTGTATATTTAAGACTAAATATAAATGATTAATCGTACTTGTTAATATTAAAGTATGAATATTTTTAATTCAAACAATTGCATAGCACAATTAAATGAACTGTATTTGAATAGTAAGTGATTTTATTTCATACTTAAAAGAAAACATTAATAAAGTTTAAGATGGTTAAATTGATCTTAACCAAACCCTTCAATTATTAATAAGTATAGCTTCATGTGAGAACGTGAAACATTTTTTTTATAACTAAAATTTATCAGAAATAATTTAACGTACTTGTTAATAAGGAAATTAAAAATATTTTTATTTCATATAATTTCATAGATCTTGCGGAACCCCAATTAATTAGACGTAAGTGATTTTTTTTTTCATATCAGTTTTATTTATTGATTGTTCAAATTGATATGATCATTCAAAATTGTAATATTTTTTGTCTTCAAACAATTTTCAGCATAAATACTTCAATAAATAGGAATATTGATTTATCATTTATTACAAAATGTATTTCGTAAATACTTTTTTTTTCAGTTATATATAGAGGATCTGACGAATTTCTTATAGCTCTAATATATGCATATGCATTTTTGAGTGAGTAAATATTATGAAACACTTATTATCTGTACCCGCGATGATTCTCAGTTAAAATACATGTTTTTAAGTTGTTTCATGTACTTAAGTATATTGAACCTAGTGTTGTTACAAACGTTTTTATATTAAATGTAATAAACTAAAACCAAAATGAAATGAAAAGAACTGTTGGCTACAATATAAATTTAGTTTATTAGTAATTACAATACAACATGTTACGTATATCTGAAATATAAACTATAAAATAAGTAACAAATTCGTAGACGAGTCCTACGAGTTGATGTTGGTTTAAATATAATAATAAGTTATTGTAGGTACTTATTCGAAAACAAATTTTCTGAACAAATATTATTTTACCTGTTTATTGTTTTTCAAAATTAAACTTCAATTATAAATATTCTTTTTTGAAGAAATAAATATAACGAACAAATTTTAAAATATTTTGTTAGAATATTGTCTAATCTTAAATTTATAAGTAAAATGCCTATTTTTAAATTTTACACCTTTCTTACCAATATTAAATAATTTTTACATAAACACAACAATATGAAAAGGGATGTTAAAACGTAATAGGTAAATTTATATTACAGAAAAATGTATCAAACGAGATTTAGATAATTTTCTATTATAAATTATTTTAGATTCTGAGTGAAGCTGCACAATGACGTGTATTGTATTTCTGTGTACAATTATGCGACTAAATAGGAAAACTGTAATCATTACACTTTGTACTCATTTTCCGGTAAAACATTTTACCGGTACGATACTTAAAGGAAGTCGTTTTTCAATATTCTCAAAAGTTCTTAAACGCTGTCCAAAAAAAAGTGCCAAAATAAAAAAAAAACGATAGTAACAAAATTATTATTGTATATAAATAATAACTAATATTAGACTGAAACTCCATTCAAAATTAAAATATTACATTATAAGCGATATATATTGGATTACTAAATAGCTCCAGTATAATTTACGAAATCATTAGTGTCAGTGGTAATATCTATATAATAAATATAATAAAATAAGCCCAATATAAGAATAAAGATCGAAAATTTTTTTTGGTAATATAATACATAGGTATATATATTTAATGTATTATATACAATATATATACATACACATTATACACACACATTGCAATTTTCAAAACATTAGGGCCATTAATTTCGAAATTACGAAGATATATGTTATGATTTGCTGTATTTATATATATATATATATAATTTATAATTTATATATAATACAACATGTGATTTTAAAGTAAATAATAGTAATGATAAAGTGAATTATTTGTGACAAAAATGTCTGTGTTATATTAAATTTTATGTTACAAAAAACGTTGTTTTGTAATTTGAAAAATTTAAATAAGTATTTGAATTTGTTATCTTTTTGACTCGCGATTCTCAAAAAAAAAAAAAAATAGTAGACTCTAACGGTATCAACCATATACTCCCTCCCTCTTAATCCAAGCTCACTAATACATTTGTCGCTTCGATTTAACTATTTAAACTGTGATATAGTTGTAAAATAATAACATATAAATAATACGAGTATACGCACGCCTATTGCAATATGTGTATATATTTCTTTTTATGTTTTTATAGCCGGGGAAACTGAAATGACTGGTACGTTATCCACAAAAATAATGGTCAACACGATAACTCACAGTTATCACGATAACTCACTATTGAAGTAGACGAATAAAAATATGTTCGTACTAATTAAAGAAACAAAATTATGTTCTTTAGATTATGCAAAGGAGTACTATAATTATTTAAAAGATTCACTTATAGAAACAAATAACTGTAAGTATCATAATTGTTATGATTTATCGTTACTATGAAAAATATCAATTTGTTCACAAATTATTTTTATTACAATATATTTTTATAATAATAATTATTATATACCGTAATAAGACTAATTATTTATATATATATATATAAATATATATATATATTGTATAATGCAATACAAATGGTAATCATTCTGGACTTTGGTTGAATCACTCAGTTCAAATAACTTATTTAGCTCTCTTTATGATAGGTTAAACATTTAAAAATTTCTAATAAACAGCAATTTTATTATTATGGTGTTTTTTTTTCTTTCCAGTATTTTTGAACATACCATCTACACTTCAGTTTTGTAAATATTCTGAATCTTTTTATGAACTTGTTGGTCTTGTGTTCCCTATAAATAGCTCTTAGATTCGTTAATTGATTTTTTGACCTTCGTATCTAAATAAATTTATGTACTCAACATCAATTAATTATTTTTCTTAATGTTGTTAAAAATTGTTTATTGGGTACGAACTAGTTTGTAATAATATTATTAATTAAAATATTTTACACCCTAATAAATAATTAATTATTAATGTATTTTCACCAAAATAAAAAATATACATTAATTTAAGAAAATTATATTAATATATTGTAAGATTTTTTTAAATAATACATATATACACATTATATAATGATTTGTTTTGAATGAATTCTCATATAGTATTTAATTATAAAATAATAATAATTGATGAAAAAAATATTACTCTTGCATATTATATGTCTATTCTAACCAACCATCTATATGTACCTATTATATATTATACAACATATTATTCTTGTTATTATATTGCTATTCATAAGACAAATTTGCTGATTGTTATAATATCAAAACATTATTAGATAAAGTCAATAACGGCGACGCGAACAATTTTCAACTATGAGGCAACTATAAATATTTTACTATAACTAGCATCAACAAAATTGTATTGAACAGACCTATGGGGGCATCACCTCTACCACATCTCCTACAAATACCAATTTTTCCAAAAAACACTTTTAGGAACTTAATGTTTACGTAAATACCATTCAATATAGTTTAAACAATATTGTCCGAGATACTACCAGGTCGTCAATAAAATCAAACCATTAAAAGTGAACAACTCAAAATAATACAAAATATGCATGTAACATAAATTTTATAAATAACTGTTGTTACTTTTAAATATTTATTTAATAAGTAACATAAATAAATAAAAAAAAAGACCTATAATGTATACAATTTTCTTCTCTTATAACTAAAAAATTCTATATTAATAACTTAAATATCTCAACATTTAATAATTACAATAAATAATTAAAATTTCTTAGTGGTTTATTGTTGCGATTAAAAACTGTTTAGACATAAGTATTCTTCCAATATATGAGTTATTTTGAATTAGGCTCAAGGAAACGGTTGTGAAAATCGAAAAATGTTTCAAATAAAGACGATTTGATACCGGAACGTAGCACACGAAAAGATCGTCAGAGCATTATTTTTAATCAAAAAATTATACACAGAAAAATAAAATAAATTCCTTATAGAGTCTTCGCTTATAGAGTCTAATAAATAAATAAACGTCATTATGAAATCAACAACTTCCTCGCTTTGTTCTTATTATCTTATTTTTTTTTTTTTTTACTGAAAAAAACATTACGGGCAAACTTAAAACATTGTTACAGAAATATTTATACGCATGGAATACATTTTGTATTTAAATGATATACTGTCAAAAACAAAATTATCATATTCCATAATGACATAGGTAGGTACATAAAAGTACTTTATTATTGAAATGATAAAAGTTGTTTGAATTTCATATACGAGTATATATAATAATAATAATAATAATAATAATAATAATAATAATAATAATAATAATAATAATAATAATAATAATAATAATAATAATAATATGAGTTCCTATAAATTATATGTAATATTGTTTGCACGTGCATAGTGCAAAATAACACGATGCCACAGTATTATTGTCGTAAAGCGACATTGCTAAACGCATACACATAAACAAACACGTTGGATATTGATAAAATAACGAGTTTGAGAGGCAGCAATTTTTTTTATTTAAGTGTACAAACTAATAATTCGAATACTCATTACATTTAGTACGGCGTCCTCTTAAAATTTACCACGTATTCAGACGTTTGTTGACTAAAGACGTTGATCAAAAAAATGCACTTGTGTAAATTATATATACGTGGTAATTACAAAACTTGTTTTACTAAAATCTGAACAACATCGAAAACAGTGACTTTTGTTATTAGGTTTTTTAGTAATATTTTTGGCAAGATTACGGATTCACTATACAGTTTCGATTAAATCGAAATAAAATATAAAAATGAATACTTTATTCACTAAAAGATTTTTTCTTGTATTAACTCTGACGTTTTTAATCAGTTTTCATAGCGCATTAGCTGCAAGTATGTCTTTCTATTTATACAATAGGACTCGTAATTAATATCTGACGTGAAACCCCGATAAAGACGTCCTTATTAAAGAAATTACACGATCGCAGTCGTTATCGCTGTTTTATTTTAAATTTCACTACAGATACTCCTCACATTTCACTTGACGTTCATTACTTAGGCAGTACTACGTTGGACTACATGTCGAATTCAATCCACTCGTCTCGATCAGATATCAGCTCTTACACCGCCGAGTTCATTTCCGTGGCTGATTCTTGGCCACCTTTAAACTTGAATTTGTTTTTTATGGGCACATCAAACCTCGTCGATTTACTTATCCCGTTCTTTCAGACTCATTATGATCTTTTTTGAGGCTCCTTTTACCACTTACACTTCCAGTCACACGTACCTTGTAGCCATTTCGGCACAAAATCTATAAGAATCCCTTGATTTGCCTTCGAGAGTGGCTGGTTCACTAATAGACTCTTTTGACTTCCTTTTTTATTATTATTTTTTTTATAAGAGACGTAAATTAAACATTGACTTCTTTTTACTTGAAAATTTCCCTGCTACATATTAAGACAATTCGTTATATCGTACCTCTAAAATTTCAGTCTTCCGGGGCATTAGTTTTCTATCGAAAATTAGTTCCATAAAGGGCACCAACCAGTAATCTGAGTTTGTTGTAACGAATTGCAAAAATTATTGTTGGTAAATCCAACGACTATATAATCTGTAGCCGGTAATTAAATTTGTAAATATTTTTTAATTCTATGGATTTTTCATAAATCGTAATAAATTATTTTTTTTATCTATAGATGAGGAAGGTACGTAAATAATTATTATTGTAGATTTATGAAATTAAATAGTGAATTATATTTTAATTATAAGATTTCTATTAAATATTATTTAAATAACGGAAAACAGTAATTCATTATATTTTACAAAACATTTCTTATACTTATAATATAAAGAAAGAAAGAAAAATATATTCATACAAGCGATTCAGTCTTCAATGAAACAACCTTGAAATTGTCTGGGTCGACTAATAGCTGCTGCTCATCTTTCACTTCGGTGGTTTGTTCTGGACTCCCTCCGAACTTTAATTTTGCTTTATTGGGCAATCTTTTTTAAGATTTTGGATTTTCACACGAGCTGTCTTCAAATGTAGACCCATTAGATTCGTACTCACCAGTACTTCCCATGGTTGTCTCGATATTTTCGAAGTTCGTCTTCGGGTTGTATATTCCGCTAACCTATTGGCTATTGCCCCGTACAAAGACAGTCGTATGAACCGAAAAATATTTCCTTCTCAGATTATAGAATCTCTATTTCGAATTGATTTTATCATGTATAAAGACATTAATGGATATTCATTGTAGTAATAAATTGTTTTCTTTTTATCTATAGAGGAGCAGAGTAAGTTAATAATTATTGGGCATTTAATAACTCGACTAGTGAAATATAATTCTCTTAACAATATATATATATTATACAGTGTGTTGCTATAAAATATTAATTACATAACGGAGAAATCTCCCTTGAGGCTCACGTTCCATTTACTCCTCCATATCACTCCTTCTGATTAGTTGATATGAAATTGACGGTAGTACGAAAGTAAGTCCGCGTGGTTACGGAAACCCGGGTCGGTCCAACGTGTTTTGCTCCTTCTATAACAACCATCGTCGTACATATTATATTTTATTGTTTTGCCGAATATCACACAAACGCGAAAAACTGGTATTTATCATATATGACGGACTCGGATAAGTTGAACATGCGTACTGTAATAATAAGATGTTAATCTTGTTTACATTAAGAATCGTTATGAATAAGTGTAATAAATTAGTAAATATTGTGCTTAACGAAACGGATCAAGACATTTCATATACATATTTGTTCTAGTTTTAATTTTTTATATTGCTATAGTATAGCAATTAACAAATAGAGTTGACATATTTATCTCTAATTTTTGTCATATTCCTTTTAATTTTAGAATGTCAAGGTAACATTGAAAATAAATAAATAATAAGTTATATGTATGTATATATGAAATATTGTATAAATATGTACACGTCAATTGCTTTGTATTCATTTATTTGTAGTATTATTTTTTCATGTATTAATAAATTATTCGATTTCATGCGTAGAAATAGTCTCCATTATGATGTATTAAATTTATTTAAAACCACCAATAAAAATTATGATATGGGGTACGCTATCAGATATATCATCATATAAATATATGAACGTATTGATATTTTTGTATGTTCTTTAAGTCTGTATTTTAATCTTTTATTCTTGAATATTTACTAGTTTTAGAGTATTAGAGTTTAGCAGAAGTGATTAGGTGGTAGGGAAATAAAATCAACTATTACCGACGACAACATTATCGAAGTTGCGAACTAATTTGCACTATTAAATAAGATAAAAAGAAATATTTTTTATATCATGAAATGCACAAACCGCCCTTGAGGATCTATATTCCAACAAGTGTCCGAACTTCAAATAATACTTTAAAAATATTGAAATCTGATACGTGAAAAAAAAAGCATTTAATTATATTAGAAATTGCATTGTTTCCATAATAAACGATATATTCAACATATAACATTAATTTTTGTTGCGGTTTTTTTTTAACATAACATGTTTTGTAAAGGAGTTAGAAAAATACAATTCACGTAAATTACAAAAGAATGTCAACCGATTTTTTTTCTTAATTAAATTGCTATACTCGTATTAATATATTTTACTTGACACATTAGTAACTGTTAATTGTACGGTACTTTTAAACATTAATAGTGTTATATCCTATATTATGTGGTGTTGGCACAGATGTGGTCGGCACATTTGCCGTCATGACCTTGTTGGTGCGACTCTCAGTCACACGTTTTTTTTTTTACTTGCGTTGGAATCATATGCGGTCATAATAATATGCTGTAAACTGAAAACTAAAGATGTATGAACAATTTAGTTACTTATTAAATTTATCTTGACATTATAAATAAATATCTACTTATTGCTAAACATTTTGTAAAATAAATTGTAAAATCGCAAAAGAAAATATCATACACAACTATTTAAAAAAATTAAATATTTCCACACATTACATTGCATAACATCGCACTGATTCAAAATTCCCGTTTTATTAAATAAAATAAAAATAATTAAATAAAATTTATTTGAAGGCAGATATTTATACTTTAATGAAGACATCAGTAATTTTAGTTGTTAGCCCAGGCGTTCTCGTTTAGTCAGTTAAGAGCAAATTATTCATTAGTTTTTCACCTACCGTATTTTAGAAAAATCATATTACGATAATCTTATCTTAAATATTGTTACGGTACATTTACTTAACGAAGGAACAAAATTCCAATTAATGAAAACCACACATGTCAGATGCCCGACACACACAGAAGGTGCTATTCTTGGTTGTCGGATTATCCGCCCTCAACAGAGACTGCAGAGATATCCAATATCCAAACGAGCATATATACTAGGACATCTGACTAAAACACTCACTAACCTAACCTAATCTTTTCAAAGCAAAGTAAAACACATCCTCCATCTTCAACACTTCAAGCACTCACAACAACACCAGCCTGACGTTATTGAAGATATAAGAGATAACAACGACGATCCAATAACGTCAACGGAGCCACAGATCAGCTAGAGCCACAGCTCCGAAGTGTCATTCCGGACCAGCCGTTCGTTGTAACCAAACCACCGTATTCACGGCGAACCCGCCAAGAGTCTCCGTTCCAACTGCGTCTTCACGAACAACTGTCCGACTAGAGCCCATCCATCATACCAACCAGTTGAAGCTACATTCCAGCGACAACGTTTTGGACCCTTCAATGCAAGAACCGGAGTCCATCTCTCAACAATAACCACCAACGAAAACACCCGAGAAGCAACGAGATTGGATAGTCGCTTTATAAGCCTCACTATCCGTCTCGCCTTTCCCCGACCCGCTACAAATATAATGTATGTACACCGTCCATAAGACAAACTATTTTCTGTTTAACTAATAACTTGTAATCCGGAGGGTAACCACGGTCTGGCCACTTTATTGGTACCGTCGGCTGTGGTTAACCATACCCTCTGGGAACCCGTTACTGATAAATCTAATTGTATTTAACTATATCGCATGTGGAAATAAACGAATATAATACCGAACCTAGTGTGTAATTTGTTGAACACACAAACGACGCGACAACAGTCAACAAAAAGTCATCGTATCAATATCTAACCAATCAACATCAAATTGTTCATGTACCTTGACTATGTCTTCATTTTTCAGGTCATTATTATTATTATTATTATTATTATTATTATTATTATTATTATTATTATTATTATTATTATTATTATTATTATTATTATTATTATTATTATTATTATTATTATTATTATTATTATTATTATTATTATTATTATTATTATTATTATTATTATTATTATTATTATTATTATTATTATTATTATTATTATTATTATGACGGCAAATGATCCGCGATACGCAGGCAAAAAAAAATCGAGTGACCGCAAATGTGCAGACACCGACAAAATAAGCGATAATTCTACGCATTTTTATTTATATTATTATTGTTTGAATATCACATAATAATTTAGAATCACTACGAGATATTGGAAAATTTGAAAGTAAGCCATATCGTAACGCCAATAAAACCTTTTTCCGTTTAAAATCGTTTTTAATGGAAACGAATATTAATATATTATTTAATCGTATATGAACTGAAGCTATTGAATTTTTTCTTTATAGTTAATGACAATGTTAGTAATGCTCTCAAACATGCATTAATGGGATTATGTGAGTAATTATTATTCGCATTTTTTTTTCATATCATTGAACATGACACGTCACTTTCTAGTCACCGTGTTAATTTTTTTTTCTTATAATAAGGATTATATTTAAAAAACACACAATAAACATGTCAATTAATCAAATGAATAGGCAGCATATATTAGATCCAAACTTGAAGCCACATCGCTATTATTTAGCATCACAACCGTAATCATGATATTTAAACACAACTTTTCTTTCTTAAATAATTCTGTCCTGTGTTCCAGTTGTTATCGGAAAAGTACCTCTTGGTATCAAACCGCTACGTGAATGATGATATCCCGTGTGATTTATTGGCATTCATCGTAGTTTATAATCATTACATAAATAATTACAAAATATTGGGAAAGCAGTGCCTGTGTCGGACAGCGTGGCTTAACTAAGCGGCGTGACCGTTCCCTGTAATATTACATAAAAGTAAGTGTTATACTAATAATACGGTTGGTAACAGTCGTAGGAAGTGCGGACAGCGAAACATCAATCAGGCCCCGGTATGGTACCCGTCCCGGCAAGGATCACCGACTTCACCACACGAACGCATAACCCACCCAACACGCGCGACGTAAAATAGCCCTTTTCAGGACCACCTTCCGCGATCCTCCATGGTCACTTATTTAAGTATCACTCGGGGCGGGTCTATGCCATTCGAACACGCCACTGATTTCAGCGGTTCATACGGACAGAGAATTCGCCGCTATATCCAAAGACTATTATTGTTAGTTTAACCCATCTATTGCAATATTAGGGACGACGTTCCCGCCGACCGCCGCAGGACAAACGGACCGGATCATGTCGCTTAGTTAAGCCACGCTGCCCGACGCAACTATGCTCTCACGATATTTTGTAATTATTTATATAATTATAATAAACTACTCTGATTATTATCAATAAACCTCAAGGAATATTATCATTCACGTCGCGGTTCAACACGAAAAGATGCTCTTCCCAGTAACAGAGTAAAGAGGAGTATACTTTTATTTTGTGCATCCGTAGCCTAATGGATATATAACTACATCAAATTCGATCAAATTTAATCAAGGTAAAACTATGTAATCACAAAATGACCCGTATGGGTTATATTTAATTATCCTTTACAATTAATATTTATTGTAAAATCATTCATTTTTATAAAAAATCAAATTATAATGATTAAATACATTATAATATTAAAATAAATCAAACTATATATATATATAACAGGGGTGTGTGGCCACAACGAGACTCGCGAGCCGCATGCGGCTCATGAACCAAGCTTGAACACTCGAAAAAGCACTTCTCATAAATAAAGCAACAATAATATTAATAATAGTGTTTTGTGTTGTGTAAAAAAATAAATGTTCCTTCATTTGATTTAAAATGAAAAATGTGTCTTCATTTATAAACATCGCTTTACAATGTGGCTCGCCTCGAATTAGCTCTATAAATTTGCGACTCCTAAAATTAAGGTTAGTGAACACCCCTGATATATAAGGTTAACGTTTCACACACCGAATTCCTTTGCAAATTAATATATATATATATATATATAAAATAAATGTTTTGTTTAACAGCTGAAGAAATCCTGGAAAAGTCAAACGAAAGTAATTTATTAACATCAGACAAAAATATATACTTTACATACTGTACTACGGTAATATATATACTAAAGCCCTAAAAAGTTACAATTAGAACTTCTAGTAAAAAGTAAAGAACGTATTTACCAAATTCTCATAGGTGCACCGAATTAATTTTTATATCTAAATAATATAGATCCAATTTGATTTATACACAGCTAGTTTATACTAAATGTATTTCACGTACGGAAAGTAGAAAACAAAACAAAATAATCCGCAAACTGCGACAAATATGACACATCTTTAATATCGACTAATATTATTGTTCACAATGTAGCTGTTATTAGTTTATATAAATATTATTACGCACTTGCAATTCTACATAATATAATAAATACCTAACGTCTTATAAATATACTGTAACCTTTTTTTTTAATTTAACGGTATACTTTTCGATGAAATGGAGCGCGGGGCCCTAAAATGCACAAAGAGTTTAAGGAACCAGACGTCATTGTATATTTCAATATGTATTTATTATTTTAAATTTTCAATTTTTTCAAATTATCTTTATAGGAAATAAATAGTTATTCCATATGTAATTATTGCTTTAGTGAAAAAATTGTTGAGTAAAATTATAAATTCTTCTTCTTCTTCTTCACTGGTATTTACAGCTCTATCAGAGTCTTGGCCGCCATCATTTTACTCCTCCATCTCTCTCGATCGTGAACAATTTCCTTCCATTCATGCACCTCAACATTGCACTTAGAGCTTCAAGATTCTCCTCTACCACATCCAGCCATCTTTTCCACGGTCTACCTCGAGGACTTTTCCCTTTCTATTCCCATTCCATAACTGCTCTGATTGTTTCTTCTTTGCTTCTCCTCATAATATGACCCAGCCACCGTATCTTTTGGCCCTTTATGTAACTAGTTATTGACGTTAGGCATAATTTTTCCTGAAGTCTCTTACTGAACTTCTTTGGCCATTCATTTGTCCTTGTTTCACAAACTGGTCCACATACACATATATATAGTCCTCCGTATCTTCTTTTCAAAAGTTCTAAGTTGTCTAACTGTCATACTTGTCGTTATCCATACGTAAGAATGGGTCTGATTATTAAATTAATTAATTAATATAAATGTATTTCATACATAAACATATTTTTAATAGATTTGGCTAAATATGCAACAGATTATTATGCCATTCTCATTCACTATGTGAAATTTTGTAAGTATCATTAAAGTCAATATTTAACAGTACTCAAAATATTTACTGAAGTATATACATATGTCATAAGCATACATATGTGTAAATGAAACGTGTTTTACACAGACTATGTAAGTGAATTCAAAAAATCTGGAAAATTTCTAACCCCAACACAGTGGTGCGACCATAAATATTCCAGTTCGTATTAATAAATAATAAATTTGTTATTCTATAGTTTTTCATAATATTTTTATTTATATATTATTACATACTTATGTACATTTTCTATTAGAAGTATAAACTAAAAATTGTTATCATACAATTTATAATAATACATACGTAGTTTTTATGAAAAACAAAAAAAAAACAACAATAATTGAGTTCTAATTATTATTTAATATTTTATGAAAGATGATAGTGACATATGCAAAAGTAAGAAGTTTTTATATAAACATTTTGTACAAATAATAAGTTTTCTAAAATAATTATTTACACTTGTTTCCATAATCTCAAAGTATCCCGCCAAACGATCACCTCTTTTTCCCATCTTCGCTTTAGCCAAACCCTAATTCCTTCTCATTCTTTTAAAATACCCCTTAATGACTCTCCTCTCTGTACTTTTCATGACTTCCTTGCTATCTGCGACATTAAACATATCCTTTTCAATTGTCCCTATTTATCCTTTAAGCACTCACGTTTCCATTCTTTACTCAATTCTCTCAAAATTCTTTTTAATACCCTTCACATTCTCTCTTCATAATCTCCTACTGTCATCCTCGTCACATTATCCTTTTTCCACAACTCCTGGTGGCTTATATATATTTTGTAATCGCCACTTCATATTTTTATTATTTTGTATTTAATAACTTATTTTTTATTTAATATTGTGTTAAAATAATTGTTCAAACTAATTGTTTTATTGTACAACGTTTTAATAAAAAAATAAATAATTAATTAATTATTAAACAATCTTATCCATCCGAAATTTAATTAAACTTAAAATTTAATAACAATGAAATTTCATAATATATACTTGATATTTACAATATACGCAATAAACACTTGGTCAGCAATTATTTGCTTGGTGAAATCCATAACATTTCGAAGACTATATAATGATGAAATACGTATATATAAATATATATATATATATATATATGCACATCATGATATAACATTCTTCGTGTATACTTAAAACCTAATAGAAGTGACTAACCGTACTTGTTAATATTAAAGTATGAATATTTTTAATTTAAACAATTGTGTAGAACAATTAAAGGTAGAGTTTGTGAGTGGTAAGTAAGTTTATTTCATAGATCAAAAAAAAAACCAAGTTTAAGGATATTAAAAATTATTCCTAATCAAATTGTAAAATAATAATAAGTATCTCAACTTAAAGAGCGTATAAACGTTTTTTATATTTAAAATTAATCACAATTAATTTAACGTACTTGTTAATAATTCTTCTTCGTCTTAAGTTTTTTCTCTTCGCTGCCTCTACTATTTTTCTCCATCTAACTCTATCCAAGCTGTCTGCTATTGTCACTCCCTGAGTGCACTTGTTTAGGTCATCATTGAACTTGTCTGCCAAACACTGCCTAGAAGGGCAACCCCTTCTTCACTTATTGGCAACTTCTTTACTAATTTTATTAGAGACTCTTTTGAAATAAAACCCACCCCGTATTCGTGTCTTCCATTATCAAATCCACTATAAAAAATTATCATGTTATCTGATTTAAGATTTCCAGCTCCCGGCTATCTTACTTCTTAGAGGGCAACTAAATCTATATTATATTCACTTGTTAATAACGAAATTAAAAATAATTTTATTTCATATAATTACATAGATGATACATTGGCCTACTTGAAAAAAAGTAAGTGATTTCATTACATATGATTTTAATTTATTGATTTTCCAAATTGATATTACCAGTCAAAATTGTAATAGTTATTTGCAAAAGCGTAACATAACACTTCAATCCACAGGAATATTCATTTATCATTTATTAAAAAAATGTATGTCGTTAATACTATTTATTTTTCAGTGAATATTAATGAGGAGGATGATTTTATGGTAGCTCTAGTACATGCATATCTATATTTAAGTGAGTAATTATTATTATTATTATTATTATAAAGCACTTATTATCGGTACCCGATGATTTTCAGTTTGAAAAATATATTTTTAAATTGTTTCATGTTTGAAGTTGTTGAACCGAGTATTAACAACTTTTTTATATAAAATGTAATAAAACCACTATAAAATGAAAAGAACTGTTGGCTAAAATTTTTAAATTATTAAGTTATATGTTTAAATAATATAAAATTATTAAATTTTATGCTAAAAAAACCATTGTCTTGTAATTTCTAAAATTTAAATATATACTTAATTTCTTTATCTTTTTGACTCGTGATACTAAAAAAAAGTAAACCCCAAAGGCATAGCCATACACTCCTCTTCCTTTAATCCAAGCTCACTAATAAATTTTTCACTTCGTTTTAACTCTAAACTGCGATATAATTGTAAAATAATAACATGTAAATAATATACACATGCTTATTTCAATATGGGTATTGGGTATATTCTTTTTTTGTTTTTACAGCCCATAACTCTTCTTTGACTGGTATGATATCTACATAATTATATAAATAATAGACAATATCCTACACAATTATTACTCGTTGTTGAAGTAGATGATTACACAAAAATAAAAATACATAAAAATTAATCGTCTTCTTCTTTGGCTCCGGCCTTTAAAACCATACCACTAAATATAAATCTTGCCATCTGTTCCTGTTCTCTACAACTTCTCTCTACCTGATTTCTAGTCCTATCGTTTTTTTTTCTTATTTACATAGTCTTCCTACCTTAACCTGGTCCTCCCTATAGGTTTTTTCCTATATGATCTACTTTTATCACATGCTTAACTAAGGACCCTTGCTTATGCTAGGTATGGCCCACCCACATCAGTCTTCTTTTTGTAATTTATTTAACTATATCAGGTCTCTGAAATTGCATTTGGAGTTCATAGTTGTGTAATTTTCTCCATTCATTGGTTTCCCTATCTAAGACCGGTCCGAGGCAAGTTTATTATCAAGCCCTGAACAATAATGTTTTCTAAGGCAGAATTGTTAGCTCTAAATCCTCAAATTAGAGGACCATACTACTCCAACTAGTTAAGGACAGAGTAGAGAGAACTGAATTAACTAATTAAGGTCAGTTCATCTCAGAGTTCGGGACCCCAGATTCACCATACCCGTCACACCAATTAGTGTTTCCCTGAGGTCAAAAAAAAAAAAATATAATCGTACCAATTAATATAATAAAATTATGTTCATTAGATTATTCATGGAACTACTATTATTATATACAAAACTCACTTCTAGAAACAGATGAATGTAAGTATCAAAATTAAGCATAAATATGCAACCTAATGAATATAATATAATAAATACAGTAGTGGTAAAATAATTTGTATTATGTAACTATCTCATTGTTTATTTTCTGCCTACAATAAGTGAATACACTAGATTTTATGCACATACCTGTAATTATAATTCATGTTCACTTTGATAAATGACAATTTATTCCCATATTTTTATATACTATTAATTAATAATGTATAATGTTGTATTATTTTAATTATTGTAGACTTTCGTTGAATCACTCAGTTTAAATAATCTATTTAGCTCACCTTGTTATACATTGTATAGAAAAGGTTAAACATTTGTAAATATATGTAATAAACAATATTATTATTGTTTGGTGTTTTTTTTCAGTGCTTAAAAAATTACCACCTCCACAAATGTATTGTAAATATTTTGAAAATTTCTTATACTTAGTTACGGAAAATCCTAACTCTTCAATTCATTAATTGATCTTTGACTCGAATCTTATTAAATATATGTATTCATTTTAGTTTGTAATTAATTATTTTTCTGAATGTTGATTAAAATTATTTATTGGATATAAAACAGTTTGTAATAATATTATAATATAAATAATTAATTAAAATATTTTGCACTCTATTAAATAATTAATGATTATTGTATTTTCACCAAAATAAAAGAAATGTATTTATTTAAGAAAATTATGCATATTGTAAGATTTGTTTGAATAATATGTATTACATAAAAAATTATTGTGAATTCTCATGCAATATTAAATTATAAAATAAAAATTATTAATCAAATATATCTAAATTGGTAAATAGGTATTTTTGTCTATCCTAATCGAAATGAAAATTTGTTCGTTTTTCTTTTACAATATAAATTCCTAGCCTGTTCAGCTTGACTTCTCCAAACATTATACTGAGATTATTAAAATTCTGGTTATTTTGTAAATCCTTATACTTCTCCATATAATAGTCCTATTTTATTCATGTTTTCTAAACACACAACTGAAATGTATTTCGGTATAAGTTAAAATCTCCATAAATACTCAACCCATTTTGTCAAATTTTGCATAAATATTGAATCGAATACAGTGCTTATTTCAGGGGGGTGACCGGGGGTAATACCCCCCGGAGAAAAATGTATACCCCCGAGATTGTGTATCTATATATAGATACAAATTCAATTTTTCAAATTCCGTATTTTTATTACTAACTTAGTTAATCAACTTAATTTATTATTATTTAATATACAGTAAAAATTCTGTGTTTTGTAATCAATTATGATAATGTAATAAATAAACAATAATAATAAAGTAAAGAAAAAACGGTATTATATATTTTTAGGACTCCGACCATTTTTGATACCTCTCCTCCTCCGGAACATTAGGTCTGAAATAAACACTGATCAAATATCGTATCGCCTCTTATGAAAAGGAAATTACATTTTATTGTGTATATCATAGGTATTATATAATTAAAATCTATGCTTTTAAAGAAATTATAACAAAACATATTCAATGACAAAAAGTTCGCTACATATCTATGGTTAAGGAATATCTTTGTTCAAGTGAGATACTGAAACAGAAATTATTAATTCATTTTTTTTTTTTTCAAATTGAAATCAATAATAATCCATCAACGATTTATATGAATTTTTATTATTGATGTTCAATATCATATGATAAATATTTTATTCGATTTTTAAATTTTCAGTCCTTTTATTTCAGCATCTCTTTTATTTTGTTTTTTTTAACAAACATTGTATCATTAATACTTATAAATTATTTTTCGTTTTTATTATAATTATTGAATTTTTAAAAAAGTATTAGGGAGTGACGTAATTTAGGGTGATAATGCTCTCCTAGATCCCTTATTGCGTTTGTCTGGTTTAGATTGTTTCAAACGAAACCCCATGGGTTCATAGATAATAAAACATTTGGCTTACTCTAAAAATCATTAGCCACAGGCAAATCCACCTGGGTTAAGATTACTGGTGTCACCACTGATTATAAATAATATTATATGAGCGTACGTAGATACAGAACAATGTTCAGGGCAAGATAATAAACATAGTATTATTGTCAATAAGGCATATGATTATATTATGAACAACATGCAAAGTTAATAAAATGACGCGTGAGTTCAAGTGGCAGCCAAGTAGACGACGCTGATACAGCGATCAACGCCAGTGACGTAACCTGGAGAGGAGGGTTTAATGGTTTAAACCTCACCTCCCATTTGACTTTTTTTTTTTATATATATATAATAATATTATTTTATTGATTGCTGTTTCCTTACCACTGGATTTTATGTCTTGAAATAATTTTACTTTTATTCTTACAGACAAATATTTTAGTTTTAAAATGTAATAATAATAACCCATGTATAATAAAACGTATCTATTTTATTGATGCTAATTGTACAGTTTTATCGTCTGCTCATAGGAATACTAATAGCAATATGATCGGCGAAAGACTAAAATCAAAAATAATTCCTTGCTCATAATAATATTATTATACCACCAGCAAGCGACAATTTCTTCCACGTCGTTTGCTGTTTACTTTCTCATAATGTGGACAAATTTATTAATATAATATGAATTATGCAAATATAGAAATATTATAATATAAATATGCAAAATAAATTACCTATTCAATAATACATTACATATAACTACTTAAAAATATTTTTATGAAATCTGGTAAGAAACAGATCGATGTTATTGAACTGAAAAAATAGTACCGGTAAACTGTAGTAATATATATATATATATTGATATATTTTGTGAAGTAAATAAATAAATTGTTTTATTTTACCTAATGTTTCGTTGAATTTAATCCCCAATATTTTCTTAAATATTATATTAATAATGATATCCTTATCATTATAGTGTAAAAAAAACTATGCACAAAAAACATAAAAATCAAGAAATATACAAATTTTTTATAAACTTGACAAAATATGCATTTTAAATTTTCATTTTTTGAACTCGTCTTTGTATAAAACTGATTTTTAGTTTAGTTTTCTCTCTAATGAAGAGCATATTCAGTATTTATCATCTTGATGAGATAAAGTGTTATGAGATTGATATACTGGTAAAGTACATCATATTTATCTAATAACCCCTCCCCTTGAATAGTTTCTGGCTACATCACTGATCAACGTTATCCCTGAAGTATTACGCATTACTTTCAGTGTGGTATCGTCTTAAAAAGGACCACGTATTTATTTAACTGTTTATTAAGATAATATGAATATAGATGTTATAATATGTTAGACTTAAAAAAAAAAAAATAAAAAGAATGCACTTGAGTAAATTATGTACGTGGTAATATTACGAAAAAATTTTATCATATTTTGAATAATATAAAAAATCATTGGAAACGGTTACGTATTTTTTATTCGTTCTGTAGTAATATTGTTAGCAAAATTATAATTTACTATACAGTTTCAACTTAACTAAAATAAAATAAATATGAATGCACTATCTACTAAAAGTTTTTTTCTTATATTAATACTGACATTTTTATTCATTTTTGATAACACATTAGCTTCAGGTAAGTGAATTTTATCTATATCGCATCGTGGTTTGTATGAAAGGTAAAACTCATTCAGGACATTATTATAAAAGCAATAACGCGACCGTGGTTGTTCCCAGAAGGAAATACTCGAAGCTCTTCTGTCCACCCTCTGAACATTTAAAGGATTGGTCGCGGACATATCTAGCTCAACCTTAACTACGTCCGCTATGGTGGTACAGTTAGGTGGGTGGGTGTTGAAATTCAATGAATCCAAACGGGCTATCCTACGAACTCTCATCCTGCTATAACCATTAGGTATGCCCCAATCCATCTAATGAATCAATCAGTAAAAAATAAGTTTTGGATTTATGAATATTGTCTTCAAATTTCGATTCATTAGGCTCGTACTCGACATCTCCCATGGTTGTTTTAATATTCTCGAGATTCTTATTTTGGTTCTTAATTCCGCTATAACCTATTTCCTCCCGTACAAAGACAGCGTGTCAACCGAAAAATATTTCCTTTTTATATTATGGAATCTCTTTTTAGAGTCGATTTTATTCTACATAAAAGGCTTTAATGGACATTCTTTACAACAATGAATTGTTTTCAATATATAGATGAGCGAGGTAAGTTAACAATTATTGCACATTTAATAAAATTTAAATGGTGAATTATAATTCTCTTACCAACTACAAATACTGTTGCTATAATATATTAATAATATAATGTATAAACAGTACATTCATTACATTTTACTTATAATATACACATAATATAAATAGAGAAAATATATATGTATTCACAGAAGTGATTCAGTCAATTTGTCTGAGTCGACTACAAGGTTGGGAATGTGATTTTTTCGTCTTCGGTAATGTCAGTCGAAATACCTTTTAATGTCCAGTCTTTGGGTAAATTATAGGTGAAAAAAATGAGCTATTGGTGTAGGATATGCTGGATAGTTTAGAACAGATTCGGGTTTTGAGTTTTGACCAGAATGTTCCTGTTAAGAGAAATTTTCGCCGCGGTGAATCGAACGGTAATATTTAAATCGTTAAATATACTCGTAGTTAGTGCGACTTTACGCCAGTCGGATGATTTTAGGATTATCAGTGGTAGAGTTGAGATATGATTTTCAGGTATCGGAAATTTTGTTCGGCACTTGAGTCAAAATTGATATGATAATTTAGTGGTGGTGGTTTTTAGATGTGAAAATATATGTCAAAAGAGATTAGTAAGAGTTGGAGAATTCCGATGAGGGAGCAAAGGAATTCTACGATACTTGGATTCATTAGCACCGTGGATGAAAGGCTGGCAGATGCCGAACGTATGTTACTAAAACATTTACCCCATTCTTATTTTTCCCCATCGTCTCGAATACAATAGCATATGTTTGGCTGAGGCGATTGGACCGATATTAAGACAGCGTAGTTTTTCGACGAAGCAATGTTTACTTCTGACTGACAATGCAGGTGGTTCACAGTATTACGACAGCGTGGAAGATCGGTCGACGACATAGGACGAGTGGATAAGCGTGAACGCGTAATAACGAACGGCACGACAGCTGTACAGCTTATCTTCGCGAATGTGTGTTGTGATGTTTGTGTGGGTGCGATGGTGTATGTGGTGGTATATGAGGTTTTGCTTTGCTTTGCTTAATGGAATGGCTTTTAAACAGCCTGTAAATACATTTCAGACGTTTTCCTATTATATGTTAGTTGGTGATATCGGTTTTTACCTCAATGCTTCTTCAATGTATGTCGTTTGCCAGGGCCGGATTTAGGGGGGGCCAGGGGGACCCCGGGCCCCGGACCTCCACAAAATGAGGGCCTCCACTTAATGGGATTTTTTTGCAACCAAGTATAAAACACAATATAATATTTGCAAAATAAATTTAAATCACAAATTGAATAAAACTGTTCAATCATTTATATTGTAAAATTAAAGTAATTTAAAATCGATTATTATGACTTGTAGAGTAGGATAAGCGATAAGCGATAAGGTATGGTTTTCAATTTTGAGAAAAACAGTTATAAATAAACACATATAACTTGTATAGCAAGCCGCCTGACCGCTGTTGTAGATAAATACGTGTAAATGTTAATATATTATTAAATTAAATTAACTTATAATAATATATTAAATATACGTTATCGAATTATAATATATACTTTTAAGGTGGGCCCAGGGCCCCCACATTCCTAAATCCGGCCCTGTCGTTTGCTCAATTTTAGGAACGCGTATCTTTTTTTATTCGGTTGTTTGTCTATTCTCGTCATTCTCATTCACAGATACAGTTGAACTTTGAAAGTGAGTTCTTATTGTACCGAGACTTTACGTTTTTTATTACGAATCCTTCGATTGTGGGTAGACCTACTATGTTGCGAAGTGCCTTAGTTGAAACATAAAAAGAGACCGCCACGGTAATATGCTTCTACTTTGACCCAACTACACTTACAGATTCCCGTGTTGTGCATCTAAGGGATCGAATATCAAAATGATTCTCGTGATTGGTTGATATGCTATTGACAATAGTACAAAAGAGTTCACGTAGATGTGGATATCACGGTGAATTCGATGTGTTTCGTTGGTTCTATAACAACCATCGTCGCATATATATTTTGTTCCGTTATAAAATTAATGAGTCTACACAATCACCTTGCAATTAAAATATATTGTTTTGCCGAACGTCACATAATTGCGAAGAACTAGAATTTGTCATACACGACTGACTAGGATAAGCTAAACGTGCATAATCTGTAATAATAAGATGTATTGTTAATCTTGTTTATACTACGAATCGTTAATGATAAATGTAATAAATTCGTAAAATATTATGCTTAATGAAATGGGCCAAGACGTTTAATATACACATATTTTGTTTTCATTTTAATTTCTTATATTGCTAATTTGTAGCAATTAACAAATAACATTGGCACTTGTCATATTTATCTCTAATTATTTATCATATTCTTTTTAATTTTAGACTGTCAAGGTAACATTGAAAATAAATATAATATAAATAAATAATAAGTTATATATAAATATATATATGTATATGAAATATTGTATAAATATACACTTTAATAGATTTTATTCATTTATTCGTAGTATTTTTTTTAACTAATTAATTATTTAATGAATAAATGTAATCGCTGATATGACGTATTACATTTATTTATAACCACTAAAAAAATTTTCTGATCTGGTGTACACTGTAATATATATCGTCTTATAAATATATGAACATATTCGTATTCTTGTACGTTTGTTATGTCTGTATTTAAATGTTTTTCTGAAATATTTACTTAGTTTAAAAAAGATTTTTATTTAAAAAGTTACTTAAAAAATTTTGAAATCTGATACACGGCAAAAGAAAACATTTAGTTATTATTAAAAATTGTATTGTTTATATAGTTATCAATAAATCATTCAACATTATGTTTTATTGCGGTCTTTTTAACATAATATTTTTTTGTAAAGGAATTAAAAAAATACAATTTACGCAAATTACAAAATAAATTTAACAAATATTTTTTCTTACATAAAATGCAATATTAATGTATTTTACTTGGCACATTAGTGGCTGTTACTTAAACGATACTTTTCATCATTAATAGCGTTATATTATTGAGTGAAGATTAACCTAACGTATAAGTCATAATGCCACATATTAAACATTGTGGCAGTTATTTGAATAATTATTATTGAAATTAATTATTGAATTATTGTCTCCTTAAGATATTGAAAAGCAATAATTCTGCGCATTTTCATTTATAATATTATTGTTTGAATATCACATAATAATTTAGAATCACTACGAACTATTGGAAAATTTAAAAGTAAGCCATATCGTAATGTCAGTAAAACCTTTTTGTATTCGAAATCGTTTTTAATGGAAATGAATAATAATAATAATAATAATAATAATAATACATTATACAATCATATATGAACTGAAGATATTGAATTTTTTTCTTTATAGTTAATGACAATGTTATCGATTCTTTCACACATTCATATGCGACATTATGTGAGTAATTGATAATAATGAATAAATGTTCGTAAATTTATTTTATTCATTTCATATAATTAGTACATGGCACATCATGTTCCTAGACTTGGTGTCAATTTTATTTATGATATAAAAAATTTTGAAACTGTAAAACACAAAATACAAATCTTAATCAGTCGAGTGAATGGGTAGCACATATTAGATCCATACTTAAAAATAAAAGCCACATCGTTTTTTATTTAGAGGTACAACAGTAATAGAGATATTTGCATCAACTTTCTTTCTTAAAATAACCATTTCCTTTATTCCAGTAATACCGAGTATATTTATTTTGTGCATCCGTAATCTCTTGAACGCAAAACTATATTCAATTCAATCGATTTAGAATTTATTATAAACTATGTAATTATATGAATACCTTTATTTTATTATCATTCACAATAAATTTTTTTCCAAAATCATTGATATAAAATTTAAAAAATAATAATTATTACCTTCAATAACAATATATCGTATATATATATATATATATATATATATATATATATATATATATATATATATATATACAATATAAGATTAAAGTAAATCAAACTTATTATTTTATAGTTTTTTATGAAATCGATAAACCTATTAAAAATATATCAGTACTTATAATAAGGCTAACATTTCATTCAACGAATCGTTTTGAAATTAATGCACAGATATGAAATAAATTCTTTTATTAATAGCGGAACATATTCTGAATGTGGAAACCACAAGTAATATTTTTTTATCAAAATACATGTTATTATTACGCCTACACTTACGAGTGTTATATGCACTTTAATACTTAATAGAAGAACGGTAAATTTTTGAATACTCAAAAAAGGAAACGCGTATATTATGAAACGTATGTTCAATGTTTTGGAAATAAAATATATATACTTCATATACTGTACTGCAAAAGTATATACTAAATACTCTAAATCAGTGATGACAATTAGAATATCTAATTAAAACCAGTTACAAATATGAATTTTCGCAAGAACGTTTTTACTCAAATTTCATATGTGCG
Source organism: Chaetogeoica ovagalla (assembly GCA_032441825.1). Classification (NCBI taxonomy): domain Eukaryota; kingdom Metazoa; phylum Arthropoda; class Insecta; order Hemiptera; family Aphididae; genus Chaetogeoica; species Chaetogeoica ovagalla. The sequence continues at coordinate 3,078,923 of CM063726.1, forward strand.
CCGAGTTTTTTTTTCTACCATAATAATTTAGATCCAATGTAATTTATAAACAGCTTGTTAACACTGAACGTATTAATTATCGATCCATAACATACGATAATCATCAGAAAGTTTAAGGCCGTCTCTATGTGTGTATACATATATATATATATTTTTTTTTTTTTTTTAAATTTTTTCGAATGGTCTCTATAGATAATAAATTGTTTTTCCACGTGTCATTAGTATTATTATTACTGAGTAAAATTATAAATGATTATTATTATTATTATAATTAAATCGTTTCATACATAAACATATTTTTAATAGATTTAGTTAATTATACGAAAAATTATTTTGTCACTCTCGGTCACTTTGCAAATTATAGTATGTATCATTAAAGTCAATAAATAACAGTACTCGAAAAATTTATTAATGTGTCTACGTGTATCATAAGCATACATATATGTAAATGAAACGTGTTTTGAACAGATTATACAAATATATTTAATAAAACTAAAATATTTCTGAACCCAACACAATGGTGCGACCATAATTATTCCAGTCAGTATTAATAAATAATAAATTTGTTATTCTATAGTTTTTTACAATATTTTTATTTATGTCTTATAATATATAATATAATATTCTTATGTACATTTTCTATTAAAAGTATAAGCTTAAAGCTGTTATCATATAATTTATAATAATACATACGTAGATTTTATGAAAAAAAAAATAACTAAAATATACTGACGTCTGATTATTATTTAATATTTTATAAAAGATAACAACGACCGTTGCAAAGGTAAAAATTTTTCATATAAACATATTTCGTACAAATAATACATTTTCTAAAATAAATTATTAAACAATCTTATCCATCCGAAATTTTATTAAATTTCAAATTTAATAACAATAATATTTCATAATAGTATACTTAATATTTACAATATGCGCAATAAAAAATTGATCAGTGATTGTTTGCTTACTTAAAACTTAATGGGAAGTGACTAACCGTACTTAGTAATATCAAATTACAAATATTTTTAATTTAAACAATTGTATAGCACAATTAAAGGACGAGTATTTGAGTGGTAAGTGATTTTATTTTATACATCGTGAATAAATTTTAAAAATAGTTAAAATTGATCCTAACCAATACGTTAAATATTAATACCCAAGTATTTATAATGCGAGTGCGTGTAACTTAATTTTATAATTAAAATTTATCAAAAATAATTTAACGAAGGTATATTTGTTACTAAGGAAAATAAAAATATTTTTATTTCATACAATTACATCAATGAAACTATGTCTTACTCGAAATAAGTAGTAAATAATTTCTTTATATATCGGTTTAATTTATTGATTGTTCAAATTTAAATGATCGTTCGAAATTATATATTTTCTGCAAAAACGTATTATAAACACTTCCATCCATAGGAATATTCATTTTCCAGTTATTAAAAAGTGTATTTCGTATAACTATTTTATTTTTTTAGGTAATTTTGATGAGGATGATACTTTTCTAGTAGCTTTAGCACATGCATATTTGTTTATAAGTGAGTAAATATTTTTAAAACACTTATTAATGACATCTGATGATTTTTAGTTAAAAAATATGTATATTTTTAAGTAATTTCATTTTCTGAAATATATCGAACCTAGTGTTACAAACATTTTTATATAAAATGTAATAAACTAAAACCATTATAGAACGAAAAGAACAAAAATTATAATACAACATATTATGTATATCTGAAATATAAAACAATACATGAAGAGTAGCAAATCCGTTTTAGTCACCGACCAGTTCTCTATCCAGTGTTGGTTTAGGTTAGTTACTCGTTTAAATACGAGTATTATAATAAACTATTGTACTACTCTCTTACAAATGTTTAATAATTTTTTACTTAAATACAAAAATATGACCAGAGATATTGTAATACGTAGTTATTCAATACACATAAATGTATGCACTAAAATCTTCAAATATCCACAAAAATGAAAAATATGCACTCGAAAATATAAAAAAAAAAAATTATTACTTTATCAACATTAAATGAATAAAAAAATATTTTATTCTAATGTTATTTCAGCGATAGGTATAGTTTATAACTGAGATAGGTAAATACAATTAAAGTTATCGTAACTGTGGGTTAGGTATGAAGTATGAAGTATGAAGAATATAAATCGAAATTTGGATATAAATAATACATCAATTTAATTTATATTATAAAACAACTAAATATGCAAGAAAATATGATATATGAAGTTAAAATCGCAAAATAAGTCCTTAAAACGTCAAAATGTCATAATATGCAAAAAAATATGCGCTGAAAAAATTGTATTCTTAATCCCATCGTCATAAAACATATAACGTACATATAATGATCATATCACAATGTGATGATCATGTCATGATTAACCAAAAACAAAAAGAAAATCCTACAAATGCATACAAATTCGTGCTCTACTAATAACTAATTTGTAATTCATAAAATTGTGTTTAAAATTATAATGCTAAATATAATATCTACTTAAAAAATTAATAAGTGCATATATTTTTACATTGTATACCTTATAACTACATACTTATCTAATATTATTATTATTATTTATTATACACCAATTTGTCTAAAATATGTTTTGCACTCCGGCTGTAAAATGAAACCACGTACACACGCGAATAAATCGCCTAAAGTAGATTTAAAAATCTTATAATATTTTACTTACTTGATAACTACCGTCCCACCTGACAATCACACGACGGTTTTACAGTAAAATAACTGACAAACAAAAACCATAATACGAAATACAAACATCAATCATATAAGTAAAGTCCGGAAAATTGCATGCGGACACGCTTGTGTTATCTTATTATAAGATTCTTATATAACGGTGTACTGCATAGAAATAATATCTAGAATATTGTTCAATAGGTTTTATATCGGTAATATTACCGTTTTGAAACACGTGACTTTGTACTGCGGGCACAATTGTCTTATCTTATAGAAAACGAATTGTACGAATTTGAAATATTACATTGAAAATGTAGTTATTAATATTTTAAACTGATTATGTATTTTTTTTAATTAAATTTTTTCTAAACATTGAACATTTCGGGGGAGGGGTTTTACACCCCTCGCCTTTAATTCAAGCTTGTTTATAAATTTTCGCTTCGTTATAACTCTAAATTGTGTAATAATTATAAAATAATAACGTGTTAATTATAATACATACATGCCCTCATTACAATATGTATAAGTATATATTTCTATTTTTCGTTTTTAAAGCCGAAGATTCTGCACTGACTGGTAAGTAATACACACACACACACACAGTACTACAAAATAGTCCACACAATCACAATGACTACTTATTATTAAAGTAAATGTCTATATAAAAAAAAAAAACATTCAGAATATGATCTCAAATTTTTATTTATTGTGTATTGAATAATATGACAATATAACGTACGTACCTATATGAAATAAAATTTTAAAAGAAAAATAAACAATATATAAAATATATAATATATTTTGTACACATTATAATTAATACAAAAACGTTTTTAAAACAAATTATTAAAAAATCAATAATCATTAAATTATCATGTATGATAAATATATTACATCTTACAATAAACATTTAATTAATTTTTAAGCGTGTGTGTATCAAACAAAATCGAATACTAATTAATTAATGTACCTATTGGTATAAATATATTAATATAAAATTGTTTTTATTTAGATTATGCATGGAAGTACTATTATTATTTATTAGACTCACTTCTAGAAACAGATAATTGTAAGTATCGTAATTAAGCACAATATAGTAGTGGCAATTTGTCATTTTGATTATATAGCTCTTTGATTATTGTCGTTTATTTTCTACCTACTACGCATTATAGTAGACTCTTTGCACATACTTATTGTTATAATTTATATTCACTGTATGAAAATTCTAAATTCGATCACACACTTTAATAAAAATAATTAATAATATATAATTTGTAATCATTGTGGACTTTCGTCGAATCAAACTGAGTTTTAATAGTCTATTTAGCTCACCCTGTTATAATATACGATAGATTAAACAATTAAAGTGTGTAATATACATTTCTTATTAAGTGATTTTTTTTTCAGTTTTTGTAAATGTACCGTCTCCAATTAAGTATTGTAAATATTATAAACGTTTCTCATTTTTAAATTTGTCCAACTTCAGCTTTTTGATTCGTTAATTGATCTTTGACCCACCTCAAATTAAATTTATATTTTAATTTTAGTATCTAATTAATTATTTTTCTGTATATTATCGAAAATTGTTAAGTGGGTATAAAACCGGTTTGTAATAATTTATTAAAGAAATATTTAATTAAAATAGTTTACACCGTGTTAAATAATTAATGATTAATGTACTTTATCAAAATAAAAGAAACGTATGTATTCAAGAAAATTATATTAAACTATTGTAAGATTAGTTTGAATAATATATGTTATATAATGAATTGTTGTGAATTCTCTTGTAACATTAAATTATAAAATAAAAATTATTAATGACATCAATTGCATTATTATGCAATTTGCAATATTAATTGCATTTGCATATTTTTTATCCTTTAACTCTAAAAATTGTAGAGTGAAATAGAAATTTGTTTTATGGCCTACAAATATAACGCAAATGTAAACATTTTGTATTGCATATATTTACATATTTTGAACTTATTTCACTTAAGAAACATATTTTTATTATATTAACGCAATTTTTTGTTATATTAGTGCATATTCCGTCTATTTTTTTTTCACGACATTTTAACTATAACTAATTAAAACAATAACTAAATATATAATAATAATCCCTTATTGCGTTTATGTTATGTAGAACTTTAAGTTGTTTGGGACAAAAAATCATGGGTTTATAAATAATTTGCGGCATGCCCTACAAATTGTTTGCCACAGACTAACCCGCCTGAATTAAAATTTCTGGCGTCAACGCTGATTACAAGTAATATTGTTTGAGCGCACGTAAGCATAAAACAATGTTCAGGACAATATAATAACACAATACAATTGTCGAAAAGGCATATGATTATATGAACAACATGCAAAAATGACGCGTGAGTTCAAGCGACGGTGATAAGTGCACGACGCTGATATAGTTATCAACGTTATCCTTGAAACATTGAATATGTATTACTTTCAGTGTGGGATCCTCTTAAAAATGGCCACGTACCTATTAAATTGTGTGTTGACATAATATGAACTCATATGTAGGCCAAAAAAATAAGAAAATACACTTGAGTAAATTACGTACGTGATATTTACAAAAACAGTTGCAATATTATATTATGAACAATAAACAAGATCGTTGGAAAGAGTGATTTTCGTTATTCGTTGTATAATAATATTGTTGACAAATTGTAAATTACTATACAGTTTCGATTGAACTAAACTAAAATAAAAATGAAAGCGTCATCTACTAAAAGTCGTTTTCTTATATTAACCCTGATATTTTCAGTCATTTTTGATAAAACATTAGCTACAGGTAAGTAAATTCTATCTGTATCACATCTACACATCCTGGTTAGTATCGGACGTAAAACTAGTTGACAACATATCATTTATTCTGCCTACCGAAGCTGCTACACTCTTTTCATCTTCGTGGTTAGTCCTGAACTGAACCCATCATATTCACCTTTGATTCTCCCATACCAGCCACTTCTCTAGATCGGCCCTTCGTCTCGTACCTCATTACACACATTGGTCGAACATTAAGTGCCCATATAGTGTGTTTGATACACCAAGTGATAACTACGACTCGAGTGAAATTTAGAATTCGACGAGTCCAAACGGAAATTTCCTATACGGATTCTCGTCTTACCATCACCATTAGGTATTTCCCAATCGATCTAATGAAAAATAATATTAACAACTAGGATTTGGATTTTCGCACGAGCTGTTTTCAAGTTTCGACCCATTAGATTCGTACCTCATAGTTGTTGCGATATTCTCGAGATTCTTTGATTGGGTTCTACTTCTGCTAAACTATTTCTTCGTATAAAGACGATCGTGTCAACCGAAAAATATTTCCTTTTTTTAATTATGCAATCTCTATTTGGAATTGATTATATCATGCATAAATACTTTAATGAATATTTTATTCCATTAATAAATTGTTTTCTTTTTATATATAGATGAACAGGGTACGTAAATTATTATTTTGCATTTAAGAACTTAAATAGTAAACTATAAACATTATTTTGTTATAAAATATTAATTAAATAGTGGGAAAATAATTAATATTGTTGAATTTTACAAAAAATATGTTTGATTATGTGCCCACATAGTGTGTTTGGTACACCAGGTGGTACATACGACCCGAGTAATAGTTGGAATTCGACGAGTCCAAACGGAATTTTTTTATACGGATTCTCGTCCTGCCATCACCCTTAAGTATCCCCCAATCGATCTAATGAAAAAAAATCTTAATAACTACGATTTGGATTTTCGCACACACACACACACCCACAATACAAAAATAATTTCTGGGGCCCCACAAATCCTCCCATCGGCATTTTGTTAATTTCAGGTAAATTGAATGTAAATATATATAACAGTTGCAGTTTGAAATTGAATTGTGTTGTTTTTCCGAACGTAAAATAATCGCTAAGAGTTGGAATCTATTACACACAACCGACTCGGATAAGATGAACACGCGAACTTTAATAATAAACGATACAGTGTAATCTTATTTGTAGTTATTAAATGTATCGTTATTAAATAATGTAATAAATTACCTAGTAAATATTATATTTATTAAAACGAATAAAGGTATTTGATTATTAAATTCAAACACTTTTTTTATATTTCCATAAATTGTTAATTTATAATAATTAACAAATAGGCAGAGTGACCATATTAATCATTAATTATTTATTATATTCGTTTTAATTTTAGACTGTCGAGGTAAGATTGAAAATATGTGTAATCTATACTAATAAGTAATAATTTATTATTTATATATATATATATATATATATATATATATATATTGCTATTGTATAACAATTAATAAATAATGTTGACATATTTATCTCTAATTATTTATCATTTATCATATTCCTTTTAATTTTAGCCTATCAAGATCACATTAAAAATAATATATAAAATAAAAATAAATAATTTTAATGTATATACATTAAATATTGTATAAATATGTATTAAAATGGCTTGTATTCATTTATTAGTACTATATTTTTTTTTTGAACTAATAAATTATTTGATTTCATGAGTAGTAGAAATAATAGTCACAATTATGATACATTAAATTCATATATAACAACCAATAAAATTTATGATCTGGTTCCTACGAGTTCATTAGTCTGTCAATTAATTTTTTTCTTCTATATTTTAATAAATTCTGGCAGGGGTGCATTCGATCAACTTTTATCGCCGACAACATTATAGAGACTGCAATTTATTTTGTATATATGATAAAAATGTATTTGTGAAAATTCACATAATATACACAAAATTGTGAATTATTTTCCAAAGACTGGCTTAAATTAATACTTCAATAAATACTTCAAAAATCATAAAATTCTGTAACATGGCGAAAAAACATTTAGTTATTAGATATTTTTTGGTTTCTATAGTAAACGATACATCATTCAACCTTATATTTTACTATGATTCTTTAACAATACGTTTTTGTGAAGAAATTAGGTACCATATTAGTTTTTTTTATTCTTGCACAAGTTGTAGTATCAATATATTTAGGTACATTAACAAGTAGCTGTTACTTTGGAATTTAAAGTTTGAACGGTGCTTTTCAAGATGAATGAAGTTAAATTCTATATATCGTGTTGTAAGAGGGAAAATTGATTAATTGTGTAAGCCATAGTGCCATAGTAAACATTGTGACAGGTTATCAAAATAAACTATTTTTTAAATTATTTTTCTCTTAATACCTTGAAATATTGCATAACGATAAAATAATTAATATAATTCGAATAATTTTATGCATTTTTATTTATATCATCACTGTTTGAATATCATATAATAATTTAGATTCACTTACAAATTTCGGAAAATTTAACCGTAAGCAATTTAGTAATGCCAATAGACCTTTTATAATACAAAATCCTAAAATGTTTTCTAACGGAAACGAATAATAATACATAATGTACTTACTCGTATTAAATCTTTTTTCTTTGTAGTTAATGACAATGTTATCGATGCTTTCAAACATTCATATTTAGATTTATGTAAGTTGCTGATAAAAATTAATCATTATTCAGAATTATTTTTTCATATCTTGCTAATGTGCATGACACACATCATGTTTCTGGCCATCGTGCCATTTTTTTATGGGTCTAATATAAAAAGAACTTAAAAATTGAAAACAAAAAAATAAACATCTCAATCAAAAAAGTGGATAGATAACACATATAAGATCCATACTCAATTCTATATCGCTTTTTATTTGGTCATTTCTAACAGTATACAACCTGAATGGGGCGATAGTGATCAATGTATTTGATTTCAAATTTCATAAAACCCGTTTCCTGTTATTCCAATGACACAAAAAAGTTTTATATTATCCAACCATGGTCTAATATATATATACAATTGATTCTAATTATAAAAGCTTAAAAACTATGTAATTAAGGATACGACCTTTATGCAATTATCATTTATATTTAAATGATAACTTACTAAAAATTAATAGCTGATTAAATACGATAAAATATAAATATATATAATTATGCATAAAATATCAAATATTTAATAATATGTTTGATATATAAAATAAATATATCAAAAATTATATAACGATAAAATTTCATATACCAAATTGCTTCCAAAAATAATTTTAGATATTAAAAGTACGTTACATTTTTATTTATTATTATTATTTTTTAATAGCAACGTCTTTTTTGGAAGTGCAATGTAATTATTATTTTTTCAACATACATATTATTATATGCATTTAACAAAATAACAAATTACTTTTGTAACCTAGCACAAACATATCAATTTATATAACTAATAACTATCAATTACAATTTTATATACGTATAACCAATTATATAAAATTATAAACTAAAGCATTTTGAAATTAATGTACAGAAATTAAAAAAAAGTGTTTTTTTTTCTTTATTAGGCGATGAATTTCAGATAACTGAGGAAGAAAGTAATTTTTTTTTCTAAATACTTTGTATTTCTATATACATTTTTGTATTATACGCATTGGATCGATATACTACCTATATATGTGAAACATAGATTTGATTATCTGTACATAATATGGTATATTTTTAGTCACATTATTTTAAAATACAAAGTCAAGTATAAAAAATGAATAGACCAATAATTTTATAATTTATACTAATTTTTTGTAAATACCAATATATAAATAAATGAAAATAATATGATATGAAGTTCAGTGCGTCATAATATTTTCTCCTCCCAGCAAAATAAATGTTATTATTAATATTAATTAACAAGTTATTATTATAACTTTATTATTTTAATTTTTCAATTATTTCAAATATTCCTAATAGATTAAAAAAAATATAACTATTCTCCCCAATTGCCAATTTCTTCAGGGAGATTATTTCGGAATCGATTAAATTATATATATTGTTTTAATTAAATCGTTCTATATAAAAACATATTTTTTATAGTGTTAGATACTTATGCAGTAAAGTATTATATCCTTCTCTTCAACTATTCAATACGTAGTATGTATCAATATTATCAATCAATAACACTGTTTTATAGTCAAATACATTATTGGGGTGTTTATAAATATCATAAACATATGAGTGTAATTAGAACGTGTTTTGAACAGAATATATAAATGAATACCAGAAAATTGGAACAGTTGGAACATTTCTTAACCCAATGCAATGGTGCGATGAAAAATATCCCAGTACATATATTTATAAATAATAATTTTATTATTCTACGATTTTTCACAATATTTTAATTTATATATATGTACATTTTTAAACACCACAGTAGTAGATCAAAATTAATGTCTAAATCATACAATTAATTCATATATAGCTTTTATGAAAAATAATGACAATACTAATCGATTTTTAATTACTGTTTAATTTTTATGAAAGATAATAATGCATTTTGCAAAAGTAAGAATTTCTCATATAAACAAATATTTATTATATACTTTGTACAAACATTGAAACATATAAATATATATATATATATGTTTCAATGTTTGTACAAAGCATATATTTTCAAATTTGAATACTAATGCCTTTATTATATCACAGAATGATTTATTCTGTGATTCGATTTTCAATGTTAATGATAATAAAATTTTAAATTATACATACTTCATATGCACAATACAAATTTGGTCAGCAGTTTTTTACTTAAAAACTACAATATTTTAGAGATAAAATGATGGGTATTGCATTTGTATAAAACGCATATAAAATATACATATATGCATCATGATTTAACTTTTTTGTTTATTTGTATATTTTCAACTTAATAAGTAATCGTAATTTGTTAATATGAAAATTAAGTACATTTTTTAATTTAAACCGTTGTATAGATAAATTATTAACCGAATATTGTAGTTCTGGTAAGTGATTTTTTTTATACCTTTAAAGAACTTTTATAAATTTTAATTTAAACGTAGTTTATCACAACCAAAACTTCAAATTTTAATATGTATTATTTAACGTGAATGCGTAAATTTGTTGGGTATATTTACTTTCAATTTAATAAAAATAACATATCGTACCTGTTGATATGACAAAGTAATATTTTAAATTCAAATGTTTGTATAGATAGCATATTAAAAGAATATACATTTGGTAAGTGATTTTTTTTCATACATAAAAAAAATTTATGAAGTTGCGCAGATTAAATTGATCATTATTACAATAACGTCAAATTTAATACGTACCTATCTGCAAATACGAATGCATTATTTTTTTAATATATTTTCAATTTAACAGAAATAATTAATCACACTTGTATATTTAAATATTTACTTATTTATATTTATATTAAATATAAATATTTTAAATTCATACAATTATATAGATGAAACAACGATCAATACTATGATAACAGGTAAGTAATATGTGTATAGATCACAAAACCATTTTACATAACTTTAATTTAAGTACATATAGTTCAAATTGATCGTAAAAAAAACGTCAAATATTATGACGTATCTCTGGCGAATGCGTAACAACAGGACATCAAGAGATAGGAATATTGGTAAATTAGTTATTATGTATTAAAAAATGTATATCAAACAATATAATTGTTAATGTTATATTTTTTATGCACAGGAATGAATTGTTTGCTGAAAATAAATAAATAATTTAATTAATATTAATTTTCAGCTTTCAATATTGTCAAAGATACTTTTATTGTGGCTTTAACGCATGCATATTTGCATTTGAGTGAGTAGGTATAATTATTATATAAAATACTTACTATCAGCACTCCGATTATTTTCGCTTTAAAACGATATTTTTATTATTATTATTATTTTGAAAAGCAATTGCGCACACAAAATTTGTTTTTAGGGTGCGAGAAGGAGGCTATTACAAACATATAGTTATCACATGTATGCACTAATTATCAGTCGTGATCGAGTGTTTCGTGCTTAGCTGACAGCAAACTCGATCGGTTCAGGAAACATGTGAATGAAAGTAAACCAATAAAAGTTAATAAAACAGTAAAAAATGTAAAATAAACGAGTAAACGTGTAAATGAATGTACAACGAGGAAAGACGAATCATTACATTAATTTTATTTCATTGAAATACGCAAAATAATAATAATAATAATAATAATAATAATAATAATAATAATAACAAATATAACAAATGCGCAACAAATCGCTCGGTCGGCGTAAAACTGAACACTCGCGTATACCGACAAAACGCGTCAGTCGACCGCAATAAAACCGGAAACGAAATTAGTCACCAGATAGCGATACGGCGCATAAAAGAGTAGCCACGCAGACGTATAAATAGCGGTCAACAATCAGCGGACTGCTCAGTCTTGCCACAACGGGCAAACGCTAACAACCTTGTTCGCCTCTGCTCGCGGCAAACACACCGTGTGTGCGCATATCACACATAGACACACGGTGTTTTTGCCGCGTTCAGAGGTGAACAACGTTCGCGTTTGTCATGGCTACACGCCATGAGGCCCGCGGTGTGTGTGTGTGTATCGTGTATGGGTAGGTTAACCGATCGCATCTACACTGTGCAGTCCAGTAGTTTCGAAACTCCAAAACTAACGCGTAAAATAGTTATTAGTATAAGAGTTATTTCAATAAGAATATGTATGCATAATATATATTTCTATTTTCATTTTTGTAGTTGAAACGTCTATAATATCAGGTAAGTTATACAAATGACTACTTAATAGAATGTAACCCATTGGACTACATCACAAATTAAACTAAATGTCTATACATGAGAAAGAATAAAGAAACATTCAATTTATTATTACAACCCAAGTGTGATGTGTAATATAATAATATCTTCCATAATTTAACGTATATGATATACAATACTAAAAGAAAAATATACAATATAAGAGATGTAAAATGTATTTTATACAAACTAGTTCTGGCCCTTATTAGTTGACAGTCAAAATGTACTTAAGTCTTAAGAATTGAATCAACATAAACTTAAATTATTAACAATCTATAGTAATGATTAAAAAGCAAGTATTGGACTTTGAACTGTGTGACCAGGCGCAGATCCAAGAATATTTTTTTGGGTGGGGGCCCATAAATGAAATATATAAATATATTTATAAATTAATAATCTACGAATGTCCGAAAAAAATATGAGCTTGACACAGGGCATTATAATACGAGTAGGTAATGTTCAATAAAACAGGAAAAAAAAAATATATATATAATGATAAATAATTGATGATTAAAGTTGCAACGATAAGAAAATGTATTAAGATTTCATTTACATATCGGATATACATTAAAAACTCGTTATTTCCGCAAACGCCGAGATCGAGAAAAAAAAATCAGATCGATAATGACGAATTCGAGAACCGGTGTAACCGCATCGAAAGTTCGTTTAACAATCGACGCCACATACCGCTAAGCTATCTACTCGGATGATATTGCACTGGTCGAAATTTCTCGTATTTAAACTATTCAGATAATGGACGGTAGGTACCGTATTTTGACTCATAATATAGGTACCTAAACATATTCGGATCGAACATCTCAGTCGTACGGGGACGATTCGTAAACAAAAAAAATGTAAAGTCGGTCGTTAAAACAATTTGTTAAATTAAGAAGAACTATGTAGGTTTGACTTAATTAACAACTATATAAAACTTATCTATTTGACATATTCTCAGCACGTCGGTAATTCGTAAACACGGATCACTGGTAAGGATGGATTTTCAAAAAATTTTAATTATTAAAACAATGTGAATAAGGTTTCAGAAATTGACGACAGACGCAATAATATTACAAACACGCGTGTGTCAATTAACAATTTGGATATGAAATCGGTGGTGCCCGGTCCATGTACAATAAATATTTTTATGAGGGCTTTATCGGCGTTTGACAGATGACGATCGATATTTTGATATAAATAAGGTTAATCACGGGGAAAAATTACATTTTTATTATAGGAGGTACCGGTACGTGCTATGCTGTAGTTTTGTGACTCGGTGTACGATTACTATAGATGAAATATTTTTTTAAATAGATGTAAAATCTCATAATAAATATTTTTAAACAGTAATTTGGATGACAATAGTTAAAATCAAAATAATTGTTGTTGAAAATTTTGGGTGGGCCCGGGCCCTGGATCCGCGCCTGTGTGTGACAGCAGCAAACAAATAATTAGAAAATTGTATCTATCATGTACGAATAATTCATAAATACATCTCACAGAATACAATCATAATACTGTTTCATAAATTTCTCCCATATTACTTCATACCCAAAGAGTAATGCGTTTAATGTTATATCTGATCAATATCGATGTTAACATTTTCGATGATATTATTCAAACAAGTTGGTTTTCGATTAGCTGAAATATGGATTGTATCGATGAATATTAAATACATACGAGTAGTCATATAAATAAATATCTGTACGTCTGTATATGTACAATAAATCAAAAATCTAATTCAATATTAATTTTAATACACACACACACATATATATATTATATATATATATATATATATATGTATTTTTATATAAATAATAAGAATGTTTCAATTAAAATATTAAAAATTTATTTGTTAGATTATGCAAAGGAATACTATACATATTTACTAGAAAAAATTGTAAATACAAATCAGTGTAAGTATCATAATTCTACCTATAATATTAGTAGACTATTTTCTAGTGGTGTATGTTCAAATTATATTAAATATAAATAATTGCCAATTCATGCATTAATTGAAATAAAAATAATTTATAATATATACCTAATATTAATGATAATCATTCTACATTCGCACAACCATCTGTCACTGTTATTTATGTTATTTTACACATTTGTAAAAGAGTATACAATTATTAAATAAATATATGTATATATATATATATATATATATATATATATATATATATATATCAAAATATATATTTAAATATACAAAAAAGCCAAGAGTATTAAAAAATATATATATATGAAGGTTGTTGTATAAGTTATTTTATTACTACCGATTTCGACAAAAAGTTATCATCAGGTTAATTTAAAGAAAATACAACAACAGAAAAATAATATAAAAAAAATTAAATTGCTTAAAAAAAAAAAGAGAATTAAAATAATGAATACAATGAACATTACAATAAAAAGACATGAAGTTGTAAAAAGTAATATAATAATAAAATATTAATATATTAAACAGCAGAGAAATAGTGTATATGATGAAAATACCTATGGCATAATATTAATATTATCTAATATATATTCAAATAAAATGTTATTTTTAAAGTCTGTAGGTACATTTAAAATATTTTTAAATTTATTTTGTTTAATTTCTTTAAAAATATATAATTCTTCCAAAACAGAGATGATATAAATATTATGTTGTATATTTCAAATTTCTATGTCATCATCTATATTAAAAGTAACAAAATGATTATTTTATAATACGTGTTTTGCAAAATTTGAATTTGGGTTAGGTTTTTTAATCTTATTTCAAAAATGTGTTGTTTATATTTTGTATTAAAATTTCTATTCGTTTTACCAACATAAAATTTATTACAACTACATTTTAGTTCAAAAATACCAATAAAATTAAATTTATTAAAATTATTATTTGAAAATTGTTTTATCTTATAATTTATTTTATTGATTAAATTATTATTAGTATTTTCATTATATACACAATTTCTCTACTGTTTAATATATTAATATTTTATTATTTTTTATGACTTGTCTTTTTATTTATTGTATTCTCTATTTTATTTCTCTCTCTCTCTATATATATATATATATATATATTTTTTTTTTTTCTAAACAATTTCTTTTTTTTTTAATTATTTTTCTTTTGTTGTATTTTCTTTAAAATTATCTGATGATGACTTTTTGTCAAAATCGGTAGTAATAAAATAACTTATACAACAACATTTTTATATTTTATTTTTTTATTTTATTTAATACTCTTGGTTTTTTGTATATTTAAATATATATATATATATATATATATATATATATATATATATATATATTTATTTATTTATTTATTTATTTATTATTACGAGTATTAACTTGTAATTTTTATTTTATTTATTTATTGTTACAGATATTATATTTTAGTTTTTACTGATGCACCATCTCCACGTGAATATTGTGAAGGCCCTGAAAGATTCTAATTCAACAAAAATTGAAGCGAATGACTAATGCTGCAACTAGAACTTTAAAGATCCCTCCAAATTTTGGAGGCCCTTAGATTTCATCAATGAAATAATAAAACTTCCACATGAATTTAAAAACAAAAAAATTGGTGTACTGGTATTCAATTAATTTATAGTCATTATTATACAATATATTGGTTTTCTTATTGAATAGCCTCTAATTATTTCTTATTTTCTTAAATAATGAAATAAGTAAAAATAAAATCGATGTATTATTAATAATAACGATAACGAAAATTATATTCATTAATTGTATGATGTATTGTAAAATAATTAAATTTATAAACAATTTTAAAAATGTATATGGTGAAATAGAAGACCCCTGCGGCCTTGTGATTTGCGATTTGCACCTAATAAAATTGAAATGTAAATTTTAGTTTCTATGATCAATTGTAGTTCTGTAAGTTGATCACGATTGCCAAAAGAGTCTAAAGCTGTTTATAATCATAATAAATATATAATATATATATATATATATATAATTAAAATATTTCACAACCTTTAAAATATTTATTTATGTATTCCCACATTATATTAACTTGTAATTTTTATTTTATTTATTTATTTTATTTTTTATTTGTTTTCTACATATGCGAATAATTTTTCGTTAACTATTTTAATTACTATATATTATTATACAGATATTCATATTTTAGTTTATTTCTCAATGCACCATCTCCACGTGAAAATTGTGAAGGCCCTAATTCTAATTCAACAAAAATTATGTAACAAACATTAATGCTCAACTAGAACTTTATACACAGATCCTCCAAATTTGGAAATTTCATCAAGGGCTAAATAATAAAACTTCCACATGAATTTAAAAACAAAAAAATTGGTATACTGGTATTCAATTAATTTATAGTCATTATTATACAATATATGTTTCTTCATTGAATATTTTATTTCTTATTTTCTTAAATAATAAATACACTTAATTTCAAAATGTATTTAATTTATTTAACGATAAAAAATTATAGTAAAATATACATTATTATGTAATAATACTTATAATTGTATGCGGTGATTTTAAAAATGGCAATATTTATTTAAAATATCTTCCGGCCTTGTGATTTGCGATTTGCACCTAATAAAATTGAAATGTAAATTTTAGTTTCTATGATCAATTGTAGTTCTGTAAGTTGATCACGATTGCCAAAAGAGTCTAAAGCTGTTTATAATCATAATAAATAAAATATAATAAAATTAATTAAAATATTTCACAACCTGTTAAAATAATGTATGATTTATGTATTCCCACATTATATATAATTACACACTGGTTTAAAAATCCTTGAAGTTGTTGTAAAAAGAAATGAAATTGCGAATAATATTTCGTTAACTATTTTAATTACTATATATTATGAACAACATATTCAATACGTCGTTGTATTTCTCAATCCTTATTAAAATTAAAATTAGCGACCACCCCTAATTTCTAAATACTAAATGATAAAAATTATGTAACAAACATTCTCTCATCAAAATTGTACACAGTCCCAAAAGAGAAGATACAAGTTTGTGCAACGTGAGTGATGTGTCACACCGAACTTATAAAATTTTATTCAATTTTACCTCACATTGTGTGTTTTCATACATGCTCAACCATTACGAACGTGTATACACCGGATTTCAAAAACACCAAAAACAACAATTTTAATATTGTAATCATTAATAAATATAATCGTAATATTAAAATTTATATTTTGAACTCGATAACAATTTAAATGGTCACCAAGGTTAACGCTTAGAATCCTAAAATTTCCCAAAATGTTACCAACCTCGTTGGTCGTGTTTCAGGTTTCATATTACAGAAACCATTGCGGAGGTATGCACAACAACTCACCAAAGTTTCATTATAAACAGTTTATGAACGCATACGAGACAAAAAGATATTCATTATTATATAATATATAAATAGGTTATATTACGTTATAATTATTTTCAATGCAATTACACGGAGATAAGAAACTTCTTTTAATTATTAAAAAATTAGGGAGTGATGTAATTTAGGGTGATCAAACTCTCCTAGATCCCTTATTGAGTTTATGTGGTATAGATTGTTTGAAATAAAACTCCATGAGTTTATAAATAATAAAATATATGGCTTACTCTAAAAATCATTAAACACAGGCTAACCCATCTGGGTTAATACTACTGGTGTCGCCACTGCTTATAAATAATATTTTTTGAGCGTACGTGGGCACAGAACAATGTTCAGGATAAAAAAATAACACAGTGTTATTGTCGAAAAGGCATATGATTATATGAACAACATGCAGAAATGACGCGTGAGTTCAATCGACGGTGATAAGTGCACGACGCTGATATAGTTATCAACGCTATCCTTGAAACATTGAATACGTATTACTTTCAGTGTGGGATCCTCTTAAAAATTACCACGCATCTATTTAATTTTATGTTGACATAATATGAATCCATATGTAGACCAAAAAAACTTAAAAAATACACTTCAGTAAATTACGTACGTGGTATTTACAAAATCAGTCGCAATATTATATTATTCTGAACAATATACAAGAACGTTAGAAATAGTGATTTTTTTTGTTATTTGTTCAAGAGTGATTTTGTGGACAAATTATAATTTACTATTCAGTTTCGATTGAACTAAAATAAAATAAAAATGAATGCATTATCCACTAAAAGTTGTTTTCTTATATTAACCCTGATATTTTCAGTCATTTTTGATAAAACATTAGCTACAGGTAAGTAAATTCTATCTGTATCACATCTACACATCCTGGTTAGTGTCAGACGCAAATCTGGTTAAGAATATATTTATTATAATGTCTGCGTACCGAAGCTACTACACTCTTTTCATCTTCGTGTTTGGTCCTGGACTGAACCCATCATATTCACCTTTGATTCTCCCATACCAGTCACTTCTCTAGAACGGCCCTTCGTCTCGTACCTCATTACGCACATTGATCGAACATTAAGTGCCCATATAGTGTGTTTGATACACCAAGTGATAACTACGACTCGAGTGAAATTTAGAATTCGACGAGTCCAAACGGAAATTTCCTATACGGATTCTCGTCTTACCATCACCATTAGGTATTTCCCAATCGATCTAATGAAAAATAATATTAACAACTAGGATTTGGATTTTCGCACGAGCTGTTTTCAAGTTTCGACCCATTAGATTCGTACCCCATAGTTGTCGCGATATTATCGAGATTCTTTGATTGGGTTCTACTCCTGCTAAACTATTTCTTCGTATAAAGACAGTCTGTCAACCGAAAAATATTTCCTTTTTTTAATTATGCAATCTCTATTTGGAATTGATTATATCATGCATAAATACTTTAATGAATATTTTTTTCCATTATTAAATTATATTCTTTTTATATATAGATGAACAGGGTACGTAAATTATTATTTTGCATTACAGAACTTAAATAGTAAATTATATACATTATTTTGTTATAAAATATTAATTAAATAATGGGCGAATAATTAATATTCTTGAATTTTACAAAAACTATTTCCTATACACACATAACAATATAAATAAAAAAAAATTTTTTTTTAATTTTGTTTATACTACAAATTGTAAATGATAGGTGTAATAAATTATTAAATACTTTACTTATTAAAACGAACCAAGATATTTAATATAAACTTTTGTTTTCGTTTTAATTTCTTATATTGCTATTGTACAATATAAACAAATACAGTTGACATATTTATCTCTAATTATTTATCATATTCCTTTTAATTATAGCCTGTCAAGGTAACATTGAAAATAATATATAAAATTAAAAGAAATAATTTTAATATATATATATTAAATATTGTATTCAAATGGCTTGTATTCATTTATTAGCACTATTATTTTTTTTGAACTAATAAATTATTTGATTTCATGAGTAGTAGAAATAATAGTCACAATTATGATACATTAAATTCATATATAACAACCAATAAAATTTATGATCTGGTTCCTATGAGTTCATTAGTCTGTCAATTAATTTTTTTCTTCTATATTTTAATAAATTCTGGCAGGGGTGCATTCGATCAACTTTTATCGTCGACAACATTATAGAGACTGCAATTTATTTTGTATATATGATAAAAATGTATTTGTGAAAATACACATAATATATACAAGTTTGTGAATTATTTTCCAAAGACTGGCTTAAATTAATATTTCAATAAATACTTCAAAAATCATAAAATTCTGTAACATGGCGAAAAAACATTTAGTTATTATTAGATATTTTTTGGTTTCCATAGTAAACGATACATCGTTCAACCTTATATTTTACTATGATTCTTTAACAATACGTTTTTGTGAAGAAATTAGGTACCATATTAGTTTTTTTAATTCTTGCACAAGTTGTAGTATCAATATATTTAGGTACATTAACAAGTAGCTGTTACTTTTGAGTTCAAAGTTTGAACGGTGCTTTTCAAGATGATTGAAGTTAAATTCTATATATCGTGTTGTATGAGAAAAAATTGAATAAATGTGTATGCCATAGTGTAGTGCCATAGTAAACATTGTGACAGGTTATCAAAAAAACTATTTTTTAAATTATTTTTCTCTTAATACCTTGAAATATTGCGTAACGATAAAATAATATAATTCGAATAATTCTTTACGTTTTCATTTTTACTATTACTGTTTGAATATCAAATAATAATTTAGATTCACTCAAAAATGATGGAAAATTTGAAAGTAAGCAATATCGTAATACCAGTATAGATCTTTTATAATTAAAAATCCTAAAAAAATGTTAACGGAAACGAATAACATATCTACTAATAGATATATGGATTGAAACTTATTTATTTCTTTTTTTTTTAGTTAATGACAATGTAGTCGATGCTTTCAAACATGCATATTTAAAATTATGTGAGTAGCTGATAAATATGAATAATTATTTCGAATTTTTTTGTAATCATTTTAATCATGTTTCTGGCCACCGTGTCAATTTTGTTTGATGTGTATAATACTATAATACAAAGAAAAATATGAAATTGTGAAACAAAAAATAAACATCTCAATTTAACAAGTAGATAGGTAGCACATATAGGATCCAAACTTAATTCTATATCGCTTTTTATTTGGTCATTTCTAACAGTATACAACCTGAATGGTGCGATTGTGATCAATGTATTCGATCTCACCTTTCATAAAAAATACCCGTTTTCTGTTATGCCAGTGACATGAAAAAATTTTATTTTGTCCGACCGTGGTCTAATACATATATGTATAATTGATTCCAATTATAAAAGCTTAAAAACTATGTAATTAACGATACGACCTATATATGTAATTATCATTTATACGTCATTATGCACAAAATCATTAATAACAAAATTATAATTAATAATAACTGACTAAATACAATGCAATAAAGATGTATTTGTAAAAAAAAAATTATATATAAAATATCAAATTTATAATAATATATTTGATATATAAAATAAATATATCAAACTTATTACTCTCATTTTTTTTCTTTATAAAATCGTTAATTCTAAAAATATTTCAAAAATTATATAAGAATAACGTTTCGTACACCAAGGTATTTCAAAAATAATTTCAGATATTCAAAGTACGTTTAAATTTTTTTTTTTTTTTTATAGCGACGGCTATTCTGGGAAACCAAGGTAATTAATTTCTTTCAAAGTATTATACGCACTTAACAAATTAACAAATTACTTTTGTAACCGTTATACACACACACACACTTCAATTTATTTAATTAATAACCTATCATTTATAATAAATATATATGCAAAATCAGTGATATAAAACTATAGTAGCCGATTAAATACAATAATATAGATATTAAATTAATCAAGCTTATAATTTTTTTTTATCGATATATCTAAAGATATATCAACATTAACATGAAATGTTAACGTTTCATAAACCGAAACGTTTTGAAATTAATGTACGGGTATAAAGAAATAAGTTTTTTTTCCTTTTTATTAGCCGCTGAATTTTTGGAAACTGCAGAAGAAAGTAAGTAATTTTTATCTAAATACTTTGTACTGTTGCATGCATTTTTGTATTATACGTGTTGGATCGGCATACTACCCATAGACCAGAGGTCGGCAACATTTTGAGATGGAAGAGCCAAAAGTTTACAGTTTTTAAAGTTCCACGAAAAATGTTCGTTTCAATACCGCCGCGCTGTCCATGAACGACTGATTTACGTAAATTGGGGTTGTATTAAATAAGTTATTTTAAAATTTTATATTGCGCATTGCGTACGGATATTATATAGATCGCTCGCTCATCTTGTCGCCGCGGACCGATATACTCGAAATTTGCCAAATAATTGTGACCGACCCCTCATTGCATGATTTTGTCCGCCTATCCTTAGTCTATCGTGCACAATCACATGGAATAAACTTGCATGATAAACTCGTCTCTGTAATACATGTGAAATTCGTCTTTTAGTTTATTTTTCTCCGAATAATCTGACTCATCTCTCCTGCGCCTCGTACATATAATAAAATATACATTTTTTTTCTTTTATAATAATAATAATAATAATAATAATCCTCTCACCACGGGTCATTGGTCAACCTATAGTGAAAACCCTATCCGAAATAAAATCCTGCGTACACTATTGATTAACATAAGTCGAAAATCAATTTAACTTAAATGGATAATTTAATATATATTTATTATTTCAATTTTTAAATTCTTTCAACTGTTCTTAATTGATTATGGAAAATATAATTTTTTTTCTCCCTAATCGCCAGTTTCTTTAGTGAAAATGTTAATCGGTTAAATTATATATATATATATTATCTGTATTAATGTGTAATTAACCCGTTCTATACAAAAATATATTTCTTATAGTGTTAGCTAAATATGCAGTAAAGTATTTTATGGTTCTCTTCAACTATGCAAAGAATAGTATGTATCAATATTGTCAATAAATAACACTGTTTTATACTCAAATAATACATTATTGGAGTGTCTATAAATATCATAAACATATGCATATAATTAAAACTTGTTTTGAACAGAATATATAAATGAATACCAGCAAATTGGAACAGTTGGAACATTTCTTAACCCAACGCAATGGTGTGATGAAAAATATCCCAGTACATATATTTATAAATAATAATTTTATTATTCTACGGTTATTCACAATATTTTATTATATATTTAAATACCAGTAATGGCTGAAAATTATTATCTCACAATTTATAATAATGCATACGTAGATTTTATGAAAAATACTAATCGATTTTTAATTATTATTTAATTTTTACGAAAGATGATAATGCATTTTGCAAAAGTAAGAAAATTTCATGCATATTTCAATGTTTGTACAAATAATATATTTTCAAATTTGAATAAACAATGCCTTTATTAGATCACAGAATAATTTAATTTATTCTATGATTAGATTTACGAATTTAATAATAATAAAACTTCAAATTATATGTACTCAATGACGGATTGACCATTAGGCTCGATAGGTCTAGGCCTACAAGCGCTACTCCGTGGACGGCGTCGAAAAAATATTTTATTGAAAAAAAAAAAAAAATGTACTTATACTTTTATTAACACGAATCTATACGTTTACTTGTTGAAGTGTGAAAATAATTCGCGTGTTATTAGTTCATCATTATTTATATTAATTTATTGAATTATTAATGTGTTCCAACAGTTTCAATGTTGAGTCAATCAGTAAATCACTTAATAATTCTAACCACGTTACATAAAGATAATATTATTTATTACCATTGTTCGTACCCAAACAAACGCGACGACTGTTACCGGAATCGGCGTGCGGTAATGATGACCGCCAATCGATTCCTCCACACCAGAAATTTTTAATAACAACTTTTTGCGGGTTGATGACCACCACTTAATATTATACTTAATTTATTATCGAATGAATTAATAAAATAATTTTAACGTCAACCGTCGTCTTTTTTAATTGACTATTGCGATTAGAATTTATTTTATCCACTACTCTAACCAACTGTTCGGGTGAACCGTTCATTTTCAGTTTTAAAAACGCATGAAAAATTAATTGAGATCTACTATAAGCCGTACTCGTTTAAATGCTACGGCTAACATAGAAAACCAACTTTTCCAAGAACTTTCATTCTCTAATCTAGTTAATGAATTCTCTTATTGTAAAGATAGACGACGGTCTTTTATTTCGTTGTCAATTTACTATAATTTTTTATTACTTCTGACGTACAACGTACGTACCTGTATAAACAAATGGTGTAAAACAAGTGTATTGTTTAAATTCATATATTTTTTTTTGTATTTATAATAAAAAAAAAAAAATACATAATGTTTAAAACCACTTGAGTCTTGTTAGTGATGGAAGAAGAGCGCTGGAGAAAACGAGTGCCTACAGGCGCAAAATGTCTTAATCCGGCACTGTATGTACTTCATATACACAATACAAATTTGGTCAGCGGTTATTTACTTAGAAACCACAATATTTTAGAGATTAAATGATAGGTATTAAATGTGCGTATAATGAATATAACATATTACTAAATATACCCATAATATACGCATCATGATTTAACTTTTATTTTTGTATATTTTCGAATTAACAGAAATAAGTAATCGTACCTTGTTAGTATGAAAATATATTTTTTAATTCAAACCATTGTATAGATAAATTAATAACGGAATATTGTAATGGTAGTAAGTGATTTTTTTTTTACACATTAAAAGAACTTTTACGAAAATTAATTTAAAAAATCTATAGGACATCAAGGAATAGGAGTATTTGCTAATTAGTTATTATGTATTAGAAAAATGTATATTTATTATAATTGTTGTTATTATTATATTGTTTATATACAGGAATGAATTGTTAATTGAAAATAAATATATTATTTAATTAATATTATTTTTCAGCTTTCAATAATGTAGAAGATACTTTTATAATAGCTTTACTCCATGCGTATTCACGTTTGAGTGAGTAGGTCTTAATATTATAAAAAAACATTTACTGTCAGTACTCCGATTATTCTCCGTTTAAAACGAAATTTTTATTATGTATTATGTGACAAAAATGTTTAAATTTAAATCACACGTAAATATCCCAATACAAATGTGACTTATATTATTAAACATTAAAAGACAATTTAAAAAGTTATAAGAATTAAAATTACGAATAAAAATAATCAAAATTATATATAAAATTATACGTATTATTAGTTAAATTAAAACATTTTGATGGATAGTGAGAGAAAAATATCAATAGGTAGGTTAGGTAGGAGCATCACCATCTGAACCACCCCTCAACCGGGACTAATAATACAATTTTTGCTTTGTTTTAATTCTAAAACTAACGTGTAGTATAGGTATTAGTATAATATATTTCAATATAAGTATGTATATTTCTATTTTCATTTTCGTAGTTGAAACGTCTATAACATCAGGTAAGTTATACAAATAACTACTTAATAGAATATAGCCCATAGGACTACATTTCTATTAAACTAAATGTTTACATGAGAAAGAATAAAGAAACATTTAATTTATTATTACAACCCAAGTGTAATGTAATAATATAATAATATATTCCATAATTTAACGTATACGATATACATACTAAAAAAAATATAAACAATATAAGAGATGTAAAATTTATTTTATACAAATTTATGAATACAAAATGTATTTGAAGAAACAAATCATTAAAAATTATGTCCATCGTGTACGAATGATTAATAAATACATCTTTCAGAATACAATCCTAATATAGTTTCATAAATTTCTTCCGTATTACTTTATACGCAAAGTCTACTACGTTTAACATTATGTCTGATCAATATTGATGTTACCCATTTCAATGAAATTATTCCAACAAGATGGTTTTCGATTAGCTAAAGTATGGATTGTATTGATGATTTTTAAATACATAGGAGTAGTCATATAAATAATAAATATGTGTATGTATGTATATGTACAATGGATCAAAAAGCTAATTTAATATTAATTGTAATATATATTTTTGTATAAATATTAAGAATGTTTCAATTAAAATATAAAAAATTTATTTTTAGATTATGCAGAGAAATACTATGAATATTTACTAGAGAAAATTGTGAATACGGATCAGTGTAAGTATCATAATTAAATACAAGAACAAATATGCAGTACAAAGAATACAATACAATATACCTAATGATTGTGATATAATTTATTATATTAATAAATCTCCTTCTACCTATAATGTTAGTGGACTATTTTCTAGTGGTTTATGTTTAAATTATATTCAATATGATTAAATAACTGCCAATTCATGCATTTATTGTAATAAAAATAATTAATAATAGTCATTCTACACTCGCACAATCATCTGTCTCTGTTATTTTACACATTTGTAAAAAATTAGTATGCAATTATTTTTTTTTTAGTTTTTACTGATGCACCATCACCACTAAGATATTGTGAAGACCCTGGAAAATTCTAATCCAATATAAATTGAAGCCATTGACCAGTGCCACAACTAGAACTTTAAAAAAAAAGGTTGTTAGGTTAACTTAAACGCCCTGTGCAAATTAATTTTGGAGACCCATAAATTTGAGCAATGAAATAATAAAACTTTCACATGAATTTAAAAATAAGAAACACTGGTATATAGGTATTCAATTAATTTTATTTTTTTTTTTAATTTATAGTCATTATTATAAAATATATTAATTTTTCTTATTGCTATAATTAACCTATAATTATCTCTTATTTTCATAAATAATGAAATTAGTAAAAATAATATTGACGTATTATTAGTAATAACCATAATAAAAATTATGTTTGTTGATTTATTCCGATGTATTTTAAATAATTAAATTTATAAACAATTTTAAAAATGTATGTGGTGAAATAGAAGGCCCCTACGGCACATAAACAGGAGTGTGCGATGCGCTACCTAGAGTTGCTGCGTTGCTAATGAATGAAACTTGTGATTTTCGATTTGCGCTTAATTAAATTTAAATGTAAATTTTAGTTTCTATAATTAATTGTAGTTCTGTAAGTTGAATAAGATTGTCAAAAGTGTTTAAACTCATTTATAATCATAATAAATAAATAATTAATTAAAATATTTAATAACCTGTTAAAATAATTGATGATTTATGTATTCTTACATATTATATAATAAATAACCACACACTGTTGTAAAAACCTTTGGAGTTGTTATAAAAAGAAATACAACTTTTATTCACTATTTTAATAACTATGTATTATGAGTAATGTACTCACTCAATACATAGTTGTATTTATTTATCCATATTAGAACTAAAATTAAAAACCAACCCCCTAATTTCTAAATATTAATTATTAAAAACTATACTCTGTCTCATAAGAGAAGACATCAGTTTATGCATTATGACTGATGTGTTGCATGATTATGTAAAATTTTAATCAATTTTACTTCACATTGTGTATTTCCTAACACATTCAACCACTACTGATGTGTATTCACCGTATTTTATCAATATTAGAAACAACAATTTTATTACATTAGGTTACGAATGTTAAAAAATGTGATGTTAATAATAACAGGCATTGTTAATTTCCCTTTGTATAACCTTCATTAAATTTTGAAAGTAGTGACCATACAAATTAATAATATGTTTATGTATGTGTTAATTATTACATTTAAATATATAATTAGAAATTTATAATATAAAAAATATTTATGTGTAAAATAATAGTTACTAAATTGAATTTATGTATACATACTATAAAATACTAATTTTTACAATTATTATTACGTTTTAGTCGGAAAATTCAATTAAATAAAAACATTTTTTTCGAAAACAAATTTAAAGTAGTGATCATATAGTTAATATAAACAATTTAAATTAATCTAAAGTTTTGATATATGTTTCATTTGCGATATCTTCTATTGTGAACAATTCAGTTCTAAAAAAAAATGATTGTTGTTAATTATCTACACAAACAGTATTATATTATGATTTAAATTTTAACAAACTTTGGTTTTTTGAAAGTCTGATTCAAAACACACTCGGACGGATCTTCTTCAATTATCTGTAATAATAAAATATGAAACACTTATGTAACTAAAATTGAATACTGCAATTTACAATTTTGTTTTTGAATTTACAATTCAATTAAAATATATATTTTTTAATATTGCCACAAACGAGAATGTTACCAAATTCAAAGAACTTTAATACAGATTTTTAGAAAAAGATGACTAAGCCAATTAAATGTAATCTTAAAAGTAAATAATAAAACTTACAGATGAATGTCTGTTTGTGCATACTGTAGCAGAACATTTACAATATTTGGAACATGAGATATTTTTTTTTTGACACATGCAAATATTTTTCAAACAATTTTTAATGCAGAAACACATTGGTTGACCCACAGCACTTCTTTTCAAATTTAAGCGATTCATACGTTCTTCAGAAGATTCAAAATTTCTGCTCTAAAAATTATATAATACACTCAGATAAGTGTTAATTTGAATAACAATATAAAATAAAAAGAAATAAAAAAATAGAAAATATTAATTTACCTCTCTTTTTAGTTTATCCAATCGACGGCGTAGTGGAGTAATATCCACACTATTCTCCTTGGTTTCTTCAATCTCTTTGGTCTGAAACAATAATTACAGCTAATAAATAACAAATAAAAATAACTATGATTTTACTTACTGGAGTTAAAGGAGAATGCATATAATTTAATTTTGAGCGATATAAATTACTGTTTACAACTTCTTGGAGATCTGAAATTAGTTTATCTTTTTTACTTAGTTCTTCTCTTAGCTGTTCAAATTGACTAAGCTGATCATCATAAATTCTAAATCGTTCCACAAATTCACTACCATTCCCTCCATTGGATATCCTCTCTTTTTCATTTAATTGTCTCAATAAAACTAAAATCTAAAATTATAATTTAGTTAATAACTACTTCCAAAACAATTATTTTTTTTAATTTA
The DNA here is from genome assembly GCA_032441825.1 of Chaetogeoica ovagalla. Lineage (NCBI taxonomy): Eukaryota > Metazoa > Arthropoda > Insecta > Hemiptera > Aphididae > Chaetogeoica > Chaetogeoica ovagalla. The sequence goes on from CM063726.1 coordinate 3,107,782, forward strand.
TTACATTATCTTCATATTCCTTTTGAACTTGCTGTATTTGCTTTTGGTTTTTGTTTATTATATCTAACGTTTTTTTTTCTTCAGCCTTAACAATCTCTTTACTTTCAAGTAAAGAAGCCTAAAATTATTAATAAGATTTAGAAATCATAAAAATAAAATCATACAATATGTATGGTAAATTAATATTTTAGTTTAACATTCAAAATAAATGAATTCTATTAACCACTGCATTATTATAAATTAAAATTTTTCTCGCAACAATCTCCTTACTTTAAGTTCCTCGATTTGATTCTGTAATTCTAATGTAGCTCTTCGATTATCAGCAGCAACTTGAAATACGTGTTTTAAAGCAATTTTTGTGTCAGCAATAGTCGTAAAATGATCAAAGCGATTCTTTTTCATCAATTCTATATTAAAAAAATATTATTACCATTAAATATGTATATTATATAGTATGAATAATACAATATTAATTTTACAATATTATCATACATTGTTTATTTTTTGAAAAAAGCAAGAAAAATTAAATTTGAAAAATAAGCACTAAATTTTTCAAAATCATTTCTACAAATTGAAAATTAAACAACTAACCTAACTGATCAATAATATTATGGATTTTAGTTTTGTTATAATCTTAAAATAAAATTTAAAAACACATAATAAAATTAATTTTTTAAATTCGAAAATGATGGAGAAAAAACATTGTTGCAAAATTTATATATAATAATCATTAAACTGGAAAATAATAAAGAGTATTAAATACTAAACAAACTCTAGTAATCTAGATTTTCGTAAGTATATAAAAACATTTTACAAAAAATTTTTAATTATTTTATACTTTCTAATAAAAAAGATTGTACAGCGATAATTGCATATTTTAAAAAATGTTATTATCAATTTTAAGAATTATATGCTATTCAATTTAAGAATACATCGGGTGGCGGATGAAAATTGGTTTAAGTTTACGCAGGCGAGGTTCTAACGATATTCTGATTGGCGGAAACTGTCATGAGGTGACAGCTGTCGACAACAACAGCCAATGACAGAGCAGTTATTAGCCACCTAGGGAGTCTATTATAGCTCCAGCTTTCATTCAACGTGTGCGTTCCAGTATACTCTTAAACTGAATATCATACATTGCAAACCAAAAGTTTGGATACACAATAGAGATATACAACATATACCTCTACCCATTTAATTGAAAATAATATAAATTGTTTGTATTACAAGAATTTTGTCACATAAAATATCAAGCTGTTATTTTAGCAATATACGTATTAACATATATATATGCTATATAACAAACATAATATTTCATTTTAATGGTTGTTAATGACAACATTCTTAGAAATAACATGATGGATGGAATAATACGTAACGTAACTATGTATTTGTAAAAATTTTTGAAGATGTTGCCCAACATCTAGCAACAATTACTAAATGCATGGTCTTCTATAAACCAAGATACAATTAATGAATGAGTAGAAAGAATGCCGTGACTTGTGGATAGTCATCAAATCAAAAGGTGGACATTTTGATGAAAAAAAAGTTTAAAAATATTATACGGTAATTTAAGTTTTTGTATTTAAATGTTAAATTTTTGCGTTTAAGAGTATTAAAATTATTTTATGAGAAATTTCTTAATTTTAAATTAATTTAGTTTAGTTTAATTTTAATATTGTGTATAATATAAAAATATATGTTATAATATAAACATATTTTCTATAAAACCAATTTTTTATTTAATGTATCCAAACTTTTGGCCGGCAGTATATATATATATAAATATTTCACCATCTTTAAAAATGTCATTTTATCATGTACCTTCATTACTATCAAATATTTTTTGCCTGAGTTCCAGTATCTGAGCAGATCTTAACTGTAATTCTTCAGTTATTTCTCTTTTATCCATTTTCAAACCACATTTAAATTCATCAGTCAATCCTGTTGTTTCTAGCTGTTCCTAAAATAATAATTATTATGTATTTAATTTTTGAATTAAAAAAATAATAATAATAATAAATTATTTACTTCACATCTTTGCATCATTTTATATATGGTTTCTCGATCTACTTCTAATTGTTCTAAAGTTTTTTCTGCGTCAACTGTACTCATTAATACATCCAATTCTTCATTTACCCATTTTTGAATACGCTGAGCTTTAGGCATAAATGCCTCATCACGTTTAACTACAATAGCTTTTCGAACAGCGAGAGCATCCTAAATATAAATTATTGAAATTAAAAAATTAATAAAAAAAAAAAACAACCAATTACATTACTTTAAGTCTTTTGTTAACATTTGCAGCATCTTCTAGTTTACGTTTTAGTGCAGCTTGTTGTTTAACATGTAATCGTTCCATTCGAATCATTTGGTTTTTTTGTTTACGCTCATTTTCTTTTAGTCGACAAAGTTCTCTATCTCGTTCTAATTTGAACTGTCTGAACTTTTCATTTTCACTTTTCATTTGTTGAATTAATTTTACCTTCATAACTTTAATGCTCTAAGAAATTTATAAAACATTATTTAATGTATAATATATTATTAATCATTGAAATCATACATTATTTTCAAAACAGCTTTTAAGGATTTTCGCGAAATGTTAGAAAATAATAATTAAATTCAACATTTTAATGTAATAATTGGTAAAATTTTATTACTTTATTCTTTAAAGTAAATCAAGTATGGCCCCCAATCTCCTGATATATAAAAATTAACAAACCTTTATTTCATTATTTAAGTTTTCTACTTTTTTGTCATTTTTATCTTTCATCTTGATAATTCGATCTTGTTCTGTACACTTCTTAGTCAGATTAGAAATTTTTTGCTCAAGTTCTTGTAATTTTTTACGTCTTTGTTCTGATAATCTATAATGAAACATAAAACAATTAAATAATTTATGAAAATAAAGTAAAACTATAATAAATCAAGGTAGAAATTCAATATACTTAGTATTCGTATTATTTGTTTGAGCTACTTTTAGAGCTTCTTCTAATGAATCACGCTCTTGTTTTAACTGTTCAAGTTTATTTTTTAATTCCTCTGTATTTTCTTCTGGACAATATTCGCCAATATGCGAAACAGATTCTATTAATTTAGCAGCTAAATGTTCTTTCATAGCTAATTCTTTATTAAGTTTATTAAGTTCACGATTTAATTGTATAGTTTCCATAACCATTTGCTCTTTAGTTTGATCAGTTTCATTATCTGATTCTGAAACATCTTCCATATCTTCAGTAGCAGTAACATAGTCATCGCTACAAATTTCTACTTCTGTTCTATTATGTTCATCCTACAAATACATGAAAATATATTATTAATTTCAATTTTAAATTCATATTATATTTAATAATTATTAAAATATATTACTAAAATGGAGGTGATTTTTTGTTGTATATTTTTAAATTCTTCAAATTTGTTGCATTTTAATGTATTTTCAAATTCTACTTTTAATTCTTCTAAATTTTTTTTCATTGTGTCCCGTCCAGTTTCTGCCTATGATTTTAAAATTATAATAATAAAAAAAATACAACACATAACTTATAATGAAAAAAGTACAATATGTTACTATAAATACATATCTATTTATATTTACCAACAGCGCTTTCATATTTAATGATGCACTTTGAGTCATATATTCACTCAATACTTGACTCATGGCACGTATCTTTTCTTGTAAATCTTTATTAGTTTTTTGCAAAGCATTATGTTCAGGAGGACAATTAACAATACCATTAGCTTCCATTGCAACTATTTTTAATTTTAATTCATGGTTCTAAAACAAATTTTACACGCACAATATAGAGTAATTTTATATTTAAATAAAAATATTTAAGTAATTACTTCTTTAGAAAGTGTAGAAATTTGTGCAGTCACCGGATCCTGATTTATAATAGGCTTATTTTTTATTTGTAATGCTCTGTTAGCATATCGCAAAGTGCTTACAGTCTCATCCATATTATAATCTGCAGGGCTAATACATGCAATCATCAGAGTAACAGAATTTCCACCCAACGAATCTGTAAATTTTATATAATAAAAATAATTTAACTATTGTAATAAATCAATTTTTAAATTCACCTTGTAGTAAACGAGTAAGTTTGCTATCTCTATATGATATATGAGCAGATTTTTCGCACAAGGAGGTAATAACATTACCCAAGGACAAGAGTCCTTTATTAATATTAACACCTTCTTTAAATCTTTCTCCAGTAGCTTTTGTTTTTTTACTCCTTTCTGAGCCAGCCAAATCTACAAGATGGAATTTAGCAGTCGTATTGTTTCTAAAATAAAAAAATATATGTGAAAATTAATACAAATTATAAATAAAATTTCAAAGAAATAATATACCCATCTTCTTGTGTTCGACTTATTGTTAATGTAAATATACAATGACTCCGGGATGACTGAGCATTCATTGCAGTGGCTCCAGTTGCTCTAACACTAGAACCCTAAAAACATTAATAATATTTAATAAAAATAAATGTTTTAATATTTTGTAACATAAAAAATATACTCTATATTAAAATTACCTGCATTAAACATTGAAGTGTCGAAGAGAAATCAGTTACATTTATTTCAGTTAAACCAGGAATACAAATTCCACGTCCATCTTCTCTAATATCAAGAGTGGCAGCTCTATTTGAGGATAAAAGATCATATACTTGTTCTTGGTAAAGCTGTAAATTTATTCATATATTAACATTGGAAATGTATATG